>CP136894.1:63367500-65867500 GCA_034359265.1 Canna indica | reverse complement strand
TGACCCAACCCGATCCGTGAACCGCCCTAATCTTTAGCATCTCTATATTTGTTTGTATATGTCAATAGACTTCCAAAAGCATATAAATTAGACTCTATTTGTCAAGCATTTAATTAGATTTTTCTTTATTTTTAAAAAATAAGAAATATATTTTATTTATTAAATACAATAGAGACAGATAATGTATCATACAGGGACTAATTAATGATTAGTATCTAAAAGTGAAGATCTAGAGACAAATAAAATTAACTATTGAAACATATTTTCTATTAGTTTCTAATGTGAAGATTTAGAAATAAAAAATCTCATTTGTCTTTAATTTTATGTCTCTATAGGTTAATTGTGTTGTAGTGATATATGAGCCTCTGTCAGGTATATTACCATTCATCTATCATGCATCTACTTCTCTCTGAATGCTTTAACATTTTTGCTCTGGCAATGGATGGAATTGGAAGATGGCAGTGGCGTGGATTCTTGGGGCATTACCGAGGGAGTATGTGGTGGCGGTGCTGGTATTGATGTGCATGTATTCCACCGGATTCAGATGGTCGTGGGGGCTGCTTCAAGGAGGAAACTTCGCATTCTACGCCGCCTAGGTCATTGTAATGACGTAGTTCATCGCCGTCTTCTACCAGAGACAAAGGGGGTGCTGCTTGAGCCATGGCGGTGTTGCTTGAGTCCATGGCGACGGTGTGGAGAAGTCACTGGTACTGGCGACGCTTCCTTGCTGCCGCAAATGAGGGAAGGAAGCAAGAAGACAACCGTATGAATTAAGTACCTCTCTCTTTCTCTCTCTCAAGTGGGACCCGAATGGATATTAAAAGTCAACCTGACGTGTGTTAAGCTGATATGATGAGTGAAGTTTTTAAAATCATTTCTGGATCAGCCACGTCAGCGAAATAATGGCCATACTCATGGTTCACAAACGGATGACCATTATTGAAACTAATTTAAAAATTCTTATATACAATTGAGACCAATCAAATGATTGACCAAAATTGAAAAATCACAAAAGTTGATGTTATTTTCGTTTAATAACCCATATATATTTTAAAAGAAAAAAAAATCAAAACATTTTTTAAAGGTCCATATGATAAAATAAAAATTATTAAAAACTAAAAATTAGGACAATGAAACCATATAATTGACTCTGATTAAAAATAAGAACATGTATACAAATTATAAATTAAATAAAAAATCTCAAAACATTGACATTAATGAAAAATTATGCTAGAACTCGTTCTAAAATTTGTCATATGGTAATGTTGACTCATACAATATTTCAAAATTGCAACTCTTTTTTGTCTAACAGTTGATCGAAACAGATGGGAACTTATTTAACTAGTCAAAACCAACTTAATTAGTGTATCCGGATATAAAGTTTTTTGTGTTTAATATTTTATTTTTACTTGAACCAATAATTAAGAACGGTAATAAAGTGTTTGATTCAATGAAATAGATGAAAAATAAAATATTATTCTTAAGGCTAATCTATTTTTTTTTTTGGATACAACTTGTTTGAAAAAATAAGTAGGCATAAGAAATAAATAATAAATAATATTTCTCATCCACAGGAAATAGTATTTGCATTCATTACCTTAATCAAGAAATATTATTCCTGGTTGACATTTTTTAATATTTATAATATTACATTAGAATATAAAATTAAATTATTAAATTTATTTTAATAATTATATATATTAAATAGATAATTATTATTTTATTATCAAATATTATTTTGTAAAAATCAAATTACTTTTTATAGAAATAAAAATAAATAATAATTTTTGTTATTTTAAAATTAATAAAATATTTACAATAATGCTTATTTTATTATATTTTATTCATTAGAATAGATTATAATATATTTTATTTTATTTTTAGAATAGTATTTTAATTATTTTTATCAAACGTCATTACGATTAGCAAATAAAGTATTATTATTTTTTATCCATTCATAATTTCAATAAAATAAAATAAAATTATTTTTTATCTATTTCATTCCTTAACTATTCTTATTCTTTGTCATTTTTATTTTTTATAATTCTATTTCAGTCAACCAAATACGCTAATATGTAAGAGCTAATGGTCCAATGAATCCGATCCGAGTTTAAAAATTTGGCTGCATGTTTTCATTATTGGTTAATTCATTCTTTAATGATAAGGTGCAACTCAACAAGTGTGTCTTACTGCTGGCCATATTCAACATTTGTGGCTTCCGAAGTTTTTGATAGAATATAGAATGCGCAGCAGCAGAGCATTCAAAATTTCAAACACATAGCTCGCTGCAATTAATTCCCTTGCATTAAATCCATTTGAACTCCCAATGAATCAAGCTTAATTAGGGCCGGGTAAATTAATTCGAACTCAACAATTGGCGTTCTAGCTAGGTATGGTCAATATAGAATATAATTGACTTGAGCACATCTTCAAGGTTTGACACAAATAGATTTTACGTGGACAGACAAAAGATAACGACGACATAATATATACAAAAGATGAAACGAATTTGACAAGCCATGATAGCATCTGAAATTCTGAATATTTATCCCAAAGAAGTGTAAGTTGGATGTCAAATTGGAAATCTGCTCTTTCTTTTAGCCCATTGTTTTGTCATTTCACTGTCTTGAGCTTAAAATATATATATGTTCTCATTCTCTCTTCCGACGGGCGACGGCAGCCCCCAGGATCATCTCACTACTACTTTGTAGATATTTTAATCTGCCTCACGATCTCACTGGGTTCAATATATAAATTAAAAAGCTTTCATAATATATACAACGAAGAGATCCTCATGGCGACTGCAGCAGATCAAACCCCCTGTTGCGACTTGAACACCACGCTCGAGCTTATTGGCATATTCTTCTGCGTCTTCGTCGTCCTCCTCATAATCTTCCTCTACATCCGCTACCTTCTGCTATGGCAGCTTCCAGCTGTCGGTGGCCCTGCACCCATTGAGCGATGGCGACGACCCAAGACGGGGCTCGATCCCTCCGCCATTGCTGATCTCCCTTCCTTCGCCTTTCAGCAGCACGGTAAGGCGAAGTGCATCGTGGTGGAGTGCGCGGTGTGCCTGAACGCGGTGGAGGAAGGGGAGACCGTGAGGCTGCTACCGGCGTGCGAGCACATGTTTCATGCGCGGTGCATCGACTTGTGGCTGCTCTCCAAATCGACGTGCCCGATTTGCCGGGCCGAGACCGAACCAGAGACGATCAAGGTAGCGGTTTCGTCGGCGATGGAGGTAAGAAGTGGGGAGACATCGGCTGTGGAGGAGGAGAAGATGGGATCGTCGTCATTGTTTCAAGGGATGTGGTCAGAAAGAAGACGGGATGGAATTGAAGACTTAGGGAGTAATGTATAAATATAAGGTGGATTTAATTTGTCGTTTGTGAAATTGAAGGAAAATAGAATTATTATTAATTATCATCAACGTTTAATATAACCCGCATATGTTCGCATATTCGTATTCACATGAAGTCAAATAGTCAATAATACTCCAATTAATCTCTATTTACATCTCCAGTGTGCTCTTGCCATGTCCAACTTCCAAATGTCCCTCAGACTCTATACCGGCAGCATCGTCTTGCTTATCTTCGTCATCGCCGGCGTTCTTTACCGCCTCGTATGCCGCACCCAACGTCGTCTCAACCTCGCCGAGCCGCCTCCGGTTTCTCCCCATGGGATTGGGCTTTCCTCAGCCGCCGCCAACGCTTCGCCCCGTGACGCCGGTCTCAGCCAATCGGCGATCGACGCGCTGCCGACCTTCGCATTCGAAGGGGGAAGCACAGAGACTCAGTGCGCCGTTTGCCTGAACGTTGTAACGGAGGGGGAGATGATGAGACTGCTGCCCTACTGCAAACACGCGTTCCACGTCGCGTGCATCGATGCTTGGTTGCGCTCGCACTCTCTGTGCCCACTGTGCCGGGCCGAAGCCAAGCCGCCATCGCCGGCCCGGTCGGCCGAGAAGATGGAGGTTTGAAAGGGGCTTCGGTGAAGTCTAGGGAAATGGCGAGTTTTCTTATAATCTTATGAATTATGATAGTGTTGTATTATAATACGTTTTCCTTCCTAGGCATTGTTTATTTCGTTGCGCTCTGATTCATTATAATCTATGGACTTCTCCACAAAAATAATCTTTTTACCTATTAATTTGTTAGAAAATTTAGGATAATTTTTTACGGGATTTACAAAATTCGAATCCGACAAAAAAAATAAAAAATCAAATTCGATAATAATAATGCAGAAAAACAAAAGACAAAGGAGTTAACGTGATTCTAACTCGGTGGGATGCCGATCCTACGTTCACAAAGAGAAGAAAAGATTATTTTATTAAATTCAAAAAATAATTTTTATAATAAAAATACAATAATTTAAATTCTTTTCAAAATATATTAAATTATTTTAAATTAATTAAATTTGAAATTAATACGAAATAGAGTCACTGTCTCTACAAAATTTACTTTAAAATTAAACTTTTATTACTGTACGTCATAAATTGAGATGGAGCACTTCGAAAAGGACCGTAATGATACTTTTAATTTTTTAAATTTTTAAAACTCTCGTGTTGGAAGATTTATCTTGCCTCTTTTATCAGAAAAAAAAAAGCCGAATTAAGTGCACGAGATATTCCGCCAAAAAAACCATTCGATTGCAATTTTCTCTCGTTCATTGGGCTGACCGCTTCAACTTTGACCGAAGTTAATGGGGGTGGCGGCAATTGAAGCATGGATTTTGTGCGGCACATCAACAACTTTGACCAGTTAAATATATATATTAGAAATTACTTTTCAAATTGGAGCAATATTGCTTCGAATTGCGTCCGTGCACTTGATGCATGAGTTGAGTTGAAACTTTGACCATGTTTACATGCAGCATTTGTTCCATCAACGTGGCATGGCTCCATGTAGCTAAAATCCTACTGTATATCTTGGAATCACATAGGCATGGTGCAGTAGGCTTGGTCCACCCATCAGCCCATGGTGCAGGCTCAGTCCGTTAGATCCAAATAAACAGGTTCAGCTCGCTTGTGGTTTAGTTCAGCATAGTCCGATTCAATAAATTAATTCAAGCATATCTGAATCAAATCAGCTTTGATTTGAATTTTGTTAGATTTGTTGAATTCGATTCGAATCCAATTTGAGTCAACCCCTAACCTAACTTCTTTCAAAATCAAGCAATGAATCTAGTTAATAGTGGCACGAATATAAATCCTACCTTCTGAATTTCCATCAATCATATATTTGAACATAGATGTCAGATTTGTGATAATTGCAAATTTCAATGCATATAAATAAAAAAGTAAGTTGGATTAGATTAGATAAAATAAAGAGCACGCACTACTATGAAGTATGAACAAAGCTTACATTACTTAAGCTAAAGATGTAACGAGAATTGAGAACAGGGAATTGAAGAGTAGTAGTCTCTCCGGGCCCCTTCGCCATGTCCGACTTGGGAAGGTTCCTCCGAGAAAACAACGGCAGCATCATCTTGTTCCTCTGCCTCATTGCTTGCCTTCTTTACTACTTCATATGCAAGCGTTGGCGTCACAACCGCGCCGATCCACCGCTGCCGCCGCCGCCACCTTCGACTTGGCTTGCCTCTGCCGTCACCATTGCATTGCCTCGCGACACCGGGCTCAGCCAATTGACGATCAATGCACTGCCTACTTACGAATACAATGGCGGAAGCAAAGAGGACGACGGAATGACTCCTTCCACTATCTGCTTGAGCCCAGTAATGGAAGGGGAAATGATAACACTGCTGCCTGGTTGCAAGCATGCATTTCATGTGGGGTGCATCAATAGGTGGCTCCATTCGCAGTCCCTGTGCCCGCTCTGCCGGGCCACAGCCCGGCCACCGGAGCTGTGCAGGGATCCAGCTGCGGTGATGGTGTAAAGTGTTAAACTGGTGTCTCTTGGATTTCTGAAAGGGCATTTTTCGAAAAACAAAGTAGTCATCAAATATTCTAATAGCAATTCTGTATTTACTGCTGCTTCGTGTTCACTGATGTTAATTCTGCTAATAAGAAATGTTTCAATTGAATTCTTTATATAGCATTACTTGCGTAAAGACTCAAATTTGAAAGAACAAAAGACAGAGCACATGAAATCAAAGTCTTCACAACTCTGCTCAAAGTCTTCTCAACTCGAAAAAGGAATCCCACTATCGGATACAAAGAATTGCCTTCCTCTGTCATCGACATAATTAAAATCATTATCCCCATTAAACTACCGGGAAAATGTTACTAATGGTAGCCAAAGCCAACATCACCGCAAAAGCAACTATCGAGGACAAGTTCCATGTCTTCGGCTGCAGTGGGGACACGCCGCTCATGTCCGCCTCCGCCGGCCCCGTGGTCGATGTTGCCGATCCACTGAAGCTTCCATTTCTTGATGATGAACTGCAAATATTGCAAGCAGATGGTTTTAACTCTTGAAAAGATATATTCGTGCTGCTTCGATCATGAAAAAGATAGCAGACATAGTGTCATCTAAGAGATGGGCAAAAGGAAAGATCACAGCTTTCCTTTCGATTTCTTTCTTAAAGGAAAAGGCTGTGAATGTGAATATAAAGAAGAAAATTACCAACCTTGATGGGAAGATGCAGCTCCCATGGCCTGCGGGCGAGATCAAGATAGAACGAGGAAATGATGAATTAGACTAATAGTTTGAAGAAGAAGGGGGAAATGGAAAGGAGTGGGTGGGGTTGCATACTAGGGTTAAGGGAGGTGAGGGCGGCGGTGCCAGAGAAGTCGCAGGCGGAGGCGGAGATACCGTTACGGATGTAGTAGTCATTGAAAGCGTAGGAGGCGTAGGATTGGATGTCTTGGGGCTCGAAGCAGGCGCCGCCCTGCTGGATGGGGCGGCAGTCGGCACCGCCTGGGCCGCACGCCCAGTCCAGCGCCGGCTGCAGCGCTGAGTCCTCCGCGTTGTTCTTCGCCACGCACCAGAGCTCTGTGCCCGTCGGCACCGCGTCCTTCCCCTCCCTCTTCGCCTCCTCCAGACCGTCGCCCCACCAACACCAAAGCAGTAAAATAAGAAGAAGAAGAAGGGAGGAAGAGGAGAAGGATGACTTCGCCATTAGTTGCGAGAGAGAAAGTACAGGAATGAAACCAGCGATTGTTGCTGACTTGCTGCTGCGACTGCTGCAAAGGAGTTCGATAAGGAAGAAGGGGGTTTTGTAATAGGGTATTGGGGACTTATTAGGGTGGCGGTGATAAAGTAGGAAGAAAGCACGGATGGTGTTTGTATTGATGCTTGTGTGAATGGAATCTCGAAATGGGTGTTATATGACCGTTGTAAGTAGTAGGGGCAGAGAGAGAGAAGGAGAAAGGAAGAGTAATTGATAGAGACGACGAGGAGACGAGAAGACGACAACTGACACATACGTGGAAATGGAGTACGGAGGACTACGGCGATAGGAGGTGGCAGCGACCACCGTCACTCGTGGTTTCTTCAAATTAATGGACTTGGGGCGGACGCAAATTGCCTAATGGATCCGTTACGCTGCGATCCTAAACTGATCATATGGGTAAGATCGGTCCGTGCAATCGTGCATTCCTACCAGAAGGTCCAGAACCTCGAGACCTAAGAAATTGATTTCAAATCACAGTTATATATTTAATATTTTTTAATTTGAGATTCGGGTTTATATTTTTTCTGTCTGTGATCAAATCCAATCCAACGTTTATATATGTTAAATAAGGTTAATATTAAAAAAATATTTGTACCAGACCAATAAATTTAGTATTTTTTGCTTGTTTTTTAGAATTTAACCGTCTGTTTTTGCAGGAAAACTTTCCAGAGTAAATAATTACTGTTAATTTAGTGGGTATTTTTCATATCGGATCCGGGTCGGTTTGCATCAAAGTTTCTGGTTCAGAAAAATTTGTGCAGTTTAGCACATGGGTATGGGCCAGGTGGATATGCAGGAATCTTTTCTTTATAGCAAAATATTTTGGGCGATAAAAAGTTCCTATTTAAAGTATTGATCTAAGTTAGATGTGATTAACTAATTTAAAAACGCTGTTTGGAAATGACCAAAGGCTTGTGAACCGCTTTTCCATTAACTAGTAGGGTATCATGTGTTCTTGCCTTGCCTAAAGCATGGTCCGATGCGACTCTTTGGAAGATATATAAAGATATTCCGATGATCAAATAAGAAAAAAATTTATGTGATGAGTGTGAAATTATAATCGAGAGTATACTCGATGTGCAATGTGTCGGTAGATAATGTAGATTAGGAATGTCTCGAGCGATGATGTCTTTCTGAATCTCGCGGGGATATGCCCAAAATGAATCGAAGTTTATTCCGAAAATATCAAGCTTATTACTATCGAATCTCTAATAATTAATGAAAGATGTTAGTATCCTTGTATGGTCGGATGGAGTCCCCAAAGTTGAGTGGTGTTTGACTTGACTTGACTTGAGTCTGGTACATGAATATGGGCACTTTTGAGCCTGATTCGTTTCCAAGTCACTCGAGTGCTTGATGCCGATTGACATATTTGGCTCCGTTAGTGAGGTAGTGGCCAATGATTGTTAGATGGGCAACCTTCCTTGGATCTACAAAAGTCCTATGTCTCTTCTTTTCCTTGTGTATGCAAGTTTTAATATGGAGTGGGAAGGGCCCCAAGTTTTCGTCCTTCCGAGAGTAGTGAGCATATCAAAGATTGTTGTGTGTTCGTATAGCTGAGCTTAAGAGGAAGGTGAAGGGAGGCGCGAGGCCAATTGTGATGATCGAGATAGCTGGGGACCCGATCAAGATTGGTGGATTGCTGTGAGTTCGCACCATAGGGCTTATGAATCGGGAGCCAAATGTTCTTGCCTGAAGCCTAGGCGATGCGATCCTTCGTGTCTCCTAGTTCGGTGCGATTTTGGCGGAGGACCTATAAAGACACTCTGACGCTCAAGAAAAAATTCTAGGATGTGGGTGAGAAATTGGAATCATGAGTATACTTGATATGCATCGTGTTTGTATATAGTGCAGGTTAGGGATGTTATGAGCGATGATCTTCCTGAATCTCGCAAGGATATACCCGGAATAGGTCGAGGTTTATCCCGGAGATGTGAGACTCATTATTGCCGAATCCTCGGTAATTAATGAAAGATGAAAGTGTCCTTATATGGTTAGGTGGAGCCCTCAGGCAGAGTGATGTTTGACTTGACTTGAGTCCGATTGACGAGTGTGAGAGCTTCTAGACCTAATTCGATCGAACTCAAAGTGTTAGTTCAGATCATCGTGTTATGAAATTCCATATCAAAACATATCAATGGATTAATTTTATTTTTTTCAAACATAATTATATATAAAAAAATTCGACATCCACGTGGCATCATGATCAACCTAATGCAAAGACCGCTAGCTGGACCTTGGGCTAGAGGTCAATCAAACTGATTTTAGAATGAAGCTCGATCTCCACTTGGAGCTCCTTGAATAGTGATCAATAACCTTGCAAGTTGAGATAATCCTTGGACCTTCACAACACAAATAAGGGATGTCACGTCAAAATGCTCAGCAAATGTGCAACTGAGATGACGAAGTTTCAAGATTTCGTCGTACTTTAGAAGAGAAAGAGGTTAGTTCAAATATCTTGGGATAAAAAGGGACCTTTCATCTATCCACGAAAGAGAAAATCATAATTTTAATTCTCATCATTTATTTAAATTTTGATTTTGATTTTTTGATTTTAATTATTACATTATATTTTTATTTAGAAATTGATACATATCGTCACTTGGGGTATAACGATATTATATGAAGCTGGCGTGACTAATGATTGTTGACTGAACATTGCTGACACAGACAAATTAAAAAATTATGAAGATTGGAATTAAAATTGAGTAAACTATGTGAACTAAAACTAATATTCGAGTAAATTTTAGAGACTAAAAGTATTGCTGATACATACGATTGACTTGATGAATCTAGAAGAAAAAACTTTGTAACTTTTCAAAATCCAACATGGCATATTTGAACCAGTGATCTAAAGATGTCCGAATCAACTACAATCCTCCACTCTACCAACAGCACTAAGGTCGACGTGTCAAATTATGAAGCTCAATATATAAAGTAGGTATACAAATATTAGATACGTATACACTCATATAAAAGTTTAATTCTCTATCACTTGACATGCTGACCTTAGCTCAATCAGTAGAGCGGAGGAATCTAGTTGATTTAGGTATCCTTAGATCGTTGGTTCGAATTCAGCATGCCGAATTTTGAAAAATTATAATTTTTTTTCTCAGACCTTCTTCTTCAAATACAGGGAAAATAATGTTTTTAGTCCCCAAAATTTACTCGGATTTTGATTTTAGTCCACATAATTTGCTCAAATTTTAATTTTAGTCATCATAATTTTTAGCTTGTCCACGTCGTCAATGTCCAGTCAGTAACTATTAGCCACATCATCTTCATATAACGTCGTTTATGCTTCAAGTGATGATAGAGATTAATTCTTAAACGAAAATATAGTGTGATGATTAAAATTAAAATCTTTAAATTATAAGGAATAAAATTAAAATTTGAATAAACTATAAAAATTAAAAATATGATTTTTTTTCTTGATGAAAAAAGATTAATGAGATTGTAAAATTAAAATTTGTATAATGTAGATTTATGAGATTGTCAAAGTTGGCCTCCTCGTCAAGTAGGCTTCACCTAGCCATGAGGAAAAGGAGGTGTGGCGCTACCTCCTCCTAAACTTTTAAATTTCTTTAGTATAATGATTTTATTTTTTGTATTTTTATTTTTTTCATTTTTTAAAAATTGTTTAATTTTAGTTTTAAAATTTTATATTAATTGCTTAAAATTTATAGTTATATAATAATTCATTTTTTATATATTTTTTTAATTTAAAAACTTTATGTGATTGCTTATTGATAACACAATTCAGAAAACTCCTCATTTGTGATAGTCATACATTATCAACAACCAAGTCATATGTGATGGCTAATCCATCATACATCATAGACAACATTTTTAGTAGTGAGCAAATCACATACAAAAGAGTACACATAAAGTCTGTTTGTTTCACGGGATATGACTGATGAATAAAATTTGCTAAATCTTATCTACCATTTGCTACAAACATCATATATCATTTAAGTTGTATATGATCGAATCCAAATCCGATTCTAATGGGATATACATATCCTCCCGAGAGGGTTGGGAATTAAAATTTCAGGATTTTTTCTTCAACTCTCGTTTAAATTGGATATTTGTAATAACTCAAATTTAATTCAATATTTAAAAATATTTTATCAATTATTATTATTATTATGTTAAAATAATTATTTAAATTTAATTCCATAATCTTAAAATGAAAATATGATAAAAATTAAATTTTAAGTATTAAATTATTAATATCCGACTCTTTTATCGGGAGCCAACACAAACATAGGATTTAAAAATCCTATTTTTAAAAATCTTTTTATCCGATATTTTAGCAAATGTTGGATAGGATATAAGCTTATCCCATGTGATTCTTATCCTAGTTAATTCCAACTGAATTCTTATCCATCCGAAATCCTATCATGCAAAACAAACGCACAATTGTGATATATTTGCTACATTGGATAGGATAGGATTGGATTGGATATGAGGAAGGATTAGATATGAATTTTTTAAATCTGGTATACATCGAATATAATATTATTTTTATATTATTCTATTCATATTTTCTTTCTAATCCATGCGCTAAGCAAATAATGAATATTAATTCATCTCTTATCGTATCCTCCATTATCCTATGAAGTAAACATGCCTTTGGTGAATTGTCATAGAAAAGGCAGTCGAGGTGGACAATCATAAGAAAGTAAGTCGTCGACCATCCCGAGGGGTTAGAAAAATGGGTGTATCTCTGCGAAGGACGAGGCCAAGGCTATTTCAAAAGAAGATACTTACCTATTAAGTATCAGTTAGTTTGAGTTTATTGTAAATATTCATGCATTTACTGAAGGAGGAAATACAAAATAGCATAAAAAATAAAGTCCACGTAATATACACAATCACTTTGGTTAGATTAGAGTAATTTTGGTTCAAATAATTTCACAAGTAGAGGTTGAAAAACCAAAATAACTCATTCTAAAATTTAAATATTAGTATCCAATCAACCTTTTATCTGCATGGGGCGTGAATTCATACAATGGACAATGGTTCTATTTGTCCTATTAGGATGAGCATCCAAATTTCATTTGTTTTGCCCACTTGATCAAAATGATGCCAATAAAGTTTTGAAATGTAGTTAAATATCTGAATATGTTCTCCAAAAAAATTTTCTGGCCTATCTCTCCTATCATTCTTTGAATCAAGTACGCATAGGATAAATAAAGTGGAAAATGGCATCTCGTTCGTCTCTCTCTAAGGCGACAACTTTTTTACTTAATGGCACGTAATTGCGCTCTGCCAGTTCCTCCTGATCCACTTTATCCCTCTGTGCCTTCGCAAATGGCACAAGTCTTCGCTTCACCCTCGTTGACAAAAGGTGCCTAGGTAAGATCTTCATATTTGGGCATCCGAAGTTTGAAAACCCTAGGTAAGAAAGCCTCTTCCTCTATATCCTCTATTTTATCTTGGTCTCAAATTTTACGAGGTATGAACAATCCCCCTTCTATTGATACTCCTGCATTTTTTTTGATAAAATGAAATCTAAATCCACTTGTAGGGTTAATTTCATGATCGACCAACTACAATGTTAGAGTCTTCCTTGGTCCTCAAGTTTGATTGGAAAATTTCATAGAAAAGTCTCCTCGATTACTTTGGTCCATTCTTAGGCAGAAAGGCTATGGAGTGATGTTGATTTGTCATATGTTCTTGATCTTGACGACTACTTTATTTTCTCTTTGAATCAAACCAGACTGCTATAGACATCCTTACTGGTAGACCCTGGTATTTTCATGACAATCTCATTCGTTTGATTCCCTGGAGGCCATCGTTCCGCCCATAGATGGAAACTATTACTTCTGCCCAAGTTTGGTTACAAATTCATAGTTTGTCTTTAGAACTCTGGAATGGACAATCAGTTAAATTTGATTATTTCAAGTCTTGGTAAAATTCTTAAAATTGATGAAAGGTCTTTTTTCTTTGAAAGAGGTAAGTATACTCGAGTTTGTGTATAATTGGATTTAGCCTCCCCAATTCGTCAGGGTGTCTGAGTTGGGGAACAAGGTAATGAAGTTTTTTAGCTCGTTTCATATGAAAATCTTCCTTCAATATGCTTTGCTTGTGGGCTGATCGATCACCGAGAAGACTTATGTCCTTCTTCTTCCACCAACACAAGTTTCAAGTAAGTTAGCAAATCCCGTAAAGGGTGATTCTGCTATTGTTCTAGATCATTCCCTAGTTAAACCATTTTCTATTATGTCTTCCACTTCACATCCCCCACCTTTGCTACCTTCTATGTCTTTCGGAATTGGCTTGTAGCTCATGGGTCAAGGTTCACCGCCGTCATCCTCGGCGATGGTTATTTGGCGAGAATCGCCTGCTTATGATGACTTTATAGATGGCGTGTGTTCACAGCCTGACCCACCTAGATCAAGCGTGGATGCCACGTGTCACGCCTTGCACCTTCTTCAAACGCGCCCCTTTGGAGGTTCATGCTTCTCTTGCCGGTTAGTAGCCCAAAACAAATCCTTTGCACCTTTCCAAATCTACCTTGGCATCAAAAGCCCATGTTTCGATGGCCCCTCTTTCTTCTGTTTCGAATTTGGATTATACACTCTCTCTCCTAATTCGCACTTAAAAATCCACACCCTGGAACTCACCTCAAAAATCCTTCTATTTCATGCGATGCAAACCCTAAATCTACCTCCATGCTGATTCTTGTTGGTCTAAAGTTTTTTACCTTGATCTTAATCTCAATTTTGATGATAACAAACATAGAACTACTATTTCATTGAGAAATCTTTCAGGTTCCAAGTCGGTTAGCGAATGACATCCCCGATCGAAAAATCAAAAAAATCGACAAGGACGCTCATCATCGCTCGGGATTCTTCAAAAAGTTAGAGTTTAGGTTTAGGGTGTCTAGCATGTGATGTAATCCTCTTTATGATGCAAAAAACCTAAAATCCAAAACTCGAACCCCAAAACATGAAAACCCGAAAATCGCTATGAAATTCACTAAGCATCGGGAGCTCCTTGGAGGGCTAAATGACCTAGATATTTTCTTGACACAAAAAATGACGATAATTATTCCTTGGTTAAAAATTAGATAACGAGATATTTTTAAGGAATTTTTAAAAGCCTTTAGCATACCTATATTTGACCCGGGAGATTAGAAAATATTCGTTTTTCAGAAATTTGTACTAGACCTCAAAAACTAGATTTTGATTCTTAAGGATTTTAATTTTTTAGATATTTTTATTGAACCCAAATGAGGGATAATCCTTATATAATATTTATGTTTTAAAGTTATTAACTTAAAGCGGCAGATAGCCTTCGGTCGCTCGGTCAATCGATTGGACAAGCGACCAGCGGTCGGTAACGGGCAAACATTCACTCGTTGAGAAGAGAGAGCTCTCTCTTCTCTTCATGGCTTATAAATAGGAAGCCATGAGAGCATTCCTTCATAATATATGTTGATCACCTCTAACCTCCTTGAGCTATCTTTTGATCAATTCTAAGCCTTCATTGAATTAATCTTGTGAAAACCCTAGCTTGAGCCAAAAACCTTGATCTTGCCTTCATTCCTTCATTGATTATCCATCAAAGGCATCAAAAGAAAGCTAGGAATCTTATTTTGGAGCTAAGTATTTTATTATTTGATTTATTACTTCATTTAGTATTGTATTTTCTTGTTTATTTCTTTGTATTTGAGTTTGTGTAAGACCTAGAGTGTGGGTCTTGAAATTGGGTGGTAGCTTTGGTTTTTGAGGTTTAAATCCATCAGTGTAAACGTAGTTTGCTAGGATTAGTTGAGTTATCCTTAGGTTGAGGTGGGAGAGTGCTCTCGGTAGGAAGACGGGATACTTCTGGGTGTGAAAGTAACTTCGGTTTGAGAGCGGAGACTTTTCGATGTAAAGTTCTCATTGTAAGAAAAACTAATTAATCTAGTTAAACTAGTTTGAAAATCCTAAGTGGGGTGCTTAGGTAGTGGAGTAGGCATTGGGGTCAAACCACTATAAATTATTTTGTTAGCATTGTTATATTTGTTTGTGCTAAATTGCTTTATTATTGCTTTCACATTTAGTTGATAAATTACAACTTGTTTAAGTAATTAAGTAAACGATTAAAATCGAAATTAGGTAAAAAATTAGTAAACATACTATTCACTCTCTCTCTAATGTGGCCATTTCACCAATAATTTTCTCTTGCCCCATCCCTACTTCACCTTCCCATTCCCTTGATTCCTCACATCACCTAAAACAATTGTCGCTCGCAATTTCAAGCACCTCCCTTAAACCACCTTCTCCAAATAAACTCATTTTCCCCATATCCTCGAACACGCCCCCTCCTCCCCCCCACATTATGTACCTTAGATGAAAAATATGTTAGTCTTGCAGAAATAATTAGGGGGTTTCAACTGATCCTTTTCGGAGAATTAGACAGTCTGCCCGAGCAGGTCTTTACTTGGTGGGTAACATCGATGAAGCTATTGCGAAAGCTATGAACTTAAAAGGGGAGAGCAAATTAAAGAAATGACCTTAACTCTTTGTGTACTGGCTCATAATCGAATTATTTTGAATTCAGAAGTGAAAGAAGAAAAGTTAGCTCTTTCTTTCCATTCAATGTGGTAGAATAAGGCTTTGGCTAAGCCAGCTCGTGGCCCTTCGCGTCGAAATCCCAAATCCACAAAGGCAGCTTCTTCATCCCCCTACTGCTTCTTGATGGTACATAAACTCTCAAGTGTCGTCAGTTTGAATCTTCTACAAATGTCGAGGCTTCAACATATTTAAATTTAGTGGAGTACTTTTATCCCTTCTTTAAATTCTTAATGAGAATATTAAATTGGAATGCACGGGTCCTCTTAAGCACTCCATCAAGGGCATATTCAAATTCCTTAGTAGATCATTTCACCTCTAGATTAATTCAAGAATCACAATTGAATTCCCAAGATGCACACAAGCTTATTAAAACTTTCGATTGATCATGGGTCGGTGTTGTCGAGCCTTCCATTGGTGCTTCTAGGGAATTATCATTTCCTAGGATTCTTCAGCTGTTCAAGCCCATGTGATATCAATCCAACGTCAAATTATTCATGCTATTTTTATTTCGATAAATTAGAACATTTCCTTCCTTATTTGATTATGATTTTTCAATTTATCCTTGATTTATTATGAGTGATTTTAATTATATTTTATAAATTTGATGGGTCTCCCTTTGTTGTAAATCAATTTGTGAGATATTTTTGAAATCTAGTATCCAATTCTAGTCTTATTGATTTAAATTTCTTTGGACCATATTTTACTTGGTGTAACAATAAAAATTATTTGCATAGAATATTAATTGATTTGACATAGCTTTTGCTAACTCAGCTTGGCTACAATATTATGACACGATTTATCTCTCATTTATCTTTAATTGACCTAGACCATTGCCTATTACTTTTAGACTTAAATGATATTTTTAAATTATCAAAGCCTAGACTTTTTAAACTTCAAAACTTATTGTCTGAGTAATCTGGGTCACACAAAATAGTTGTTGACACTTGGTCTAGACAATTTTCCAACTTCCACATTAATCATTTTACTAAATTTTTCCTAAACTTGAAACAAACCAAGTTTGCCCTTTTATATTGGAATAAAAAAGTCTTAGAACTTTTAAAAATAATCTAGTTTCTACCCAAGGTCAGATCCACACTTTGGAAGCTATTGAATCATATAGGGATCTTACTCAATAATAAGAATGTACACTTAAATCCTTATATAATAAAGTCATGACTATTCAAAGAAAAATTTGCCTTAAATTGTGGGCCAAGGCCAAGGATAAATGGCTTGAGGATGGGTAACAACACTGCAAATTTCCACTAGTTGTAACTCCCAAAAGAAGATTGAACAAAATTCTTTTCATCTCAACTTTGTCTATTAATTGGATGTTTCTTATCCTTTTTGATTGATGCCAAAAGAAGGGAAAAAATCTAGGTTATAAAGGGAGAAAATATAGAAACATCATATATATAGATAGAGAGAATTCTATTATATATAGGGTTGTTCAATGGGTCGACCCGACCCAATGAACCCAAGAACCCGACCCAACCTGACCTATTTGGGTCGGGTCGAGTCGGGTACAATTGGACCAAACCCGACTATAATCGAGTCGGGTCTCGAGTTTTAGAATTTAAAACCCGATGACCCGAGACCCGACCCGATGACCTGATTATTTATATTTTTTAATCATTTTAAAAATATTTATATTAAAAATATATATATATATATATTTTTAAAAAATATTGTTAAAAACTCACTTTTTACATAAACGGGTAAACCCGACTACCCGACCCGACCCGACCCGATTACACTTGGTCGGGTCGGATCGATTTTTTTCTTAACCCGACATGACCCAACCCGTGAACACCCCTAATTATATAGATATGCATGTTGATAAGGGGAGAAATTCTTAGGTTGATACTTTTATGCTTAAACTAAAATTATTTTATAAGAGTGTTTGTCATCAAAAATGGGGAGTTTGTTGGCATAAGATTTTTAACTTTAGTCTTAATATCAATTTTGATGATAACGAACATGGAATTGATGTTTTCATTGAGTAATAATTTCATATTCCATGTTGGGTTGTGTGCAACGTCTGCGATCGAAAAAATCAGAGAAATTAAAAAGACGCTCATTGACACTCGGTTTTTATCAAAAAATTAGAGTATAAGTTTAGGGTGTCTACTATATTGTACATCCTCATTATGATGCAAAGAACTCTAAAATCGAACCCAAAACTTGAAAATCAGAAAGCTAAAAAATCAGCATGAACCCAAGTTACCAATCGAAGTTCAACCGAAGGTTCGATCGACCAACGATCGATCGAAATGCCCAACTAATATATTTCTAGTCGTTTCCACCCATTGGGCCCAAGCATTATCTTGTGTTCCGCCTATTTAAACCCCTTGACAACCTTGGTATGAACCCTTGGAACATCTTGAGTCATCATTTGATCATCTTTGAGCTTTACTTGTGCAAATCTCTATGAAAACCCTAATTTAAGTCTTCATTCTTGATCTTGTCTTTGAACCCTCAACGATTCATCATCTCAAGGCATCAAGAGAACTAGAAAACTTGTATAAGTATAATTTGTTTGGTTTATTTGCTTCATTATTATTGTATTTTGTGTTTTATTTCTTTGTATTTAAAATCTTGTAATTTTGGTGGTTGTCTTTGTTATGCCCCACCTAGGATTATCCTCAAATGGAGGTTGTCACATAGGAATCGCGTAACGAAAAATCCAATAAAACATAATATAGACTTAAAATTTCTTCACAACAGAATACTTGAAAATATTTTACACAATAATAAAAAAATTCATAAGGAAAAACATATACAACACTATGGGAATCGACGTCAGATCACGTCTCCTCTATTTTATCTAACTAGACATCCTCAGCTACAAAATTGCACCTGCATGCAGATCTGAGGCAAAAATAAGAGAAAAATTAATCAGCAAAAGACTGAGTAGGATTTAACGTCAATATGACAAATACTAAGATAATAACTCAAAATATCATAAACTCCAATAAATGCAAATATATTATAAAATTAACTCTAATAGCTCCCCATGCATCAATGCCACCTGTATACAGTATGTCAACGAATCAAGAGCGGTATGGACAAGAGCTCTATGGGTTTTCCGCTACACTATCGCACCTGAGAGTGGTTCAACCCGACAGTTCATACAAAGAAAACGACTATCTCATGATAACCCGCGGGCACTACACCAATGTCCCCACGCCGCAGCACATTTACTAAACACCGATGTTTCTTGGCCGTAGACTCCCTTAGGTTCATTGGGCTGTAAAAATATCCTCGCCCGAAGCACGAGGCTAATGGGGCGGGAATAAATCATCATAATAAATAAAACACTAATGAATGTAGCAATAACACGTAAATGTTAAAAACACTACTATAACACTTATATCTAATGCATAAGAAAAGTAACACAAGTCATTGTAACACATGATAATAACCCTATGAGCACAATCCTAGCACATGACATGTCCAAAATAATCAACATAACACCAATATGATCATAGATATATCATCTAGATGAGTGCTACATGTTATGATTCAAATAATTATGCAAGAAATTCTAAAAAATAATATCGAATTAAAGCTCAATAAATAATAGCGCAATAAGAAAAGTGTCACAAAGTATATGGTTCGAGTCTAGGAGAGGTTCTAATGACTAATGACAACTTCTTCAACTCTAACATTAAAATATAATTTTTAAAGTACAATTATACTTAGTACAAAAAAATGAAGCACCAAAACTCCATACTGTTCGAATGATATAGTCTCCAATTGAAAAATATGACATTACTAATGAATCCAAAACATCGATTACATAAAGATTCATATAAAATACTAGGGGTGAGAAAAAAAAACCGGTTTTTCAATTAATCAGAAAATCGGTCCGAAATCGAACCGGTTTTTTTCGGTTAACCGAACCGATTTTTACGATTTCAGTTTTTAATTTTTGAAAAATCAGGTTTCGGTTTCGATCCGAGAGGTAAAAAGTCCATCGGTTTCAGTTAACCGACCGGTTCGTTATAATTTATTATTTTTTAATAATATATATATATATATTAAATAATGATTTATAAATTATAAAAAATTACAAAAAATTATAAAAAATTATAAAAAATTATAAAAATATAGAAAATTATTAAAAAAATCAAAAAAATATTAAAAATAAAAATAAAAATATTAGTTTTTGTAGAACATCATCTTGGTTCAAGTGGTTTCACTTTTTTTTTTTTTTTTCTCAATGAGAATTCGGTATTTGTTTGAATATTTCTCCATAATTTGTATAATATTATTATATTTGTAGGTTAAAAAATTTTATTGGTTAACTGGAAATTATCGGTTAACCGAATCGAAAAAATTGAAACCGAAACCGAAATAGCGGTTAACCGAAGTTAATGAACCGATTTACGGTTAATGGTTTTGAAAAACCGAAGTTAATGGACCGATTTTTTTGGCTAATGGACCGGTTAACCGGTCCATGCTCACCCCTATAAAATACGTTGAAATCCAACTTAGGGAAGCCCCTGAAATTAATTTTCGAAAATTCAACATATAAGTAAATCATTATAACATTGTTATTTCGTCTATAACAATTTATAACACCGTTATAAACTCATAACATCTATACTTAACTATATCATTTATATTAATGTCAAAAACACTGTTATATCTAATATATTATCTCTCTTATTTAAAATATAATTATAAAGCTCAACAATACTATTACAATAACTTATCATCATTACAAACTTTGTAACTGTGGTAGATGGGGAAAAGTAGGGTTTCCCATCCCCAAATCTGAACCGTCGGCGAGTGAACCTCGGGCGGCGAGCACCGCCGCTCTCTCCTACTCCACTGGGCGGTGGTCGTCGCCCAACAACAGCCTCAAGGGGGCGGACTGCATCGGCCCCCGATGGGGCTGCAGCTGGCCCTCCTTGGGCGCTGTCTGCCCTGATTTGGGGGCATTCTGGCTGCATAATGCTGGCTTGCATTGCCGCCAGACTCGAGAAGATTTGGTTGGATTAAAATAGTGTGCGCGGCCAAAATTTTCTAAAAATAGATCAGATCGTCCGAAAAATACAAATTGTTAGAAAATATTATCGAAAATAAAAAATCCACCGATAGAATTTTGATAACACAAAGATCCTCTCAATTCTCCTATTTACCCTGCAATAAGGATCAGAAAGAAGGGAAGGAATCCTACATCGAAACACAACTCCCTCTGAACTCTGCACGCTCTGCTTCCGCTCGTCACACGTCTCCTTGCTTTGAAAATCATTCCCAAAGATGTCTGTCCAAGAGTTGAGCGATGAGGTACAATTTATAGCGAGTGAATCACGATCTTTTTATATAAAGGCCCATCGATACTCAAAATTCCAAAATAACACCATATAGTGTGTTTGATTATTTGTCATTTGTAGTCTCTTCCGCATTTAGTTATTTAAATTATGATTTGTTTAAGTTTGAAAGAAATGATTAAAATCGATTTAGGTTAAAATTTATAGTATAACACATTATTTATCCTCTCTAGTGTAGATCATTCGACCAACACAAATGTTAAAGTTAAATCTATTTCCAAAAGGTAAGTGAATATAAATCTCATATGCTTAAGATAATAAGTCCTCGTACTTATTGTTGTTGTTGTTTCATTCCTTGTATATAGTTATAGGTGTAATTCATTTAACATCTTGTATATAACTTGACATGAAGCTAATGAAATCTTACTTTACATATTTATTCCCTAGTATTTCATTTATTTTACTAGATGGAATAAAATAGGGTACGATAATATATGAGATATTATTAGATTTTTTTAATTTAATGTATATCAGATATAATATTAATTTAATATTTTTTAATTCTCTTTTATTTTAATCATGACTAAAAAAATAATGAATATAAGTTTATTTCTTTTCATGTTTTTTATCTTATAAAACAAACACAATTGCTAACCGTCTGTATTGACATGGTTAAGATTCGTAACATTCGAATGACACCTCTGTTTGGTCAAAAATGGATTGATGATTTATTCCAAATTCCACGCAAGAATGAAAGAGATGTTGCAAGACTTTTTATACGTTCGTTTTCCCTTTCAAATAATAAATGATTTGGGTATCAAATATCAAATATTATATTATTATTACCAACCCATGATTTGTTTTTTGCCCATAATAATTCATATAGAAACAAACAAAGCAGCTTAAAAAATTATATTTATGGGCAAATATTTGATTACTCCTCTAACTTAGGGACAAGTGGAACGAATTGTCCCGGATATATTTATTGCATCTCGTCCAGAACATCCAAGTCCAACTTGACAAAATATTTGAAATGGAAAGCACGTCTTATATCAAAATGAAAAACAATAAATTATTGTATATATTATCTTCCCAATTACATCCATATGATAGATAAATGTATCCCATCTGATATGACCCATCTCCATTTTTTTAATATGAAATACAATCACCTCAAAATATGTGTCCTAATCTTCTTAGATGTATAAGAATTATTTTATCTAATTTTATAATTTTATATTGGATTATTATAAAAAATAATCTCAACTTTCACGAATTTTAATTTTGACTGATAATAAAACTTTCAAATTTATTTTAATAATAACTTTTCGTATGAGAACCGTCGGTATCACCGTTACTTCGCTGACCATTCATAAATGATTTAAAAACTTCTCCCTGATGTCAAATTTCTTTTAATGTCCACTGGATCTTTCTCTCTCCTCTATCTTTCTCCGCGTTCTCTACTAAAATCTTTCTCTACTGCACCTCGGCGTCCGGCAGCAGCGTCAAGACCTTGGGCGCTTCCACGCCGTCCTACGACGCCGATGGCAATTTACGCAGCACGTGCTTCGGGTACACCTGCATGATGTCGTCGACGGTCACGGTGCCGATGATATCCTCCACGCACCCGCTCACGTGCACTACGCGGACCATATACGTCGAGCGCGTCGCAGATAGGCCTTTTCCCAAACAGCTCCTTTTCCCGGAGCTGGGCCTTGATGGAGCTCACGGCGGAATCTGGCAGGGCGCCGCAGCAGTCGAGGTAGGCCATGAGGTCGCCGGCCGAGAGCACGGCGAGTGCCGCAGCGACGCACCCATCGCAGTTGGCGAGCGTGGCGGGGGAGATCTCCCCCACGAGGCGGCCTTCGTCGTCGACGACGGCGACCGAGGTTTGGTCCGCGAGCGCGGTGCGGATGAGAGGGAGAGCGGAGAGCGCGGGGTCCTGCGGGCGAACGGCGAGCGCGACGGGGCGGACGAGGCCCAGATCGGCGACGGAGAGGAAGGAGGCCGGAGAGTAACGCGATGGAGTTGAGGAAGAAGCGGACGAAGTCCTCCTTCGTCAACCAGCAGAACTCGGCAGCGGCCGCAAGGGTGCCTGCTCCGCCTGCAAGCTTCCTCTGCGACGCGGTGGGGCGGATGGGCACCACCAAGCTCTGCGCACCGTCAAGAATCACGTTGAGCGCTTCCAAGATGCTATCAATCATGGTAACAAGAATCAAAACTTTAGAAAGCAGTAAAAATCTCGTCAAAAAATAGTAAAATTACACCTCTAAAAACTCAAAAAATAGTATAATTACAGCAAAAAGGTCAAATTTCCGACCTTGCTGAAGGAACACGGAGCGAGAGCTATTACCTGGAGTTTGGTTCGACGCGGCGCACAAGCGGCGCAGCAGCCGCCGGAGGAAGGAGCGTGGAGACGGGGGCGCCGAGGGCGGCGCCCTGAGCGGCAATGCTCTCCTCGGAGCAGAGGTAGCAGAGGACGTCGACCATGCAAACCTTCCTAACGCAGGTCTTCTTACTCCCGTCTGTGGGCCAGATGGCGAGGTGATCCTCCCCGACGCCGTTTCGCAGGGCGTGGAGGGCGTCGCCGACGGTGGAGGAGAGCGAGATCGACCTCACCGCCGGCTTCCCAATGCAGAGGTCGGACACCTCGCGAGCCCGCAGTAAGCTCACTGCCATCCCGGTCACCACGCCCTATAAATACGCGACGAGCACGTTACCGCAGGAGATGCAGCACCTTATCGTCTCCCTCATCTCTCTATCTCTCACTCGAGCAGGGAGCGCTTCACCTTCTCCACGGATCGCTCGCGTGCTCAGTGCAGACTGGCCGCTCGCCGGGCGCTTCACATTCTCCACGGCTTGTTCGTCGTGGTCCGCTTAGTGCACGTGAGCGGGTGCGTGGAGGAGATCATCGGCACAGTGACTGTCGACGACATCATGTAGGTGTACCCGAAGCACATGCTGCGGAAACTGCTATCTGTCTTGACGTTGCTGCCGGACGCTGAGGTGCATCAGAGAAAGATTTTAGTAGAGGACGCGGAGAAAGATAGAGGAAGAGAGAGAAAGGGGGACCGATGGATATTAAAAGAGAGTTGACACGATAAGTGATGAGGTTTTAAATTATCTAGTAAAATAACTGTAGTAAAATAACGGTCATACTCAAAATTCTCGAAAGATTATTATTAAAATTAATTTAAAAAATTTTATATACAAGACCAATTAAAAATTAATTAAAATTAAAAAATTCACGAAAGTTAAAATTATTTTTTAATTGACCTTCTATATCTAATTTTAAAATATGTTCAAAAAATAAAAATAATTAATGACAATTTTTGATATATCCCATAGTTTGATACAAATAATCATTATTTTATATGAATATTAAAGTTGAATGAGTGATTAATAAATTAAGTAGATAAAAATAATCATCCACTGAATATCATCCTATATATAAGGTGTGAATAATATCACTTTGCATATTAAAATCAGTTTTTACTGATGTGATAAATATATCATATTTAATTATATTTGATAATGTTAATGACATTTTAATTCTCTCATTTAATTATATCCAAGCCTAAACTTGTTAGGTTTATTAATTTCGTAAATATATTAAATCCAAATTTTTTATATGATAAAATACATAAGTAGTTAAGCATTTTTTATCAAAGTTCCTAGTCGTGAATGTAATTGCAATTAAGTTAATTAATAGAATTAGAAGACAATTGAGATATATAATAAAAAAATATTATTTTGATAAATATTATAAAATATTTATGATTTTTTAATAAATCATAAAAATTTCATGATTTTACCAAAACGTGTTTTAACAAATATGTTGTGTTTGCCAAGTTTTTTATATAATTTTATCAATCATATTAGTCAGCATCTTTCACACTGTTTACCTTTCTCACTCGCTGAACCAGATGGCTGGCTGCCGTCTCCTCCTCGCCATTCTCTTCGTCCTCCTCCTCGCCGGTGAATGCGCCTATGGCCGCCTCATGTCGCCTCTGGCCGATGGGGATGTGCTCGATCTGCCGGTCTCCGATGGAATCTCTGCCAGCTCCGTCGCCTACGAGCAGAGTCCTTTCCTTCTCCTCCCCCGAGCGAGTGCCCCGGAGGAGTGTGAGCCCTCTTATGGTTTCCTGCCTTGCACCACCACCGTGGTCGGAAACCTCTTCCTTGTGCTCGCGTATGGGTTTTTGATGTTCAAGGCAGCGACCTACCTCTCGTCCGGGAGTGAGTTGCTGCTCGAGATCTTAGGCCCTGGGATCGTGGGAGGTCTGTTCCTCCCGATTCTTGGGGCTCTTCCTGACGCGTTGCTCATCCTTGGTAAATTTGTTGATACTGTCTCCTGTTCGTTATTACTATGCTCATTCTTAGATTTCTCCCTCTTTTCTTAAAAGATTTAGTCTTATTTGATGATGCGTTGTTGGAAAAATACTCGGTACACACAGTACTTTTTCTTTTTCTTTTGTAAACCAAATCTAACCAAAAAGAATAAAAGATAATGGTCCCAGAAATGTTCACGCCACCAGTGGGGCATACTCAACTTGTCAAAAACCCGGCAATTTTTCCCCCTACTGTGCAGATAAGTCAGAGATGAAAGATGAACTTTGGTAAGAGGTTTCCCATTGTCCTTCATCTCAACTGAAAAGAGCCTTTCAAAATTAACACGTTTAACTAACTAATCGTGTATGCATGGTCTTGTCAAGATATTGGGACCAAAATCTTCTGAGTAATCAGCTAATCTACACATTATTACCTTGTAAATGTGTTTCGAGTGAACAAACATGATGTTTTATAGAGGTTTTAGTTGTAGATGTGTTTGTATTATTAGTTTGGTAGTTCTGATAAGATGAATATTAATTAAAGTAAGCTAGTCTAGGTACATCTGTTTATGATCACATACCTAATCAATTACTTTATTGTTGTGCATAGAAATTCAAGATATAATATATGGTAAAAGAAAAGCTTTTCTGTTTTGTGATTGATTCTGTTAGCAAGTTAGCATAATGGACCCTAATTGTTTCATTCATCTATGTAAGAGAAAGAGCATAATTAGGGAGAAAACATCCAAGAATTTTTTGGGAGCAAATCTATGAAAATTGCAGCGCATAACAATGTTATCAGGGTTATCAACACGTAAGGCCAAGAAGACTAGGCGTGTGAGTCACTTTAAATCATGCAACTTAAGCTACCAAAATCAGTAGGTTTCAGATGAAATAAATTCCAACCAGTCAGCTTTTTTGTCATCAAAAAACTGCTTCAAATTTTCATTTCTCTTGCTTAGGTTCTACTAGTGACTCTTTCTTACCATCTAGTTAAATCTCTTAAAAAAACTCCTTCAACATTGAAGAAAGTCCATCTGAGCATTGACTTCAAGTGAACATGGCTTACCATCTGGTTCTAGGAATTAGAGACTCAGTGCAAAAAGTTTCTTGTTGGATTATCTAAATTGTGCTGTGGTTATGTCTCAATAGTAAAAGAAAATTGACAAACAACTTTTTATTCCAAGAAGTTTTAAGCTAAACGAACATATGATTATCGTGGAAATGATCTATAATTGGTGCAGAGTCCTTTCAAAACAAGGTATTTATATCACTGCCCTACCTATGATCATAGGGTAGATCATGTGCCAAAATTTTCTGCTTAAGTCTACAATTCTAGATTAAATTTGATGCATGATTAAATCTTTTTACTAACATGACCTTAAACCCCTATTGTTTCTTCGTTAGAATTATCAATTCTTTTCTAGTGGATGCTAAGAGTGACCGTTGAGGACATTTGGCTCATTCAGTGTAGAAATTTGGTATATTGATGTCTTTTCCTTTTTCATCGCAAGTTAAGCTGGATTAAGACAATTCAATACTCTTCTGGCATAATTGCCAACTAAACTAGATAATTTATCTAGTACCAGGCTATGAATTCCATATAAAATTTGATGAATCGATACTTCAATTAAAGGAAAGCAAAACAGCTTGGAGCACCCCCATTAACTTAGTTTCTAAGTTTAACTGCCTTCTTGTTCTTCCTCTTCTTTGCATCGGACTTGGAATTAATGCAACAGTTTACTCTTAGTCATGCAAGAGCAGCTTTAGTCAGGTGTGGCCTGTAGTAGTTACTTATGACCTTGTTCATAACAACTTTAGCCATCTTCTGGAACTCTTTTCTTCATAACTGATCTGTGGTGTATGCTACCAGGCTTGTCCTGCTTGTTTGTTTTAGTCGTTGCAGAAACAACAGAGTGGTTCTTCCATCCTGGCTGAATTGTGTCCCAGAGTTCTTGTTGCCAACCCAGAGTGCTTGTAGGAATTGACATAGTAGAGTTGTTGAGCTCCCTGCTGAACTGCACCATGGTAATACTGTTGCTGAATTGACGCAAGGAATACATTGTTCTTCAGGAACTCCCAAATGCGTGGGCAGGGATGGTTTAACCATTTGCACATAGTGGATTAAGAGGCGCCATTGCTGACTAGCTGAGTCATGCTGGCCTATTGATGTCCAAGTTCAACTCATGGCAGAACAAGCAATGACATTTGATAGTGTGACTTTCTAAAACTCATCAATTGTACATAAATGGTGCATATAAGGGGGAAATGTAGGCAAAAATTGCTGCTCGCAACATGATTATGAAGTTCCTGTTGTACTAATTCCTTACTAATATACCATACCTTTTACCTTTTCTTTTTTATGAATCATAATTTTCTTAAGCTATTAAGTAAATTGTGAATTACTAAATTACTATTGCAAACTGTCATCCAAAGATGGAATTTACATTTAAGCCAAGTTATGGTTTGATATTAATATGTGTTGATTCCAAATGTAATCTCATATTCTCATGTCAATAAAATTATGAAGGAACTGTAGTTGATATATTTTCTTGACATAACTTTACTAGCCAATCTTTGCAGTATCTGGTCTTTCTGGAAGCAAAGAAACTGCCCAAGATCAAGTCTTGATTGGAATGGGTTTGCTTGCTGGATCGACTGTTATGCTTTTAACATTACTCTGGGGTTCTTGTGTTGTTGTTGGGAAATGTGATATATCAGAAGACTCAACTTCGACAGATTTGCAAGATACAAGAGGTTTCAATTTATTTGGTATTCCCCTTCTCTACCTTTCTGCATGATTATTTATCCAGCTTTGTGCATAGCCTTTGTTTGCTGTGTGTAGCTCTTATTTTAAATTCTTAGATGTGCATAAGTATGACCATTATATTCTCAGTCTATTTGGTTTGCCCACTTCTCTACAGTCTACTCATCCACCCCCCCTCTACATGTATTTCTTTTAATAGTTCTTACCCTTTAACTGCAATTCTCCTAAGATGTACACCTTTTTGTGTGTAATACTACTACAATAAGCTCTTACATCTGCAATTGAAGAAGATGTTGCCAGGGTCATCATTTTCCCAAGTCAGCATACGCATTTGATTAGGTCATATTAGTGATAATAGTCAATATGACGTGACACAACTAATTTGCCACTTAAGAATGACAATACAGATGCTTCCTAATGGAACATGATAACTGTATCGTTACTTTCAGTCTTTCATAACCCAAGCAAGTGACCTGCTAATTTGTTCTAGCTTTTCCTTAAGATTATTTGAAGTACGAATGATTTTATAACTTGAAAATTTGTGTAACAGTTTGAGAATCAGTTTGAACTTAAGGGGTTATTTGGTTGTCTCAGACCATCTTGAACTTTCTTTTTTAAATGCCATTGAGGTCGGAACAACATCCAAAAGTTCTCTCAGACTTTCTCGGACTTGGATCATAGGTTAATGGATAATATTGTTTCTCTTGGGTGCTTATCACTAGAGCTATGGGCGACATCATGAGACATGAATCTGGATGCCCAGGATGCCCATCATTTATGAGTTTGATGATGTGAGACAATGGAAGTAAATATTATTATGATTATCATCATGATTACGACTATAAAGTTGATTATGACGAGGAGCACAAATTTAGTCTCTAGGATTTCAATGCCCTATAACTTCTTTAAGATGTCCTCACATATTTACAAAAAGAAATGTATGCAATAATCTTACACAATCAATTTTCGTCGTTTGTAGTGTTTTCTGACATTTGTTGTCTGGTGTAATGGTCATTATGTGATTTCTCTTTCTTTGAAGCATCTGGCATTTCGACTGATGTTCAAACAAGCTATGCTGCAAGGATCATGGCCATATCCATCATTCCGTTTATAATTGTGCAACTTCCAAGAATTTTCAAGTTTTCTTCTGGACAACGTGTAGCAGTCTTGGTTGCTCTCATTGTTGCAATTGCACTCTTGTTGTCTTACTGCTTGTATCAGGTAGTTACTTATGCTGAACTTGAACATGTCCAAGTCAAACCTATTAGTGGATTTATCTTTTCACATCTATCTAATTATAAACTACAGATCCTCATAGTTAATTGAGTGGAAAGAGGGAAAGTAAAAAAAATCAATTATTGAAAAAATTAGCATGAAAAGGTATGCTTAGAAGCAATAGGAAATCTATGATAAAAAAATCCAATAACAGCAATTTAGTTTACTTTTCAGTATTTATCTTACCCATTTGAACAATGATGTTGTTATTTTTCCTTCTTTGTTTTCTTTTATTGATCAATTTTAATCTTATAATTGTTTCAGCTTATAATTTGACAACTTCTCCATTTTTGTTGAGATATACAATAATGTTATCAGTAAGCATATCTATTGCGGATTTTCTACAAATGAAATGAGCTTTACTGTGTGCATGTCAATGGACCAGGTCTTTCAGCCATGGATCCAGAGGAGAAGACTGGAATATGTTAAGTATAAGCTTGTGATATCAGGAATTCTGAGACATGCACAAATGGCATCACTTGGACGGCTTATGGATGATAATGGAAAACCTAATATCCCTGTTATTAAGAAGTAAGTATTTTGTGTAAATATTTTATCACCTTTGGAGATATCTATTTTTGTAAGCTATAATTTGATACGTTCCAATGCAGGCTCTTTCATAGAATAGATTTGGATGAGAATGATTGTATATCACGTTCTGAGTTAAGAGCGTTTATCATAGGTGTTAAGATTGATGAATTAGATTTAGATGAGGATGATGCTGTCGATAAAGTAATGAATGACTTTGATACATCTGGCGATGCCAATATCCAACAAGAAGAGTTTATTATGGGCATCTCAAAATGGATTAATGAGGCTGAACGCTTTGCCGGTTCTTACTCTAAGAAGTTGCATAACTTTCACCTGGTAAGAAGCTTCCTTATATGGCACATAAGCTATATGGGCGTTAGGGAAATTTACATATTTTTCTACATGCAGAGAGCAAGAAACGAGCACAATATGCTTACGGATCATAGCGAAGAGGCTACAGAAAGACCTGAAAGTCCAGCATGGACCTGGTTCAAGGCAATCCTGCTTCTGATTCTTGGAACAGTTATAGCAGCTGTTTCTGCTGATCCTCTTGTAGATGCAGTTGATAACTTTTCAGTTGCCACAAAGATACCCTCCTTTTTCATATCTTTCATTGCAATGCCATTGGCTACCAATTCTAGTGAGGCTGTCTCGGCAATTATTTTTGCAAGCCGAAAGAAGCAAAGAACTGCATCGCTCACTTTTTCGGAGGTATGTCTTCCATAAACTCTCTTCATTTGAACATCAGTATGTCCATTTTTCAGAGTTTATCTTTTTGGTGTCGCTGCAGATATATGGTGGGGTAACGATGAATAACACATTGTGTTTGGCTGTGTTCTTGGCTATTGTTTACATGAGACACTTGACTTGGGACTTCTCATCGGAAGTACTGATCATCTTCATCGTTTGCATTGTGATGGGCATCTTCACCAGTTTCCGCACCACATTCCCTCTTTGGACGTGCTTTATTGCATTCTCGCTTTACCCGATCTCTCTGGTTCTTGTTTATGTGCTCGACTTCATCTTCGGTTGGTCATAGGTTACTCTGTCTTGTAGAAGAGCCCGGTTCAGTTTCTTGTGGTCTTGTTTAAATTGGCACCAACTGTTCTCTGGATGTGTGCAGTGTGCTTGTTTTGAGTTTTAAATTAATATATTTTGGCTGAATAATAAGTGGATTAACATTAAACAGGAATTTGTTCCGGGCACAAATAAAGCATTTCAGCGGCTTTAATTAAAGAAAATTAATTATGAGCCCAGTGGCCCTATAAGCCCCCATTAGGCTCAACTGTCTATAAGCACAATTAAATTTATTATAAGGCTCAATTATATCAAAGCCTAATTAATAAAATTCTCTATAGAGTATATACTTTATTCAGCCCAGTTGCTACCTTTATAGGCCTAATAAAAATTTGTTATTGGTCATTTAACGAACTTTTAAGCGGAAGGTTAACACTTTTTTCAATATTTTAAAAGTTCGGGCCTTGTCTTACTTACACTTTAAGGTCATGACCAAATCTATAATTATGTGTATGACTAAATCTCTCTATGTAGTTAATTTCTTTATTTGTGGATAATCTTATGTGCCACGTGTAGAAATTATATTTCAACAATTTTTCAAAACTGGATTTGAAAGAGAAAAATTCTTCGATTCGGATTTTTGGGATCAAAATTTCAATATCGGAATTTAGTGAATTCGATACCCATTTTACCCTTGAACCAAAATCTCTAAGGGCCTATTTGTTTGTTGCGATTTCGGATTTTCGTTTCGTTTGAAACGAAAATCCGTTTGTTGACGAAAACGGGTCCTAATTTCAAATCGATTTTGCGAAACGAAGTTTTCACGAAATCTATACTTGTACATGAACTAGAATTCTACTCGGAGTAGAATTCTGGTTTTTGCGAAAAATACCCAAAACGGGCGGTGGCAAACTTGTAAATAAAATAAGTTTTTCGCCCGTTTCGCCAAAATGAACAAAACCCGACTCATCTTCCCTATTCTTCTATCTCTCGCGACACGCCGACTCCGAGCTCAGCGGCGACAAGAGGCGACAAGAGGCGATTTCTTCAAAAACCCCATTTCCTTCCCGATTTCTTTATAAAATGTATGATTTCTCGCCTTCAGAACCCGATCTTCGTATAGATCTCCTTGTTTTCTTCATAAAATGTTCAATTATTAGATCTAGGGTTTTTGGAACTTCGATTTTTTGATGTTTTTCGCCTCTAGAACTTGATCGATGCGTTTGTGTGTTGACCTCGTTCTTCCGACTAGTGTTTATTTATTCGATTTGTTCTTACCAACCCTTCGACTAGATCTATAATATGATTTATTTCTTGGCCAAATCTAGGAGTTTATGGTTCGATCTATGGATTTCTTCTTCCGACTGCTTTCATTATCAATGTGTTCAATATGCATTTCATTCTTAGCCAAATCTAGGATTTGGTTGGTGTTCGGCTCTAGGGTTTTCTATTCTTCAACATTGTCAATGTGTTGAATGTGTTATCTATGTTGTTTGGATCTAGGGTTTGGCTAGTTTTTATGCTTTCATTCTTAGCCAAATCTAGGATTTGGTTGGTGTTCGGCTCTAGGGTTTTCTATGCTTCAACATTTTTAATTTATGACATCTACTGTTATCTATGTTCAATGTATTATCTATGTTGTTCGGCTCTAGGGTTTGGCTAATATGCTTTCATTCTTGGCCAAATCTAGGGTTTTGGCTGGTGTACATGTACTGTTCTGTTATCATATTTGTATATTCTATGTTCAATCATGTATCATATTTATTTGTTAATAAGTTTATCTATTCGATAGCTGCTATCAATTTTATTGCTTTCCTGATTCATTTTTTTGTATTGTTCATCTATTTCATATCTGTTTTCATCCTGTTTTATTATCAATTATTTGCTAGCTATATCATCCTGTTACTGCTTCATGTGTTACTTTAGCTATTATAAGTTCCATTACTTTCCTGATTCATTTTTTTGTATTGTTCATCTATTCCATAGTTGTTTTCATCCCGTTTTGTTATCAATTATTTGCTAGCTATATCATCCTGTTATTGGTTCATGTGTTCGGCTATAGGATTTTCTATTCTTCAACATTTTCAATTTATGACATCTACTGTTATCTATGTTCAATTTGTTATCTATGTTGTTCGGCTCTAGGGTTTGGCTGATATGCTTTCATTCTTGGCCAAATCTAGGGTTTTGGCTAGTGTACATGTACTGTTCTGTTATCATATATGTATATTCTATGTTCAATCATGTATCATATTTATTTGTTAATGAGTTCATCTACTGTTAATATGAGTTCATCTATTTGTTTGTTAATGAGTTCATCTACTGTTACTTTGATGTTCAATCAGCATAGTAGACAAGTTGTATCAGTTATTTGCTAGCTATATCATTTCAGTTATCTTTTCATCTATTTCATGTGTTACTTTGAGTTCATCTATTCAATAGCTGTTATCAGTTTCATTACTTTTCTGATTCATTTTTCTGTATTGTTCATCTATTCCATATTTGTTTTCATCTTATTCTGTTATCAATTATTTGCTAGCTATATCATCATGTTACTGTTTCATCTGTTACTTTGAGTTCATCTATTCCATTGCTTTTCTGATTCATTTTTTTGTATTGTTCATCTATTCCATATCTATTTTCATCATGTTCTGTTATCAATTATATGCTCTATATGCTCTATATGATCTATATGCTCTGTTTCATTTATTTTGCTTACTGTTTCATTTATATTTATGTAACTGTTTATATGTTGCTTATGGTTAGCTTACAAATATGTTTCCCCTAGATATAATAAGTTGAATATATGGGTGGCCATCAGAATTCGAGGGAAAAGTCGGAGTCCTGGCCAAAGAATGTCATGGAAGAATTTTTGTACATCTTGCATAATAAACAAGCTGAATTAGGCAATCTCAATTTCGATAAGACTGTGTGGGAATATATTAGTAAAAAACTGGAGGAGAAGCATGAGATTAATTACGGGGTGGAGAAATATAAGTCCAAAAAACACGGCTTCTTCGTTTATATAAGCATTTCCATGAGTTGATTAACCACACTGGGGTCATATGGAATCCTGACACGGGGAAGATTGATGCCGATGAAATAGTGTGGAACTCATCGGTATATTGTTTTTTATTTAATCAATAGGGTTTTAGTTAGTTGGTGTTAGAATATTTTTTTTCGTGTGCAGAAAGGAACGACAAAAAATTATTTTAAACCCTTTAAGAACGGGCCACCAGCACACTTTAATTTGACGGAATTGATATTTCAAAATTAATCCATAACTGGTGGGATGGCCCGATCATCAACACAACCCCCAATGGATTCGGATGAAGAATGTATGTTAGAGAAGGAATATTTGAATCCGGATGTACGTGGGAAGAAGCCCTTAGTGGAGGAAGATGATGATAGTGTTGAGGAGGTAGATAAATGTCCATCTATTTCCTTACGCAGCAATAAAGAGGTAAATCATTGGTGAGATCAACTTTAGAACAGGAGAAGAAAAAGTTGTATGAACTTATTTCAAATCACTATGCAACCCGTCGAAGTGATGCAGCTTCAGTGTACACATCACCTCCGGATCCATATAGCGTCCCAAATTGTGTTGGACGCATTACTAGTGTGAAAGGGCTACCTGAAGCTCACTTGTTTAAGACAATGCCTTACTTGGTTGAGCACCCAGATGCTCGACCACTTGTTATGTCATTGAATGACGAACAGTTGAAGAAATGGATGCAAAGTTTGCATGGGTGATGCTTTATTTTAATTTTTATGATGTCGGATTGAACAATGTGTGTAAGAATACTTTTTTTTTTTCATGCTTTGGTTATGAACTGAACTGAACAATTTATTTCTAGTTTGTTTACTTTCATGCGTTATGTTTTCATGCAAATAGTATAATTTATTTTTAAATTATCGTAGAATGAGTCATCAACCTCCACATACATTTGATAGCGATGAAGAAATTTTCGATGACTTTGTATTATTACTTATGTTGGATGAATTAAAAAATCCAACCCCAAGAAGAGCAGTGCGCACTTCAATTTTAAGAGGTGCGGACTATGTGCAGGAGTTAATACATAGTCCTGTACGATGCTACGAGAACTTGCGTATGGAGCAAAGTCTATTCCTTAGATTATGCACCGATCTTAAGAGACTTGGCTTAGAAGACCAAAATATATTTGTGGAGAAAACAGTTGCAATGTTCTTATATACGCTTTGTCATAATGAACGAGTGAGAGTGGTTGCAGAGCGCTATAAACACTCAACGTAATCACTTCCTTAGTGTTGATTTGATTTTAATAGAAATTTTTCTTACCTTTTGTTAGATGAATTCTACGTGGTTGATGCGGGATACCCGAATGTATCTGGATTTTTGGCACCTTATCGTGGTGAAAGGTACCATAGATCAAATTATCGTAGTCGAGGCCCCTCGACAAAAAGAGAATTGTTCAATCAACGACATTCCTCCGTTCATAACGTAATCGAACGATGCTTTGGACTATTGAAAACACGTTTTTCGATATTAAAGATGATGTCGAATTACTCGCTAGCAAGACAAAATAATATCGTATTGGCGTGTTGTACAATTCATAAGTTCATTATTAAATATCGTAATTCGGATGAATTAATCGATATTTGGAACAATGAAGAAGTTATTATTGATGATGAAGAACAATCTTCACCCTCTATTTCCTCATCGGTAGGTGAATCTTCTTCAACTCAAAATATTATGCATGACATTCGGGAAGGGATTGCAAATCAGCTTTGAGGACGATGATTGCCCTTCCATATTTTAATTAGGTTTAAACATGTAAATAGAATTATATGTCTTGGACTTGTAATATACTTAATTGCTACTTAGATTTATTTTTGATAGTGTATGTTACCAACAATGTACTAATTTTAGTTTCATTAAATAGTATGGCAGCTTCTTCATCCCGAATAAGCGAAACATATTTGAGATATCAAAACAGAGAATATTTTTGCGGTTTGCGAGCCGCAGTACGGATAAGTGAAAGTGAGAAAAATTCTGGCTGATTATATGCGGTTTGCATAAATAGAGGCAAAATTGACATTCCCAGTTGTTAATTCTTTCGATAGATCACTCCCATTGCAACGACAATACGCGATGAGGAAGAAGAAGTGAATCAAAGAAGTAGGGACCTCTTTTCACTTGAGGCAAAAATGGACAAGCTCATTGACATGGGTTGCAAGGGGTTGATAGTACTTGTTTTCATTGTAATTATTTTTTTGTTTAAATATGTTAGATAACAATAATGATGTAAACCTAAATACTTTATTAGACTACTAATGTAATTTGACTATTTTATCTTATTATTTGATTAACTTTAGTTTTATATCGGCAGGGATTTGGAGGTGATAATCAATCAATGGTTATGCATACTTTCCTCCTAAGGTCATAAAGTAATGTTGCCCATTATCAGTTATGATTTTATATAAATGTGTGGTTGTGCTTATATTTCATTGTTTGGTTGCGCTTATATAAATGTGTGGTTGTGCTTATATTTTATTGTTTGGTTGTGCTTATATAAGTGCGTGGTTATTTCATTGTTTGGTTGTACTTATATAAATGCGTGATTGATTTTATACTTTGGTTGTTTTAAGATAATGGGCAAACTTTATTTTGGTGGACTATGAATTGGAGGCAATCACCAATTAATGGTGATACACATTTTCCCTCATTGTCCTATATTTTTACCGTCATAATTGATGTCATGAGAATTATTGATGGACAAGGCTGCTGGGTTGATGGTGCATGGCTGTTGGGTTGTAACTATTATGCAATGCTGGGTTGTAACTATTATGTTGATGGTGCTTAGCTGCTGGGTTGTAACTATTATGCAATGCTTATCGGCGAGTGTATGAAAAAAAAAAACGTAGCAATGCTTGATGTCGGCCAACGTTTTTCGATTGGCAATTTCCATTAGCTCATCGACCTCCATGACATGTCCTTGGTTCCGCAGGCGAATGCAGTAACATATGTCATTGTCTTTGATATTTAATAAAACATATGTCATTGTCTTTGATACTTAATAAAACATATGTCATTGTATCATGCTATTCATAGCAGTTTTGCTCTCCTTTTAGATGTAGATACTAACTTCATTACTTATTGTGTCAATTGATACTTCATTTGTGTGAATGGATCAATACCATTGTGTGTGAATTGATACTTCATTTACTTTGATGCCATGGATCAGTGCTCCATTTAGAGATATTAATAAGTAATAAAAAAAATAACTCGTTTCTTCTCTCCTCTTGTGAGTGCACTTTACTTCACTCTATTGTTCGATCCCTACATCATTTGCTAGAAAAAGATCACCAGGTTGAAGTCTCAATAGTCTATTTATTCTCAGTTGACCTCTACACGTTGACCAACATTATCTTCATTATTAATCTTAACCTATATTCAGCTCGAGCCCACAATTAATTCGCTACATCATGAATAAAAAAGGTGGAATTTATCTTGCAAGTAATGGATCAATAATTTATGTGAATTGATACTTAAATAATAATTGCTAATATCTATTGTATTGAACAAGTATTTTTACTTCACTATCTTTCACGTAGCACAAATTATTTATAAAAATATATTTGTAACATAATTTAAATAATTCAATAATTTAAATATATTTATAAAAATTAATAATTTCAACCATTATTAAGTTGGATTAGTTAAAGAAGTAAAAAAATACGAGTTCATACTTAGTTGATATGTAGCTCATACTTAGTTGATATTCAATTGATAATTAATTCATGATGATATTAATACTTAGCTTATATTTTTATTAATTAATAAATATTATTTATGAATATTTTTTTATTTTGAATTATTTATAAATTAAAAATATAATAAAACATATTTTAATGATTTTTATACCCTAAATAAATAATATTCACAATTATAATAAAATAGTATAACTTAATAAATTGAAATTAAAACTATATTTGATAAACAAAGACAGTTTCAGTTTTCGTCCCGAAAACTGTCAACGAAATCAACACAAAACAAATAATTTTTTGTTGGGTTTTTTTTCGCGAAACATTAAATTTGGACATGTCAAACAAACACGTTTTTGCCAAACAAAAAAATCAAAATCAAAATTCCAAAATTTGAAAATCTGTTTCGATTTTCACGAAACGAAAAGTCTCAAAATATTTTCACAAACAAACGCGCCCTAATTGATTAGAGACTTTTGTCAAAAATTTATATATATATATATATAGTATAAAAATATATAAAATATATAAAAAATAATTTAAATTTATAAAATAATTTTTATGATAAAAATGAGATATTATAATATAAAAAATATATTTTCAAACTTTTCAATGCATTAAAGATTTTTGCACGAAGTTTATAAATTTAAATTTAAACAAAAAAAATATGAAATATTTTGATGTATAATATTTTTTTGGATTATAGTACATCTTTTGTGTCACTAAAAAATTATTTCATGAATTCAAATATTTTTTTTAAAAAATATGAAACTATTATAGACTTTGCACAAAAGTCTCTAATGAGTTAGAGATTTTTATTTATAATAATTTTTTAATTATAAAAAGTAAAATTTAATTTAAGTATATATATATATGTGATATAAAATATGTGCTAAAGTCTATCAAAATATTTGGACACAAAATATTTCAATATCTTTTATTTTAAATTTAACTTTTTAGACTTTGGGCGAAAGTCTTAAATGTATTAGAGACTTTTGCTCAAACTCTATATATAATAATTTTATAATTTAAAAAATAATTTAAATTAATAAAATATATATTTTAAAATACAAAACATGTGTTGTGATTCAAAAAAATATTTTTATCAAAATATTTTATAATTTTTAATTTAAATTTAGTTTTATAAACTTTATGCAAAAGTCTCTAATAAATTAAATAGTTTAAAAATATATTTTTTAGACTCTAACACCTAATTTTATTATAATTTTTTTATAAATTAAAATTATTATATATATATAATTTTTAACCAAAATTTCTAACTGATTAAAAACTTTGACCTAAGAGTAAAATGAGTATCAAATTCACTAAGTTTCGATTTTAAAAATTTTATCCCTCAAAATTCTGATATAAGAATTTTTTTAATCCCAACATCTAATTTTGAAAAATTCCTGTTTATATTTTTGGCTTGTCCAATTTGAACATAATCAAACTATCTGATTCCATTATTTGATCAATATTGAGTAAATATCGTCACTCAACTTTTCGTATAAATAGCTAACAATTATTATCAGTTATCATAGTCCAAATAACTACCCTTGTTCTCACTTAAAATAAGAAAAATTCAGACCCAGTAAATAAGGCCTAGTTTGGAAAATTACTTTTTAAGCCATTTTAAAAATTTCATTGAACTACCATTTACCAACCCAATAGCTTGATAGAGTAAAATGTTAATTTTCTTAAATATTTACCTCTCAAAACCAATTCTTTGAATTTTTTTTTTCTTTCGATAATTCTATCATTATTCCTGGAATCTCTCTATTTCGCTCTTCTTTACTACTCATTCTTTTCAAGATGAATTTGTAATACTAGTGTTCTGACCGTAGGTAGGATGATGAAGAAAGAAGACAATAACATTATTTTAAAAATAAATAAATAATATATAAATTTTATTTATTTTAAAAAAATAAAAATATTATTTTTTGTACTATATTAGTTAATAACACATTTTATAAATAAAAATCATTCTTAACATTATTAATATCAATTATCAATTATCAATTATCAATTCAAATAATTTGAATTAATAACTATCCTGTAAGCAAGGGATGCTTGGGCATGATGGCCCATAAGGATTTAATTTTTAACTATATATTTTTATTTTATAGGCCGGCCCAGTTCTACTCGAGCTGCAAGGGGGGTTGATCACGCGCCGGGTTGAACCACCTCCTAGGCTCCTATTTGTTGAGTTGTGCTCGACGGGACTCGGATAGAGATGATAATTCAAATCGGTTAATCAAATCGTAAAATTCGATTTTAGATAGTGGATTTGCGATTCGATTTCGGTTTCGGTTTCGGATAGTAAAAATAAAAAATCGTTTGAAACCGGCTTGGTTTCAATTATCGGGCCGCGATTAACCGGTAATTGAAATCGGCTATATATTCAGTTTCGATTACCGATTTTTTGCGATTAATCGGTATCCGAAACCGATAGTAATATCATTTATATTAAATATAAATTTGAAACCCGATATCCTTATCCACCTACCCATTACCCATTACCCATTAAATATTTGAACTGATTATTCGTTTACTAGCCGGTTAAAATCGATTTTATCTGAATCGAAAAATTCGATTTCGATTATTTGCAGATAATCGAAATCGAGCTGATTTCGATTTCAGATATAGATTTTTGAAATTGACCGATTTGAATTTCGATCAACGAATTTGAAAATTAATTTTGATTTTGATTAACTCCTAAAAATACAATTAATCAAATCGTTGTTATTCCTAAACTCGGAAGATAACTATTCTGCCCGAGCAAATGATCCACTGTCACCTGTGCGATAATCTCCCTTCAATGAATGCCAACCAACACCTTCCTAGTATAACTCTAGTACTCCGAATCTCAATAATAAGCACCAATTAAATTTCCCAACCAATTCCATCACTGGAAGGTCAAATCTATTCCCGGTGCAGTTCGACGTCACTTTAATACACCTGCCTCGTGCCGTCACGATTCCCATTCGAACTACCAATTGGGTGCGATGATCAATTTCGAAATTGAAGTTGTAGATATCACTTCTTCAATATTTTTAAATACATCAAATCACGTCTAAAACTTCAATTACTATTCCTGCATTATTTAAATTATTTTAAATAATGTAAATTACGGTTGACCTCTAATGAAATTACTTGGCATCTCCAATATTTGTCCAAATGATACTCACTAACGATGTTAGATGAAATTTATTAGTAAGTAATTTTTTTCTTACGTTCTTTGTTGAAAAATTATTAAAATATATGCATAAAATAATTAAATAAATATTTTAAAATTAAAAATTAAAAAAATATATTTTATTTTAAAAATATTTTAAAATAATTTTTTTAAGAAAAATAAAAATGACATAATGATTTTTTATCATTTAAAATAAAAAAATATAAATATTTTAAAAATATCGTTAGTAAATATGTTCAGCGCATATGACAGATACTCCACTAACAATTTTTATTAGTAGGAGAGATCCGTGTAATCTCACTAATAAAATTATAAATAGAAGAGACATCAATGTAATCTCACTAACAAAATTATAAATAGAAGAGAAATCAGTATAATCTTACTAAATCTCATTTTTATATATAAAATATTACTCAAACTTAAATCATCTAATCAATTGTTTCCATTATATTAATTTACTTGTTCTAACATTCTTACCAATGAAGTTCATTTTACATTTTAAAAAATAAAGAAATTATTAATGAACAAAATTTAAAAAAATGATTCAATGAATTTATTCAGGTTAAATACATGATTTTCTTATAATTAAATTCAATGAAATCATTATATTAATGAGAGACATTTTCTTTAAGGACATATTTGACACCCTGTATAAGCATCCTTTATAGTATTAGAGTAATACTATATAGTGTTTGGAAAGAGTATTAACTAATACTTGCACTAAAAATAATATCCCAAAAGATGTCATAAAGTGTATTAGTAATATACTCTCAAAGTTTTTCATTAGTCTGCACTAGAATTTTTAATATTTTGGATACTCATTTTATCTCCGACCAAAAATCTAAAAATATATAAAAAATATTATAAAAATATTTTTAATTTATGAAATATTTTTAATAATAAAATATATTTTATATATTTTTATATTATATTATATTATAATATTATATTATATTATTATAATATTATATTATATTATATTATAATATTATATTATATTATTATTATATTATATTATATTATATTATATTATATTATATTATATTATACATGTTAGTCAATACATACTAGTACTATACAGACTAGTACACGTGTGCATCAAATATTGTATAATAATAGTACAATATATGCTAGTACTATACAGGTTAGTCAATACAGACTAGTACTATATGTTGGAAATGAAGTTTATGAAGAACAACAATGTGGAAGAAGCAGTATAAGAGATTAATCCATTTGGCGATAATGATCGCATTCGTTTATACACACAGAGATAGTGGAGGATTAAACGATGAATCAAAACGTTACAACGAACAGAGGTGGAAGTTTGTTAATAGCTGACGTGTAACATTATGGCTTGATGGCTTCTGTTGCTCTGTGACGTGACTACGAGGCAGAGCGGGTATCAGATGTAATCACCAAGCGGGTTCCGGACTAAGTAGTGCTTCCAATATCCCCCCGTAAGATGGGCTTTTCAACAATGCCCATCTTGGTTCGATGGTCCAAAAACATGGCTGCAGAGGTGGTCTTTGTTAAGTTGTCTGCCAATTGTAATGCAGCAGGTATGTGTTGAACTGTGATTAGCTTAGCTGCAACTTTGTCTCGAACAAAATGGTAGTCCAATTCGACGTGTTTCATCCTGCTGTGACTACTTGGTTGATTCGTCAGAATCGTAGCTCCAAGGTTGTCGCAGTATACCTTGGGTGTTGGAATGTGAAGGTAATCCAGTTCATTAAGAAGATGAACAATCCACTGGACCTCAGCAGTTGTATTAACGAGTGCTTTGTACTTTGCCTCTGTTGAAGACTTGGAAATGCTTCGTTGCTTCTTGGAGCTCCAACTTATTGGGGAATTGCCTAGGAATATAATGTAGGCACCAGTGGACTTTCGATCGTCCAGGTCAGCTCCCCAATCTGAATCTGTATAAGCAACAAGATTAAAAATTACATTCGAGTTGAGTAGAATACCCAGATTTGATGTACCCTTCAAATATCTTAACACACGCTTGCAGCATTGCCATTGAACTGTTGTCAGACTGTGCATGTACTGAGATAATTTGTTGACGGCAAAACTGATGTCTGGTCTGGTAAATGTCAGATATTGTAGTGCACCGATTACCTATCTAAATAAGGTTGCATTCGCAGGTGCTGAACCATCAGTCATGGTTAATTCAATAGAAGCAGATAATGGTGTTTTGATGCACTTTGATTCATGCATGCCGAATTTATTTAAAACATCAGTTAGGTATTTATGTTGCGAGAGCACAATGCCAAAGTTAGTCTTACTTACTTCAATACCCAAGAAATAACTAAGCGGCTGGATCTCCTTGAGAGAGAACTTGGCTGACAACTTCAAGTATATATCAAAAAAAATTTCATTTGAGGAACCTGTTAAAATGATGTCATCAACGTATAATAATAGGATTGTAATAGAGTGCTGATCTTTCATTATGAACAGCGATGTATCTGATACTGAACTTTGAAATCCAATGGAAACTAAGTAGGATTTTAGTTCGTTGAACCAGGCTAATGGAGCCTGTTTTAAGCCATATATGACTTTGTGCAACTTGCAGACATAAGTTGGGTGTTCCGAACTGATAAACCCTGGTGGCTGATGCATATATACATCTTCATTAAGTGTTCCATGTAAGAACGCGTTGTTAACATCCAACTGAAATATATCCCATTTAAATTTCGAGGCTAAGCTCAGAATCAATCTTACTGAAGGCTGCTTAATTACTGGGCTGAAAGTTGACTTGTAATCTACCCCTGGGCGTTGATGAAACCCTTTTGCAACAAGCCTTCCTTCGAACCTTTCAACTGTACCATCTGCTTTCTGTTTGATCCTAAAATTCCAACGACATCCGACTATATTTTTCGCTTGGTTTGCAGGAACCAGTGACCAGATATTCCTTTTCATGAGAGCATCATATTCTTGCTGCATTGCCAGTTTCCATTCAGGATACTGAGCAGCTTGCTTGTATGTGTTCGGAACTGGTGTTGAACAGGCTGAGGTCAGTAGAGCAGAGCAGTCAGTCGGGACCCTTGGCTTGAATATGTTTGACTGAGACCGAGTGTGAATTCTTCTCAAGGTAGGTGGAACTGCATTAGACTGAGCCACATTTTGTGTTCGAGCCGGAACTGCACTGATGTTTTCAGTTGCTTCCAAAGATGGAACAATGTTGCATGGAACTGAAACATTAGTATTGGAAACATTGGGTGGTGGAGGACAAATATCTAATGATACTCCTTGGTTTGTTTTCGGAATCATGTCACCGGTATCTGACATTGTTTCTTGCCAAGAGTTGATGGTTAACTGTGTTACTCTAGGAGTCTTCAATGAAAGAGATGCAAAAGAAAATGTATTCTCCACAAACTCTACATGCCGAGATAGATAAGTCTGGTTGGAGTTTGGATCAAGGCAAATATAGCAGTAATGCTTGGTAGAGTAACCAAGGAAAACACATGGTTTCGATTTGGAACTGAACTTGTTTAGACCATATGGCTTCAGCCAAGGAAAGCATAGGCAACCAAAAATTCTTAAGGTGGAGAAGTTAGGAGTCTCCCCAAACAAACATTGATAAGGAGTTTTATTTTTCAAGATAGGTGTTTCCATGCGGTTTATAAGATATACTGCTGTGGAACATGCAAACTGCCATAGGTATAGTGGAGCTGAAGCTTATGACAACAAAGTTAATGTTGTTTCCATGATGTGGCGATGTTTCCTTTCGGCCAAACCCACTCGTTGAGGAGTGTAAGGGGGACTGCACAGATGCTGGATGCCATGAGCATTAAAAGAGGAATGAGAGTTGCAAACACTTCACCTCCGTCAATATAAAGGTTTTTAATGAAAAACCCAAAATATTTCTCAACCAGAGGTTTGAATGATGAAAAAATAGAAAAAACATCTGATTTGTTCTTCAAAGGAAAGAACCAGGTATATTTTTGAAAAGTGATCCACAAAGATCACATAATACTTGTGTCCTTCACCAGAAATGACCGGAGCCGGACCCCATACATCAGAGAAAAGGACTTCAAGAGGTCTACTACTTTTGACAGTAGACGTAACAAAGGGTTTTTTGTGACTTTGATTACAGGAACATGCACTGCAATGTTCTAACTTAGCTAAATCAAAGGTAAGCTTAAATTTATTCAAGGTTGACGGTAAGACTCTTTTGTGCGGGTGTCCAAGTCTTCGATGCCAGGTAGTAACAGTCGGTTGTATGGAGGAGATAGAGACTAGAGCACATGTTGGCGTATTCCTCCATTCATACAGGTCCCCATTATTCTGGTCTCGAGCTAGAATTGCTCCTGTATTCAGATCCTTTATCACAAAGCAGTCAGGAAAGAATTCCACGGACGCATTGTTTTGTATACAAAATTTTGCCACAGATATAAGATTTTTCTTCATTAAAGGAGCATGCAATACATTATGCAATTTAAATGATGGAGAGAGGGAAATCATACCAGAATGAGAGACTGGTATGGTACTGCCATCTCCCATATTTATTCCTTGATTACCAATGGATGAAACAGCTTGAAGAGAATCAAACTCAGATGTTATGTGATGCGTCGCTCCAGAATTCATTACCCAATTATTGTTTGATCTGTTGTACTGCTCACAGAGGTTCACATGCGGTGCTCGATCCATGTTATTAAACCCGTTTCTGCACACTTTTGCTGAGTGGCCTATTTTTTCACAGATCTAACACTGTATGCGCTGTTTGTTGTTGAATAATATGTTGTTAGGATAGCCTGGGTTTACTGTTGTCTTTCTTGTGTTGCCAAGAAGGTTTGTTCACATTCGACTACTATTTGACTGTGAATAATGTACAGTAATAGCATGTGGCTCATTGCGCAATTTAAGGAAGTTCTCATGTCCTACAAGTTTGTCATACAGTTCCTCTAATGAAATAGGGTAGTCCCTAGATCGAATAGTAGCACTGATATCACTGAATTTTGGCCCTAGGCCACTTAGTATTTTAATTGTCAGTGATGAGTTGCGAACAGGTGCATCAGCCATGGATAGTTCATTGGCAATTGATTTAACTTCATTAAAGAATTCAGATACATATTTACCTCCTTTCATCAGCTTGGATAGATTATCTTCTAGTGTGTAGATGCGGGATTGTGATTTATTGGCGAACTGATTCGCCAATCGTACCCAGGCTTCTCTAGCAGTGGCAGCATCGTCGACGACTGGAGCAACGGATTGATCGACGGCGTGCCGGATCAATCCATCTTGCCGATACCAAGACTTGTAGTTTGGATCGGAAGGAGGTGGACATGGAAAACTACCGTCGATGAAACCCGTGAGATCATACCCGATCAGGAGGAGATTGAGTTGTTGACGCCACATTCTGTAGTTGTTGCTCCCAATCAGCTTGATCGACATCTATGCAGCCAGGTTAATGGTGATGACTGAACTCCCATTGATGAAGGGATTCACCACCTCTGCTGGCTGAGAATCGTTGGTCGCCTTGTAGAAGATCAAGGGGAAAGAGAAAAAAAAATCAGATATGAAGCCTTCTCGTTTGAGAAAATGGCTCTGATACCATGTTGGAAATGAAGTTTATGAAGAACAACAATGTGGAAGAAGCAGTAGAAGAGATTAATCCATTTGGCGATAATGATCGCATCCTTTTATACACACAGAGATAGTGGCGGATTAAACGATGAATCAAAATGTTACAACGAACAGAGGTGGAAGTTTGCTAATAGCTGACGTGTAACATTATGGCTTGATGGCTTCTGTTGCTCTGTGATGTGACTATGAGGCAGAGCGGGTATCAGATGTAATCACCAAGCGGGTTCCGAACTAAGTAGTGCTTCCAATATTATACAGGCTAATACTATACGGTGTACCAAACGAGCCCTAAGGATGGTAATTATATAACTTACACCTATATAGAGAAGTGGATTTAATTGAGCATTAAACCGCATCGACGCAGAGAGAAAGAGAGTTTAATTAATTAAAATAGAGAGGCAAGAGAGAGAAGAGCATTAAATCGCATCGGAGAGAGATTAGTTGGTTTAGTTAATTTAAAAAATAGACAATCGATAGAAGAATATTAAATCATATTTATTTATTTATTAAATAAAAAAATTTAAAATTATTGTGTCGGTCAAATTTTATTTTGAAAGTGTGACGTGATAAGTTTGAATTTTGAATTTGGAAGGCTATCGTCCCGGTTAAAAAAATAACTTTTTTGATAGTATCAAAGTTATGTACACATATAACCCTTTGTACGATTTCATGTACGTGTTTCATATCAATTTGTATGTAATTTTAACAATCATTTGAAAATATTTATTGGGAATAATAATTAGAATAACATGGTAAATAAATTAAAAACCTCTCTATAAATATATCAAATTTCTTGATTGTAACTTTTTTTATTGTTAAATAAATTTTTGTAAACTTACTTTTATAAAATAAAAACTTTTTTTATTGTTAAATAAATTTTTGTAAACTTACTTTTATAAAATAAGATCAATAAGACAATTACTTCCCTCGGCATAATATTATTACAATAAGATTAATCAAGAAATTTGTTATTACTTAACGAGGAGGGTGGAGGGTATTTAAGTATTCTCACATATCTATTTCATGGACATTTTTTTTGGAAAAAGATACAAAAATATTTCGAATATTTTTTCACGAGTACTAAAATACTTCAAAAGTTTTTTTGGAATAAAAAATACTCCTCACGTTATGAAATTGGGTACAAAAATACTCCTATAGGTAAACGACGTTAATTAAGAGATAACGGAGCTGACGTGGCTGATGACCAAGACTGATGATGTGGACATGTGGCGCGCATGCAGGTCAAGACGTTTTCTCATGGGTACTAAAATGCCCTGACATTTTCTCACGGGTAAAAAAATTCTCATAACGTTTTCTCACATGTATTAAAATACTCCTAACATTTATTTCGGAGCTAAAATACCCATGAGATTATTAAAAATGGTACAAAAATGATATCATGCTAACATTTGTTAGGTGAAACTTAATGGAGATGTCATGGATACTGATAGAGATGTTGACTTTACACGTGGTGCACATGTACAAAGCAACTTGCCACGCAATCGTAGGGGTGAGCAAAAAAATTAAAATTTTGGTTAATTGAAAAATCGGTTTGAAATCGATCCAAATTTTTCGATTAACCGATTTGATGATTTCAATTTCGATTTTTATTTTCTAAATTTTCAGTTTTCGATTTCTTAAGTGTCGCTTACGTGGTAAGTTGCTCTTTGCATATGCGTCATGTGTAAAGTCAATATCTTTGTAGCATCCACGATATCTCCGTTAAGTCTCACCTAACAAAAGTTAGTCTGGTGTTATTTTTATATCATTTTTTAATAATCTCAGGAGTATTTTAGCTCCAAAATAAACGTTAGGAGTATTTTAGTATTTGTGAAAAATGTTATGATCATTTTTGTACACATAAGAAAACGTTATGAGCATTTTAGTACCTGTGAGAAAATATTAGGAGCATTTTAGTACTTGTGAGAAAATATCTTGGCATGCATGCGCGCTATATGTCCACGTCATCAGTCCCAGTCATTAGCCATGTTAGCTATGTTATCTATCAATTAACGTCGTTTGCCTATAGGAATATTTTTGTACTCAATTCCATAACGTAAGATGTATTTTTGATCCCAAAAAAATCTTAGGAATATTTTAGTACCCATGAGAAAACGTTAAAAATATTTTTATAATTTTTTTTGTTTAATAACATAAAAATGAATTTTTGTACGGTGCTTATTTTTTTCTCTAGTGCCTACATTTTTCATTTTTTTTTTAAATGAACACTTACAAAATAAAATAAAATTATCTAGAATTATTTATTAAAATTCTATGACGTTTGTTTCACATTATTTTGAAGCACATGACAGAGCAATAATTATTGGCTAGTATTCGTTTGTAAAAAATTATTATGCACTGAACAATAGTTATGTCTCAGAATAGTATAATAAAATTATTTTTTGTTATTCAAATTTGAAGTAATAAAACGTTAGTATAACCAACGGTACAAGCCTAAAAAAATTATAACCCTCTTATCTACTCCAAAACCCAAATAATTCATTGTTTCCACCGACATATCTCATTTCACATCTCGATTGTGTTAAATCAGCAACATTAATAAATTTCCTGTTAGTGTTGTACTGCGAAATGAAGAAATGATTATTTTCGGTACCACTTATAACTTTATACCGTACTAATAAGTTTTATGCTATTTTGAATGATTTATAACATAAACAGATGGTAGATATGATTAATTAGAAGAACAATCAAGTCTTTATTTAATGAGTCAACGTTGAAGGGGCAAAGAATTAAATCATACAAGTCTTCGACTACTGCCAACATTGGCCAACCTCGTCTTTACTGTATATTTCATAATGGTTCATAATTATAAAATTACTCTTTATTTCTAATTTACAAACACCGATTAGTTACATTTATTTAGATGATAATTAGTTGATAGTTAGAGAAAATATGACCTATCAAAATATATATCCAATCTGGAAATTAATCCTCCAATAGGCTGGTATAAAATATAATGGCATTTTAAATCCAGCCATTTTCCAAAATCTAATTTTGAATGAAGAAAATTTTCAAATCCGAATTTTAAAAATCAAAATTTTTAAAATCAAAATTTAACATATTCGATATCCATTTTATTCTTGGACCAAAGTTTCTAACTTGATTGAAAAATAAAAATATATATAAGAATATAATTTAAATTTATAAAATATTTTTTATAACAAAAATAAGATATTAGAGTATAAAAAATATATTTTCAAACTCTCTAATGCATTATAGATTTTGCACAAAATTTAAAAATTTAAATTTAAACTAAAAATTATAAAATATTTTGATGTAAAATAATTTTTTCGATCATAGTACATATTTTTTTAACATTAAAAAATTATTTTATAAATTCAAATATTTTAAAAAAAATTATGAAGCTATTACAGACTTTGCACAAAAGTGAGTTAGAAATTTTTATTTATAATAATTAATTAATTATAAAAAATAAAATTTAATTCACAAAAAATATATATGTGATATAAAAGATGTGTTAGAGTCTATCAAAATATTTTGGATAAAAAATATTTTAATATTTTTATTTTAAATTTGATTTTATAGGCTTTGGGCGAAAATCTCTAATGTATTAATTTTTAAATATGAAATATATTTTTTTTAAAATACAAAAGATGTGTTGCGGTTCAAAAAAAAAAATTTCATCAAAAAATTTCATAATTTTTAATTTAAATTGAATTTTATAGACTTTGTGCAAAAATCTCTAATGACTTAAAAATTTTGAAAATATATTTTTTAGACTTTAACGCATCAGTTTTTTTATAAATTAAAATTATTTTTTTGATATATATATATAATTTTTAACCAAACCCACAGGTAAAATGAGTATCAAATCCACTAGGTTTCGATTTTGAAAATTTTAATTGCCAAAATTTGAATATGAGAAAATTATACTTTTGGTCCCCACAATTTGCTTGAATTTTGATTTTAGTCCATATAGTTTCAAAATATTGATTTTAGTTCTCATACTTTATTTCCGTTTAGGATTTGGTCTCTACCGTCATATGAGGTCTAAACGAAGCTGACGTAGATAACAGATGCTGACTGGACATTGCTGACGTGGACACTACAACACAACCGACCTATAGAGGCACATAATTAGAGACAAATTAAATTTTTATTTTTAAATCATCACATTTAGAGACTAATAGACACAAAATTTGTCCCTAATTAGCTTTTAAAAATAGCTTTAGAGTCAGGTCAATTAATTAAGTGACTCTGTTGCTGATGTTTCTATAGCTTAGAGTCAAATCAATTAAGTGACTATGTTATTATTGTTTCTATACATCTTTAGAGGCTAATTAGAAGCAAATTTTGTGTCTATTAGTTTCTAAATGTGAAGATTTAGAAATAAAAATATATTTTATTTCTAATTTTGTGTCTCTACATGTCAATTGTGTTGTAGTGGGGCCTGCAGGGACCAACTTTATAAACTATGATGACTAAAATTAAAATTTTATAAATTATAAGACCAAAATCAAAATTCAAGTAAACTATAGGTACCAAAATTAATTATTATTATTTTAAAAAAAAATATAAAAAAATCCCATGATATTTATACATTTATTTATAAATTATTATAATACTTAAAAATATTAAAATTGAGCCTACTACAATAATTTAGGTTAATTTTGGTAGATTTAAACTCACGCCGTCATTAGGCGTCGATTTTTATCCGTTAATTACTCTAATTTAACGTGAATTTCGCAGTGATTGCAGAATTCAAAAATCTGCTCTCCAGATCTGCTCATATCTTCACTGATCAACTCATCACCTTCATTTTGATCCTAAATTTGGCACATTCAAAACAGTTTAAAGTAGATTTCGAATGTCAAAAAGTATTAATTTTCACTCTAATAAATGTTGGTTTTCCATGCATTTATTGTAGTGACAACACCATAATACAAGGTTATTGCTACGATTTCGTAAGTATTGTTAAAGAATATTCATGGAAAACCAACATTTAATTAGGGTAATCTAAATCTAATTTAAATTATTAATCGAAAACCGTCATTTAATTATGGAAAATCGGCATTGTTAAGAGGATCCACCGAAATCTAATTTAAACCGCTATGAATATGTCAAATTTAAGATCAAAATGGAGATGAGGAGGTGACTAGTGAAAATATGAGCAGATCAAGAGAGCAGATTATTGAATTATGCAATCACTGCGAAATTCACGTTAAGTTAGGGTAATTAACAAATAAAAATTGACGCCTAATGACGACGTCAGTTTAAATTCATTCAAATTAACGTAAATTGCTATAGTGTGCCCAATTGTAATATTTTTAAGTATTATAATTATTTATAAATAAATTTAAAAATATCTTGTGATTTTTAAATATTTTTTTAAGAAAAATAATAATTTTGGTCCCTATAGTTACTTGGATTTTGATTTTAGTCACTATGATTTATAAAATTTTGATTTTACTCCCCATAATTTATAAAATTGGTCCCTACAGGTCCACATCAGTAATGCCCAGTCAACATCTGTTATTCACGTCAGCTCCGTTTAGGCCTCATGTGACGCTAGAGACCAAATCGTAAATAAAAATAAAGTATGTGGACTGAAATCAAAATTTTAAAACTATAGTAACTAAAATTAAAATTCGAGCAAATTATGAGGATCAAAAGTTTGATTTTCCCATATCCTAATTTTGGTAGTCAAAATTTTCAAAATCGGAATATTATGAATTTTGGTAGGGGTAAAATGAGTATCAAATTTTCTAGATTCCGATTTTGGAAATTTTGACCTCCAAAGTTCGAATCTAAGAATTTTTCTCCCAAAATTTAATTTTGAAAAATTCGTATTTTAAAATTTATAGAATAGTATATGATGCTTAATAGTCAATCCATTATTTTAAAAAATTTGTCAAGCAAAAAATATCCATAAATCTTATGACCGACCGTTATGTACGTTTGTAACGGGTCTCTAACTTGATGGTATGATCCCATTTCCCCAACTACCCCTCATTTTAAATACAGGGTTATTATAGTAATTTTATGTTATCCTGTTTAGTATTAAATCCCTAATAGACACCCGCCTCATCGGCATACTGGCATACCCACACATTCTCTCTCCTCCATCAACGGTTGTAGTCTCCGGCGATTCGAGCGGCGGAAGGAGGCAGCGATGTCGAACCAGATGATCGAGAGCCAACGCGAGGGCGCGGAGGTCTACAACGGCGCCGAACTCTGCAAGAAGCAATCGATTACTCTGTTGGAGGAGCTCCACCTGCCCAGGGGCCTCCTCCCGCTGGAGTCCATGGAGGAGGTGGGCTACAACCGATCTACCGGGTTCGTATGGCTGAAGCAGAAGAATCCCACCACCCACGTCTTCAAGAAGATCGGCAAGACGGTGTGGTACGCGCAGGAGGTAACCGCCTTCGTGGAGGACCGCCGCATGAAACGGATGACCGGGGTCAAGAGTCGGGAGATCCTCATCTGGGTCAGCCTCTCCGACATGTGCATCGACGACCCCGAGTCGAAGCGGATCACCTTCAAGACCCCCGCCGGCCTCGGCCGCTCCTTCCCAGTCTCCGCCTTCGAGTTGCCGGCGGAGGAGGCGGAGAAGCCCAAGGAGGGCGCCGAAGACGGTAACTGAACCGGATCGACCGCCCGGGCTCATGGTCTCCACTTTCGGTAAGCAGAAAAATAAATGGTATATTAATTTGGATGTGTCGTTTTACTGTTTTTGGTATGTCTTCCTGTAACGCTTTTCTCCATGCTTAAGACATAATAATTAGTCAATTACTTTTCTCGTGTGTACCTCAAAATATCACTCCTTTTATGTGAGAAGAAGTGGAGCATTTCATTCATTCTCGCAGTACTCCATGACTGTAACATGTTGGCCTCGGAATATGACCTTAATTTATATGCTGTGTCAAGTGTGATCAAATTAGGACTGTGGAAGAGGTTACTTTAACTTATTCGAAAATAAAATTATGATTTTTTATAAGAATAAGTATCATTTCAAAATTCAAATGATAGGTTTGATTCCATTGGACTTCATGATTGCTGTACCATGACTTTCTGACGTCTTCGACCTTAGCAAATATCAATGAAATGGCAGAAGCATTTATGCATGACAGTACAAGAGCTATCAGGGAATTCAATTCAGCAATTACTCCTTCATGAACAAAATATACTGGCGATATATTAGGGCCGTACGCCTAGTAGAAATAGGTATCACATTAATTCATTTGAGTTTGTTTGGCAAAATCAGTCAAATTCAATTAAAAATTAGTGAGTCATTAGTACTAACAGATTTGACGACCGTGCATACATATAATTATTATTTGACTTGCCGTTGTACTATTAATTATTATTTGCAGCCTAGGTGGCCTGGCCCCGTTGATGATGTTGCATTAATTCCTTCTGCAATTTTTTTCCGCCTGCAATGTACAAATTATGTACTGGAATATAGTATTGTTTGTGTTTATATAGAATCTTCGTCGGTGTCTTCGTCTATGCATGTATTGGTGTACTGTCACTATGTTATTTTATACTCCTTAATTTTTCATCGCCCTTTTTTCTTCACAAAGCCATGGCAATGCGAAAGAATACGAACCCGCATTCTAAAAAATATTTTTTTACCAAAAAAATGAAAGCATCTAAATTAAAGCCTAACATAGCTAGGACCAAAAAAATCATTGTACAAAATTTTCTTCAAGCAGGAGGATGAATAGACGTCTAAACCAAAATATCATAGTTAAGTCTAATCCTATTAGCTCCCCAATGGACAACTTTGTTTGCTTCGCGATAACAAAATATAAAATTTTCAACATTACATTGAGATTCTTAGAAAAAAATATCGGAGACCACAGAGTTGATTTCCCACGAAATTTTCATCTTTTTGTTCACACTACGAGAGACTTGGTCTTCAGCAACGGCTATCAGCAACGGCCGCTCAAGCCGTTGCTATTTGCAACGGCATTCTTACGGCCGCCCGAGCCGTTGCAGATATCTGTATCTGCAACGGCGTTCTAACGGAAACCCGAGCCATTGCGGATTATTTTAATTATGAGCAACGATTTTCTGACGGAACGGCGAGCCGTTGCTGATTTTTTAATTTTCAGCAACGGCTTGCTAACGGATAAGTGAGCCGTTGCTGATGATAATCTATCAGCAACGACTTTTTAACGGGCGAGTGAGCCGTTGCTGATAAGTTTATATAGGGCACCAGTCGCGCGCCCGACCCTTCTTCCTCCCAATGGTGCCGCCGCCGCTCCTGCCGACGCCTCTCGCCGCCGCTGCCGCTGCTGGCGACGCCGACGCCTCTCGCCGCCGCTGCCGCTGCTGCCGTCTTGTGCAGGTATGTTGATCGGCCGGCCGGCCGGCTCTTCACTATATTTCGGCCGGACTAGAGGTTAAAATCCGACCGAAACCCTATTTCTAGGGTTTCGGCCGGCGGCGGTCGGCCGATGGCCGCCGCCGGACCTTCTACAATGGCCGGACAGTATGTTCGGCCACTGAACGCCGGCGCCGGAGGGTGGACTCCGGCGCCGGAATTTATAATTATTTTTTTTATATATTGTTTTGGAATTGTTAATTAATTGTTTTATAATTGTTAATTAATTATTTTATAATTGTTAATTAATTGTTTAGATTAATTGTTTAATTTATTAGATTAATTATTAGGGTTTAGATTAATTTCGGACGCGCGCCGGAATCGTCCACTTCGGACGCGCGCCGGAATCGTCCAATTTGGACTCGCGCTGGAATCGTCCACTTCGGACGCGCGTCGGAATCGTCCAATTCGGACTCGCGCCGGAATCGTCCACTTCGGACGCGCGCTGAAATCGTCCATTATGGACTCGAACTGTCTCGAAACATTTAGAAAATAATCATCCATCCGACGAGTTGATATGTTTCACGTACGCATCGACGAATCGGATATGATTTAGCAAAACCTTAGATCCGTTCGGGAATTGTATGTTCGTGTAAAAGAAGTAGATGATCTTTTATACGATGTACAATTCTTGAATTGTCCCTGATTGGACAATTTGGAAATATAGTTATTTGTACTGCACTTACATTTTTATTTTAATTGTTAACTAATTATTCTAAAATTCGGCAACATCTCTCTGGTTCTCCGATACGCGCCCAGATGATATGCGTATTCGGAGAACTGTAGGGAGATGCTGTCGAAATTTAGAATAATTAGTTAACAATTAAAATAAAAACGTAAGTGCAGTACGAATAACATAAATCCCGAATGGAATAGGACAATCTCACCTAAAGACATTAATCAAAGAAATTGTCATTGATTGACAGAATCATGTCGGCTGATCGAAGTTGGATGTACCGACGTCTTGATCGTGGAGCTTTAACGAATGAGTTTCGATTAGGCGTAACGTACTTCCTAAATTTTGCCTATTCAAATCGGAATTTCGTTAGCATGGGTGATCAAATCCGATGTCCGTGCCGTATTTGTTCAAATGGACGATTTTTGGATCGGGAGACTGTCACTCTGCATCTATATACCAAAGGATTTGCACCAAGATATTTTCTATGGATTTGTCACGGGGAGTCACGCGAAGTCGGGACGTCGAGCAATCCTGTCGTTCAGACATATGGTGAATCTTTCTCTGCTGGTGCTTCTTTATCCGGTCAATGTAATCCCTATAGAACTATGATACTTGATAGTCTTGGGGGTCAATTCCGCCTGAATGATAATGTTGATCGGCTAGTTCTTCAGACATCAGTCCCACCAGATACTACAGCGGTTGATATCACAGAAGTAGGGGCTGCGGTAGAGATTGAATTACCGAATAAAGAAGCTGCAGAATTTTACGAGATGTTGAAAGCTGCCGATGAACCTTTGTATGAGAATTGTCCTAAATACACTAGGTTTTCAGCAATGACACAGCTCTTAAACATAAAGGCCGATTGTAATATCAGCGGAGTTGCGTATGATCGGATTGCTGGATTGATTAATGGAATGCTGCCTACTGATAACAAGTTTGAGCCTACTTTTTATAAGACTAAAAAGCTAATGAGAAAATTGGGGCTTGGGTACGAAAAAATACACGCGTGCCAAAATAACTGCATTTTATATTATAAAGAAAATGTGTAGTTGGATAAATGCCCTGTATGTCAACACCCTCGTTACAAGGAGAAGAAATCGGTCCGACAGAAAAATATCCCGTTTAAGGTGCTTCGGTATTTTCCACTAACACCGAGGCTTCAAAGATTATTCATGTCGGAAAAGACAGCCCCCTACATGAGTTGGCATGCAAGAAGTCGTGATGATACAGTAATGACTCATCCATCGGACAGTGAAGCATGGAAACATTTGAATACATGTTATCCTTCATTTGCTAGGGATACTAGAAATATCAGATTGGGATTGTGCACAGATGGTTTTAATCCGTTTGGACATTCTGCAACTCCTTATTCAGTTTGGCCAGTGCTGCTGACAGTTTATAATTTGCCACCGTCAATGTGCATGAAAGATGAATTTATTTATCTTTCGATGATTATTCCGGGTCCTAAGGGTCCGCGAAAAGAAATTGACATATTTCTCAGACCCTTGATAGATGAATTGAAAATATTGTGGACTGAGGGAGCTGTCAGTTATGATTGTCATCGGAAGCAAAACTTCAATTTAAAGGCCGCGGTCTTGTGGACAATCAATGATTTCCCGGCGTACGGCATGTTGTCGGGTTGGAGCACTCACGGCTGACTCTCTTGCCCGTATTGTATGGAACACTCTAAATCAATCAGTCTTCAGAACGGACGAAAAATCTCATTCTTTGATTTTCATCGTCGATTCCTACCGGTTAATCACCAGTATCGAAGAAATCGTAATAAATTTACTAAGGGCAGAGTCGAAAGAGATGGGCCACCGCCGATGTTGTCTGGTGAACAAATGTTAGCACGTGTTTCAGCACTTCCAGATAGAGTATTCGGTCGCAATGAAAGAGTGTCAGGTTTTGGCCAAACACACAACTGGGTGAATAAAAGTATCTTTTGGGAATTGCCCTATTGGAGTTCATTATTGATTCGACATAATTTAGATGTCATGCACATTGAAAAAAATGTGTTTGATAATATTTTCAACACTTTGATGGATATTTCTGGAAAAACTAAAGATACTGTCAAAGCCCGACATGATCTGAAAATACTTTGTAAAAGACCAGAGTTAGAGTTACAAGAGGTCAATGGACGATATCTGAAACCGAAGGCCCTATATGTGTTAAATAAACAACAGATCAAAGATGTTTGTCAATGAGTAAAAGAACTCAGATTACCCGATGGATATGCTTCAAACTTATCTCGATGTGTCAACGTCGATGATTGCAAAATATCAGGGATGAAGAGCCATGATTGTCATGTATTCATGCAGAGATTACTTCCGATCGCATTTCGAGATCTTCTACCTGATAATATTTGGGGTCCGTTGACTGAATTAAGTATGTTTTTTAGAAGCATCTGTGCAAATGTCCTTCGAGTCGAAGATATGTCAACACTTGAAAATAATATTGTTGAAATCATATGCAAGCTGGAGCAGTTTTTCCCTCCTGCATTTTTTGACTCGATGGAGCATCTACCGATACACTTGGCATACGAGGCACGAGTTGGTGGCCCCGTTCAATATCGTTGGATGTACTTATTTGAAAGATACATGAATCGTCTGAAGAAAAAAGTAAAGAACACCGCAGCTATTGAAGGATCAATATCTGAATCGTATATCATTCAAGAAATTTCAACATTCTGCTCATTTTACTTTGAATCGACAGTACAGACAAGATTTGATCGTCTTCCACGTAACGACGACGGGGGTGTTCGACATTCAGATGGACGTTTAAATATATTTTGTTACTCTGGTCGTGCTATTGGTTCTCGTCCATCTCGACACTTAAGCGATGAAGAGTATCATTTGGCACACTTGTATGTATTACTCAATTGTCCAGAGATTGAACAATTCATTGAAATATTTGACATTGAGATGGTGCAAAAATACTCTATTCACAACGATCAAGAATTGGAGACATTACGGAATCGTGATTTCCCTACTTGGATTCAGACTTACAGTAAAGATCACAGAGCTGAAATAGATGAAAGAATATTTGAGTTTGTTAGTGGACCGTCGCGACTTGTGTTGTGCTATAGCGGATATTTTGTTAACGGGTATAAATTTCACACGGTTGAATATTCATTTACAAAGAAGACGATGAATGCTGGGGTCTGCGTGAAAGGGACAACCTATGCTGAATGTGATATGGATTTTTATGGACTTGTGGAAGAAATGATAGAGTTGCACTACTTCGGCTTGAAATCAGTGATCCTATTTAGATGTCATTGGTTCGATACAACAGAAAGGGGCATGAAAGTTCATCCAAAATACAAACTTGTTGAAGTTAATTACAAATCGAAATTGGCAGCAAATGAGCCTTTTATATTGGCATCACAAGCCGAACAAGTATATTACGCGAAGTATCCGGCTCAAAATAAAGATAGAGCAAATTGGCGTGTAGTCTATAAGACAAAAGGTAGAGGAAAAATTGATCCGATAGTAGGAGAAAATGATCCTCCTGGTTTCTATCAAGAAGATGATCTTCCTGCTGTGGATCGTATTATTCCAATACTCGAGGATGCAGACACAACGTCAATTCAATTAGAAGTTGAATATGCTGATGATGACGATAATGAAATTGAGGAAGCTGGAGATGAAGAAGAGGAAGAAGAAGAAGAATTCGAAGACTATTATTCAGATAATGAAGAATAATTGTAAAGTATATATTTTATTAAATATATCTCTACTATTTATACAATAATCTGATTATATGTCTGTTCGACAGATATGTCTGGTCGTGGTTATCGACGCAGGAGAGCTTCGGAGTCTCCGATCGGTGAGACTCCAGCACTTACTCATGCTGCTGATCCTCCTGTTGCTGATCCTCATGAGGATGATACTGCCGAGGCTCATCCAGACGCAGACGGCCACGCGGGCCGAACAGGTGGCAGCCTCCACCAGCCACAGAGTCACGTAGATTGATTAGCGTGATTGGGGAGCGGTAATATATCATGAATTATGAATCATTACAAATTCATTATATCATAATATAATATTAAAATTTATTTTTGTTGTGCAGGTTCGAGCAAGAAGAAGTGCCGAGGAGCATTTCTTCTACTATTCAACGATACATGCACGGGGCATGGCCTACGTGGTCTCACGTGCCTAGCGAGCACGTCGACATGTTATGGCGCGAGTTTGAGGCACATATTATTTTTTTTTTTACTTGCATGATGATATATTAATATTTGTACTGATATTATTATTTTGCAGGCTCGCTATACATGGGCCGAGGACCAGAGGCCCTTCATTTACGCTGCCTGGGAGGCTATTTTCCGGGCAAGGTACAACGGGCAGCTGGGGCAGGCTCGGTCCCAAGCGGTGGCCCGAGCTGGGACCACTAACATCGCGGAGACTCGGGGATACGACCCCGGTTGGATTACTCCGGATATATGGGACCAGCTCATGGGGATATGGTCGACGGATCGATGGCAGGAGGTTTCTCGGAATGCAACTAGAAATCGCATGTCGGGGGGAGCAGCGTGTCACACCGGCGGCTCTGTTGCATTTGCAGTGCACGCGAACCGTATGGTAAGTATATCTTTTAATTATACATTTTATTTGTTATTATGTGTACTAATTAATATATTTGTTTTGTAAATGTAGACGACGGTGTCGGATGACGGGACTGTCCAACGACCCTCCCCGATGACGGTGTTTGAGCGGACTCACCGTCGAGCACATGGGACGGGGGAGTACATCCACAACCGCGCTGCACACATTATAGTAATTATATATTTGTTTAGATTATTCATTATATATTTATAATTTAAGTTTTATGATAAATATTTAACAAAAAATCAAACTCGAGTAGGAGACGTACAGCCAGACGGTGGTGCAGCGCGGGGGTACCCCCATGGACTTTGACGCATCATCGTGGGTCGAGGCCGCAGGTGGCTGGGACCATGGCCGCGTATATGGCTTCGCAGATAGTGGTCATGCGCGAGCCGTGCTAGGGCCACTTGGGGCACCGACCCCTCCGGTCTTTGGTGAGCGACCGTCCATCTCTAGATCCAGTTATGATCATAGTAGCAGAATAAGGACTCTAGAGGACACGGTCGCGCGTCAGACTGAGATAATGGAGCGCCAGAGTCAGATGATGGCGGATATACAAGCTATGCTACGCAACATGTCAGGTCATCCCGAAGTAGGCATCTCTTCGGCATCATCTAATCCATCGTCCGCTAGTCAGTCCACGCCGGTGTACACTCAAGCACTCCAGACCCCGCCATATGATCCAGACCATCCTCCATCGTGATCGTGAGATTTTTTGTTTCGATATTGAACTTGTTTAACTTATTTTGTTTGGATATTGATACTTCAATTTTACATTTGAATTGTTTTTATACTATCGTGGATAATTATCAATATAAATATAATTGTTTTGATGTATATCTTGGTGTGTTTGTAATGTGTGAATGAATATGTGTATGAGGGTATGGGTGTGTGAGTTATGTAGCAGATAATGTATCAATGTATCAATGGAAATTTGAAATTTTTAATTTTTCTATTCCCAGGTATGCGTCATCAGCAACGGCTTTCCCACGGCCGTCCATGGGAACGCCGTTGCTAAAAGTGTATCGATAGCCGTTGCTGATGACCTACAGCAACGGCTTAGTGACGGGGTTTTACTAAAGGCGTTGCTACGGACTCAGCGGCCGTTGCTATCAATATTATCAGCAACGGCTCCAGGTCTGTGGCAAAACCGTCGCTGATAATGTTTTTAGCGACGGCCCGAGCGGCCGTTGTTGATAATGTTTTGAGCGACGGCCCGAGCGGCCGTTGCTGATCCGTTGCTAAGTCATCAGCAATGCGACTTTCTGTCACGGCCCTATTGCAACGGCGCGGCCGTTGCTGATTCTCTTCAGCAACGACATCAGCCGTTGCTGATGACCATTTTTCTAGTAGTGTCAGCGTCAATCAAAATTTTTGAATCAGTCTCCACTTGAAAACACGGGAGTGTTTGCTCCAAGACAAAAATTAGGCAGTTCTTAATTGCTAATGCTTCCAAAAACAGAGCCGAATTGCCAACCACAAAAGTGCTTAAAACAAACGAACACATGCCTTTAGAAGACCTAATCACAGCTCCAATGCCCCTTGCATTTTTTATAAACGATGCGTCACAATTGATTTTTAAAAGGCCATGCGACGGAGGATTCCATTTAATCACAGAAGATTTACGTAGTGAATTTTCCTCATGCATTAGTATACTGAAATATGATTAAGTAAAGACAATTATTTGAGTCACTAAGGCTAAGGGGGTTGCCTACCTAACTTCATGCACCAGGATATTTCTAGCGTGCCAGATGTACCAACATCCATTAGCAATTAGAGCGTGACGATAGGTGGCTCCCCTAGGATGTGGAATGTTAGAAAAAAACCAAGTGCATGGGTCCTAAACGGTCGGAGGGCTAACACTAATGCCTGTCTTGCTCTGGAGTAAATACCTTGAGTGAAAGGGCAGAAAAGAAAGATGTGTAAAATTATTTCGAATGCAGTATTACAAAAGGGGCAGGTGTCAACAGTGTTTATACCCATATGAACTAGTCTAGACCTAGTAGAAAGTCTAAGATGAAACAATTTCCAACAGAAAAGCTTAACTTTTGGAGCGGTGGCTAACTTCCAAAGGGAGCCCCACCTATTGTTTAAGTGCTCGGTTGAAGGTACATGACTTCTTAGAAATTTATAGGTGAATTTAGTGGTAATTATACCCCTCGATGCCTTTTTTTCATATGAATTGATCATCATTGGGGTTCATAGGTAACTCAATCCGGGTAATGAAATCCATCGTCACAGACCCAAAGCAATTATTACACACAATCACATTCCAGGCATGTCCATTACTTATCGAATTTACATTCAAATCAGTATCAAATAACTCAACATTAATGAAGGAAGGTTTCAAAAAAAAAGGTAAGTCAAACAATCAATTATCCAACATTAAAGAAGAATTATTACCACTATTAATTAATTTTAAACAACTAGGAAGAAGATGCTCAAAAGCAAATCTAAAAAGACGCAAACTCTAAGAGCAATTTTTATCGGGTGAAAATAGAAGTCTAGGGTCCTATATTTAGCCCTTACTAAATTGGTCCAAGATGTTGATTTATTGTTTAAATAATCAAACATCCTTTTAGCCTGAATATAGGTCTTGAATATCCAACCCTCCAAGCTTTTTAGGGAGAGTGATAATTTCCCAATTCAGAAGGTGCAAACCTTTCTTATCCATAGAAGAGGACTAGAGAAATTTTTCAATTGAACTTTCAATTTTGTTAAGCTGGCTCGAAGTAAACCAGAAAACAGTCATTGAGTGCAAAGGAATATAGTTGAGGACTGCATTAATTAAGACAATTCTACTCGCTTGAGAAAGAAAGTTGGTTTGCCAAGCACCTAATTTACTATTGATTTGATCCGAGACTATGTCAAAAGCTTGGATGGAGGCCTTCTAGGAGCAATAAAAGTCCCTAAGTATTTGAAAGGAAAGTCCCCAACTCTCATGCTTAAAGCATTAGCAACTTGAGTTTTTATATTTTGAGGAGTGTTTTTAGGGAATTTTTTTTCAGATTTGGTCAAGTTTATTGTTTGACCTGTGAACTGATCATATTTGTAAAAAATTTCCTTGAAAACATTTATACTCTTGGAGTTGGCACGAAAGGTTACTAAAATATCATCGACATACATTAAATGACTAATCTGAAACCCTTGTTTGATTTTGAAAGGGCTAAGTTTTCTATTTTCAACAGCTTGTTTGAATAATAAGGTTAAAATTTGCGAGACTAAAACATAAAGGTAGGGTGATAGTGGGTCACCCTGCCTCAAGCCCCTCTTAGAGGCAAAGCAATGGGAGAGTTTTTGATTAAGTAAAGAAGCAAAATTAACAGTTGATAAGCAGGTATGAATCCAATCTATAAAAGTCGAAGGGAAGTTGCAAGTCTTAAGAATAGAAAGGACGAAATTCTAGCAAACTTTGTCATAAGCTTTAGCCAGATCTATTTTAACCATCACATAAGGGTTTTTTCCTTTGAAAGCATACATAGAGTGAGTAATTTCTTGAGCCAATATGATATTATCATGAATACATCTACCCTTAATGAAAGCCGACTATTCATAAGAAACAAGACTAGGTAGAGTGCAGTTTAACCTATTAGCTAGGCATTTAGACAAAATCCTATAGCTAAGGTTGCAAAGCGCTATAGGTCTTAGGAATGAATGATAAGATAGTTTTGTTCCAATCTCTAGGCAAAATATTATATTGGTGGAAATCATGCAAGCAATTCATAAAATCATTAGAAAAAGTATGCCAATAGTGCTTAAAGAATTCCCCAGTAAAACCGTCCGGGTAGAATCATTCAGTCAGTAGAATCATTCGAAGTTGGTCAAAAATCGGCAGTAGCCAATTCGGTCGATCATCCGGTCGACCGAATGTGGCAAAAAATTGGCAGTATCTAATTCGATTGACCTGTCGGTCGATCGAAGTGCGCGGCAAAAGCACAAAATGCCAGTGATTGCTGGGCGATCGATCGATCGATCGATCGACGATTGACTGGAAAGCGACCAGGCATCGACAACGAGGAAAAATACGCCCGTTGACGCGTCGTTTCTTTTGGGGGGTTATAAATACCCATCTCAAACTCTCTTCTAACTAACCAATGATGCTTCTAAGCCTCAAAGAGCCACTCCTTGCATCTCTACAATAATTCTTGATCGATCTTTGCAAAGAGCCTTGAAGCTTCTAAGATTTATCTTCTCAAGGCATCAAGAGGACTAGGGAGTTACTTTTGGAGCTAAGTACTTGTTGTTTGATTTATAGCTTCAATTGTTATTATATTTTTATTGTTTATTTTCATTGTATATCATTTGTGTAAACCTAGAGTGCTAGGTTGATTGAGTTGGTGGTTGCCTTGGTGTTAAGGCTTAAATTCACCATTGTAAACTTAGTTTATTAGGATTAGTTGAGTTGTCCCTTAGGATGAGGTGGGAGAGTGCTCTCGGTAGAAAGGCGGGATACTTTCGGGTGTGGAAGTGCCTTCTATTTGAGAGCGAAGACTTTCCGATGTAAAGTCCTCTGTGTAAGGGAAACGATATAATCTAGTAAACTTAGTTTGGAAATCCTAAGCGGGATGCTTACGTAGTGGAGTAGACATTGGGGTCGAATCACTATAAATAATTATGTTATCATTATTCTCTTTGTGTATCGCATTGTTTATATTCATTACTCGCTTTCGCATTTAGTCGTTGAATTATAAATTGCCTAAGTAGTTTAAGAAAAGTTTAAAACCAAAATTAAGTGATAAGATTAGTTAACATACTATTCACCCCCCTCTAGTGTGATCATTTCATCAACATTTGATATCAGAGCGAGCTCGTAGCTTGAGATTTCACCATCTCTTCTACACCTTGTCTCGATATGAGAATGACACTAGAGTTGGTAGCATCTTCACCTCCTAGGTTCAATGACTCGAACTTTGGTTTTTGAAAATATAGGATGTATACTTATTTAAAGACTAAAGGTTTTGGTGTATTTAACATGTTACATTTGGAATTCATTGAACCTAAGGTTGACATGCATGCTTGGAGTGAATTAGATAAGAAAAGGTTTAAGTATAATGGAGATGTCATGAATTATATTCTTTGCACATTACCAAATGACATCCTGGATAAAGTCTTGCATTGCTCTTCGGCTTATGATTTATGGGTCACTTTAAATGTTTTATATGATTATACCAAAACCAAAGAGATTAACACTTTTGATGAATGTGGTGATGACAATGGTCACTCACCTACTACTAATCTCAGTTTTGATGCCCATAGTGCTTCTAGTGAAAGAAGCAATTGTAAAAGCCAGAAGAGAAAGGTAATTTGCCACTTGTGCAAAGAAAAAAAACATATGAAGAAGAATTGTCCTACCATAAAAAATAAGGCAAAGAAGAGGTCAAGTGCTTCCACCTCCACATCTTACTCAAGTGAAACATCCTCTTTTCATGACCATGAAGCCACTTCGAAAGTTTGCCTCATGGATGCTAATGATGAGGTACACTCTTCTCCTTCTAGTCATGCTAATGATAATAATAATGTAGCTCTACTAGTTCTCTTGACATATCATATAATGAGTTAGTAGATGAATACAAGTAAATGTATGCCTTGCTTGTTAAAAAGGATAATGAAAATAAAAGATTGAAGAAAGATAATATAAGGTTTAACTCTCATATGGATGAATTAAAACTAGAAAATAAGATAATGAAATCTAGTTCTTTTGATTCTTCCTATGATAGGTTGAAACTTGAGCTTAAGGACTTAAAGCTTGAGAATGAAAATTTGAAACTTAAGAATTCAAAAATTATAAGTCAAAATAATAATTTGAAATCTCAATCTAAAACCTTATATCAATCTCTTGATTCATTAAAAAATGAGGTTGTGTCCTTAAATAAGAAAGTAAACGAACTAAAAAATGTCTTATTTGTTAAGAACACTAGAAATGCTTATGTAAAGAATGTCAATGTTCATCATCATTCTCATGCTATGCATTCTACTATTAGACCTCATGATCATAAGAAGAAAAATGATTTTTCTAAGAATGCTCATACTCATCATGACAATCATTCTAATAATAAATCTCATGTCCATAGCAAAAATAAAAAAAAAATTAATGGACATTGCTTTTGTTGTGGTGTTTACGGGCTTGCCATTTATGATTGCACTTTTAAGATGAATCCAAGTGTGAGAAAGACACTTTGGGTTCCTAAGCCCTCTAACCCCCAAGGACCCAAAACTATTTGGGTACCAAAAATCTCATGCTCTATTGTAGGGAGAGCTACCACACAAGGGTGAGTTGAAGTTGGTTGATTGAAGTTGCTTGGGGATTCAAAGATTGTACCATTTTAAAGTTACAACTTCAAGTCATCTTGATGCCTTAGTAATGTTGGCATCAAAAGTACTTTGGTATCATCTCCTATATCATCTTGCTTAAATTATAGTTGGAGTTTGATATATGCTTAATATTAATAGATTTTCCGCTCTTAATAAGTTTCAAAAATATTTTTGACTTTTGATTCTCGGTCTCTTCATAGACCTATGTGGCATGTAATGGGCCTAAGTGACATTGCGGTTATAAATCATAGGCTCATTGTGGCCTTTCGGTTTTCAACCAATAGGAAGGGTTGGAGATCATATTTTTATATTTATTATTTTTATGATCTCTTAAAATTCGTTTTGGTATGACTTGATTTTATTTAAAACGAATTTCGAACTATTTAGCAAAGTTGAATTTTGAATGAAATTTTTGATGCTTACTTTGCTATCTAGAATGATTAACTTTGAAATAATTATGCCATTATGTTACCAATGATTTCCTCATGCAAGTTAAATCTAAGGTTAAATGGAAGGCTAACTAGAATGAAAAACATTAGTTTGACTAAATTTTCAAGTATAAGGTATAATTTTGATAAAAATCAAAATCTTAGTGTTATACATTGATGTTTAAGCTTAAATTATGTTTCTATACTCATGGTTAGAATTGCATGTTAAACCGTTGAATTCTCATTAGTATGTAGAATTTTAGCATTTAGGCAAATTTCATTAAATGAAACTTGGTCTAGGTTGATACTAGAGACTTTCTTTTAAGTCCAAACTAGTTAAACATGCTTAGAGATCTTATTCTTCAAATATTTCATATCTTAAGATCTCTTTAATTTATTTTGATATCATGATAACTCCTTTAAAATGAATCTCTACTATCTAGCATAGGTTGATATTTTTAAATGAAACTTTGCATTGACCATTTGCTATTTAGTAAGTTAGCTTGCTAGTTGGTATATGATTTCATAATAATACTAATGAAACCTACTTGCAAGTTGTGAAAGGAGTAAATTTGGAAGGCTAAAGAAAATTGGGAAAGAAAATAAAAATTATGCAATTTCTCAAGAAATGAGGCATGAGTTTTATTTTGGCAAAAATTTTGCATAACACCTCTATTTTCTTGATAAAATGATTTTCTCTATACTCATGAATGATTTTGCATGATAATTGATTGAAATCTCATGAGTACATAAAATTTTGATACTTAGGCAATTTTATGTCATCTAGATTGAATGAAATATGCTCTAGGTAGAAATTCATCTTAGAGACACCATTTTAAGTTGAAACTTGATAAATATGTTTGAGTTGACTCATGATTTGCTTCCATGTGATTAAAATTAAAAAATCATGTGAAAATGGATAAATTGATAACAAGTTCACTTTAGGAGACCTAAAGTTGAGTAGAGTTGACCTAAGTGAACAAATTGACTTAGAGAGTTTATTTAGGTCTAAACTTCACAAACATGTTTAGATTTACTCGTGTTAAGTGTCCATGTGTTTAAATTTAAAAAACCATGAGTAAAAATTAAAATTGGATACTTAGCAATTTCATGATACAATGCTTATTTTTGAATGAAATCATACTAAGGTAAAATTTTGACCAAATGACATTATTTTTATTTCAAACTTGATAAACATATTTTAAATGATTATATATTGATATCTGGAAAGTTTGAATGAAAACTGACCCTTTTGAAAAATAGCTAATATTTACGAAAGTACCACTAGATTTCAGTTACTTTTAGAAAAATGCAGAAAATTGATTTTTGAATGATTCTTAAAACTGTATATTCTCTGAAAAATCTAGTTTCTTCAGTAAAAATTTCAATTTTTTTAGTAAGAATATGATTTGATATAGGTTTTTGAAATTGAATTTTAAAACTTTAAAGTATCGTACTTTCCAAATGTTTATTTTTTCAATACTTTGATTTTTGGTTCAATCTTCGGATGATACTTCAAATATGATATATAGAATTCAAATTTGGTGTCGTTCCACTCAGGTGATGAAAAAAATTATTTCTAAAATGATTTTTGACCCCTTGATCGATACACGAAAATATCAATACTTAAGCCCTATACATGATTTTTAGACTTAGAATGTATTTATCATCTATTGTTATCATGTATGATTTAGTCTCATATTAGATATTTGATTTTTCATCCATTTAGTTGAGATTTTCATGTTTCATGAAAAATAGTTTTAGAGTCTCAACTTTAACTATAGGTTGACTTTTCTTGCCCTTTTTGATTGATGTCAAAAGGGGGAGAAAAATATAGGTAAAAGGGTAGAAAATATAGAAAAATTATGCATATAGATAGGGGGAGTTTTATCTGCATAGATATGGATGTTGATAGGGGGAGAAATCCCTTAGTTGATATCCTTTGTGCTTTAATATATATTTTTTCTTAAGGATGTTTGTCATCATCAAAAATGGGGAGATTGTTGGCTTAAGGTTTTCAACCATGGTCTTAATCTCGGTTTTGATGATAACAAACATGAAACTAGTATTTCATTGAAAAATCTTTCAGGTTTCATATCGGTTAGCGTACGATGTCCGCGATCGGAGAAATCGGAGAAATCAGCAAGGACGCTTGTCGCCGCTTGGGATTCTTCGTGATGTTAGAGTTTAGGTTTAGAGTGTCTAGCATGTGATATAATCCTCTTTATGATGCAAAGAATCCAAAAACCAAATCCAAACCCAAAAACATGAAAACCAGGAACCGCCTTAAAATTCACTAAGTTTAGGGAGCTCCTTGGAGGGCTATATGACCTAGATATTTTCCTAACATAAAAAATATCGGTAATTATTCCTTGGGTTAAAACTAAATAACGGGATATTTTTATGGATTTTTTAGAAGCCTTTAGCCTACCCATATTTAACCCGAGAAATTAGAATATTTTCGTTTTCCAAAAATTTGTACTAGACCCCAAAAACTATATTTTGATTTTTTAGATATTTTTATTGAATTCAAATGAGGAGTAATCCTTATATAATATTTATGTTTTAAAGTTATTAACTTAAAGTTAATAAATGTTATATAAGTAGACTTAGCGAAGACGGAACCAGAAAACGAACAAATCAAGCAGAGAAATCTGCCCTGCCTAGGTTCGGTCGACTGACTGGTCGACCGACCGAAGAAGAAGGCATTTCGATCGACTGATCGATCGATCGAACGATGCCAAAATTTGGCAGTAGCCAAATCAGTCGATTGAAGTTGTGAAAAATCGACAGTAGCCAATTCGGTCGATCGAATGTGGCAGAAAATTGGCAGTAGCCAATTCGATCGATCGAAGTGTGTGGCAGAAGCGCAAAATGCTAGCGGTCGATCGATCGATCGACCGACGATCTACTGGCATCGATGGGGCATCAGCCACGAGCAAAAATAAGCCCGTTGACGCACTGTTTCTTTTGGGGGGTTATAAATACTCATCTCAAACTCTCTTCTAACCAACCAATGATGCTTCTAAGCCTCAAAGAGCCACTCATTGCATCTCTACAATAATTCTTGAGCCATCTATGCAAAGAGCCCTAGTTTTGATCTCCATCTGTTGATTTAGCCTTGAAGCTTCATAGATTTATCTTCTCAAGGCATCAATAGGACTAGGGAGTTACTTTTGGAGCTAAGTACTTATTGTTTGTTCTATTGCTCCAATTGTCATTGTATTTTTGTTGTTTATTTTCATTGTATATCATTTGTGTAAACCTAGAGTGCTAGGTTGATTGAGTTGGTGGTTGCCTTGGTGTTAAGGCTTAAATCCACCATTGCAAACTTAATTTACTAGGATTAGTTGATTTGTCCCTTAGGTTGAGGTGGGAGAGTACTCTCGGTAGGAAGTCGGGATGCTTCCGGGTGTGAAAGTGCCTTCGATTTGAGAGCGGAGACTTTCCGGTGTAAAGTCCTTTGTGTAAGGGAAACGATGTAATCTAGTAAACTTAGTTTAGAAATCCTAAGCGGGATGCTTAGGTAGTGGAGTAGGCATTGAGGCCGAACCACTATAAATAATTGTGTTAGTATTGTTCTCTATGTGTATCGCATTGTTTATATTCATTACTCGCTTCCACATTTTGTCGTTGAATAGTAAATTTCCTAAGTAGTTTAAGAAAAGTTTAAAATCTGAATTAGACGATAAGATTAGTTAGCACACTATTCACCCCCCTCTAGTATGACCATTTCATCAATAGGCTTCGCCTATCTGCCCCTGCATACACACCTATTTACTAAACCCATCTCCCGCATCCGCACCCACGAAGAGTCTCAGTCACTCGTCCCCGTGTAGGTAATTGATATTCACGAATATCCGTCGATGCCAATTTAAACTATTACAAAAAATTTCAAAAGACACTCCGACGCTTAATTAATAAAGGATTACAGGTGAGGACAATAGAAATTAGAATCTCGATGTACCTAGTGTCCGTTAGACCTAACAATATATGGCTCAGCCTGATAGCCCAGCTCGATAGCCCGAAAACAATATTGGGGTTAGGTCGATGCATATCGTGCTTGGGCCGTTATCTGGCCGACCCGATAAGGTTCGAAAAATTATAGGGTCGGGCCGGGTTAGGCGGTGTAGGCTTGGCCCAATAGCCCGTTAAAATTTTTATACATTATTAAAAATATCGGGCTATCAGGTTTGAATCAGCCCAATAGCCCGTTATGGGCCCGATAGCCGATTTTAATCGAAAGAAGGTTCCAAAGCTGAGGGGCAAAGGGACAATCAAAGAACAAGTGGTCATTGGTTTCATGGGAAGTGAGGCAGAATGGGTAGGAGTTGGAGGTGGGAAGGCGAAGGTAAAGTAGGCGGGATCGGGTGGGTAACCTTTTGTGAAGAAGTTTCCAATAGAAGGTGTGCACCTTAAAGACAGTGTGAATTTTCCAAAGCTTTTTCCAAAAGGGGTTAAAAGGGTTTTGAGTTGGTTCATGGTGTCCCAAAAATGAGTAAGCCGATCTGGCGGTAACACTACTCCCGAAACATTTTTCCAAATGTATCTATCCTCATCATGCATCAAAGGCAAATTCGACCGACTGATGGATTCCCACAGCACAGGGCCGAAAGCATTAAGGCAAATATCAGAGTTCAAAGTTTGATAACTAATGAGCATGTCCACACAAGCAGAGTTATCAAATAAATTAATGTTCATAAATGTAGGCTTTAAGCCTAATGGGGTTTCGAAATGCCAGTTATCAACCAGGATAGAATTATTAGAGCCCGAGTTGATAAGTTTGAGGAAGCCATGGCTTAAGGTTTTGAATGCCTCCTTGAAGAGGCACCAACTCCAGGAGCTCTTGGAGTTAACATTATACGAAGGTCATTGTATTTGACAGAGATAATATTAGACCAAGGAGTGGAGGTCTTGTTAAGGTAGGTTTGCACCCTCTTAGCTTGGAGAGCTAGGCGTGTCACCTAGATCATGGATGCCGAGCCACCCCCAGATGATTTGGGCAAGGTAACCGCATCGCAGCTAAGGTGATGTAGAGCTTTTTTATCAGGAGTGTTAGACCATAGGAAATTACGAGTGATTTGCATAATTTTGTTTATGCAGCTTTGGGGATACCAACTGAACGTCGTAGAATGGAGAGGGATGAAGTTTAGGACCGAGTTGATTAGGATCACTCTACCAGCTTGTGATAGATAGGTATAGTGCCAAGTTCCCAGCCTAGCTCTAATAAGATCAATAATGGAGTTGTAAGAGCCAGCATGCGGCCTCCTAGGGGCAACTAAAGCGCACATGTAATTGAAAGGAAATGAGCCGACCTTCATTTGAAGCGTCGAGCTAATGCTTCTTATCACATTACTCGCAGTGTTGCGGGGGAAGGAGATTTCCGATTTATTATAATTTATCGACTGGCCTGTGAGCTGAGCGTATAGCTCGAGAATTTTTTGAATGGTGGTAAGGCTTCTTTTGTTTGCACGAAACATTAGTAGGATGTCATTGGCAAACATCAGGTGGCTAAGGATGACAGAGTTTGTGAAATGGAAAGGAGTTAATTATTTTTGGGTGACGGCCTAGTTGATCAAATTGGTCAAGGTCTGAGCCGCTAAGATGTATAGGTAAGGGGAGATGGGTTCTCCCTAGCGGATGCCCCTTTTGGAAGTGAAAAGAAGGGACAATTGGTTGTTAACCATACAGGTGAATGTGGCCGTGGATAGGCAAGTTTGGATCCCTAGGACAAATTTTTCAGGGAAAATGCAGGCTTGGAGGGTGGAAACGATGGCTTTCCACGACAGCTGATTGAAAGCTTTATCTAGGTCAAGTTTGACCATGATATGGGGGTTTTTTCCTTTGGAGTCAAACATATTGTGTGCCACCTTCTGAGCAATCAAGATGCTGTCGTGAATACTCCTGCCTTTTATGAAGGCAGGTTGCTCGTTAGAGATTAGGAGGGGTATCACAGATTGGATGTGGTTAGCTAACGTTTTGGCTATGATTCGATAGCTTAAGTTGCAAAGAGCGATAAGCCTAAAGTCTTTAGTTCAGAAGGGTGTCTGGGACTTAGGGATGAAGGCCAAAATTATTTTGTTCCAGTCCAAGGGGAGGAAAGCATTGTCATGAAAAACATCAAATAGGTCTTGTAAAATTCGGCTGTGAAACCGTCAAGGCCAGGGTTCTTCCCATTGGGCGTGGACCCAATGACAGTCCAAACCTCATCCTTGGTGAAAAGGCCTATGAGGTTATCTAGGTGTGATGCATGCACAATATTAAAATGCGAGAGGCTAACAAAATTGAAATTACATGTATTATCGGCATCCCATAAGGATTTATAATGCTCAACAAAAGCCTTAAGTAAGTCATTATCATCATGCACAACAAGACCATTAGCAAGCATTAAAGAATTAATCCTATTTTGTTGACAACGCATGGAATCAATTCTGTGAAAATAGACAGAGATATAATCACCCTCAAGAGTCTATTTAGTTTTAGTTTTGCACCACCATTTCATAGTGATTTGCCTTCTAAGGGCCGAAGCATGATTAGAGCAAGATTTAAGCAATAATTCATCACATGCATTTAAACCAAAAGAAGCATCAAGCAGTTCAAAGTTAGATATTCTAGCATTCACATCATTGAGCAAATTTTCAAGCCGACCAAGATGATTTTTGTTCCAAGTGGAGAACACATGTCGAGTGAATTTTAAAGCTATAGCAAATTTTTCAAAAAAAATTAAGTTCGGCTTTACTTCATTCCAAGCGGTAGAAACAATGTCAAAACTTTCCGAGTACTCAGTCCAAAAAGATTGAAACTTAAAAAGCTTAGAGCGAATTTTTGAGTTTCTAAAAGTAAAAAAAAAAGAGGATTGTTATTCGAGATGCCATGATTTAGGTTCTTAATTTTAGCGGTGTCATAAAAATGAGCCCAAGCATTGTTAAAAAAAACATGATCCAAGCGAATTTGAATTCTAGAAGAGAGGTGCCTGTTATTGCACCAAGTGTAAGGGACATCGAAAAAGCCCAAATCAATTAAGCCAAGGTTGTGACCGAATTCATGAAAATCCAAAACAAGCTTGCTCAACCGAAAGGGAGGCCACCCTTCTTTTCATTAGCGTCAAGATAACAGTTAAAATCACCTCAAATGATCCTAGGATAACTCGAGAAATCAAAAGAATAAAAACCACTCCAAAAATCTTGTCGAATACTCGAATTTGCACTCGTGTAAAAATTTGTAAAAAGGAAAGGTTTGGAATTTTCCATACCCACCACGGCAGAAATGCATTGGGGTTGTTTAGAGAAAACCCGAACAGTGAGGACAGAGGTATCGCATGCAATGATTAGTCCACCGGAGACCCCAACCAAAGGTCGAGAAGCCCCAGTCCAAGACTGACCAAATGATTTGATGAAGCGGGAAGAGCGATGATCATCAAGGCGTGTTTCCTTCAAAGTGATTAGAGTAATAGAAAGAGAGCGGATTAACATAAGAATATGTTCTAATTTCACCTCACGACGCCCCGCGCCCCTCAAGTTCCAACAAAGACAATTCATCGGGGGATGATTGTAAGGGCGTGTGAGGTAGGAGCTGACTCAGCAGTCGCAGAGGAGGATGGGATTTCAGCTTCCTCAGTCGATGGTTGGAGGCGCTTCAAGTTCTTTTGCTCAGGTGACTTCACTGGCTTCGGGGATCGACGAGGCACACAGGAACCAAGAACAATTGCCCCGCGTCCAGAGGACCGGTGTTGCCGGTGAGAGGGGTGTCGCTTGGTCACCTGAACCAAGGGGCCGTAGGTCGGCGGTGGGTGATTCAGGAAGTTCGACAGAAAGGAAGTAGGAGGCTCATCAGCGAGATTTAGGTTGAGAATAGAGGACGGTGAGGGATCGATATGCATGGAAGTTGGAGTTTCAACATTCGAGGTGGAGGGTGGAGGTTTAGGGGGGTGCAGTCCACCTCCTGGTGACCAATCCGGCCATAAGCATAGCAGACCGAAGGGAGGTTTTTGTAAGTGATAGGTTGAAAGAATTCCTTCTCTGGCTCCTCGATCCACAGGCCTTGCTGGAGAGGGAGCGAGAGGTTGATCTCAATACATACCCGGATGTATCGGCCCCGCTGAAAAGAGAAAGATCGATGATCGATCGCGAGGACTTTACTGAGCGAGGCAGCAATAAGGGACACCGAATCAACATTCCAAAGTTCCATAGGCAAACCAATGAGGCGAACGCAAATAGGGGCAGAGGAAAAAGATTCGAACCATGGACGAAAAAGTGGTCGCCAGGGTATAAGCCAGATCATGTTTCCACGCAACGAAAATGGTCCTCCGATGAGGATATTCGAATAAGAATCACTGTCACGAAGGCAAAAGATGAAGAACCCCTCTTCCAAATTGAGGGTAGAAATGAAACCAACGACGTTGAAAACACATTTAGCCCACTTGTTCACCACCGGCATTGGTGGGGGCTTTTAAAAAAAAAATTCGATTAAGCTATTCCCCCAAGGTTCACTCCACGCTAGTAATTGTTGCAGCGTGAAGTGAACCTTATCAGAGGAAGCCGATTGAATGGTATCGAGAGTTAGGTTAGGAGTTACCTCAGGATCAAGGGAGTTGCCTCCACAGAGAATCTGTGCCCATGAGACAGGGGCAGGGGAGCGAGAGGAAGGTCCTCGAGGAGTAGAGGGTGGGGGCTTACCACCGGAAGGAAGTCGACTAGAGGAGGGGGGGACAAAGGGTGGGGGGTGGGAGGTTCTCCATTGGGGGGCTCAGAAGCAGGCGGAGGAGAGGCCTCAACAGAGAGAGCACCGGGGGCGAAGGAAGACACCTTCTTCAAAAGTACGCACTAAGTTATTTTATGCGTATATTGGCATACTGTCACTTTGTTGTTTTATACTCCAATTTTTCACTACCCTTTTTTCTTCACAAAGCCATGATAACGTGGAAGAATACGAACCACATTCTAAGAAATGTTTCCAGTGATCCCACCATCTACCAATATGAGACGATCTCCTCTTGTTCTCCAATGCATTTTACAAGGCCTCAAGGATGTCAAAGATAGACATCCTGTGAAGCTAATTTGACCACACCCAAGTATCACGTAGCAATGGAGAGTAATGTGTCGACCTTCTACTATTCTACTAAACTCCGTTAATAACACAAATTCATTTATAATATTTTTATTATAGGATTACATGCATGTATAATTTTATTTTTTAATAAAATATATAGTACGTTAAACTTCTGATGCAGTCATTGACAAAGAGAATTGTCCGTTAGATAGCAAACAGGATAGGATTCATAAGGATGTTCGTGTCATATGTCTGGCCATCTATTGGCCCCAGAAATGAAGAATCTTGTATAATGATCATTTTGACTCTAGCATTAGCTACTTAATAAAATACTATCTTTCACTTTCTTGGTATAAAAAAGAGTAGCAATTAAAATGAACTCCTACGGGAGTTGGGAGTGTAAAGAGTGAACTCGTGCATCACACTTCCAGTAAGACCCAACTCTCATGAATTAATTGTTTCATTTACTTTGGCATTTTTTTTTTTAATTTATATTTGCTACTTGTGAGTGTTCCTTAGGGGTGAGAAAAAAAAACTGATTTTCCGATTAATCGAAAAACCGGTCCGAAACCGAATCGGTTTTTTCGATTTCGATTTTTTGTATGTGGAAAAATCGGTTTTCGGTTTCGGTTTCGGTCCGAGAGATAAAAAGTCCACCGGTTTCGGTTAACCGATCGGTTGGATATAATTATATATATATATAATAATTTATAAATTATGAAAAATTATAAAAAATTACAGAAAATTACATAAAATTATTAAAAAATTTAAAAAATTTAAAAAATTTTAAAAAATATTTAAAAATATTAAAATATTAAAAAAATCAAAAAAATATTAAAAATATTTAAAAAAAATCAAAAAATATTTTTAAAAATAAAAATAAAAATATTAGTTTTTGTAGAACATTATCTTGGTTCAATGGTTTCACTTTTTTTTTTCTCAATGAGAATTTGCTATTTATTTAAATTTTTCTCCATGATTTACATAATATTATTATGTTTGTAGGTTAAAAAAATTTATTGGTTAACCGAAAATTATCGGTTAATCGAACCGAAAAAACCGAAACCGAAATAGCGGTTAACCGAAGTTAATGGACCGGTTTACGATTAATGATTTTGAAAAACCGAAGTTAATGGACCGATTTTTTTTTTACTAATGGACCGGTTAACCGGTCCATGCTCACCCCTAGTGTTCCTAACTACGTGTTTGTTTTAAAAGATAAAGATGAATATGATAAAAGATGAATTTATATGTATTATTTATTTAGTGCATTGATTAGAAGAATATAGGATTAAAAGAATATAAATATAATATTATATTCGATGTACATCAATTTTCAAAAAATCTTATCCAATACTTCGTCGTTTATTATTCTATTCTATACTATAAAGCAAACAAACAATAAATCTAATTCGGTTAATTATAAAATATATCCTGACTTTTGACGTGTTTTCCAAATCTATCCACACTTTTTAATTTGTCCAATTCAGTACACCACTTTTCGATTAGTTACAAATCTATCCCACCGTCTACGCAGCGTTAACTTTGTCGTTAGAAAGCTGACGTGCCGCTGCTGACGTGGCTAATAATCCTAGTTATATTTAGACATAATTTTTTTAACTTATATTTTTTCTGGCCCCACCAAACCCAGTCAGCAACATGGTTAATTACAAAATATATCCTGACTTTTGATGTGTTTCCCTAATCTATCCACACTTTCAAATTTTTTCAATTTAGTACACCACTTTTCAATTTGTTATAAATTTATCTCATCGTCTACCCAGCGTCAACTTTTTGCGTCTGAATGCTGACGTGGCTAATAATCCAAGTCAGTATTCAGACACGAACTTTAACTCTCTTTTTTTTCGGCCCCACCAAACTCAATCAGCAGATCACGACAAGTTAATTAAAAAAATTCACCTTTAAAATCTCCTACTTGCCTCTTCCCCGACCTTGTCGCCTGCTCGCCGCTCGCCTTTCTCTCAATCCCTGACGTCATCTGCATCTCTTCGTACTCCCTATCTTAATTCATCCCCGTTGACTCTGGTATCTCTCTATTAATTTTCACTTGCTCGCTCGCCTTCTCCCCTTACGTCTGGTATGGTTAGTATAAACTTTAGAAATTTCCAACAGTGATGATATTGTTAAATATGATTTGTCGTTGTAGGTTTTGTTTTGCCAGTAAAATTTTCAACAGAAGAGAGAGATTTCTTCTTTCTGTTGAAAATTGCGAAGTTGATGGTTGGTAGACGGTGGAATAAATTTGTAACAAATTAAAAAGTGGGGATAGATTAGGGAAACACATCAAAAGTTGGGATATATTTTGTAATTAAGCCTTAAATGGTTGCTGACTAGGTTTGGTGGGGCCGAAAAAAAATAAGTTAAAAAAATCGCATATGAATGCTGACTGGGATTATTTGCCACGTCAATAGTGTCACGTCAGCATTCTAATGGCAAAGTTAACGCTGGGTTGACGGTGTTATAGATTTGTAACAAACCAAAAACACTACAAAAAAATTTAGATTTATCGACCACAACTTCCGACGAGAAGGTGTGGTCGAAAATTTTCGTTATATTTCCGACGACCCATAGCGTCGGAAAGAGTTACCGACAAAACTTTTCGACCAAAATGTGTCGAAAAATTATCATATTATTATCGATGAATTTTCGTCGAAAATTTGGTCGAAAATAATTTTCGACAAACTTTGTACTCGCAAGTTCGTCGAAAATATTAATGACATATTTTTATACTGAACTTATCGACCACAATTTCCGACGAAAATCCATCGTCGAAAATTTTTGTTAAAGTTCTGGATTTATCGACCACAACTTTCGACGAGAAGATGTCGTCGAAAATTTTCGTTAGATTTCCGACGACTCTTTGCGTCGAAAATAGTTACCGACAAAAATTTTCAACCAAAATGAGTCGGAAAATTATAAATTATTTTTTAAAAAAAATTAAAACCGGCGTGGGTAGGAGGGCGAGCGCGCGTGCCGTAGGAGGCGGGAGATTTCCCGCCTCCTGCTCTTTTTTTTTAGAAGTCAACATGACTTCTTTGCCAATGCCCTAATCCTTTTGCTGCATCTCTTCCTTCATCGTCCTTTCTTCCTTCCTTTTGCTGCATCTCGGTGAAAGAGGTGAATCCGTCATCCTCGTCGTCGCCCATAGCTACCTGTTTGTCCCTCTCGTTCTCCCTCTCTTCCCTTCTCTTCCTCTCTTTGTCGTGCTGGAGAAAGGGGAATTCTCCCACACCTTGTTTTTGACCGCACAAAAGTCGACCGCGACGTGGCTGCTCTTCCTGTTCCCAGTCCATGCTTCCTCCGACTAATTCCTCCTTGGGATCTCCCCAAAGAGAGCTCTTCTTAGCTCTGCTCTGCTCTGCTCCGCTCTCATGGAGGACTACCGACCGAGGTCCTACAACGACGGTCCGATGCAGCTTGAGGTCTACGGAGGTCGGGCTGGGCCTCCCGCCTCCAGCCTCCACGACTACCCCAGCTACAGCACCACTTCCTATTCATACGGCGGCTAGGGCTCGAAAAGCATCAAGGAGAAGGTAGCCGCTCCTGCGCTGGTCCGCCGCCGAGTCCGACGAGCCCACCGGTTCTGTTGCTGAAGAGCCCGGTGCTTCGTGAGTTGCAGCCGAATGCAAAGTTCTTTACGGTGACGCTGCTGCTGGATGTCGTGGCGAAAGTGAGGGTCTCGGAGGAGAGGACGCCGTCGACGTTGGATCCGTCTCCGTAGGCGTAGTGGTACTGGCAGGTGACGGTTCGGCGACGGAGGCTGGGCGGCGCGGAGATGAGGAAGACATGCTGCAGTAAGTAGGCGGCGGTTGTAGAATGAACCCATGCATTTGAGAAGAAGATGTAATGTTAGGTAAAGAGGGTTTTCATTTTAATGGTTGAGATTAAATGTTTCTTTTGATGGCTGAGATTTAATCAAGGAAATGAACGGCTGATATTAAATGTTTCTTTTGATGGTTGGGATGCAATGTTTGATTAATTAATTAATACTGAAACATCAAAGTGGAATGTTTTAAATTGTCGTATATGCTACTGAATTGTTACTATTACAGGACTAAGTGATGTTTTTATTTCGGATTATTATCATTTTAAAAAAAATCATAAAATTTTCGCCCAAATTTCGACGACATGTCGTCGAAAATTACTGACGAATCTATTGTTGGAGATACGTACGTTATGAAATTTAGTCGATAAGTCGTCAAAAAAGTAGTCGGTAATTATCGACCATAATTTTCGACAACATTTGTAGTCGGTAATTATCGAGGAGCTGCCGACACAACTTTTGTCGGTAGTTACCGAGAAACTACCGACAACTTTTCAATTAAAACTTTGGTCGATAATTACCGATAATATTTTTTGTCGATAAACTATCGGTACCCGTTTCGACCAAGGTTTTACCGACGCAAATATTAGCCTCGGTAACCGGTCGAAATTTGGTCGGTAAGTAATTGTTACCGACCAACTTTCGACCACTTTTCGACTATAATGACCGTCTAAAATCCCCATATTTCTTGTAGTGAAAGTGGTGTACTTAATTGAGATAATTGAAAAGTAGTGATAGATTTGGAAAACACGTCAAAAGCGAAATATATTTTGTAATTAACCCTAACTAATAATTCAATATTATTAGATTATAATGCAATCATGTGTATCTATTTTTTTTTATTAATAAATATACAACATTTTCTATGATATTTAGTATACATATTGAATATACTAATAAATATACAACATTTAGCAACTCCACAGTTTGGAAGTCAGTTGGTCGTTCCACAAGTGGGGCATCGACCTCGGCCACACAAGGATATGTATATCCTCATTTATCGCGATGGATTCGTCATCACGAGTTTGACATCTTTGGGATCAGTCTTGACCCAGTTCGAGCAACATCCCAGGGAGATTATCGGGTGACATCATCGTCATTCCTTCCTTATCCTGCAACATGCTTCAAGTTATCTAGAGTCTAATTTTGCTCTTACGACCACTTCGATCACGTGCTAACTTAACCGTTGGAATGTCTTTTCCAAGTCCATTGCCGGAGTTGCACTAGATCACTAGAAGACGCACCGGATCATATCGCACCGCTCCGATCCTTAGGAAGGAATATATAATATGTTATATATTTATAAATTATAATATAAATAAAACTAATATACATTATTAATAAAATTAATAAAATAATTTATTTGAATAGCAACACCTATATGTTAGGCATCGGTATCCAATATGTTAGGCGCTGATTATTTGAATACTAACACCTAAAAGAGACATCGGTTGTATTTTTTCTTCATCCCTCACTTTTTTACTCTCAAACTGATCATTTTAAGTGTGCCCAAACTAATATTTAGACCCCTAAAAAGGTCAAATTCTCTATTAAAATTGGTCGGTATTATATTAATTTGTTGTACTCAGTACAAATGGGCAAAAAGGATGGGGCGACCTACTCCTCCTTGCCCATCCCCTCCACCTTCGACTCCTCTCCGCGGACGACTATCGCGTATCAATGCCCAAGGGCTTCAAGTACAACAACATCGACGATGAACTCGTTGGTCGTGGGGGATTTGTGGATGCTAAAGACGAAGACAATTCCACTCACATGACAATAAATAAAAGGTTGCAGAAGGCGGCGGTGGAGGAGAATTGAATTGAGTCAAATGTTAAAGTACATTATGCAATTTGAGCAAATGAAAAAATTGGATAAATTTACGAAAATATACAAAATTTATAATATATTTAGATAATTCTACGAAAAGATACTGAAATTCAAAATGCACCAAATGACAACTTAAGCTTTATCATTGGAATCGTCTTATACTTATCAGCTAGCAACATACACCAAATCGTCCATCGATTATTATTGATTTTATTAAGATCGATTATTGTTGATTGTAGTCATCGACAGATCGACAAATTCATCCACTTCAATAGTCTACATCAGTCTCAATCACAAGAGTTCCCAATTCAACCAAACCTAATTAATCCTTCAAGAAGACTGGGAATTTTCTACTAGTGCGTGTCTGAAGTCATCCATTTCCTGCAGTTCTAGAGGTGGGCTAACAACGTTCATGAACTCTTCGTCCTCCTCCAAAGCTCTCATATAAGGCGGCTCCAAGCATATCTCCAAGTCCATGCTCTCTGCTCCCTCCCTTCCGCCGTAGAATGTCACCTTCCCATCGAAGTTGTCTCCCGTCCCACTCCGCGCCGCAACCGGTTTCCCCCACCCGAAGTCGCACCCGTAGACATCGAACCGCGGCGAGCCCACCAACATTACGGTGAATGGATTCAACTTGTGTATTACCGGCGCGGCCGACCACGCTGCCACGGCCTTCCGAATGGCATCATCGGTGTGCCTCGCCACCTGCTCGTGGACCAGGCGCGCTGCCCAGCCGAGGTTGTGGGCCAACAACTCGCCAGCTGTGGTGGCGGTTGAGATGGGGTAGACGCAATTGCCGAAGTAGTCCGGAGACAGCGGCGGGTTCAGCCGCGCCCGATTCTGCGCGGCTACGAAGCAGCAGATGTTCTGCTCGGCCGGCAGCCGGCGGGCGCGCGTGATGCACCGCCACAGTAGAGCACAGACTGACTGCAGAGAAGAGATAGAAGTCATGCCGTCATGATTCGCTATTGCCTTCAGGCGAGCGATGGAACCGGCGGAGAGGTGGAAGATCCGCTTGCGATATAACGGCGTAGGAAACCTCTCGGTGAACTTGTCGGCCTCAGTGATAGGCAGCTTGATGGGAGCTTTCTGGTCGTCGATGAACCATCGGTCATGCACCGGGGAACGAGACAGCTCGACGGCAACTCCACCGGCTCGAGCAATCTCTGCCCACGAATTGAAGAACAACCAATATGAAACGCCATCGCCGACGGCGTGATTGAAGCAGCACCCGAGAAAAAAGCCGTCAGCCAGCTCCGTGAGCTGCACGGCGAGCAGGGGCAGGACGTGGCCGTCGTAGTTGATGGCTCGACCATAGGGGAAGAAAGAATTAACGAAGGAGGGGACGTCCGTGGAGGAAAAGAGCACATCACTGACGGTGATGCCGTCGGCGACGACATGGGTGAACTCTGCGCCTTGGCCGTCGCAGTCGATGGAGAGGTAGATGCCCGTGACGTTGCCCTTCTCGTCGCGAGCTTCTTCGGTGACTAGGCGTCCGGCGAGGGGGTAGAAGTGGGCAAGAGCGGCAGAGAGGGATGTTTTGAGGCGGTCAACGACATCAGCGATGGTGAGGGGAGGCATGAGGCGGTTGGAGAAGAGGAGACCCTTTTGGATGTAGCGTAAGGAGAGCATCATGAGGTCGAATGGCGCGAGATTGAGCTGTGTCCGGGGTTGCGGCGGCGGCTTGACGATGCAGGTGGAGACATGGCGGAAGAAGGGCGAGGAGGAAGCCATTACTACAAAATAAACTGTGATTTTCCCTACTCCACAATTAATTCGCTCTTTTGCACAGACAAGAATCTTATATAATCAGCAAATGGATCGAGTTGGCAGACTTGACGGTAGACTTAAGTTGTGGTTCATCTAATTTTCTACATGTTGCCCTGTTGGAATGCGACATTTTTCGTCGGTTTGGACGCTTTACAGCTGTCTCCCTGATTTTTCTCTCCTCGCTTTGGTTGGCATATTCTCGGTGCCTAGGGTTTGGGCGCCGTCGGCTACGCGTGGTCTTGTCATATCTGGCTAGGAATGTCAATGTCCCGTTCAGGACGGATAGTGTCATCCCCGCATCCACATCTGTTTATTAAATCTATCTCCCGCACTCATATTTGCACTCACGATGAGTCTTTGTCACCCGTTCGCGCATAGATAACTGATATTCGCGAATATCCGTGGATACTTATTTAAGCTATTACAAAAAAAATTCAAACACACTCTGACGCTTAATTAATTAGGGATTACAAGTCAGGAGAATAGAAATTGAAATCTCGATGTACCTGATGTGCGTTAGAGCTGGCACTATATGGCCCGGCCCGATAGTCCGACAAAATATGGGGTTCGGGTCGACCCTTATCGTGCTTGGGACGTTATCGGGTTGGCTCGATAAGACCCAAAAAATTATCAGGTTGGGCCGGGTTAGGCGGTGTAGGATCTAGCCGGCCCGATAGCCCGATAAGAATTTTGTACATTATTAAAAATATCGAAATATTCGGCCTGAATCGGCACAATAGCTCGATATGGGCCCGATAGTCTATTTTAACAAAAAGAAGGTTCCAAAGCTGAAAGGCAAAGGGGCAATCAAAGAACAAGTGGTCATTGGTTTCCGAGGAGGTGAGGGCAGAATGGGCAGGAGTTGGAGGTGGAAAGTCCAAGGTAAAGTAGGCATGATCGCGTGGGTAATCTTATGTGAAGAAGGTTCCAACAAAAGGTGCACAACTTAGGGAAAGTGTTAATTTTCCAAAGCTTTTTCCAAAAGGGGTTAAAAGGATTTTGAGCTGGTTCATAGGGTCTATGAAATGAATAAGTTGAGCTGGCGATAACACTACCTCCCGGTGACCAATCTGGCCACAAAAATAGCAGACCGAAGGGAGGTTTTCGTAAGTGACGGGTTGAAAGAATTCCTTTTTTGGCTCCCCGGTCCATAGGCCTTGCCAGAGGGGGCACAAGAGGTTGATCTCAATACAAATCCGGATGTATCGGCCCCGCTCAAAAGAGAAAGATCGGTGATCGGTCGCAAGGACTTTATTGAGGGAGGCAACAATAAGGGACACTGAATCAACATTCCAAAGTTCCAATAACAAACCAATGAGGCAAACCCAAATAGGGGTAGAGAAAAATGATTCGAACCATAGACGGAAAAGAGGCTGTCAGGGTATAAGCCAAATCACGTTTCCAAATTGAAAGACGAAAGACGAAGAACCCCTCTTCCAAATCGAGGGTAGAAATGAAACTAGCGACGTTGAAAACACGTTTAGCCCACTCGTTCACCACCAGCAATGTTGGGGGCTTTCTAATTTTTTTTTCAAATAAGTTGTTCTCCCAAGGTTCACTCCACTTCAGTAGTTGTAGCGGTGTGAAGTGAACCTTTCAGAGGAAATCGATTGAATGCTATCGAGAGTTAGGTTAGGAGTTACCTCAGAATCAGTGGAGTTGCCTCCACGAAGAATCTGTGCCCATCGGGGGGCTCGAAAGTAGGGGGAGGAGAGGCCTCAGCAGAGAGAGCGCCAAGGGCGGAGGAAGACGCCATCTTCAAAAACATGCACTAAGTTATCTTATGTGTATATTTGCATACTGTCACTTTGTTGTTTTATACTCCAATTTTCCACCTCTCTTTTTTCTTCACAAAGCCATGGTAACGTGGAACCATACGAACCTCATTCTACAGGTATCACGTGGCAATGGAGAGTAATGTGTCGACCTTCTACTATTCTACTAAAAACCGTTAATAGCACAAATATATTTATAATATTTCTATTATAGGACTACATGCATGTGTAATTTTATTTTTTAAATAAAATATATAGTTAAACTTCTGATGTGGTCATTGGTAAAGAAAGATGTCCGTTAGATAGCAAACACGATAACACTACTAAAAAATGGGATATCGACGACGGACTATACCATCACAAAATGGTCGCTAAAGACCTTCTGCGACGGCACTATGCAGTTGCAAAGGGCGGTAGCAAAAGATCTTATCACAGAAAATGTACGACGGCAGAAGCAGCGATCGCAAATGAATTATGCGATCGCTATGCGACAGTACAAAGCGATTGCAGAATGTGGTCGCGTGACATCTGCGACCTTCTTTGACCGTCGCAAATATTATATTGGCGACGACATTGCGACCGTTGTAACCATCACAAATATGATATATTCGATGGTTGTGCAACTGCCTTGCCGTCGCATAATAGTCGCAATTATAACTGCGACCGCTTTGGCGACTAGTTCGACATACCTTTTTCGACGGCTAGCGGTCCACAGCCGTTACAAATGTGTATTTTTTTTTAAAAAAAATAATTTTTAATAATTTTTTTATTTAAAAAATGTATGTTTACAATATTTAACATCAAATTATATCAAAATAGTGCCACAACGAGAGAATATTCAAGACGTACATCAAATTATAGTGTTTATACATATTTATATCGAAATGTAATATTTACATCGTATCAAAACATGTTTACATCAAAATAAAAAATAAAGTACATCAATCATGAGGCGGCGAGGAGAGGGGTCGCGTCGGGTGGGCATCAGCTGGCGTCGGGTCGAATGACGAGGGAGGCGGAGGGGCCGGAGCACCGGCATGGAAGAAACAATACCTGCCATGTACTCCCTCATAGCGGCCACCTCACTAATGAGGCATCCATGAGAAGCTTGTAATTCTGCTTGCGAAGCCTCTAAGGCTGCAAATCGATCCTGGCCCGCATGGATGTTGATGGACCAGCAGTGGAAGAGGTGAAGGTAGACGACCCCGCACCATGTGACTGCAACAACGTTCGTGTGTGGGCCGTTGTGCCAATGCCATATACACGGCCGTGGTCGACTCCTGTCATCTGCATCCATGCGTCAACATCAAGCTGATGCTGCACAGGATCGCCTCCCTGCTGGGTCACCAACTCAGTATACGTAACCTTTAAAAATTGATTAATTAAATTAATTTTACATAATTGAACTAATATAATTTTTTTAAAATATAAACTTTATTAAATATTAACTTACCAGGATCATCTCCGGCCTCTTGCTGATGAACTCACCCTGGCGAGGACCATGTCTATATCTATGTGTCTCCTCGAAGACCCTCAAATGATCAGCCGGAATGAGCGTCCCCTGCAATAAAATAAATATAATTAGTTTTTCTATAGTAAATAATAAAAACTATTATTAAATTACTTACCATGCGACGCTCGTGACTAGTAAATAGGATGGACCTATCGGTATGTTGGGCCACAGATCCCTCAACTAGCGTCATCCAATTCCGATGCGCCGTTCAAGAGGCACCCTGCCACTCCTCGAACGCCCAGATATCACATAGTCGATCCCATACGTGGCTCGTTATCCAGTTGGGCCCATTTTCTTTCAGTGCATCTATAGGCGTATCCCGATTACCGCCTACATTTGTCCGCTCTCATCCCGCGCACGGTGGAGGATATCCTTGAAAAGCTTCTTATTGTAAGCTTCCCAAGCATCCTCCACCGAATGGCAGGATCCCAAGTGTATCGAGCCTACAAAAAGAAAATATTAATACAATTATTTTAATAATCACATGATTCAAATTGACTTGCACTGATAAAGATTCAATTGAATATAAAAATATTGAGATATATTAATAAACTATGCTCATTTTCATAATCATGCTTCCACCACAGAAGTATATCCTTATAGAATATAATCACATGAACAACTCTTTAAGTTGATGCCTGCAAATTCAACTCCCTTAGTATATTCACATTCATCCAACACTCCGAATTTCCAAAAAAAAATAGTTGATTCTTTCCAATAGCTATGCGGGCACATGGAGTCTTTCTAGTTCACCAAACAAGTAGAAATATAGTATGTTATTTTGCCATGTAGAAGAAACAAAAAAGAACAGCCATGGCCTTTGGAAGTCATGAAGATACCTTTATCTCATTGCTTAAAAAACTCTCATGTATTGAATATAAAATTAAGTTTAGATGAACTTATCATTGGATATAAAATACTGAGATATTCAAGCTTGTTTTCTATATCATTTGCTTTCTTACATTTTCTCAATCTTAAATGCAGATTTGTAATAAGAAACAGGGCAATAATGAGATTAATTAATACTGAGATGGCAAGTTAGGTGCAAAGGTCAATTTTAAACAGCTTTGTGAAAAACAAATAAGTAATTTATATGGATCAAATCTTTCAATAAATAAAGAAGCTAAGCTCATGTGAGATCAAAAGTCACCCTCTGGTTTCAAAATATTTGTTAAGATTTGAAGCATTGTCCTTCCCTATAGATTAATCAGGTAAAATAGAGAAGGAATGGAGTGACTCTTGAAAGAGAGCAAAGACTTAATTAATATTAGAAGAGAGCAAAATAGAATTCAAGAATATGACAAAAGATGAAATAAGAACTCCCCAAAGTTCTTATTCAAAGCATGATTAATCTGTAATGCAGCAGCTTCACCATGGATTAAGCATATCTCATCTCAAGCATGTAGTAATATTTAATCCATAATAACCAGTAGTAATGTTTAAATAAGCATATAAAGTAAAAGCAATTTGAGTATATGTAGTAATTCTTATCCCAACCGCATCACATAGCACTTCAATAATATCCTCGGAGAAGCAAGAAAGTGTTGCTGACAACATAATGCTACCTAACCTTACCTAGAGTTAATCTTTATATATTGGTTAACGCAAAAAAAAAAAGAAACTATTTAATTATATCATATAAGTAGGTAGCACATTATCATGTGTGTTTGTTGCATAATAGGTAATTAATTAAATCCATTTCCTAATCATAATTAAACAACACTAATGAGCACATGCTAAACCATTTTAATTACAATGACAACTAACATAATAATTACATAAAATTTAAGCATGCACATGCATGTTTAGTCTATACATGCTTAAAATATTACTTAAAGATGTACAAGATATGAATTAATTAAAACCAATTGCAAATCTGGAAATATTTTTAAGAAGCAGTAACAGATGAAGCCAGGAATATTTGCCTGAAGCTAGCATTCCATTTCAGATTTTGATAGACATTAATTACCTATAGGGTTCATAGTTGCAGTTTTGATTCTAGTACTAATCACAACATGACATTTATTAAGGAAAAGAACCCCACCAAATCGCTCTCTTAGTGAAATTGATCCTTAATTATTATACTTATTAAGGAAAAGACCCCAGCAATATTTGTTGAAGATTAATAATAGTATTAATAATTGAAGATTAATAATAGTATCAAGTTAGTTTTCGAATGGAAGATTAATAATAGCATTTGGCAATTAATTATTCTCATAGGAACTCAGACAACACTCTATTATGCTAAACTTCTCACTTAATCTCTCATTGTTTATTTCTCAAAGTGTTATGAGTGAATCAATCTAAGATCTTACTACCAAATCTCTCATTATGCTAAAGTTCATGAATTAAGAACAAAGATTCAAACACACTATTTGAATCAACATTCATTAAATCAAAGTAACATGAACTACGTACCTCGAACTCATTGCATAATAAATTATGATAATAGTTCGACACTCTGGTCCATGAAGTCCACGGCTCACGAAAGAAATTCTTAAGCATAACGGTCATAGTTCGGGCGACATCATCATGCACAAATCTACAACTCAAGTATAATAGCATTATAAGTAACAATTAATTATTAATAATTATAATAAATAAATTAGTTTACTTACTCCAAACCATTCAACGATATTCGCCGACGCTAGTCGGACGATGAAGGTGCATCACCCCCCCCCCCCACCCGATTAGGCCCATGAGGCCTACGACGACCTCGAGTTGGTGGTGGTACAACATCTACCACGGGTGATGCAGGTGGCGGTGGTATAGGTCCAGGTGGTGGTGGTATAACATCTACCACGGCTGATGATGGTGGTGGTGCTGTCGCGAGCGGCGACGGCGGCCGAGATAAATCTGTCCGATGAACCCTAGAACGGGCACGCGACATCTATATATATAAATGTTGATTAGTGATATCAACCAATAATATAATATAAATTAATAGAAAAAAAATGAAAAAATATATATATTACACATTAATCATCGATATCATCTGAATAATAATCGATTGAGTCATTTTCTTCTTCATTTGTCTCTTCATCTTCACAACTATTCTCATCTTCTGCATTATCTGGTTCAACATCAACACTTTCTTCAGCCAGACCTTGTACAATGACTAAATTTTTTATCTTCAAGTGTTTGACCCACAACTTTAACTACTGGAGGATTATCCTCCTGATAAAAATCATCTAATACAAATCTTGTAGTATCATTATCCTCTTCCATTGGATCAATCCTCAATCGAGCCTTAGTCTTACACACTGCCCGTCATTTCGATCTATCTCTTCGTGTACCTGGATATTTTGTGTAATATACTTGTTGTGCTTGTGATGCCAAAATAAAAGGCTCGTTCGACGCTAACTTTGATTTGAAATTAACGTCAACAAGCTCATACTTTGGATGAATTTGACTCCCTCAAGGTGATGTGTCGAACCAGTGACATTTGAATATCACTATTTTTTCGCACCCAACATATTGAAGCTCAAGTACTTCCTCAAACAGTGCGTAGAAATCACAATCACAATCAATCCAAGTGGAACCTTTGACACAAACACCAGCATTCATTGTCTTTTTTGTGGTTGAGTACTCTTTTGTATGAAATTTATATTCATTCACAAAGTATCCGTTATAGCATAAGACTAGTCGTGACGGTCCACATGCTAACTCGAGTAATTTATTGTCTATTTCTTAAATACGTTCACTCGACCAAGTTTTGAACCAATTTAGAAATTCTGTTCTACGTTTATCTTGTAATTCTTCATCGGATATATTTGGTGTTTGTGTACGAACTTCCGTGTCAAATTTTTGAATGAAATGATTAACCTCGGGGCAATTCATCAGTACATATAATTGTGCAAGATGGTACTTATCTTCAATTAAATATCTCGATGGACGTGAGTCCAAATCACGATCAGAAAAATAAAATATTGGTAGACAATCTACATTGTTCACATTTCCCCTATTATCATTTCGGGGAAGACGAGTCAACCTTGTGTGCACATTGGACTCGAAATAGAAAGAACAGAAAATTAATATTTCTTGAATTATATAAGCTTTATTTATTGAACCTTCTATCGCAACTGTATTTTTTATTTTCGTGGGCATTTTGGCATTTTGGCATTTTGTAAAATAAACGAATCTTCGTGGGCATTTTGGCATTTTGTTTGTTCCTTGAATGACGAGTTTTCTTGCTTATCAAGCAACGAAGAAACAGTGGCTAATTTCGCGGAAATTCATCTCCATGGGCCCATGGCTGCTTTGGAAAGTAATTCCCATGATGATGTGAGAAAACAAATATTTTTTTGAATCACGTTGACCAACCCAGCCAAACGTGAAATTTCCTCGTCAATTCCCATGAGATGAAAATTTAAAGGGTAACTACCCCAAACCAGATATTACCTAATAAATGCTGAGTAGTTTATTTCGCCCTTATACAGTAAAATATCATTTTTAATATATAGTGTGCCGGGGGAGTATGCACACGTTTGTAAATGGGACATTTTGTTCCCTATTTAAAAAAAAAAAAATCAAAAGTAGAGATATTGCGACGTGATGAAGCTGCTTATTAAAGGCTAATCTTTCAAACAAAAATCAAAATGGGGATAATGGTTTCACTTTGTCTAATGCTTTTTTGGCATCCTCCCCAAACTCACAGGACACTAAATTCAAAAAAGAGGAGAGAATTGATGACCACTAGGGGTGAGTTCAGACCAAAACGGGTCGAGATTTCGCATGTCTCGATCCCATCTCTGTTGAGTCGGGACATTAAAAATCATCCCGGTCCCGGTCCTGGTCCCAACAGAGGAGGGTTTCGATTTTGTCCCATCCTGAAAAATACGGGACGCGGGACAGGACGCGAGACCGGGACTGATAGAAAGTCTGGTATTTTCAATGATTTGTAATAATTCATTGCAACACTAGTAATTTAACCAGAATCCAATCAAAACGCGGGGAAATAAAATATTAGCATAAAGAATATTAGAAGCTTTCTCGGTTGTTGATGTATTTTCATAGTACTTTTCTCAAACTGTACAATTCCTCCTCATTTCCTAAAGAAATTTTCCAGTCTTCACGGTACATGTCCATGGCAAAGATATCTCTGGCAACACAATATGCAGTTGCCATTCATTTAGTTGACCTTGCAAGTAGTGAGAGAGTAGAGAGTGCGGAGAAAGAACATCAAAAGAATCTTTATTCTCTGGTCTCTATTGGGGCAGTCCTGAAATTGAAAAGCAATTATATAATTGAAAAGCAATTTTATAATTTACAAATATACAATCACCAAAGAAAAAAAAGTTGGAAGAATAATAACAATTGGTTCAACATATTACATCTCTGAAGTTGTTTGATGATTGATCTCTGCCATCAACATTTTATGGATAAACATAACACATTTAATTACATCACATGTTTACCAAATCATAGATCAACTACAACGGATTATGATGGTGGTAAGTAAGTGCATGTGCCAAAATACTAAACCAAAATATCAAAGTACTTACTTTTAGTAAGCACCAAAAAGAAACTATTGCTTTAATATTTTTGAACAACCCAAAATATAAACGTCAAGTTGATTGCAAAAACTACTTAATCTACTATGTACTATCATATCAGAGGATCAACTCCTAACTTGAAGATTCAACCAACTCCTAACTTGAAGATTCAACTCCAATGCCACCTGCATAAGAATCAAGTATCACAATTCATTAATAATTTAAATATACAATATTTGAATTAAAAAATGAGTATAAAAATTAACCTGAAGTAATATAATATTTGGGGTTCGTTGACTGAATTAAGTATGTTTTTTAGAAATATTTATGCAAATATCCTTCGAGTCGAAGATATGTCAACATTTGAAAATAATATTGTTGAAATTATGTGCAGGCTGGAATATTTTTTTAGTGCTCTCAAATTGGTCAAACTCTTCATTAACCTTAAAATACCTTGGGGATAGCCAATTTTGTGCGCAAATGAGAGCTTCTATCATTTTCGGTGAAAGAGAACTCCTAAAATGATCAAGGACACGCGCTCAAATACTAAAGACATATTCAGAAACAACTATAGAGACTGGGATAGCTAATACATCACGTGCCATAAGCGGTAGAACTTTATACTTCGTATAATTAATTTTCCACTAGCTTAAGACATTAAAGTCTCCTTCCTCACAAGGTTCCATCAAATATCTCTCAATTTTAGATTTATTGTCGAAACTACTTTTTTTTCTTTTTTTTTTCTTCCACTAATGTAACCTAATTTGAGAAGCACTCTTCACTCATCTCCCATTTATATCTTCAACACCACTTGGTAGAGAATTCATGTTATCATCTTGATCAGTAGAGTTGTTGCTCTCACGTGCATAAAATTCGTATAAACGAGACATAGTGTCTTGAATTTTATCAACCATCAAAGTTTTCATGTCTTCATTATAAAGATCCTCAAAGTTCCATGCCACATATTCAAGCTTATATCTTGGGTCTAATACAATAGCAATAAGTATCAATGGATTTATATTTTCTGGCATCCCCCAATACTTATCTTATTTGCTCATCATATCGCACGCCATATTTTGTAAGCATGAATCACCACACTTGCTCCATTTTATCAACTCAGATTGAACAAAAACTATTTCATGGAAACAACCACAGGATGTCACATACTGTGAGCCAGATAAATTGCATGTCACCTCATAAAATACTCCCAAAAATTGAATAAAATTTCGAGCGTTTTCCCAATCATCAGTTGTTGGTGGCCTTTTGCTCATCTCTGTTGTTATCATCTCTAAATTATAACTTGTACACTCCATCTTCATCTTCCATCATCTCAAAAACTTTTTGAAACTTCTCTACCCATGCCAACATCATATACGTTGAATTTCATCGAGTTTACACATCCGAACAAAAACCACACTTACTATCGATCTTTTCTTCTTGAACAAATGTTTTGAATTTTGAAGACGTGCTGGAGAAGATCTCACATAGCGAACAGCATCCCAAATAGAAGAAATTGACTTATGCAATTTCTTTAAACCATCACCTACCACAAGATTCAAGATATATGCGCAACATCTGATGTGACTAAAATTCTCATAACAAACCAATCCTTTCCAACTTCTTAATCTCCTTTTCAAATGAGCGACTGTTGTATCGTTCGAGCTAGCATTATCAAGTGAACACTTTCTCAATTTCTCATGCCATCAAACACTTCTCAACAACCTTAGCTATAGTCTCACCCTTGTGATTTTCAACTAGACAAAAATTAAGAACTCTTTTCTGTAACATCCAATCATTATCAATGGAATGTGCAGTAAGACACATGTAATTCAAATTCTGACAAGATGCCCATGTATCAATCGTAAGACAAACACGAACACATGATTTCTTTAGAAAGTCCTTGAGTTTTCTCATTTCATCTAGATATAAGTTGTAACAATCTCTAGCAATTGTAAATCTTGATGGAATTGTAAACCTCGGTTCCAATTGGTGTAACAACTTACAAAACCCATTACCTTCTACAACCGTAAATGCTTGTTCATCACTTATCACAAATTCAGCCAAAACCCTTCTACAATCCTCAAACTTATATGAATGAGGGACTAACATTTTTGTTGTAGAAGCATCCCCTTTAGTACAATATGCTAGAATGGTTTGTTCTTTTTCTTCATTTTTATGGGAAAAACTTGAACATCTTTTCAAGTGTTTAACCATACCATTAGTCCCATGTTTAGTAGGGTGTGCAGCAAAATCAGACTTGCAGTGTTTACACTTTGCTCGAAATTCTCCATTCGTCTTCTCTAGGGGGACTTTTTCAAAATGATCTCATACTTGAGATCTATTCTTATTAGGCTTCTTTTTAAGAACTTCTGGGTTGCAAATGGTAGTAGTACCTCCTGCTGCAAGATTGGGGCTAGGCTCCGCGTTACTCGGATTGGGGTCAGGCTCAACATTACTTGGATTTTGAGACTCCATCAATGATAAGATGATCTAAGATACATAGTCTAAATTGATTAGAATAGAACATTATTTCAAATGAATAGTATTGTAACTTCCTTTGCGCTTGAGATAATAAGCATGAAGGGAAGTTAAATGCACCATAATTATCTATCAGAAGATAGACTTCTAGTAAACATAAAATAATTATTGATAGAAAAATCCTAGTAAACATGAATCATCTATCATACCGTTTTTCTTCTAATGGGAACTAAAGAGAAATTATCAATTGCATACGCATGCCAATCTCTAACGACCCTTCCTCTATGTCAATATTGTTTTTTGCTTCAACCATTTCTAATAAAATATCTGAGTTCATAATGTCACACTAAGAAGACCAGGGGTAAAGATAAAAAGATAGAAAACAAAGTATTAGTTAATGACATGAATGTCACATATGCAAAAAATCTATGTTAGCCTACTAGTAGTAATTGAGTCATCAAGAAGTTTTCCTAGGTACAGTAAAACATCTGAGGAAACTTTAGCATATCCTAGCCAATGAAGGCAAACAAAGAGAGTATGAAGACAACGAAGACAAAAGGAAGACTTGGAACAATTTCTTTTTTTCAAAACCCTACCTAGACGAAAGTACCCGCCATCTTCTAACGAACTAAGTAATTACAAAATGATAGCCAAATACCACCTAGAGAGAGAAAAATCGATCGGAAGAGTTACCCGAGGAAGATATTTCAGATCTGTTCAAAATTCATTCCTCACTCGTTCCCTCCTCTCTCCTCCGAATGAACACTTGCTCGATACAAAGAAAATAGCAAGTAAAGAAATATACTTTTTCTCTGTAATAAAGAAAATAAAAGTCAATTTTTGGCTTTTGGCTTCGTGTCTGACTAAGAAAAAAATTCGGACTTCGAAGGCATTTTAAATTGGGTTTGGTTAGACTTCAATATATATTGGTTGGATTTTTTGGGTCAGGACGGCCGGGACGTCCCGACCCGTGCTCACCCCTAAGGACCACCATGCCCCTCCTATTTTCACTTCCTATGATATATGCCAAGGCTTCCTTGAGCATTTAGAGAGACTACATTAACTTTACTACTGCTGCCACCATTAACTTTTTCTCTAAATATATGTACCCGACCCGTATGTCACCTATCCGATCTAAAATTATAAATTCGACCCGATAATACTTACCCAAAATTGAAAATCCTTGCAAGTTGCAGTCGCTTTGTCCTCTACTCTACTCTGTCCCTCCCCATCTATGCATTGATCTAAGTATTTTGATTATCCTATGTTAAAGGTATTTGTATATAATTATCGTACCATACAGCAGGGGCAAGTCCCCGCACCCCCAAATTGTAATTGAACATTCTAATTTTAATTTTAAATTTTTTTACATTCCTCATTTTTTAAATTCTGCATACGCCCCTAAGTGTGCATAAACTTTCGTAATAAAACTATATAATGTAATGAACTTTTATATTGATGTGGATACTATTGTAACTCATTATATTTTTTTATTCTGATAAATAGTAGAAATATCAAGTGTTTGTCTAGCTTATTTAAATTATTATCATAAATAAGATGTTTATTTAGATGTTTGGATGACATGTGGTTTAAATATATAATTTAAGTAGTATTCAAATAAAATATTATATTTGAAAAAAATACAAAACCTCTCGTCTTACACTTGATATGATTATTCTTATTTTCATTGAACACACTTTATTTTGATAAATAGTAGAGATATCAAATGAATATTTCAGTTATTTCAATTGTTTTCATGAATAACATGTCTATTTAGATGTTTGGATTACATATAGTTTAGTTTACCATTTAAGTAGCATTTAATATACTATTTTAATAAAATAACATATATATATATTTAAAAATATGATGTTATTTTTTTTGTGTCTGGCTTATTTAAATTATTTTTATGAATAAAATATTTGAAATAAAATTATATTCAAAACCTCTCCTCTTAAGCTTGGTATGATTATTCTTGTTTAAGATGAATACAGCTTAAAATGATGCAATGTAGACACAATGGATGCAATTTACCAACTAATATTCACATCCAAGGTGTTTACCGTGTACAAAACTTTATATATAATATTTACATGTAATATTCACATTATTCTTGTTTACCTAAGTAAACAGGAATTAAATTGAAGTCATCTATCAAATATACGTGTATCGTCATTCAAATTACATCCATAAACTTTAGTGAACATCATTCAAGTTGCATCAACAATATATCAATCAACTGGACTAGAATACATCAGCCTCGGAGGAGAGGAAATAATGAATGTCAATTTTTGAGTCTATAAATGTAATATTTGAAGAAAAAATTACTCATGGAATACAATCTTTTGGCCTATTTCATCCTAATGCAAGCATATATTTTTTTAGTGAAGGCCATTAGCATCGACCATATGATATGCTCTACGTATTCCATTAGGAATATCCCATACTTGATCTTATTCTTATCAAATAAAACAAATTTAGCTAGTTAATATTTTATTTAAGTATTGAACACTATAATAAAATAAAGGAGCAAAATATTTAGCCTAAGGATTATTGTGGACAATTTATTTGTTTAGTCGCCTACTCCCCACTGTAAATAGCATTGTATATTCTTGGGGTCGAATTGATCTAAAATGTTCCTGAGGCATTTGTTTAATCATTTGCACCTATCTCAAAATCAACATAACTTGGTCTTATAAATACTAATATGCACTTACTATTTATCGAATGAGCACACATATTTTCATCAAAAAGGTCATGATGCACGTGGCTTGAACTTATTGGCTAGAAAATGTATCGAATGTTGCCATCATTGGGTAAATATTTTTTCCATGAATTGATTCACATTACGATGGCTGAGTTAATTGTATATTTTCTACATGAAAAATGCACAAAGTTGAGACAAAATGGCACATGACACATGGATAACACATTTTGTTGTACACAAACATATCACACATAGAATAATAGTATTTCTTTCAGACAAATTTCTTTTGAATAGCTGCAATTCACAAATGGGATGTTCTTCCTCAATTCTTATACTTTGTTGATGAAAGCAAAGAGAAGAATTTTGAACCGGGTTGGAGAAAGGAGATGCAAGACAAATCAAAGAGAAGAATTTTTCAACTAACCTCAAATCCTGGTCGTTCCATTAGCTTTTCGCCTACGATCTCACCAAGAGACTTGAAATATCACCTATGATTTCATATAAAAACCGGATTTAGTAAATAATAATAATATTATTAATAAAATGTAGAACCAGGTTGAAATATCACCGTACCGAGATTGCTATCCCTAAGTTGGACTCAACAGCTTTACATCTGCACTCGAGTGGTGCCCCTTCGATGCTTGTGCCCCCGGCCCCAAAAGCAGACTCTCTTTCTTCTGCTTCCCCTATTTCACCCACTTGCTCTCTGGAGCAACTGTCCCGTGAGTTAAACTTTACATTTTATGCCCCTCGTCCACCTGAAGCGCCTTCGAAATCTGCCGCTCGCCCTCCTCGGCGTCCTGATTGCAACGTTAAGGCTTCCCCTTCCTCTCCCCCTCTAAGCTTGAAGGCGTCTAAACGCCCTCGTGCGACGAATGATGGATTTTCCTTCAGCCTTGCTCCTGATAAGGTTCAGGCCGGTCCTGAGACACAACTGGCTATCATTCCCAAATGATTGTGCTCTCCTGGAACGTAAGAGGTGCTTGGCGCCGTCAGGTAAGAGATCACCTATTTCATCTAATTAAATTCTCATCGGTTCAGTTCATTGCTTTACAGGAAACGCATATTGATGTGCCTCGAGCCAAAAGGCTCATCTCCTCTTTTGATCGCTCGTGGAGGGGGATAGCTCAGTCCTCAGTGGGGGCTTCTAGTGGCTTGTTGGTTGCTTGGAACTCGGTTAGCGCTAAGGCTATTCCTCTTTCTATTGGCCCGCAATGTATTTTTGTTGTGCTTGAGGTTGATGGCTACAAGTTGTTCCTTTTTCTGAACGTTTACGCGAGTACTAATCCAAAATTGAGGCTTGACTTTTTTTGTAGCTTTTTGTCATTTGATTTCTCGTCTTATGCTTGGATTATTGCGGGGGGATTTTAATTATTCTTTTGTTGAGGGTGACAAAAAAGGGGGAGTTCCTTTTTGGCTTTCTCATCCGATTCGTGCTTTTCAAGAATTTGTGCATGATTTGGGGTTAATTGACCTCGGTTTTTCCGGTTCTCCTTTTACGCGGTGTAACAATCGGCAAGGTCTTAATAGGATTCAGATTAGGCTTGATCGCTTTTTTTGTAACGCAGCTTGGTTACACTTTTTTAATGATGCGTCAGTTAAACATTTGAATAGGGGTATTTCAGATCATTGCTCGTTGTTGTTTTCGTTTTCTGATTCAGTTCGTAGGAATGAGCTGTTTAAATTCTAGAATTTTTGGGTGGAGTACCCTGAAACTTTTGAGGTTATCTCTCAGGCTTGGCATGAAGTGTCGTCTGACCTTGCTCCGTACAGTAAGTTTTTTATTGGTATAAGATTTACTAGATGTGCTTTATCTTCTTGGAATGTTAACTGTCTTGGTATGCTGGAGAATGCCCTTGTTGATATGTCTCTAAAATTACTACTCTTGAATTGTCTGATGCTATTTCTATTCTGGGGGTACATGATGAATGTGAATCGAGAATCAAAAATAAAATTATGAATTTTTTAATAAGAATAAGTATCATTTCAAAATTCAAATGATAGGTTTGATTCCCTGGGACTTCATGATTGCTGTACCATGACTTCCTGACGTCTTCGACCTTAGCAAATATCAATGAAATGGCAGAAGCATTTATGCATGACAGTACAAGAGCTATCAGTGAATTCAATTCAGTAATTACTCCTTCATGAACAAAATATACTGGCGATATATTAGGGCGTTTAGAAGACATTAGAGGTGGCAACGGGCCGAGCCCGCCCATGGATGGCACGAGCCCGGCACGGCTGTGCCCATGAGACGGGCCGGGCTCGCCTCCTGGGCACGCAGGCCGACCACGGCCCGCATGCCGTGCTCTGGGCGAGCAAGGGGTAGGCCTGACACGCGCCAGACCTAGGTCAGCTCGAGCCAAACTTGGCTCAGACCGACCGATAATGTTAAAAAAAAATTAAATTAATTTAAATTTTTCTATAAATACCTATCTTCTTCTTCTTCATTTCTTCTACCTTCATCTTCAACTCTTTTTCTTAACTCTCAACTCTCTTACTCTATACAATTTAAGTTCATTTACAATCATTCTCAACAACATTTTAAGTTCATCAAGGAGACAAGGATTCAAGATTGCTGTCAATTTTTTTTAATCTCTTAAATTTGTTTCATTGATCAGTATAATATTTATACTTTTTATATTTTTTATTTTTACTAATGGCGGGTGGAGATTTTTCAGGTTATACTCCACAAACTAGATCAAATATGTTAGAAGAAATGCCTCCTACTACTCCTACCACTCCCACCACTCAACAAAATCAAAACATAGAGATAAGTTCATCTATTAATTTATGTCCATCAAGTAGAAAAAAAAAGTATGGTATGTGAATATTTTGAGAAAATTATTGAAGCTGATGGCACCATAACAACAGCCTGGTGCAAACAATGTCAAAAAATTCTTTTGGCTTCAACAACAGGAGGAGGAACTGTTCATCTATTACGTCATGCAAATGGTCATGACAATAAAGTTGCACAAGCTCAATAAATTCTTAATTTATCTTCTTCTAATTTAACTACTTTTTTGTATGATCATGCTTTTCAATGTCGAGAACTTGCAAAATTAATTGTTCAAAGTGAATCTCCTTTTAGTTTTGTTAATCAACCAAGATTTTCTAGTTGGATTCAAAATACTCAAAATACAATGAAAAGTAATGCTTTAAAATTATTTTTTATACATAGAGAAAATATAATGACTAGTTTTCAAATTAATAAATCAAAATTTTTTTTAACATCTGATGTTTGGTCTAGTCAACGTACTACTAATTCTTACATTTGTGTTACTGCGCATTGGATTGATGAAAATTTTATTTTGCAAAAAAAAATAATTAGTTTTAAAGTTTTTGAATATCCACACACTTCTGTTACCATTTTTTCTGCTATTAGATTTGTAACATTTTTCTATATTATAAATGATAAAAAAAATTTGAATAGTTTTGATAATGCTAGTAATAATGATGCTGTTATTCCTCCCCTTATACAGTTATTTAAGCCAGTATTAGATAGTGAATTATTTTATGTTCGTTGTGTTTGTCATGTTCTTAATTTATGTGTACAAGATGATTTAAAACTAGTAAATATACATGTAGAAAAAATAAGATATGTTATTAGATATATGTGTTCTTCAAAAATAAGAACACAAGAATTTAAAAAATTATGTCAATCTTTTAATAAACCATTTAAAAAATTTAATGGTGATGTTGTTACTAGATGGAATTCAACATATCATATGTTTATGTCTACTACAAGATATCAAGAGATCCTTACAATATTTTACAATGAAAATATGCCTGGTGATCCAATTAATGATAATAATTGGTTAGTTACTAGACATATTACTCAAATTTTAGAGCTTTTTAATAAAGCTATTGAACATCTTTCCGGTGTTTATTATCCTACGTGTAATTTAACTCTTTCACATATAGTTCATATTAGTGAAGTATTTTCTTCATATAGACATCATCCTTTATTTGCACAAATTATTTCTTTAATGAAATCTAAATTTAAAAATTATTGGTCAGATATACCTATTTTATTTTGTTTAGCAATATATTTAGATCGTAGAATGAAAATTGATGGTTTAAATATGTTGTTAGATTATTATTATAAGAATATGAAATTAGATAATGTTGAAGAAAAAAAATTAAAATTTTAAATTTATTAAATTCTATGTTTGTATTTTACGCTTCAAGATTTGGTGATACAATTACAAATAAGACAACATCTTCTTCTTCTACATTAAGAGATGATAGTGGAAATAGTATTAATTCTCAACTTGGTCGTAGGATAAAATAAAATTAAATCTACTAATTTTAATGAATTACTTTTTTTATCTAGATCATAATCATTCTGATGAAATAGATGATAATGAGATTTTAGCATGGTGGAAAAAATAAGAAAATGTGTATCATATTATTTTCATCATGACACGTGATATACTAACTATTCTTGTGTCTACAGTAGCTTCTGAGTCTTGTTTTAGTGCAGGAAATAGAATTCTCGACGAAAGAAGGAGCCGAATGAGTGTAGAAACGGTTGAAATATGCATTTGCTTAAAAGACTGGTTGGATGCTGAAGATAGATTACAAGATAAGGGAGAACACAACACTTCATCGTCGGGAGAGGAGGAAGCTCAAACAAGCGAAACTGGTGCTGTTGGTTCAAGTACAAATTAAATCACCAAGACTACGAGTGATTAAAAATGTAAAAAGAACTACGTAGACCTGATCCTTCTATAGTTAATCATTGGGGAGTACAAGTTTAGTTATAGAAGGTACGTAGGCAACCTTTTATGATGCGGTCTATTATAATATTTAAAAAAATTGTTTTATCTTTGGATGAATATTTTTGTATTAAAGATAAATAAAAACTTAATTATAATTTAATTTTTAAAAAATCTTTTTATTAATTTGTACTGCGTTACAATGTTACATATAAAAAATATGTTAAAAAATATATAATAAAGCTTAGTACAATGATTAAGCTATCTCAAATAAAATTAGAGGTCCAAATTCAAAACTCACCCGTAACCATTAATTTTTAAAATTAAATTTTAAATCTTTAAAAACTTAATTTTTGAACCTGTGCTGGGCTTGCCTGCTACAGTTTCGGACCGTGCCAGGCACGATCCATTGCCACCTCCAGTAGAAATAGGTATCACGTTAGTTCATTTTAGTTTGGTTGGCAAAATTAGTCAAATTCAATTAAAAATTAGTGAGTCATTAGTACTAATAGATTTGACGACCGTGCATACATATAGTTATTATTTGACTTGCCGTTGGACTATTAATTATTATTTGCAGCCTAGGTGGCCTGGCCCGTTGATGATGTTGCACTAATTTCCTTTGCAATTTTTTTCGCCTGCAATGTATATTAGATGTACTGGAATATAGTATTGATTGTGTTTATATAGAATCTTCGTCAGTCTCTTCGTCTATGCATATAGTGATGTACAGTCACTTTTTGTTTTATACTCCTTAATTTTCCACTGGCCTTCTTTCTTCACAAAGCCATAGCAACGTGGAAGAATAAGAATAGCATTCTATGAAATGTTTCATGTGATCCCACCATCTATCAATATGAGACAATCCCCTAATGTTCTCCATTGCATTTTACCGGGCTTTAAGGCGGCCCAAGATAAACATCCTCTGAAGTTAATTGGACCAGACCCGGCTATATAACGTAGCAATGGAGAGTAATGTGTGAGCCTCCTACTATTCTACTAAGGTTGTCAATAACACAAATCCATTTATAATATTTCTATTACAGGAGTACATGTGTAAGAGCATGTGCGAAAGAAGAAGCAAAGAAGGTGACAAGCAAAACAGGTTGGATGTGAAAAGACAAAAAGAGTGTTATCAAAATTTAAATAAGCAAATAAGTAAGTAGGGGCAAATTAGTATTTTTACCTTTTTAAATGTGTAGGTATAAAAGGCCTTAGCTGCTTGACTGAGTTAAGTACTGAGGATATATGTCATTGGATTGTGAGTTCGTTTCATGGACTCATTCATTTTTTCTCTTATATCTGATGTGAGATTTCCTCTGTTGATGCTGAAATAAGATTCCAGATCATAGAATGATCTGTTCTTTGGAGTGATTCTTTTCCGCATCTTAAGCTTTTAGATCAAGATGGTATCAGAGCAGGCGTAAGGCGATTCGTCTAGATCCAGATCGTTGTTTTCCCCAAAATTACGATGGCAAGGAACAGAAGGTCTCAATCCACCCGATCTGTTGTAGCTGAGACTAGGAATCTGATGGAGGTCAGATCAACTACAGGCGAGGTGGAATATGAGAATGATCCCTTCATGATCCAGGGAAGCGATTCACCAGGTATTTTTCTTGTATCCGTAAAATTAAGTGGTCAAGAAAATTACCTGCCCTGGAGAGAATCTATGATGATCTCGCATTCTGCCAAAAATAAACTTGGTTTCGTGGATGGCACAATTCATATGCCTGAACCGAGTTCTTCGAAGTACAGGATCTGGAGGAGATGTAATGATATAGTGAAATCATGGATTCTCCAGTCAATAGTCCCTGAATTAACTAACAGTGTGATTTATGCAAAAACAGCGACCAAAATGTGGTTGGATTTAGAAAATAGGTTCGGCAAAAGCAATGAACCTAGGATTTTTTATTTGGAAATGCAAATTTATACTATGAAGTAGGGAAACATGTCAATTGCAGTTTATTTTACTAGGCTGAAATCATTGTGGGATGAATTAGATGCAGTTGATACTGAAATTGACTATGACAGTGAAAAGGAAAGAAATAGGATTGATAAAATGCGCTTAAGGCAGTTTCTTATGGGCTTGAATGAGTCATACATGCATGTGAGAGGCCAAATATTACTGATGAAGCCATTGCCAGATATCAATCAGGCCTATTCACTGCTCGGGCAAGAAGAATCTCAAAGGAAAGTAGGTTCGCAAGGCACTGGGATAGTGGACAATATAGCTTTGAACAGTTTCAAACAACCTGGCAACTCAACTTACAAGGGTGATAAAGGGAATGACTCATACACAAGCAGGAAATTCTGCGATTACTGCATGAGATCCGGGCACACTAGAGAGAATTGTTTCAAACTACATAGGTATCCATTAGGTGGCAAGCCATTCAAAGGCAAGCAAAAATTCAATAGCTCCCATAATGATAAGCAAGTCAATAATGCTGTGGCTGAGCTTAGTGAAGAGAGAAATGATGAGAGAGCTGAAAGTTCAAACAACAAAAAAGAAGATGAAGATCATGGTGGCTTCACTGAGAAACAGTATATGACCCTATTGAATCTGTTCAATATCAAGGGGAACAATGCCAAGGTGAACATGGCAGGTGAGGCTCTTGTAAACAATGTCATTTCTCATGGGAATAGATGGATTTTAGATAGTGGGGCAACCAATCATATTGCCTCATAAAATGTTCAACTGGTTAATAACATAAAGCCAATTTGCAGTGATAGAGTATCACTACCTAATGGTACTTCAGTGCCTATAACAAGCATAGGGACTGCTCATGTGAATGAGCATATAAAGCTTTCAAATACTTTATCAGTATCAGCTTTTAAATGTAACCTGATGTCAGTCAGCAGGTTAACTAAGGAATTAAGATGTTCAATCATTTTTAACCCCTCCAACTTCATAATACAGGACCTTGTTTCGAAGGAGGTGATGGGGATTGGTGAGGAAAGAGATGGACTGTACATTCTCAAGGATTCTCGAAGGGAAGAATGTGGCAGAAACATAGCAGCAGAAGCAATGAATGTGTCTCTTGACACCCAGTCCTTATGGCACATTAGATTGGGGCATATGCCACCAGATAGGATGAAGTTGTTAAAGAATTCAATACCTAAATTGAAATGTAATTCAGATTTATTGTGCAACATTTGTCCACTTGCCAAATTATGTAGACTTTCTTTTCCAAACAGTACAAATAAAGCTTCATATTGTTTTGAGTTGTTACATTTTGATGTATGGGGACCTCACAGACATGAAACACATGATGGTTGTTCTTACTTCCTCACAATTGTGGATGATCACTCTAGGGCATGTTGGACTTTTCTATTCTCACATAAGAGTCAAGTTCCAAACATACTAATAGATTTCATCAAAATGGTAGAAAGACAATTTGAAAGGAACATAAAGACAGTGAGGACAGACAATGGCACCGAATTTTTTAATGCAACAGTGAAGGGTTATCTAGCATATAAGGGAATAATACATCATAGTTCATGTATAGAGACACCCCAACAAAATGCAGTTGTTGAAAGGAAGCACAGGCATCTTTTGGAAGTGGCAAGAAGTTTGAAGTTTCAAGCTCAATTACCTCAAAAGTTTTGGGGGGAATGCATACTAACAACCACCTATCTGATTAATAGAATGCCTAGCAAAAAATTAGATGATCAAACCCCTTATGAGATACTGCATAAGTCACAGCCCAGGCTGAATCATCTAAGGGCCTTTGGGTTCTTGTGTTTCGCAAGTACTTTAAAGCAAGGTAGAGGAAAATTTGATGCTAGAGGAAAGGCATCAGTGTTCATTGGATACCCTCATGGTAAAAAGGGTTACAAAATACTAGACCTAGAAACCCAAGTGATATCAGTATCCAGAGACATATTTTTTGTGGAACATATCTTTCCTTTTAGGAGAGAAAGAATGCAAGAAACCGTGTATCCTTTACCATTGGGTTGCCATGAAGGAAATGAACATGAATTCAGTTCAAAAACATTGTCAGGTCATGACATTATGAAACCTGAAACAATGAACAGAAGGGTAGAACCAGAAGATAGTTCTGGGAGAAACTCAATGAATGAGAATGATGATGAACTCAATGAGAGTGAGAATAGTTTCGGTGAAGCTGAAACTGATAATTCCATAACCAGAGAAGGTGGAGGCAGTAGCTTCAAAGCTAATAAACACCAGTCTCAATTCAGAAGAAGTAAAAGAGAAACAAAGAAACCATCAAGGTTACAAGATTATGTGTGTAATCAGATTGCAAATACATACAACCAGGAAGCTAAAAATATCAGGTCACCACACTCATTAACAAAGTATATAAACCTATCAGTGATCCCAGATAGCCACAGAAGATTTATTGCGCAAATTGATGTGCAACATGAACCTATGTCTTATGAAGAGGTTGTCACCAGTCACATATGGAGAGAGTCCATGAAGGAAGAAATAAATGCTTTGGAATTAAATAACACATGGAGTTTATGTGACTTACCTGAAGGAAAAAGTCCAATTGGTTGTAAATGGGTATATAAAATTAAACAAGGACCTGATGGCAGTGTTGATAGATACAAGTCTAGGCTTGTTGCTAAGGGCTATAACCAGATTGAGGGAGTGGACTACTCGGAGACATTTGCTCCAGTATCCAAAATGGCCACAGTGAGAATAATGTTAGCCATGGCATCATCGTCTAGTTGGCCTCTATTCCAATTGGATGTAAATAATGCGTATTTACATGGTGAGTTAGAGGAGGAAGTGTACATGAGATTACCTCAAGGGTATGAAAATTCAGGAGAAAGGAAAGTATGTAGACTGAACAAGTCAATCTATGGCTTGAAACAAGCTGGTAGACAATGGTTTTCTAAATTGTCTACCAGTATCAAAGAAAAAGGCTATACACAAAGCATTGGTGATCCTTGCTTATTCATCAAGAGAGAAAGAAGCAAAATAGTTATTGCTCTCATCTATGTAGATGATATAATACTGACAGGTTCAGATGTTGAAGGCATGAAAGAGCTCAAAAGGCACCTTAATGAGCAGTTCAGAATCAAAGACCTAGGCAATTTGAAATATTTTCTAGGTCTGGAAGTGCACAGGAGCGACAGAGGGCTTCATATTTGTCAACGCAAGTACATCATAGAGCTGTTGACTGATTTAAAATTGCTAGATTGCAAGCCCAAGTTAACACCTATGGCACTTGGCAGCAAACACAGCAAAGAGATGGAAGAAAAGGAAGAACCTTATGAGAACAATTCAGCATACAGAACCATTATAGGGAAACTGTTATACATAACAGTAACAAGGCCAGATATTATGTACACAGTTCATAAGTTGAGTCAGCATGTGCAGAACTCAAAGGTGACACATTATCTTGCTGCATTAAGGGTTTTGAAATACTTGAAAGGAACAATAGGAGTTGGTTTGTTCTACCCATCAGATTCGAAGCTGAACTTAACTGGATACTCTGACGCAGACTGGGGGAGTTGTAACTCCAGTAGAAAGTCAGTGACCGGGTATGTCATCAAGCTGGGTGAATCTATAGTTAATTGAAAATGCAAAAAGCAAGCTACAGTGAGCTGCTCAAGTGCTGAGAGTGAGCTCAGAGCACTCTCAAGCACAACAGCTGAACTAATATGGGTAAGAAATCTATTGGCCGAAGTTGGATTTGAACAAGTAGATGCAGTACCTCTTTACTGCGACTCACAAAGTGCATTACATATTACCCATAACCCAGTTTTTCACGAACGAACTAAGCATCTAGAAATAGATTGCTATTTCGTTCGTGAGAAGTATCAAGAGAAGTTGATTGAGCCCTTGTACATTCCAAGCTTAGAGCAACCCGCAGACATTCTAACCAAAGCTCTGTCAATTCCACAACATCAAAAGCTTTGCTCCAAGTTGGGAATGGAGAACTCATTCTCCATTCAACCAACTTGCCAGGGGAGTGTAAGAGCATGTGCGAAAGAAGAAGCAAAGAAGGTGACAAGCAAAACAGGTTGGATGTGAAAAGACAAAAAGAGTGTTATCAAAATTTAAATAAGCAAATAAGTAAGTAGGGGCAAATTAGTATTTTTACCTTTTTAAATGTGTAGGTATAAAAGGCCTCAGCTGGTTGACTGAGTTAAGTACTGAGGATATATGTCATTGGATTGTGAGTTCGTTTCATGGACTCATTCATTTTTTCTCTTGTATCTGATGTGAGATTTCCTCTGTTGATGCTGAAATAAGATTCCAGATCATAGAATGATCTGTTCTTTGGAGTGATTCTTTTCCGCATCTTAAGCTTTTAGATCAAGAACATGCATGTGTAATTTCATTTTTTAATACAGTAGTTAAACTTTTGATGTAAGGAGCAGCTATCAGGCAAAGAAAGTTGTGAATTAGGTAGCAAACATGGTAAGAATTTGTAAGGATGTTCATGTCATGTCTGGCTAGGGATGTCAACGGGTGGGTTCGCCTATCTGCCCCTGCATACGCACCTATTTACTAAACACGTCTCCCGCACCCGCACCCGTACCCACGATGAGTCTCTGTCACTCGTCCCCGCGTAGGTAATTGATATTCACGAATATCTATCGATACCCATTTAAACTATTACAATAAATTTCAAAAGACACTTTGACGCTTAATTAATAAAGGATTACAGGTGAGAGGAATAGAAATTTGAATCTTGATGTATCTGGTGTGCGTTAGACCTAGCAATATATGGTTCAGCCCGATAGCCTAGCTCGATAGCCTGAAAACAATATCGAGTTCGGGTCAATCCATATCGTGCTCGAGCCATTATCTGGACGACCCGATAAGGCTCGAAAAAGTATCGAGTCGAGCCGAGTTAGACGGTGTAGGCTCCACTTTGAATGCTAGGTTGACTGCTTCATTCAAAGTCCAAACATTATTCAGCTCTAGCTTTTCTTGAATTGGCGAGCTCAAACCACTAATATATCTGGAAACCTGTTGTGCCTCCCACTACTAGAAATTGAGTCTTCAGCAACGGCCACTCAAGCCGTTGCTATTTGCAACGGCATTCTTACGGTCGCTCGAGCCGTTGCAGATATGTTGTATCTGCAACGGCTTTCTAACGGACATGCAAGCCGTTGCTGATGATAACTTATTAGCAACGGCTTGCTAACGGACAAGTGAGCCGTTGCTGATGATAACTTATTAGCAACGGCTTTCTAACGAGCGAGTGAGCCGTTGCTGATAAGTTTATATAAGGCACGCAGTCGCGCCCGACCCTTCTTCCTCCCGCTGCTGCCGCCGCCGCCTCCTGCTCCCGCCTGTCGCCGCCGCTGCCAACGATGCCAACGCTTCCTCCTCTCGCTGCCGACGCCGACGACACCGACATTTTCAGGTATACCTCGCCGACCGGCCGTCTCTTCCCGTTGCGGCCGGCGGGAAATTCGATCGAAACCCTAAAAATAGGGTTTCGGCCAGCGGTAGTCGGCCGATGGCCGCCGCCGGACCTTGTACAGTGGCCGAATAGTGTGTCCGGCCACTGTACGCTGGCGCCGGAGTCCACCTGACTCCGGCGCCGGAATTTGTAGATTAATATATAATTTTTTATTATTTTTTAATTGTTAATTAATTGTTAATTAATTGTTTAATTTGTTAGATTAATTATTAGGGTTTAGATTAATTTCGGAATTGTCCACTTCGGACATGCGACGGAATCGTCCACTTCGGACGCGGGCCGGAATCGTCCACTTCGGACGCGCGCCGGAATCGTCCAATATGGACTCGAACTGTCTCGAAACATTTAGAAAATAATCATGCATCCGACGAGTTCATATGTTTCACGTACGCATCGACGAGTCGGATATGATTTAGCAAAACTTTAGATCCGTTCGGGGATTGTATGTTCGTGTAAAAGAAGTAGATGATCTTTTATACGACGTACAATTCTTGAATTGTCCCTGATTGGACAATTTGGGAATATAGTTATTTGTACTGCACTTACGTTTTTATTTTAACTGTTAACTAATTATTCTAAATTTCGGCAACATCTATCTTGTTCTCCGATACGCGCCCAGATGATATGCGTATTCGGAGAACTGTAGGGAGATGCTGCCGAAATTTAGAATGAAGTTAACGGTTAAAATAAGTACTTAGTGCAATATTATTCCAATACTCGAGGATGCAGACACAACGTCAATTCAATTAGAAGTTGAATATGCTGATGATGATGATCATGAAATTGAGGAAGCTGGAGATGAAGAAGATGAAGAAGAGGAAGAATTTGAAGACTATTATTCAGATGATGAGGAATAATTGTAAAGTATATATTTTATTAAATATATCTCTACTATTTATACAATAATCTGATTATATGTCTGTTCGACAGATATGTTTGGTCGTGGTTATCGACGCAGGAGAGCTTCGGAGTCTCCGATCGGTGAGACTCCAGCACTTACTCATGCTGCTGATCCTCCTGTTGCTGATCCTCATGCCGATGATACTGCCGAGGCTAGTACATCCAGACGCATGTGGCCACGCGGGCCGAACAGGTGGCAGCCTCCACCAGCCACAGAGTCACGTAGATTGATTAGCGTGATTGGGGAGCGGTAATATATCATGAATTATGAATCATTACAAATTTATTATATCATGATATAATATTAAAATTTATTTTTGTTGTGCAGGTTCGAGCAAGAAGAAGTGCCGAGGAGCATTTCTTCTACTATTCGACGATACATGCACGGGGCATGGCCTACGTGGTCTCACGTGCCTAGCAAGCACGTCGACATGTTATGGCGCGAGTTTGAGGCAAGTATTATTTTTTTTTTTACATGCATGATGATTAATATTGGTACTGATATTATTATTTTGCAGGCTCGCTATACATGGGCCGAGGACCAAAGGCCCTTCATTTACGTTGCCTGGGAGGCTATTTCCCGGGCAAGGTACAACGGGCAGCTGGGGCAGGCTCGGTCCCAAGCGATGGCCCGAGCTAGGACCACTAACATCGCGGAGACTCGGGGATACGGCCCCGATTGGATTACTCCGGATATATGGGACCAGCTCGTGGGAATATGGTCGATGGATCGATGGCAGGAGGTTTCTCGGAATGCGGCTAGAAATCGCATGTCGGGGGGAGCAGCGCGTCACACCGGCGGCTCTGTTGCATTTACAGTGCACGCGAACCGTATGGTAAGTATATCTTTTAATTATATATTTTATTTGCTACTATGTGTACTAATTAATGTATTTGTTTTGTAAATGTAGACGACAGTGTCGGATGACGGGAGTGTCCAGCGACCCTCCCCGATGGCGGTGTTTGAGCGGACTCACCGTCGAGCACATGGGACGGGGGAGTACATCGACAACCGCGCTGCATACATTATGGTAACTATATATTTGTTTAAATTATTCATTATATATTTATAATTTAAATTTTATGATAAATATTAAACAAAAAATCAAACTCGAGTAGGAGACCTACAGCCAGACGGTGGTGCAGCGCGGGGGTACCCCCGAGGACTTTGACGCAGCAACGTGGGTCGAGGCCGCAGGTGGCTGGGACCATGGCCGCGTATATGGCTTCGCAGATAGTGGTCATGCGCGAGCCGTACTATGGCCACTTGGGGCACCGACCCCTCCGGTCGCTGGTGAGCGGCCGTCCACCTCTATATCCAGTTATGATCATAGTACCAGAATAAGGACTCTAGAGGACACGGTCATGCGTCAGACTGAGATGATGGAGCGCCAGAGTCAGATGATGGCGGATATAAAAGCTATGCTACACAACATGTCAGGTAATCCCGAAGCAGGCATCTCTTCGGCATCATCTAATCCATCGTCCTTGAGTCAGTCCACGCCGGTGTACACTCAAGCACTCCAGACCCCGCCATATGATCCAGGCCATCCTCCATCGTCATCGTCATCGTGAGATTTTTTTTATATTGACTTTGTTACTGAGATATTGATACTTCAATTTTGCATTTGAATTATTTTTATGCTATCGTGGATAATTATCAATATAAATATAATTGTTTTGATGTATATCTTGGTGTGTTTGTGATGTGTGAATGAATGTGTGTATGAGTGTATGGGTGTGTGAGTTATGTATCAGATAATGTATCAATGTATCAATGGAAATTTGGAATTTTAAATTTTTTCGTTACCAGGTTCACATCATCAGCAACGGCTTTCCCACAGCCGTCCGTGGGAAAGCCGTTGCTAAAAGTGTATCGAAAGCCGTTGTTGATGACCTACAGCAACGGCTTAGTGACGGGATTTTACTAACGGCATTGCTACGGACTCAGCGGCCGTTGCTATTAATGTTATCAGCAACGGCTCCGAGTCCGTGGCAAAACCGTTGCTGATAACGTTTTTAGCAACGACCCGAGCGGCCGTTGCGGATCCGTTGCTAAGTTATCATCAACGTCATTTTCTGCCACGGCTCCATTGCAACGGCTCGGCCGTTGCTGATTCTCTTCAGCAACGGTTCAGCAACGGCATCAACCGTTGCCGATGCCCATTTTTCTAGTAGTGTCCGATTCTAACAAGTTGTTTCTGGAGCTGAGCCTACACTACTAGAAATAGGTGCTTCAGCAACGGTCGCTCAAGCCGTTGCAATTTACAACGGTATTCTTTCGGCCTCTCAAGCCATTGCAGATGTGCTGTATCTACAACGACTTTGTTACGGTCGCTCGAGCCATTGCAGATATATAATCACATCAGCAATGGCTTAGTTACGGCTATGGCGTTTGTCACACTTGAGCCGATCGCGCGCTCATGGCGCGAAAATAAAATACTTATTAGCAATGGCGTTCTAACGAACAAGTGAGTTGTTGCTGATGATGTATCAGCAATGGCTTTCTAACGGACGAGTGAGCCGTAATGTCGTTGCTGATAAGTTTATATAGGTCGAGGGTTCGCAGCCGCCCCTTCCTCCTCCTTCTTCATCTTCCTCTGCTGTCGCCGCCTACTGCCACCACCTGTTGCCGCTGCCGACGCCGCCGCCCTGTCCTCGACCGCTGGATCCGACCATCGTTGTCTTCTATTGATCCAGGTAAGTCTCGCTGGCTATCCTCTCCATTCAATGTATAGATCCGGTCGAAACCCTATATTTTGGGTTTTGGCCGACGGCCGAATCATTGTCCAGTGTCCGAACTTTGGACTCCGGCGTCGAAAATTGATTAAAATAATATATTTTAGATTAATTGTTAGATTAATTTTTAGGGTTTAAATTAACTTTTAGATTAATTTATTTAGATTAATGTTATGTTTTAGATTAATGTATAGATTAATGTTATGTTTTAGATTAATATTAATTAGTCCGGAGTCGTCCTCAATGGGCTCGCGCCGGGATCATCCATTTCGGACTCGCACTAGAATCATCCACTTTGGACTCGTGTCAAAATTATCCACTATAGACTCGAACTGACTCGAAATATTTAGAAAATAATCATCCATCCGATGAGTTGATAAGTTTCACGTACGCATCTACGAGTCAGATATGATTTAGCAAAACCATAGATCTGTTCGGGGGTTGTATGTTCGTGTAAAAATAGTAGATGATTTTTTATACGACGTACAACCCTTGAATTGTCCCTGATTGGACAATTTGGGAATATAGTTATTTGTATTGAACTTAGTTTTTTCTTTTAATCGTTAACTCATTCTAAATTTCGGCAGCATATATCTCTTTTGTTCTTCGATACGCGCCCAGATGATATGCATATTCGGAGAACTATAGGGAGATATTGTCAAAATTTAGAATGAAGTTAGCGATTAAAAGAAATACATAGTGCAATATGAATAACATGAATTCCGAATGGAATAGGACCATCCCACCTAAAGACATTACCTAAAGATATTATCAACTTTTTGACAGAACGTGTCGGGCGATCGAAGGTGGATGTACCGACATCTTGATCGTGGAGCTTTAACGAATGAGTTTCGATTAGGCGTAGCGTACTTCCTAAATTTCGCCTATTCGAATCGGAAATTCATTAGCGCCGATGATAAAATTCGATGTTCGTGCCGCATTTGCTTGGATGAACGATTTTTGGATCGGGAAACTGTCACTCTGCATCTATATATCAAATGATTTGCACCAAGATATTTTCTATGGACTTATCAAGGGGAGTCACGTGAAGTCGAGACATCGAGCAATCCTGTCGTTCAAACACATGATGAATCTTTTCCTATGCTGGTGTTTCTTCATCCAATCAATCTAATCCCTATAGAACTATGATACTTGATAGTCTTGGGGGTCAATTCCACCTGAATGATAATGTCGATCGGTCAGTTACTAAAACGTCAGTGCCACCAGATACTATAGGTGTTGATATCACAGAAGTACAAACTGCGGTAGAGATTGAATTATCGAATAAAGAAGCTGCAGAATTTTACGAGATGTTGAAAGCTGCCGATGAATCTTTGTATGAGAATTGTCCTAAATACACTAGGTTTTCAGCAATGACGCAGCTCCTAAACATCAAGGCCGACTGTAATATCAGCCTGGTTGCGTTTGATCAGATTGTAGGATTGATTAATGGATTGCTGCCAACTGACAACAAGTTTGAGCCAACTTTTTATAAGACTAAAAAGTTGATGAGAAAATTAGGGCTTGGGTACGAAAAAATATACGCATGTCAAAATAACTGCATTTTATATTATAACGAAAATGTGCAGTTGGATAAATGCCCTATATGTCAACATCCTCGTTACAAGGAGAAGATATCAGTCCGGCAGAAAAATATCCCGTTTAAGGTGCTTCAGTATTTTCCATTAACACCGAGACTTCAAAGATTATTCATGTCGAAAGAGACGGCCCCCTACATGAGTTGGCATGCAAGAAGTCGTGATGAGACAGTAATGACCCATCCATCTGATAGTGAAGCATGGAAACATTTGGATACATGTTATCCTTCATTTCTAAGGGATACTAGAAATATCATATTGGGATTGAGCACAGATGATTTTAATTCATTTGATCATTCTGCAACTCCTTATTCAATTTGGCCATTGGTGCTAACAGTTTATAATTTGCCACCATCAATGTGTATGAAAGATGAATTTATTTATCTTTCGATGATTATTCCGGGTCCTAATGGTCCGCGAAAAGAAATTGATGTGTTTCTCAGACCCTTGATAGATGAATTAAAAACATTGTGGACTGAGGGAGCTGTCACTTATGATTGTCATTGGAAGCAAAACTTCAATTTAAAGGTCGCGGTCTTGTGGACAATCAATGATTTTTCGACGTACGATATGTTGTCTGGTTGGAGCACTCACGACCGACTCTCTTGTCCATATTGTGTGGAACACTCTAAATCATTCAGTCTTTAGAACGGACGGAAAATCTCATTCTTTGATTATCCATCAGTATCGAAGGAATCGTAATAAATTTACTACGAGCAAAGTCGAAAGAGATGAGCCACCACCGATGTTGTCTGGTGAACAAATGTTAGCACGTGTTTCAGCACTTCTAGAGATAGTGTTTGGTCGGAATGAAAGAGTGTCGGGCTTTGGTCAAACACATAACTGGGTGAAAAAAATATCTTTTGGGAATTATCGTATTGGAGTTCATTATTGATTCGGCATAATTTGGACGTCATGCACATTGAAAAAAATATGTTTGATAATATTTTCAACACTTTGATGGATGTTTTCGAAAAAACTAAAGATAATGTCAAAGCCCGATATGATCTGAAAATACTTTGTAAGAGACCGGAGTTAGAATTACAAGAGGTCAACGGACGATATCTGAAGTCAAAGGCCCTGTATGTATTAAATAAACAACAGATCAAAGATGTTTGTCAATGGATGAAAGAACTCAGCTTACCCGATGGATATGCCTCAAACTTATCTCGATGTGTGAACGTCGACGATTGCAAAATGTAAGGGATGAAGAGCCATGATTGTCATGTATTCATGTAGAGATTGCTTTCGATCGCATTCCAAGATCTTCTACCTGATAATATTTGGGGTTCGTTGACTGAATTAAGTATGCTTTTTAGAAACCTTTGTGCAAATGTCCTTCGAGCCGAAGATATGTCAACATTTGAAAATGATATTGTTGAAATTATATGCAAGCTGGAATATTTTTTCCCTCCTGCCTTTTTTGACTCGATGGAGCATCTACCGATACACTTGGCATACGAGACATGAGTTGGTGGCCCTGTTCAATATCGGTGGATGTACTTATTTGAAAAATACATGAATCGTCTTAAGAAAAAAGTAAAGAACACCGCAGTTGTTGAATGATCAATATCTGAATCGTATATCATCCAAGAAATTTCAACATTCTGCTCATTTTTCTTTGAATCGATAGTACAGACAAGATTTGATCATCTTTCACATAACGACGACGGGGGAGTTCGACATTCAGATGGATGTTTAAATATATTTTGTCACTCTGGTCGTGCTTTTGGTTCTTGTCCATCTCGACACTTAAGCGACGAAGAGTATCATTTGACACAATTGTACATATTACTCAATTGTCCAGAGATTGAACAATTCATTGAAATATTTGATATTGAGATGGTGCAAAAATACTCTATTCACGACGATCAAGAATTGGAGAGATTACGGAATAGTGATTTCCCTACTTGGATTCGGGCTTAAAGCAATGATCACAGAGCTGAAATAGATGAAAGAATATTTGAGTTTGTTAGTGGACCATCGTGACTAGTATCGTGTTTTAGCGGATATTTTGTTAATGGGTATAAATTTCACACTATTGAATATGTCTTTACAAAGAAGACGATGAATGCCGGGGTCTGCATGAAAGGGACAACGTATGTTGATGTGATATGGATTTTTATGGACTGGTGGAAGAAGTGATAGAGTTACACTATTTCGGCTTCAAATCAGTTATCCTATTTAGATGTCATTGGTTCGATACAACAGAAAGGGGCATGAAAGTTCATCCAAAATACAAACTTGTTGAGGTTAATTACAAATCGAAATTGGCAGCAAATGAGTCTTTTATATTGGCATCACAAGCCGAACAAGTATATTACGCGAAGTATCCGGCTCGAAATAAAGATAGAGGAGATTGGCGTGTAGTCTGTAAGACTAAAGCTAGATGAAGAATTGATTCGATAGTGGAAGAAAATGAGCCGATACTGCTGAGGCTAGTTCATCTAGACGCAGGCGGTCATGCGGGCCGAACAGGTGGCAGCCTCCACCAGCCACAACGTTATGTAGATTCATTAGTGTGATTGGGGAGCAGTAATATATCATAAATTATGAATTATTACAAATTCATTATATCATAATATAATATTGAACTTTATTTTTGTTGTGAAGGTTCGAGCAAAAAGAAGTGCCCGGGACGATATCTTCTACCATTCGACGATACATGCATGGGGCATGACCCACGTGGTCTCACGTGCCCTGTGAGCACGTCGACATGCTATGGTGCGAGTTTTAGGCACGTATTAAATTTTTTCTATATACATGATGATTAATATTGATACTGATATTATTATTTTACAGGCTCGCTATACATTGGCAGAGGACCAGAGGTCCTTCATTTATGCTGCTTGGAAGGCTATTTCCAGGCAGAGGTACAATGGTCAGATGGGGCAGGGCCGGCTCCAGGCGATGGCCCGATCTGGGACCACAAACATTGCGAAGACTCGGGCATATGACCTCGATTGGAATACCTCGGATATATGGGACCAGCTCGTGGCATCATGGTCGACGGATCGATGGCAGTAGGTTTCTAGGACTGCAACTAGAAACCGCATGTTGGGGGGAGGAGCGCGTCACACTGGTGGCTCTATTTCATTTGCAGTGCACGCGAGTCGTATGGTAAGTATTATATCTTACTTTTAATTCTATATTTTATTTATTTCTCTGTGTACTAATTAATGTATTTATTTTGTAAATGTATATGACGGTGATGGATGACGGTGATGGACGACGGGACTGTCCAGCGACCCTCCCCGATGCAGGTATTTGAGCAGACTCATCGTCAAGTACATGGGACGATGGAGTACATTGACAATCGCGCTGCATACATTATCATAACATATTTGTTTAAATTATTCAATATTTATTTATAATTTAAGTTTTAGGAAAAATATGAAACACAAAATCAAACTCGAGTAGGAGACCTACAGTCAGAAGGTGATGCAGCGCGGGGGCACCCCCGAGGACTTTGACGCAAGAGCGTGGGTTGAGGCTGCAGGTGGCTGGGACCACGGCCGCGTACATGGATTTGCATATAGTGGTCATGCGCGAGCCATGCTATGGCCACTTGGGGCACCAACCCCTCTGATCGCTGGTAAGCGGCCGTCCACCTCCAAGTCTAGTTATGATCAGAGTAACAGGATAAGGACACGGGAGGAGACGGTTGCGCATCAGAGTGAGATGATGGAGCGTCAGAGTCAGATGATAACAGAGATCCATGCTATGCTACGCAACATATCAGGTCATACTGGAGTAGGCATCCCTTCGGCATCATCTGATCCATCGTCGTCGTGAGATTTTATTGTTTTGTTTAGATATTGACTTTGTTACTTGGATACTACTTGATTGACTTATTTTGTTTGGATATTGATACGATAGTTTTAAATTTGAAGTTTTTATATAATTGTGAATAATTATAAATATAAGTATAACTATTTTGATGTATATCGGTGTATCTGTGATGTGTATGTGAATGGATGTGTGTATGGGTGTGTGAGTTATGTATCAGGTTAAATCTATCAATGTATTAATGGAAATTAGAAATTTTAAAACTTTTTAGTTACATGTTAACACCATCAACAACGACTTTCCCACGGCTATCCGTGGGAAAGACGTTACTGAAAGTGTATCGTATTTTTTGGGCCGAGTCATTGCTGATGACCTACAGCAATGGTCTTTCACTAACGACCTTGCCACGACGGCCGGGCCGTTGCTGATGTAAGTATCTACAACGGCCCGCAGGTTGTGGCAGAATAGTTGTTGATGCTTTTATTAGCAACGGCCGCTTGAGCTGTTGCTGATCCATTGCTAAGTTATCAGCAACGTGATGTTTTGCAATGGGCCGGGACGTTGCAAGTCATTGCTGATGCGCATTATTCCAGTAGTGCTATAGAATTCTTCGGTGTATTCAATGACAGTCCTTCCCTTTTGACTGCAATGGTGGAATTGTTGGTAAAGAATTTGTTCGAAGTTTACAGGGAGAAATCTAAGTTTCATTAACTGTTTCATTCTGGCCCAGGTGCGGATTTTATCTTTTCCTTCTCGTAATCGATTTTGTTGATATTGTTCCCACCAAGCCGAAGCTCCACCTCTCAGTTTGTAGGTCACAACTTTGACTTGCTGATGCTCGGGAATGCTCATGTAGTCGAGAAATGTCTCAACGCTATGTAACGAGTCAAGGAAATTTTCTATATGTAGCTGGCCATCAAAATAGGGAATATACATCTTCATTTTATATTCAAAGGCATGTAAGTTCAAAGAGTACTTTCCTTGTGGTGCGAATTGATTTGCGATCTAATGGTGTTGAGGTTGCTGAAATTGTCGGGGTTGATGACCAGTTAATGTAGCTTCAAATTCGTCATCTGAATTTGCATCTGGAATACCCAGCTGGGAACGCAGCTGCAAGGATAGGTGATCATCAGGATCGAAGCATTCAGGCCTTCGATTGACGTTAGAGCAAGATGCCACCACACTAGAGAAAGGGGGGCGATTCAGATCGCAAGCCCTAGCACGCGCAGGCGCAAAGTTTGTATTCGCATTTGGTGAAGGCCGACCCAACGCCTGACGTACCTCCAACGTCAGATCGTCCATTCTACGACTCATCTCTTGCATTTCTCGCCCGAGGAACTCCAGTGTGATCGTCGTCGTGGTAGGATGACTCCGATCATCATCAGGGTTGGCGATCGAGCAGGGTAACATCTTTAGCTCTGATACCAATTGGTGTAGATAAAATAATAGGAATCGAAATCCAATTAAGGATTCAAAAAAATGAAGAACTCAGGAGCTAGATCTGAGGCTTGTATTTCATTCATTAACTCAAATGATACAGTGGAAATGACAAAGTTCTAGATTCAAAAATTGACATTCAAACTACTGAGCGGGTCCTTTAAATACCACCCGCGAAACAGGAAAGAAATAACAGCAATCATGGATCAGTCCAATCGTGGATCAGTCCACGTGTTCTAATCTTATTCACTCTCGAATGAATTCAAAATAAAGCTAACTCTAGATACACTGATGAAGTAACTGAATTAATGAAACTATGTAAAAGATATTACTCAACTAATTACAATGGGATTGCCGCTCGATGAGCCTTCCTTCATGACTAGGTACTTGAAAGGATAGGAGCTGACCTTCATTTGAAGCGTCGAGCTAATGCTTGTTATCACATTCCTTGTAGTGTTGCGGGGGAAGAAGATTTCTGATTTATTTTAATTTATCGACTGGCCAGTGAGCCGAGCATATAGCTCAAGAATTTTCTGAATGGTGGTAAGGCTTCTTTTGTTTGCATGAAACATCAGTAGGATGTCATCGGCAAACATCATGTGACTGAGGATGGTAGAGTTTGTGAAACGGAAAGGAGTTAATTGTGTTTTGGGTGATGGCCTGGTTGATCAAATTGGTCAAGGTCTGAGCCGCCAAGATGTATAGGTAAGGGGAGATAGGGTTTCCCTGGCGGATGCCCCTTTTGGAAGTGAAAAGAGGGGACAACTGGTTGTTAACCAGACAGGCGGATGTGGCCGTGGATAGGCATGTTTGGATCCAAAGGATAAATTTTTCAGGGAAATTGCAGGCTTGGAGGGTGGAAACAATGGCTTTCCACGACAGTTGATCGAAAGCTTTATCCAGGTCAAGTTTGACCATGATAAGGGGGTTTTCCCTTTGGACTCAAACATAGTGTGTGCCACCTCCTGAGCAATCAAGATATTGTCGTGAATGCTCCTGCCTTTTATGAAAGCAGATTGCTCGTTAGAGATTAGGAGGGGCATCACAGATTGGATGTGGTTAGCTAACGTTTTGGCTAAGATTCGATAGCTTAAGTTGCAAAAAGCGATGAGCCTAAAGTCTTTAGTTGAGAAGGGTGTCGGGCACTTAGGGATGAAGGCCAAAATTTTTTTGTTCCAGTCCAGGGGGAGGAAAGCATTGTCATGAAAAACATCAAATAGGTCTTGTAAAATTCGATTGTGAAACCGTCAAGGCCAGGGCTCTTTCCATTGGGCGTGGACCTAATTAATGACAGCTGAAACCTTATCCTTGGTGAAAAGGCCTAAGAGATTATCTAGGTGTGATGCATGCACAATATTAAAATGCGGCATGCTAATAGAATTGAAATTACATGTTTTATTGGCTTCCCATAAGGATTTATAATGCTCAACAAAAACCTTAAGTAAGTCATTATCATCATGCACAACAAGACCATTAGCAAGCGTTAAAGAATTAATCCTATTTTTTCGACGACGCATGGAAGCAATTATGTGAAAATAGGCAGATTTATAGGCAGATTTATAATTACCCTCAAGAGTCCATTTAGTTTTAGGTTTGCACCATCATTTCATAGTGATTTGCCTTCTAAGGGCCGAAGCATGATTATAGCAAGATTTAAGCAATAATTCGTCACATGCATTTAAACCAATAGAAGCATCAATCGGTTCAAAGTTAGATATTCTAGCATTCACATCATTGAGCAGATTTTCAAGCCGACCAAGATGATTTTTGTTCCAAGTGCACAACACATGTCAAGTGAATTTTAAAGCTATAGAAAATTTTTCAAAAAAATTTAATTTTGGCCTTACTTCATTACAAGCGTTAGAAACAATGTCAGAACTTTCTGGGTACTCAGTCCAAAAAGATTGAAATTTAAAAAACTTACAGCGAATTTTGGAGTTTCCAAAAGTACAAAAAGAGGATTGTGATCCGAGATGCCACGATTTAGGTGCTTAATTTTAATGATGTCATAAAAATGAGCCCAAGTAGCGTTCGAAAAATACGATCCAAGCAAATTTGAATTCTAGAAGAGATGTACCTGTTATTGCACCAAGTGTAAGGGACACTGAAAAAGCTCAAATCAATTAAGCCAAGGTTGTGACCGAATTCACGAAAATCCAAAACAAGCTTGCTCATCCGGAAGGGAGACCACCCTTCTTTTCATTAGCGTCAAGATAACAGTTAAAATCACCACAAATGATCCTAGGATAACTCGAGAAAACAAAAGAATAAAAACCGTTCCAAAAATCATGTCGAATACTCGAATTTGCACTTGTGTAAATATTCGAAAAAATGAAAGGTTTGAAATTTTCCATACCCACCATGATAGAAATGCATTGCGGTTGTTTAGAGAAAAACCCGAGCAGTGAGGACAGAGGTGTCGCAGTTAATGATCAGTCCGTCGGAGACCCCAACCAAAGGCTTAGAAGCCCTAGTCCAAGACCGACCGAATGATTTGATTAGGCGGGAAGAGCGACGATCGTCAAGGTGTGTTTCCTACAAAGCGATTAGAGTAATAGAAAGAGAGCGGATTAACATAAGAATATGTTCTTTCACCTCACGACGCCCCGCGCTCCTCAAGTTCCAACAAAGGCAGTTCATCGGGGGATGATTGCAAGGGCGTATGAGGTAGGAGCTAACTCAGCAGTCGTAGAGGAGGATGGGATCTCAGCTTCCTCAGTCGATGGTCGGAGGCGCTTCAAGTTCTTCTACTTAGGCGACTTCAGTGGCTTCGGGGACCGACGAGGCACACAGTAAGCAAGAACAATTGCCCCGCGTCCAGAGGACGGGTGTTGCCGACGAGAGGGGCGTCGCTTGGTCACCTGAACCCAGAGGCCATAGGTCGACGGTGGGTGATTCAGGGAGTCCGACGAAAAGGAAGTAGGAGGCTCATCAGCGAAATTGAGGTCGGGAACAAAGGACGGTGAGGGATCAATATGCATCGAAGTTAGAGTTTCAACATTCGAGGTGGAGGGAGGAGGTTTAGGGGGGTGCAGTCCACCTCTCAGTGACCAATCTGACCACATGCATAGCAGACCGAAGGGAGGTTTTCGTAAGCGACAGGTTGAAAGAATTCCTTCTCTGACTCCTCGATCCATAGGCCTTGCTGGAGGGGGAGCGAGAGGTTGATCTCAATACATACCCGGATGTATCGGCCCCGCTCAAAAGAGAAAGATCGATGATCAATCACGAGGACTTTACTGAGAGAGGCAGCAATAAGGGACACCAAATCAACATTCCAAAGTTCTAACGACAAACCCAAATAGGGGCAGAGGAAAAAGATTCGAACCATGGACGAAAAAGAGGCCGTCAGGGTATAAGCTAGATCACGTTTCCACGCAATGAAAATGGTCCTTCGTTGAGGATATCCGAATAAGAATCACGATCACGAAAGCGAAAGACGAAGAACCCCTCTTCCAAATTGAGGGTAGAAATGAAACCAACGACGTTGAAAACATGTTTAGCCCACTCGTTCACCACCGGCAATGGTGGGGGCTTTTCAAAAAAAATTCCGATTAAGTTGTTCTCCCAAGATTCACTCCGCGCTAGTAACTGTTGCGGCGTGAAGTGAATCTTATCGAAGGAAGCCGATTGAATGCTATCGAGAGTTAGGTTAGTAGTTACCTCAGGATCAGGGGAGTTGCCTCCACAGAGAATCTGTGCCCATGAGACAGGGGCAGGGGAACGAGAGGAAGGCCCTCGAGGAGCAGAGGGTGGGGGCTTACCACTAGAAGGAAGTCAACTAGAGGAGGGGGGAGGGGGGGGGGAGGGGGGGTTCTCCATCGGGCAGAGAGAGCATCGGGGGCGAAGGAAGAAGACATCTCCAAAAGCACGCACTAAGTTATCTTATGTGTATATTGGTATACTGTCACTTTATTGTTTTATACTCCAATTTTTCACTGCCCTTTTTTCTTCACAAAGCCATGGTAACGTGGAAGAATACGAACCACATTCCAAGAAATATTTTCTGTGATCCCACCATCTAGCAATATAAGACGACCTCCTCTTGTTCTCCATTGCATTTTACAAGGCCTCAAGGCTGCCAAAGACAGACATCATGTGAAGCTAATTTGACCACACCCAGGTATCACGTAGCAATGGAGAGTAATGTGTCGACCTTGTACTAAACGTCGTTAATAACACAAATTCATTTGTAATATTTCTATTATAGGATTGCATGCATGTGTAATTTCATTTTTTTAATAAAATATATAGTTAAACTTCTGATGTAGTCATTGGCAAAGAAAGCTGTCCATTATATAGCAAACATGATATGATTCGGGCAATCTAGAGTCTAATTTTGCTCTTACCACCACTTCGATCATGTACTAACTTGAGCTTTGGAGTGTCTTTTCCAATTCCCCGTCAGAGTTACACCTGACTAGAAGAGGCACCATATCGGATCGCACCGCTCCGATCCTTAGGCAGGAACATATAATATGTTATATATTTATAAATTAATAATATAAATAAAACTAACATACATTATTAATAAAATTAATAAATAATTTATTTGAATAGCAGTGCCTATATGTTAGGCATCGATATCCAATAAGTTAGCGCTCCAATAATTTGCGTCGATTATTTGAATACTAACACCTAAAAGAGACGTCGATTCTATTTTTTTCTTTATCCCTCGCTTTTTACTATCAAATTGATCATTTTAAGCGTGCCCAAACTCATATTTAAACCCGTAAAAATGTCAAATTCTCTATTAAAATTAGTCGGTATTATATTAATTTGTTGTAGTCAGTACAAATGGAAAAAAAGGATGGGGCGACCTACTCCTCCTTGCCCATCCCCTCCACCTTCGACTCCTCTCCGCGGACGACTATCGTGTATCAATGCTCGAGGGCTTCAAGTACAACAACATCGACGGTGAACTCGTTGGTCGTGGGGGATTTGTGGATGATAAAGACGAAGATCATTCCACTCACTTGGCAATCAATAAAAGGCCGCAGAAGGCGACGGTGGAGGAGAATTGAATTGAGTCAAATGTTAAAGCACATTATGCAATTTGAGCAAATGAAACAATTGAATAAATATACAAAGTTTATAATATATTTAGGTAATTATTCAAAAAATACTGAGATTCAAAATGCACCAAATGAAAACTTAAGCTTTATCAAATCTTTATACTATTGGAATCGTCTTATTCTTATCAGCTAGCGACGTATCAACAAATCGTCCATCGATTATTGTTGATTTTAGTACGATCGATTATTGTTGATTGTAGTCATCGACAGATCAACAAATTCATCCACTTCAATAGTCTACATCAGTCTCAATCACAAGAGTTCCCAATTCAACCAAACCTAATTAATCCTTCAAGAAGACTGGGAATTTTCTACAAGTGCGTGTCTGAAGTCATCCATTTCCTGCAGTTCTAGAGGTGGGCTAACAACGTTCATGAACTCTTCGTCCTCCTCCAAAGCTCTCATAAATGGCGGCTCCAAGCATATCTCCAAGTCCATGCTCCCTGCTCCCTCCCTCCCGCCGTAGAATGTCACCTTCCCATCGAACTTGTCTGCCGCCCCGCTCCGCGCCGCAACCGGTTTCCCCCACCCGAAGTCGCACCCGTAGACATCGAACCGCGGCGAGCCCGCCAACATTACGGTGAATGGACCGTGCACGTTCAACTTGTATATTACCGGGGCGGCCGACCACGCTGCCACGGCCTTCCGAATGGCATCATCGGTGTGCCTCGCCACCCTCTCGTGGACCAGGCGCGCTGCCCAGCCGAGGTTGTGGGCCAACAGCTCGCCAGCTGTGGTGGCGGTTGAGATGGGGTAGACGCAATTGCCGAAGTAGTCCGGAGACAGCGGCGGGTTCAGCCGCGCCCGATTCTGTGCGGCTACGCTGCAGCGGATGTTCTGCTCGGCCGGCAGCCGGCGGGCGCGCGTGATGCACCGCCACAGTAGAGCACAGACTGACTGCAGAAAAGAGATAAAAGTCATGCCGTCATGATTCGCTATTGCCTTCAGGCGAGCGATGGAACCAGCGGAGAGGTGGAAGATCCGCTCCCGATATAACGGCGTAGGAAACCTCTCGGTGAACTTGTCGGCCTCAGTGATAGGCAGCTTGATGGGAGCTTTCTGGTCGTCGATGAACCATCGGTCGTGCACCGGGGAACGAGACAGCTCGACGGCAACTCCACCGGCTCGAGCAATCTCTGCCCACGCATTGAAGAACAACCAATATGAAACGCCATCGCCGACGGCGTGATTGAAGCAGCACCCGAGAAAGAAGCCGTCAGCCAGCTCCGTGAGCTGCACGGCGAGCAGGGGCAGGACGTGGCCGTCGTAGTTGATGGTTCGACCATAGGGGAAGAAAGAATTAACGACGGAGGGGACGTCCGTGGAGGAAAAGAGCACATCACTGACGGTGATGCCGTCGGCGACGACATGGGTGAACTCTGCGCCTTGGCCGTCGCAGTCGATGGAGAGGTAGATGCCCGTAACGTTGCCCTTCTCGTCGCGAGCTTCTTCGGTGACTAAGCGTCCGGCGAGGGGGTAGAAGTGGGCAAGAGCGGCAGAGAGGGATGTTTTGAGGCGGTCAACGACATCAGCGATGGTGAGGGGAGGCATGAGGCGGTTGGAGAAGAGGAGACCCTTTTGGATGTAGTGGAAGGAAAGCATGATGAGGTCGAATGGCGCGAGATTAAGCTGTGTCCGGGGTTGCGGCGGCGGCTTGACGATGCAGGTGGAGACATGGTGGAAGAAGGGCGAGGAGGAAGCCATTACTACAAAATAAACTGTGATTTTCCCTACTGCACAATTAATTTGCTCTTTTGCACACACAAGAATCTTATATATAAACAGCAAATGGATCGAGTTGGCAGACTTGACCGTAGACTTAAGTTGTGGTTCATCGAATTTTCTATATGTTGCACTTTTGGAATGCGACATTTTTCGTCAACCTTGGAAAATGTTCAATGTACTGTGTTTGGTTGAGTTGAAATTTATTTTTTGGTTTGTTAAACTAGTGGATCATGTTACAGGTAGTGATGATAATTTTTAGGATTAATTACAAAAATATATTTAAACTTATGTATTTCTCAAATCTATCTTCATTTTCTAATTTTCTTAATTCAGTATACATTTTTTCGATTTATTACAAATCTTTTCCACCGTCTTTCTATCGTTAACTATGTCATCGGAATGCTGACTAGGCGGTGCTGGCGTGGCTAATAATCTCAGTCAATATTTAGACATAATTTTTTAACTTATTTTTTTTTCGACCCCACCAAACCCAGTCAGCAACAGGGTTAATTATAAAATATATCTCGATTTTTGACGTACTTTCCTAATTTATCCACACTTTCTAATTTTTCCAATTAAGTACATCATTTTTTGATTTGTTACAAATTTATCCCACCATCTACCCAGTGTCAACTTCGCGCGTCTGAATTCTGACGTTTCTAATAATCCTAGTTAGCATTCAAACGTGAACTTTTACCCTCTTTTTTTTTCGACCCCACCAAACCCAATCAGCAAATCACGACAAGTTAATTAAAAAAATTCACCTTTAAAATCTCCTGCTCACCTCTTCCCCGACTTTGTCGCCTGCTCGCCGCCCACCTTTCTCTCAATCCCCGACGTCGTCTGCATCTCTTCGTGCTCTCTGTCTACATCCCCGTCGACTCTAGTATCTCTCTATTAATTTTCACCTGCTCGCTTGCCTTCTCCCCTTCCGTCTAGTATGGTTAGTATAAACCCTAAAAATGTCCTATTAGTAATGATACTATTAAATGTAGAATTTTCATATGGCACTATAAAATTTTTCAACAGTGATGATACTGTTAAATATGATTTGTCGTCTTAGGCTTTGTTTTGATAAGAAAATTTTCAACAGAAGAGAGAGATTTCTTCTCCCTATTGAAAATTGTGAAGTTGACACTGGGTAACGGTTGGATAGATTTGTAACAAATCAAAAAGTGGTGTACTGAATTGAAAAAATTAGAAAGTGAGAATAAATTAGAGAAACATGTTAAAAGTCGGGATATATTTTGTAATTAACCATTAAATGGTTGCTGACTAGGTTTGGTGGGGCAAAAAAAAATAAGTTAAAAAATTCGCATTTGAATGCTGACTGGGATTATTAGTCACGTCAACATTCTGACGACAAAGTTGAAGTTGGATAGACGGTGGGAAAGATTTGTAACAAATCGAAAAGTGGTGTACTGAATTGAAAAAATAAAAAATTAAAGATAGATTAAGGAAACACATCAAAAGTCGAAATATATTTTGTAATTAACTGTAATTTTTATTCATATATATCTGTCGAATAAAAATAGCATTCGCATCGTATCTGATCCATATTCATAAATTAAAATGGATATGAAAGCATAGATAGATTTTTAAAAAAAAATTATCCACGCAGATGCATATATATATATATATATATAGATGTGGATCCGCATCGTATCTGCACCTATTATCCACGGATAAACAATTACAATTTTTCCCACATATAAGTTATTTTTAAAAAAACAAATATAGAAAATCACAATAGGTGATCATATTAGAGTTCGAATCCTAAACCTCTAGACAACATACAAGATGTTGTCACATGTAAGTTAATATATATTATATAAGAAATTAGACTAAAAAATCATAAGGTTTGTAAAACTTTTATGTTCTATCCGTGTTTTCGAAATTCGTCTGTAAATGCACAAATTTTATATATGTTTATGTCATTTACCAAATCGTCAATTATCATCTCAATACGACTTGTCACGTACAATTAAAATTAATGTGGGCTCCACATAAATAAAATAAAGCAAATTCTAAGACGGTGGCCCCTCGGTGAAAAAGAAGTATGTCTTTATGGACCAAAGCGGAGCCCGATTACTAGCACAGGACGTCGCTATCCTCCACGGCCCTCTTCCCGCGAGTTCATCAACGCCGAATGCACTGGCGTCCGCTTCTCCGTCTTCCTCATGGATTGGAGCTTATCTTCTTTATCTCTGGTTTTATAGGACTCTTTATTTACGATGGAAAGCGAGAATAACTCAATTTTCCCCAAATCCCTAATCATAAAAAAATACATGGAAAAACAACGTACACTGCAAAATGAAAAAGGCCTCTGCGGCTTTATTATCTCAATTAGTCTTCCTGCTGACAACTCCAACCAAGGCCAAGATGATAACTTTCGTCTCATTCGAAGAATTCCCAAGTCAAGCAACCTAATTTTCAACTATCGCGTCTCTGAAGTAATCCATTTCTCCAAAGGCGGACTAACAACGCTCATGAACTCTTCGTCCTCCTCCAAAGCCCTCATAAATGGCGGCTCCAAGCATATCTCCAAGTCCATGCTCCCCCCTCCCTCTCTCCCAGCATAGAACGTCACTTTCCCGTCGAACTTGTGCGCTGTCCCGCTCCGTGCCGCCACCGGCTTCCCCCAGCCGAAGTCGCACCCGTAGACATCGAACCGTGGTGAGCTCCCCATCATCACGCTGAACGGGTCGAACATGTCCACCCTGTATATAACCGGCGCCGCCATCCACGCCGCCACCGCCTTCCGGATGGCGCTATCGGTGTGCCCTCCCACCGTCTCATGGACAAGGCGCGCCGCCCAGCCGAGGTCGTGCGCCAGCAACTCGCCAACCGTGGTGGCGGCCGGGATCGCGTAGATGGCGTTGCCGAAGTAGTCGGGAGATAGCGGCGGGTTCAGTCGCGATCGGTTCTGCGCCGCCACTCTGCAGCGGGTGATCTGCTCGGGCGGAAACCCGCGGGCGCGCGTGATGCACCGCCATAGCAAAGAGGAGATAGATTGGAGAGAGGAAATTGAAGTCATACCACATTCTTGATTTGCTCTTGCCTTCAATTGAGCGATGGAGCCGGCAGACAAGTGGAAGATCCGCTCTCGGTACAGGGGCAGAGGAAGCCTCGCGATGAACTCGTCCGGCCGAGTGAAAGGAAGCTTGATGGGAGATTCCTTGTCGCCGTCGATAAACCATCGGTCGTGTACCGGGGAACGAGACAGCTCCGCTGCGACTCCTCCAGCTCGAGCAATCTCCGCCCACGCATTGAAGAACATCCAATACGAAGTGCCATCGCCGACGGCGTGATTGAAGCAGCAGCCAAGGAAGAAGCCGTCGGATAACTCCGTAAGCTGAACTGCGAGCAAGGGTATGACATGGCCGTCATAGTTGACGGCTTTATCGTAGGGGAAGAAAGAGTTGACGAAGGGGGGGACATCGGTGGAGGGCGAGAGCACATCAGCGACGGTGATGCCCTCGGCGACGACGTGGATCAACTCTGCGCCTTGACCGTCGCAGTCGATGGAGATGTAGATGCCCGTCACGTTGCCTTGCTCGTCGCGAGCTTCCTCAGTGAATAAGCGACCGGCGAGGGGGTAGAAGTGGACAAGGGTAGCGGAGAGGGAGGTCTTAAGTCGCTCAACGACGTCGGCGATGGTGAGGTGAGGCTGGAGGTGGTTGGAGAAGAGGAGGCCCTTTTGGATGTAGTAAACGGAGACCATTGCGAGGTCCCATGTCGAGAGCTGGAACCGCGTCCGGGGTTGTGGCGGCGGCTTGACCTTGTACGTGGAGACATGGCGGAAGAATGGAGATGAGGAAGCCATTGGTGATCTCCTCTTCGATTGGAAACTACAATTTCTCCTACCTGCTCAATTAGCTTGCTCTGTTATATACATACAAAAATCTTAAACTATGAATGGAGTTGGTAGATTTGAGTCGACTAGCTAGGTTAGGTTTTACTTTAACATCTTGTCGACGTTTGTGTTGGTAGATTTATTATGTTATCATATTCAATATAATTTAATAAAATAAACGAATCTTCGTGGGCATTTTGGCATTTTGCTTGTTCCTTGAATGACCAGGGTAAAGCAAAGGGGACGAGTTTTCTTGCTTATCAAGCAACGAAGAAACAGTGGCTAATTTCGCGGAAATTCATCTCCATGGGCCCATGGCTGCTTTGGAAAGTAATTCCTCACGTTGACCAACCCAGGCAAACGTGAAATTTCCTCGTCAATTCCCATGAGATGAAAATTTAAAGGGTAACTACCCCAAACCAGATATTACCTAATAAATGCTGAGTAGTTTATTTCGCCCTTATAGAGTAAAATATCATTTTTAATATATAGTGCGCCGGGGGAGTATGCACACGTTTGTAAACGGGACATTTTGTTCTCTATTTTTTTTAAAAAAATCAAAAAAAAAGAGAAAGAAATTGATGAGGACCACCGAGGGTGAGTTCGGGCCAAAACAAGCTAGGATTTCACATGTTCCGGTCCCGTCCTGGTTGAGTCGGGACATTAAAAATCATCCCGGTCCCGGTCCCAATAGAGGAGTATCCCGATTTTGTTCAATCCCGAAAAATACGGGACGCGAGATCGAGACGGGACGCGGGACCGGGACGGGACGCGAGGTCGGGACTAATAGAAAGTCTGGTATTTTTAATGATTTGTAATAATTCATTGCAACACTAGTAGTTTAACCAGAATCCAATCAAATCGTGGGGAAATAAAATATTAGCATAAAGAATATTAGAGGTTTTCTCGGTTGTTGATGTATTTTCATAGTACTTTTCTCAAACTGTACAATTCCTCCTCATTTCCTAAAGAAATTTTCCAGTCTTCACGGTACATGTCCATGGCAAAGATATCTCTGGCAACACAATATGCAGTTGCCATTCATTTAGTTGACCTTGCAAGTAGTGAGAGAGTAGAGAGTGTGGAGAAAGAACACCAAAAGAATCTCTATTCTCTGGTCTCTACTGGGTAGTCCTGAAGTTGAAAAGAAATTATATAATTGAAAAGCAATTTTATAATTTACAAATATACAATTACCAAAGAAAAAAAAGTTGGAAGAATAATAACAATTGGTTCAACGTATTACATCTCTAAAGTTGTTTGATGATTGATCTCTGCCATCAACATTTTATGGATAAACATAACACATTTAATTACATCACATGTTTACCAAATCATAGATCAACTCCAACGGATTATGATCATGGTAAGTAAGTGCATGTGCCAAAATACTAAACCAAAATATCAAAGTACTTACTTTTAGTAAGCACCAAAAAGAAACTATTGCTTTAATATTTTTTAACAACCCAAAATATAAACATCAAGTTGATTGCAAAAACTACTTAATCTACTATGTACTATCATATCAGAGGATCAACTCCTAACTTGAAGATTCAACTCCAATGCCACCTGCATAAGAATCAAGTATCACAGTTCATTAACAATTTAAATATACAATATTTGAATAAAAAATTGAGTATAAAAATTAACTTGAAGTAATTTTACCAGTGCTCTCAAATTAGTCAAACTCTTCATCAATCTTAAAATGCCTTGGGGATAGCCAATTTTGTGCGCAAATGAGAGCTTCTGTCATTTTCGGTGAAAGAGAACTCCTAAAATGATCAAGGACACGCGCTCAAATACTAAAGACAGATTCAAAAACAACTGTAGAGACTGGGATAGCTAATACATCACGTGCCATAAGCGGTAGAACTTTATACTTCGCAGAATTAATTTTCCACTAGCTTAAGACATTAAAGTCTCCTTCCTCACAAGGTTCCATCAAATATCTCTCAATTTTAGATTTATTGTCGAAACTACTTTTTTTCCTTTTTTTTTTCTTCCACTAATGTAACCTAAATTGAGAAGCACTCTTCACTCATCTCCCATTTATATCTTCAACACCACTTGATAGAGAATCCATGTTATCATCTTGATCAGTAGGGTTGTTGCTCTCACGTGCATAAAATTCGTATAAACGAGACATAGTGTCTTGAATTTTATCAACCATCAAAGTTTTCATGTCTTCATTATAAAGATCCTCAAAGTTCCATGCCACATATTCAAGCTTATATCTTGGGTCTAATACAATAGCAATAAGTATCAATGGATTTATATTTTCTGGCATCCCCCAATACTTATCTTATTTGCTCATCATATCGCACGCCATATTTTGTAAGCATGAATCACCACACTTGCTCCATTTTATCAACTCAGATTGAACAAAAACTATTTCATGGAAACAACCACAGGATGTCACATACTGTGAGCCAGATAAATTGCATGTCACCTCATAAAATACTCCCAAAAATTGAATAAAATTTCGAGCGTTTTCCCAATCATCAGTTGTTGGTGGCCTTTTGCTCATCTCTGTTGTTATCATCTCTAAAATATAACTTGTACACTCCATCTTCATCTTCCATCATCTCAAAAACTTTTTGAAACTTCTCTACCCATGCCAACATCATATACGTTGAATTTCATCGAGTTTGCACATCCGAACAAAAACCACACTTACTATCGATCTTTTCTTTTTGAACAAATGTTTTGAATTTTTGAAGACGTGCTGGAGAAGATCTCACATAGCGAACAACATCCTGAATAGAAGAAATTGACTTATGCAATTTCTTTAAACCATCACCTACCACAAGATTCAAGATATGTGCGCAACATCTGATGTGAATAAAATTCCCATCATAAACCAATCCTTTCCAACTTCTTAATCTCCTTTTCAAATGAGCGACTGTTGTATCGTTCGAGCTAGCATTATCAAGTGAACACTTTCTCAATTTCTCATGCCATCAAACACTTCTCAACGGCCTTAGCTATAGTCTCACCCTTGTGATTTTCAGCTAGACAAAAATTAAGAACTCTTTTATGTAACATCCAATCATTATCAATGGAATGTGCAGTAAGACACATGTAATTCAAATTCTGACAAGATGCCCATGTATCAATTGTAAGACAAACACGAACACATGATTTCTTTAGAAAGTCCTTGAGTTTTCTCATTTCATCTAGATATAAGTTGTAATAATCTCTAGCAATTGTAAATCTTGATGGAATTGTAAACCTCGGTTCCAATTGGTGTAACAACTTACAAAACCCATTACCTTCTACAACCGTAAATGTTTGTTCATCACTTATCACAAATTCAGCCAAAACCCTTCTACAATCCTCAAACTTATATGAATGAGGGACTAACATTTTTGTTGTAGAAGCATCCCCTTTAGTACAATATGCTAGCATGGTTTGTTCTTTTTCTTCATTTTTATGGGAAAAACTTGAACATCTTTTCAAGTGTTTAACCATACCATTAGTCCCATGTTTAGTAGGGTGTGCAGCAAAATCAGACTTGCAATGTTTACACTTTGCTCGAAATTCTCCATTCGTCTTCTCTAGGGGGACTTTTTCAAAATGATCTCATACTTGAGATCTATTCTTATTAGGCTTCTTTTTAAGAACTTCTGGGTTGCAAATGGTAGTAGTAGCTCCTGCTGCAGGATTGGGGCAAGGCTCCGCGTTACTCGGATTGGGGTCAGGCTCAACATTACTCGGATTTTGAGACTCCATCAATGATAAGATGATCTAAGATACATAGTCTAAATTGATTAGAATAGAACATTACTTCAAATGAATAGTACTGTAACTTCCTTTGTGCTTGAGATAATAAGCATGAAGGGAAGTTAAATGCACCATAATTATCTATCAGAAGATAGACTTCTAGTAAACATAAAATAATTATTGATAGAAAAATCCTAGTAAATATGAATTATCTATCATACAGTTTTTCTTCTAATGGGAACTAAAGAGAAATTATCAATTGCATACGCATGCCAATCTCTAACGACCCTTCCTCTATGTCAATATTGTTTTTTGCTTCAACCATTTCTAATAAAATATCTGAGTTCATAATGTCACACTAAGAAGACCAGGGGTAAAGATAAAAAGATAGAAAACAAGGTATTAGTTAATGACATGAATGTCACATGAATGTCACGTATGCAAAAATCTATATTAGCATACTAGTAATAATTGAGTCATCAAGAAGTTTTCCTAGGTACAGTAAAACATCTGAGGAAACTTTAGCATATCCTAGCCGATGAAGGCAAACAAAGAGAGTATGAAGACAACGAAGACAAAAGGAAGACTTGGAATAATTTCTTTTTTTCAAAACCCTACCTAGACGAAAGTACCCGCCATCTTCTAACGAACTAAGTAATTACAAAACGATAGCCAAATACCACCTAGAGAGAGAAAAATCGATCGGAAGAGTTACCCGAGGAAGATATTTCAGATCTGTTCAAAATTCATTCCTCACTCGTTCCCTCCTCTCTCCTCTGAATGAAGACTTGCTCGATACAAAGAAAATAGCAAGTAAAGAAATATACTTTTTCTCTGTATTAAAGAAAATAAAAATCAATTTTTGGCTTTTTGCTTCGTGTTTGACTAAGAAAAAAAATCGGACTTCAAAGGCATTTTGACAAAGAAAAAATATCGGTTAGACTTCAATATATATTGGTTGGATTTTTTGGGTCGGGACGGCCAGGACGTCCCGACCCGTGCTCACCCCTAAGGACCACCATGCCCCTCTTATTTTCACTTCCTATGATATATGCCAAGGCTTCCTTGAGCATTTACAGAGACTACATTAACTTTGCTACTACTGCCACCATTAACTTTCTCTCTAAATATATGTACCCGACCCGTATGTCACTTATCCGGTCTAAAATTATAAATCCGACCCGATAATACTTATCCAAAATTGAAAACCCTTGCAAGTTGCAGTCGCTTTGTCCTCTACTCTACTCTGTCCTTCCCCATCTATGCATTGAGCTAAGTATTTTGATTATCTTATGTTAAAGGTATTTGTATACAATTACCGTACCATACAGCAGGGGCAAATCCCCGCACCCCCAAATTGTAATTGAACATTCTAATTTTAATTTTAAATTTCTCTACATTCCTCATTTTTTAAATTCTGCATACGCCCTAAGTGTGCATAAACTTTCGTAATAAAACTATATAATGTAATGAACTTTTATATTGATGTGGATACTATTGTAACTAATTATATTTTTTTATTATGATAAATAGTAGAAATATCAAGTGTTTGTCTAGCTTATTTAAATTATTATCATAAATAAGATGTTTATTTAGATGTTTGGATGACATGTGGTTTAAATATATAATTTAAGTAGTATTCAAATAAAATATTATATTTGAAAAAAATACAAAACCTCTCGTCTTACACTTGATATGATTATTCTTATTTCCATTTAACACACTTTATTTAGATAAATAGTAGAGATATCAAATGATTATTTCAGTTATTTCAATTGTTTTCATGAATAACATGTCTATTTAGATATTTGGATTACATATAGTTTAGTTTACCATTTAAGTAGCATTTAATATACTATTTTAATAAAATAACATATATATATTTAAAAATATGATGTTATTTTTTTTGTGTCCGGCTTATTTAAATTATTTTTATGAATAAAATATTTGAAATAAAAATATATCCAAAACCTCTCCTCTTAAGCTTGGTATGATTATTCTTGTTTAAGATGAATACAACTTAAAATGATGCAATGTAGACATAATGGATGCAATTTACCAACTAATATTCACATCCAAGGTGTTTACAGTGTACAAAACTTTATATATAATATTTACATGTAATATTCACATTATTCTTGTTTACCTAAGTAAACAGGAATTAAATTGAAGTCATCTATCAAATATACATGTATCGTCATTCAAATTACATCCATAAACTTTAGTGAACATCATTCAAGTTGCATCAACAATGTATCAATCAACTGGGCTAGAATACATCAGCCTCGGAGGAGAGGAAACAATGAATGTCAATTTTTGAGTCTATAAATGCAATATTTGAAAAAAAAAATTACTCATGGAATACAACCTTCTGGCCCATTTCATCCTAATGCAAGCATATATTTTTTTAGTGAATGCCATTAGCATCGACCATATGATATGCTCTACGTATTCCATTAGGAATATCCCATACTTGATCTTATTCTTATCAAATAAAATAAATTTAGCTGATTAATATTTTATTTAAGTATTGAAAACTATAATAAAATAAAGGAGCAAAATATTTAGCCTAAGGATTATTGTGGACAATTTATTTGTTTAGTCGCCTACTCCCCACTGTAAATAGCATTGTATATTCTTGGGGTCGAATTGATCTGAAATGTTCCTGAGGCATTTGTTTAATCATTTGCACCTATCTCAAAATCAACATAACTTGGTCTTATAAATACTAATATGCACTTACTATTTATCGAATGAGCACACATATTTTCATCAAAAAGGTCATGATGCATGTGGCTTGAACTTATTGGCTAGAAAATGTATCGAATGTTGCCATCATTGGGTAAATATTTTTTCCATGAATTGATTCACATTATGATGGCTGAGTTAATTGTATATTTTCTACATGAAAAATGCACAAAGTTGAGACAAAAGAGCACATGACACATGGATAACACATTTTGTTGTACACAAACATATCACACACAGAATAATAGTATTTCTCTCAGATAAATTTCTTTTGAATAGCAGCAATTCACAAATGGGATGTTCTTCCTCAATTCTTATACTTTGTTGATGAAAGCAAAGAAAAGAATTTTGAACCGGGTTGGAGAAAGGAGATGCAAGACAAATCAAAGAGAAGAATTTTTCAACTAATCTCAAATCCTGGTCGTTCCATTAGCTTTTCGCCTACGATCTCACCAAGAGACTTGAAATATTACCTATGATTTCATATAAAAACCGAATTCAGTAAATAATAATATTATTATTAATAAAATGTAGAACCAGGTTGAAATATCACCGGTGATGATCAACATGGAAAGTTGTCTGTAACATATATTACTCAGACTCAATCTCTAATAGTTTTCTAGAAGCAATCTCAGCATAGTTCATGTTACCATGAACCTTACAAGCTCCTAAGAAAGCATCCCAAATGCCTCTGTTACCCCTCAAGGCCATACTTTCTATTACTACACATGCTTCTTTCAACTTCCTCTCCTTCGTTATCAAGCCCTTGATACAAGCATAATGTTCCTCTCTTGGTCGAATTCCATAATCCAGAACCATAGAACTGAAGCATCCTAATCCTTCGACCAACAACCCAGGTGAGCTACAAGCTGAGAGAATTGCAGTAAATGCAATAGAGTCTGGAAAAACACCAGCTGCTTGCATGTCTTGGAAGAGTCTAAGCGAAGCCTCCATAGGCCCATATCATGGCAGTCCATAACATCACATCTCTAACAAGCATTTGATCAAATAGCTTTCGGCACAACTGGGTCGGAGCCCCCAAAACACTGTACACATCAATTAAGCAGCTCAGTAGGTGATCGTCCATGTCGAACCGCTTCTTAACTACATACCCGTGAATCTGAGGCCCAATCCTAAACGATCCCACTTCTGAAATAGTCCTAATAACACAAATGATGGTCTTCTCATTTGGTTCCAAGCCAGAATACATCATCTTTTGATATACCATTAATGTGCCATGTATATCATCCATCCGAATATGGCCCATCATCAATGCATTAATTGCTTCGACATTATTCTCGCCCTCCCCATTAGCAATTCGACTTGCATAGTCCATCTGCCTGAGTTTAGCATGTATATTCACAAGATAAGTAACTGTGGCTTTATTTAGTTTCGAAAATTTCGTCACCAAGTGGCCGTGAACCTCAAGTCTGTGTCGAAGCTGACCGTATTGCACCACCGCTGATAATATGCAAAGTAGCACAACTTCATCCAGGGAGATTCCTTGCTCCGTCATCGCTCTGAAATAGCCCCACGCCTTGTCGACTTGGCCAATCTTACAACAGCCACAAATCATGACGGTCCAGCTGACAATGTCCTTGTGAGACATTCTATCAAACAGCTGGTACGCTACTTCAGGCGCTCCACATCTGAAATAGGCCGCGAGCAGGGCAACAACAGTGGAGGTGTGGGATTCCAGTTTGAGGCGAACGATGTCATTGTGAAGGAGCCTCAGGGATTTGAGGTGGGAGGGAGCGAAGCATGTAAGAAAAATTAATGCTATAAAAAATTACATGAATTAAGAATATCAAAAATATAATAAATAAATAAATAAGGAAAGATCTTACTTGAAGAAATAGAAATACAACGGAAGCAATTTTTTGGGTCTTCAAAAATTACTAGATCTACCTCTACGTCACTTTCTTAAAAAGCTCTGCTTTGATAGGGAAAGCAACAATGAGCTAGGATTTCTAATTTCTAATTTCTATCATCTCACACGTGTGTAGAGGAACCTGACTTCTATTTATAATTGATTAAATGAGCTCTCTCCATCACAGACTTCATTAATCGGGCATACACTTGACTAATCACACCAATCAACATTAAGTGTTTCGAGCTCTAGTCACATGGATCAAAATTAAATGAGCTAATATGCATCTTAAATATGATCATAAGATTAACTCGTTTAAATCAAAAACCACAATTGATCGTAGCCCACAAAAAGAATATTTAAAAATAAAAATATATATTTTTTAATTAAAAAATATTCTAACATTCTTCCACTTGGGCAAGGTCAATTGCAAAACTATAATATGAAAATATTCATTTAAAAATGACTCTCGGGTTAATCACAAAAATGTGATCACAAGAAAAATATGATCCAAAATGCAACACTTATTATGACTCGTATCAACAAAATAATAATATTGAATCATAGCAGTCATCACGTCATTCCTGGACATAAAATTTTTCGTGGTCACGAATACCACTGACATTACCGACAATTGTCATTGGTGTGGATCGAGTATAACATGAAAATAACACTTAAAATGATCCAATAATACTAATGTTATTTTCATTGTCAGTCATCATACTTTTTCTTCTATATATATCTTTCGGCAAGAGAAAACGTATGATTTCAAAAAATCATCATGTCCCTATACTCAAATATGGTGTCAATCAGTGGACAACTTGATTCATATGACACCTAGTCTCAAATATGCAAAACACATATTTATAAACAAAGTCATGATGCCCTAGACTCAAATATGGTATCAATCAATGGACGTCTTGATTCAAATGATACCGAGTCTCAAATATACTAAACACATGTGCATAAAGAAAACCAATATGTCCTTATACTCAAATATGGTATCAATCAAGGGACAACTTGATTCAATATGATGCTGAGTTTTAAATATGTTGAACATATATGGATAAACTAAAATCATCATGTCACTGGACCCAAATATGATATCAATCAAGGGACAACTTGATTTAATATAATATCGGGTCTTAAATATGTTGAACACATAATTGTGATAATAGAAAATAAAATGAATATATTATTAAGCATGCAGTAACATAATATCTAACAATCACGCATCAAATTGCTCAATAATTAGCATAAATAAACATAAAACTCCCACTAACCAAGCACATCAAAAGAACTCAAAAAGTGCCCATATTTTCAAATGTCCTTCAAACACTATGAGTATGAGTTCCTTGGTTAAAGGATCTGCTAATATAAAAATCGTTTCTATGAGTTCAACTGTAATGTCTCCTTATTTATAATATCTCTAACTGTCAAAAATTTGATTCTAAATGTTTGGAGTCTTGTAATGAGATCTACAATGTGAAGTCATATATTAATATTTTTAGGTCAAATAACTTGATAGCTAGTTACTAATAGAAAAAATATTTTCCTCCAACTGACCTTCACATATATATACTAATCAATTATTTTCTTTACATCCTATGAAAGTCACTATCTCATCAATAAGTGATTTAGGAATCAGTTAATTAATGAGAATGAGAACATATCCTCTTTGGGCAAATAAATTTTCTAGACCAATGCACACTCTAATAATTTTATCACAATATAATTAGAATATGTTAGATTTAATTATAGGGCACATAATATAATTAAAATTGAGCACAACAAAATATTGCATATTCACCTATGGGCAGAACATGCAATCACGAAATAAAGTCTGGATGAGTTAAATAATGAGAATACACTAATTTTCAAAAATCTATCACCTTTGAGCAGACAAATTTTTAGACCAATGCACACTCTTCTAACTCCATTACAAAACTTCCAATTAGAACACCCAATAGTCCTCCTTTGGGATAAACTATTGAATAAATTAATTTGAAGCATTCCTCGTATGATAAGAAAAACTATTAATCACTACAAGTAATCTCACTTTGGCAGTAATTACAAGCAATAATCAGTGAAAAACCTTACACATGAATCAATTGCCCACATATCAAATATTCAAATTCATAATATATATTACAAAATTGGTACAAGAATAAAGTACCACAATTAATAATGAATTTAAATCAATGACCATTTCAAAATATTATTTATGTTTATGTGGTTGTAAATTATGTCAATATCTACACATAATTATAGTTATATTAAGTTTCACATATATAAAATGGCAGCATAATTTACAATAATAAATTAACATTCCAAGTAATCCGCATAACATAAAATGAATAACAATACTAACATGTAAATAATAAATTAATCCATGGAGATTCTATATAAAACATATATAGTATAACATGTAGCATGACAATAAAATTGACAGTAATAAATTATGGATTAAATATTGTCTGCAAAATAGGGATAATAAATTAATTGTATTATGTCAATTCTGCAGTATTATAATAAAATCAATATGATATTGTTGCATTAGGCCAAAATTTGACAAAAAAATAAGCATATTTATAATGTGTAGAGCTTTTATTAGCAGCGGGCTGAAAATGTGAAGATGAACCAATAATAGAATTAGGCTCATGTACAAGATTCAATAACTCAAGTCAGTTCCAACATAAAATATAAAGATTTATATAACAATATTAAAATTTAAATACTGCAATAAAGACAAGATAAAATTGACAGTAATAAATCATGTGATCAATTATATCACGATATTTAATATACTAAATCACAAGGCTTGTATTGGGATCAAAATCCTGACTCATAAATACATAGGGCTCTCAAAAAATTAAATACAACGAGAAAAGAGCCATGTTAAAATTTAATATTTCAACAATTGTTGAGGATACAAAAAAACTTTCATTAATAGTTGACTAAGTATAAACGGTCGACAATCATTATTAGGCCCAAATACATCCACATGTATTAAAACGAGCAATAATTTTATCATATAATAATATTATATTAGCTATGCATGAAGCAAAATATAGCATAGCATGAAATATAATAATAAAATAATAAATCAACAATAAATCAAGACCTCACGTGAGACAAAATATGTCATGAAGTACGATAACAAATTGATATTCATAGAATTTGCATAAATTAAAAAAATAAATAATTATGTCAACACGTAGAAAAATAACATAAATTAATTAGTTATATTTCTACCTACAACAACTGTACCATGACAACGAAATAAAATTGACAATAATATATTAAGGCCAATTATAGCATATGAGCAAAATTAGCATGATAAATTAATCTATGCTACGTCCATATAAGCTCATGAGTGGGTAGACAATAATATTGTATTCAAAATTTTATGCAATGATCTAATTCTAAAGTAAATTGGTCAAAAATATAATGAACCAATTAAAATTTCATAGAATCAAAATTGAACCAATCATAAAAGGATCAATTAAGCATGAACGATATGTAATTGAGATGAACCAAATATAATTTAAACTAAACCGGTAAAAATTAAATTGAACCAATCAAAAAATTTGGTGAAGCGGTGAAAATTAAGTTGAACCGATTGAGAACCAAATGAAATTATGTTGAACCGGACAGAATTTGGATGAATCAGATTAATTTCAACAATGAACCGATTTAAATGAAATAAAATGAAATAAATCAATCAATAAACTGGCCTGGTTTGAAGCAAATAAATCCAAACCAGTTTAATTAAAAATCGTACAGGTCCAAGATATAATGGGTCTATTTACTAGGCCTAAAACTCAGCAAAAAAGAAATGGTAATAATGTTGAAAAAAGAAAAAAAAAAACTTAAAAATATCAATGGGCCTGTGGTGCTGGGCCCGTTAGGGCACATCCCACGTTCCAACGTGCAGAGCCCAAAGACGGTCGGCACATCAAGGTGTCGCACGCCCTGCGATGCACGACCACGTGCTGCAGTCGACGCCCGCTAGGGCTCAGCACGCCTCAAGCGCAACGAGGCGCACGCGAAGTGCGGCGCCGCCTCGCGACGTGAGCAGCGTACTACGCACGCCACGCTCGCAGACGCGAGCGACGCGGGGCAGATGTGTCACGCTCGCGAGGCCGCGTGCGCCGAGGCCAGAGGAACTCGCGTCCCGAGGAGAAAAGCTGAGAGCAATCAATTTAATAAAGCAAAATTACGATAAGAATTCCAGCAAATGAGGAATTCGAAGCATAACAACAGGAATTTTTTTGATAAAAAACACACAAAATCAGGCGCGCGTACCGAGGGACAACAACAAAATCCGAAAGAAATAAAAATCAAGCACTGTATATTTACCGAAAACTGCTATTATTTTTTCAAACAAAACAACATATATGTTTCCGATCAAAACAGCACGATTAAAATACATTTTATTCATCATACAGTGCACAGTTCATTGGATAATAGTGCGTTCACATAAAGAGATGCACAGCATCCGGGTAATAAACTGATTCATCTGGAACCACTACTGATGATTCAGATTTAGGATAGACCAACGAAAATAGTGCGATTTTTGACCGACAAATATGGTAAAGAAAAAGATTCGAAGAACATGTTCATGTACCATATCAATAAATCACTAAATCTATTTTTTTTTCACTATCCGAAAATTATATATAAATCACCATCGCATCAAAATAAATAAAAAAATGAATTCTTAATTCACGTAAACACAATTCTGATACCAATCGTAAGAAAAATTAGTGTCATAAGAAATTACATGAATTAAGAATATTAAAAATACAATAGAGAAATAAAGGAAGATTTTACTTGAAGAAATAGAAATACAACGAGATTAATTTTTTAGGTCTTCAAGAATAATTAGATCTTTCTCTACATCACTTTCTCAACAGTCTTTCTGCTTTGATGGGGAAAACAACAATGAGCTAGGATAATTTCTAATCCTTATCATCTCACAAATGTGTAGAGGGGACATAACATCTTTTTATAATTGATTAAATGGGTTCACTCCATCACGGGCTTCATTAATCGGACCTACACTTGACTAATCACATCAATCAACATTAAGTGTTTCGAGCTCTAGTCACATGGATCAAAATTAAATGAGTTAATATGCATCTCAAATATGATCATAAGATTAACTCGTTTAAATCAAAAATCACAATTGATCCTAGCCCAAAAATATATATTTAAAATTAAAGAAATATATATTTTAATTAAAAAATATTCTAACAAAGCCAGCATCGAGAAGGCGGCACAGAGTCCTGACTAGGGCTATCCATTCAGTTCGAACCGAACCGAACCGAACCGAATTTGTCCAAACCGAATATTTTTTTATACCTGAATTCCAACCCGAACCCGAATCAAACTATACCTAAACCGATTTAACCCGAACCAAAATTATTCGGTTCGGTTCAATTTTCAACCCGAAAACCAAAATTTTAATTTTTTTAAATTAAAAATTCAAAATAATTATTTAATACATATTTAAGTAATTGTATTAAAAATTAAAATATATATATATTATTTTTTTAATTAATTCAAATTTCGGTTCGGTTTGGTGCAGAGAATCGAACCTACAACGGTTGAAACCAAATCGAACTAAAAAATTCAATTCGGTTTTTCGATTCGATTCGGTGTGAACCGAATCATGAACAGCCCTAGTCTTACGCGTGCTTTTGATGCGCGGAGCTCGAGTTGCCATGTAGAGGAGCACATAAGCGGGCGCAACATCGAGGGTTGGTCTTAGGTGTTGAGGATGAGTTCCGCGGAGTTGTGGGCGGTCGAAAGAGTGGTACGGAGAGAGGTGGCGTGGGAGAGTTGGAGATACCGGTTGGCGGCAGTGGGATAGATTTGACCGGGAAGAAAGAAGCGGTGGTATGGAGAAGGTAGGAGAGGTGGCAAATAGAGCATGATGATTGTGTGGACTCGTTTATTGATATTTTTGAGTTCGAGCTAATCAACTTGACGCTTGAAAGGGCTCGAAATGAAGTATTGCAAAGCATAAGCGGGTCGATTACATTTTCTATTGGAATTTGGCCGATTGATCCTTTCTTTTTCTTAATTTTTGAATGATGATATTACGCTATGATGACATCACGGACGAGTCACATTTCACAATCTGATCCGACTCAAAGAACATTGACATGAATGGATCGTTCCCTTTCAATAATATAACATCGGTTTTAGTTTTCCATCCACCACTTTCTTGCTCCTACTTGTGTAAACGATAGTGCAACAAAATAGTGCGACTAAGTGATAGTTAAGTAATAAGAATATCTTTTGATAATTAATAGGAGTCCTTACTCCTTATTAATTAATTTATATTATAAAGAAAGCTTTTTCTAAAAATCAATAAATTATTATTTTTAATTGAAAGAATAATTTGCAAATGGTACGATTATTCACTGAGAACACTAGTACCTTTTCAAAATCAGATGTAACTATCAAATATTAATTTCGAAACTAATTAAATTAAAATTAAAATATACTGCTTGAAATAATCTATTTATTGAAATAACTCGTTCATTGATTTAAAATAAAAATAAAAATTATTATTTAATTTGAAATGAAACACAATAAATTAAATTATAATAATTATTCAATATGTTATTTTGATGAAATAACGTATTGAACGAAATTTAATTTTCGATTTGCCTGTTGCTGAATTTTCAATCATCCTAAATTAAATATCTATCGTCCTAAATTAAATACTGACGCAATTTGGAGAGCTCAAAATATCTGATTCCGAATCTCATGAACTTTGAAATCAAATTTCGAATGATGTAACTACCGGAACAGAAGTTTCAGTTCCTATTCCGGTAAATTACATACGGAAATTGCCCATTCCTTCAATTATTGAAGGTCCCTCTGGTCTAAATTCCAAGGGGAACCAAGTCAACTGGGTCCACACAAATGCACTAAAATCAACGTCCACATGCTTTTTAGTTCAATACGTCAACAGACAGGTTCGATCCTCAGTACATGATTGATTGCATGAATGAAGCTTCTTGTAAAAAAAATTCTAAATTCAGTATTGGTCAGTTAATTAAAAAAAATTCTAAATTCAGTATTGGTCAGTTAATTAAAAAAAATGTCTCAAATCCTCAAGTTGTATATAAAGATTCGCTTGATTAACAATTCAAACCCATAAATTGGAATATTTTTAAAAAATTTATTAAAACCCCAATAAGCATTTCAAAGGATTCCTGCCCTTCACAAGTATGATTGTGTGAAGTTGCCAATTAAGTCCACAATGACAGCCTCAAGAATTGACAGATATATACTAAGAAAAAGACAATTGCTTAATAATTGATACCTTACTACAGGCAGAAGCCGCATCAATGTACAGTTTGAGTCACTATAAAGGACTGCAGTCGAGCTAACACCAACATTAGCATGCTCGAGCTCCAATCACCATTTTGATCTTTAAAAAATACCAAAAGATTCCCTGCATCTATTACTGTGAAACATCGGAAGTTGAAGTCTTTAATATTTGGAAGCTTGCACGGTCAATTATGGTGGCCCTCACTTCAGATTCTAGACGCATATTCAACGACGATAAAACCATCAAATCGATGGTGTCGATGCCGAACCGGTACCACTACATGCTGTCCCATGCGGTGGGACGCGTGGCGTACCACCATTGGGCTGCAAGTTTTTTTTCTACTTTTACTAACAAGCTTCCAAGAGCTTACCTCACCATCTCGTGGGACGTCCTTTTCCTCTGCAAGACTTACAAATGCCAACCACATTTTTCTTTACGGATGAAATCTTCCCGTCTTCCTCATGGATTGGAGCTTATCTTCTTTATCGCTAGCTGTGGGTGCTCTTATATAGTGCACGGACAATTGTTTGCTGAATTCCAGCACCAACTGAGACTGTAGGACTGATAGAGCTCGATGGAGGGATCAAATGGTGATATCCAAGCGAGGAGCTATTGGAGATGGAGCAAGGACGACTTCTTCCCCGAGGAGTCCTTCAAGAGCTGGCCCGCTTACATCTCCGCCCTCGGCCAAACCCACCGCCGCTTTCGGGATCGCCTTGTCGGCCGCTCCGATGACGCCACCGAGCTCGGCGAGGTCCGGAAGCAGAGCGAGAACGAAATGAAGCGGTGCCTCACCTGGTGGGACCTCACCTGGTTCAGTTTCGGCTCCGTCATCGGTGCCGGTATCTTCGTCCTCACCGGTCAAGAAGCCCACGAACATGCCGGCCCTGCCATCGTCCTCTCGTACATTGCCTCCGGTATCTCCGCCATGCTGTCCGTCTTCTGTTACACCGAGTTTGCCGTCGAGATTCCGGTCGCCGGTGGCTCGTTTGCTTACCTGAGAGTCGAGTTGGGCGACTTCGCTGCGTTCATAGCTGCAGCAAACCTGATCCTGGAATGCATCATCGGCAGCGCCGCCGTCGGCCGGGCGTGGACGTCGTACTTAACCACGCTTTTGAACCAGCCAAGGAACTCCTTGCGAATCCATACCCATCTCACCGACGGCTATAATCTCTTGGACCCGATCGCCGTGGTCGTGATCTTCGCCACCGCCACCATCGCCATGATCAGCATCAAGCGGACCTCCTACTTCAACTGGATCGCGTCGGCGGTACACACGCTGGTCATCGCCTTCATCATCGTCGCTGGCTTCGCTCACGCCAAACCCAGCAACCTGAAGCCCTTTCTCCCCTTCGGCGCCCAAGGCGTATTCCGAGCGGCCGCCATCGTCTACTTCGCGTACGGCGGCTTCGACAACATTGCCACCATGGCGGAGGAGACACGGAATCCTTCTAGGGACATACCGCTGGGCCTGCTGGGCTCCATGACCATCATCACGGCGATCTACTGCCTCATGGCGCTTGCGCTCAGCATGATGCAGAAGTACACCGAGATTGACCCGGACGCAGCGTACTCCGTGGCATTCAAGAACGTGGGGATGCAGTGGGCGCAGTACCTTGTGGCGCTTGGTGCTCTCAAGGGGATGACCACCGTCCTCCTTGTCGGCGCCCTCGGCCAAGCTCGCTATGCCACTCACATAGCTCGGAGCCACATAATTCCTCCTATTTTCGCTCTCGTCCACCCCAAAACAGGGACGCCCATATACGCCACTCTGCTCATGACCATCTCTAGCGCCTGCATTGCCTTCTTCTCGAGCTTGGACATATTGGCGAGCTTGCTCTCGGTGAGCACGCTATTCATCTTCATGATGATGGCGACCGCGCTGCTGGTCCGACGGTATTATCGGCGCGGGGTGACAACACCGGCGAACCTTCTCAAGCTGGTGAGCTTTCTTTTGCTAATTATTGCTTCATCTATGGGGATTTCAGCTTACTGGGGGCTCAGGCCCCATGGATGGATTGGGTACGCGATAATGATTCCTCTGTGGATGGCCGGGACGCTCGGGCTTCAGCTATTCGTGCCGCAGTGCCGGACGCCGAAGGTGTGGGGCGTGCCATTCGTGCCGTGGCTGCCGTCGTTGTCGATCGCGACGAACTTGTTTCTCATGGGGTCGTTGGGATCAACGGCGTTCTTGAGGTTTGGGATCTGCTCTGCGATAATGCTCGTTTACTATTTGTTGTTTGGGCTTCATGCGACTTACGATATGGCGCATGGAAGATATGAAAGAACTAATCTGGTGGAAACAGTGAAGACGACGACTGAAAAGGTAGGAGAAGAGGCATGAACAAACCGCTCATTACTTTGGCGCTTCATGTCTTCCAATTATTATAGCAGATGGCACGACCCTTTTGGTAAATAAAATGTAGCAGATGAAAAAAAAATTTGTAGCTGATGGGTATATATATATATATATATATATATGAAATAATTTTATATTCTGAGTAGATATACGACGAATGGTTTGAGGATGGAAATCCTCCGTCTTCATTTGACGCATGCCTGAAATATAAAGTTGTTCTCACCAGTAATATAAAGGGCTTTCGCCAGTAATATAAAGTTGTTCTCATCTGAAATTGGAGTGTTGTAAGTCTCCACGTCTCATGATCTAGCACGACTTTATTGGTGATATGTAAAGACACTCCATTGCTCAAGTGAAAGAGAAATTCAAATTATAAGTATGGAATTGAAACAAAGAGTATATCTTATTTGTATATCGTGTATATTTTATGGGGCAAGTTTGAGTATTCGGCAAGGATATCTCGTCGAATTCAGGGGATATGCCTTGAATGAGTCGATGATTATCTCTTCGATTGCTGGCTTATTACTACCGAATATCTAGTGATAAATGTAGGAAGTTGATATTTTTATTTGGCCGAGTGAAGTCCTCGAGCTAAGTTATAGCTTGATCTGAGTCCGGTTCATGAGTTAGGGTGCTTTCGGGACCGGTTTGAACGGGTCCAAAGAGCCAATCTAGTCCATAACCCTTGAGCTTGGTCAAAGTCCGAGAACTATGTGTCGAGCTCTAATAGTGCACCGACCTCCTCTTGTTAGCAGAATTCTTTGTTTGTGCTGAGCTTCTGACCTCCAGTTGGCGCATGAGTATATGCTGTGTTCAATCCCTTGTCAAGCCGCTTAGATAAGAGAACTTAGTGTGCCTCGGCTTTGTCGCTTCATGTCTCTTCGATTGCAGGAGGAAATGATGTCTTTTTCACCTGCCTATCGCTCGCTAGTGTTTGCCTGTAATTTAATTCTGATAGGAAGTAATTCTGGCCTGGAGATGTGGTCGCTCTTTTTCGAGGTACTTGGATATCTCATGCCAATGGGGTGATCGGCCAGGATTTGTTCTATTAGTGGAGTATGGCCAACGATCGTTAGATGGAGGATTGACTCTTCCGTGATCTTTAAACACCCCCCTCTCTCTTTCCCTTGCGTCTCAATGTCTAGCATGAAATTGGGAGTGCTGCGAATCTTCATATCTCCAGCTCTTGCGCGCTCTCGAGATCCTTGTCGTTGATATTGCCATTTCGTTCATCATCTTGCTAGCCCCAACTATCTTTTATGAGTCTCTTTGACCCTGTCTCTTTACTTCTGCTTTGTCGAGGTCGGCCCTGGGTGGGTGTAGACTCATCATTCGTGTGTCTAGGTTCCCTATTTCGTCGGTTTGATGGGGAAGAATGACGCCAACCTTCAGTTGGCATGAAGTAGGTCAGGGATCGCTATGGACAACGGGGCTCACGAGGAAGATGAAGTGGGAGAGCTCAACAATAGGTGACCAAGGGAGCCCCGCAGAGTTATGCTACTATGCGGTGTCGTCCCGACCAAGTGGCAAGGAGGATGTCGAGTGTCTGCCTTGTTCCTGAGGGTTGGGACTGTTAAAGATAGCAACATCACCCACTCGGCAAGGCTAGCCTTGGTTGACCCAGCCTAGTAATTATCTTATATGTTTTTAATAAATCTTGCCTTTATTCATTTAATTAGTTTGATTTAATATGCGACTCATATTGTTTTGAGATCACTTACGTAGAGTTTATCATTTTCTTGGAAGTCTATATAAGACCCTCAATTCTACTGATTAATAATCAATCTCAAGTTTTCATTCTTCCATTGTGTATGCGTTTGTTCAACCTCTGGTATTAGAGTCAGGTTGAGAAATTGTGAGAAGAACGAGAGGTAGAAAATACTTGCTGCCGAGAGGAGATCGAGAAGATCCTGTCCATTGTGAAGGAAATCCACTGTACCTTTCCGCTGCCAGAGCCGACGTAGCCAAATCGGTGTGTTCCTCGGCACCCCTCATCCTCGTGATTTTTCCTCTGTTTCGAATAGAGAAAGAATGAAACACACTGTCCGTTGGACTCCATCGCCAATCTTTTCTCTGCACAAAGAAGTTCCGTCGAAAAAAGAAAGAGTCGCAACCATTGCACACCCGAAGCAGTCGACGAGAAGAGCAACACCAGCAAATATCCATCAGGATCAGCCGACACACCTCACCATCCCTCCAGGTCCTTCTTCCATAAGCTTCAGACCGCAACTTCACTATTGGCGTGAAGAAGAGCTGCTGTAGAGTAGTCATTTAATTGAAGGTACTTTTGTGCATTGAAGAATTCTTTTAGCCAAGCTAAATTTGTTGAGGAGACATCACGGGAGGGAGAAAAAGAGTGTCTCTTCTAATCAAGAGAAGAAGGAAGGTGGGCCCCACTTCAAAAGAAAAAAAAGAGATTGAAGCAACAACAAAGTAGCAAGACATTAATTTTGACTTTGGTCAAAATAGAAAGAAGAAAAGAAGAAGCAAACCAGCAGCCGGCGCAAGCTAATTTTTTGAGATACATTTGCTTGTTTTATTTTCTTTTTTTTTGTTCTCTTGTCCGAAAGAAAGAGAGAGAGAGAAAAAGAAAAAAAAGAAGAAGAGATTAGTAAGAAATTAAATTTCTCCGATGGAGATAGCAAATGGAGTACATACTCAGAACGGGATAGAGAAACTTGTAGGTAATAACTACAAGTACCGAAGGATGTGTATGGAGGCATATCTTCAAGGCCAAGACTTGTGAGAATTAGTGACCGGTGTTGATGTAGGAATCCTACCGATGTTTCTAAAAATGCTGAATCAAGAAGGAAGTGGAAGATCAAGTGTGGTAGAGCCCTCTTTATTCTGAGGACATCGATCAACAGAGAATTTATTGATCATGTTCGTGATGTAAGCTCTCCGAAATAAGTTTGGGAAACACTTGAAAGACTGTTTACCAAGAAGAATACCGCAAGACTACAATTGTTAGAGAACGAGCTGACATCACTAAAACAGGAAAGTATGACAATTTCAGAATACTTTTTACGAGTTAAAAGTATTTGTGCTGAAATCTCATAGATAGATACGGATGAGAAAATTAGTGAAGCACGACTACGAAGATATCTTATTCGTGGATTGAAAAAGGAGTACAGGCCTTTTGTCACTTCCATCCAAGGGTGGCCAAAGCAACCCTCTGTAGAAGAACTAGAGAATTTACTTTCTAATCAGGAAGCCTTGGCAAAGCAAATGGCAGGAGTTTCTCTTAAAAATGAGGAGGAGGCACTCTACGCCAAGAAAGGTAAGGGAAACTTCAAGCAACGCACCGGCAACAAATTTAGAAGAAATGATGGTAAGAATCATACAACAAAAGGGAGCAACCTTGCAGGGGGAGCCTTAAAGAAACAAAACAATAATAGAAGATTTGAGGTGATATGCTACAACTGCAACAAAAAAGGTCACATGATAAAAGATTGCTGGTCAAGGAAGAAAAAGCCCGTGGAGAACAATACTGCTACCGCCAAAGAAGAATTTGTTCTACTCTCAAATGAAGAATGAGACGCTGAGGCGTTGTTTGGTGCAGAGGAGGAGCTAGCTCTTACATCAACAGTGTCCAATCACGTCAACTATCAAAATGATTGAATTATTAATTCGGGATGCTCAAATCATATGACAGACGACAAAGAGGAGCTGCAGAACCTGTCAAAATACAAAGGTAGCAGTGTGGTGGTGACAGCAAACAACTCACAATTATCAATAGCTCATGTTGGTAACATCATAGTTTCTCCTCAGAATAGTGCTATCGAGGTGCCTCTTCAAAATGTCTATCATGTCCCATGTATGAAGAAAAATCTTCTTTCAGTAGCACAACTAACATCTTCTGGTCATTTTGTTCTGTTTGGGCCATAAGATGTAAAGGTTTATCGAGACCTTGAAATTATAAAGAAGCCGGTGATGAAGGGACGTAGACTAGAGTCGGTCTATGTGATGTCTGCAGAAACAGCTTATGCAGACAAGATCAAGAGGAGTGAAAATACAGACTTATGGCACATGCGGCTAAGTCATGTCAGCTATCACAAGCTAGACATGATGATGAAGAAACCCATGTTGAAGGGACTCTCGCAACTTGAAGTAAGAACAGACACAATATGTGCAAGCTGTCAATATGGGAAAGCGCATCAACAACCATATGAAGAGTCCAACTTTAAAACAACAGAACCTCTGGAGTTAATCAACTCTGACGTGTTTGGACCAGTCAAACAGGCCTCCATCGATGGGATGAAGTACATGGTAACCTTCATTGATGACTTTTCCAGGTATGTTTGGATTTATTTCATGAAGAAAAAATCAGAGACTCTTTCAAAATTGAAAGAATACAAGGAGGCAACAGAAGCAGAAGTTGGCAAAAGAATCTATTGCATACGCACTGACAATGGAGGAGAGTACACCTCAACCGAGTTCTCCAAATTTCTTCGAGATGGCTGGATACGCCATTACTTTACATTTGCCAACACTCCGCAACAAAATGGCATAGCAGAAAGAAAGAACAAACATCTTGCAGAAATATGCCGAAGTATGCTCCATGCAAAGAATGTTCCAGGGCGCTTTTGGGCAGAAGCAATGAGGACTGCATCATTTGTCATTAATAGACTTCCCCAACAAAGGTTACCTTTTATTTCTCCATATGAAAAATTATGGAACATGAAACCTTCAGTTAGCTTTTTTCGAGTTTTTGGATGTGTATGTTATGTATTTGTATCTGATCATCTACGTAGCAAAATGGATAAAAAGTCTGTTAGGTGCATCTTTGTAGGATATATAATCAGAGAAAAGGATGGAGATGATGCTACACATCCAGAAATGTTATGTTTGATGAAGCATCCTCTTGGTGGTCCTCAGACAAACAAGTATTGCCAGATTCAAACGCCTTTAAAGATAAGGTACAAACTTCTCCTCAAGTCCAATGGAACTCAGATGAAGCTGAGGTTGCAGATGGCGATGGTGGAGAAAATCAAAGTCCTTGGCAAACTGGTGTATATCAACCAAGTGATGAAGGCAAACCTAGCGAAGCAGTAGCACCAACTCCAATCAGAAGGTCTACCAGAATCAGAAAGCCTAATCCTAGGTACGCCAACGTCGCCATAATTGAAGAACGAGATGCAAAAGAGCCAGAAACTTTCGAAGAAGCATTTATGAAGCCAGAGTGGACTAAAGCAATATAAGAAGAAATTACTGCGCTTGAACAAAATCAAACCTGGGAGCTCATGCCAAAGCCAAAAGATGTGAAGCTCATCTCATGCAAATGGGTCTACAAGATAAAGCGTCGCACAGATGGATCGATTGAGAGGCACAAGGCTCGATTGGTAGCTCAAGGATTCTCTCAACAATATGGACTGGACTATGATGAGACATTTAGTCTGGTGACAAAGCTTACAACCGTGCGGGTGTTATTGGCCTTAGCTGCAAATAAAAATTAGAAGTTATGACAGATGGACGTGAAAAATGCATTCTTGCATGGAGAGCTAGATCGAGAGATCTACATGAATCAACCATTGAGCTTCCAGAGTCAAAATCATCCTGACTATGTGTGTAAGTTAAGAAAAGCACTGTATGGGCTAAAACAAGCTCCAAGGGCATGGTATGATAAGATTACTGAATTTCTTACCTATAATGGTTATGTTATAACACCTACAGATTCTAGCTTGTTTGTCAAAACTAATGGAAGCAAACTAGCTGTTGTGCTAGTATATGTAGATGATCTAATCATCACAGGAGATTGTGAAGAAGTAATTCTCCAAACAAGGGAGAATCTATCAGTTTGCTTCCAGATGAAAGAACTAGGTGAACTTAAACACTTCCTTGGCTTAGAAGTTGATCACACTAAAGTAGGAATCATCCTTCATCAACAGAAATACTCCAGAGACTTGCTAAAGAAGTTTGGAATGCTTGAATGCAAGCCTATCTCAGCACCTATGGAGTCAAATGCAAAAATCTGTGCTCACGAAGGAAAAGATTTGGAAGACGCAATAATGTACCGGCAGTTAGTAGGTAGTCTAATCTACCTAACTTTAACAAGACCTGACATTTCCTTTATAGTTGGTGTGATGAGTCGGTATATGCAAAATCCGAAGAAGCCACACTTAGAAGTAGTACGCCGAATCCTCAGATATGTGAAGAGTACACTTGGCCATGGAGTCTTCTACAAAGAAGGTGAAAATTGCAAGCTAGTTGGTTATTGCGATGCTGACTATGCAGGTGATCACGACACTCGACGCTCAACCATAGGCTATGTCTTCATGCTTGGGTCGGGAGCAATCTCTTGGTGTAGTAAAAGATAACCAACGGTGTCGTTGTCTACAACAGAAGCCGAGTATCGAGCTACAGCCATGGCAACTGAAGAATGTACATGGCTTATGCAACTATTGGAGGACCTACATCAGCCAACAAGGTATGCAGTACCCTTATCAGTCAGCAATACAATTGGCAGAAAATCCAACCTTTCATGCAAGAACGAAACACATTGAAGTACATTATCACTTTGTCAGAGAAAATGTCCTAACAGAAGAAGTCAAATTAAGGTATGTCAAAACTGAAGATCAACTTGTAGATTTATTCACGAAAGGCTTGAGTGGCAACAAGCTTGAGGACTTCTGTCATAAACTCGGCATGATGAAGAAGACGGAGGTTGATGTTGAAGGGGAGTGTTAAAGATAGCAACATCACCCACTCGGCAAGGCTAGGCTTGGTTGACCCACCCTAGTAATTATCTTATATGTTTTTGATAAATCTTGCATTTATTCATTTAATTAGTTTGATTTAATATGTGGCTCATATTATTTTGAGATCACTTACGTAGAGTTTATCATTTTCTTGTAAGCCTATATAAGGCCCTCATTTCTACCGATTAATAATCAATCTCAAGTTTTCCTTCTTCCATTGTGTGTGCGTTTGTTCAACAGGGACTTCGATACTTTTCTTGTTCTGATGACAGTGACTTTGATGCCGACGAGGGCCCTGAGCTCATCTTTTATACTGACATCTTCATGTGGTTCAATGATTCAATCATCCTCATTTTGACAATCATATTTTCTAGTAGCATGATCAATTAAAATAATGTAAGGGGAATAAAGTAACTTGGACTGGACTAGCACTTTGGGCCTCGCCGGATTAGGCCTAGAAGCACTCCAACTATTGAACTAAACTCAAGTCAAGTTAGGATGGCTTGGCCTCGGGGCTCCACCCGACCATACAAAGACTCCCACACCTCATTAATTACAAGGGATTCATCTTTACAACCACGACATCTTCAAAATCGGCCTCGACCATTCCGAGCAACATCTCTACAAAATTGTTGGGATATATCATCGCCAACAATCCATCACCCTACAATATATACAACCACCGCGCGCCCCAAGTAACTTATAGTCTAATTTCTATTACCTCCACCTCGACCACTTCCTGGCTTCGGCGTCGAACTATCCTTTGCAGGTCCCCCCCCCCCGGAAGGCCGAAGCTACGCCTAACCAGGAAACACATTAGGCCAAATAGAATCACCCCGACTTCTAGGGAGGAACATTCGGTGTCAACCGTGGGGCCAAGTAAAACTTACCTGCACCACAATGGTTGGTACCCAAAGTCAGGCGAACGTTGTCGCGCGCAGGTAGCACCCTAGCGGCGACGTCCCCCCACTACCTACAGACGCTGAAACAATGAGGAGCAGTGCTACGGTACCAGGCAACCCCTTATAAGAAGAAGCCCAGTGTCCTATAAATGACCTTGAGGTGGAGAACCGTCGGTTAGCAGCCCAAGTCGAGATTCAGGGGTTGTCGACCTCGTTAAAGCCATACAACAACAAAAGCGACCCGACTGCACGTCTAGCAACGTTCAGATCTATGATGTTCCTCAACGAAGCGATCGACCCCGTCCTTTACAGAGCATTCCCGACCTTCCAGGAAAAAGCTGCACTAACATGGTTTTGGTCCCTTTAAATGGAATCTATTCACACTTTCGTGAAACTCTCTCGCACCTTCGCCAATCGGTTCTCATCGTCCCTTGCCAATTCCAAAATCGAGGACGTCTCCATTACATCAAACAATGACAACATGAATCATTGAGGAATTGCGTACAAAGATTATAGGATGCAGCCGCGGAAATCTCTAATTTTGACCTGTAAATCAAACTATTCTCCATCAAGCACGGGTTAAAGCTCAGATATTTCGCGGACCAGATCGCCCTCGTAAAGCCAAAAGGCAAGCCGAGTTCGAGGATATGGCTACCAGCCACATGGAGATGGAGGAACTCTGTGAGGCCAAAAAAGTCGAGATGCAAAATGCTAAGGAAGCTATCGAAGACAAGAAGCCTAAGAGAGCTGACAAAAAGAGCGAGGACCGAAATCACCGTGAACGAGAAAACGACAGGAGGGCAAGGTCACCACCTCACCCGAGCGCTCGGTACGAGAAGTACACTTCGTTCAACACGAAAAATGAGTACATCCTTCGTGAAAGCTATGATTTGAGATTCCTCAAGCATTATACCAACACTGGGAAGCAGAAATTGCCACCCAACGCCGACATGAGCAAGAAATGTGACTTCCATGACACCTATAGGCACACCATAGAAGATTGAGTGATGTTAGATATCAACTCGAGGACTAGCTAGTCTGGGCAAGATGCCTCGATCAATACATCAACCTAAGAAGATAGCATGATCGGAGCAGAAGCCGAGACCACTGACGCCAGAGTCGAAGCCGGATGCCTCCGAACCATCCTGGAGGCCAAAGAAATAATGATCGAGCTAATTGCTTAGGGAATGAAGTCCGGGGAGTCATCGATTATATTTCCGGCGGGTTCGTCGGAGGAGGCGAGTCAAATTCAACCAGAAAGAGATCTCTTCGAGCAACCATGGCAATCGACGGTATTTTTTGATCGCATAATCCTATCTCTAAAACCCGGGTAATATCGTTCTATGAATTTGATTTTCAGGAAATTGACAAAAACCTACATGACCTAGTTATGATTTCTGTGATCGCATGAAACTTCATTATTAAGAAAGTTCTGGTGGATCAATGCAGTTCAGTCGACATCTTTCCTTACTCTACATTCGAGAAAATGCAACTAACAAAAGCTTTAATTTCACCCTGAAAGGGAGACTTGGTAGGTTTGTCAAGGGAGCGAGTCAACGTTCGAGACTTAATATGGCTAAGGACAACATTTGACTCCTAGCCAAAGGCAAAGATGATCGACGTACATTATCTGGTCATTGACATTTCTAGCGCCTACCACATGATCTTGGGACGACCCTCTTTAAACTGTCTGGGAGTCGTTGTATCGACCCCTAATTGGCGCTAAAATTCTCTATTTCAAAAATAGAAGTAGGCGTACTCCACGCCGACCAGAAAAAAGCCCGTCAACGCTACAACGAATGTGTTAAACAAACGACAACATGATCAAACAGTATTGGAATAATAAGCATCAGCAAAGGCTCCATCCATTGCTGAGCCATTGCTGAAAACCATCAGCAACGACCTACAACGGCCCAGCCCGTTGCAACACAACCGTGGCAAAAAATCGCATTGCTCATAACTTAGCAACGGATCAGCAATGACCGCAACATTATCAGCAATGACCGCAACGGATCAGCAGGACCGTTGTAGATATGTACATCAGCAATGGCCCGGTGGTCGTGGCAAGGCCGTTAGTGAAAGCCCGTTGCTAAGTCGTTGTTGTAGGTCATCAGCAACGGTCCGTGGGAAAGTAATTGCTGATGATGTTAACCTATAACTGAAAAGTTTTAAAATTTCTAATTTCTATTAATACATTGATACATTTAACCTGATACATAACTCTCACACCCATTAATGCATTAATACACCCATACATATACACATCACAGATACACCCAGATATACATCAAAATAATTATACTTATATTTATAATTATTCATAATCATATAAAAACTATTCAAATTCAAAACTATTGTATCAATATCTAAACAAAGCAAGTCAATCAAGTAGTATCCAAATAACAAAGTCAATATCCAAACAAAACAATAAACCTCATGACGACGGTGAAGGAAGATTTGGATCATAATATGGTGGGGTCTGGAGTGCTTGGGTGTACACCGGCATGGACTGGCTCGAGGACTATGGATCTGATGATGCCGAAGGGATGCCTACTCCGGTATGAGCTGAGATGTTGCGTAGCATAGCCTGCATCTCCGCCATCATCTAACTTTGACGCTCCATCATCTAACTCTGACGCGCGACCGTCTCCTCTAGTGTCCCTATCCTACTATGATCATAATTAGTCCTGGAGGTGGACGACCGCTCAACAGCGACTGGAGGGGTCAGTGCCCCAAGTGGCCCGAGCATGGCTCGCGCATGACCACTGTCTGTAAAGTCATATACGCGGCTGTGGTCCCAGCCACCTGCAGCCTCGACCCATGCACCTGCGTCAAAGTCCTCGGGGGTGCCCCTGCGCTGCATCACCTTCCGAGTGTAGGTCTCCTACTCGAGTTTGATTTTTTGTTTTATATTATTACTAAAACTTAAATTATAAATAAATAATGAATAATTTAAACAAATATACTTACTATAATGATTGCAACGCGGGTGTCGATGTACTCCCCCATCTCATGTCCTCGACGATGAGTCCGCTAAAACACCTCCATCGGGGAGGGTCACTAGATAGTCCTGTCGTCTACATTTATAAAATAAATACATTATATATTACACAGAGTAACAAATAAAATATATAATTAAATTTAAGGTATAATACTTACCATATGACAACCGTGCACTACAAATGATATTGAGCCGCCGATGTGACGTGCTCCTTCCCCGGACATGTGGTTTCTAACCGCAATCCTAGAAACCTCTTGCCATTGATCCGTCGACCATAATGCCACGAGCTGGTCCCATATATACGGAGTAATCCAATCAGGGCCGTATCTCCGAGTCTCTACAATATTTGTGGTCCCAGCTCGGGCCATCGCCTGGGATCAGGCTTGCCCCAGCTGACCGTTGTACCTCTGTCGAAAAATAGCCTCCCAGACAGTGTAAATGAAGGACCTCTAGTCCTTAGCCCATGTATAACGAGCCTACAAAACAATAATATCAGTACCAATATCAATCATCATGTATAAAAAAAATTTAATACATGCCTCAAACTCGCGTCATAGCATGTCGACATGCTCACTAGGCACGTGAGACTACATAGGCTATGCCTCGTAAATGTATCGTCAGATCGTAGAAGATATGGTCCTCTGCACATCCTCCTACTCGAACCTGCACAACAAAAATAAAGTTCAATATTATATTATTATATAATTAATTTATAATAATTCATAATTCATGATACACTACCGCTCCCCAATCACACTAATGAGTCTACATGACTCCGTGGCTGGCGAAGGCTGCCACCTGTTCGGCCCGCGTGGCCACCTGCATCTCGATGAACTAGCCTCGGCGGCCTGAGAATCAACGACGGGAGTATCATCGGCAGGAGGATCAGCAGCAAGAGAAAATGCTGGAGTTAGACCAATCGGTGATTCTGAAGCTATCGTCCGACGATAACCACGATCCGACATATCTATCGAATAAGCATATAATTAGATTATATATATAGTAGAGATATATTTAATAGAAGATATACTTTACAATTATTCCTCATCATCTGAATAATAGTCTTCGAATTCTTCATCTTCTTCATCTCTAGGTTCCTCAACTTCATGATCGTCATCATCAACATATTAAACTTCTAATTGAACTAACGTTGTGTCTGCATCCTCGAGTATTAGAATAATACGGTCTACAGTAGGAGGATCATCTTCTTGATAGAAATCATCTGTCACATCAGGTATCGGCTCATTTTCTCTCGCTATCGGATCAATTCTTCATCTACCTTTAGTCCTACAAACTACACGCCAATATGCTCTATCTTTATTTTGAGCCGGATACTTCGCGTAATATACTTGTTCGGCTTGTGATGTCAATATAAAAGGCTCATTTGCTGCCAATTTCGATTCATAATTAACATCAATAAGTTTGTATTTTGGATGAACTTTCATACCCCTTTCTGTTGTATCGAACCAATGACATCTAAATAGGATAACTAATTTCAAGCCGAAGTAGTGTAATTCTATCACTTCTTCCACTAGTCCATAAAAATTCATATCACATTCAACATACGTTGTCCCTTTTACACAGACACCGGCATTCATCGTCTTCTTTGTAAATGCATATTCAATCGTGTGAAATTTATATTCATTAGCAAAATATCCGCTATAACATGACACTAGTTGCGACGGTCCACTAACAAACTTAAATATTCTTTCATCTATTTTAGCTCTATGATCTTTGCTGTAAACCCGAATCCAAGTAGGAAAATCATGATTTCGTAATCTCTCCAATTCTTCATCGTTGTGAATAGAGTATTTTTGCATCATCTCAATGTCAAATATTTTAATAAATTATTCAATCTTTGGGCAATTGAGTAATACGTACAATTGTGCCAAATGATACTCCTCGTCGCTTAACTGTCGAGACGGACGAGAATCAAAAGCACGACCAGACTGACAGAATATATTTAAATATCCATCTGAATGTTGAACTCCCCTGTCATCGTTACGTGCAAGATGATCAAATCTTGTCTGCACCGTCGATTCAAAGTAAAATGAGCAGAATATTGAAATTTGTTGGATGATATACGATTAAGATATTGATCATTCAACAATTGCGGTGTTCTTTACTTTTTTCTTTAGACGATTCAAAAATCTTGCATTCATGCAAATGCACGGACATCAGATTTTATCACCGGCGCTAACAAATTTTTGATTCGAATAGGCAAAATTTAGGAAGTAAGTTCCGCCTAAGTGAAACTCATTCGTTAAAGCTCCACGATCAAAACGTTGGTACATCCAACTTCGATCGCCCGACATGATTCTGTCAATCAATGACAATATCTTCAGTCAATGTCTTTATAGGTGAGATGGTCCTATTCCATTTGAGATTCATGTTATTCATATTGCACTAAGTATTTCTTTTAATCGCTAACTTCATTCTAAATTTTGGCAGTATTTCCCTATAGTTCTTCGAATACGTATATCATTTGGGCACGTATTAGAGAACAAGAGAGATGCTGCCAAAATTTAGAATGAGTTAACGGTTAAAAAAATTTAAGTGCAATACAAATAACTATGTTCCTAAATTGTCCAATTAGGGACAATTCAAGGGTTGTGTGCCGTATAAAAGATCATCTACTTCTTTTACACGAACATACAATCCCCGAACGGATATAAGATTTTGCTAAATCATATTCGACTCGTCGATACGAACGTGAAACATATCAACTCGTCAGATGGATGATTATTTTCTAAATTTTTCGATGCTGGTTCGAATCCACGGTGGACGATTCCGACACCAGTCCAAAAAGGACGATTCAAGCGCGAGTCCAAAGTGGACGATTCTAATTAATCTAAATCTAAATATTAATATTAAAATTAATCTAAACTAAAACTAATTAACAAAAATAATCTAAAACTAAAACTAAATCTAATTAACATTAAAATACATTAATCTAAACATGAAAATAAATCTAAACATTAAATATTAAGCATTTAACCTAGATTAATCTAAACATGAAAAATTAACTTAAAACATGAAAAATTAATCTAAAATAGTGTTCCAGCACCGTTGTCCAGTGTCCGACATTGGACACTGGACATTGGTTCGGCGTTCGATGGCCGGCCCTAGTAAACGAGAAGAGAAGAGGGGACCGAGCTAATACCTTAAAATGGAAGATGGAAGAAGATGGCGGCAGGCGTCGGCGACGTCGGCAGAGGAAGAAGAAGTAGGGAAGAAAGAGATCGGGCGCGATCGCGAGTTAAATAAACTCATCAGCAACGACTTACTTAGCCGTTGCAAAGCCGTTGATAATAAATACAATACATCACCAACGACTCACTAATCCATTGCAACGCCGTTGCTGATAAGTATTTCATTTTTCACACCGTGAGCGCCCCATCGACTAAAAAGCAACGAATACAAGAACCGTAAGTAAGTCGTTGCTAATGTGATAATATCATTAACAACAGCCAACGCGGCCTTACGTAAGTTGTTGCTGATGAATTATTTAATTTGTGCACCGCATTCGCGCCATGTACTTATTAGCAATGGCCCGAGCGGCCATACGTAGGCCATTGCAGATGTGATATATCTACATCGATCACAACGGCCGTTGGTAAGTCGTTAGTGATTGTAACGGCTTGGGCGGTTGTTGCTGATGGTCGTTACAGAAAACCATTATTCTAGTAGTGAAAGAAGGAGTCGAACACCTGCACCACCGGACGCTCTCAACATTCGCCGGCGAACAGCCTACGAGAACTCTCGAACATGACCCAAACAGAGGTGTCCAGAAATGACCCCGACCTGGCACAACTTAGAAACCAAGCACTTCGCCTTTGAAAATTTTATTTTATTAACAATTTCATTCACATGAATAAAAATCGTCTCTTTCACATTTTTATGTGTGTAATCAAGAATTTCATAGTCATCTCGTCTGAGCGAATGTCCCTCAATCCGAGATAAGAACATCGTAATCCACCCTCACCGACCGCTTTCGTGGTCCAGCCTCACGCTCCTCGGTGAGCTCGGCTCAACCTCCTGAGCACGGTCCTAGGCCATAGCGCAACTACTTTCGGCCTCAGAGCCCTTACTCGGCCACAATGCTGTTACTTCTCACCTAATAGCCCTTACTTGGCCACATTGCTACTACTTCCGACCTCAGAGCCCTTACTCAATCAATCATCATGAAAAGACACTTTCCCCTTCCACGCAATCGTCGCATTCATTCCGGATAACGAAGGATCACACAAGAGGTCACATAACTAGGGGTGTCCAATATTCGGTTCACACCGAACCGAACCAAAAAACCAAACCAAATTTTTTGGTTCGGTTCGGTTTCAACTGTTGTAGGTTCGGTTCTTGACCCGAATCGAACCTAAATTTTGGATTTCGGTTCGAATTCGATTCTTGGAATTCGGGAATGGACCCGAACCGAAAACCGAATAATTAAAAAATAATATATATATTTTAATTTTTATCCCAGGTTATTAAATGAGCATTAGGAAATAATTTTTAATTTTTAATTTTTAATTTTTAACCAAATTAATTAAAATTTTGGTTCGGGTTCGGGTTGGAATTTCGGTATAAATTTTTTTTTAGTTTGGTTAATTTCGATTCGATTCAAGTTGAACCAAATAGACATCCCTACTCATAACCAACACATAACGATAACCAAACCAATATCGGAAGCCGACACCACTTAGAGCTCGGCATGAAGTCCTTCAGATTTTGATCGAGCTTCAGGGTTGTGGACTAGACTAGCACTTTGGGCTCGGCCGAATTAGGTCCAGAAGCGCTCGCACTCATGAACTAAACTCAAGTCAAGCCAGGATGGCTTAGCACGGGAGCTCCATTCGGCCATACAAGGACTCTCACGTCCTCATTAATTACAAGGAATTCATCATTACAACCCCGACATCTTCGGGATTAGTTTTGATCCATTATGAGCAACACCCCTATGAGATTACCGAGTAACATCATCGCCAACAAACACTCACTTTGTAATATATACAGACACAGTAAGCTCCAAGTAACATAGAGTCTAATTTCTATTTTCTCCACCTTGATCACCTCTCGACTTGGGCATCGGAGTGCCTTTTGCAGGTCCCCCTCGCTGGAGCTCCCCTTGACCAGGAGACGCACCAGGCCAGACCACATAATCCTGGGTTAAAAATTAAAAAAAAAAAAATCATGTAGGAATGTAGGAAATAATTTTTTGTCCTCAACTCCTTTTTCCTCAATAACATCAGAAATGATAGGACTAGAGAAATGTGTTGAATGTTGTTTTAATGACAGAATATCTTCCCTCGAATTATTATCCCTTGCTAGCTTGTGTATGTCTACCACTTGCGCACTTGTGAATGTATAACTACCCCTTACGGGCTTGTGAATGTATGTCTACCTCTTTCTGGCTTGTGAATATATGTTTGCTCTTCTATGATGCTTTCATTTTGATACATTTGCACGCTTTTCACAATGTTTTGCTCTATGTGAGCCAAGTGTTTGGCGGGTGCTAGCATTACCTAGCCGGCGGACGCATTTAGAGTCAAATGTGGTAGTTAGGGCTGCCTTGCTTTAGCCGGCGGTATGTGGTCAACGGTTGTTTGAGCTAGAAACACTTCTTTCGACCGATGTTAGCTAGAGGGTAACTGCTTCTTGGGCATTTAAACCAAATCGAGATTCCTGTCAAAGGCATATTTGGGGCTGAGGTTACTTGTTTGGTAGTCATTCATAAGATCAACATCCCTTTGGGTTTGAACTCTTCTGAAACTATCCAAGCAAAGATTTTGAAGTATGAGGACATCATAGTCGATTTCCTTTCAAGTCAGAGGCTGCAATCAAGGCCGGGGACCATATTTGGGTCGAGGAAGACGCCGAGGACGTCGAGGATGTCGAGGCCACATTTAGGACCGAGGAGGTCTTCAAGGGCGCCGAGACCATAAGTAAGGGTGCTAAGGCCGAGGACCATGCTTGGGTCAAGTCGAGCTCGCTGGGAGCGTAAGGCGAGACCACGCTTGGGGTCAAGGAGGTCTTCAAGGGCGCTAAGGCCGTAAGTAGTGGCACTAATGCTGAGGACCATGCTTGGGATCAAGTCGAGCTTACTAGGAGCGTAAGGTGAGACCACGCCTAGGCTGGGGTCGAGGAGGTTTTTAAGGGCACTAAGGTCGTGAGTACTAACGCTGAGGCCAATGGACCACGCCTGGGGTCAAGCCGAGCTCGTGAGGAGCATAAGGCAGGACCACGGATGGGGTCATGATCATTTAGAATGAGCCGGTCTCGATTAGAGTTGAAGGCCGCATTTAGGGCCGAGGAGAACTCCAAGAATGCCGAGGTCGAGGAAGTCTTCATGCAAGTTTTCAAGGGTGCTGAGACTGTAAGTAGTTCAAAGCTCATCTAGAGTTGGAGGCAGCATTTGGGGACAAGGATCACACTTGGGATCAAGCCAAGCTCACGGGGAGCGTAAGGAAGGACCGTGTCTGGGGTCTAGAATAATAGATGTGCCGCGTAGGATAGAGGTTGCTACCGTCGTGGGATGGTGTTCCTATCACGAGATAGTAGGAATTCCTTCATCATGTGATATAAGATAGTTGTGAATAATCTGGACATAAATAGATGTGGAAAATGAAGAATAATATTATTAAATGAATGAGAATTGATAGTACATTAAGTTCCACTAAGTGGGGTGCTCAGTCTACAAATGGTTATGCCTCGATAAAACTAGGGGTGGCAATTCGGGTCGGGCCAGGCCGGCTCAGCTCGAAAAAATTTTGTGCATGGCCCAACCCGGCCCAATAAAAATTCGGGCCTGGAATCTTCAGTCTGGCCTGACACGAAAAATTAACGGGCACGACACGTCCCGTTAGCCCGATAACACAAAGATGAAAATGGAGTCATCGGGCCAAATTCGTGCTATCGGGCCCAAATCGTGCCAATATAATCGGGTTATCGGGCCCGTATCGGACTATCGATCCCATATCAGGCTATCGGGCTGATTCGTGCCCGATAGCTCGATATTTTTGATAATGCCCAAATCCTTAAGGGCTATCGGGTCGAGCCGGGCCTACACCGCCTAGCCCGGCCCGATAACGGCCTGAGCACAATAAGAATCGACCCGAACTTGATATTTTTTTGGGCTATCGGGTCGGGCCATATTTTGCCAGCTCTAGTTAAAACCTTTAAAGGGAAGACTATGTGGGGAAAAACCGTAGCGAATGAAAAAAAGTGCACCGACCATTTTTAGTTTAAGGGGATTGCTTAGTAGTAGTAGGCCCATAAGGAGGCCGCGTTCCATGAACGTGGAAGTTCTCCATTTTCTATATCTTTTGTGACTCTGTATGGACCTTCCCAGTTCGAGGCTAGTTTTCCTTCCCTAGTTGGCTTCCTTTAGAATTCGATCTTTCTCAGCACTAGATCTCCCTCCTTAAAATTTCTTGATCTGACATCTTTATCGTATTTTCGAGCTTTTCTTAGTTTCATGGCTTCGTCTCTAACCTTGGTGAGCTCTTGTTCTTCTTCGACGAGGTCCAACTCGGCTTGTCGGGCTTCGAGTTATGTTAAGTGTCAAAAGCTATTTCACGGGAGACTGGGTTCTACGGTCTGAACTGAGATATGGCATCTGCTCCAAAAATGACTCTGTAAGGAGTTTCTTGAGAGGATTTGTGTTATAACCCCATAGCACATCGAGTGGCTCTTCGGCTAGTGCCCTTTGGCTTTATCAAGCTTCTTTTTACGTCTTGTCACGATGATCTTGTTGGCCGCCTCGGCCAAGCCATTGGTTTGAGAATGCTCTACTAAGGAGAAAAGTTCTTGGATGCATGTTGAGAATTCCTTAAACATTTTATGCATGAATTGCGTGCCATTATCGTTGACGAGTTCGTGTGGTATGCCATATCCGCCAATGATCTTCTTCCACACAAACTTTTTGATTTTTTTTTCAGTTGCAATTGAAGCCAGCGGCTCGGCCTCTATCCACTTGGTCAAGAAGTTGATGGTTGCTACCAAGTATTTGACTTATCCTGAGGCCAGAGAAAAAAGGCCAAGGAGGTCAACCCCCAATTTGTGGAACCCCTAATTTGTAAGACCTCTGAGAATCTCTGACACTTGTGTTATTTCTTAACTGCAATCTATTCTCATGGTCAGCTAGAAGTAGCAACCTAGAAAATCTTAGTTGTTAAGGATCTTCCTTCGATGTGATTGTCGCATATGCAATCATGAATTTTTGCTATCATACCGGTCCTGGCTACGACTTCTTTTGCAGCTGACGTAGTAGCGCTCGATCTAGTCTTTGAGTACTACACACTAGGGATGAGCATTGGTCGGGTCGGGTTTTGACCCGAATAAGGAGACTCCAAGACTCCCCGACCCTATCCAAATAAGAATTAGGGACTTGACCCGATTAGCCTTAATAAGATTGGGCTCCGACCCTAATAACCCGAATATGGTCAGACGTCGGTGTATGGAGTGGTGGACGATGGTGGAAGACTAGTAGATTGTTATTTGCTGGTGGCGGAGGAGAAAGACAAAGAGGGAAGAGCGATTAGTTTAGGGATTTCGATTTCTAATTCTAGGGATTTGTTTCAATTTTTAGTTTTAGCCTTTTACGCGTGACTTACATATAGTTTACTTTTTGAAAAAATGGAATTCGGGTCGGATCGGGTATATCAAGGTTTTTTCTCGACCCAAACTGACCTGAACTGACCCGATCAGAATAACCTAAAAAAATTGAACCAAAAATTCAATTCGAGTTTTGCTCACCCCTACTACACACTCATTGGTGGTGTGTTCGTAAATGCGATGCAATTCACACTTCTTGCTTTTGTCGGCGTTAGGTGGGATCTTCTGCTTTTCGATATTGCTAGGATACTTGAGTAGCTGCAACTTGTGAATTTCTCGGAGAATACTCTCCCTTTTGGTGTTTAGTGGAGTGTATTCACCATATCCGGGGTACGGTCGAGAGGGTGACCTCCTTTTTTTTGTCGTCATCTTGTCCTTGGACGATCTCACCCTTCTTCTTTTTGTCAGGCTTCTTTTTTTTTCTTGTCCTCAACACTATCTTTATTAGTTTGCTTGTCGGTGTTTCTGGCCTATTTGAGCACTTCCATCTCCATGTAGCATACTTCTCATTCTCGGAACTCGGCCATAGTTCTTGGCTTCAACAAACCTATCTGGTTCGCAAATTGTCTGGGCTTCAGCCCGCGCTTGATAAAATACAGCTCAATGTGAGGGTCGAGGATGGAAATTTCCATGGCCACAACGTTGAATCTCTTCAAGTACTCCCTCAGTGGTTCATTCCGTTCCTCCTTGATGTAGTGGAGAGAGTCCTCGGTCTTAGAATAGATCCGAAACGAGGAGAATTGATTCACTAATGCCTTGGAGAGCCTGGAAGGAGTCTACTGATCTTGACGGGAGGGTGAAGAACCATGCATAGCAATGCAGATTTTTTTAGGAAGGCAGGGAAAGTTCGACAAATGATGGAGTTGGTAGCGCCGATGCGAAGTATCATCGATATGAATATCGTCAGGTGGGTGGTCGGATCAGACGTTTCACCATAAGGTTGGAGGGTGGTCGACAACTTGAAATTGTGAGGGAGGGGTACTGCCATGATGTGTTTCGCGAATGGTCCTGAGTCGACGACGAGGGAGGAATGGACACCGTAACCTTGGTTCCTGTTGGCTTTAGGTTTTCAACCTTAGCCTTAATCTCGATCTTGATAGTTTTGATGATAACAAATATAGAATTAATGATTTCATTAAGAATATCTTTCAGGTTCCATATCGACTAGCGTTCAATGTCCTCGATCAGATAAATTAGAGAAATCGCGAAATCGGAAGGACATTGATCGTCGCGCTTGGGTTCATCGCGGAAGTTTCTTGAAGATCGACGAGTGCACCAGTCGCTTGAACGAGTCCAAAGATCAAGTCAAAATCTCTCCAAGATGATGCTCATTGAAAGCCGGAACCCGGAAACGAAGCGCTGAAGAAATAGGCTGAAGAAATAACATTCAGCCTAGGTTCGATCGATCGACTGAAGGTAAAGAAAGTAGCAGAGCTACTACGGTCGACCGAGCGATCGACCGATGGAAGCCCAAAACGGGCAATAGCTCAGGCGATTGACCCATCGGTCGACCGACCTACTGATTCCTGTGACGCAAGATCGCATCGATCGATCGATGGGTTGACCGAATGGTGAGAGAATTGGTTGACCGACCTGCATATGAGCCACGATGCAATACCGCGTCGGTCGACCGAAGATTGCGGATCACGCGATCTGCATTTGGCGGTCGACCAATTGGTCGATCGACCACAGGGTAAACAGAAGCGGTCGAATGACCGATCGATCGGTGCTTCGACCGGCACTTTGACCGGCGGTCTGTAACTGATAGTTTTCTATCCGTTGAACGTCGTTTCTTCACCTGGGTATAAATACACCCAGTATGATTCATTTGACATTCTTCCTTCTCTATTACAGATTTTATTGAGCTATTAAAAGGAAGATCAAAGCCTTCCAAAGATTGATCAAGCGCGCTCTGCTACTTCCTCGAGTTCTTTTTCATTGTGTATTTTACCGTTATTTGAACGTTTATTTGTTTTGGGTTTGTAGAAGATCTTGTTATTAGATCTTGATTGTGTAAAGTGGTTACCTAGTGTTAGGTGTAAAGCCACTTGTGTAAACTGAGTGTTTACTAGGATTAGTTTAGTTGTCCCTTAGGGTTGAGGTGGGATAAGTGCTCTCGACAAGAAGATGGAGACTTCTGGGTGTGGAAGTACCTTAGGTCGAGAGTGAGACTTTCCGGTGCAAAGTCCTCTGTGTAAGGGAAACCGAATTAATCTAGTGAAGCTAGTTTGGAAATCCTAAGCGGGGTGCTTAGGTAATGGAGTAGGCATTGGGGCCGAACCACTATAAATTATGTGTTTGCGTTGATTTCTTGTTTGCGTTAATTGCTTAATTATTTATCGCTTCCGCATTCATTCATCAAATTGCAAATCGCGTAACTAATCTAAGAAAAAGGATTAAAAGTGAAATTAGGCGAATCGATTTAGTAAACACACTATTCACCCCCCGTCTAGTATCGCCATTTCGCCAACAAGTGGTATCAGAGCGGGTCGTAGATTATGATTTCATCATCCCTTCTACAATGCGTCTCAATCTAAAAATGGCTCTAGAGTCGGTAGCGTCTAGACCTCCTAGGTTCGATGAGTTAAACTTTGGTCTTTGGAAAGGAAGAATGTATACATTCTTAAAGACTCAAGGTTTAGGGGTATTTAATATGGTAAAGTCAAAATACATTTAACCTAAGGAAAAAATGGATACATTGACCTAAGAACAAATTAGCATGTTTGAGTTAAATGCCAAAGCTAAAAATTGTTTATATTGTTCTTTGGATGATAAGATTTTTAAAAAGATCATGCATTACACTTTCGCTTTCGAGATTTGGGCTACTTTAAATATGCTTTATAATTATGCAAAAATCGAAGAGCTCAAAACATTTAATGAGGGGAGTGATGACAACTGTCATCCACCCAATAATAATATGGTTTTTGAAGCCCACAGTGTCTCCAGTCATAGGAGCACCAAGAGTCAGAAGAGAAAGGTGATACGTCACCTATGCAATGAGAAATGGCGCGTGAAAAAGAATTGCCCTAGTATGAAGAGTAAGGCAAGAAGGAGGTCAAATGCTTCCACACACTCACGTGCATCAATTGAAGCATCCTCACACCATAATCACGAAGTCAATATCATGAACGTTGATGAGGAGGTATGTTCTTCCTCTAGTCATGATAATAATGACAGTATTAATTCATCTAGTTCTCATAATTTTCTTTATGATGAATTAATGAATGACTATAAAAGCATGTATGCCTTGCTTGTTAGAAAAGATAAAGAAAATAAAAAATTGAAGAAAGAAAACACAAATCTTAGCTCTCAATTACATGATGCAAAATTAGAAAATGAGAAGCTAAGAATTAGTGTCAACAATCCATGCCATGATACTTAATTTAAGTATTGGCACTAAGGATTTAAAAAATGAAAATGACATATTGAAGAATAAAAATAGCATGTTAAAAACTCAATTGCATGCTATTCATAAATCAATGAATGATTTGAAAAATGAGGTTCAAAATCTAAACAAGAAAATGAATGAAAAAAAAAAAATTCATCATTTAAGAATTTTAGTAGAAATGATTTTTCAAAAAGGAATGTTCATGCTAATGTTAAAACTCATGTTAAACATTCCACTATTAAACCTCATGTTCAAAATAAAAAGGTTTCATCTAAGAATGCTCATGTTCATCATGCCTCCTATGTCAAGCATTCTAACACTAAATTTAATGTCCATACTAAAAATGAAAAAAAAAAGTTTCATGGACATTGCTTTTGTTGTGGTATATATGGTCATGCCATACATGATTGTACATTCAAAAGAAATCCAAGTGTTGCTAAGACATTTTGGATTCCTAGGCCATCTAACCCCCATGGACCCAAAGCTATTTGCGTACCAAAAGTTTCATGCTCTTTTATAGGGGGAGCTACCACACAAGGATAAAGAGAAGTGAAGAGTTGAAGTTGACCTTGGATCCAAATGAATCTTCCCTTGGTTGCAACTTCAAGCCAACTTGATGCCTTAGTAAGATTGGCATCAAAAATTACTTTGGTATCATCTCCTATACTCATTTGCTTTATTTAAGTTGGAGCTATGATACATGCTTTAAATCGATTGCTTTTCCCGCTCATGATAAGTTTTGAAAATGCTTTTGATTTTTGATTTCCCGGTCTTTTCGGAGACCCAGGTGGCCTGTAATGGGCTTAAGCGACCTTGCGGTTCTAAATGGTATATTACTTGTGGCTTTCGGTTTTCAACCAATAAAAAGGGTTGGAGATCTTATGTTTTAAATATTTTATATTTTGAGATCTCTTGATTCATTTTGTTATCATGAAAATTTATATCAAATGAATCCATGTTATTTAGTAAAGTGGAATTTGATAAATGATACTTGGTTTTTCTCTTCACTATTTAGTTTTTCTTTCCATAGGGGATCCCCAATACGAGCATGTATATTTAATTTCATTGTCTACTTAAGATGTATACTTGCAAGTTATAAGGTTTTAGGAAGGCTAATTAGGAAGAAAAAGATTAGTTTGACAAATTATCATGAATTATGTATAACTTCAATTAATTTAAAATCTTAGTGTTATATTTCATTGTTTAAGCTAAAATCATGTCTCTATGCTAATGACTTGAATTGCATGCAAATCCTTGATTTCTTATAAGTAGGTAGAACTTTAGCACTTAGGCAAAATTCATCAAATGAAATTTGCTCTAGGTTGGTATTCATTATTAGAGACCTTCTTGTAAGTCCAAACTAGTTTAACATAGGTACAGATCTTATTCTTTAAATGTTTCAGATCTTAAGATCTTCTTCGATTCATTTTGAAACCATGGTATCCATCTTTTAAAATGAATCTCCACTATCTAGCATAGGTTAAGATTTTAAATGAAACTTTGTATTAAAACTTGTGCTATTTAGTATATTAGCTTGCTAGTTATCTTATTATTTCATTATGATACTAATGAAGTCTATTTGCAAGTTAAGAATTGGAAGGATATGCTATCTAAAAGAAAATAAAAAAGGAAATGAAAAAGTTAGGCAAATTTTAAAGAAATAAGGTATGAATTTTAATTTACAAAAATCTTTGTAAAATAATTGAATATTCATGCTTAAATGATTTCTCTACGCTCATGATTGATTATACATGATAAATATTTGAATCTTCATGAGTAAGAAAATTTTTGTTAACTTAGCTTAATTTCATGATATTTTGATTGAATGAAATTTGAACTAGGTTAAAATTCTTCTTAGAGACCTCATTTTAAGTTAAAATTTGATGAACATGTTTAGATACACATATCATATAAGTCTAGAAAGTTAAAATTAAAATTTTTTGTCTAGATGAACAATGTGATATCTATATCACTTTAGGGGATTTAAGCTTGAAAAACTTGATCCAAGTCAACAAACCACAATTGGTATCAATTGACTTGGTCATTTCATTTTAAGTTCAAATCTTCATAAACATGTTTAGGAATAGGTATGACATGTTTTCATGCACTTAGAATGAATCTTATGGATATGGTAAAATGACAATTGAGGTTAATTCATGAAAACCTCTTTTTGAACCTTGTTGACCCAAGTCAACAAGTTGACTTAAAGGTCTCATTTATGATCCATATTTGAGAAACATATTTAGATTTACTCATGTTAGGTATCCATAGGGTTAAATTTGAAAAACCATGAGTAAATGTTAAGATTGAAACTTAGCAAATTTCATTAAAACTAGTTGAGTTTTGAATGAAATCGTGCTAGGTTGATATCTTGGCTTAAGGACAAAATTTTTATTTCAAACTTGACATATACTCTTGACATGACCATCATGTGGTATCATGAATGTTTGAATGAAAATTGTAGAAGTCTTAAGAATAACTGAAAATTTCAAAAATACAATTTCAAACTTCAATTGGTATAAATTTTGATTATTTCTAGAAAATTATAGAAAAATCATTTTTAGTTGATTCTTGAAACCACACATTCATTGAAAAATCAAGTTTCTTAAATAAAAAAAATTCAAAACATTTCATCAAGAATCTAATTTATAATGAATTTTTTGAAGTTGGATTTCAAAATGCAAAGTATCATCCTTAATTGAAATATCAATCTTCTATACCTTGATTTTTCTTTAAAAATTCCAATAAAAACTCATGTACATCGTTTGGATTCTAATTCTAATATCATTCACATATTTTTCATGAGTAGAATCATTTTTAGGAATGATTTTGATATTTTGGGTGATAGCTAGGATCCATTTGTTTATTTGAAAATAATATAGGATGAAAAATGAATTTTGATTTTTAAATTTATTTTGAGTTCAAATTTGATACATGCATTTCAAATGTCTATTCAATAATTGGTATCAAAATTTTCATCCCACATTTGGTATCAAAATGAGCATTCTATATTTGTTATCAAATCTTTTATCCAAAAATTTGTTTCAAAATCATTTGTCAAAAATATAATTTTGATTAAACTTAAAAGGGTGATTTTTGAAAACTAGAAGTATAGATTGACTTAAGTCAACAAAGTAATTTAAAAATCTCATCTTAAGCCCAAACTTAATTCATAGTCTTACATTATCTCATGTTTGATGTTTAGATGCATATGTTTGAGAAAACATGTGTAGATAGCAAAACTTGAGACTTAATATTTTCATTATTTTCATGCTTATTTTAAATGAAAACATGCTAAATTCATATTTAGATCAAATGACATTAGTTTCAATTCAAACTTGATATACATGCTTTAAATGATTATATCCTTGTATTTTGAAAGTTTGAATGAAATCTAAAAATGTCATTCATTTTGAGAACATACATGATTTAATCATGAATTCAACTATTTAGTTTTTGTTCATATCATGTATGATTTTGTTTCTCATTAGATATTTGTTTTCCATCCCTTTAGTTGAGATTTTCATGTTGCATGAAAAATCTTTGGAGTCTCAACTTTATGAATCTTTAATTGTGTTTCATCCCTTTGAGTAGATAGCCTCTCTTGCCCTTTTTGTTTGATGTCAAAAGGGGGAGATGAGTATGGTTAAAGGGGGAGAAATGTATAGGTCAAAAGGGGGGTAAGTATATAAGAAAAATGAGGAGAAAAATAATAGGAAATTCATGCATATAGATAGAGGGAGTTTATCTCATAGATATGCATGTTGATAGGGGGAGAAATCCCTAAGTTGATATCTTTATGCTTTAATGTTATATTTTCTTAAGGATGTTTGTCATCATCAAAAAGGATGAGATTATTGGCTTTAGGTTTTCAACCTTAGTCTTAATCTCGATCTTGATAGTTTTGATGATAACAAACATGGAACTAATGATTCCATTAAGAATATCTTTCAGGTTTCATATCGACTAGCGTTCGACGTCCTCGATCGGATAAATCGGAGAAATCACAAAATCGGAAGGACATTGTTCGTCGCGGAAGTTTCTCGAAGATTGACGAGTGCACCAAAGTCGCTTGGACGAGTCCAAAGATCAAGTCAAAATCTCTCCAAGATGATGCTCGTTGAAAGCCAGAACTCGAAAACGAAGCACGAAAGAAATTGGCTGAAGAAATAACATTCAGCCTAGGTTCGATCAACCGACCGAAGGTAAAGAAAGTAGCAGAGCTACTTCGGTCGACCGATGGAAGCCCAAAACGGGCAGTAGGTCGGGCGGTCGACCCGTTGGTCGATCGACCTGCTGATTCCCGCGATGCAAGATCGCGTCGATCGACCGACGGGTCGACCGAATGGTGAAAGAATCTGGCCGAGGCTGGCGGTTGACCAATCGCTATTAAAAGGAAGATCAAAGCTTTCCAAAGATTGACCAAGCACGCTATGCTACTTCCTCGAGTTCTTCATGCGCTGTTTGCTTCCTCAACTCAGGATTTTATTTAAGCTCAACGACTTGACGAGTTAAAGGTTTTGAAAGCCTGAAAAGAGTAGTTAATATTGTATTTATCATTTAGCTCTTTCATTGTGTATTTTACCGTTATTTGAACGTTTATTTGTTTTGGGTTTGTAGAAGACCTAGTGATTAGGTCTTGGTTGTGTAAAGTGGTTACCTGGTGTTAGGTGTAAAGTCACTTGTGTAAACTGAGTGTTTACTCGGATTAGTTTAACTGTTCCTTAGGGTTGAGGTGGGATAAATGCTCTCAACAAGAAGGCAGATACTTTCGGGTGTGGAAGTACCTTAGGTCGAGAGTGAGACTTTTCAGCGCAAAATCCTCTGTGTAAGGGAAACTAAATTAATCTAGTGAAGCTAGTTTGGAAATCCTAAGCGGGGTGCTTAGGTAGTAGAGTAGGCATTGGGGCCGAACCACTATAAATTATGTGTTTGCGTTGATTTCTTGTTTGCGTTAATTACTTAATTATTTATCATTTCCGCATTCATTCATCAAATTACAAATCGCCTAACTAATCATAGAAAAAGGATTAAAAGTGAAATTAGACGAATCGATTTAGTAAACATATTATTCACCCCCCATCTAGTGTCGCCATTTCGCCAACAGTTCCTTCCTTCTGGTATTGAGTGTGGGAGATCTCATCTCAGAATACTGAGGCTGGTCTCTTAGTTCTCTCGGGGTTGCTATGTTTTTCATGCTCTAAGGGGCAGTGCTCGCGCTCGACTGGATATTGTTCCTTAGATTGTGTTAGTGCATCGACCAAGGGCTGACGGGTTGTCAGCCTTTGGTTTTATGCTTGGAGATCAACGATCAGGCATCGTAGCTCTTCTAGAGTTGAGTCAGTGTGCATTGAAGCGTCACTTGTCATCGTGTTAGCGTCTCTAGGTAGCAGGGGAACTGTTGCTGCTAAGTTGCTGCTTGTAGGTGGCAGCGTTTGCCTAACTCCGAGTATCTACCATGGTGAAGCATGTATGGTTTACTCGACCCTACAATGTGTGCCAAATGTTCTTATATGGAGTTGAGGGTGCAGCAAGCCTCCGCGTCTCTTGGTCCAGCGCAGCTCTAGTGGTGACCAACAAAGACACTCCGACACTCAAGTGAGAGGAAATTCTAGATGATACTTTGTTTGGAACAAATAGTATACTTTGTTTGTGTGTCGTGTATATTTTATGAGACAAGTGTTGGTGCTTGACGACGACGAGGATATCTTCCTGAATTTCGAGGGATATTCCCTGAATGTGTCGATTATTATCCCTTAGATTGCGGGCTCATTATTGTCGAATCTATAGTAATAAATATAGGAAGTTGATGTCCTTATTAGGGCAGGTGGAGTCCTTGGGCAAAATTATAGTTGGTTCGATCTAAGTCTGGTTCATGAACATGAGTGCTTCCGGGATCGAGCCGATTGGATTAAGAGAGCCCGTCTAGTCCAAAAGTTTGCAGTAGATCGAGAGCCTTATTATATTCTAGAGATATTTGAGAAAATTATAAAAAAATTATAATTTATTTGCGAAACTATAAATACTTTTCGATATTTGTCGAAATCATAACTTTATTATAATATACCAAAATTATCCCCTTAATTATATTTATTTATTTAATTATAATTGTATTGACAATTAGGGACTTTGATCAAAGTCCCTGACGACTTATATATATATTTTATTACAGAACTTGTGAAATTAATAAATTTAATAATCTAAAATAATACATTAATTATATTTATATTAGCCCTTCGAGATTTTTCATCAAAGTTTCTAACCTTTTGTTTATATATTTTTCAACTTAGAAAAATTTTAAATTTTTTATGCAAATATAATTATAATCATGTAAATGAATATAATTTTGGATAATTTTGTTATATTATAAAAAAGTGTAAATATTTATGATTTTATCAATAGATTATATAAAATTTATGATTTTCTTAAATTTATGTGTATTCTAAGGTTGTTGGAAGAGCTCTACTTTACTGTCTTGTGCATTATTTATATTTTGTCTTATATTTTGTCTTAAGTGATTTTTTGTAAACAATATTTGTCCTCAAATCATGAACCTTAAAATAATAATGCGATCTTGAAAATAAATAAATAATGCGATCGACCCTAATTACCACGACTCAGATCATGAATCCCTCAAGTTAAGGATTAGAATTTGGAATCCCTACTATCCCGCCGTCATATGTATAGTGCCCTCCCGTCTTCCATGGACGCATCCGACGGCCAGGTTAGAGGAGGCCCACCAGAAACTATGCCGGGAGGCGACGGCCGGAGTTATTGGCGGTGGAGCAAGGAAGACTTCTTTCCGGAGCCGTCGTTCCGGAACTGGGCAGCATACCGTGCAGCACTCTCCCGGACTGGCCCCCGCCTTCGCGATCGTCTTCTCCACCGATCGACCGACGCGGCAGAGCTCCTGGCCCTCCCCCGCCGCAGCGAGCATGGACTCCGCCGCTGCCTCACCTGGTGGGACCTCGCCTGGCTCGGCTTCGGCGCCGTCGTCGGCACCGGAATCTTCGTCATCACCGGCCAGGAGGCCCGCTTCGCCGCTGGTCCCGCGATCCCCCTCGCCTACGCCGCCGCCGGCCTCTCTGCTCTGCTCTCTTCCCTCATCTATGCGGAGCTTGCCTCTGACGTGCCCTCCGCCGGCGGCTCATTCTCTTATATCCGCATCGAGCTCGGCGAACTCGTCGCCTACCTTGCCGCCGCCAACATACTCCTCGAGGCCCTCGTCGGCGCCGCAGGCCTCGCCCGCTCCTGGACCTCCTATTTCGCTACTCTCATCGGCCGCGATCCCGACGCCCTCCGCATTCACGCCCCTGCTCTCGCCGCCGGCTTCGATCTACTCGATCCTATCGCCGTCGTCGTCCTCGTCTCCTGTTCCACAGTTGCTATGCTCGGCACGCGCGGCACCTCCACTCTTAATTGGCTCACCTCCCTGTTCAGCGTCGCTGTCATCGGCTTCATCATCGCCGCCGGGTTCGCCCACGCTGACACGGCCAATCTGGTCCCTTTCTTCCCCAATGGCGCCAAGGGAGTCTTCGAGGCAGCCGCCGTCGTCTACTGGGCGTACACAGGGTTCGACATGGTGGCCACCATGGCAGAGGAAACCCGGAACCCAGCGAAGGACATCCCCCTCGGGCTCGTGGGTTCCATGTCGATCATCACCGTCGTCTACTGCGTCATGGCGCTCGTGCTCGTCATGATGCAGCGGTACGACCAGCTCGATCCCAATGCGGCTTACTCAGTGGCTTTTGCCGCCGCGGGGATGAAATGGGCCAAGTACCTGGTGGCGGTCGGCGCACTCAAGGGGATGACCACCGGGCTACTCGTCGGCGCGCTGGGGCAGGGGCGGTACACCACACAAATCGCTCGCGCACACATGATCCCGCCCTACTTCTCTCTTGTCCACCCGAAGACCGGCACGCCCGTCTACGCCACGCTCCTCGTGACCATGTCCAGCGCCGCCATTGCCTTCTTCTCGAGCCTCGACGTGCTCGCCAGCGTCTCCTCCATCAGCACCCTCTTCATCTTCGCGCTCGTGGCGCTCGCTCTGCTCGTGAGGAGGTACTACAACCAGGAGGCCAGCTCAAGAGCCCATCTCTGCAAGCTGGTCTTCTTCCTGGCGGCGATCATCGCCTCCGCCGTTGCGGTGTCCGCTTGCTGGAACTCGAACCCCAAGGGGTGGATCGGGTACGCGATCACGGTGCCGCTTTGGTTTGTAAGCACGCTGGGGCTGGCGTTGTTCATCCCGCAGCAGCGGGCGCCGAAGGTGTGGGGGGTTCCGCTGGTGCCATGGCTGCCGTCGCTCTCTATCGCCACCAATGTGTTCTTAATGGGTTCGCTTGGGTACGAGGCGTACGTGAGGTTTGGGATTTGCACGGCGGTGATGCTGGTTTACTACGTGCTCGTGGGCGTGCACGCGACCTACGACGTGGCTAATGAGGAGAGCAATGCTGATACTGTGAAGGTGGAAGCAGGCGCTGATCTGGGAATCATGGAGCAGAGATGATGAATTCAAGTAATATTCCTCCCTCTTACATGTTATATTGCTATCATTTATTCATGTTCCAAATGTTAATTTTAAAATAGAATAATTCTTTATCCATGTATTGTTCAGAGTGAGTAGTTCAAACTTCCGAAGATTCAACAATCTACTTAATTTTGTAGCTAATAAGCAATATTAGACACTTGATTTCACAGCTAAATTGTTTGCACTTTGTTGTACAGCATAATTTATTTTTTTTACCATGTTGTACAACATAATTCATCGCGGTGTTTAGCAAAAATCCTTTATAAACAACATGATATTAGGCACACCATTTGTGTCCCGGGTGTTCCGTTATCATTAAATCATGGGTTTGAATGTCATTAATTAACACATAAATGAGCAACTTTTTTTATTCTCTCTTTGCTTCGTACGCACGCTTCGTTTCGTCTGCCAGCAAGCACATCACATGTACGCCTACAACGGCTAATTTCACGCGGGGGCGCTGGGCCCACCGCGCCCTCGAGAAACGTGCTCGAAGTCGAACCTTCTCGGCTCACCGAGCAACGGCTATGTTCTTCGGCCGCTCTATAAATGATGCCCCGCATCTGCTCCTTGCTCATCACCAATCACAGCGTTTTTTAGTTTCTCACTCTCCTGCACTGCTTCATCCCCTCCTTTATATTTTGTTCGCTTTTGGAAATGGCTTCATTTGGTTTCGCGTTGAAGGCATCTCTGCTGCTTCTCCTTGCGCTGGTGTTCATCGGTGCGCACGCGCGAGACTACGGCATGGCCCCTAGCCCGGCGCCGGCAATGGAGAACGGAGCCATCGTCGGGGCTTCTCTGGCCGCTTGCGCGTTGGCGCTTGCTTCCTTCTTGTTCTCCATGGCGTTGTTGCTGGGTTGAGTGCTTGCCAATTTGTGTTATTTGCTTTTTCACTTATGTTCAAATCTTTCGGCGACAGAGAGGTTTATTTATTTATTTATTTATTTTGTTGAGTTATAATGAGAAAAAAATTTAAGGACTTGAGTACAATGAAAGATTTGATTAGCGGTCGAGATTAATTCTTCATGATGTATTGTCTCCATAATTTTTAATTTAATTTGATGAATCTATTAATTCTTTGGTGGATATTATCCCTTGATTTTTGTGAAATAAATTAAAAATGCTGATTTTTCCAGTTTGAGGGTTGATTTTGGTTTCTGACGAACTTGATAGACTCGGCAAGGCGGGGCCGCGGGAGCATATTTAATGGGATATTAGGATACAGAAGTGAAGCGCAAATTAGATTTCATCTTATCGGTGAATCCACTTGTGCTCTAGCATTCGGCTACGTTGCTTTTGATTTTGGATTCGATTCCTCTATATGTTTTTTTCACGACCTGTAACGACTATATAAAGCCAATTTTTTTATAAAAAAAATAAAAAAATAAAAAATTCATCTCATCGGTGGTCAATATTTTACTAATTTCGTTGCAGGATGTTTTAAACAAAATAAAAAAATATATAGTGCATTACTGGATTGGGGAAAACAAATTTGGATGGAGAATTTTTGATCCAAATGAGATTTGGATTTGATTTTTCACGTGGGTTGGGTTGATGAGATTTTTGGGCTTTCTATTTAAATTGCATGACTAAAAAAAATTATATCAGTAAATATTTGAAATGGAAATAGGTGCAAATTTGATTCTATAAATTTTTAATTTTTTAAATTTTAAATTTATAAAATTTATTTTAATATTTTTAATTTTATAAATTTATTCCGTAATACATATTTAATTTTATCCAGGTTCATTAATTATTTGTCAATAAACTAACGTTCGTTCATACGCGACATTGGTCCGGGAAGCATTCGTTTTCTACGTCAAAGAACTCATGATGTGTAATTGACACTAGTCTAACTGATGAGGGACAATCAACGAGGACACAAACAAGAGCTCACATCACATCAGTAAAAGGAATTCTAGTACTAATAATTATGGATCTTCCATGTCAATTACACTTATCCATTGTCACCCTACAAAAAGGCTCATCTTTATTCTGCAATGGAATTCTAAGTTCCCCTATTTCAATTTTTATTATTAATAATATCTAAACTTCTATGATTTTTCCCATCCAAATTATCACACACATCTTAGTCGACCATAAATTTCACCTAAACGTACTCATTCAAGTACTCTTCCAAAATGTTCTATTCAGCAGTCAATATTACACTGTTAAATCTTCAACTCTCAAATTAGAGACTTATCAACATCAAACTGTAGCATGAAGCTGACACGGAAGGAACTAATCGGATCGGATCCACAAATCCAATCAAAGTAGGATCATTTTCGAATCGAAATTAACCACCACGATCATCCTACAAAAAGGCTCATCTTTATTCTGCAATGGAATTCTAAGTTCCCCTATTTCAATTTTTATTATTAATAATATCTAAATTTCTATAATTTTTCCCATCCAAATTATCACACACATCTTAGTCGACCATAAATTTCACCTAAACGTACTCATTCAAGTACTCTTCCAAAATGTTCTATTCAGCAATCAATATTACACCGTTAAATTAGAGACTTCTCAACATCAAACTGTTATAGCATGAAGTTGACACGGAAGGAACAAATCGGATCGGATCCACAAATCCAATCAAAGTAGGATCGTTTTCGAATCGAAATTAACCACCACGATCAAACCGACGGCGCCCACCGGAACCGGGAACCGGGAACCGTTGGTTTAAGTGGTAGAAGGCCCGGTTATGATTTAAAGACACTGTTGATAACGTTGATCTCACGTAATGCCCGATCGCAAACCAATCAAAATCCAACAGCACTAGTACTACAGTTGTGCAGTGCTAAAAGCGCCGTCCGGCACAGGACCAGCTGGTCGCCCGTTAGTCTAATTGGACCACTGGTCCTGCCTGGACTAGATTTCATATGACGGATACTTCCGCTACTCAGGGGGCGACACGTGTCAGCAGTGAACCTTTTGGTGATTGGAGTTCCTGGCCAAATTGCGCATCATTGCTGTCAGTCAGTATTATGCTTATGACGTCCAATTAACATATAATAATCATCAAATATTTAATATTAAGTCAGCTTTGTGTCTGATAATGATTTGTGACTTTTTAAGTTGTAGCGAGTCAATTTGTTGAGGAAGAAATTAATAAAGAAGGCAATCTGAATACGTCAAGGAACTAAAAGTTGACTTTTGTGGATGGGGTATTAATGGCTTTGAATTGGTTCCCAATTTAACAAATTGTCAACTCATTTTGGGCACAAATTTTATAAGATGAATCATCTGATTACTAATTTTAGTGTTTGTTTTCAAATTATCACTAGGAGAAATCAAATCAAAAATTATATATTGGTATACTTGAACATTTCTTTTTCGTATAACTTTTTAAAAAAAAAATTCAAATCATTCAAAATGATAATTGTAGTTAATAATTGTACATGAATCAATTCAATCTCAATCAAATTGAATTTTATATTTCAAATTTCTTTAGGAGCTGTTTGGTCCTCCACCAAGTGTACTTGTAATCATTGTAACTATAATATTTAGATTAATTATTTGTTTGGTTGCATGCAAATTAATGTTATTGCATTGATTTGCGGGCAACCAAATAATTGTCAGTATTAAAGTTTTTGCTATTTTTTTAAAAAATAGTTGATGTGATATGTTGACTAGAATTAAAATATTTATATTTAATTTAAATTCGACTAAATTAATTTTAAAATTTTAAAATATATTTAAAATGAATTTAAATTTTTGAAGAGTCAAATTTGAATAATATCTAATATTTTAATCCTAATTATCACGTAATATTAGAAGTTGATCAAAAAAATTAACATAAAAAATGTGCAACAAAGTATGTTTAACCACACCCCTACTATATATAATAGAGATCAAATATGCCAAACAAAAAAAAGGTTAAATGAACACTAAAAAACTATATAAAGTACAAATTATTTTTTTTGCAATAAACTCTGTAAAGTTAAATTTTATTTAATTTGGTTAATTCTATTTAAATAGATAGGAAGAAGGAAAATGATATTATTAAATAAATTTCACAAGTATTATTAATTAATCTAATAAGCAAGGACAGGCTAACTACTCTACAATGAAACTTAACGCAGATATTAATTACAATAAATATACACAAAATTTCCTCAACATTTTCTGCACATTTAAAATACATCCTACCTGAAGGTATGGGTCGCAACTAATGTATACTCCTATAATTAATGCACCTCATATACGTACTTAGAGTGACAATTTTATCCGTATTCGCTAACTAAAAATTACATCCGCAAGTAAAAATGAATATGAATACAAATACAAATTTAAAAAAATTATATCCGCGCGGATATGGTGCGGATACGGATATGACTGTGAATCCGCACCGTATCTGCATCGTATCCGCATCGCCTATCTGCGTCTCTGAATTATTATTTTGTTCATATAAGTTATTAATATATATATATATATAAGAGCTCTATGATAATTTCATGTCAAGATGAATTTTGAAGTATATTATATATTTATTTTGGATCAATGAATTGGTAATTTATTGATTTTTTAAATTAAATATATATTTTAAATATTTTTTTATTAAATACGGTGTGGATACGGATGCAATGCGGATATTCATATTCATATTCACATCCGTAGCGGATACGGTGCGGATACGGATGGGCAGATATGGGATGCAGTGCGAATACGAATAATTCAATATCTGATCCGTTGCCGGCCCTATACGTACTCCTTCAATATACCACATTAATATATCACCAAATTAATTACAATTATTTGGGTGTTTTGATGGATAATTACTAAGCTGTTTCCTCCTGTTATTTTCTCAAAATTGACTCCTTGATGTGAACCAAGAAGAGAAGCAAAATTTTGTATGAGCTACGCATTAATTCCATCCTTATCATTTCTTTTTGGGAAGGAAGGAAGGAAGGAAGGAAGAAAGAACAAATAGTTACTGTTGGATATCACCACCTTATACTTCTTCTCCTTTCTATTTCTACCATGAATCCATGATCATAAACCCCAACCACCGCTACAGTTCTTCCCCGGCCTCTCCCTAGCTATAAGTACACCGAAGAGTACTCTTCTCTTCTTCTCCTCCATTAAAGCCCCTGCTCTGCTTAATTTCACTCCACGACCATGGTGGTCTTGACGAAACCAGCTCTGGGAAAGCCAAGCAGCTACTTCTGCGGTATCCCAGTGATCAACCTGAGAGAGCCCGGCTCAGCAGCCCCTCTCGTGAGGGCCTGCGAGGAGCTCGGCTTCTTCAAGGTCACCAACCACGGCATCCCCATGGAGCTCATTTCCAAGCTGGAGGCCGCCGCCATGGAGTTCTTCGCCCTGCCGCAGACCGACAAGGACCGCTCCGGGCCGGCAAACCCCTTCGGTTACGGCAGCAGGTGCCTCGGCGGCAATGGCGACGTCGGCTGGGTGGAGTACCTCCTCATGGAGATCACCTCCGATCCCGCGGCTCTCACCTTCCTCGCGCAGTCATCGGCGAACTCTTTCCGGTATCGTTTTTACACACGATCTCGATCCAAGAATCCAACATTTAACAATTGAAATAAGCAACCTTTGCATGCAGGTGCGCGTTGAAGGAGTATGTACTGGCGGTGAGGAAGCTGGCGGGCGAGGTTTTGGAGATGATGGCGGAGGGATTGAAGATTGAACCGAGGGATGCGCTGAGTAGGCTGGTGATGGACGAGGAGAGCGACTCGATGTTGCGGGTGAATCACTACCCGCAATGCCCGATGCTTCAAGGTTTGAATAATCAAGCGGTGACTGGGTTCGGGGAGCACACTGATCCACAAATCATATCGGTGCTGCGATCCAACAACACCTCAGGGCTGGAAATCTCGCTGAGGGACGGCAGCTGGGTCTCCGTCCTACCCGACCGGGAGTCCTTCTTTGTCAACGTTGGTGATTCCTTGCAGGTGATATATAGAAATAAATTATCTATGCTAACAATTTGTGTGCATATTAAATGAGGATTAATTAAGAATGTGTGGATTGCGTTCAGGTTCTGACAAATGGCAGATTCAGGAGTGTGAGGCACAGGGTGTTGGCGAATGGGTTGCAGTCGCGGGTGTCGATGATCTACTTCGGGGGCCCACCGCATGGGGAGAGGTTGGCGCCGCTGTCGCTGCTGCTGGGGGAGGGAGAAGAGAGCCGCTACAGGGAGTTCACATGGTGCGAGTACAAAACCTGTGTCTACAGCAACATGCTCGCGCACAACAGGCTTGAGCATTTCCAGAAATAGTAGCCTATTCTTCTTCTTCTCTTTAATCCAACATATATGTGTACAAAAAGATCTCATCTTTTCTACTTCATCAGTATGTTTAGAGTGATCTAGGTATATATTGCAATTAAGAAGCATTTTCTTTTCAGTTTTGAAAAGAATGGCAGCTTGCTGTTCATGCAGAGTGTTGATAGATTGCATCTTCTTCTTCTTCTTCTTCTTACTATTCCAATTTCCAAGTAGATGTAAATAAAAAGGCAGGAATGCAAGTTGGAAAGTTGAAAATAATAGGAGGTGGCAATCAAATCACCCACAGTGGCATTAAATCATAAGAGGAAACTGGAGAATTCTTCCATAAAAAGAAGGAAACAGAGAGGGTTCGTTCATTCTCCCTGTTTCAGAGAACTCTCTTTTTTATTTTGTTAGGTCACAAGTCTCATTCATGCATGTTGAACAGCTTAAAATCAGTATTAGTTTCGTGCTAGTTTCTCCCCCTCCTAATAAAAGGAAAAAAATCTTAGAATTAAGAAATTATTTTTTTTGGCGATGATAAGTTTGCTCTTAGGACAAATGTGCATGTGTGAAACTTATTTTAAGCAAAAGGTGTTTGCAGGAGATATTATTAAGAACTGCACCTGTCATATTGTCAGATTAAATTTCTTTGTTCATATGAAAAAAAGTAAAACAAAAGAAATATCCTTTCTCAAAGAAGTGCACGGTGCCACAGTGGTTTATCAAATCAGTGATCTCTGCTCACATTAAAAAATGAATAAAAAGACAATGTAGCATGTTCTTGACAGATATAATCAGCCATGCCAGCAAAGCTGGGAAATTAAAAATTGCATCTTCATGGAATACTATTTACATAATTTCTGCAAATGTGCATTATTATATATATATATATATATAATTCCTTAATAGTATGATATGATGTTTGAAATAGCATATTTTTGTTGATACTGTTGATACTTAAGACAATCTAAATTATGTATGTGTTAAAATGTGACTACAAAAGATAATGATAAGTGTCATTAAGATTCAAAAGTTTAATGAACAATGATGACATCAATGACATGATAAGCATAACTTGGGTTATAGTGATTAGTTTCTTGATGCAAATAGCCTAATACCCATTAAATATTAGCAAAATTATGATCCCAAATACAAAATAACTGATGGGGCCCCATCTAGTAATTAACCAGGTTGTGTAGGGTAAGGTTGTGGGTGGGTCAAAGTGAAAAGATCACAGTGTCACCCTGTGGGCATGCAGGGCTTGACCACATGAGCTAGACCTCATCTTTTAATTGGGTCGCTCAGTCAAATCATATGCAAATGTGGTTAAGTCTTCTTGACCTATTAAGTGAAGATGGTAACTTTTTTAGGGAAGAATTTTGTCTTCCAGCTTCTACAAGACATCAACCTAATTAAATCCTACTCCTAGTTTAGGGATCCATTTTTTCCCCTTTATGTTTAACGTGTAATGTAGCTCCTCGATCAAAAGTGTGTAGCCCACATAATATCTCAGTGTAATTGTTGACCAAATGTCTCAAATGCGGAATGAAACGAAAGGATATGTAGCTCAACTCCTGATTAATTGATTGAAGATTCAAAGAACAATAATGCAATCCTTAATTTATTGAAATAATCTTCAGAGATTTTAAACTGGAAAAGAGATATCGCGCTCGAGAGCTGAAACTATTCACTTTTCAGTCTCTCTTATTTATACTTGTCAGTTATTTTTTTTAAAAAAAAGAAAAATTACAAGCATGCCCTTCTTACTTACACATTTATTACATTTTCACTAAACCTAATTTCATAATTCTCCCATATGTGAAAGTTAATTCCCGTCGATACTCTCTCTTTGTCTTTCTTCAGCTGCTGCTATTTGCTACTTCACTTTCTCCCTTTCGAGCTCTCGGCAACACACCCATGACAAGTTGGTGGAATGGAGAAAGAGTTCTCCATTCACAACTTGAAACATTGTTTCTGGTGTTGAGGAGCTGATAGAGCTTTAGTCAGCACGTCGGCTGGCTGTTCCTCACTGGGAAGATACATAGGTTCAATTAACTTGGCCTGAAATTTCTCTCGGACGAAATAGCAATCTATTTCAAGATGTTTCATCCGCTCATGAAACACTGGATAGTAAGTGATATGTAGAGCACTTTGCGAATCACAATATAATGGTATTGGCCTTTTTTTGTTCAATTCTCATCTCTGCCAGAAGATTTGTAATCCACACAAGTTCTGTCGTGGTGCTCGACAAGGCTCTTAGCTCGTTTTCAGCACTAGAACGACTGACGATGGCCTATTTTTTGCACCTCCAGTTCATCACAGAAGCACCCATTTTAATCACATATCATGTCACTGATTTCCTACTCCGCGTGTAGCTTCCCCAGTATGCATCGAAGAAACCAGTTAAAGACAAGTCATTTTCAGAAGGATAAAATAGTCTCATTCCCACTGTTCCTTTCAAATACTTCAAGATTTTTAATGCTGCCTGAAAATATGACATCATTAGTTCCTATACATATTGACTCAACTTATGTACATTGTACATCACATCGGGCCTGATTATGGTGATGTATAATAATTTTATCAATAGGTGTTTTGTATGCTGAGTTATCTTGAAAATGTACTTCATTTTCTACTTCTTCTTTACTATGTTTTCTGTTCAAAGCCATGGGAGTTGACTTGGATTTACCGTCCTTCAACTTCATGTCATTCAAGAGGTCTATAATGTATTTGTGTTGGCAAATATGTATCCATTTGCTGTTTCTCTGTACTTCTAATCCCAAGAAGTATTTCAACAGTCCCAGGTCTTTTATCTTGAACCTTTCATCCAAGTATTCCTTCACTTACTTTATGCCTTCAACATCAAATCCTGTGAGAATTATATCATCTACATAGATGAGTACCAAGACAATTTGTTCATTTTCCTTCTTTATGAACAAACAAGGATCACAGGTGCTTTGTTTGTAACCTTTCTCTTTAATGCTGGTGGAGAGCTTGGAGAACCATTGCCTCCCAGCTTGCTTTAATTCATACAAGGATTTGTTCAATTTGCATACTCTCTTATCTCCAATTTCTTCATATCCTGGTGGCATTCTCATATATACTTCATCTTCTAATTCCCCATATAAATACGCGTTATTTACATCCAGCTGATGTAAGGGCCACTTTGAGGTTGAAGCAATGGCTAGAGTATTCTCACAGTAGCCATTTTTGATACAGACGCAAAGGTATCAAAATAATCTACTCTCTTAATTTGAGTGTATTCTTTTGCAACCAATCTGAATTTGTATTTGTCTACTGTGTCATCTTGTTTGTGATTTATCTTGTATACTCATCTACACCCTACTGGATTCTTCCCTTCAGGTAATGGACACAAGTTCCATGTGTTATTCAATTCTAAGGCATCCAGCTCCTGTTTCATGGATTCTCTCCACACTTGACTTGTCACAGCTTCCTCATAAGATGTTGGCTCATGGTGAACATCTATTGCGGCTATGAACCTTTGATGAAACTCTGGGGTACTTGCCAGTGTCACATAACTCTTCAAAGGATATGGTGTAGTGGTATATGATTTGGCATTTCTGTGAACAGATGTATGAATGAGTTGACTACAAACATAATCTTTCAACTTAGTTGGCCTTTTTTACTTCTCTCTTACTCCTTCTGAAACCTTATTGGTTTTCATTTCTTTTTGTGCCCATGTCATTATTTCTGATTTCATTTGTCTCATGTTCACTTCCATCTCGTGTCTGAACTATCAGTCTCAGTTTGATCAAGTATTGAATCAAATGTGTTTTGACTACTTTGCTCAAGACTTGGAGAGTTAGTACTATTTTCCTGATATCTAACATCGGTTTCGACTTCTTCTTCACTACAATTCAAGGGAATTGGGTATACCATTTTCTGTATGCATTTTTTATTGAATGGGAATATATGCTCAACAAATAACACATCCCTTGAAATTGTGATGTCATATCGATTCAAGTTAAGTACCTTGTATCCTTTCTTACCTTGAGGGTATCCAATGAATACTGATTCATGTCTTCTAGCATCAAATTTGGATCTGCCTTGCCTCATGGAACTAGTGTAGCATAGACACCCAAAGGCTCTAAGGTGATCTAGTTTTGGGAAAGCTTTATATAATATTTCGTAAGGGCTTTTGTTTGATAATTTCACACTTGACATCCTGTTAATCAAATAAGTGGTCGCTTGAATACATTCTCCCCAAAAAAAATTTGGCAACTGAGCTTGGAATTTCAAGCTCTCAGCTATAGCATTTTGCTGAGGGGCATCTACACAAGTACTGTGATGCAGTATCCCTTGTTCAGCTAAGAACTCCTTCACAGTAGAGTTGAAAAATTCAGAACCATTATCATTTCTCATAATTCTGATGCAGCTGTTGTACTGGTTCTTGACCATTTTAATGAAATTAATCAAGATACTTGGAACTTGACTTTTGAGTGAAAACAAGAAGGTCCAAACAGCTCTTGAATGATCATCTACCATTGTTAGAAAATATGAACAGTCATCATGGGCTTTTACCCTGTGAGGACCCCAAACATCAACATGTACAAGCTCAAAACAGCAAGAAGCTTTATTTGTACTATTTGTGAATGATAGTCTACACAATTTTGCAAGTGGGCAAATGTTACAAAACAAACTTGTTGTATGTTTCAACTCAGGTAAATATTTTGATAACAATTTCATTCTCTCAAGTGGCATGTAACCTAGTCTAAGGTGCCACAAAGTACCAGCATCTAACCTCACAGACATAGCTCTGCCCCCAATTTTTGGGTGATATCATTATTCCTTGACTCCTTCAAAATGTAGAGTCCCTTCTCTTCATCACCACTCCCCATCACCTCCTTCGAAACTAGGTCATGTATGATGGATTAAAAGTTATGAAACATCCCAACTCTTTTGTAAATCTACTTACAGACATTAAGTGGCACTTGAAATATGAGTCTAACAATGTATTTTGTAACTGAATGTGTTCATTCACATGTACAGTACCAATACCATTTATTGGTACCGAAGTACCATTGGGTAATGAAACCCTATCATGAAATGTTGGCATAATAGTCTTCACCATGCCAATTTCACTCGAGGCAATATGATTTGTTGCCCTACTATCTAATATCCACTTTTTTTCATAAGTATTTAGATAGTTTTTGTGATACTCACCAGCCATGTTAACAACTGCTTTGGATCCTTTCCCATTGAACATGTCCAATAGTGTCCGATATTGTTTCTTTGTAAATCCTCTATGATCTTCATCATTTCTTTTGTCATCAGATTCCTCAAATTTGTCTTCTGTTTTGGTTCCACTAGCTTTAGTCATTGCATTGTTGGCAGGTCTGTCATTGTATTGGTTGGTGTACTTCTGTTTGTCTTTATAGTTTCTGTTTCATGATGGGATACCCAACTAATTTGAAGCAATTCTCTCTAGTATGGCCCGACCTCTTGCAATAGTCACTAAACCTCCTTTGTTGATTACTTTCGCTTCCTTTTTCTGCCCTGAAATCAGAACTGGGTGCTTGTTTGAAACTACCCAGAGCTACACTGTCAACTGAAGTGCCTTTTTGCACACCAATTCTTCTCTGTGATCCTTCCTAGCTAAGCAAAGAATAAGCTTGGTTGATATCAGGGAGAGGTTTCATCAGGAGAATCTGTCCCTTGACATGCATATACGATTCATTCAGTCTCATTAAGAATTGTCTTAGCTTCATTTTCTCAATTCTCAACCTTCCTCTAACAGTATCAGTGTCTATATCCATGTCCACTGCATCAAGTTCATCCCACAAGGACTTGAGCTTTGTGAAGTATGCGACAATGGACAGATTTCCTTGCCTTAGTGTGTATATCTGGACTTTCAAATCAAAAATCATGGGTTCATTGCTTTTGCTGAACCTGTTATCCAAGTCTACCCACATTTTATTGGCAGTGTTTGCATATATCACACTAGTTGTTAATTTATGTGCAATAGACTGTATGATCCATGATCGAACCAAGTCATTGCATCTTTTTCATATTCCATACATTGGAGAGTTAGAATCTGGTATAGAAATTGAACCATCTACAAATCTTAACTTATTTTTTTGCATATAATAAAATCATCAAAGATTCACGCTAAGGTAAATAGTTTTCTTGTCCACTGAGTCTCACATATATAAGAAAAATACCTAGAGTCATTATCATGAATCAGAAACAGATCATTATCATAACCCGCAACATCTGATGCTGATCTGATCTCCTCTTGATTTGCGGATTCGGCTACAATGGATTCAGCCGACTGGGATCTGCACTTTCTGACCATGACGATTTGGGGAAGAACTTGATTAGCACGGATCTGCGATTTCGCCTAAACAACTTGCTATGATACCATGTTGACCAAATGGATCTCAAATGCGGAATGAAATGAAAGGATAATCCAGCTCAACTGATGGTTAATTGATTGAAGATTCAAAAAACAATGATGCAATCCCTAATCTACTAGAACAATCTCCAGGGATTTTAAATTGGGAAAAGGATATCGCGCTCGAGAGCTAAAACTATTCATTTTTCAGTCTATCTTATTTATACTTGTCAGCTATTTTTTTAAAAAAAATTTACAAGTATGCCCATCTTACTTACACATTTATTACCTTTTCACCAAACCTAATTCCGTAATTCTCTCATATGTGTCAGTTAATACCCGCTGATACTCTCTTTTTGTCTTTCTTCAACTGCTGATATCTACTACTTCACTTTCTCCCTTTCGAGCTCTCGACAACAGGAATTTGAGGGCCTCCATTGTTGAGATTTTGAAAGTTTCTGAATGGGCTCACGGCTATGAGTTAGGTTGCTTGAATTGATCATATATATATATATAATATAATATAAGGAGTGGATGGTCAATCAATGTACCAGAAGTATTACAAAGCTTTTTGATATTTAATTGCATGAATGTAGGCTTAATTTAAGTCTAACTATATATGTTAAATTAATTTAGCCATTTTATTAAATATCTCAGCTTTATGTTCTTCCACTTACAAATAGCAATGTGTTCTTTTAAATTTTTTCGGACATATTTATCTTAATAAATTGTCTTTTCAAAGTAAAAGGAAGTAGAAGGATTTGAAGTTGGGAGACTAATTCGAGATAAATGATCTGCACCCTAATATAATATTTGATGTCATAGTATGTTGATTTCTTGTTCTTATATACCACAATGCGTGTTAGTATTTTTTTTTAAGAGAGAAAACAACCAATTAGTTTAGGTAATACTCATACTAAAAGATTCACCAGGGAATTCCTCAGCATCTACTAGTTGAGTATATCCTTCACTATCTAGTTCCTTATTTCTCATTTTAGAATCAATCAAGTTTACATCAAAATCAGACGCAGAGTCTATCTTTTCAACATTCTCCTAAATACTTTTAATTACATTCATATATGTAGCTTTAGCAAGCTTATGTGCCACTTAATTCTTCCTATTAGGTGCTCTAGCTCCCATGGAGCTTTAAATTCCCCTTCTAATATCTTTATGATCCTGCACAATCTGAAAATACTTTCATTTTACTAATCTTTTTCTTTCTTATATTGTCTAGCTCATGCAAAATGGCCTTAGCCTCCGCATGTAATGGCTAGCCTTCCCCAACTCCATTTTCATGTGAAAAGTTTTACTCCAATTTTCAATTCAATGTATCATATTTAGCTTTACATAGTTCTATCCGTTGATCCTCTTTTTCATTCAATACATTCAGCACTTTTTTTTTGCCATCAATGCCTTTTTAGCAACTTTCAAATCCCTTATTCCTAGCTCATCCCCACCTTTGCTCATAGTCACTTTCTTCCCGCTTACTATTTTAATTGATTTCGACTTACTATCAATCGACCAAAAGAAATCTCTTTCTAATTGTATAATCTTATTTATTGATTTATCAATCCATAAGTTCATTAATGAATGGGTAAAAATGAATTTGATAACAGAGTTTATTAACACACTATTACCTACTTGAGATATCATATTTTTTGTCATGATTTCATTCTTCTTTCAACTTTTTCTATCAATTTATTCTGCCGCTCATTATTCATCCTCTTTAGAGTAAAATAGGATCCTAGGTAATACATAGAAAATTTTCCCTCTTTTATATTGATGATATGATAAATATCATGTTTACCTTCTTCTTCTTCTTCTTCTTTTTTTTATCTTTTTTCTTTTTTGCATTTCTCTAGAAAAATGGACTTTTGACTTTTGAAGAATGACCTTTTGTCTTGAAATTTCACCGTACAATTTCATAACTTCCTTAAGTCCATTACATGACTTCTTAATTAGTGCCTCTTATAACAAAATTGATATGATGCACTTAAAAGAAATAATTCTTCCATCTTTCACAAATTTATTTATGATTTTTGAAAGAAATTCTTCTATGATTATGAATAGATAAGGTGACATTGGATCATCCTATCTAAGTCCCTTGAAACTTTTGAAACTCTTTAAAATAACATCATTTATCTTGTAATAGATATTTATATTCTCTAGGCAGCCCATTATCCATTCCATAAATTTATCTGGAATCCTATCTATTGCATGACCATATACGAAGTCCTCCATCTAGTTCTATCATAAGCCTTCGCTAAATCAGCTTTGATTAAAAAATATGCATTTTTTGACTTTGATTTGTACATTGATTTCACAACCTTATCAAATAAGAACACATTACATGTAATTGTTTGTTGGGTATAAAAGTAGTTTGCTCCTTACTAATGATTTTGCTTAACAAATGTTTCAATCTACTTACTATATCTTAGCTACAATCTTGTATATTACATTGCAGAGGGCTATCGGCCTTAGATGAGAAATCATTCTTACTTTTTTTTTTTTTTTTTTGAATCATTATGAGCATATTATCATTCCACTTTGAAGGCATCTTTCTAAAATTAAATAATTCATTAATTTTCAAAGAAACTTCATTTTTAACGGTAGCCCAATTAGAGATAAATTTTTTTAATATGTAACCATCCATACTCGGGCTTTCCCCCCTACCCAAGGAGTTCACAGCTTGTCATATTCCTTTTTCGTTTATTTCTTTTTATCAATCCTTCACTTTCCTATATATTTAGAACATCTCATTCTAAGGTGACGTTTGGTTGATACAACTTCCTATATATTTATCAAGAAGTTGTATTTTTTTTATCTTATTTGGTTGACACATTTTCTGTATTTTGTAGGAAGTACAACTTTCTTAGGAAATGTGACTTCCTGCAAAATATAGGAAGTAACTTAATTATCTAGGAGGATCTAGGTAAGTTGCACTTCCTATGTTGTATTTAAAAGAAAAATACAATTGAATCCTTACATTTGCATTTAATACTAGACTTAATTTATGTTTTCAACATTATGAGATTAGATAATTCATAAATTCTTAACTTATTTATTTTATTTTATTTTATTTTTGAACAAAATATATATGTAATTTTTTACATTAAATCCAAATAAAAATTATTTTATATATATAATAAATTATATATGAAAAATATTATATTTTACATATACATATTAAAATAATAATTTAAGTAAATTGTAATTTTTTTCATATATTATAATATATAAAAATTAAAATATTAATTTATAAAAAGAATGATATATTGGTCATTTGATATAGACTTCTTAGGAAGTACTCATGTCAATCAAATATGTTACGGGTGAAAAATTACACTTCATATCAAGTAATTTTTTATCAATCAAACACATTTTTGGTACTTTCCGAGAAATATATGTCAAAAGTTAATTCATGATAATTATAATTTTTTTAAAAAATTTACTTCTCATGTCAACCAAACGAGACTTAAGTCTGCAATCATTTTTTGCGCTAGTCATTAGGTTATTTTCCTTTTCACAAATTTTTTCATACCACACAACCACTTGATTTGATATTTCTGTAGCATCAGTGTATTCTCTATCTCCTACTTCTAGCATTTCAATCTGATTTCTTACTCTCCTCCTTTTGACTAAATTATGGAATTATTTTGTATTTTTATCACCACGTTCTAACCATTTTGTTTTCAATTTTAACCGCCACTTTAATTATAGTTGCCTGCTTAAAGCTATCACCTTATTTGAAGCACACATGACGGCTTCCAAATCATCTCTAGTAGCACTTCCATACGCCTCTCTCAACTCCAGCATTTTCCGTTCTTTATTGGCTTCTTTGAATTTCCACTCCAATCTTCCTACCTTTTCCTTATTCCACTGATTCAGAACACCCTTCAACTTATCCAACTTTTCTTCTAACCTTGCAAACTTCATTTCCTACTATAATCTTATAGGATTTTGCTCAGAATGGGTGAGGCTGATTTCGAAGATGTCAGGCTCGTGATTGTAGAATTCCTTACAATTAATGATGATATGAGTATCCTTGTATGGCTAGATGGAGCCCCTGGGCTATATCGTCTGACTTGACTCAAGTCTAGTTCATGAGTGTGGGCGTTTTTGGGTCTAATCCGGTCGGGCCCGAGGTGTTAGTCCAGTCCACAACTCTCGAACTTGGTCGGAATCTCAGGACTTCGTGTCGAGGTTGGAATTTGGTCGGAATCCTCAAACTCGGGATCCGAATTGACGTCCACGTGCGAGTCACGTGTGCAGTGGGCCGACCATGACCACTACTAGGACCTGCCACCCAGACAGAACACACGCCGACATTCGATCAAAGACGCTCGGTAACCAACACCCACTAACCACACACCATTACCGGAGACAACGTAGGAGCTAAAGAAGGGGTCGTTCATTCAAGTTTAAATCAAGAATCCGAGTAGAAAATCCCATCAGTAGAAGAAGAACCAACCTTAGTAGAACTCAGAGAAATAGAAGTTTCAGAGTTCTTCAAAGAAACACCATTCGCGGACAATCAACCTTGTGGTGTTGGATCAAACCACACGAGAAGCACACCGAAGGCAAATTTTCCGTTGGCACCGGGGGCCACAGGAGAGGCCGACGAGACCGCGCGGGGTGATCGCCGACGGCCGGGAGGGCCGACCGGCGTGGGTTCAGGCGAAGCAGCGGCGGGGTTGGGCGCAGGGGCGAGGGGCGAGTGGAGAGGGAGACGAGTGAGGGAGAGGATTATTTTAGATTTAATTGATTTAATAAATAAGTTATTAAAGAAGAAAGCTGTATCGCATGAAATGAGATTGATTTGTAAATTATTAAGATATTTTTATAGTTGATCGTAGAGTCGTTGGATCGAGTTGAGGTGAATACTAAAGTTGTAAATTTTCACGTGCTGAACATGATGGTGGTGTCAGATTTCAGATTAGAGATCGTTTGGTATGATTTTTATATTTTACTGTTGTTTAGTAAGTGAGTGATAGTTGTGTTTGAAATTAATTTATTTGGTGGACCCCGAGTTGTCGGTTGGAGTTGAGGTGAATAGAAAACTTGATTATTTTCGCGTTCCAAACGCGATGGTGGGGTTGGTTTTCCAAGAAAACATTGTTAGGATGCCCTTCTAGTAGATTGATTTCTTAGGTGTTTAAATAATATTAAATTATTAATTTGAGAATTTAGTTGATTAATTAGTGTGGTATAATTTTAGTTTGGAGAGTGTGTTGAGAGTGGGTTGAGCCTGCAAGTTCGTTGTTCATTGTCTGTTGTTGATTTATCGTCGGAGATAAATTACAAATATACCATTGCTTCCGTTATTTGATTTGCTTCTTAAAAATTTATTGAACTCTCATTGCACATTATTGTTCGACATGCCATGTAGAGAAATTGCATGTGTTATATTTTATTATTGTTTATTAGTGTTTATTCTTGATCATAGTATGTTATACTAATCCTATGGTGCATTGGATTAGTCATTGTATGCATAGTGCCATATTGTTATATGTGTGTCGTTTACTTATTGAGCATGTTATTATCCTGTTAATCATGTCATAATCACTTGGAGTTGTTGCTATATTGTTGATCATGATGATGTTATGTTATTAACATGTTGATCATATCGTTATCACTTGAAGTTGTTGCTATATTGTTGATCATAGTGATATACCTTGTTGCACTCTTGGAGTCGAGTTGCATGATTGTTGTCGATCTGGAGGCTACGGCCTTGGAGAGGACTTCGGTCCGGAACCATTTTAGTGTGGTACCCCGTAGGGATGGGAGAGGGTATGATATTGACTAGTCACTTTGGACACCTTCGGGTGTGAGGATGTCGGATGCGACATTTGACGGGCTACCTGCTTGGTGGGGGTAGTCGCATCATTGTTGGAGCAGAAGATTGATGCCACTCTACAGCTGATAGAGTGTGGTGTTTTTACCCAACGGTCCACACGCTCGATGATTCAGTTGATGTTGTTTAGGAGTAGGTAAAGAGTATTTATTGTGTTCATTGTCTTTGACTGCATCTTAGGCCATGTTGTTATTCATTGTTGAGTTGACACTTGATGCTTGTTGATCATATTATGATTCTCCTACTCAGTACCCGCTGATCTCCGTTGTATTTACTTCAGATTTGCAAGGGTGAGCGATCGATTTGTAGATCGAGGTGTAGATAGTTTTTAGACAGCTAGTAGACAGTCGTAGATGTGGAGCTCTGATGACGACTGCTTTTGTATTTTATTTCGTTTTATCGCCTTATAACGCTAAATCTTGATATTGTTATTTTGGAGCTATAATATGTAGAACTATTTGATATTTTATTAAATCTTGTATTTCATCGGACTGATCCTTATCGTATGTACCGTCGGACTCATGAATTGTAATTATTGATTTTAATGGTGTTGTTTTATTTTATGTTATGATTCGTGGCTTTAATTTCCTTCCACTGCGTGGCGTTCGAGTCGTCGCCGTCGCATCTCGGGACGGGCATGCCGGGGGCGGGCCCGAGTCGGGGCGCGATAATTTTATTTTTTCCGTAAAAACAATGTGATAAAATTAAAATTTTGAAATTAATTTGTTTGTTGTAATATTAAATACATTAGATATATTATATTTTAAACTTATGGAGAAACAACGAATGAAATAAAAAAAAATAGTGACATTTAAATTTGAATAAAAGATCACAATTTTTTATATTTAGTACAAATAATATTCCGTTGTCATTGCATATTTATTTAAATATTTGGATTAATTTTTTTTACTATATTGGTCTATTAACTTAATGATGATTTGTGAACCTATTTGTGCTAAAATGGTAGTAGCATTCGGATATATTGTCTAGATCTTGGATTCAATCTCTAGTTGTAACACTGTGTGCTTTTTCTACATTTTTGTACGTTTTGTAATATATTTTGTGTAGTATATTACTGCGTTAACGCTTCGTAATGACTGACTTATAAAGTCATTTGTTTGACGGAGAAAAAAAAACTTAACGATGATTTGAAATATCTTGATTATTAAATAGCGAGGTCTGCAATAAATGTGTATTAATTAAGAAAGATAAAATTGTGAAAATAAACTCAAATGAATAAAAAATGCTATATGTTAGACTGGAAAAAAAAACATTACGCCAACATATAAAATTAGTATTATTTAATTCATATTTAAATTAGATAATGAACCTGAATGATTCAAAATAAAAATTTATACAAATGAATGCAGTAATACATATGAATGCTCCAAATTAAATAATGAATAAATCAACATTAAAAATAATAAAAAGTCTACATTTACCACATCAGTAAAGTTTACTTTTGAATATGAATTAAAAAGGTTAGATGTTAAAAAAAGAAAAAAAATAACATTCTATATACATATTAAAGTTAATAATATTTAATTAATATTTAAATTTGGTAACAAATTTTTATTAGTAAAATATATGCAAATGAATGTTGCAAATTAAATAATGAATTAATCAATACTAAATTTAGCATTGAGTAATCGAAATAAAAATTTGTGTAAATGGATATCATGTAATGAAAATGAATGCGAATTAAATGATGAATAAATTAATATTAAAATTATTAAAAAGCAAAAAAGTACTATATTTGTCACATCGGCAAAATTTGTTTATGAAAATATATCTTGAAGTTGATAAATTATTGTATGATTTGACGAATAATTTGGGGTAAAAAAGGAGTAAATATGCTCCATAGGTTGACTTGGGTTGAGAAAGGAAATAAAATTTTCAAAGGCAGTTTTGAGTTATAAAAAATTATGATTTTAATAATTACTAAATTCAGATTCGGATCCGGTAGTAAAAGTCTAAAAGATAACTCGATCTGTTCTCGGTCCATTCTCACTGTCAAAAGTCAGTCTCCTTCTATTTATTTGATCGCTTCCTCTCATTCTTTCGATTCTGAGGTGCTGCTGCCGCTGCTAGTCTTCTTCGGCTCCGCTGTCCTCATTTCGGCCACACTTCATCTATCAGTGTGTTCCTTTCGCTCTCTCCTTTTTCGTTCTCCAGTGATTCCGAGATCCGCTTAACCATCAAACTGAATGTGACAGGAGTAGGTCAAGATGTTCTTCGGATGGAAGAAAGAGACGAAGAAAGACGATGCAGCGGCAGAGCACAGTAACGGGGGCCAGATAAATGAAAGAAAGGCCGATCTGGCTGTTTACGAGCAGTTTGAGCAACAGGTGGGATTTTGTATCTTCTTTGCTGCTTTTGCTGCACATGCAGCAGCGCAAACGCGATGTTTTCATGGGGTTATCATTTATGACCATTCGTTGCAGGAAAAAGTCAACGGGGTACGACCAGGAGTCATTTCAGATGCAGAGAGACTGTAAGATTCCTATTTTCTTGCATGTATCTGACTAAGACGCGGAAATTTTGGTTCATTCTCATGCGGATCTTGATAGTTTTCCACTCGTTTCCATCACTGTTTGCAAACCTTAATTGCCAATGCCTGCAGTGAAATTTGTGTTGAGAAGTTAATGTAATTGTTTAGAGTGGCTTATTATGTTTGCGTCAAGTTTGCTAGATTATATATGAATAGATCTTGCATCAAGTGTGCCCTAATTCTGCTTGTCAAAATGTTTCTTTGGCAGGCAAAGGCCGTTGCTTCCACCTTTTGAATCCGCAGAAGTTCGAACTTTAGCAGAGACTTTGTGCAGGTAAATTGAAGGATCAAGATGACTCCACGAAGATTCTGCATTGAGTTTTCTTCTTTTTTAAAAAAAAAATACAAACGATTTAATTTTACTGGCCTCTAATGGCATTAGAATTTGCAAAACTTTGCAGGTGATCTGACTAGTATTTCCTTTACAGAGATATCATCCGAGGAAGTCCAGATGTAAAATGGGAAAGTATCAAAGGACTAGAAAATGCTAAACGACTTCTCAAGGAAGCAGTAGTGATGCCAATTAAGTATCCCAAGTAGGTGTTAGTTTAATGTTTGCGTTCATGTTCGTCAATCTACCATGTTTATCCCAATGCATGTTTGTTGCTCGAAGAATTTGTTTAATCATCTTAATTTAGTTCATCTAATATAATTTTACTTATAGCCTTCTCAAGACAAAATTGGTTTACCGGGCATAATATGGCATTTTATTTATCTCTGTTATATCTTTTTCTCCGTTCTTTATGTTTCATAAATCACATAGGTTCATTTGACAGATTAGATTAAATATTATGAGATTTAAATTATGTCAAACTCAATAATCTTCTTTACTTGTGTGTAATTATAGGTACTTCACAGGGTTACTTTCCCCTTGGAAAGGAATTTTGCTTTTTGGCCCCCCAGGAACAGGAAAGGTTTGTCTTCATTCAGATGCCAACATTCTCGTAATAAGAAAGTATTTATCAAACCTCATCCTATTTTTATTCTTCCAATGGAGATTCTCCATGCTTGTAAGTTGTGAATATGACATACTCATACTCATATCATATGATATGAGAATGGTTCAAAGTTCCATAATAATCGTGATCTTTTTATTTATATCTTCACTAGAATGGATTACAATTCTGCAAGGTTTGGTTCACAACTAATTAAGGGTGCAAGTTTATGTTGTTTTGACATATGAACATTTTTTTCCTCAAAAAAGAAAATCAATGTTCTTTACTCTATATATCAGACAATGCTTGCCAAAGCTGTGGCTACTGAATGCAAGACTACCTTCTTCAATATTTCAGCATCATCAATTGTCAGCAAATGGCGTGGTATGTGTGTTTGACATATTTTCTTACTTATCATTCTTTCTTAGTTCTATTTGCTCATTCCATTGTTCAGATATAAGTACAATTACTTGTTTCAGATATTTTTTAAATTTATGGCACATTTTCCTCGTCATTAATTATTTGTAGGATAATTAACCTCATGCCAATAGCATTTGTTTCATTCCATTGCAATTTTCACTTTTACTCAAGAGTATTCGCATCTTATGTTCTGGAATATTATAGAACTGTGATCTCACAGGTGATTCAGAAAAGCTGGTAAGAGTTTTGTTTGAGCTTGCCAGGCACCATGCACCATCTACTATTTTTCTCGATGAGATTGATGCAATCATCAGTCAACGTGGTGAGGCACGGAGTGAGCATGAAGCCAGTCGACGTCTCAAGACTGAGCTACTTATTCAGGTAATACTCAGTCTTTCTTCGGCAACACTTTTGTATTTTCCCATTTTTACTTTATTTTCATGTTAGAATATTTGTTATCAGCTCCTTTTTTCTCCATATAGCATCTTAATTCAAGAGTTTCAAGGTTGTGATGTTTTCAGGCCCAATTCAAATTTATGAATGTAATTAATTTGCAGATGGATGGTTTGACAAAGACAGATGATCTTGTTTTTGTTTTAGCTGCAACAAATCTTCCATGGGAGTTGGATGCTGCAATGCTCCGGCGTCTTGAGAAACGAGTATCCTTCACATGGATCAAGAGAAATCTTGATTGGGGACTAATATTATACATTGCGGTTCCTTTTACCTTTTTCCTTTTGCTTGTTTTGGAACTTATAAATTTTACCTTGGGTTTGAAAGCCATGATGTATGTTTTATACCTTTTATTGTCATCACTCTACAATACTGCTAAAGTATCAAATAGTTGTTGTTGTTGTTGTTATCATGTAAGAGAGGTCTTGTATGGTCATCAAATTGTTCTCCCTTACTAGTTTCAATTAGATACTGGTGCCCCTTCCAGAACCGGAAGCACGACGCTCAATGTTTGAAGAGCTTCTACCATCAGTTCCAGGAGAGGCAGATGTTCTATATGATTTCCTAGTGGAGAAATCAGAAGGTTACTCGGGTTCTGATATCCGTTTGGTATGCAAGGAGGCAGCCATGCAGCCACTGAGGAGGCTCATGTCATATTTGGACGACCAACCAGAAGAGATCCATGAAGATGGTATGTCCTCAATCTTACAATGCTTTTATTCCAATGAATCCATTTGTTATTGAAGATTTAGTAGTTGGAATAAATGTTAGTTTTCTCATAGTTCTACGAAGTCATTAAGAAACAACCTTTTTTATAAACGTATTCAGAGATTAAGATCAAGTAATGCTTACAACAAACAAAAGGCACGTAAACCTTCTTTTACCTTTTGGCTTGCAGATTTGCCTGCTGTTGGTCCTGTAACACCTGATGATATTGAGATAGCTCTGAAGAACACAAGACCATCAGCTCATCTCCATGCCCATCGCTACGAAAAGTTTAATGAAGATTATGGTAGCCAGGTCCTTCAGTAAACTGCGCCAGTTATCCCCAACTATTTAGATCCCCCAAATATTTTTTATTTTGGTCAAGTGAATTTATTAAGAAAAAATCTTGGTAGACTATTTTTCTTGGAACCTCAAAGGAACTGATCGTGACCAAGTTTTAATTAAGATTATTGTAGCCAGGTTTTTCAGTAAACTGCGCCAGTTATCCCCAACTAATTAGATTCCGCAAATATTTTTATTTTGTTCAAGTGAATTCATTAAGAAAAAAACTTCGAACTTGTAGACTGTTTTCCTTGGAGCCTCAAAGGAACTGATTGTGACCAAGCTTTCTCTGTTTCAATTACTGTTTCACTGTGATACTGCTTGCTGCAAGGTGAAGAGCCAGGTAGAATTGTCAACATTTTAGCAACCATTTCAATATGAGAACTGAATCTATGGATTCTTTGGTGTGGGTTTACAGCAAACATTTCGGTTCTCTTTATCTCTCTGTGCATGAACATTTTCCGTTGTGCTACATGATTGTTTTCACACTTGGATCAGACTGTATTATAGCTAAATAGAAAATAAAAATTGAATCACCAGTACAGATTTGATTGATTTCCACAGTTTTTTATTGGATTTGTCAAAATATTTGACCAATTCAAAACTAGACTTGAATGAATCTTGGGGGGAGGGGGGAGGGGGGAGGGGACATGACAAAACATTATTTTTGATGTGTATCGTGTATTTAGTGAAACATTTCAATAAGATTAAATAAGTCCATCAAATATAGAAGCAGAGGGAATGATTCATGTTTCATCGGAGCAAAGAACCCCATTCCTTGCAACAAGACTGAAACGCAATTATTCGGTCCTGTTAGGTTTTAACCCTGGATTGTAATCCATACAAGTATTACAATCATATTTTCTACCCACAATCATATTTCCACCCTCTCTTTTTTTCCATTTGTTTACATATGTATATATGGGAAAATAGCTAAATGTGAAGGAACAACAAGAAAGAGCTACTAGAAATAACCACGTAAAGACCAGAAAAAAGAAACACAAATGAAGTATGATGTGAATTATTACATCCAATTGTTTATCCTCGCCTGAGCCTCAGCTAGTGAAACAGCCATGGCAAGCATCATTTGCTCTTCAAAGCTTTCAGGAACGATGTGTCCTGTAGCAGAATTTGTTTCTTCTGGGAGTGATATTGCTGTAGTCCCTGTTTCTACCATGCCATCAGATTCGACGTAGCTGCTGCTTCCTGCTTCGGTCATTTGCGACCAGTGTTCGGTTGAGCACTCACCAAACTCCTCCTGCAGTGCTTCAGGTCCACCATCGGAAGAGATAGTGGCATTTTCAGCAGCCATAAGAGAAGCAGAGTCGGTGTTCATGTGCTGGTGCTCGGCTAAGGCAGCAGCTGCGCAAGCCAGCCCACCAGGAGGAGAGGATTTCACAGGGGTAGGTGCTCCATGCGAATTATACCATTCTCCTGCTGTTGAGGATCCAGTCAAGGAGCTGCCCATGTTAACTGGATTAACTTTGGATCCCTGTTCCTGTTCAACAGATTAATACAAGTCATAAAATAGAAGAGGGTTGAAGAAACAACATAAAATCACTGTCTGATTGTGGAACCAATGCAAACCTGAGCTAAACTTTGAACTAATTGTAGAAGCAACTCCCCGTCTCACTAGTCCGGGACAATATTTTTTTATTAAGATAAATGGATAAGTTTTTACCAGAACCAACTACTTTTCACTTAATTTGACTAGTTCTTGAGAAAAATGTAATTGCTTTTTTTTACCTCACTGGTTTCTAAGCTCAAACCTTAATGATTTATTGTAACCCTTACTAAGAACTGATACAACATCCTTGCTGTTCTATTTTAGTTTTATCTCCTCTCTCCCTCAACTGTAATCCCTTCATTACTCTTGAATGGATTGCAGTTTGCTTTCTTAATGATTTATTGTAACCCTTCCTAAGAACTGATACAACATCCTTGCTGTTCTATTGTAGAAAATTTTGAATGGAGTGCAGTTTGCTTTTCATTACTCAGCTTTTAGTTTTATCTCCTCTCTCCCTCAACTGTAATCCCTTCATTACTCTTGAATGGAGTGCAGTTTGCTTTCTTTCAAAAAAAAACCTGGACTGGATCCAGGACAATTTTCCTCATTGAACCAACTGATCCAGGTTAGTTTTCCATTCACTGATTGTCTATGGACAATCAAAAATATTTTTTTTCAACATGAACAAGGACCATATAACCTGAATTTGAAATGCAGATCACACGCATACCTGAATTGAGAGCCAGATTGCTTCCATGACCATTATGTCCTCAAGATCCAGGTCAAAATTATCATCCCTGCATTAATCAAATTTTTGATATAAGAATGAGATGACTAGAATAGATAAGAGCATACCACCAACAAAATAATTGGCAACTCTAATGTTGTATGTGAATCAAGACTCAAGACAGAATTTTAGTTAGACATCACAATATTCACTAAGGAATTACAAAATGCAGATAGAACACAAAAACCCAACAATTTAATAATAAAATAATAGAAGTACAATGAGTTTTTTCCAAGAGAATATACTACAGAAAAGAAAACAGTGAAAGCCAGGTAATCGCCACTATTCCGGAAAGAGGACCATAGCTTTAAGAGCGTGCAGTAGAATTTCGTTGTAGAAGTAAATATACAACTATGGGCATCCTTAATTAGGAGAATTTGACATTACCAAAAGCAGACCAATTCCTTATGATTATGTCTGTTCTTAACTGGTTTGTGCATCTCTAAAGTTTTCCCTTGTCATATTATCCTTGTCTGTTTGGATACCATTCATTAAGGGGAAGAGAAGGGAATGGAGGGGAGGGGAGGGGAGGGGAGGGGAAGGGAGGGTAAAAATTAACCTTGTTTGGATATAGTTCAATAAGGGGAAGGGAAGGAAAAAGTTAATCTTGTTTGGATGTACCTTGTAAGGAGAAAGAAGGGAAATGAGAAAATATTTTACTTAATAGACAATTATATCCTTTTTTTCCTATCTTATATATGATGCTTCGAGATAAGACTGAAATTGATCGTAGAAGAGTAAACCAACCAATAGGGATGGGAATATGCCACTAGAGTTTAATAAATATCTTGTAAATTTACGAAAATAATCAAGGTAATTTTGTCAACTTATTTTGGAATAATTTTTTATAATTTTTTTCACCCCCATTCAACCCCAAATTGGGGTCGAAAGAAAATTGAGGTTTGGAGGGGAACCAAGGTAAATAATTCCCCTCCATTGAAATCATAAAACCAAACAAGGGGAAATTTTCCCCTCCCTTCCCTTCCCCTCCTTTAACCCCAACCCAAGCAGGAAGCAAAGGAAAATACATCTTATTTCCTACTTGACCAGCACGCAGACTCACAAATATAACCACATACCTTCCATCATGTACTGAGATAATGCTCATGCTCACAATGCGCACTTGTGCATATAGGAGCAAAGCAATTTTTTAAAAAAAGTAAAAAAAAAGGAACAACAAAAATATAAATGTGTTATAGCAATACGCAAAAGAGAGTCAAACTAGAAAAAATTTAGTAGTCAATACTCAACATGCATAGAAGACACAGGAAGCTCACACATTTATTTTGCTGCCTACCACTTATCTTTATAGACAAGAATATTGACATCCAAGATGGCAAGTTAGTTATCATCTAATTATCTAAATAATTAAATATCTATATTACCAAGATGAAATACACCTATGACTGATTGATATGTGCAACTGCATATTGTTTATACCTATTATGCCTGGAGAGTGGAAGCCGCATGCTTGCAGCTGTAGAGCTTGAGGCTTGAGATGAACCAAAGTCACCTGAATATCTTGTGCTTTTCAAAGGTTGCACTGTTCAGTGGGTGATACAAACAAATGCCATTATTTGCTGTTAAACAAATATAACATCTAACTAGTAATTTAAAATGATAGATCTAGTTCAATGCAGACCTGAAACTGAAGCATTATTTGTATCATGATATCCAACATCTACTGAAGTCATTATTCTGCTTGATGAACTGAAGTCTTGTCTCTTCTTTATCCTTTCTGCTTCATCTTCTATCTCTTGCTGCCGGATCCTTATCTGGGCTTCTATCACTTTTTGCTCTTCCTGAATAAGCAAAATTCTTGCCAAATAAACCCTATCTCACAATGAGCAATAAAACACACATTTCCAAGAGAGGAATCAGACAGAATTAATAACTAACCACTTGTTCCATGCCCTTCTCCTCTTTGGTCTTCGCACCACGGTATTCGACGGCATAGTTCGATGTTTTACAAAAGGGGCATCTTTCAAGTCAAGTAAACATCCTTTATGAAATCTAAACTAGAATAGACTAAATCGGCATACAAGACAAAGGATACTGTGTTGGGCGAGTTGAATGCGGTGGTTTCATCTGAAGAAAACATTCTGCAGAAGAAGAACTCGACTTGAAAAAAGGAAATGAGAAATCTACACACAGGTATGCCGAAATCCAACAATGAAATTATCACATATTTGCACAGTACCTGTGCATATGCCTTTCATGCAACACCTTGATCTGTTAAGACTTGGATAATACTAAAAACAAAATGTATAAATTGTTACAAATTTCGTTGAGATTTCATCCAACAGGAAAATATGAGGTTTTTTGGACTAAATTTTCTTCAATACATAGTAACCATTAAAAGGAAAAGAGCAGCAAATGTACCAGGAAACAGATGGGACACTCTTCAAGATTGAAAGAGTTGTCATCGAGTCCTGGGTAGCAAGGAGCCAATTTGGACTCAAGTATGAGCTTCCTCAGCTTCTTGTGATCGATGTCCCGGTGCTGATATAATCCCTGCGGCCTGGTGTACTTCTCATCCACCACCTGCCTCCTCCTCCCAATCTTATTCCCCATGAATTCCTCCACCAAGGAAAGAGATGTCACAGAGAGAATTCTAAGAATCCTCCTTAAAAAAAATCTCCTTTTCCCCCTACTATAGTTTCTCAAATCTCTCATCCAACATCTCAAAGAGAAACCAGAAAATTCAATGACACAACCAGCAGAAAGAAATCCAATTCCTGTCCATGGTCAAAATCACAAAACTTCGATCTCCCAAATCCTCCCTCCTCACTCAGAATTATCTCCGCTGAGTCTTCATCCCATTTCCAAGATCCGAATCTCCATCAGTATCCCCATGAAACCTGCAGAGTTAGATGAACAACCATTTCGTAAGATCTCATAGGAAAATCAATAAGAGAAATCACCCGGAAACCCTAAACTTCCTCTCCTGGCACAAATAAAAAAAAAGAAGGAATCGAATAACTGGAATGACCCACCAAAAGCACACCTTTTCCTCTCCGACTCCGTCTCAATTTCTTCCGCCGATCTCGAAATTAAAAAAGAAAAAGAAAATCCACGAAACAGAGGTAAAAATCGTACATTTAAAGTCGGGGATAGGCGGCGAGGGAGCGGCAGAGCTCGCCTCGCCTCGCCACCACGAGGGGAGAAGATAGGGGTGGCGCCGAGAGCTCAAAGGACGGATAGAATTATGCGAAGCAAGCGAAACGACTGGTACGAGCCTGTCGCCCGTACGAACAAGAAAATTTGGAATGTTTTGGTAGCCGAATTATGATTTCGAGAAGAGCCTGCAAAGTGCACACTGTGATCAGAGGATTCCCGGGAAAGACAAGGAACTCTTCCCGCTCCTGTGACGCCATCGGGCTTATCCTGTGCCTGCCTTACCTGTCTTGGCCCAGCCGGCGGTCAGGAAAGGTAACCTTCCTCGTCGACAGGCAGCATGCGGTGCATTCTCGAGGGACCCAATTCTCAGCCAATAGGAGAGTAATCTATACTGGTGCTTGCCTCAGCAAAGACGCAGGAAGTCACACCTTACCGGCTGATCCTGTTCTGTGGCTGACCAAAGACAGGTAATCAGCTCCGCTGATTTAGATCTTTCTTTACATATAATAATAGATTTTCTTTTGAATTTTGTGTATTATAATACAATGCGGTGCGATCGTTTTTGGTTGGATTCTGTTTGGTTTGGTTGTCCGTCTTCTGCCGAGCATAATCTGTTTGCTTTTATATGTAGTGTTCAAACTTATTGAGTCACCACCCATCGATGGGTTCAAGGACAGATTCAAATTTAAAGGCTAATTAATGCCGAAAAGCATGATGTAATGTTCAAAAAATGGATCATATAGTTCAGTTTATCGTCCAAGACATGGTATAGCTCATGGTGGTTGTATGTCCCTCATAATTAGTATCAGTGTCATACTTACAAGTTGTTGATCTACTGAGTACACTTGTCTGCTGGATAGCATTGACCATCGTCTTAAACCTCGGTCCATTTATTTAAATAGTTCTTGATTGACCAATTACAAGCCCATTTCAATTACCCAGTCCATAGTTCTTAATGGACTGGGTCCATCATTTAAATCTTGACAACCCAAAGTGTCCAATCTAGGCCAGCTGATAGCAATCATTTGTTTATCTATATTCTATACTATTATAAGGAATAAGACTAATAAGATAGAAATTCAATTTGAATTAATTAAGATAGAAATCATGTAGGATGAGTTAAATTCTCAAATCTTATATTTCTTTCGGATAAAGGAGTCAAATAAGAGAATTAGATAAGATCAAATTCTCAAGTCTTATGTTTGTTTTTGCTTTGCAATTGAAGAGTTCTATGTACTAATATTATTTTTTAAGTTACTATTTTAGTGCTATTGAGGTTTATTTTTTTAATAAAATTATTTAATATTTATATATGATTTAGTTTAAAATATTAAATATTATAAAGAATTATTGTTATCTTCAGAAGTCCTCATATTAAAATAATCGATCTTCTACTTTTTTCAAAACACATCTCTGTGTTAGAATTTGAAGTGAACCAAATATTAACTATATGATAAATTTGTTTCCAATTCTTAACAATAAATTAGGTAGGGAAATATTTGAAAATTATATACAAGCAAAGAATAAAGTTTAGCTATTTCCATAGGTATTTTAAGATTTGATTTACGCATATAAGATTTATGGGCAAACAACTTTATTAATTTAAACGCCATGCTACGCAGAAATATTTCATTCTAATTTATCATTATAGTGCATTCATTTAAAACATTTTGCCTAGGTGTCAATACAAACATATGCTTTTAATTAAGAAGTTATATAACGGATTATAATTCATGATTTGATATTCTCATCTTCTGTTTTCGAAATCTGTTTTGTTTTTTTTACAAACTAATTAGCAATTTCCTTAAACATAATATGAATTAGAAAAAAAATCGAATCCATAATAAGAATTCGAAAATTCTCACATCCATAATTTTTTTAAAACCTTCAAATGACCTCGAGTTCAGTCTGATATTCAATTATATATTCTCAAAATGTTTTGGGTATTATTAATAATATGACTATCAAACTTAACTTAAGGATATTTTGATAATTTTAAGAAGAAAATATGGATTTGAGAATTTTCTTCTTATTCATATTAAGTTGTGTTTGGTAAGTTGTTTGGTAATGTTATAATGATAATCCATATTGCCTACAAGATATATTGTCATCTTCAATTTGTTCGTAATATAATATTATCTCGTTTGACATATTTGATCAATATAGATGACAATCTAATTTTGTATTTTTTTAAAAAAAATTGTCAAATTTTGATGATATCTTACATAAAAAAAATGTATGAAAAAAAATTTAGAATTATCATTGAATAGTAATTCATATATCCATTTTTTATGAATTTATTCACGTTATTACTAAAGTGGTAATATAGAATATCATTATCCAAAGATAATAATATATGAGCTTTAAATATTTAAAAATTAAATTATAGATAATACAAATAGATTAATGCATAACAAACGTCCTCTAATGGTCCTTGAGAAATTGCTCGATTTCTTTAGTCTTCTCTACTAAATTATAGTTATCTAGTCACCTTTTATACGTCGACGTGTCACACTCTCTGCGACTGTATTGACCCCTCCGTCGTCCTTACAATTTTATAAATAACGCACACAGCCGCCGCGGTCGCACAAACTCGGTCCGTACGAACGTGCCGACACGACTCCCAGAGGCGGTCAAACCGACATCTCATCACGGGCCGTCCCTTCCTCGCCACCGAACCGATCCCCTCCGTACGATGCGTCATCGCCTTCGATGTCCACGCCGCCCGTACTGAGTCCTTTATGCGACCCCCGGAAACAACCCCCCGGTCTCGCAAGAGTGCTCCCCCAACGCCCAATTGCGCGTAAAAATCGTCTCCCGATGGAGACGAAATCGAAGACGAGGCCAAGATTTGTCCCTTTTTAGGTCGCGAGCCGCAACGCCCGGATCGGGACAATTGGATCCATTTCTAGGGTTTGGGAAAGCGGGCGGGGAGGCGTTGAGATGGAGGGAGAAGCTCAGCCGACGGACATCGATATGGCGGAAGCCGGAGGACAGACGGCGGCCGCGAGCGCTGCAGTTCCGACGCCGACGCTCGGGCTGGAGAGCATTCAGGCCACGCTCAGCCATGGCGAGCGGTACATACAGTACAACATCTTTGGAAACATCTTCGAGGTCACCTCCAAATACAAGCCCCCCATTATGCCCATCGGCAAGGGTGCTTACGGGATCGTCTGGTGATTTCTGTCTCTCCTTCATTATTCTGCGCTTTGCTCTTCCGTACGAAGAGTTTGAATTTAGCTTGCTGGGAGTTGATTTTGATTTCATTTGATTGGGAAAGTTTCTTATTTTGAGGTTAATTCTGGTTTGGCTGGCCTTTCTGGTTTTTTGGTTTTAGCTCGGCTTTGAATTCGGAGACGGGCGAGCAGGTGGCGATCAAGAAGATTGCGAACGCATTTGATAATAAAATCGATGCGAAGAGGACACTGCGTGAAATAAAACTTCTCAGGCACTTGGATCATGAAAATGTTAGTGAATTTGTCTGCTATGCCTTGCTTTATTCTGGGTCTTCTGAGTCTTCTCTTGTTTCCTTTTGCTTCTGTCTACCAACTTAACGAACTGCGAGATGGTCAATGTTGCACGTCAATTGAAGTGCCAACTGTCAAGTGATCAATTTGCTGCTAGAAATCTATATTTGATATATCTCTGTCTCTTTCATGATCAGTTTAATTTTACCTCTTCTTGTTTAGTTGTTTTGGAAAAACAGTAGTCATTATTTTTGATCAGCTATCCTTGATTCTAGTGTTAATAATAGTTAATGACATTGGCATTGAATGATCCATCAGGACTGAAAAAAGTCAAAGCTTGAGAGAATAACCACTTTCACATTCGTTTAGTAATTAAACTAGGATTTTCAGATATATCTTTGCTAGGCCGTACCATAACCCTATCAAGCAACGATTGATAAGGGTTATTGCTGAATTAACAACCATAATGCTAGCTTTAGGTATTGGTATTCTAACATCCAGATAAACAATTGTAGGATAGATCTACACTTGAAAGTTGGTGGTCAAAAGGGTTAACAAATTTTTTTTTTCTGTCACATCAAAAAGTTACGACCATGGAGATTGAATTATACTTTAACCAGAGAATATAACTGTTTGTTTAATAAAAAAAACATTTATTATTTTTTTAAAAAATATCTGACTTGTACTTTTTGTTTATGCAATACAGATTGTTGCAATCAGAGATATAATACCACATCCTGTGCGAGAAGCATTCAATGATGTTTACATTGCTTATGAGTTAATGGATACTGATCTTCATCAAATTATTCGCTCAAATCAAGGACTTTCTGAGGAGCATTGTCAGGTTCTGTATTTTAATCTAGATGCTGTAGATTGATCTATAATTCATTTAGAGATAACAATATGTATCAAATTATTCACTGTATCATGAATTTTTGGATCAATAATGCTAAAAGGTAAAAATATTGATTTATTTTTCAATTTAATCATCCAGCATTAGCTTTCTAAAGGACCATGCCATCATCCAATTGAGCATATCTTGTTTCTCGTTTCATCAGCTTTTTTTTTCTCAATGACTTCATAGTTTTCTGAGAAACAATTAGAATGAAAGGTGGTTATAGTTTATTATTGTTTTCTTTAATTTTCTTATATGTAAACAAGTTGTGCGCCTGTGCCTCAGGCATAAATGGGGGCTCAATCACGAATGGATCATATTTTTAAAGCTAACTGGACTTAGTTTAATAAAATCTATATTAAGTTCTTATTCATTATATGATTAATGGAGAAACAACTTATGAAAGGCTTAGATTCAGTTGAAAACTGAGATTCAATCAAATAACATCTGTACTGAATAAAATATCATCAGCTGACTAATTAGCTTTGTTTAGCATGTCTCAGCCTTACGAATGCTCTCCATAAGTCATATGCTGAGAATATCAACAATTACAATAGGAAGTGTGAATTTGTATTCTTTGGAATTCTCTCATGCTTATTGATCATGTAGCGTTTCTTTCTTGTCCTTTATAAGCAGTTTATTTTGTATTATAGGCTTTATAGCTGAGTATTAAATTAATTGAAGTTATCTCATTCTTCTTTTTCCTACACAGTATTTCCTTTATCAGATTCTTCGGGGGCTTAAATACATACATTCAGCAAATGTTCTTCATAGAGACCTGAAACCAAGCAATCTTCTCTTAAATGCCAACTGTGATCTGAAAATTTGTGACTTTGGGCTTGCTCGTACTACCTCAGAAACTGATTTCATGACAGAATATGTTGTTACAAGGTGGTACCGAGCACCAGAATTACTGCTGAATTCTTCAGAGTACACTGCAGCAATTGATGTGTGGTCTGTTGGCTGCATATTTATGGAACTGATGGACCGTAAGCCTCTATTTCCTGGAAGGGATCATGTGCATCAGTTACGGCTGTTGATGGAGGTATGGTCGTCTTTTTTGAATTGCTTCAAACTTCTTCCAAGATATCATTTTTCCCATTACTATGGTTTTATTTTTTTTGACACATGTATTCAAAACACAATATATGCTTTATCGTATTTGTTAGAAAATCAGCATTGGACCTAACTCCACCCCAAAAGCTAGCTCATAGGGGGAGGATTGCCCAATCTATTTAAAGGCTATCTAGACCACAACCTCAACCAATGTGAGACTTTAACACACCCCCTCACGCCCAGAATTCACATCTGGAGCTTGAAGTTCTGCAGGTGGCCCACAATCAACAATAGGTCTGGCTCTGGTACCATGTTAGAAAATCAGTCTTGGACCTAACTCCACCCCAAAAGCTAGCTCATAGGGGGAGGATTGCCCAATCTATTTTAAAGGCTATCTAGACCATAACCTCAACCAATGTGAGACTTTAACAAGATGAATATAGCCTTACCTCTAGTTGTTATAAGTAATTTGTTTTGGCAAAGGAGTATTTAGTGGTATGATTCATCGTTGCAACTGAAGTAAATTCACGATCTTAAATATTAAAGTGCAATTTCTGCATAGTTCTTGGGATACACATCAAATGAGTTAACTATTGAAAATGAGAATGTAGAATGAAATGACCATATTATTGAATGTCTTTCTATGACAGTGACTAGTGAGAGACTAAGCTTTTTGCCTAACATAGAGCACATCAATGGTATCATATAAAAAATAGAGCACACAGATGGTCTTTTGTCAATGCTTCCTTCTTTAGCCAAATACTAGATTTTTTGTTTATGCTCATGTGATAAGATCTTATCCTACTTGCAAAATCAGATTCTTGAATATGCATTTGAAATTTGTTTATCCCATTTGCAATAATATCAAAAACCTACCTACAGGGCTTAGTCTGCTTTTCTTTTGATTGTTCCATCCCTTATATCACACCACCCTGTGAATATATGTGAGCATTTCACAGGTCTAAGAACAAGCATTTATCTTTACTCTACTGCCCATAAGCATGGAAATGGTTAAGTGATGCTTAGTAATTATAGAAGATTTATGTTATTTTACATCCACATGAAATCTTTTTATCAGTATCTTGCCTCATATCATGCAGCTTATTGGCACCCCAAATGAGGCTGATCTGGATTATGTTAACGAAAATGCTAGAAGATACATTCACCAGCTTCCTCGTCATCCACGACAGTCCTTCCCTGAAAAATTTCCCCATGTTCACCCTGAAGCTATTGATCTTGTTGAGAGAATGTTAACATTTGATCCTAGAAAAAGAATAACTGGTGAGTTCTTACCTTCCAGTTTCTGTTGGTTTTGGTTAACATGAGAAAATTTCAGAGATCACTGATGCAGTTAAATGCAATGCTTAAAGTCTTATTGCCCCTTTAAATTGTTATAACTACAATCAATCTAATGAGAACTCCTTAAAGCCAGGGTTTATACATTTTATTGAAACATCATGATCAACATGTGTGATTTATTCTTGCTGTTAATGCAAGGAAATCATTCATGAAAGATAGTATTTTGAGTAGCTGAACTAATTTCAGTGAATTTGGTCAATCAGTTAAATTTTACTCAATTGCAAACCTATATCAGGGAATTGGGCAGATCTTGTCAGCCTCACAATCCGAGGCAACTACTGAATTTAAGCATGAAGGCATTTTCTAATATCTAATGATGATACTTCCTAAGAAATCCATTTATACTTGCTTAAGTTAAGGCCTATCCTCCTAGTACTTACGGAAGTCAATCTTTTACCTAAAAGCATCTGAGTTAAATTTTGCAGGGTTCATAAATCTGGTTTCATTAAATTCTCTTTTTCTTTAGGGAACTTGGAATTACGTGTACTGCACTGCTAAAACCCATAAAAGGAAAAGAGTATTTAGTAGCATGCTAAGCAGAATCCACTTTCTGTCAAATATTTCTCCAATAAAATAGCAAGCGAATAACCAAGTCTCTTACTTTCTTGTGTTTGATAGCCGATACTGATTTAAATCAAGTATGATATTTTTTTTAAAAAAAATCATATGTTCGCATGGCAGTTGAAGATGCACTTGCACATCCCTACCTGGCATCTCTGCATGACATTAGTGATGAACCAGTCTGCATGGCGCCCTTCAGCTTTGACTTTGAGCAGCATGCTCTCTCTGAAGAACAAATGAAAGAGCTTATATATAGGGAGGCTCTTGCATTCAACCCCGAGTATCAGCAATAATGTTCATCAAGATCTTATTTATTGACACATTGATCTTGTAGTCAGTCTTTTTCATGTAATTTTGTGTGCTATTTATTGACTTATTGCAACTGACTTCTTGATGTACATACACGCATCTTAAAGCCAGCTGGTGTTTTTGTAACAGTATGACCCCAAAGAATGGACTTGGTTAGATTTGTATGGAAATTTCTGGTTATTCTTCAAATTAACCGTATCACTTGCTATTAGTATTTTTAACTAATAAATCAGAACAGTTTTTCCCAAAGAGAATTAAACACTATTGAATCAAGCAAGTAAATTACAAGGAGCTACCTTAGTCTCAGTGCAGAATAGACGCAAATTCGACAGGCCAACCTCCAAACTAACTGACATTTAATGACTCAAGTCTGACCTCCTTAGCTAACCAATCGACATCCCTGTTTCTTTCCCTTTTAACATGGTAAAGTTTATGGGTGCAATCATTCTTAGCAGTTAGCACTCTGAGCAATGATGAACGAATCAGTTTCCACATGTTGCGGTGAAGTGTAAATTAGTAACGGATAGAAGCTCACATCGGAGAGCCTGACCATCATTAGTAGAAGATGGAAGAGCAGCAAATGCAGTAACCAGTCTCATCCCTGAAAACAGATGTTATTCCTCTTTTCTTTTGTCAAAATAATCAGAATATTTATTAGTCAAATAGTTCTTTCTATATCAAGAGTGCTGCCATTAGATGGATCCTCCTTCCCAATTTTTTCTCTTTCTCCCAGAGAAAAGCAGGCAATAAAAGATTTGAGATGATGTTTTTGTTCTCCAAAAGCTTCATGTCTTTGAAGCGCTAACTATTAAGTATTCTCTCAAAATTATTTGAGATGGATGATCTACATGCATCATCATAACCTTCTAGGTTTATTGCTTTCATATGAATAATTCTTTTGCATTACATTTATTACTACTGTATTACAATTTTACTCTTTTGGATGGATAAAATTGTCCATAAGAATATAAGATGTTGCAGTTTATTGAGTTTTATGTGAAAGTCTAGGAAAAAGGTATCACAAGGTCAACATTGATATAAACCTTTTTTTGTTTCCATTGAATAATTTTTTATCTTTTCAATAATTGTTATGAATATTTATGTTCTAGTTAATACCAATAGCTGAGCCTGGACTTCAGAACAGTCTCTTTGATTAAGACTAACTGGATAATTTATTGTTGTATAGAATATAAGCTCAACTAACCCTAGAATTATTCTTTAGAATAATATCCCTCTTGCTTTTTGTTTACTTCATTCGATGTATTAAACCAGTTGTTTAGTGAACAAGCACAATAGAAACAGATTGATCTCTTGTTCAAAACTATATAAGTGCATTGTTTTTTTCTCAAAAAAACAAATTTGATATGCAAAAATTAAGATACCTTGTCATCTTGCAGGAATTTTGAAACTTGTAGCAAGGAATGGTAGGTGGACTTCCCACCAAAGTTGCACTAAGGACTCCTCGTTGATCATCGTTCCTTGTCACCTTAAACTCTTTAATTATTTGTTACTTTAATGCAACTTTCGAATGTAAGTAGGGCCAAATATAATTTTTAATTGAAAATCAATAATAAATTTAAGATAGTCCGAGGTAAAATATTGTGTCAAGTTGTCAACTGACTTACATGGTAATATTTTAGACTAAGCTAAAATTATAGTTAGCTAACTTAGATGATAATAATTTATATTATAATAGCAAAAGTTTTAGGGGCGAGTCCGCCTGGACCTCGTCTCTTGCATAAATAATTACATTATGTGTCTAGAATTTGAAGATTTTTTAATTATATTTTAACTTTTTCATTTGTACTAATAGGGCACTTTGATTTTATTTTGTTTCAATTATATCCAATCATCAAATAGACGCAAGACCCACTCGTTTGTTAATGTGGTACTTTTGACGTGGATCAATAGTCCGATCAGTATATTAAAATATAATAAAAAATATGAAATTGTCATATTAGTCCACTTAAAACTAATAAAATTAAGGTCAATTACATTATATATTTGAATTTTGGAGGTTTTCTCAGCTATATCCAAACTTCTCATTTGTACTAATAGAGTACTTCAGTTTCTATTTTGTTTCAATTTTATTTTCTACTCAATTAATTCTTTTAGGTCTCATACAGGAATTCCACCATGCATACTCCTGCGTTTTTCTTCTTAGTACGTTGCAATCTTAAGATCTTGACACATCTTGAGTATTTGTCATATTCAATTTATTTTAATAATCTTAAGTCTCTCAGATTTAAGATCATTAAATTGACAACTTAACTTTCATATCATCCCAAGGCATATTAGTTTTAACATGAATATATTTACTTCACAAGTTAAAACAAACTAAAATGCCAAACAATAACTTTACACAATATAATTTTCTCATATTAATACTGTAATTAAGTACAAATGTAAATTGATTTAATGATATGCAGAAGTCTCTTCTTGTACTATTCAGCAAGTTTTAGTCTTGTCATTTGCTAAAACATATATTTTCAATCTTCCTTGCCAACTTTTAAAGTCACAAAGATATAAAGATATGGGAAAGACTTATTTTCTTTTGAGCAATTCTTTCAAGAAATCCTATTGGATGATTGTGTTGGGTATCAAATTTTAAAAATGATGGATATAGTCAAATTTAATTTCAAGTGGAGTAGGATATAAATATTTCGAAAATGAGGATTGGAATCCTAAGAATAGGAGGAAATAAAAAAAAAACATGTGTTTTTTTAAGATTTGTTTTTGAAATTTAACTTTTATTTCAAAATAAAAAATATTCTATATTAAAATAAATTCAAAATTGATTTTCTTATTGAAAAAAAACTTCTAAAATATCACCCATAATTGTATCGAGATAGAGGTGGCAATGGATCTTGCCCACCCATGGGCGGCACTGCCCGAGCCTGGCGCCACCCGGCCAGGCCTAGCCTGGTCTGTGCTAGCTTGGCTAGGCTAGCCTACCCCAGTAGTTATTTTACTGATTAAAGATACATAGAAGCAAATATTATGATTTGGTGTAGTGATTAATTCATCTCATAACAAGATAAAGGTTGGTGGTTTGAGTCTCATCATCAGTCTTGATAAATTATGTTTTTTAATATTTTGGGCTGGCCCGAGCTTGGCCCGAGCTTGGCCGCCCCTTTGAGCAGTCAAGCCATGTCAAGCACACCTCGAGTATTGGCTGGGATTGGGCCGGCCAGGCACGACTAATTGCCATCTCTATCGAGAAAGTACTTTTCATGTATTTTTTAAAATTTAATTCAAATTTTAGAGAATATTTCATCAAAAATTTCATACTATTACATAATTAATTATTTAAATTTAATTCATAATTTTTAAAATGAAAATATGGTAAAATTAATTTTTAAGTATCAAATTATTAATATTCAACGCCTTTGTCGGGAGTTAAAACAAATACATGATTAAGGATTAAGGAATCGGGCTTTATCCAACCCTTTATTTGAGATCTAAACAAACACAAAACATAATATAGGTTTATCTCATCAGATTATTATTCTAATCAATTCTAATTAAGTTTTCAATCCTAGGAAACGACATCACTAAAGAATATAATTAGGTACTAAATACTTTTGCAAAAGTATCCTAAAAAAAAAATTAGTCATTTAAAGAGTGTTAAGCCACTAAAAAAATATTATAAGGATTGTCAAAAATAATTTACACACTTAAAAGACTTTTGCCTAAAAAACAAACAAGGCAATAATTTTAGTCACAAAATAATATTCAGCCACTAAATAAATATTTAAAAAATTATATGAATTGCTAAAAGATCATGTTATACATAATAAAAAAATATAAGTCACCTAAAGTCTTCTAAGAAAGTCTTTATTATGAATTAAATTTAGAAATAAAGAAAAATGTAAATATGATAATATTTTATTTTAAAATTATATTATGAATTTAAAAAAAAATCTATTCTTGTTATTATTGCGGACCTGAAATTTCATATACTAGTAAGAAACCCGAGCTACGCATGGCTTAATTATATTATAGAAATTATTTGAATAAGAATAAATCAATTAGTTGTATGGACTTATAAATTTAATTATAGAGTAAAAGTAATTGTATCTATTTTTTTGAATAAAAATTATATATACTAAAATAATATTGAATTATATATCATCATTTATTGCATAGGTAGAGATTTAGAAATGTAATAAGTTATGAAAAATATATTTTGGGTGTAAAATTTAAATTTTTAAAAATAAATAAAAGAAAAATATTTTAAATAATTTTTATAACAATAATATTAAATTATATATCAACATATTAGGTATTAAATTATTTACAAAAGAAAAATTGATATTTTATTTTAAATTAAAATATAACTAAAGACAAAATATACATTATGGAAGACTTTCTTGTAAATTAACCTCTCAAATAAATTAAAATAACTTATTTATTATATATTATGAAAGACTTCATTTTAACAATATTTGTAGTGTTATTTTTTTCATTATTATCGTTGTCATGTATAAGAAATTTCAAATCACGACTGCTGGTTACTCTAGAAATATCAACATATAGTTGACTATGAGAGGACAAATGTTTCTAGATATACTCCAACATGTTTAAGGTTTTGACATTGGCTTTTATTTATGGCCATACCAAAACAAACATATATTGGAAACTGTCTTCGTTGAAATTTAAAAGAAACTTTTATATCTAATGGCGTCAATATCAATCTTGGAATAAAAATCTTATCCCCTATATTGGTTCTTAATATTATTTTTTCTTTTAACACATATTGACCTATTCGAATTATCTCAAGTCGAGTCTCATTGCATAGACCTGGAGATTGACCTATGTTTCTCAAAAGCAGCATGACATGAACACTGACTTTGAGCTTCAATTTGTATGAATGTCATTAATTGAATCACATCCATCATCCGATGAACATGGGCTGTCAAAGCTGAGATAGGTCTTCATTTCACCAGGAACCAAAGACAGAATAAAATTATTCACCTTTTGAACTATTCTATTGGTAGGTATTAACATGGCTCTATGGTGCAAGTAATTGAGATCACCCATGTTATTCAAAAATAATAGATAAATGATATTCAGAATTGCAGCAAGTGGGTCACCAATTTCTTCTATGAGCAAATCATCAGGAATCTTTATGTTGACATCCCCATCATTAGCATCACCAAGGGTCTCATTTCCAATGCTTGATACAGTGAATTTTCTGAGTGCAACCTTATACATGTATTGTTAATGTTAACATCTCACATAGTATCTTCACAAATAAGATGAATTAATAGTACCATGCACAATATCTTATCTTGGCCCTTTAGGTACAACAGACAAAATCTATTTGAAATCACCCCCCTAAAAAAATTCATTTTCCTTCAAAAGATTGCTCAAAGCTTGATTATATCCTTCAATGTTCGATCAACAGCTTCAAAATAATGCTTCTTCATCATTGGAGTTTCATCATATATAATAAGTTTCGCTTTAATTATCAAGTCACTAAATGGACTACCATGATTCATATAACAGGTAGAGTCGTCGTCAACATTTATGAAAATTGCAAATCTTGGATGTATCGTACTCCCACTTGGAATGAGCAAAATCACTATTCCACTCGAAGCAACTGTTAAAATAATTTCACATTTAGATCTCAAAGTTGCCGAAAGAGTTCTCTAAATGAATGTTTTCCTAGTGCCACTAAATCCATATAGAAAGAATAATCCTTCATGATTTTCAACGATTTTAAGCATGATCTTATCATATATATTTTTTTACTCAACTGTGAGATTAGAAATGAGTTGGGCATGTTCTGCAGCTAATGATCGTTTATCCTAATTATGTTCATCCTAAATAAGTCTATTTCTGCATTGAGAAATAAATGAGATATCTAAAAATATCATTTCAGATAAATCAGCTAGACTCTTGTTGTTACTCCTTACCATATTCTCAATCTCTGCAAGAGCAAAGTTCTTCAACCCATCTTCACTTAGATATAATATTCACACAAAAAATTCATTCATAAAAGTTCAAAAAGTATTTTTTTTAGAAATTTTAGGAAGTGTAACACATTGCAGACTTCTGCAAAAAAATTTAAAGAAAAAAAATTTGAAAAATATTTATTATAATAAATATAGATTTTAGGGGTCTAAAAAAATATGGCCCGGAAATCTCAGAAATATTATTTTTGAAAATTTCAGATCGTAAATTAAAAACCATTTCTAAAATTTCGGGTAATAAAATTATATTTTTACTTTAATAGAAAAAGAGAAATTTTATGGGAAAATAATTAATGAGAATAGTATAATAATTTTTTTACCAAAAAATAATAATTTAAAATTATTAAATTATGTGTAATAATTAAGTTCGAACGTAATTTGTCGAGAATAAATATTTTTTAAATTCATTAAATGAGCGAAAAACTACACATTTATATTAAATAGGTGGGATCTAATATTTTTTGTTGCATGATTTTATAAAAATATCCATGAAATAAATGAGAAATAATATTCCTTTTTATTCATAGACTTTGTAATTTTTATTAAAATTTTAAAATTTTCAGATCCTAAGTTAAAAAAATTTGACCCGAAAATCTCAATAATATTAGAATTTTAAAAATTTTGGATCCTAAATTAAAAACGATAATGAAAACGTATCCTAAAATTCCAAAAAACACAAAAAAAGTTCATTCGTAAAAAAATCCATTTAAGAATTTTGTAAATTAACATTACATAAATGTCCATGAAATAATTAAAAAAATTTACTTATTAATATTTAGAAATAAATTTACATATTTATCTTTATAATAAACTGAGCAAGTTGCCTATAAATATCTTGGTTATTGATATTTATAAGTTAATATATAATATTGCCATATAAAAAAATTAGCTTCAAAAATCTTTAAAATATTAGGATTTTAAAAATTTTGAATCCTAAATTAAAAATAATTTAAAAAAATATACTAAAATATCCAAAAAAAATAATTTAAAAAAATCATTCATAAAAAATTCAATTTTTTTTTTTGAATTTTGGGGATTTTGAAATATATTTTTGGATTTTTAAAAGATTTTTGGACCAATTTTATTTTAAAACCCCTAAAATCTATATTTATTATAATAAAAATAATTCATAATTTTTGGAACATTTTCACTATTTTTTACTTTTTTTCAAACAAAATTTGTAATGCGTTATGCAAAATGAAGCTATTTCCTACTTATTTATGGACATTTTTGTAAAAATCTTTAACAAAAAAATGAGATATCGCCCATTTCGAATATTTTTGTGTAGTTTCTTTGTTCATTTAACAAATTTAAATTATTTTTATTCTTGGCAAATTACATTCTAACTTGATTAGTACACATAATTTAATAATTTTAAATTAATATTTTTCATAAAAATAAATTATTATATTATTCTCATTAATTATTTTCGCATAAAATTCTTCTTTTTTCTAGTAATGTAAAAATATAATTTTATTTAACATGAATCTTTAATTTTTTCTAAATTAAAAGCTACTTTGAAAATGTATATTCAAATCTTCAAAAAAAATCACAAAAAAAAAATCTTTTTTTGGGTTGTTTTTTACGATTGAAATTTTTGTGTAATATTTTTGGAGATTTTACGATACATTTTTAAAATTATTTTTAATTATGTATTTAAAACTTTATAAAATCCTAAAATACATCTTAAAATGTTCCAAAAATTTAAAAAAAAAACTAATTTGGACTTTTTTATGAATTAAGTTTTTTTCACATTTTTTAAAAATTTTACTATACGTTTCACAATTATTTTTAATATAAAATTCAAAAATTTCAAAATCCTGATTTAATAAAATTTTGGAGCCGATTTTTTTATACGTAAACATGCTACGTTAATTTATAAATTTGAATAAGTAACTAACTAAATTTATTATAAAGACAATAGACAAGTTTATCTAATTTGATTATAATTTGATATAATGATGTAATATACCTCTAATCAAATTTCATATTTCAAATTTATTTATAATAATTTTTTTTTGTAAATTTTAGCAAAAGCATAATTAATTTAATTGGGTAAATCAATTTGATATAATTAACTATTTAACTACCTATATTGGTTAATAAATTTCAATAAGCAAATTAATTTGCTATGTCAATTTAAAATTATATAGAAGTACAACGAAAGTCCTATAAATTTTAAGTCTTTTGGACTTAAGTCCTATAAGTTATATTTCGGTCTTTTCAGTCATATATGTTTGCTACGTAGCACATATTTGATCATATCTGTGATGATCCGTTAACTCTCCGTTCACATGGACATAATGTCGTTCATACACATTGACAAATTTGGTCCTATAAATTTTATTTCGAAATTTTCAGTCCTATATATTTGCTTCGTAACATAGGTTTGATCATATCTGTGACGGTCCGTTAATTCTTCGTCCACGAAAAATAAACGGCATTATGTCCATGTTGACAGAGTTAACGGACCATTACAAATAGAACCAAATATGTGTTACAAAGTAAATATATATGACTGAAAACACCGAAATGAAATTTATAGGATTAAAGTCCAAAAAACTTAAAACTTATAGGACTTCTGTTGCACTTCTCCCTTTAATAAAATGTCAACTATATGGTCTATATTTATATTTATATGTAAATGTAAATATTAATTAAATTTCAACCATGCTTATTAAAATCATATTCATTATGCTTCAATTACATTCATTTCTATACCGACATGAATTTATATTAAAATGACATAAAAAATTATTTTTTTCATATTAAATTAAAAATATAGTTTTATTAAACCGAAATTTTAAAAATGGATTTTAATTTACGATCCAAAATTTTCAAAAATAATATTTCTGACATTTTCAGGCCATATTTTTTTATACATCTAAAATCTATTTTTATTATAATAAATATAATTCATATATTTTTTTGAAATTATATATATATAAAGTTTGTGACGTAGTACGTACTTTTGTGCAAAATGAAATATTTTTTATCGCTCATTTTAGGGCTATTACCCACTTATTTCATGAATATTTTTGTAATTTTTTTTTTTAAAAAAATATTTCATAAAAAATTTTAAATTTTTTTTTTGTAAATGAACATTACATAAATATTTATTTAATGATTTTATAAAAATATTCCTAAAAGTTTCTGAAAATTATTACTTTATTTATTTCAATATTGATTAATTTTATTATATTAATAATACAATATTAAAGGGCTATTTTCTTTTCATCCAAAAGATATCATCTTTTTCATCTTGAGCTGAGCAAAAAGTGGCACAAACCTCAACGCCGATAGATGTATTATTCATCATTCATTGATTTATGTAGTTGGCAACACCGAGAACAACAACAACAGCGAATTAATTAAATTAATTTCTATTCAAAATGCGAAAACGTACAGGACAATTCATTCGCATTTGATTTCTCAAACTCAATACGCCTCCTCTTCCCAACATTAAACTAATGGTTGATGAATGGCCATGTTCCCAAGTTATTCTTTGCATCAGCATCAGCATTCTCTAATCAAATCCAATTCAATACGTCAATCTGCTATCAAGTTAGTTTGGATCATCAGATATTATTCTGGTAAGCATCGCTTTTAATAAATCATCATCTAATTCTATATATTCTTTTTAGTAATTCAGATGAAATTTGTGGGGTAATTTGTAAAAGAAAAGAACATTAAGTAAATGGTATGGAAAATATGAACCAGCCAAGTTTTTGATTTGGACTTTTACAATGGTTGGGATTTGTGCATGACTAATTTCAACGAATGCGCTAAATGTTTGCAATAAAAGTGACATATTTATTATTTTTATTTTTTAAATGCTTCTCTTTTAATAAATATCAATTTATTTTTATTTACTTTTTTTTAGATACAGGCTGTACCTACGGGTGAGTACAGATCGAAAAGTTCCGACGTCTCGCTCCGACCGACCTGAAAATTTAGAAAAAATCTCATCCCGATTCAAAATCGGGATGAGACCGGGACAAATATATTCGTACCAATTAAAAATTAGGACAATATTGGAACAACACAAAAAAAATCAGGATAGTCTCGGCTCGATCCGATTTATAATATAAATAATATTAATTTTTTGAGACACCATAATATAATACATCATTAATTATTTAATGTATATATTATTTTTATTTTATAGGAAAAATAATATTAATAAATTCGAGACGTTCCGTTCCGGTCCCAAAAAATTCGAGAAGGAACAAAATCAAAATGCTTCATATTTGGGACTGGGACCGGAACATATATTTGCGTCCCTATTCAAAATCGAAACGGGACCGAAACATATCAAATCCCGCCCGTCCTGTCCGAACGTACCCCTAATATATTCTGAGATTAGAATGGAAAGAATATAAAATGGGATGACTTTTATGATTAAAAAGAATTGCATTAAAATGTTCGGGATTTGCTTAGATTTTTATCAATATTTTGTCCAATAAAATGATCGTGTAAAAATCCCACTTATTTCATCATTTTCCAATAAGAAAAAGGGAGAAAAAAAACTAGTATTCTCTTTTTCTTCTCTCATGGAAATTTAAAAAAGGGACAAAATTAAAAATCAATTTTTTTTTCTATTTAAAGCTTGTCACAACCTTACCCTCCATCGGTTCATCACATTTTTCCTCTCTCTCTCTCTCTCTCTCTCTCTCTAAATTGCAATCCAACCCCACATGAACAAGTGAGGAGCAGTGGCAGCCAACATCAACGGCGAGAAAGATCGTCTTTTGCTAATGTTTTCCGCTTGATCGCACTCGTTTCCACCGCCTTCCCGAACGAATTGGTTTCATTTGATCGGTTCTTGAGTTGTCGTTGCTGGTATTTTGGGTGCTTTTTTCTTTCTTACTTTAAAAGGAAATAAAATGGCTGCGGCGGCTGAGAAGGCGATCGGGTCGGGCGATCAATTCATCCACCGCCAATCATCGGCGGCTGCCGAGGAGAAGGCGAGGGAGTACGAGAGGGATGTGAAGAGGCTGGTGGATTTTCTCTCGAAATTGAACCCGTCCGCCCAGGAGTTCATCCCTTCTTACGCTGCTTCCTCCGGCAGTGGCCCGCGGAAATCTGATGGCCGCCTCTCCGCAGATGCGCCCAGTTTCGTGGCATCCAATGATTATTATTACAATTACGGACTGATTAGTAATAATGGTAGTAGTAAGGATTCGAGCAGCGATGGATCAACGAATAATCAGCCTTTTCGCAAAGTATTTGCTTTGATTCTTTTCCTCGATTACAATTTTGTTATGTTATTTGTTGCGCTCAAGCTAAACTGTAGATCCTGTAAATTTTAGGTTTTAAAGGGATTTTTGTTTCGTTGTCCCTCAAAATTCAATATTTTGCTGGTTTTTTCTATGCTTTTGTGAGAAAATACAACCTTCATAGAAGAAGATGATATTACTTGGAATTGGTGGGCAATCGCAGTGTGTTTAAATGCATCCAGAATCGGGGGAGGTTTTTCAATTATGTTATGACATTATTGGAAGTTGGAACAATCCTTTTCCTGAATTGGATGTTTACTTGTTCTTTGGCAGAAAAGAAATGGCTATAGCCAGGGAAAACGAAGGATGAACAACAGGCTTCGGGGAGCTGAGAAGGAGGATAGCATTAGGAGAACTGTATATGTATCTGACATTGATCATCTTGTGAGTAAATCTTTTATTAATTTGATCTTCCGTTATCATACTCTTCTTATTGTTTTCTCACTATTTATTTTCTCTATTTCAAATAATACATAAAAGATTCCTCTCTCCTTCTACCACGCACAATCCATTATGGTTATTGTTGTGCTAATACATGTAACTCCATTGATATGCATCAGGTAACTGAAGAGAAGCTTGCAGATGTATTTGCTAATTGTGGGCCAGTAAGTTATGCAAGATGCAGGAATTTGAAAGATTTTTTTATTTATTATTGTTGATGATTTAGACAGTGGGATAAGCGCATATTGTTTGTATGTTAATATTTTAATAAGTAACACTATAAAGGGTTGGGATTCTACTTTGTTCCCTCTCTTGAAAGCATAAGTTTGTAACCTGTAGTAGCAGAAAGATTTAACCTGATTATCCATATGCTCGTACTATCTCTGATTTCAGAACTGCCTTTTCCACTGCTTGTAAATTTTTGTTTTGATGAAAATTGCAGACAAATCTTTTGCATTCTTCATATTTTGTTACATGTTTATTCATATTTTTGGATGGCTTTCTGTTGTGTTCATATTCTTTTTTGTAGTAAATGCATGTCAGTATTTCCTTATCTAAATATTAAAGCAATAGGGATTGAAATAATTGAGTATGTTCTTTTACTTGGTTCTTCAATCAGCTTCTGTTGGGTATATGGGTTTTACTTGGTTCTTCAATCAGCTTCTGTTGGGTATATGGGTTTTACTTGGTTCTTCAATCAGCTTCTGTTGGGTATATGGGTTTTACTTGGTTCTTACTTTTCTTATAGCAGCTATTTCTCATGCTATTCAGTGTATCATTTAGATATTCTAATCCCCATATAGACATGTACTTTTTTTTTCTTGCCTGAGTAGAATTCTTTTCTTGATCCTTCATCTCAAGTTGGTAATGAGAACATTTCTTTTTATTATACCTGCACATATGCTTGGTATTTCATCTCAGATGTACTAAAAATTGATACATATACTACATGGCTGGCCATACATTTAATTTGCAAGCGTGTTGTTTCTAATCTAATGGTCACTTGACAATCTTATAAAACTCCCAATGTCCTTCACCTTAAATTTATGATACATCTGTTATTTCATCTTATAAAACTACCAATGTTATTTCATCTCTTACTATCTCAATAATGCCAGCGTCAAGCTGTCCTCCCAATATCTATGATACCTTAAATTTATGGTTAAAACAAACTTTTCCATCATCTCGAAATATGGAAAGAAGTGCCAAATTAGGGATATTTGGGTGAAGTTTACATTTCACACTTTGAAGGATGATTAATAGGATATTCTTGCTGTTAACAGGTTAAGGAAAAGATTTTTTTTTTTTTTTTGCGTGTGTTTCATTTAATTGTTCTTGATGGAAGATTATTATTGTTTATCCATACTATTATAGGAGCACATATATAGTGAGCTTCATTTGTTTGCCAATATCCTTTTTCTGATTATTTTAAGTTCTCTTACCGAAGGTAGTTGATTGCCGAATTTGTGGTGATCCTCACTCAGTTCTACGATTTGCATTCATAGAGTTTTCTGATGAGGGTAAGTTTGTATCATATTCATGAGCATTGGTTTCTCAGATATGCATGTAGAATCCATCTCATCCCTGAAATTTGGTTTTTGCTTATAGATGGTGCAAGGGCAGCGCTAAATCTTGGTGGGACCATGCTTGGTTACTATCCCGTCAGAGTCTTACCTTCAAAGACTGCAATTCTGCCTGTGAATCCAAAATTTCTTCCTAGAGTAAGCATTTTTAGTGTATTCCATGATTACTATCTTTATTTCACTTTATTATTTCATACTTTTTTTTTCAACTTTTCCTGACTGCTATAGCATTGATGCAGTCAGAGGATGAAAAGGAAATGGTTGTAAGGACAGTTTATTGTACCAACATGGATAAGAAGGTAGGGATCTGTCCTTCCTACATACTGAACCATATTTCCTAATTATTTCCATTGAGAATAATTTTGAGAACTGATTATGATTGTGATAATTAGTAGAAAATGAAATGCGAGTAATTTTGGTAAGGAGTGTCTCATTTATGATCATTTTGAAGGCCTTAGATTTCTTATCCTGTTGCAGATTACTCAAACAGACGTCAAAATTTTCTTTGAAAGACTTTGTGGCGAGGTTAGCCAAACACCCTATGTAAACCACTTTGTGATTAAACCTAACATGACTAATTAATCAATATATCTTGTTCTGCACAGGTTTCTCGCTTGAGACTTCTTGGAGATAGTGTACACTCGACATGCATTGCATTTGTTGAGTTTGTTCGGGTAATTAATTGCTAACTTATTTTTCAATCACAGCCTGAAATCTGTTTAATCAAGTGCGATATAGCTTGTTTTCGCTAGAAATTGATTGGTTAAGACTTCCCAGAACTGTAACAGATGTTCTTGTAGCATCAACTTGTGACAATCACTATATTAGTTTGAATCTTCACTGTTGAACATGGTTTGTTCTGTGAGTCCTTTCCATAGGAAAATTACAAACGGAGTAACTTAAAATTTCTGAAGCCTTCCTTTTCTCTAGGTAAACACATATAAAGTATGAAAATTTTATGTTATCTTATTTTCAATTCCTAGGTAGTTGCTATTCTTGTCATTGTGCATCTATTGATTCTGATCTTCACTCATACAGTACACAGTTCTGTGAGTCTTAGAAAGACTGGAATTTTATTGTGCAAGCTCTTAATATGCTAATTTTTGGTAGCTCCCAATAACTTTGCATTCATGTTGTACCTTGCCTTTTCTAGCAGCATTTGTTAACCTTTCTCAATGGAACAAAAGTATGCTTCACTATCAGAATTTAAAAGTACCTCACCTTATTCTGGAAGTCAGGTTGATGCTTGTAAAATCATATGAACTTATGTTGTTAATTTTCCATTAAAACAATATTACAGACAATAAACGCATTATCTTTGTATTTGTAATGAACTAATGATTTCTAATGCTTTGCATGCTGATACTTGTGGAATAGAAAGAAAAAATGACTGTCCTTTTAAAGTTTAATTTTGTGTAGGCTTCTTTGGTGAATAATAGATTGGTGAAGCTATTTTTCTTTTGCTGATTGTACTTTTTGTTGTCAAGATATAAGAACTATCAGGACTAATTGCTACTTCTGCTGATTCCATTGTAATTAGCAATCCTGCTCCATAACTTATTAATTGCATTTGGAAAATTACAGTTACTAATTTTATTAAAAAAGAACAAGCTGGAGGGTTCTGGTATTAAGATTTGAAAAAGAAACCCTGTTATTTCATTATATTAATTGTTTTTTTTTACAAAGTGGTTATCTTTATGCTTGGATGTTATGTTCACAAGTAAATCAGGACACCATTTATTCCATTATTCTGTTCTGAAGATTGATTCTTTTTCCCTCTGTGACCCACAGGCAGAAAGTGCAATTGTGGCTCTGAACTGTAGTGGCATGATTATAGGAACTCTACCTATCAGGCAAGAACATAATTGCCTTATCACTGTTGCATGTAAAATTCATTGAACTAATATAACTTTGAATTCTGCTTCATAGGGTGAGTCCTTCGAAGACACCAGTAAGGCCAGGTGTACCACGTGCTGCTTCAAACTGAATCTGGATCTGCAACAGCTGAACATACTACTATTCCATCTAGTGGTACTCTATTTCAAGGTTGTTCTACAGTGGCATGAATTATCATCTATCAGCATTTATTCATCTCAACATGACCAACCATCAGCAGGCTTTAGTGCTTGTATGAGAACTTATTATCGTTGCTTTGCAACCGGCACTTTCATTTGTTCCTTTGTTTTTGTGGGACGAGTCAAAGAACCTTGGTATCTGATACTATTTCTCTGACCATCACAGTAATGAATAGATGAGATACCTGTAACCTATGCAGTTAATTATGTTTTAAGTACCAATTGACTGTAGCTAATCTTTAGCTCTCTTCATGCTGAAGCTCTTCTGGATTCAAAATCTTGTTTGTATCCTAAGTCGTGTTTCTGTCAAGCTCATTTTAATTTGCTAAATGTGCAAAATTAGCAAATTGAGCGAAAATAATGTTTCAGCAAATGTATAGGCTGCTATGTTACTATCATCATATGAAACATGAAAATTTTGAAGCTATTTTGAGCTACATTTATACGATTTTATTCACCCTGCGGTTGGTTGCTCATACCTAAATGGCATTTTCTTTTCTTTTTAATTTAATGAACTGAGGACTCTGACTTTTCACGGTTATGGTTTCTGAAATTTCTGTGAATATAAGTTGTAATCTTTTTAGACATTCGACCTTATTCGACATCATCATTTCTAATAAATGTGGGATATTGGCATATTGCTCTTTTGACAGATTGCGTCCACCCTTTAAACCCCAAAATCGAACTTTTTCTAACTTGAAAAAAAAATATGAATATAAAAAATCATAGAATGGAATATATTTCGATATTTGACCTAATGTAAATAGTTACATATATGCAGCAAATATCCAACAGGATTTATCTGAAATAGTTATTTTATATTTTAAAATAAAACAAAGAAACTTATTTTCTTATTTTACATAAATAATAGAATAATAGAATGGCCGAAGAGTTAAAAATGATGAAAAAAAATAATTCACTCTAAAAAATTTATTTTGCCGATACAAATTATAGAAGTAATTTACCTATGAGTAATAAAAATTTTATAATTTTATTATGAATTTAAGATGAATTTGCCGAACATGTTTAAAATTAACCAAACCAGTTGAAAATGATGAAAACAAATTAATTCTTAATTCTAAAAAATTTATTTTGCCGATACAAGTTATGAAAGTGATTTACCTATGAATAATAATTTTTTTATAATTTTATTATGAATTTAGAATGAATTTGCCGAACTTATTTAAAATTGACCGAACCAGTTAAAAATAATCTGCAGAGAATAATATGAATATATGAATATTTACTTTCTTGTTTAGGAAAATAATCTGTAACATGGGTTTTGCTTCTGTGAATCCAAGCATTTCTTATTCCCTTGAATTGAATTGGTATAAATTTGATATAGAGAAATTTTCTCAACTTTATATGATGTCAACAATGAACTAAAAGCCACCAAATACTACAAATTTGCCACAATAAATGGGCGAGATTCTTGCTCCTTCAGGTTGTCTGCAACATGAGCTATTACGCCAGCACCAGCATAATAGAGCCACTGATTCTTTACCTAAATCATTAGAATTGAATGCAATCAAGAAAATATAAAGATAGACAACAAATCTCAGCTATTGAGAAGTTGGATCATACACAAATGTTGTTGTGGGCAAAGAAAGGCCATGTTGCTGAATGGAAATTAACATCAACTTTCTTCCATCCTATCCTTTGTAACCCATGTATCATTTCCTCTGGTTTCAATTCCAACATGGCAGACAATTCAACTGATTGAAAGTAAAAAGATCTAATTGTTTTTAATTGAAATTTGAAAATGCCACCAATATACATGCCTTCCATCAGTTCATAGTATTCTTCTGTTTTCTGTGTGTTTGATGCAGTTTGAGCAGCTTCCTTAGCCTTTGCTGCTTCTGAAGGAAAATGGGGAGCTTCAGATTGGATGGGGGGACAGTACTCAACATGTACAACATGATTGTAGCCATCCAAAGATCGGAGAGAGGGCTTCAAGAACCAGTGTGAATCAACAAACAGATACAGCATAGCATTGTCAATTTGATGAAGTCTTTTTTTTGTATAAACAACATATTTTATTGGCAACAGAAGTAATAACAACTTCTGTGCAGATGTCCTAATCTCTTTTCATGAGTAACAAAACATCATGCTATGAGAAGATTCCTTTTATTGAGAAAAGCATTATCCATTGGTCAATCTTTTGCCTTCTTATTTCAATTGATATGCAACTTTTACAAAATTAAAACAATTATGTGCATAGTGAAGAGATCAGATCAATTCAGACACCTGAAGTACCTAAATGCTATTTTAATACATGTCCTAATGTCTTTTCATGAGTAAAAAACTACAATGTTATGAGAAGATTCCTTTTATTGAGAAAAGCATTATCCATTGGTCAATCTCTTGCCTTCTTATTTCAATTGATATGCAACTTTTACAAAATTAAAACAATTATGTCCATAGTGAAGAGATCAAATCAATTCAGACACCTGAAGTACCTAAATTTCATTTTAATCCGAGTAGCATGAGTCAGTTTGTATAGGTCTTTAAGGTACCTTAGCAAGCTCAGTCTCTCTCCTGATTGAAGATGTGCGCCAGCCAACCATGTCTGGGTGAAGCTCAAGAAAACTGTCACAAAAAGCAAATTAAAGTGCTACCATTTCTTATGATTTATCAAGTCAATAAGTTCTTCAAAGAACTCTTTGATTGCTAAAAACTACTATGAAAGGATACGATCATACGAAACATTGGCATAGAGAACATGATTCCTAAATGAAGCCAGAGAAGATCTGCAGAGTATGCAAGGAAAACAAGTGTCAAAAGTCTTGAATAAGGAAAAAACTTCCTTCATAGTTTGATTATTTCAACTTACATAAATTTAAAATCTTCACAATCAGATGCCATTCTCAAAAGAAGTGGTGGTTTGTTAGGTTTATCATCTGTAAGGAACAGCTGACGACCAGTTCGGCGAACAATTATGGGAGCCAAAGGAGGAGCAAGTCTTTCAAGAATATGTAATCCCAAAAGAAACGGAAGCTGTAAAATATCACAAAGTAGTATCACATACTTCGTCACATTAGAAAAAATTGAAAAAGATATTAGGTGGGTACGGGTGGTCTGCCAGTGAACCATATTTTCATTTAGTAAACCTGCTATATATGTGTGTGTAAAACAATGTTAAGCATCAAATATAACATATTGTCATTGCTTCTCCTCTATAGATAATTTTAAAGCAATTTTAATCCAAAGATAACCTATTCTTCTTTTTTTATAAAAAGAAAAGAAATAGAACTGGTTCATGCAGTTTGGTACAGTAAAGTACCAGTCAGGTCGGATATGGGTTCTGAGACCAATATTTTGAACCTTGTTGGCAGGTTATGGATAAGCTGTTTCACTTTTCAAAAGTATGATGCAAATATTGCACAACCATTTTAACTACGAGAGAAGACTGTTTCCCTAGACAACACTTCAAAGCCTCAAAGTGCACCTGGCAGAGGTTGAGTGTCCTCTTGTACAATGCCTTTTCTTCCCTAAGGAAGAACATATAAAATCCAGAAGAGTTCTGCTTACTAATTAGAAGCCAACTCCCACTATTATCAGATATATTGGTTGTATAAATCTGCAAAGAAGATTATTGATTCTCTTTGTTTAACGTAAAGAATAAAGAACATACTCTTTTTCATTTCCCCAGTACAGAAAAAACTAAGGGAGAATAAGAAAATATTGTATTTTTTAATGAGAAAATAACAAATGCAGGAAATAGGAGGAATAGAGTATTTAACAATGAACTAATAACCAAACACTTGATGGTGGTGTTGCAGAGAAAGAAAAAACATGATGGTCTTTTGGTGAAAGTCAAAGGACATCAAAACTCACCTGTTTTTTTCCTCTAACCCCAAGATGTGGAGTTGCCAAGGTGATAAAACTTATTGGCTCCAATCCACCAATTCTCCCCTGTTTCAATGAACTTTCCAATTTTGAATTTTCAATTTTGGAACCCTCATGAAGATCCTCTTGCAAATTATCCGATGAATAAAGAACAGCAATTGCATATCTCGTAAATAAACCACCAAGGGAATGTGCTAAGAAAGATATCCTTTTCAAGCTTCCATTGTTTTGCACCACACTCAGGACCTGTACCAAAACTAATCAATTACTGCGTACTCAAAAGCTGCTAGTAATTTAAAGATATCCTATTTTATTGGCAATAAAAAAGAGTGCTACCTCATTGGCCAATCGCTTTCCAGATCTATCAATTCCATCAAATGTTTTAGTGTAAGAATTGCATGAACTTGCTGTTTGATGAAAAAATGATAAGAACCCATAGAGACAAAAACAGTCCATGAAAGGTTGACATCCTTGAAAACGAAACAACTAGATCTAACATACCATATATTAAAAAATTGCTCCCTAGTTGCCTTTCTAACTCTGTCTTTGCATATGTCCAGTCACTGGGACTGCATATTGCATACTTGTGTAAGTTGATCGAAAATAAACAAGAATGTAGCAACTTGTGCAAGTTAGCCTGTTGAAGGTAATAGTAAATGCCGGCTGCAACATAGAGAAAATAATGGAAACTTACCTGGCCATGATGCCGTGAACTAGGACAAGGAGATGATCAGGTTCTTGTTTTAACTTGTAAAGATCTTCAGAGAGTATATTGCTTCCTCGGGAACTACTCATTTTGTGCAATCTAAAATTAAGGTCATCGCTAACTATGTTTAGTCCTGCACAGATAAAACTGATTGCATTTGAAACCTGCATTGTATGTAACGCAATCAATAAAAATTGCACTTAAAGGCAATATAATGCAGAAATAAGTAAAGATATTTAAATCCCACGGTGAAGTCAGGATATAGAAGGAAAAATTTTGAGTAACAAGATTGGCACATTGCATTGAATTGAATGTTGCTATTAGAACTAAGAAAATAAAATCTACACCAAAATGTTTCCTCCTGAAAGATGAAGCCCATGGAACTAAAATAGTACCATCCATATGCTTTGCATTGAATAGAATAAGTTGCTATTAGAACTAAGAAAAGAAAATCTACACCAAAATGTTTCCTCCTGAAAGATGAAGCCCATGGAACTAAAATAGTACCATGCATATGCTTATGCATATTTAAAAGTCCAGATTCTAGTACCAGCTAGATGGAATTTTATGAATATTAAGCCTCTACCATCATGATTAGCATCACAACCACAACACAAGAGAGATATTAGTCATACTGCCAAGGCTTCATTTGGTACCAGATAAAATCTTTCCTAGGAAAGTTTATCCCAAGAAACATTATTCTACGATTATTCAAATTACATCCTCATTTCATTTCATCAATTTTTTTTCTTTTTTAACTAGAATTTTGAAGGAACTGATTGAAGTGAAATGAGTTCATTAATGTAAGATTACGCATAATATTATAATATATTGCAAATGATACAATTGTGATTCCATGAGAATATGGCTTGATGATCTTGTTTTTTTTTCATATTTTATACAGGGCAATTGGATTATAAAACAAATTTCTCTAACAATATTTTACACGATAGAAACTAAAGATTTCATATTGCAAAAACCCTTTGATGTACAATCAAAATCAAAGCATATAGGTTTATCACCCTTATAAGGAGCATGCCGATCAAAGATTAAGAAACAAAAAACTCAAAACCTCCAATTTTGATATAGATCAAAATCCGTGGACGAGAAGCAAGAATCAAATGTGAGCATGGAGCAGGGTAAGATACCTAATCATGAGTTTTCTTCTATTCGTTAAGCATCAACTTGTATGCCTGAGTGGTGGATGAAGGCGGGAGGAAAGAGGCAGTAAGAAATAACGAACAAAGGGGACTAGGAGAGAAGAGGAGACATGGGTGTCTTATTTCTTATTTCGTACTCTCTTTCTCCAGGGCACAGAAATAAATTGAACTTTTTAATCTCCTAGGATAATTAAATTTCCATTTCCTGTGTAGGACATTTATCCCACTCCAAATCCCACAGATAGGATTAAAATTACAATTGATGGGAAAGTTAGTACTTTCCAAACATGAAATCAAATAATATATTCCATGAGATGGAAAAGATTTCCCCCGTACTAAAACGAGGTTTAAAGATATAGTATTGTGTAATCTGTAGAGAAAGAAAAAATAATCAAAACCTAGCACAGATATCAGGAAATGAAAAATAGCCAATCACGAAAAATTTCAGAAAGAGGAAAGTCACGTTGGACCAACAACTTTGTAAATGGAAACCTAAACGGAATGAATCAACAATAGAAAGAAAATCGAGTCTTTCCTAAACTCTGATACCAATTTCGTCTTCCAGGATTAAAGAAAATGAAGAGGGAAACAAGCGAAAACAAAGATGATGAAAACCTAGAAAACATCGATGCAAGCTAGAAGAGTTTCAATGGCAAATTGACTAATTGAACTAACCCTGAATCCTAACAACGAAAAGGTTGATTTTTTCGTACAGTTCTAGACCCAATTAAGAATCGAAGGTAAAGGGATATAAAGCGAAAACCTGTGAAAAGAACGGAGCACCAACAAATCCCGAAGAAATTGGAAGGACGGAAGGGCGACTCCGCGTGGTCATCACCAGGGCACAATAGATTAAACCGCGGCGAGCTGCTACAATGGAATCGGAAACGAGGACGATATTGATAGTGGTGGTGGTGGGGAAGACGGAGGCATGGGATTAGGGATGGGTCACATGTCATCTTCTATTTATAGAGGAAAAAAGAGGCACCGAGAAAGAGACGGGGAGAGCTAGAGAGGTAGGTAGGTTCACGTCGCGTTAGGATAGGGTGTTATGACATCATCGCCTCGGCGTCCTCGACGCCATCGCCGACGAGATGAAACTCGAAATCCTCCGTTTGCCACGCGCCGCAATGCGAGTTGATGTAGCGGATGGTATAACACAGTACAAGCAAAGCCTTCTCCCTCAGAAAACAAAGCGGAAGAGAAGAAAGATGGGCAGCGACAACGGAAAAACTTATATTGAAGACTACTCTTATAAATTTATATGAATAAATATAAATTTTAAGTGATTAAATATGAATAAAAAATAAATGAATACGTTAATGTTCATTTTTTTTTAATCCATATTCATCTTCATTCCTATTAGAGAAAAAAAAATCATGAAGTTGCAGCTACTGACGATAAGCCCTTCCATCTTTAGGTTTGCATCGCTGATCTTACATACTCTTTCACACTGGTTTGGCTGAATGCGAGGAAAATATTTATGTTTGGTTAGAGAAAAAAAAATCATGGAAGGAGAGCGGAGCGAGAATTTTATAAAAATGTTTGGTTAAAAACAAGTCCATCCCTAATTAGGGGTGTGCAATGGTATCGAATAGATTCGAAAGCTATTGAAATTTATCCGATCGAGCAAATTTTAGGTAGACTCAGAATTAAATTCGGATACGGTGCGGAACAAAAATTAAAAAAATAAAAATAAAAAATAATTTTTTAGGGATTTTCTTCGTAATGATAAGAGTTTAAAGAAAATAAAATATGGTTAAAAATCTATTTGCCACATACACAAGGAAGACATAATACATCACCTACATGTAAAGGTACGTGATTCTGATACCTAAATTATAAACTAAGTAAAGCAAGGATTTGGTCATATTTTTTTTCTATTCACGTAGTCAACATGTGCTGCTCGTTTGTTAAATATTTTTGTTTCTCCTACAATATTACAAATAAACAGATAACGATCTAAAAATATACAACAACTAGATCAACCAAAATTTAGCAATCAGCAGTAGGATTTCCGTCGGTAGCAGCGCTATTAATGCTGTTACTCCTCTCATACTTCTTCCAGCATTGATGCCTCGAACACTGGCACTGCTCTCCCCTCTTCGTGCTGCCTACTCGTGCAAGCCTTCCCTCCACTGCTTCCTCCCCTCCTTCCTTCCTCACCAGGCTCATCGACGGCGACGGCGCTGCCGCCTCCTCTTTGCTCCTCAACCACAACTCCTTCATCCTCCTCCTCACTTCGCACCCTTTCTCCTCATGCTCACCATCGCAGAACCCACACTGCTTGCCCTCTGCAAGGCCACTGCCACCGCCATCGTTCCCTCTAATTCTCGCCTCTCGAACGCTCCTCGCCTGCTCCCATCTCTGCGCCAGCCTCACCGCATCCGCCAGCGTCTCTGGCCGCTGCGGAAGAATCCAATCCTGGTAGTCCTCCTTCAATCCATCGATGAATATGCCCTTGAGAAGCGCGTCCGGGAAGCCGTGCTCCGGCCAATTCCGGAGTACCCGCTGCAGGCGGAGGTGGTATGTGTTGATGCCCTCGCCGTCCTTCTGCTTCATGGACATGAGCTCGGCCCGGGCCCGGTCCGTGAAGTCAGGTCGGGTGAAGGCCCGGAGGAAGGCGGCGCGGATTTCGGGCCACGAGATTGCCGGGCGGGAGGACTCGACGATGAGGTCGTACCACAGGGCGGCGTCTCCGTCGAGGGTGACGGGGAAGATGCGGACGAGGGTGTCGACGGCTGTGGCGTTGTTGGCGCGGCAGACGCGGTCGAAGCGGGCGAGGTGAGCGGCGGGGCACTCCGACGCCTCACCGCGGAAGATGGGGAGTGGCGCGACATTGACGTAGGCGGCCTGGGGCAAGTCGCAGGGGTAGAAAGAGTGGGAGGCGGAGTAGGACCCGGATTCGGACTCCGAGACGTCGGCGGGGTCATCCGCCACTTCGCCCTCGGCGGCGGAGCGGGAGGACGGCAGGGAGCAGGAAGGGGAGGACTGGTATTGGGGATCTCGCGAGGCGATGGAAGCGGTGGGAGGCATCCGGCGGCGGTGCTTGAGGCGGTGGTTCGGAGGAGTCGGCGATGACTCGGTGTGGGCGAAGGAGAATCTCATCGTGGAAACCGAGTCGTTTGCAGCGAATCGGATTTACAGGATGACTTGATAAAGAGGAATTAAAAAGATGCATGGAATGAGTCGTGTCGTTTGGTCTACACGCGTAAAGGTGCGATTTATTTTAGAGTGAGTTTGATACGAGGTAATTTAGATTATAGCGTTGGTTGAAATAGATTATCGATAATTAGAATACTCATCCTAATAATTGGTAATTCATATTATCAAATGAAGAAATTACTATATGAACTATATGAATTACCAGTAGAGTGATAATAACGGACAGTATAGTAAATTGGGGATATTTTGTCCTCTATTTTTTTTTAAAAAAATCAAAATTTATTATATATTTTAATTTTTGTTATTAATTCTAATTTTGCATTTATTTCAAAATTAATGAAATTTAATCTTCTACGTATAAATTATTGAATTTGTGTTATTACTTATTTTAAAGAAAATAATATGTGTTATCTTTTTGTTAACGGGCAGCTTCAAGTGGTTTAAGCAATCGTATAGTTTTTGATTGTGTGAATACAACTCCGGTAAATGATTCTGTTCAAAATTAAATATTACTTTGATTGATTGATTTTTTTAATTATATAATTAATAATATTTTTATTTATTTCTCATTTGTTGATCTATATATTTTGATTGTCTTATGTTAAAGGTATTTTTATACAATTATATTGTACGGTACCGCAGGGATAAGCCCCCGCACCCCCAAATTATAACTAAACATCATAATTTCAATTTTAAATTTATTTATGTCCCATATTTTTAAAATTTTGCATACGCCCCTGATAATAATATTATTTTTTAATTTTTAACAAAAACACCATCACTAAAATACCTCTTATTAATATAGAAAAATTTCTCTTCTCATCTCTCCTATTAATACATCCTCTCACGCCCTCCTCACATCTTGTGCAAACTGCAAGATGATTTTTGATCCCCACCTCTCGTACTTATTCTCCAAGGATGGCTTTTCATGGATACTCTATCCAATGAATATTTGATCCTCACCTCTTGTGTAGATTTTGCAAGGATGATATTTCATTGATTCTTAAAATTCGTGAATTTTTTATTCCATAGATATTTTATGAAATGAGAGTTGTTCAATTTTATTTGAGGGTATTTTAGTTAAAGATATAAATTTTTCAGTGATATTTTTATACCAAACAAGATAATATGAATTACTGGCGAGATTATCAGTCCATGCCAAATATGATGATGTAATATTACTGGTAATTTTAAAAGTGATAATCTAGATGCTCAGTATTTTAAATCACCCTCTTTTAGGATAAATTATACTCTATTTTTTTTTTAAACTCTAGAGTCTTGAAATTAAACTAAATTAACTGCGCATGCATAAGTATATAAAGATTTCCATTCCATGGGTCAAATTCTTTCCGAGGATCATCAACGCATTTTTTAAACCATGTGTATCAAAATGGAATACACCACTTGCTTACTCGATCAAGGGCATATATTAAATTGAATAATTCTAAAATAAAGAAGCAACAATTAATGATGCTTGTTTCAATTCAAGCCATGACAGTCACTTACGTACGCCAATCAATCATTACAAGAACATTGACTTAATTAATTAATTACAAATCTTAGTTAAATTGTTAACTTCTTTAAGGATCTAATCCTTCAGCAAGCTTTGTCCCACGTGGAGAAAGAAATTAAACAAATTTAAGCACTTTCTTCAAGGCTCAATAATTAGTTGTCAGCTAGACCGGCCGGTTCAATTTGCCCGACTTCAAATATTATCAGTTAATTAAGAAAATAAAATATCTAGCTCAATATATATATTTCATAAATTAGTCACAAAAATCAATTACCTTTCAAAGAATACAGTAATATTCCTATATCTATGATCGACCCACAAACTAACCACACAAATTAAGTAGTATTCCAGCTACATGATAGAACAAGCATTAGGGTTATCATCATTAAACATCATGCTCGCCCTCTCATCGATGATATGGCTGTGGGGCGGGTTCTGGTAGTAGCCATACAAGCTCGAGTCATCATACCCATGTTTGCGGTAATTATAAGAGTGAGGAACGGCGTCGAAGATGAGATGACGATGATGAGCCGGCGCATCCGCCACGTGCTGCGGGTGGTAGTACTCCTGGTTGTACATCGCCTCCTCCGCGTTCATCGGATACGGCCACAGCACCGCTCGCCGGCCCGTCCTCCTTACTGCCTTCAACGCCTTCTTCTGGTCCACCCACCCCATTACCGTCACCTTCTGCCTCTCCATGTCGATATCCACATCATGCACCCCTGTAATTAACATAATGGATCATATTAATTACGTTGTATGTATCTCAAAAGCTTAATCTTCTGCTTCTTAATCTTATAAGTAATAATTACCGTGCAGTTTTTTGAGGGCTTTTCTTATCTTGCTCTCGCAGCCAGAGCAGTCCATATGAACGCTCATTTCCACAATCTGAATAGAATTGCATCTCGTTATATTACAACTGAGAGGACGACTAAACATGTATATTGCAAAGCAAAAACAATTAAAATTAATGCAGTAATTGACTTACTGCAGTCATCTTTGCCTTCAACTTATCAATGAGAAGAAAAAGCTTTGTGCTTCAGCTCTCTGCTAGCTGTTTCTTAATCAAAAAGTTTGAGGAAATTAATGGCCGAGGATGAGTGAGCGGTTCATCTGAAAGCTGTCTCCCATGGCGATGTATATATAGAGAGGGATGAGCGAGTGAGCGCTTGGAAGATACCGCGTCGTTGTGGAGAATTGCTGTGGTCGATTATACATGACAACGCTGTCTCACGCCACCGCGCGACTTCGTCGCTGTCGGGGTTAAGCAAAATGACTTGCCCAAGGAAAGTAAGGTTTCTACCAATCGGGAAGTGAAACGTGTTGGTGTTCTTGCGACTCGAGCTGTCTAAAGACTTGCATGGCAAGTACGGGGAATGCGCATGAGAAGCTGCTGCAGAAGTAAGTAACCAATGGGAATGGATTATGGGAATGTCTGTTGATCTGTGGGTGAGCGCCGAACACGAATTATGATACGCCACGTCGAGCGCAAGCTGTTCTGATGGTATACGTGTAACAATGTGATTGCATGGAGGCGGTGGTGGGCGGGGCGCTAATTCCAAAGTTGCCGTAACGGATATTTATCGACCGCGGTTTGCGGGGCTGTCAACGATGGCGCCAACTATATTATAATTAATGACCTATTATGACTCCATCGCCACGAAGCTTGGCGGGTTCTGCCGACATGGCTTTCCAAGACGTAGGATTGATTTTTGACAAACAATTAATATAATTGATTTTAATTTAAAATTGATTGATTCAGATATTTCTGTTTATAATAATAATTTTATATTTATAAAAAATAAAATTTAATATATATATATATATATATATATATGATATAAAAATGTGCTAGAGTCTATAAAAAATATTCTCGACTTTAAATTTTTAATTTAAATTTAATTTTATAAATTTTGGGCAAAAATCTCTAATGCATTAAAATTAGAGATGAGCAAAACTCGACTCAACCCGAATAATCCAAACCCAAATATGGATGCTGTTAGTGTTGGCCTTTGTATGTTGATTGTATTTGGCAAAAGTTAATGATTTCAGCTATGACCATGAGGAACTCTTCATATGTATGTTGAAGATAGTCCAATTGTGTGAAGACAGTCTCAACTGCTCCAGCAATCTATGATTTTCTTGTTAAAGATGCAACATAGAAAGATGATTTTTTGTCTCCAACAGAGACAATGACTCTTGGTCCGCTTTATTAAATGATGATTCTTCTTGTTGTCTCTGAGATCTTTTAATCATCATTTATTTTTTATTTGCCCGAATAATTGCTTAAAATATTTCGGGCGTTACTCCTTGATCTTTATGGTCTTTAGGAGTTATGCGATGTCTATTTATTTTTGAACCGATGATTGTTGGTTATTAAACTGATGGGTTCATTAAACAAATAGTTATGAACAACATTGATTCAGATCTTTCGGTTGTCTCATATAAAATTTGATGGAAAGATTTGATATGCAACCCACTAGGTGCGAACACTAGATTGTCAATTATCGAGAGGAGTTGATATTGCTGAGTGCAGATATTTCTTATCTTAAGGAGAAGATTGGTTTCAGGTGGATAGCTCACTACAACACAAGGTTGTTTGGAGGACGAAACTCTGTGACTGGGATGTCATAGAGAGACAAGTTGATATTTACTTATAATAGTAAATAGTATTTTTATTATTTCCAATTCACTATAGTACCGTAGTCAGATTTCGGGTGTGAAATCCAAAAGACTTATTTTATACTTATAGAGAGTGGATTGGGCGTATGTCCGATAAGTGCCCCGCAGATTAGGTGACAGATTTGTCATTGAACTGCGTAAATAAACCTCTTGTGTTTGCGTGTGTTCTTTTGTCTTGGTTCTTATTGTGCTTCTAATAGCAATTGCAACTTCTTATTCAATTGCTCTTAACAGAGGTTTCCTAAGAGACATACATTACTAGATAGAAATGTGTTAATTAGCAACAACTATCAGCCGCTCACGCCGTTGTAATGACTTACGGCCGCTCGAGCTGTTGCAGATGTGATAAATCTACAACGACTTAATTACGGCCGCTCGGCTCGTGGATAAGAAAAGGATGACGCGAACGAGGCGTGCAAAGGAAATAACTTATTTGCAACGACTTACTAAAGGTTGCGTCAGCCGTTGCTAACGATATTATCACATTAGCAACAACTTATGACTTATATATCTGTTACTCTTTACTCGATGGCGTGCTCGCGGCGCGAAAATGAAATACTTATAAGCAATTGCTATGCAAAGGCCGCGTAGCCATTGCAGATGATATTATTTATCTGTAACGACTTTCAAATGGATAAATGAGCCGTTATTGATATGTTTATTTAACTCAACCGCGATCGCGCCCGCCCCCTTTCTTTGCTTCTGCTTCCCTCTCTCCCGACGTTGCCGTCGTTCCTTGCTTCCCGCCGCTAACGCTGCTTCAAAACTAGGTAAGCATACGATCCCCCTATTGGGATGGGAAGAAGAAGCACAACAGAAAAAGTGATTTTTAAAAAATTCAAACCATCCAGAAACCAGCGATCAACTTTAGCAATCTTTAAGAGTCTGTTTGGTTAGCGAAACTAATTCTGTTTTCATGATTTCAGTTTCACTGAAACCAAATCTACTTACGAAAACGTGTTTGGTTCAACGTTTTCATGAAACTGAATCGAAACCAGAATGAAAACAAAACCAATTTTCTTAATAAATATTAAAACACCAAAATGTTATTTTTTGTGGTTTCGAGACTGCCGGTTTCATTATCAAAATGCAGTGACAAATTTGTAATTATAAATATTTTTTTATAAAATTAATTAATTTAAAAATACATCAAACTATATCTAATTTTTAAAATAAAAATAAAAATCATCATTTTCAACTCGAACTATTATCTTAGATTTACAAATTAATTAAACCAATTTATATCTAATTGACTCAAACCCAAATTTTAAAATAACTCAATTTTTCTTAAAGTTGATCTATTTATAATTTAATCAAAATTAATTTTAGACAATTGAACTTATTTTTTTTTGAAATTTTATAATAAATATTAATTAATTTTTATATCTAATTGAATAAAAAAATCTTAAATTATCACTGACTTAATTAATTAAATCATACAAATATTTTATAATCATATTATCAAACATTTAATTTTGTAAACTAACTAAACATTTAATTACTACTAAAAATATTCAAGGAAAATTAATATTATTTTTTATAACCAAATAAATATTCACCGGTTAATTTCAACTAACTAAAACTGATGTTGTTTTCATTAACCAAACGTGTTTTTAGAAAACTGAAAAATAGAAACCAAAACTAAGTTTTCGAAACTATGTTTTCAGTTTTATTGAAACCAAACTAGAAAATAGTTTTCGCTAACCAAACAGCACCTAAGGAATTCAATCTACGAGTAGAAGGAGAAGATATACCTTATACTACGGATGATATGATTGCTCCTATCCCCGTTTCAAGACGCAAACACGTACGTCCGCCAAGGAAAGTCAACACCAAGCGCCTCGCAACAAGGGGGCAGCGAACTACGAGACTCGTTGTGGCTCAACGAAGAGACAATCTCAACCCCGAAATACACCAAGGTGAAGATGGCCCTTCCACCAAGAACCGAGCACCAAAAGCAAGGAAGAGGGGATGAGAAAACCGCGGAACGAGGAGGAAGATGAAGGAATCACTCGCTGTCCTTCTTGGACTCCTCCAAGAAGATGAAGTAGATGACACACCCAAAAGGAAGAGACCTTCAATCGGCTTCACAAAATCGGGGAAGGAAGCTTTAGATAGCCGGCCACCCTAGGAGATGAAAATGAGTTCTTGGAGCTTTTCTCTTCAAGAAGTCTCTCAAGAACCAAGCCCTTGCTCTTCTCCAAGATCAATAACCAATTTGCTTAACCCCCTTACAAGAGGTTAGGCCATCTATTCATAAGGGGCATAGGTTGCTACCAAGGTAGACCCGGCCTCCTTTTTTTTAAAAAACCTCTCCCCAGGTTAGCCTCAAAAATAATAATTTATATTTAATGAATTTATAATTAATTCGAAATTAATTAAATCTAACTAAATATAAACTTTAATTTATCTCTATAAATGGAATTCTTATTGATTAGGATTTATCATGTGTCAATCCCTATAATTTAGGGATGCCCTACAAGTTAGGGTTACCGAGGAACTCCTTCCTCACGTATTCGTTCCTATATGAAACATCTTTCCTATCATGTCCGTAAACGAGATCCGTGATTGAGTTGCAGCATGTCCATGCTAGTAGACATATAGGGCCGCATTCGAACTTTATCTCATAAGGTTCGTTACGAGATTAGCCTGTTGTGTGTGACCCATTGGGCCCCACACTAAGCCAGTAGTGAGTTGTGCATAATGAAGAGTCGGATCCGATAGAACAACTTCTATTCGAATCTTACGAGCCACCACTAAACCCCTTTAGTGTGGTCGTGAGAGACTCCACTCACAAGTCAAGATTGACGTTTAGCAACGTGTCATGACTACCCTGATTGTGTGAGGTTCAATCTACGGGAATCGAACGCCCTTCGGTGATTAGTTATCGTGCCACTAAGTCCCTTAGTTACAACGTCCCGAAGTTGACTACGGTACGGAAGAAGTGTCAAACCCTAATACTGATTCATATGTATTCCACCCGCTAAGATGTTGTCTCAATAATGAAACGTCAGAAACATCTTCCTGACTTTCATGTCTACTCTGGCCAGAGATTCCCGAGTCGACATTTGTAGGGACACATAGGACATTATCTCATCTCACTAGGAGTAATCGATTTCATGTTGGTTGCTCACTTACCTCCATGAATGGTTCCCCATGCCCAGTAATACCCGGCACATGACACTGAGGGCCACGCAAGGATAGAACCAAAGCAATGGGTCGTCAGTAAGGGGTGGAAACAGGCCAGGCTTTCGCCTTAACAGGCGAGGCCTATATGGTAGAAAATTGGCCCGGGCTGGCCTGTGGCCTGTTATAGGCTTAAATTTTGGCATGAGTCTGGTCTATTCATTGGCCTAGCCTAGGGGTGTAAACGAGCCAAGCCGCTCGCGAGCTACTCGAGATCGATTCGGTAAAAACTCGAACTTGACTCAAACTTATCGAGCTCGAGCCGAGCCGAGCCAGACATTCGAGCGAGCCGAGTTCGAGCTAACCTATACTCGGCTCGAGCGGCTCGCAAGCCTAATCGAGCCTAATCAAGCCTTCTATATATATTATATACCAGGTTTGATTTTTAAATTTTATGAACCCGTTACCCTCTAAAATGAACCCGAGCTTAGTCGAGCTCGAGCTCGATCGAGCTCGCGAACGAGCTCGGCTCGTGCTGCTCGACTCATGAGCCTTGATTTTTTTCCCGAGCCGAGCCGAGCTCGAGTTGCTTGAATGTAACTCGAGCCGAGCTTGAGCCGATAGACTAAAGCTCGATCGAGCTCGAGCTTATTATTTTCCAAACGAGCCGAGCTCAAGCCGAGCCAAGCTCGGCTCGATTACACCCCTAGCCTAGCCTAGCCTGTGGCCTGTTAACGAAGCCTGCTTCCAATATAAAATTTTGGCCTAACTTGGCATGTGGCCTGTGTTTTATTGAGCTTATTATTTTCCAAACGAGCCGAGCTCAAGCCGAGCCCAGGCCGGCCTATCAGGCTCAATAGGCTTTAAATTGAGCTTGGGCCTGGCCTGATAAGGAAAACAAGCCTATTTCAAAGCCTTGTCTTGTTTTTTTTTATAAACAGGCCAGGCCACAAGCCCCTGTCATGCCGCTTGGCCTATTTCCATCCCTAGTCGTCACTCACAAGGTAAGCATGACAACCTCAGGTCCAAGGACCGCTTGCATCCACTACTGGAATAACAAGCATCAGCAACGACTCCAATCGTTGTCGAGCCGTTGCTGAAAGCCATCAATAACGGCTTGCAACGGCCCGACCCGGCCTGTTGCAACGCAGCCGTGACAGAAAAATGCGTTACTGATAATTTAGCAACGACCGCTCCATCCGTTGCTAATAACATTATCAGTAACGGTTCGGCCACGACTATTGGGCCGTTGTAGATATAGACATCTGCAATGGTCCGGTCGCCGTGGCAAGGCCGTTAGTGAAAGCTTATTGCTAAGCCGTTGTTGTAGGTCATCAACAACGGATTTGAGGTTGCGGCCTAGAAAATACGATACACTTTCAGTAACGGCTTTCCCACGAACAGCCGTGAGAAAGCCATTGCTGATGATGTTAATCTGTAACTGTAAAGTTTTAAAATTTCTAATTTCCATTAATACATTGATACATTTAACCTGATACATAACTCACACACTCATACACACATTCATTCACATACACATCACAGATATACATCAAAATAATTATACTTATATTTATAATTATCCACAATCAAATAAAAACTATTCAAATTCAAAACTATCGTATCAATATCCAAACAAAATAAGTCAATCAAGTGTAGTATCAAAGTAACAAAGTTAATATCCAAACAAAATACTAAACATCACAAACACGGTGGAGGAAGGTCTGGATCATAATATGGCGGGGTCTGGAGTGCTTGAGTGTACACCGACGTGGACTGGCTCGAGGACGATGGATCTGATGATGCCGAAGGGATGCCTGCTCCGGTCTGAGCTGAGATGTTGCGTAGCATAGCATGTATCTCCGCCATCATCTGACTTTGATGCTCCATCATCTCACTCTGACACGCGACCGTCTCCTCCAGTGTCCTTATCCTGCTACTATAATCATAATTAGTCCTGGAGGTGGACGGTCGCTCACCAGCGACCTAAGGGGTCGGTGCCCCAAGTGGCCATAGCACGGCTCGTGCATGACCACTATCTGCAAAGCCATATACGCGATCGTGGTCCCAGCCACCTGTAGCCTCGACCCACGCTCCTACGTCAAAGTCCTCGGGGGTGCCCCCGCGCTGCATCACCGTCTGAGTGTAGGTCTCCTACTCGAGTTTGATTTTTTGTTTCATATTTTTCCTAAAACTTAAATTATAAATAAATAATGAATAATTTAAACAAATATACTTACCATAATGATTGTTGCGCGGTGGTCAATCTACTCCCCTGTCCCATGTCCTCGACGGTGAGTCCGCTCAAACACGTCCATCAGGAAGGGTCGCTGGACAGTCCCGTCGTCCAACACCGTCGTCTACATTTACAAAATAAATACATTAATTAGTACACAGAGTAACAAATAAAATATATAATTAAAGTAAGGTATAATACTTACCATATGACTCGCGTGCACTGCAAATGAAATAGAGTCGCCAGTGTGACACGCTCCTCCCCCCGACATGCGATTTCTTGCTGCAGTCCTAGAAACCTCCTGCCATCGATTCGTCGACCATAATGCCACGAGCTGATCCCATATATCCGGAGTAATCCAATCGAGGTTGTATCCCCGAGTCTCCGCGATGTTTGTGGTCCAAGCTCGGGCCATCGCTTGGGACCGGGCCTGTGTAGTCGAAATGACAACACTAGAGGGGGGGGGTGGTGAATAGTGTGTTTACTAAATTAATTAACTCAAATTCAATTTTATTCATTTACTTAGATTGTTTAGGCAATTTATAATTGAATGATTAGATGCGAAAGCGATAAATGATAAAGCAGTTAATACAATCAATCAATCAATGCAAACACAATGATTTATAGTGGTTCGGCCCCAATGCCTACTCCACTACCTAAGCACTCCGTTTAGGATTTTCAAACTAGTTTTACTAGATTAATTCTCGTTTCCCTTACACAAAGGACTTTGACTCGAAGAGTCTCACTCTCGACCTAAGGCACTTCCACACCCGGAAGTCTCCTCCTTCTTATCAAGAGCACTCTTCCACCTCTACCCTAAGAGATAACTTAACTAATCCTAGCAAAACTAAGTTTACACAAGTGGATTTACACCTTCACAATAAGGTAATCACTTCCACACAAGACCTAAACAACCTAGGTCTTCTCTCACACAAATTCAAACAAAAACAGATTCAAATAAACATTTAAAATTACAATCAAAAGAGCTTAAGAAATGAGAGAAGAATCATAGCTCTTTTCCAAGCCTTGAAACCTTAAACTCGCCAAGTCGTAGAGCTCGAATCAATTCCCGAGTTGAGGAGTAGAGTGTGCGCTTGAAGAAGTAGTTGGCGGAAGAATCGAGTGCAAGCAATAAATCTTTTGGAAGGCTTAGATCTCTTTTTTGATGCTTAATGATTTCTGAAACAATGAGAGAAGAAAGTAAAATGAGTTAAATGAGGTATATTTATACCCTCTCAAAGAAACGACAGCTCAACGGATAGAAAACTATCCGTTGCAGACATTCGATCGACCGACTGATCGACCGCCCAAATGACCGCTGCCTTCCTCTTTGTGTGCGGTTAAGCGACGGGTCGACCGCCCAGACGCAAACTTACGTTCCCTCAATCCGGTCGACCCATCGGTCGACCGACGCAGGGAAGCCAACGACGCGCGATCCTCCATTCGGTCGATCAATCGATCGATTGCTAGGGCTACTGCCCATTTCTGGCCTCTGTCGGTCGATCGACTGGTAGACCAAAGTAGCCACTGCCCATTTTTGGCAGTGTTCGGTCGACCGAATTGGCTATTGCCAATTTCCTTACCCTATTCGGTCGACCGAACATAGGCTGAATTTTATTTCTTCAGCCTTTTTCTTCCGCACTTCGTTTCCGGTTTCCGACTTTCAACGAGCATTAACTTAGAGTTCTCTCCATGTGATCTTTGGTCTCGTCCAAGACGACTTTTGTGCACACGTTGATCTTCGAGATATTTCGCGACGAACCCGAGTGCGACGATCAATTTCCTTCCGATTTTCTGATTTCTTCTGATTTTCTGATTTATCCGATCGAGGACATCGAACGCTAATTGATATGGAACATGAAAGATATTCTCAATGAAATCATTAGTCCCATGTTTGTTATCATCAAAACCGAGATTAAGAGATTAAGACCAAGGTTGAAAACCTAAAGCCAACAATCTGCCCCTTTTTGATGATGACAAACATCTTTAAGAAAATGTATTCATTAAAGCATATAGGATATCAACTAAGGGATTTCTCCCCCTATCAACATGCATATCTATGAAAATAAACTCCTCATATCTATATGCATGGTCTTTCTATATTTTCCTCTCCCCTTTACCTATACTTTTCTCCCCCTTTTTCCTATACTTTTCTCCATAGATTTCTCCCCCTTTTGACATCAATCAAAAAGGGCAAGAAAGTTCAATTTAGTCAAAGGGATGAAAAATAAATATTTTTGCATGAAGTTGAGACTCTAAAGATTATTTTTCATTAAACATGAAAATCTCAACCAAAGGGATGGAAAATTTGACATGAAACTAAATCATACATGATATGTTCAAAACTAAATATTTGAATTCAAAACAAAAACATGTATAATCTCAAGTATGTATGAACTTAGCATGATTTCATTCAAAGTATGCTTGAAACCATGAAAAATGCTAAGTATCAAGTTTTGCTATCTACTCATGGTTTTCTCATATTTAGGCATTTAGACATCAAACATGAGAGAATGTAAGTCTATTAATCAAGTTTGGGCTTTAGATAAAAATTTTAAGTCATTTTGTTGACTTAGGTTAAACTATACTTCAAGTTTTGACATACCAATTGTTGGATGAAAATTTTTGATACCAATTTTTAAATGGTCATTTGGAATGCATGTATCAAGTTTGAACTCAAAATGAATTTTCTAAGTTCATTTTTCATCCTATATTGTTTTCAATGAAAAAAATGAATATTTCTAGTTATCATTCAAATTATCAAGATCATTCCTATGAATGATTTTGCTCAAGCAATGGTGCGAATGACTTTACACAATGAATCAAAATGGTATACATGAGTTCTCATATGAAGTTTTTGATGAGAAAACAAAATATCGGAAAAGATTGATATTTCAAGAGGATGGTCCTTTGTGTTTTCGAAATCTAACTTCAAAATTCCATTATAAATTAGATTCTTGATGAAATGTTTTGAAATTTTTACTGAAGAACCTAGATTTTTCAGTGAAAGTGTAGTTTCAAGAATCATTTAAAAAGGATTTTTTTATGTTTCTCTAGAAATAACTGAAATTGATACCAATTGTAGGTCGAAATGGTATTTTTTGTAATTTTCAGTTATTTTTAAACTAATGGTATTTTTCGAAATGATATCAACCTAACATGGTTTCATTCAAAACTAAACTAATTTTTTTTACGAAACTTGCTAAGTTTCAATCTTATCATTTACTCATGATTTTTCAAACTTAACCCTATGGATACCTAACATGAGTAAATCTAAACATGTTCCCCAAATATGGATTGAAAATGAGACCTTTAAGTCAACTTGTTGACTTGGGTCAACTTGGTTCAAAAGAGGTTTTCATGAAACCACCTCTATGTCATTTTATTCATATCCATATGAATTTTTCACTATAAGTGCATGGAAACATGTCATACATATTCCTAAACATGTTCATGAAGATTGGACTTAAAAATGAAGTGTCCAAGTCGATTTGTTGATTTGGGTCAAACTTTTCCAAGTTTAAGTCCCCTAAAGTGATATAGTTATCACATTATTCATCTAGACATGAATTTTTAATTTTAGATACCTAGACTCATGTGATATGTGTATCTAAACATGTTCATTTGGTATTTACTCAAAATGAGATCTCTAATAAGAAATTTCAAACTAGCCCAATTTCATTCAATATTAATATCATAAAATTTGCCTAGTTATCATGAAATTGCCTGCTCATGAAAATTCAAACATTTTTCATGCAAAATCAATCATGAGTATGAAGACATCATTAATCATGGATATTCAATTATTAAACTAAGATTTTTGCAAAATTAAATCTATACCTTAGTCTTTAGAGATTTTTGCGAAACTTGTCATTTACTTTTCAATAATCTTCATGATAGCATATCCTTCCTATGTTTACCACTTTCTTAACTTGCAAGTAGGCTTCATTAGTATCAAAATAAAACTATATATACCAACTAGCAAGCTAACATACTAAATAGCAAAGGTCCAATGCAAAGTTTCATTTAAAACCTTAACCTAAGGAGATTCATTTTAAGGAGGTTATCATGATATCAAAATGAATCTAAGGAGATCTTAGGATGTGATACATTTGAGGAATAAGATCCCTAAATATGCTTAACTAGTTTGGACTTAAAGGAATGTCTCTAATATATAGTAAGTATCAACCTAGAGCAAGTTTCATTTAATGAAATTTGCCTAAGTGCTAAGATTCTACCTACTCATGAAAATTCAAGGGTTTACCATGCAATTCTAATCATGAGTATTGAGACATTATTTAAGCTTAAGCATTGAGGTATAACATTAAGATTTAAATTTATCAAAGTTATACCTTATTCATGATAATTTGTCAAACTAATCTTTTTCTTCCTAGTTATTAGCCTTCCTAAAAGTACTTAAAACTTGCAAGTAAGCTACACTAATATTTTAGAGAAAATATAGCTACTTAGCAAGCTATCAAACTAAATAGCAAAGTGAAAAACCAAGTATCATTTTCCAAATTCAACTTCACTAAATAGCATGGATTCATTTTCATATAAATCATTTATGATAACAAAATGAATCAAGAGATCTCAAAATATGAAATTTTGAAAAATAAGATCTCCAACCCTTCCTATTGGTTAAAAACCGAAAATCACAATTAGCCTACAATTTAAAACCGCAAGGTCGCATGAGCTCATTACAGGCTACATAGATCTCCTAAGAGACCGAAAATCAAAAATCAAAAATTATTTGATAAAACAATATCAAGAGCGGTAAGAATCAACTCGAATTAAACTAAGTATCATAAACTTCAACTTGAATGAATTCAAATAAAGTAAAGGAGATGATACCAAATTAACTAGATACTGATTCTTCATACCGAAGGCATCCAAAAGATGGTTTGAAGTTGCAGCCAAGAAATAATACTCCATTTAAGTTCATGGTCAACTTCAACTCATCACTTCTCTTTACCCTTGTGTGGTGACTCCCCCTACAAGAGAAGATGTGACTTTTGGTACTCAAATGACTTTGGGTCCTAGGGGGTTAATTAGTGGGCTTAGGTACCCAAAGTGTCTTCACAACACTTGAGTTCATTTTGAAAGCACAATCATAAATGACATGCTCATAAACACCACAACAAAAGCAATGTCCATGAAATTCTTTCTTTTTATCATTTTTGTAAACATGAGGTTTAAAGTTATAATGCTTGACATAAGAGGCATGATGAGCATGGGCATTCTTGGATGAAACATTTTTCTTTTTAGGATTTCTAAAAGATGAGACATGTGATAAACTACTAGTTTTCCTATTCAAGAAAATAACCTCATTTTTCAATTCATTTATTGATTTATGTAAGGCTTGCATTTGAGATTTCATCATACTATTTTCATTTTTTATTTTCATATTTTGTACTTTTAAATTCTTAATCTCAACTTTTGAAATATTTTTCAATTCAATTTTCAAATCATCATTTTCATTTTTCAAATCAATATTCTCACTTTTTAAGTCCACAAATTCAATTATCAATTGTGAATTTCTAGTTTTGAAAGCATCAAGACTATCATGGCAATCAACACTTGAGGAACTTAGATTTGCCTTTAAATTTTTATTTTCTAATTCTAGAGCTTGTAAGTCCTTAGTAAGCCTAGAGTTATCCTTTTTAATTTTTTTCATTTCTTTACTCTTTTTCAAAAGTATGACACACATACTTTGACATTCTTGTACTAATTCTTGATATGACATTTTGATTGAATGTGAAGAACTAGCATCACTATCATATGCTATATCTTTATCATGACTAAAAGTGGAATTTGTACCTCATCATGGATACCCATGAGGCAAACCTTGAATGTGCCTTCATAGTCATGACAAGAGGATGCTTCTTGTGATTTGGAGGTGGATGTTGAAGCACTTGTCCTCCTTTTGGCATTCTTCTTTGATAAAGGATAATTCCTTTTAATGTGGCCCTTTTCCTTGCACAAGTAGCATATCACCTTTCTTTTTCGGCTTTTTGATTTGCTTCTTTGACTAGAAGCACTAAGATCATCGAAACCGAGGTTAATGGCGACACTAGAGGGGGGAGGGGGGAGGGGCGAGGGGGTGAATAGTGTGTTTACTAATTTGATTAGCCTAAATTTACTTTTAATCATTTACTTAGATTATTTAGGCAATTTGCAATTCGATGATTTGATGTGAAAGCAATAAATGATTTAGCAATTAAAGCAAATAAGAAATCAATGCAAACATAAGATTTATAGTGGTTCGGCCCCAATGCCTACTCCACTACCTAAGCACCCCACTTAGGATTTTCAAACTAGTTTTACTAGATTAATTTAAGTTTCCCTTACATAGAGGACTTTTCACCAAAGAGACGCACTCTCGACCTAGGGCATTCCACAACCGGAAGTCACCGCCTTCTTATCGAGAGTCCTCTTCCACCTCAACCCTAAAGGACAACTAAACTAATCCTAGTAAACACTAATTTTACACAAGTGGTTTTACTCCTTCTACACCAAAGATACCACTTCACCCAATTCAAGACCTAACACCAGGTCTTACAAACTCAAATTAAACAAACAGTTAAAATAATAGATAAAATACAATCAAAAGAGCTAAATAATAAAACCAATGTTTGCAAGCTCCTTTCACAGCCTTGGAACCTCCAACTCGCCGAGGGGATGAACTCGAGTCAGTTTCCAAGTTGAGGCAGCAGCTGGCGCTTGAAGAATGAACTCGACGGAGAAGCAGAGCGCAAACTTTAAATCTTTTGGAAGGCTCTAAATCTTCCTTTTGAATACTCAATGAACTCTGTTAGAATGAAGGAAGAAAATTAAAAGAATCATATGAGGGTATATTTATACCCTGCTGAAGAAACGACTGTTTCAATGGATAGAAAACTATCCGTTATAGGCCACCGATCGAATGGTCGATCGACCGACTGTTCGACTGCAGCTTCGACCGCTGCTCTTTACTCTGTGGTCGGTCGACCGATGGGTCAATTGCCCAGACGCAAAAACATCGATCCCGATCTTCGGTCAACCCATCGATCGATCGACGCAATCTGCGTCTTCGGGTATCAGCAGGTCAGTTGACCGACGGGTCGACCACCCGAGCTACTGCTCGTTTTGGGCTTCCATCGATCGACCGCCCGGTCGACCGAAGCTAGGTTGAAGTTTATTACTTCAACCTATTTCTTCCGCGCTTCGTTTCCGGGTTCCAGCTTTTAACGAGCATCATCTTGGAGAGCTTTTGACTTGATCTTTGGACTTGTCCAAGCGACTTTGGTGCACTCGTTGATCTCTGAGAAACTTTCCACGACGAACCCGAGCGCGACGATCAATGTCCTTCTGATATCCAATTTCTTTGATATTTCCGATCGAGGACATCGAACGTTACTGATATGAAACCTGAAAGATATTATCAATGAAATCATTAGTCCCATGTTTGTTATAATAAAAAACATCAAAACCGAGATTAAGGCTAAGGTTAAAAACCTAAAGCTAACAAGTACTAGGGGGATGACCAATGTCATCACCACCCTCAACTAGGGGTGTAATCGAGCCGAGCCGAGCTTGCTTGTGCTCAAGCTCTGCCCGTTTAAGAAATGTCGAGCTCGAGCTAGATCGAGCTTCAATATTCAAGCTCGAGATTGGCTCGAGCTCGACTCAAGTAACTCAAGCTCGGCTCGTTTAAGCTCGTTTAGGCTCGTTTATTTTTCTCAAGTGTGACCGAGCTCGTTCAAGCTCGATTAAGCTTGGCTTGACTCGGGTTTATGCTCAACCCCATATGAAATATTAATATTTATATAATTATATATAAATATATGAAGCTCGATTAGGCTCGCAAGCCGCTCGAGTCGAGTATTACTTAGCTCGAGCTCGAGTTTTCATCGAGTCGATCTCGGGTAGCTCACGAGCTGCTCGGCTCACTTACACCCCTACCCTCAACGAAAGTATTAAGCTCTTCGGTTTTAGCATAATCATATAACATATTCAATGTTGCCCATATATCAAAAGCCGAAGTGCAATGCATGATCTTTTCAAGGATGCTATTAGGTAAGGTACAAAAAATACTATACATAACATCTCTATTAAATTGAAACATTTTCTTATCATGTTCACTCCAATCATACATGTCTACCTTAGGTTCAATGTATTCTAATTTAATCATGTTATAAACATCAAAACCTCTAGTCTTTAAGTAGGTATACATTCTAGACTTCCAAAAACCAAAGTTCGATTCATCGAACCTAGGAGGTGAAGACGTTACCGACTCTAGAGCCATTTCAAGATCGAGACAAATTGTAGAAGGGATGGTGAAATCACAATCTACAACCTGCTCTGATACCAAATATAGTCGAAATGGCAACACTAGAGGGGGGGTGAATAGTGTGTTTACTAAATTAATTAGTCTAAATTTAATTTTAATTATTTACTTAGATTGTTTAGACAATTTACAATTAAATGATTAGATGCGAAAGCGATAAATGATAAAGCAATTAATACAATCAATCAATCAATACAAACACAGTGATTTATAGTGGTTCGGCCCCAATGCCTACTCCACTACCTAAGCACCCCGCTTAGGATTTCCAAACTAGTTTTACTAGATTAATTCTCGTTTCCCTTACACAGAGGACTTTGACTCGAAGAGTCTCACTCTCAATCTAAGACACTTCCACACCCGGAAGTCTCCACATTCTTATCAAGAGCACTCTTCCACCTCAATCCTAAGGGACAACTTAACTAATCTTAGCAAAACTAAGTTTACACAAGTGGCTTTACACCTTCACAACAAGGTAACCACTTCCACACAAGACCTAAACAGCCTAGGTCTTCTCACACACAAATTCAAACAAAAATAGATTCAAATAAATAGTGAAAATTATAATCAAAAGAGCTTAAGAAATGAGAGAAGAATCACAACTCTTTTCCAAGCCTTGAAACCTCCAACTCGCTGAGTCGTAGAGCTCGAATCAATTCCCGAGTTGAAGAGCAGAGTGTGCGCTTGAAGAAGTAGTTGGCAGAAGAACTGAGCGCAAGCACTAAATCTTTTGAAAGGCTTAGATCTCTCTTTTTGATGCTCAATTATTTCTGAAACAATGAGAGAAGAAAGTAAAATGAGTTAGATGAGGTATATTTATACCCTCTCAAAGAAATGACAGCTCAACGGATAGAAAACTATCCGTTGCAGACGCTCGGTCGATTGGTCGGTCGACTGACCGATCGACCGCCTGAACGACCGCTGCCTTCCTCTCTGTGTGCGGTCGACCGACGGGTCGACCGCCCAGACGTAAACTTGCGTTCCCTCAATCCGGTCGACCCATCGGTCGATTGACGCAGGGAAGCCAGCGACGCGCGATCCTTCATTCAGTCAATCGCTAGGGCTAATGCCCATTTCTGGCCTTTGTCGGTCGACCGACCAATCGACCGAAGTAGCCACTACCCATTTTTGGCAGTGTTCGGTCGATCGACCGGTCGATTGAATTGGCTACTGCCAATTTTCTTACCCTATTCGGTCGACCGACCGATCGACCGAACATAGGCTGAATTTTATTTCTTCAGCCTTTTTCTTCCGTGCTTCGTTTTTGAGTTTCGGCTTTCAACGAGCATTAACTTGGAGAGCTCTCCATGTGATCTTTGGTCTTGTCCAAGATGACTTTGGTGCACACGTTGATCTTCGATAAATTTCGCGATGAACCTGAGCGCGACGATCAATGTCCTTCCGATTTTCTGATTTCTTCCAATTTATCCGATCGAGGACATCGAGCGCTAATTGATATAGAGCCTGAAAGATATTCTTAATAAAATCATTAGTCCCATGTTTGTTATCATCAAAACCGAGATTAAGAGATTAAGACCAAGGTTGAAAACCTAAAGCCAATAGCCTGCCCCAGCTAACCGTTGTACCTCTCTCGGGAAATAGCCTCCCAGACAGTGTAAATGAAGGACCTCTAGTCCTCAGCTCATGTATAGCGAGCTTGCAAAATAATAATATCAGTATCAATATTAATCATCATGTATATAAATTTTTTTTAATATGTGCCTCAAATTCGTGTCATAGCATGTCAACGTGCTCACGGGGCACGTGAGACCACATGGGCCATGCCCCATGCATGTATCGTCGAATCGTAGAAGATATCTTCCTGAGCACATCCTCTTGCTCGAACCTGCACAACAAAAATAAAGTTCAATATTATATTGTGATATAATGAATTTGTAATAATTCATAATTCATGATACATTACCGCTCCCCAATCACACTAATGAGTCTACGTGACTCTGTGGCTAGTGGAGGCTGCCATCTGTTTGGCCTGCGTGGCCACCTGCGTCTCGATGAACTAGCCTCGACGGCATGAGGATCAGCGACAGGAGTATCATCGGTAGAAAGTGCTGGAGTCTGACCGATTGGAGACTCCGAAGCTCTCGTCCGACGATAACCACGAGGTTCACGACCCATCATATCTGTCGAATAAGCATATAATTAGATTATATATATAGTAGAGATAGATTTAATATAAGATATACTTCTAATTATTCCTCATCATCTGAGTAATAGTCTTCGAATTCTTCTTCTTCTTCTTATTCTTCATCTTCTTCATCTCCAGCTTCCTCAACTTCATGATCATCATCATCAACATATTCAACTTCTAATTAAACTAACTGTTGGCTTTAGGTTTTCAACCTTGGTCTTAATCTCAGTTTTGATGATAACAAACATGGAACTAATATTTTGTCGAGAAATCTTTCAGGTTTCATATCGATTAGCGTTCAATATCCTCGATCGGATAAATTGGAAGAAATAAGAAAATCGAAAGGACATTGATCATTGCGCTCGAGTTCGTCGCGGAAATATCTCAAAGTTCGACGGGTGCACCAAAGTTGCATTGGACGAGTACAAAGATCAAATAAAAAGCTCTCCAAGTTGATGCTCGTTGAAAGCCGAAAACCGGAAATGAAGCGCGCAAGAAAAAGGGCTGAAAAATCAATATCAGCCTATGTTCGGTCGACCGGAGAGTGTAAGAAAAAAGGCAGCCCTTTCAGTCGATCGATAGAGGTCGAATCCTAGCAGAGGACGCGTTGGTCGATCGGACTGTGTTCGTTGAAGCCGCAAACCTACGTTGATCGACCGGATTATGGGAACACAATTTTGCATCTGGGCGGTCGACCCGTCGGTCGACCCCGCAGATAGAACAGGCAGCGGTCACTCTAAGCGGTTGATCGGTCGGTCGATCAGCCAATCGACCGAGCGGCTGTAACGGCTAGATTTTAGCCCGTTGAGCTATCGTTCCTTTGAGAGGTATAAATATACCTCATATAACTCATTTAACGTTTCTTCCTTCACACTTACAGATTTTATTGAGCATTTTAGGAAGGGATTTAAGCCTTCAAAATAATTGATTGAAGCGTGTCTGTTCTTTCGTCAAAATCCGCTTCAAGCGCGTACTCTGTCTCAACAACTCGGGATTTAAATTCGAGCTCCATTTCTTGGCGAGTTGGAGGTGTCGAAGGCTTGGAAAAGAGCATTGATCCTTGGTTTCATTTCTAAGTTCTTTTCATTGTAACTTTAACTGTTATTTGATTTTGTTTTCTTTTATTTGAGTTTGTAAGAAGACCTAGGTTGTTAGGTCTTGTGTGGAAGTGGTTACCTTGTTGTGAAGGTGTAAAGCCACTTGTGTAAACTTAGTTTTACTATGATTAGTCAAGTTGTCCCTTAGGGTTGAAGTGGAAGAGTGATCTCGGTAAGAAGGCGGAGACTTTCGGGTGTGGAAGTGCCTTAGGTTGAGAGTGCGACTCTTCGAGTCAAAGTCCTCATTGTAAGGGAAACAAAAATTAATCTAGTAAATCTAGTTTGGAAATCCTAAGCGGGGTGCTTACGTAGTGGAGTAGGCATTGGGGCCGAACCACTATAAATTTGTGTGTTTGCATTGATCTCTATTTGTGCTTAATTGTTTATCTTGCTTCCGCATCCAATCCCAAAATTATAATTTGCTAAGTGATCTAAGTAAACGATTAAAATTGAATTTAGGCTAATTAATTTGTTAACACACTATTCATCCCCCTCTAGTGTTGCCATTTCGCCTATACTAACACATATCATCTAGGCGTGTATCGGATGGATAACATGTATCCAAATATTTCCATGCTTCAATGTCGGTTGGATGAGTCATTACTGTATCATCACAACTTCTTGCATGCCAACTCATGTAGGGGGTCGGGCCGTCTTTTCCGACATGAATAATCTTTGAAGCCTCGGTGTTAGTGAAAAATACCGAGCATCTTAAACGGGATATTTTTTTGTCGGACCAATTTCTTCTCCTTGTAACGAGGATGTTGACATATAGGGCATTTATCCAATTGCACATTTTCTTTATAATATAAAATGCAGTTATTTTGGCAGGCATGTATTTTTTCGTACTCAAGCCCTAATTTCCTCATCAATTTTTTAGTTTTATAAAAAGTTGGCTCAAACTTGTTATCAGTAGGCAGCATTCCACTAATCAATCTCGCAATCCGATCAAACACAACCCCGTTGATATTACAATCAGCCTTGATATTTAGGAGTTGCAACATTGCCAAAAACCTAGTGTATTTAGGATAATTCTCATACAAAGGTTCATCGACAGCTTTCAATATCTCGTAAAATTCTGCAACTTCTTTATTCGATAATTCAATCTCTACCGCTGTTTGTACTTCTATGATATCAACACCTGTAGTATCTGGTGGCATTGACGTCTCAGTAACTGGCCGATCGATATTATCATTCAGGTCGAATTGACCCCCAAGACTATCAAGTATCATAGTTCTATAGGAATTAGATGGACTGGATGAAAAAACACCAGCAGAGGAAGATTCACCATGTGTCTAAACGATAGGATTGTTCGACGTCCCGACTTCACGTGACTCCCCATGATAAGTCCATAGAAAATATCTTGGTGCAAATCTTTTTCTATGTAGATGCAGAGTGACAGTTTTCTGATCCAAAAATCATCCATTCAATCAAATGCGGCACAAACATCGGATTTTATCACCGACGCTAATGAATTTTCAATTCGAATAGGCAAAATTTAATAAGTAAGTTACGCCTAATCGAAACTCATTCATTAAAGCTCCATAATCAAGACGTCGGTACATCTAACTTCGATCGCCCGACATGATTCTATCAATCAATGACAATTTCTTCAGTTAATGCCTTTAGATGAGATGGTCCTATTCCATTCGGGATTCATGTTATTCATATTACACTAAGTATTTCTTTTAACCGCTAACTTCATTCTAAATTTTGGCAGCATATCCCTATAGTTCTCCGAATACGCATATCATCTGGGTGTGTATCGGAGAGCAAGAGAGACACAGTAGCCAAAATTTAAGAATTAATGAGTTAACGATTAAAAGAAAAAACTAAGTGCAATACAAATAACTATATTCCCAAATTGTTCAATCAGAGAAAATTCAAGGGTTGTACGTCGTATAAAAGATCATCTACTTCTTTTACACGAACATACAACCCCCGAACGTATCTAAGGTTTTGCTAAATCATATCCGACTCGTCGATGCGTACGTGAAACGTATCAACTCGTCAGATGGGTGATTATTTTCTAAATATTTTGAGCCGGTTTGAGTCCACAGTGGACAATTCCGACGCGTGTTCAAAGTGGACGATTCCGGCGCGAGTCCAAAGTGGACGATTCTGGTGCGAGTCCGAAGTGGACGATTCTAATTAATCTAAATCTAAAGATTAATAATAAAATTAATCTAAATTAATCTAATTTAAATTAATCTAATCTAAACATTTATCTAAATTAATCTAAAGATTAACATTAATCTAAATTAATCTAATCTAATCTAATCTAAACATCTAAATTAACCTAAACATTTAATTAATCTAAACATCTAAGATTTAATTAATCTAAACATGTAAATTTATCATAAAAATATTTAATTAATTTAATTTAAAAAGAAATAGGGTTTAAACAAAACCCTATTTTCGGCGCCGGAGTCCAGTGTCCAACATATGTCGGATACTGGACAATGCTACGATCGCCGGCCGAAACCCTAAATATATGGTTTCGGCCGGTTCTACAATAAATAGAGAGGGAGGGGTGGCGACTTACCTGGAGCGAGCGACGACGGCGGGCGGCGGCGGCGAGTGGTGTCGGCGGACGACGACGGCGGACAGGCAGGCGGAGTTCGACGGCGGTAGAAGAAAGGAAGGAGGAGGAGGAAGGTGCGGGCGCGATCGGTCGAGCTATATAAACTTATCAGCAACGGCTCACTGAGCCGTTAGAAAGCCGTTGCTGATAACTAACATCATCAGTATTGGCTCACTCGTCCGTTAGAACACCATGGCTGATAAGTATTTTATTTCTGCGCCGCGAGCGCGCAATCAACTCAAGAGTGACGGATGCAGAGGCCGTAACTAAGCTGTTGCTAATGTTATAATATATCGGCAACGGCTCTAGCGGCCGTAATAAAGCTGTTGCAGATATATCACATCTGCAATAGCCCGAGCGATCGTAAGAACGCCGTTGGAAATTGCAACGGCGTGAGCGACCGTTGCTGAAGAAAATATTTCTAGTAGTGATCTACTATCACCCAAGGAATATCCTATTGATCGACACTCATGTAAGGATTCCATTTTGTGTTCCTCATGTAGGTTCGTTCAGTGAACTCATTCTCTAATGAGCACCTACGTACTTGTACATTAATGACAGCTCATAGGTAACTATGAGATCAACTATCCCTTATCGTATAAGACATGTATCAAGTGCACCAGTCTATCCGAAATCATCAATCCCCTAATTGGTGATCCTACGACTGGGAACATTTAGAACATGGACATCTGAATTCCAAGTCTCACTGGCATGATCTCATCATGGCCTTGGAATCAATTGCCCAGGTTCATGGGGTTCATCACAATCTAATATATATAAAATATAGATGCAGCATATGTTGAAAAGTCTCCTCATATTATTCATTAACAAAAAATATATAGTTCCCCACACATCAACATGTGATTGGCTCAAGGGCACTATTTCTTTCAACCCTTCCCTTCCTCCTATTCTAGGGTCGGCCGAAACCCTAGGTTTAGGGTTTCGACCGATTGCCTGCCGCCAGACCATTATCCAATGTCTAATGTCGGACACTTGATGTCGGCACCGGAGTCCATAGTGGACTCTGGCACCGGAACAATACCATTTAGGCTTAAGCCCTAATTTTTTTCTTTTATTAAATCCTAATTCTAAATTAATTTAATGTTAGATTAGATTGATTAAATGTTTTGATTAATTAAATGTTTTTATGGTTAATTTAGATGTTTAGATTAATTAAATGTTTAGATGTTTAGATTAATTAAATGTTTAGGTTAATTTAGATGTTTAGATTAGATTAGATTAATTTAGATAAATTTTTAGATTGGATTAATTTAGATTAATTTTATTGTTAATATTTATATTTAGATTAATTAGAATCGTCCACTTCGGACTCATACCAGAATCATCCACTTTGGACTTGCGCTGGAATCGTCCACTTTGGACTTGCACCGGAATCGTCCACTGTGGACTCGAACCGGCATCCAAATATTTAGAAAATAATCATCCATCCGACGAGTTGATACATTTCATGTACGCATCGATGAGTCAGATATGATTTAGCAAAATCTTAGCTCCGTTCGGGGGTTGTATGTTCGTGTAAAAGAAGTAGATGTTCTTTTATACGACGTACAACCCTTGAATTGTCCATAATTGGACAATTTGGGAACATAGTTATTTGTATTGCACTTAGTTTTTTCTTTTAATCGTTAACTCATTCTTAAATTTTGGCTATTGTATCTCTCTTGTTCTTCGATACGCGCCCAGATGATATGCGTATTCGGAGAACTGTAGGAAGATGCTGCCGAAATTTAGAATGAAGTTAACGGTTAAAAGAAATACTTGGTGCAATATGAATAACATGAATTCCAAATAGAATAAGACCATCTCACCTAAAGACATTAACTGAAGATATTGTCATTGATTCACATAATCACGTTGGGTGATCGAAGTTGGATGTACCGACGTCTTGATCGTGGACCTTTAACGAATGAGTTTCGATTAGGCGTAACTTACTTCCTAAATTTCGCCTATTCGAATCGGAAATTCGTTAGCGTCGGTGATAAAATTCGATGTTTGTGCCACATTTGCTTGAATGCACGATTTTTGAATCGGAAAACTATCACTCTGTATCTGTATAGCAAGGGATTTGCACCAAGATATTTTATATGGACTTGTAACGGGGAGTCACGTGAAGTCGTGACGTCGAGCAATTCTATCGTTCAGACACATGATGAATCTTCCTCTGTTGGTGTTTCTTCATCCAGTCCATCTTATCCATATAGAACTATGATACTTGATAGTCTTGGCGGTCAATTCCAATTGAATGATAATGTTGATCAGCCAGTTACTGAAACATCGGTGCCACCAAATACTACGGGTGCTGATGTCACAGAATTGCCACCAGAAGTACAACTTGATGTAGAGATTGAATTGTCGAATAAAGAAGCCACAAAATTTTACAAGATGTTGAAAGCTGCTGATGAACTTTTGTATGAGAATTGTCCTAAATACACTAGGTTTTCGGCAATGACGCAACTCCCGAACATCAAGGCCGATTGTAATATCACCGATGTTGTATTTGATCAGATTGCGAGATTGATTAATGAAATATTGCCTACAAATAATAAGTTTGAGCCAACTTTTTATAAGACTAAAGAGTTGATGAGAAAATTAGGTCTTGGGTATGAAAAAATACACATGTGTCAAAATAACTGTATTTTTTATTATAAAGAAAATGCACAGTTGGATAAATGCTCTATATGTGAACATCCTCGTTAGAAGGAGAAGAAATCGGTCCGATAGAAAAATATCCCGTTTAAGTTGCTTCAGTATTTTCCACTGACATCGAGGCTTCAAAAATTATTCATGTCGGAAAAGACGGGCCCCTACATGAGTTGACATGCAAGAAGTCGTGATGATACAATGACTCATCCATCCGACAGTGAAGCATGGAAATATTTGGATATATGTTTTCCTTCATTTGCTAGGGATACTAGAAATATTAGATTGAGATTGTGCACATACGTTTTTAATCTGTTTGGTCATTCTACAACTCCTTATTCAGTTTGGCCAGTGCTGCTAACAGTTTATAATTTGTCACCGTCAATGTGTATGAAAGATGAATTTATTTATCTTTCGATGATTATTCCGGGTCCTAAGGGTCCGCAAAAAGAAATTGACGTATTTCTCAAACCCCTAATAGAGGAATTGAAAACATTGTGGACTGAGGGACCTGCCACTTATAATTGTCACCGGAAGCAAAACTTCAATTTAAAGGTTGTGGTCTTGTGGACAATCAATGATTTCTCGGCCTACGACATGTTGTCTGGTTGGAGCACTCACGTCCCACTCTCTTATTTGTATTGTATGGAACACTCTAAATCATTCAGTCTTCAGAACAGACGAAAAATCTCATTCTTTGATTGTCATCGTTGATTCCTGCCGGCTAACCATCAGTATCGAAGGAATCGTAATAAATTTACTAAGGGCATAGTCGAAAGAGATAAGCCACCATCAATGTTGTCTTGTGAACAAATGTTAACACATGTTTCAGCACTTCCAGATATAGTGTTTGGTCAGAATGAAAGAGTGTCAGGATTTGTTCAAACACATAACTGGGTGAAAAAAAAAGTATCTTTTGGGAATTATCGTATTGGAGTTCATTACTGATTCGGCATAATTTGGACATCATGTAGGGGTGAGCAAAAAAAACCAATCTTTCGGTTAACCGAAAAACCGGTCCGAATCTGAACCGGTTTTTTCGGTTTCGATTTATGTTTTTGAAAAAACCAATTTTCGATTTCGGGTTTGGTCCACAATGTAAAAAGTCCAATTCACTATAGTACTATAGTCGGATTTCGGGTGTGAAATCCAGAGAACTTATTTTGTACTTATAGAGAGTGGATTGAACATCTATCCGGTGAGTGCCCCACAGATAAGGGACAGGTTTGTCACAGAACTACATAAACAAACATCTTATGTTTGTGTGCGTTCTTTTCTCTTGGTTGTTATTGTGCTTTTAATAGCAGTTGCAACTTCTTATTCAACTGCCCTTAATAGAAGTTCTCTAAGAGAGATATATATTGTTAGAGGCTCCTACACCACCCGACCCTACCCGAAAAGAATTTCGGGGCCCTATGCGATTAACCCGAATAAGATTGGGCCTCGACTCGATTAACCCGAATAACCTGAAAAAAATGTGAAAATGAACCCGAATAAGGAGGCTCCTACACCACTCGACCCTACCCGAATAAGATTTCAATGCCCGACCCGATTAACCCAAATAAAATCGGGTTCCGACCCGATTAACCCGAATTTTTTAAAAAAAAATAAAAAAACAAATTAAAATTCATAATTGTAAAAGGCAATAATTTTGAAATTGTTAAAAAAAATGTGAAAATGATAATAGAAATACTACTCCAACAGAAGTTGAACCGAAAACCTTTTAATTTTCATTAAAAAAATTCTAACCACCAACCCAATAGCATCTTTCATGGCTATAATATACATAATATATATATAACATATATTTTTGGTCGGGTCGGGTATATCAAGGTTTTCATCCAACCCAACCCGACCCAACCTGAATACGGGGTATGAAATTCCCAAAATTAAGACCCAGTCCGATTTACCCAAATTATCCAATCCGTATTGAATTTTTAGGTCATTTTATTCGAGTTATTCGGGTCGGTTCGGGTTTTGCTCACCCCTAATTAGAACTTTTACCCAAAGTCTTAATAGCTGCATAACTTTAAAAAAATAAATTTAATTCATGAAATAAAAAATTTTATAATACAAAAAAGGTGTTGTGGTCCAAAATAATATTTTTCATCAAAATATTACACAGTTTTTAATTTAAATTTTATTTTATAGACTTTGTAAACAAAAGTATCTAATGCATTAGAGAATTTAAAAATATTTTTTTATATTCTAACATCTCTTTTTTATCATAAAAAATATTTCATAAATTAAAATTATTTTTTAAATATTATATATATATATATTTTAAATATTCGACTGAAGTCTGTAATTGATTAGAGATTCAGTCTGTAATTAATTAGAGACTTTGGTCGATGGTAAAATAAATATTCTGGATATTACGTCCTGAATCTAAAAGTTTTCACGCCCAAGATTCAGATTTGAAAATTTTCACCTTCCAAAAATTCGATTTTAGAATTATTGTTATAATTAATGACCTATGACTCCATCGCCACGAAGCTTGACAGGTTCTGCCGACGTGGCTTTCCAAGACAACGAGGGTTGATCTTTAACAAATAATTAATTTAATTGATTTTTTAAAAAGATATTTGTTCTTTGAAATAGTTATGACAATATTTTTTAGTACAGTGTATTCATAACAATTCAAAAACTTTTAGGTATTAAAACATTTTAATAAATTTAAACTATTTAAATTACTAACCTTAATAGAGTTTATATACCTAAAGTAGTTATATATAACAAATTTTTATATAAAGAATAGACGAAATTGGGTGGACCAACCCTTTTGGGATACACAATTTAAAAACTGACACTCTATATAATTTTTGATCAAATTTTATATGAATGGATAAAAATGTCATTCATCCTTATCTCCTCTCTCCCTTTCGTCCCCTGCTCATCCATCTCTCTCTTGTTCTCCTTCTTGCCGGATCCACCATCGATGGCCGCCCCTCGCCACTCATTCACCCATTCCTCACACTGTCAACTCTGCCTGAGCCCATCGCTAGTCGATTAGGCCTGGGATTGGGCACTACCATCGCGTAGGCCAGTGGACGCCACCCGGTCAATCTTACATGGCAAATAGTCACTGCCAATGCGCTGCCCTGCACCGCGATTTCGTTGACCCATCTTTGGCATCTCTCAATCATCTTTGTCATGAACCAGATTCTCCTCTTTCTTGTAAGTCATCTGCAACACAAACAAAAATCACATAAGCAACAAAGATATTATTGCATGGTGTTTTGTTTTTGTCCCGAGTTGTTGACTCTGTCGGTAGGTTATCTCGAGTTGTCGACAAGCTAAACGGGTTATTCTGGATTGTCGACATCGAGGGCAAGGTGTGTTGTCTTTGTCGCTTGTTGGCATATAGGCGAGGTGTTCCCGGGTTGTCGACCTTGGTTGTTGACATCTAGAGCGTGGTGTTTTTGTCCATTATTTGTTGGCATATGGACAGGGTGTTTCGGGATTGTCCTAAGTTATTAACATCCAGGACGGGATGTGTTATTTTTTGTCCATTGTTTATTGGCATATGGACGGATTGTGCGAGTTGTCGACACCTGCACAGGTTGTTGAAACAGACACATCTTTCATCATACGGGTCAGGTATCAATGGGGATAATTTTGTCCAAAAAATTATTCTCTTAGCTAGATTTTGTTAAATTTATAAGGAGATGCAATTTTTAAAATACTTATCCTAAAAAGATCATATAAAAAAGCACCCCTAAAGAATATATGAAATGTCAAGATTTTAAGGATAAATATATAATTTTAATATTTAAAAGGAATAAATGTGAGAAACTCTTTTATTTTAATTTTATCAACTTTTATTTGGATTAAATTTAAGTGAACAATTAATTTGATTATTTATTCTATATTTCTTTTTAAAATAAAAATGAGACGGTGAAATATTTTTATGTTTGAAATAAAAATACAAATCCAATGCAAATGGGACATATGCTTGTTTAATAGGACAAATGCAGATAAGATAAGCGGAAAATTCTAATAACCATTTGTTTATTGCTCGAATTACAAAAAATTAAGATTAGAAAAAGATAAAATTAATATTATATCTAGTGTATATTTTATTTTTAATGCTACTCCTATATTTCATCTTATCTGGCGAAATAAAGGGATCATAGAATTAAAATAAACATGAACGAATCCATGTTAACTCCGTATCAATTTTAGAATTTTTTACATCAAATCAGGTGTATATCAAACGGTGATCCAAAAACAATTCCCGTAACATGACAGAAAAGAATAGCATTTTTATTCGATCAAACTGATGTCTATTACACATACAAACTAAACTCAGCACTATGACACAAGCTCATATAATTTTAAATATTAATAAAAGGATGGAGGAAAAAAATCCTGAGAACTATAAATTACACCTGATATTATTGACACATCCTAAACACTTGCTTCCACTCATCTAAAAGGATAAAGGATAAACACTACACCTGCTAACTATAACCCTAGAGCCTTCGCATAATTTCCTACAAGGTTGTGAATCGTATTGTCAAACATCACTCCAGTTGTCATCATCACCTCCATCATCACTTCCAACAAATGCCTGCAGATATATAATGAGAAGGCATTTGATAACCAGACAAAGCATGGGAAAGGATTAAAGGAAGATATTGAAATCAGATACAAAAGCTCAACCTGGCGAATTGCGTTTGCCTTCTGCAAAATTGTGGCCACTTTAACATTGGTGATATTGTTTGTGGATTGTGGAGCCTCTCTTGGTGCCCTTTTTACTGTGTGTCTCAGATTAAATGACTGCAAATTACCAACAAAAATGGAAAATAAGAAACAAGAGTAACTTTTGTCTTTATTTTCAGAAATATATATTAGGAGTGAAATGTAAAGACAAAGAGACATCAGCCAAAGTATAAGGTACTGGATTGCCTAAATCATGTTCAGGAATTAGACATTCCACTGGGAACTTTCATCAGCAGAACTCATCGTAGTTTAGTGAAAAAGCAGACAATAGGAAAAGATAAATCAAGTTCATACAAGTTTTGAAAGCAACCTGGTTCCTGATTTGATGAAGCAAATCCTCCCTCGTGTCTATTTCTTTGTGAATAACACTATGATTTACCCTTTTCTTCCAATTTACCTTCTGCAGGTCTTGCTGCAAACATGGTCCAAAGAAATAAGGACATGCCAAGTAATATCATTCATTTCATTTTTCTTGACAATGAGAATAAAGAACATTTACACAGTGTTACCTTCTTCTCATCACAATTTGGAGAAACCGCTGCAACAACACATGGTGATCTTTGTGAAGGCTGCTCTTCTGTCTGAGGGCTGCATCTTAGGACTTGCGGAACATTCATTGCAACATCTTTTGATGGGATTGATGGCTTCACTGTCCACTGCATAGGTGGTAAAGGCGGTGGAGGTGGTATCTCAACTTTTGATTGCACCTCAGTATTTGCTTGAATTTCTGGCAATATTTCTTGATGTTGGTTTCCTAAAAGAACAGAATGAAAACCAGGAAGCTCTACTTTGGATCCAGCTTGAAAAGGCACTATGTTGTTTTCAGCATCAAGTTCACCCAAGACACTTGATGCTCCCATGTTGAAGTGGTTCATTTGTTCAATTCCAATTGATCTAGAGATGGGTGTAATTGAGGATTGAAACCTGTGATCAACAAAATCTAACTTGTGGTCTATAAATTTACTTGTAACACCTTCCTCCCACTGTTCCGAGTTTGAATATGAGCGAGGACTGGGAATATCCTCTGAAGAATATGGACAAGATCTGCAGAAGGTATCATCATCTGACTCAGAGCAAACATCTTCCAGAGTATCAACAGGTCCATGAAGCAACTGAAATGAAGGAAACATGAAATCTTCACTATTTTCATGGAGACTGCCACTGGAAAGTTCCAACTTCAACTTAGAATTTTCCAAGCCATTCATGGGATGAAAAGATATTTTCATATATTCAAGTGGTGCAGAAGATTGCTCAGAGTAATGTGAAATTGAAGACACAGGATGTTTTGCCGATGCATGAGCAATCTCTTCATCCATTCTCATTTCATATGATGCCTGAGATGCAACTCCATTTGATGCTTCCTTATTATGATCTACAGAAGTTTCCTCTGGCCCTCTTATCTCAATACTATTTTCTGAAGTAGTCAAAAGATCTGCTCTTCTTTGGAGAGTATTTGCAAGAAACCTTTGTGCAATCTCAGAAAAACTGGATGAGATGCCCATTTTGCTTTGACTAGCCCCATCTTCTCTTGACCAAGTACTATATACAGCACATGGAGGAGTTCCATTTATGCCATTATTTCTGGTCATGTCAACTTCATGGGGTCTAATACTGTTGCTAGTAGAGGTTTCTTCAGGATTTTGGACCAATTCTGTTTGTGAAAGAGGTTGTTCAGATACTTGTGAGTCCTGTTTGGCATTGTTGTCATGCTGGTTGTCATTGCAGGATGGAGAACCTTTGGATTTTTGAACTTCACTGTTTCCTCTTACATACAAATGGCCTTTGGTTGAATTTCCATGAACATAGAAACTCAAACTATTATGATCTCCAGTCACTTTCACAACAGAGCTGAAATCTACTGATGAAGGTTCTTTTTTCAAAGATTTTGCATCTGACTTGGTGCCTATTTCATTAACAAGCATTTGAGGCTTTACTATGCATCTTGAGAAACCAGTTGAAGAAATTTTAGAACCAGATACAGATTTCTCACTTGGGATATTCACTGCTCGAAGGTCTGGTGGTTTGGAAGGATCAACACCAAAAAGGCCACCATTTGTCCAAAGTTGAATGGCAGGACGAGCAACTGACACATCAGGAATAGGACAATTTTTCGACATAGATGCCTCAGATGTAGCTTCCACTATCTTCGTTGTGGGGGAACCGGAAATGCCTGAATTATGAGAAAGACCAATTTCAATGGATTCAGATTCATGCTCTTTTGTTTCTGATTCATTATGAGCATTGTTTTCACAAAGATAATCTGTAACAGAAAATTCTTGGTTTTGCAAAACTTCTGTGGCATTTGGTGATTCAACATGCTCTGAACCATCTGAGGAGCTTAGATGTGAAAATCTTGGAGTTATATCTTGAGCTTCAACAGCAAAGGAATTTGGATAAACAGGATTTTGTACAACTATGACAGGACTCATTTCTGTTCCAGATCTCATTCCTTGTGAGCTGAAGTTAGATAGTGAGTTCACTTCTCTTTTGGTGAAACACTCAGATTCTGTTTCTGTCTCAGAGTCCAATCTGTTCAGTGCATCCACATAGTTGTCCGTCTCACTGGTCACTTCATCAATGTGGTTAGGTCCAGATAATGGAACTGAAATTTTGCCAATATTAAATAAGGTATCTTCCTGATTTGATGCTTGAATTTTAGCACAGTCAATGTTTTCTGGTTCAGAGTTCACTTCAAGGGTCTCGAAATCTTGATCCCTAATGGCATCCTGCGAATCTTGAACCCGGTAAACAGGTATCTCATCATATGATGCCGGACTGGTAGATTTAACTATTTCAATTTTTTCATCCCATATAACAGAAGACGATCTTGAAATACTTTGTTCATGCAGTGTATCATGCTGAGAAATATCATCCAGACTACCTGCAGTTGGCTCATTATTGAGAAAACAGACACTGAGATAACTGTCTTTGCAATGTAATTTACAATTAGGCACCTCACCATTGCCTGACTCATCAGTCACAATTAAAGGGTATACAAATGAAGATTGTTCAAGATAGCTTTCCTTACACTTTGAATCAAAAGACATAGATCTACTTGAAAGTTCAGGGTCCAACTTCATGTCTTTTTGAGATACGTTATCAACAAAATATTTCTGTCCATCAATGCTTGGAGAGGTAAATTTTGTGCTGATGTCGTGAATCAGTTGCATGCACATAATAGATTCATATTAGACAAAAATGAAACCAGGAACTCAAAGAATAGATCATTCACTAGGTTGTTATTTATGACAATAATCTGAAAAAAAACCTGTTATCATGCTGGGATATGTAAACTGCATGGCGAGATCCACCATTATTGTTTCTTGATTCTCTTCTCTGTACATCATATCAACAAGTGGGATGTTGTTCTAATTTTCTTCATATTTATATAATTGCATTACACGAGTAAAATGAAAATTGGATGCATGGAAAAAGTAATATATAGCATGGTTTAAAATACCGGTCGGTACGGTATGGTAAGTCCGGTATTTACCAGTTTTTTGAAAAACCGGTATCCGAGATGCCCGGTATGGGTAAATACCGGGTATCTCGGTAAATACCGCCCGGTATGCCCGGTATTTATCAAATACCGGGCGGTATTTGCTATCATACCGGGCGGTATAGCCCGGTATGACATTTTGCACTGTAGCATAAGACCGAAATTTTAAAAGTACCGGTATACCGGTACATACCGGGCGGTATTTACCGGTATACCGGTATTTAAAAAAAAAAAAAAAAGAGAGGCTCGGTATGCAATTTTCATACCGGACCGTACCGTGTGTCGGTACGGTACGGTACTGGTACGTACCGGTACCGGTCATCCACCGAGATGATGACCGGTATCGGTATTTTAAACCATGATATATAGAACATAAAAGTTTATACAATGAAATTTATGTAGAAGTTTTATTAATCTCAAAGAATATTACCAACATTTCGGAGGTTTGGTTTTCTACAAAAACCTTGAGTTGTCTGAGTAATTGACTGGCTAGTCATAATATGGAAGGTCACTTAACCACACCCAAATCCAAGATAATCTTGGTTTTTATTCCACAGTCAAAATTCTTAGCCATCATTTAACTCATACAATAAACCAGTAGTTCCTACTTCCTATATCATGAGACAATGAAATTGTGTTCAAAGTCATAAAGTATTATCATGCATAACATGAACAGGAAGAAAAACAAAAGTTTAGTAATTAATATTAAGTGTGTGGAAATAGTCTGAACCATGGTTTAAAATACCGGTACCGGTACCGTACTGACACGCGGTACGGGCAGGTACGAAAAAAGCATACCGGCCTTTTTTTTTTGCTATTAAAAATAACTCCAAAAACACATAATTGATCAAGAAATACTTAAATTTAATATTCAAATGTCAAATACATGAATATAATATTTTAAATCCGGCCCCAAACGGCTATATGCCACTGTAGCAACGGCTCTTTTAAAGAGCCGTTACGTCATACCGAACAATACCGCCAGGTATGGGCGGTATTTGATAAATACCGCTCATACCGGGCGGTATTTACCGAGATACCCGGTATCGCCCAATACCAGGAATCTCGTATACCGGTTTTTCAAAAAACCGATAAATACTGGCCGTACCGGGCGGTACAGTATTTGAAACCATGGTCTGAACATGGTTCTAGCCATGTGTCAGAAAACTCATATATATAAATATATAAACTGACAAGTTAAAAATGCCACATGTCCTTTATTGGTTCATTTTTAAGTTTTAAAAAATTAGAAATATAACATTAAATATCTTTCATTAGAAATTGACAAGTTAAAAATGCCACATGTCCCTTACTGGTTCATTTTTAAGTTTAAAAAAATTAGAAATATAACATTAAATGTCTGTTCATTATTGATAACCTAGTTATAGATATTAATATTGATAATATAAATTTAGGAAGAGTAATAAGATTTTAATATATATATATTGGTAGAAAAAGAATGAACAAGAATAAAATGAAAAAATGCTAATATTAATATTATTTGTAAACTTAAATCTTTCTATTTTGAATAATTGTTGCAAAAGTTAATTTTAATTTTAATATTTATTTCTATGCAATGTTTTGAAAACCCAATTGCTGATTGACTTGACCAAGCTTCAGTTCAATAATTCTTTTTATTATAATATAAAATGATAATTCTATAAAAAATATGAAAATGAACTCATACATGAATATTAAATTAAATTGTACAAATAAATTAATTTGCATGTATAAATATGAGATTTCAAATAAATATTATTTGTTTAACTCCATTAAAATCCTTACACTTTAGCTTATTTAAAGAAAAATATTGAAAACTTATAATTGTTATTCATGTTAGAATTAATACTTCGAATAAATAAATTTGCGTAAGGGAATTTGAAAATTTCAGCCTTTCTGACATGAATTTAATTAGTCCAAACTTTTTTTTAAAAGTTTTGTTTATTAAAATAGAATATGATTTATTTTAATTGTTTGCACATATATATAACTTTTATTAATTAATTTTTATAATTCAAATATGATTTTATAAATAACATTTACTAAGTTCTAGAAAAATAATATAATTTTTATTTTGATATATATATATATATAGTTATTATAATATATATTATTGTGCAAAGCATGGGTCCAGGACTAATTATGTGTAAACTCAAAATAGTTCTTTCTCCAGCTAAAGGTATAAAATATGAACAGATAACAAGTCATGGGATCAACTGATATCACACTCATAATTATATTTATGATAAAACAGGTTTTCTTATTGTGAATATCCCTCCTTAGTTCCAGATAACAACTCTAGGTCGACTAAGATGTAGTTTAAAAGACATAGTTAACACATATTCTCATTGCTAATATTGCCCTCTAAGCTTGCAAGGCTATATAAGAAGCTCATTTTGGAAGTATAGAATTAGAAACAACAAGTACCTTGATTTTCTGAAGTTTCTTGTCTACTCGAATAATCTCAATGTTTTCCATTTGTGATGCAGCCCACATTCTCTTGAAATAGGATGGGTCTGAATACCTTTTCAGACAAGATCCAGTGCCAGCATGATCAAATCTGAATATAAACAAGAAATATGAACATATCTAAGATGGGAAAGAAGAGAAATTCAATAGAACATGCCAGTCAGGTCCAAAGAATACTTGTCAAGAAGGTATAAACGAGGTAGATCATGGCAATCTTCATAGGAATTTATCATAAACTGAGGCAATTCACTGGAGAGGAGGCTTTGCTCATCTTGAAGACAGACATGCCAGTCACAACCTGAAATGATTAATTTGTCACAAAGGATGACGCATGTAAGACCATATCCATATTACTACTGATGATGCATGGTTCAATATTTATAAAAGAATATTTCATTATTGACTAAATACTTGAAACTCAATCTTATCATCTCGTAGATTCGATCCCCAACAATGATGTTTTATTCATATTTAAGATTCAAATACTGGTGTTCATCCAATGTCTAAATGTCTAAGTAATCAAGTATCTGTAAAACCATTCTCCCAACAGTTTCTTTGAGCTGAGCTCTGGCCTAAAGATTAATGCCTCCAAGATCAAGCTTCTCCATATCCAGGGCGATGAATCCTTAAGTTCTTCTCTTGCCTCCATGTTGGGATGCTCGGTCGGTAACTTCCCTATTGATTATCTTGGCTTGCCTTTGAGAATCAGCCAACTACATAAAGAAGACTGGACCAGGATAATTTCCATGTTCAATAGGAGACTTGCCTCATGGCAAGGGTCTATTTTATCCAGAGCTGGAAGACGCACACTCTTTAACACACCCTTACGAGTCAAGCAACTTACATTATTTCCATTTTCAAAGCACCATTTTGGGTTATTCGTCAAATTGATAAAAGGAGAAGAACTTTCTTTTTGATTGGAGGGAGGTCTGCTGAGTCTCGAGGGAAATGTTATGTAAGCTGGGACACAATTATAGCCTGCATAAAGGAAGGTGGTTTAGGCATTCTCAACCTTTCGGCTCATAATATTGCCAGATTGGGAGTGTGGTTATGGAAGCTCGTGTAGAAAACTGGTTTCACTTGGGTGGATCTAATTGCTTCTCTTTATCACACGGTGACGTGCTTATTGGATGTGCCTAGGACTAAGCTTTCTTCAGTATGGAAGGATATTCTCCAACGCCGGGAGGTATTCAGGGTATCACTCAATTTCCATGTCGGTTCAGGCCGATCTACTCGTCTACGATTGGATCCTTGGTTAAACGGCCAATGGATATGTGATAGATATCTAGACCTTTTCGTGCTCGCCGAGGCGCCTAATGCATATATAGCAGATTTCAAGGAATTCTCAGCTCAAGGCAACTTTCTGGGATGGAACATCGTCTTCACAAACTTGGTACCCCTTCCCAGGCTTGCAGGTTTAGGAATGGATCTTGCACCTCTTCTCTCTAGTAGCGGAGAGGATCATATCTCTTGGAAATGGACCAGTCATGGTCAGTTCACCACGAGCTCACTTTACAAATTGCCAATGTTAAGAGGCACCAGAGATCCCTTTGTCAGGCACATTTGGCACTATGCTTGTCCAGAATCTATTTCTATTCTCTATTGGCTCATCATCCGTAGAAGGTTGCCGACAAAGGATCGCTTGATTGCGCAAAGTCTTGCTATCGGCCCTTTGTGTTCTCTTTATACCGGGGCAGATGAATCGCATGAGCATCTCTTTCGTTCTTGTACCTATACCAGACAAGGGTGGACCGCCATGCTGGAATGGTGCGATATTCCCTTTTTTGCACTACATTTTCGGCCTTCGAATATCTTACCTCATGGAGATTTTCGCATGAGTAGACGGAAAATTTTGGCCCTCATGATATGGAATTGGAAAATCTGGCATGAATGCAACAACCGTTGCTTCAATGATGCTTCAAAATCCTTCCTGAGATTGCTACCGAGGGAGCCTCCTTGTTTCACCTCCGAGGGACCACTTGACCTGTACTATACTCTCTCTGCTGCTAACTTGATATTCCTACAGGCTGTGTTACTCTTTTATGTATATTCTCCCTTTACTTTTCCCCTCTCCCTCGCTACTTGTATTTCTTAACTCTTATGATAAATACAAGTATTCCCTTTTTCAAAAAAAAAAACAGTTTCTTTCTTTTCTTGTTGTAGATGAAATACGAAAAAGAAAAATCCAAGTCATTTCAATCACAGCAAATGCTTCCAGAAAGACATATAGAATACATAATAAGCTGACAAATACAAATATAAGGGTTAGCCTCAGTGCAATGATAAGGTAGCTCCTCTATTTACAAGGTGACTCATTAGAACAGTTTACTGAATCATAAAGCTGGTAGGGTTGAATATATTGACAATCCCTAGAATGTCTGTCAGTGGGAGTCTATTGTATAGGGAGCACCCTCTTAATTGACAGATGAACTCATGTAGAATAACTTAATAGTCATAGTGAACAGTATTTAGCAGACATCATAAATGGCACAGTGCATGTACAGAATAAAAACTTAAATATTAATACCTGAAATATATGCAAAATGTATATGGCTTTGTTCTTCTTTAAATGCCTTCTCAACAAATGGAAGTGCTACTTCTATGTTCCTTACTCGTATCACCATTTTACGCCCTCTTGTACTTGTAGCAGTTATTTGTTCATGCAAGTCACGGAAAACATTTGAAGCATATCTATTACATTGACAAACACATCTCATCAGTAAAAGAATAGAAGACGAATAAAAAGCATATAAAGCTAGAAGATCATGAGGAACACGTAAAAATTGCTACTAAAATAAAATAACATAAATGATAACACTAATTGACACTTAAACCTGAAGAGAGTTGTTTGCACTATATTTCTATATCTTGTATTAAAAATTAAAGTTTTGCCACTCTTTTGCTTAGTTGGTTTAGACATCTAGGAATGTTACTTAAGGCTAAGGGTTCAGTCCCTTCTTGTAGCTTCCTGTACGTCTGATTTCATTTACTTATACCATGACTATAACTCTATAAGCATGATCCATAATGTAGTAGTGGCTTAATATAATTTACTTTTTAAGGAAAAAAATCAAAATTTTGCCAAGCAACCCAAGCCAAACAAAGAAATTTCCAAATCTTATATTCTCATATAACATATCTTGATGAACATATAAGCTATAGTACATGAGATTCCCAAACAATCATCTTCCAATTATAAACGTTAGATATGGATTCAAGTACAAAAAGAACCAAGTTATAGGACACTTAAAGAGCTGGTAGTTATTTACATCTCATTGACCTTTTGCGTACCAAGTTATCAAGAAATGTTCAAAAGCTTTTAAATAGAAAAGCTCATCCTGCAGGGTCTAAGAGCAGAAAGAGGAAAACTAGATTTAGTATCTCCTTCAAAATTGTAAGCTGTCACGTACTGAAGTACAAGTAATCCCCATCCCAGATTTAATCCTAGAGATAATTAGATGTCCACATACACCATCTAAAACCAATTATATTTGTAAGAAACAGAAAATGAGCTGACACTTCCAATACATAAGAAACTTTTGTGTCTGATTAAACTTGTCATGCAATCTTCTTTAACCTTGGTGATCTCAAATTATTACACAAGAATCATCCTTAATCTCGAAAACCTTTCCTACAAAAGGATGCATCCACTACTTTAAGTAGCGTTCAGAATGAAACAGAATAGACATGCAATCACTTCGCTCCCTCCACCCAGTTGATAGTATTTGTCTTCCCATTTCCTTGTACTATCCCTTTTCTACATAATTTTGAAAATATCCAATCCTTTATTCTTCATTACAACGGACAATTTAAGAAGTACGCTTTGGTGCCAAAAAAACAACATCACTAATCGTTGAGGTGATGAGATCATGAGAAGATAAACAAAGCTAACACTACTAAGAAAAACATAACCACGAGGGCCATCTATGAACCTGACTCCAAATAGCCACGACAACTAAACAAATCAACCACTGCAAAGGAATTAAAAATAAAAAAGTAGTCAAATTTAAGCTCCAAAGTTTAAAGTGCAAGAATTCCAACATTTCCCGTGTCATGCACAACAAGAATATAACATTTCCGAAGAATTGAAGAATTTGGGAAACAAAGAACACCAAGCAAAGAACAAACAGCAAAAACAAGAAAGGAAGCTTCAACAGAGAGCAGAACTTACTCTGCGAGATCGCCCAACTGCCGCAAGATTCCCACGAGACCGGCGACGGCGGCCCCGTCCAGGATCTCTTTGGGCTCATCCTTCCTAAACGCCTCTCTGTAGAGCTCCGAGCCTCCCGGCCCGTGCTCGTTCCGCACAAGCGGCATCCTCCTCTTCCTCTACCCTCTCCTTCTCCCGCCTCGGTTCTTTAGCTCACCGGCGGAGAACAAGAGCCCGAGCCGAAGCGAGGTATCCGGACGAAGGCCTGCCAGGCGGGGCTCTCATTCATTGCCGAGGTAGGCTTTATGCACGAAGGCAAGCTCGAGAGGTGGTGGCAGCACGACGGCGCGACGAGGGTGACGGCTCAGCTGCCAAATTCCGCACTTTCCCTCGCACGAACGCGCATTCGCTGCAAAGATTGCCGTTTTCGCAAGGCATTTGTCGATTTCTGGGTAAAAAAGCCAATTTTTAGGTGGTAAAGCAGGAGTTCTTACTTCTTAGTCCTCCTCGAGAACAGTCTCAAAAGCAATCAAAGCATGGCTTGGCTTATGCTTAAAGCCTTAAATGCTTAGGTTGACAATTATTAAATAATAAAAATAATAAGTAAAACAAATACATGAATTAATATAAAACATTATAATTAATAAAATTAATAAGTAAAACAAATACACTAATAGACATGTATATATAATATCAAGAAAAGAAGATGAAATAATTCAATGAAGCATATAAAGTCATTGTAATTTGCCTTAATCCCTTAATGAATGTATATTACATGATAGAGATTTCATTAAACATAAAATAAGGATGGCTTTTCGAACTAGGCATAATAATGGATGAGCTGCAGTTGCCTTTGTGGCAAGGACATCAACTGTTTGATTCTGATAACACAAGAAAAGCAGGAAAGCACATGTTTCATTTGGTAGTTCAGAGGATTTATAGGTTTGGAAACAAAAAGAAAAACAATGAAACTTATTCCCTTCAACTTCATGAGGAACCTCTCATTTGGTTCTGAAAAATATAATCTCATTAACAAATAAGGAAAAGGGGGTATTGCTTACTGAATAAACAAAAGGAGTAGGAAATTGTTTTGTCAATCGTTTTCTTCTTTCTCAATCGCTTCACATAGACAATAGTACTATTCTTCAAAAAATAATACTAATAATACTATAGAAACAATGATACGGAGAGTCTATCATTCAACTAGTTGTTAAGAATTTAGTTTCAATCTAAAAAGATTGCCCTTAGTAAAGTAAATAGTTGACTTTACCAAGGCACACAGAGTTAAGCAATCAGATTCAGAAATCCAATGCAATGCTGAATCATTGATGAACTGATTAAATGAGAACATGCAATATTCAATAAGAGTGGCTCCCATTCTGAGGCATCTCATTAATTAAATTAGCATCCAAGAAAGTTGAGTGTTTCTGAATCATATATTCTTTCTTGTCTGCTTCTTTCTTTATGCCAATCACCTGGTCCTAGTTTTACTATCAGCTGGGCCAAGTGTGATGAGTAAAAGCTGAAGGGATTCATGGGTGGAGTAGGTAACTAATTGATCCCCGGATAGTAGCTAGCATAAGACAATACAAAATAAACGGAAGAAGTGCATATTTGGTCTTATAAGTTTTTAATTTTTTGGACTTTGGTCTTATAAGTTTTATTTTGATATTTTTGGTCCTATAAGTTTGCTCTGTAGTATAGATTTAGTCATATCCATGACGGTCCGTTAACTCTCCGTCAATGTGGACTTACGCGTTCATACATGTTGACATATTTGGTCCTATAAGTTTCATTTCGAAATTTTCAATCCTATATGTTTGTCCCGTAGAACATATTTGGTCCTCTATGTTTGCCCCGTAGCACAGATTTAGTCCTATCTGCGACGGTCCATTAACTCTCCGTCCACGAAAAAATAAACGACGTTATGTCCATGTTGACGGGGTTAATAGACCCTCGTGGATATGACCAAATCTATATGGCGGTCCGGATAGATTTGCTCAGTAACATAGATTTGCTCTGTAACATATATAAGTTTATTTCGTAACATAAATTTGGTCCTATTCATGACGGTCCATTAACTTCGTCAATATGGATATAGCGCCGTTTATTTTTCCGTGGACGGAGAGTTAACAGACCACGGATATGATCAAATTTGTACTATGGGGCAAATATATATGACCAAATCTATGCTACGGGGCAGACATATAGGACTGAAAATTTCGAAATGAAATTTATAGGACCAAATATGTCAACGTGTATGAACGGCGTTAGTCCACATTGACGAAGAGTTAACGGACCGTCATTGATAGGACCAAATCTGTACTACAGAGCAAACTTATAAGACCGAAAATACCAAAATGAAACTTATAGAACCAAAATCCAAAAAATTAAAAACTTATAGGACCAAATATGCACTTCTCCCCAAAATAAACATATCAATCATTACTATAAGGGAAAAGGTACAAAAATGCCTCTAACGTTTCCTCACGGGTACTAAAATGCCCCTAAGGTTTTTTTGGGATAAAAAATACCCCTTACGTTATGAAATTGGGTAAAAAAATACCCCTATAAGTAAACGACGTTAATGAGAGATAACGGAGTTAACGTGGCTAATGATTGAGATTGATGACGTGGACATGTGGCGCGTATGCAGGCCAAGACATTTTCTCACGAGTACTAAAATGCCCCTGATATTTTCTCATGAGTACTAAAATGCCTCTAACATTTTCTCATGGGTACAAAAATGCCCATAACATTTTCTCACAGGTACTAAAATACTCCTAATGTTTACTTTGGAGCTAAAATACTCTTGAGATTATTGAAAATGATACAAAAATGACACAAAACTAATTTTTGTTAGGTGAGACTTAACGGAGATGTTGTGGATACTGATTGACTTTACACGTGGTGCACATGTAGAGAGCAACTTGCCACGCAACCATAGGGGTAAGCAAAAAAAATCAAAAAATTGATTAATTAAAAAATCGGTTTGAAACCGAATCAAATTTTTCGATTAACCGATTTGATGGTTTTAGTTTTGGTTTTTATTTTCTAAATTTTCAGTTTTTGATTTTTTATGTGTCGCTTACGTGACAAGTTGCTCTCTACATATGCGCCACATGTAAAGTCAATATATTTGTTAACATCCACGACATCTTTGTTAAGTCTCACATATATAACAAAAGTTAGTCTGATGTCATTTTTGTATCATTTTCAATAACCTCAGGGATATTTTAGCTTCAAAATAAATATTAGGAATATTTTAATACCTGTGAAAAAAAATTAGGGGCATTTTTGTACCCGTGAAAAAACGTTAGGGGCATTTTAGTACCCGTGAGAAAATTTCTTGTCTGCATGCGCTCCACATGTTCACATCATCAGTCCCAGTCATCAACTATGTCAGCTCTGTTATCTCTCAATTAACGATGTTTACCTATATGGATATTTTTGTACCCAATTCCATAACGTAAGGGGTATTTTTGATCCTAAAAAAACCCTAGGGATATTTTAATATCCATGAGGAAACGTTAGGGATATTTTTGTACTTTTTTTCTTACTATAATATTCAGTGGTACAACCAGAAATTAAAATTAAGGGCAGTCTTAAATCGACATATGATCAATAATAATATAATTGATAAAATAAACATATTTTTAAAAAGACATTTCATCATATTATATACATATAAGCCAATAATTATTATTGATACATAAACTAAAATCTTAAACTTAAAAAAAATATAATTCTTCTCAATCAGTGCGTGAATAACATTACTAGTTTAATAGTCTCATTGTCAATTGTAATGAAAATATTTTTTCTTAACAAATGTGCGGCAGAGGTGGCGGGCTATGTTGCATAGCGAAGGCCGAAGGCTGCATGGGGAGCTAGAGCACGGGACCGTGGTCATTCATGAGCATAATTGTAGTCATGTGCGAGTGAGTTCGAGGTACAGGGACAACAATGTGTGTCTGTATGAACACAAGATAAAACAACTCAAACATCAGAATTACAGAGGAAAGAAATTAAAAAATTAAAATAAAATTATATAATGGGTTTAGTAACTTAGTTATTAAATTTTAAATTATTTTATAAAATAAAAATAATAATACAAAAAAATTATTTTAAAGAGAAAATGGCGAATATAATATATGGGACATGCCATTTTATCTTTTCTCTTATATAAGTGAAAAAATTAAATTGGAGGGGAGACAATAAACCGATTCAGTTTAGTAACTTTAGTTATTAAATTTTGAATTATCTTAAATATAAAAATCTCAAAATAATTCTAGTTTAAAGAGAATATGAGGAAATAGAGGGTCAATTTTGCCCTTTCGACTAAATGAAATCCGCCCACATAGCTTCGCCTTTGTTGATAATTACTTATCGATGACAATCACATTAATCGTCGTTGATAAGACCTATCAACAACGATCACATATATCTTGTTAAAATTTTTCTATTACTTTTAAATATATATTATAAATATCTTGTTAAATATTATTATTTTTTATTAATTTACAAAATACAAATAATAATCTTAAATATTATTGTTCTTGCTTGAAGTCGGGGTGATGCGGTATGACACGTCTCCTGGTCAGGTGTGACTCCGGGGGGACATTCAAAAGACACTCTAACGCTCAAGTAAGAATGAGTTCCAGGTGTTGGTCAAATGTTCTTGCTTAAAGTCAAGGTGATGCGATTCGGTGCGACTCCTGGTCATGTGTGACTCCAGTGGGGGGGGGCTGCAAAAGACACTTTGACACTCAAGTAAGAATAAATTCTAGGTGGGAGTAATAGAAATAGGAATCTAGATTACATGAGACTATGAGAGCATCGTGTTTGTATATAATATAGGATGAGATGTATTAGACAATGATGTCGTCCGGTAATCTCGTAGGGATGTTGCTTATAATAAGTCGAGGCTGATCCCGGAGATGTCGGGCCCGTGAATGACGAATCTCTCGTAATTAATGTGGACACAAGTGTCCTTGTATGGTCCGATGGAGCCCCCGGGCCAAGCTACGTCGACTGGCCTGACTTGAGTTTAATTCATGAGTGTGGACGCTTCTGGCCTAATTCGACCGGGCCCAAAGTGCTAGTCGGGTCCAATTATATTAATATAATAAAATATAAATTTTAATTTATATATAATAAAATAGTATATATTATTAATAAAATTAATTAAAATATCTATTTGAATACCAGCGTTTATACTTTAGGCGTCGGTATCCAATAAATTGGTGCCCCTAAATTAGAGGTGCCAATGGACAGGCTCGCCCATGGGCGGCACAGGCCTGACCCTAACTGGGGTTGTGCCTAATCCAGCCCTGACTAGGGCCATGCATGCCTGACCTAGCTCGAAATATTTTGGGCTGGACCAGGAACGACCCGTTTGTGCCCAAGGGATGGGCTGGGCTCGTCCCTTGGGGCACGTGGGTCATGCTCGGCACGGCCCGCATGCGTGCCGTGTTCAGAACGACACAGGTGTCGAGCCTGGCACAGCATGCGTGCCTAGGCCTAGCCTTGCGCATGCACTATGTTAGGAAATAGTATATATCAAAAATTATATACAAAGATGCTACAAAACATGATATTTTTGAATATCTTGATCATCTGAATAACACACGTTGAATTCCCAATGCATTTACTTTTACTATGTTAGGAAAACCAAGTAGACTAAAATGTTTAATTCACTAGAAAGGTCAAACTATTTCATGAGTCAAAAAACCTCATCTTAATAAGCGCAAAGAAGATGCATATTCTAATCTAAATGAAGACTTCAATTAAACACCAATTAAACTTCACAAAAGCAAATATAAAGGAGTACAAAGTTGTGAATTCACTTGTACTAAAGTGTCAGTAGCATTCGTGTATATTGCTTAGGTATTGAGTTCAATCCCTAATTATAACGTTTTGTGCGTCTTTTTCACATTTTTGTACATCTTATTATACGCTTTGTGCATATATTATCGCATTAATATTTTAGTAAATAAATAAGCACAAAGTTATAGCAAAGCATTTAATAAATATGAAGTCACACTTTACACAGTGCACACCTAATCAACTAGCATTGAGAGTTTTTACTTTCTACCCTTAGTCAAACAACAGATAGCCACAGATGAGCATGCTTTGGTGCTAGCAGCAGTCAAATGAGCATGCCATACTAGCAGATTCCTAAAGACAGTACCTATTTATGTCATACGAATGAGCATGCAGTCAACTGGAGTTGTGAAACCAGAGGACTTCTAGTTACGCTTAGTTTGATGCCTAGTTTGATCACAAAGAATCTCATGGCATCCTTAAGTGATATATATGGTTAGCCTATATCAACAGCATCAATATAAAAATGAAGAAACAAAAATGAATCCTAACAGTATCAATTAACTGGAATCTAATTAAACCAATTCGTTTGGGAAGGCAGTGGAAACGAGTGCGATCAAGCGGAAAACATCAGCAAAAGACGATCTTTCTCACCATTGATGTTGGCTGCCACTGCTCCTCACTTGTTCATGTGGGGATTGGCTTGCAATTGAGAGAGAGAGAGAGAGAGGCAAGGGTTACCAATGATCAGAGGCAAACTGGGCGCGAGGCAGCGAGTGAGACAGCGACAAGGAGATTCGGGTGCAGGTTAGCGGTGGCGCGAGACAACAAGCGAGATACAGAGAGTGAGAGAGAGCGTGAGAAGAAGATTTGGGCACGATATATAGTGGATAAAATAAATACATTCTAACAGTTGTGTGACGGCAAATAACGGTCGCAAAACACGGTTGCTACGCAGTCGCCCTATCGTTGTTATCTACTTTACTCCGCGACAGCAGTTGCAGCGGTAGCAGGGCTGTCACACGATTTCATACATTGCGATGGAAATTTATGGCGGTCGCTGAGCCATCGCATCTGCGACCGCTGTAAATGCCATTGTAGATTGTCATCACAAATCTCTATATTTCTAGTAGTGGCCAGCGCCAGGTTAGGCCTGGCGCCGGGCCGGCCCGAGCCCGAAAGGGCAGGCTGAGGGCCCAGGTTGGGCCTCCCCTTTGAACAGATGGGTCATGCCAAGCATGACCAGAAAGGCAATGTGCCTGCTCGGCTCGGGCTTGGGCTGGCCCAGGCATGACCCATTGCTATATCTATCCTAAATTTGATTTCATCACTCGTTATTTACGCTCGAACTAATCCTTTTAAATATGCCTAAATTTATATTTAGACCTCCAAAAAATTATCGATTTCTTTATTAAAATGAGCTGGTATTATATTAATTTGTTGTAGTGAGTGATGGGTAAAAGACGTTAACTACTATCTACTATCGGCGATATTTTTTTGACCGCTAATTGGTTTTGTAGTGTGATGCAGCGTCGTTTTGTAGTGTTATCATCAAGTGGACATGAACAATTGATTGGTTGTGTCCTTTGGCAGAGAAAGCTGCAGAAAAGAGCATTAACATTTTTTCTTATTTTTTACATTCAAATATTCTCTCTACTTCACAGCCATTACAATAATTCTACTAATGGAATCTTCATATTTCAAATTCTATTTCAAAGACCCTGAGTGTTTGTAAGTATTAAAAAAAGAAGCTGACATTGTGAACAGTAGTGAAGAAATTATGGAAGAAGTTGGATGCTGCCTAAGGCACACTGTGGAGTGATCTATGAAGCGACACTGATACCGACATCGACATGGACACGAGAGACGACATGAACACAAGGACACATCAACTTTAAAAATTTGTAGAACACGAACACAATATATATATATTATATATTAAAATTTATAATAATATCATGATATTTTTATTGATGCCGAACTATCAATTTGCAGTTGCGAATGAGTTGTCGCTAGGGGTTAGGGTGAGAAGAGGAATTTGATTGGGTAAGATAGCTTAATTTTGAAATTTCATTTGTTGTGTATTTTTTTTTTAAATATTTTTGGGCCAGGTATGAAGTTGGGCCTTTTAAGTGTAGCAAAAAATTCAAATTGTTTTATTATTATTTTTTAAAAAATGCATGACTGACCGTGTCCGAATTTTTTCGGGCTTTGTTCCGATGAAATTTTTTTGACATTTGGTCAAGACACTCTTAGACACGTGGGACACGTTTGTCGGACGAGTCTTCGTGTGTCGGTATCCGCGATGCCTCGAATACGCGAACACGACAGTCCCACGAAGTGTTAGTGCTTTCTAGGGAGTGATAGAAAGGAATATATAGCTAGGTTTTCATCTCTTTACGTAAAGATGACAGCTCTCTTTCCTCATAAGAATCAGAAATTAGAAACCCATTTTATTACATGTCCTGGTTTTAATATTGGTGGACTATTCAAGCCCAATTTTACCCTCATATATTAAATATCAAGCATAGACATCAACACGTAGAGGTGGCAACGGGCTGGGCCAGCCCATGGGCGGCACGGGCCTGGCCCAAAAAATTTCGGGCCGGGCCTAGCCCGGCATGGTTGTGCCCAAAAGACGGGTCAGGCTCGCCTTTTGGGCACGCGGGCCGACCACGGCCCGCGTGCCCATGCTCTGGGCGAGCACGGGAGGCTTGGCGTGTGTCAGGCCAGGCCTGGTGCGATGCTAGACCAAGCCTGGCGCGCGCCAGACGTAGGTCGGCCCGAGCCAGGTCTGGCTCGGGCCGACGAATCCTTTATTATATATATATATATATATATATATATAAATCCTATAAATACCCCCTCTCATTCTTCATTTCTTTTATCTTCATCTTCAACTCTTTCTCTCAATCCTTAACTCTCAACTCTCTTACACTCTTACTCTCAACAATCTAAGTTCATTTACAATCATTCTCAACAACATTTTAAGCTCATCGAGAAGACAAGGATTCAAGATTGTTGTTAAATTTTTTTAATCTCTTCAATTTATTTCATTGATTAGTATAATATTTATATTTTTTATATTTTTAATTTTTACTAATGATGGATGGAGATTTTTCAGGTTATACTCCACAAACTGAATCAAATATGTTAGAAGAAATGTCTCATGCTACTCCTACCACTCATATCACTCAACAAAATCAAAACATAGAGATAAGTCCATTTATTAATTAATGTCCATCAGGTAGGAAAAAAAGTATGGTTTGAGAATATTTTGAGAAAATTATTGAACCTAATGGCACTATAACAACAGCCCGGTGCAAAAAATGTCAAAAAATTCTTTTGACTTCAACAACCGGAGGAACTGGTCATCTATTATGTCATGCAAAGGGTCATGACACTAAGGTTGCACAAGCTCAACAAATTCTTAATTTGTCTTCTTCTGGTTTAACAGCTTTTTCGTATGATCATGATTTTCAACGTCGAGAACTTGCAAAATTAATTATTCAAAGTGAATCTTCTTTTAGTTTTGTTGATCAACCAAGATTTTCTAGTTTGATTCAAAATACTTTACAATCAAAATATAAAAAAATTACTCGAAATACAATGAAAAGTGATGCTTTAAAATTATTTTTTATATATAGAGAAAATATAATGACTAGTTTTCAAAATAATAAATCAAATTTTTTTTTAACATCTGATGTTTGGTCTAGTCAACGTACTACTAATTCTTACATTTGTGTTACAACACATTGGATTGATGAAAATTTTATTTTGTAAAAAAGAATAATTAGTTTTAAAGTTTTTGAATATCCACACACTTCTGTTGTCATTTTTTCTGCTATTAGATTTGTAACATCTTTCTATAATATAAATGATAAAAAAAATTCGATTAGTTTTGATAATACTAGTAATAATGATGCTGCTATTCCTCCCCTTATACAGTTATTTAAACCAGTATTAGATGGTGAATTATTTCATGTTCGTTGTGTTTGTCATGTTCTTAATTTATGTGTACAAGATGGTTTAAAACAAGTAAATATACATGTAAAAAAAATAAGAGATATTATTAGATATATGCGTTCTTCAAAAGCAAGAACACAAGAATTTAAAAAATTATGTCAATCTTTTGATAAACCATTTAAAAAATTTAATGGTGATGTTATTAATAGATGTAATTCAACATACTATATGCTTATGTCTACTATATATAAGATATCAAGATATCCTTACAATATTTTACAATCAAAATATGTCTGGTGATCCAATTAATAATAATGATTGGTTAGTTGCTGAGCATATTACTCAAATTTTAGAACTTTTTAATAAAGCTACCGAACAACTTTTCGGTGTTTATTATCCTACATGTAATTTAACTCTTTCACATATAGTTCGTATTAGTGAAGTATTTTCTTCATATAGACATCATCCTTTATTTGCACAAATTATTTCTTTAATGGAATCTAAATTTAAAAAGTATTGGTCAGATATACATACTTTATTTTGTTTAGCAATATGTTTAGATCCTAGAATGAAAATTGATGGTTTAAATATGTTGTTAGATGATTATTATAACAATATGGAATTAGATAATGTTGAAGAAAAATAAAATAAAATTTGGAATTTATTGAATTCTATGTTTGTATTTTACGCTTCAAAATTTGGTGATACAATTACAAATAAGACAACATCTTCTTCTAGATTAAGAGAAGATGGTGGAAATAATATTAATTCTCAACTTGGTCGTAGAATAAAAAAAACTAAATATACTAATTTTAATGAATTATTTTTTTTCTAGATTATAATCATTCTGAAGAAATAGATGATAATGAAATTTTAGCATGGTGAAAAAAATAAGAAAATACGTACCCTATTATTTCTATCATGGCACGTGATATACTAACTGTTCCTGTGTCTACAGTAGCTTTCGAGTCTTGTTTTAGTGCAGAAAATAAAATTCTCGACGAAAAAAGAAGCCGAATGAGTGAAGAAACGATTGAAATGTGCATTTGCTTAAAAGACTGGTTGAATGCTGAAGATAGATTACAAGATAAGGAAGGACACGACACTTCATCATCGGGAGAGGAGGAAACTCAAACAAGCGAAGCTGGTGCTTCTGGTCCAAGTACAAGTTAAATCACTAGGACTACGGGTGATTAAAAATGTAAAAAGAACTACGTAGATCTGATCCTTCTATATTTAATCATTGGGGAGTACAAGTTTAGCTATAAAATGTACGTAGGCAATCTTTTAAGGTGCGATCTATTATAATATTAAAAAAATTTATTTTATCATTGGATGAATATTTTTGTATTAAAGATAAATAAAAATTTAATTATAATTTTATTTTTTAAAAATATTTTTATTAATTTGTACTGTGTTACATATAAAAAATGTGTTAAAAATATATAATAAAATTTAGTACAATGATTAATAAAATTAAAGGTCCAAGTTCAAAATTAACCCGTAATAATTAATTTTAAAAATTAAAATTTAAAAATTTAAAAATTTAAATTAAAAAATTAATTTTCGGGCTGGTCCGAGCCCAGCTGGGCGGGCTCGGGCTCGGGTTGGGCTTGGCTGCCAATTGTTCGGGCCGTGCTCGGCCCGGGCCCGGGTCTGGTTCGTTGCCACCTCTACCAACATGATATATGCAATGATTAATTTCTCCTAGTCAAATGATTCGTAGTAATGAAAAGGTGCTCTTGTTCAAAAGGCAACCTCGTAAAGAGAAAGAAAAAAAGTGGGCCATCTTAAATATCAAAGAACAAAAAGGAGAGAAGTCCACCCAAGGAGATCGTACTAATTAAGTGGTGTCCCAATGATGACTTATTTTTGGTGTCTGATAGCAACAAGTCAAGGGGTCCACCCATCACTTGTCGAGCTGCCAAGAAGACATGAAATAGAACGAAGACAAAGATGCAAGAACAGCCTTCATTCTTGCTTTGCCTTTGAAGTCACCTAAACAATCTTTCTTGCTTTCATTGTGTCAACTTAAAAGGTTGAGTACATTGGAAGTCCCGTTCATAAAGTAGACATGTCGTCTTCCGACTTGCTTCGAGAGCCCGCCTGAATGCCTGATATCAATGTTTTCAAAATCGTATCTAACCAATTGATTTGACTCGTGCAATTGAGAAATATAATCAATTCTAGATTTAAAAGTCAAACCAATTGATTTATTTTTCAGTAATTTATCAAATCTCTAATTTTCAAAATTTTTGAAATTCTCCTATTCGAGATTTAGTGGATTGAATACTCATTTTTATTCCTAAATCAAAATCTAAAGACTTTGATTAAAAATTTTTAAAAAATATTTTTTAATTTATATAAAAATATAAAAATATTAAAAAATAATTTTAATTTATAAAAAAATTATAATAAAAATGAGATGTTAGAGTCTTAAAAAATAAATGTTCAAACTCTCCAATTCATTAGAGAATTTTGCACGGAGTCTATAAATCTAAGTTTAAATTAAAAATTATGAAATATTTTGATGAAAAATATTTTTTTGAACCACAACACATCTTTTATATTTTAAAAAATATTTTATTAATTTTTTTTTGAATTATAAAATTATTATAGATTTTGGGCAGAAGTCTCTAATAAGTCTCTAATGCATTAAAAATTTTTGCCAAAAATTTATAAAATTAATTTCTTTAAGCATTTTTTTAAAATGGTCTACGGATTTGAGCTAGAAATTAAAAAGAATGCAATCTTTCTTGTTGGGTGCAAGTATTGATGCCTCAAGGATGAATTCCTATAATTTCTAGATATCTTTTGGTTGGACTCCACACCTAAAGATAATTCAAATTTATCCACAATATATTTCCTTAGCCCAGAGATAATGAGATTAAATGAGACTAGTGGTGCGGGGATAAAGTACTTTTTTTGTAATTTCACATATATGAGAGTGTTTGATTTCCCATAAATATAAATATTGCAAAAAAATATTTGCATGTAAAAATAAATACTTCGCAAATAGGAGTTACAATCTATTGTTTGGTTACTCGTAAATAGACTTGCAACTTCTAGTTGCAGACGTTTGATTGACTGTAAATAAATAAGAGGAAGACTATCGTGAGCGAGAGGAAAAGAGAAAGTCTTATCATTTACCTGTTGCGAATTGGACTTGCGAGTTTTTTAGCTTGTAATCTAATTTATAGTCTGCAATTGCATGCTATAAAAGTTGCATGCTTAAATTAATTTAATTACAGCTAATCAAAGAATTTAATTGATCAAATATTACAAATACAAATCGTGAAAGCCTATTTGCGGACAATCTAATAACCTCTAGCTAAATAAATTGATGTATGTTGTTGAGATAACATGACATGCGCGCAATTCATTCATTTGCCGCAATTAAAACCAATATAGAGAAATTAAATGAGTTATGCCTACGCATTTAAGCATGAATTATAAGTTCCTACAAGAACAAACTTGATTAAGAACTAGTAAATAATGAAAAATTGATATATTCAACCTGCTTGGCATACAAAAGCAACAAAATTATGCACTTCAAGACCCTCGTTGTGCATATTATGGACACAAAACTTTAAGGTGATATTTGGTTAGCGAAAATTATTTTCTGATTTAGTTTTAGTGAAACTAAAAATATGATTTTGATTTCTAATTTTCAGTTTTCTGAAAATGCGATTGGTTAATGAAAACAACGTCAACTTTGGTTGGTTAAAAATAATGAATATTTATTTGATTATAAAAAATAATATTAATTTTTTTAAACACTTTTAGTAGTAATTTGATTTTTGATTAAATAGAAAACTAATTAGTATGAAACAATTCATAAAAATTATTTTTGCTAATATGGTTATAAAATGTTTGTAGAAAAAAAATCGCATATTTTATTTGTAGTTAGTTTACAAAATTATTGTTTACTAATATGGTTATAAAATGTTTGTAAGATTTAATTAAGTTATAGGGTTTTTTTTCAATTAGATATAAAATCAATTAAAAAAAATTAAAGAATAAGTTCAATGGTCTAAAATTAGGTTTGGACTAATTAGATATAAATAGAGTTATTTTTAAAATTAGGTTTGGCTCAGTTAGATATAAAAAGATTAATTTAACTATTTTGTTAATTTATGATAACAGTTTGAGTTGAAAATATTGATTTTATTTTTATTTTTACAAATAAAAATAGTTTGATTTATAAATTAATTAATTTTATAAAAAAATACTTATAATTACAAGTTTATCACTGTATTTTGATATTGAAATCGATAATCTCGAAATCACAAAAAATAACATTATGATATTTTTATTTTTATTCTGGTTTCGATTTAGTTTCATGAAAATACCAAACCAAATACATTTCCGTAAGCAGTTTTGGTTTCAGTGAAATCGAAACCATGAAAGTAGACTTGGTTTCGCTAACCAAACGACCATAATGGTTTTCAGCAACGGCCGCCCAAGCTATTGCAATCACTAACGGCTTACCAACGGCCGCTGCGGCCATTGTAGATATATCACATCTGCAACGGCCTATATACGGCCGCTCGGGCCATTGCTAATGTTGGCTTAAGATTTTCAACCTTGGTCTTAATCTCGGTTTTGATGATAACAAATACGGAACTAATGTTTTATTGAGAAATCTTTCAGGTTCCCAGTCGGTTAGCGCTCAACGTCCCCGACCGGAAAAATCAGAGAAATTGGAGAAATTGGCAAGGACACTCGTCGTCGCTCGGAATTTTTTAGGAAGTTAGAGTTTAGATTTAGGGTGTCTAGAATGTGATGTAATCCTCATGATGATGCATAAGAACCCAAAAATCAAATCCGAATCCCAGAATATGAAATTCCAAAAATCGCCCTGAAATTCACTAAGCCTATGGAGCTCCTTGGAGGGCTATATGACCTAGACATTTCATTGACACAAAAATGACGATAATTGTTCCTTGTGTAGAAACTAGATAACGAGGTATTTTTAAGGAATTTTTGGAAGCCTTTAGCATACCCATATTTGACCCGGGAGATTAGAAAATTTCCGTGCGTTTTCTGGAAATTTGTACTAGACCCAAAAAACTAGATTTTGATTCTTAAGGATTTTGATTTTTTAGATATTTTTATTGAATCCAAATGGGGGTAATCCTTATATAACATTTATGTTTTAAAGTTATTAACTTAAAATTAATAAATATTATATAAGTAGACTTAGCAATGACGGAACACAGAAACGAGCAAACGAGCAAAAAAATTAACAAACTGGGCTGATTTTTCCAGTTTCGCTCGACCAATCGGTCGATCGAATAGGGTTGAAAATTGCCAGTAGCCAATTCAGTCGATCGGTCGGTCGGTCGACCAAAGTATGCCAGAAAGAGACAGTAATGCCTTCGGCCGCTCGGCGGTCACTCGGTCGGTCGACCGACGATCGACCGACAATTGATCGAAAGGCAGAAAATGGCTAGTTTTCGTACTGTTGAGCGGTGCTTCACCCGAGCCTTCTTCTTGGCTCTATAAATACCTATGCCTAAGCCTTCCTTTTGATACTTTTGATCACTCCCACACTTCATTGAGCCATCCTTGATCATTTCCAAGTCTTTATTGAGCCATTACTTGGAGTGATCCTAGTTTGATCTCTCATTCCTTGAGTTTGCCTTCAAGCTTGATTTGATTCATCATCAAAGCATCAAGAGGAGCTAGGATTCATTGTGTTGGAGCTAAGTATTTATGTTATTGTATTTTTGCTCCATTACTTGTATATTTTCTTATTTATTTCATTGGATTTGAGCTTGTGAAGACCTAGGTTGTTAGGTCTTGAAATTGGGTGGTTGCCTTTGTGTTTGAGGCTTAATTCCACCGGTGTAAACTTAGTTTACTAGAATTAGTTGAGTTGTCCCTTAGGTTGAGGTGAAAGAGTGCTCTCGGTAAAAAGACGGAGACTTCCGGATGTGAAAGTGCCTTAGGTTGAGAGTGAGACTCTTCGGGTCAAAGTCATCGTTGTAAGAGAAATAAGATTAATCTAGTAAAGTTTAGTTTGGAAATTCTAAACGGGGTGCTTAGGTAGTGGAGTATGCATTTGGGCCGAACCATTATAAATTATTATGTTAGCATTGATATTTTGTTTGTATTTATTGCTTCATATTTATTGCTTCCGCTTGCTATTAATATCGTGCTTAGCCTAACTAATCAAGTAAACGATTAAAATCGAAATTAGGCGAAAAGATTAGTAAACATACTATTCACCCCCCCTCTAGTGTGGCCATTTCACCAGCAGCTAACAAGTACATGGCGCGAACACAGTGCGCAAATGAAATAATTTATCAGCAACGGCTTACGTACGGCCGCATTGGCCGTTGCTAATGATATTATCACATTAGCAACGACTTACTTACGGTTCTTGTATCCGTTGCTTTTTAGTCGATGGGGCGCTCGCGGCGCGAAAATAAAATACTTATAAAAAACGGCCTTGCAACAGATTAGTGAGCCATTGGTGATGTTGTATTTATTAGCAACGGCTTTGCAACGGCTAAGTGAGCCATTGCTGATGAGTTTATTTAACTCGCGATCGCGCCCAACCCCTTTCTTCCCTGCTTCTTCTTCTTCTGCCGACGCAGTCGACGCCTGTCGCCGTCTTCGCCCGTCTTCCATTTCCAGGTATTAGCTCGATCCCCTCTCCTTTACTAGGGTCGGCCGTCGGACACCGAACCAATGTCCAGTGTCCAATGTCGGACACTGGACAACGGCGCTGGAATACTATTTTAGATTAATTTTATCATGTTTTAGGTTAATTTTTCATGTTTAGATTAATCTAGGTTAAATGTTTAATATTTAATGTTTAGATTTATTTTCATATTTAGATTAATGTATTTTAATGTTAATTGAATATAGATTTAGTTTTAGATTATATATGTTAATAATTTTAATATTAATATTTAGATTTAGATTAATTAGAATCGTCCACTTTGGACTCGCGCTCGAATCGTCCACTTTGGACTCGTGTCGGAATCGTCCACCGTAGACTCGAACCGGCATCGAAAAATTTAGAAAATAATCATCCACCCGACGAGTTGATACGTTTCACGTATGCATCGACGAGTCGGATATGATTTAGCAAAATCTTAGATTCGTTCGGGGGTTGTATGTTCGTGTAAAAGAAGTAGATGATCTTTTATACGACATACAACCCTTGAATTGTCCCTAATTGGATAATTTGGGAACATAGTTATTTGTATTCCACTTAGTTTTTTCTTTTAACCGTTAACTCATTCTAAATTTTGGCAGCATCTCTCTTGTTCTCTGATACGCGCCGAGATGATATGCGTATTCGAAGAACTGTAGGGAGATGCTGCCGAAATTTAGAATGAAGTTAGCGGTTAAAAGAAATACTTAGTGCAATATGAATAACATGAATCCCGAATGGAATATGACCATCTCACCTATAAAGATATTTACTGAAGATATTGTCATTGATTGACAGAATCATATCGGGCGATCGAAGTTGGATGTACTGACGTTTTGATCGTGGAGCTTTAACGAATAAGTTTCGCTTAGGCGTAACTTACTTCCTAAATTTTGCCTATTCGAATCGAAAATTCGTTAGCGCCGATGATAAATCCTATGTTCGTGCCGCATTTGCATGATTGCACGATTTTTGGATCGGGAAACTATCACTTTGTATCTGTATAACAAAGGATTTGCACCAAGATATTTTATATGGACTTGTCACGGAGAGTCACGTAAAATCGGGACGTCGAGCAATCCTGTCATTCAGACACATGGTGAATCTTCATCTGTTGGTGTTTCTTTATCTAGTCCATCTAATCCGTATAGAACTATGATACTTGATAGTCTTAGGGGTCAATTCCAATTGAATGATATTGTCCATCAGCCAGTTACTGAGACGTCAGTGCCACCAGATACTACAGGTGTTGATGTTATAGAATTACCATCAGAAGTACAATCTGCGGTAGAGATTGAATTACCGAATAAAGAAGCCGCAGAATATACGAGATGTTGAAAGCTGCCGATGAATCTTTGTATGAGAATTGTCCTAAATACACTAGGTTTTCGACAATGACGCAACTCCTGAACATCAAGTCCGATTGTAATATCAATGAGATTGCGTTTGATCAGATTGCGGGATTGATTAATGGAATGCTGCCTATTGATAAAAAGTTTGAGCCAACTTTTTATAAGACTAAAAAGTTGATGAGAAAATTAGGACTTGTGTATGAAAAAATACACGCGTGCCAAAATAACTGTATTTTATATTATAAAGAAAATACGCAGTTGGATAAATCCTTTGTATGTGAACATCCTCGTTATAAGGAGAAGAAATCGGTCCGATAATAAAATATACCGTTTAAGGTGCTTCGGTATTTTTCACTGACATCGAGGCTTCAAAGATTATTCATGTCAGAAAAGACGCCCCCCTACATGAGTTGGCATGCAAGAAGTCGTGACGATACAATAATGACTCATCCATCCGACAGTGAAGCATGGAAACATTTGGATAGATGTTATCCTTCATTTGCTAGGGATACTAGAAATATCAGATTGGGATTATGCACGGATGATTTTAATCCGTTTGGTCAGTGTTGCTAACAGTTTATAATTTGCCACCTCCAATGTGTATGAAAAATGAATTTATTTATCTTTCGATGATTATTTCGGGTCCTAAGGGTCTGCGAAAAGAAATTGACGTATTTCTCAGACCCCTAATAGATGAATTGAAAATATTATGGATTGAGAGAGCTGTCACTTATGATTGTCATCGGAAGCAAAACTTCAATTTAAAGGTTGCGGTCTTGTGGACAAACAATGATTTTTCGGCCTACGGTATATTGTCTGGTTGGAGCACTCACGGCCGACTCTCTTGTCCGTATTGTATGGAACACTCTAAATCATTCAATCTTTAGAATGGACGGAAAATCTCATTCTTTGACTATCATCGTCGATTCTTATCGGCTAACCATTAGTATCGAAGGAATCGTAATAAATTTACTAAGGGCAGAGTCAAAAGGGATGAGCCACCACCGATGATGTCTGGTGAACAAATATTAGCACGTGTTTCAGCACTTCCAGATATAGTGTTTGGTCGGAATGAAAGAGTGTCAGGCTTTGGTCAAACACATAACTAGGTGAAAAAAGTATCTTTTGGGAATTGCTGTATTGGAGTTCATTACTGATTTGACATAATTTAGACGTCATGCACATTGAGAAAAATATGTTTGATAACATTTTTAACATTTTAATGGATGAACTAAAGATAATGTCAAGGTCCGACATGATCTGAAAATACTTTGTAAGAGGCTGGAGTTAGAGTTACAAGAGGTCAACGGACGATATCAAAGCCGAAGGCCCCGTATGTGTTAAATAAACAACAAAAGAAAGATGTTTGTCAATGGATTAAAGAACTCAGATTACCCGATGGATATGCCTGAAACTTATCTCGATGTGTGAATGTAGATGATTATAAAATATCAGGGATGAAGAGCCATGATTGTCATGTATTCATGCAGAGATTGCTTTCGGTCACATTTTGAGATCTTCTATTTGATAATATTTGGGGTCCGTTGATTGAATTAAGTATGTTATTTAGAAACATTTATGTGAATGTCCTTCGAGTCGAAGATATGTCAGCACTTGAAAGTAATATTGTTGAAATTGTATGCAAGCTAGAGCAATTTTTTCCTCCTGCCTTTTTTTACTCGATGGAGCATCTACTGATACACTTGGCATACGAGGCACGAGTTGGTGGCCCCGTTCAATACCGGTGGATGTACTTATTTGAAAGATACATGAATCGTCTGAAGAAAAAAGTAAAGAACACCGCAGCTGTTGAAGGATCAATATCTGAATCGTATATCATCTAAGAAATTTTAACATTCGGCTCATTTTACTTTGAATCGACAGTGCTGACAAGATTTGATCGTCTTGCACGTAACGACGACGAGGGAGTTTGACATTCAGATGGACGTTTAAATATATTCTATCAGTTTGGTCGTGCTTTTGATCCTCGTCTGTCTCGACACTTAAGCGACGAAGAGTATCATTTGGCACAATTTTACGTATTACTCAATTTCCCAGAGATTGAATAATTCATTGAAATATTTGACATTGAGATAGTGCAAAAATACTCTATTCACAACGATGAAGAATTTGAGAGATTACAAAATCATGATTTCCCTACTTGGATTCGGACTTACAGCAAAGATCACAGAGCTGAAATAGATGAAAGAATATTTGAGTTTGTTAGTGGACCGTCACGACTAGTGTCGTGTTATAGAGGATATTTTGTTAATGGGTATAAATTTCACACGGTTGAATATGCATTTACAAAGAAGACGATGAATGTCGAGGTCTGCGTGAAAGGGACAACGTATGTTGAATGTGATATGAATTTTTACGAACTGGTGGAATAAGTGATAGAATTGCACTAGTTCGGCTTGAAATCAGTTATCCTATTTAGATGTCATTGGTTTGATACAACAGAAAGAGGCATGAAAGTTCATCCAAAATACAAACTTGTTGAGGTTAATTACAAATCGAAATTGGTAGCAAATGAGTCTTTTATATTGACATCACAAGCCGAACAAGTATATTACACGAAGTATCCGGCTCGAAATAAAGATAAAGCAGATTGGCATGTAGTCTGTAAGACTAAAGGTAGAGGAAGAATTGATCCGATAACGGGAGAAAATGAGCCGATACCTGATGTGATAGATGATTTCTATCAAGAAGATGGTCCTCCTGCTGTAGACCATATTATTCCAATAGTCGAGGATGCAGACACAATGTTAGTTTAATTAGAAGTTGAATATATTGATGATAACGATCATGAAGTTGAGAAAGCTAGAGATGAAGAAGAGGAAGAATTCGAAGACTATTACTCAGATGATGAGAATAATTGTAAATTATATATTGTATTAAATATATCTCTACTATATATATAATCTAATTATATACTTATTCGACAAATATGTCGGGTCGTGGTTATTGTCGGACGAGAGCTTCAGAGTCTCCGATCGGTCAGACTCCAGCACTTCCTCCTGCTGCTGATCCTCCTGCCGTTGATCCTCATGCCGCCGAGGCTAGTTCATCGAGACGCAAATGGCCACGTGGGCCGAACAGGTGGCAGCCTCCGCCAGCCACGGAGTCACGTAGACTCATTAATGTTATTCGGGAGCGATAATGTATCATGAATTATGAATTATTACAAATTCATAATATCATAATATAATATTAAACTTTATTTTTGTTGTGCAGGTTTGAGCAGGAGGATCTGCCGAGGACCATATCTTCTACGATCTGACGATACATGCATGGGGCATGACCCACATGATCTCACGTGCCCAGTGAGCATGTCGACATGCTATGGCGTGAGTTTGAGTCACGTATTAATTTTTTTTTATATACATGATGATTAATATTGGTATTGATATTATTGTTTTGCAGGATCGCTATACATGGACTAAGGACTAGATGTCCTTCATTTACACTGCCTGAGAGGCTATTTCCCGACAAAGGTACAACGGCCAGCTAGGGTAGGCCCGGTCCCAAGCGATGGCCCAAGCTAGAACCACAAACATCACGGAGACTCGGGGATACGGCCCCGATTGGATTACTCTGGATATATGGGACCAGCTCGTGGTGTTATGGTCGACGGATCGATGACAGGAGGTTTCTAGGACTGTGGCTAAAAACCGCATGTCCGGGGGAGGAGCGCGTCACACTGGCGGTTCAATATCATCTGTAGTGCACGGTCGTCGTACGATAAATATTATACCTTAAATTCAATTATATATTTTATTTATTACTCTATTTAATAAATAATATATTTGTTTTATAAACGTAGACGACGGTGATGGATGACGGGACTGTCCAACGATCATCCCCGATGGAGGTGTTTGAGCGGACTCACCGTCGAGGACATGGGACATGGGAGTATATCGACACCCGCGCTGCAATCATTATGGTAAGTATATTTGTTTAAATTATTCATTATTTATTTATAATTTAAGTTTCATGAAAAATATGAAACAAAAAATCAAACTCGAGTAGGAGACCTGCACTCAGATAGTGATGCAGCGCGGGGGCACCCCTAAGGACTTTGATGCAGGAGCGTGGGTCGAGGCTACAGGTGGCTGGGACCACGGCCGTGTATACGACTTTGCAGACAATGGTCATGCACGAGCCGTGCTCGGGCCACTTGGGGCGCCGACCCCTCCGATTGCTGGTGAGCGTCCGTCCACCTCCAAGACTAATTATGATCAGAGCAGGATAAGGACATTGGAGGAGATGATCGCGCGTTAGAGTGAGATGATGGAGCGTCAGAGTCAGATGATGGCAGAGATGCATGCTATGCTACACGACATCTCAGCTCATACCGAAGTAGGCATTCCTTCGGCATCATCTGATCCATCGTACTCGAGCTAATCCACGCCGGTGTACACCCAAGCACTCCAGACCCCGCCATATTATGATCCAGACCTTCCTCCATCGTCGTCGTGAGGTTTATTGTTTTGTTTGGATATTGACTTTGTTATTTGGATACTACTTGATTGACTTATTTTGTTTAGATATTGATACGTTAATTTTGAATTTGAATAATTTTTATATGATTATAGATAATTATTTTGATGTATATCTGGGTGTATATGTGATGTGTATGTTATTTATGAGTGTATTAATGTATTAATGAGTGTGTGAGTTATGTATCAGGCTAAATGTATCAATGTATTAATGGAAATTAGAAAATTTAAAACTTTTCAGTTATAGGTTAACATCATCAGCAACGGCTTTCCCACGGCTGTCCGTGGAAAAGCCGTTATTAAAAGTGCATCGTATTTTCTTGGCCGCAACCTCAAAGCTGTTGCTAATGACCTACAATAACGGCTTAGCAACGGGCTTTCACTAATGGCCTACCACCGGGCCATTGCTGATGTACATATCTACAACGGTCCCGCAGCCGTGGTAGAATCGTTGCTGATAATGTTATTAGCAACGACCGCTGCGGTCGTTGCTGATCTGTTGCTAAGTTATCAAAAACATGATTTTCTGCCACGGTTGCAATGCAACGGGCCGGGCCGTTGCTGATGGCTTTCAGCAACGGCTCAACAACGGATAGAGTCATTGCTGATGCTTGTTATTCCAGTAGTGTAATGGTTCGTTTGTTTTAGATAGGATTGGATATGATATGATATCAAATGAGAAATTATTTAATAATTTTTTTAATTTGATATATATTGGATATAATATTAAAATTATATATTTTTAATTATATTGTCTTCTAATTAATTCATGCATTAAATAAATAAAAAATATGAATTTATTTTTTTAATTTTAATTATCGTTATCCTATGAAATAAATATGCCCCAATTAAGTACCCGGGCGAACTTATGATTTTCATCCCTGCAGTAAATTTAGAATATTATAAAATGAGAGAAAACAATACTCACAATACACAAAAACAACTGTATATATATATTAGGAAAAGCCACCCATATGAATTTAAATACGTACTGACAAGACCAGTTTAGACATGCCGGCATCAATGACCAAGAATCTGAAATGGAACTATATAGCATCATACGTACCGTTGGACATACAATTTGACTATTATTAATTGTTGTGAACAGTATCTTGGTACCTTGCTAGTCCAACAATATTTGATCCTTGGTTTGATGTTCTTTTCACTTCAATTGCAGTAACTCTTTCCAGGAGCTTTAGGAATATGAATATCACTTGTTTTCTATTTCAACACCTGATATTACTGGAAAAAGTATCTAATAGGGATCTTCAACAAATCAATAGATAATGGGTTGATAGTTCCGCCGTGAACATTTTGTTCAGTGCAAATGTTGTGCCTAACGGTAGAAACCAATATCGATGAGTTAAACAATCTAATGGTCCAATGATGGTGGGAACTCCTGTTGGCGACGGAGAGTGCGATGCTTTGAGCCCAGCTACTAAGAAGTCATCTGGATCTCCCCTAAAATCAAAAAAGCCTCCTGATCTGCGACCTAGTGGATCTCTTCTTCGATCTAAAGGATCTTCAGAGACAAATATGATGATTGGCAAGGAGAAACTTCTTTTGCGTCCTTCATCTTCTCAACTGGAATATCGTGAGGAAGGTATGAAGCTTCTGCCTGCATTCGTTTCTACCAATTTCAATGAAAATACTAGTAAATCTTCAAATAGCTTTATGTCGATGAAAAACCTTTTGTTTGTGGTGAATCGAGATTCTATTGCTCCCCCTTGCAAAACAAAGCCAAGGCTCATTTATCATGGGTTGCCATATTCAGGGGAGCTCAAGTGCTTGAAGATTTGCTTGTTAGAATAATTCTGGATGAGAAAATTAAAAAGATTAAGCCTGCCTCTACGAATCAGATCTCAATTGATGACAATCTCATTGCTGCTGCAAGGAATGAATGGAAGAATAGTTATATGGTAGGTTTTATGTGAGTACTCCCCCTTACAAATTATTCAGTAAGTTCTGCCGAGAATATGAAAACTGAAAGCCAGTGTGCAGATCATAGATTTGGCAGCCAACTATTTTTGTTTTAGATTTTCTTGTGTTGAAGATCTGAGCGGAGTCTTAGCTGTCTTGAGAGGGCAAGCTTTGCTATTAACACTTTGGAGGCCTAATTTTCAACCCCTCCTTGAAAGAATAGAAGTAATTCCTGTCTGATTACAATTACCTGGATTGCCTTTGGAATATCTGCATAGAGAAATCCTCTTAAAGATTGTTGGTAGCATTGGGCAACCTTTGAAAATTGATGAAGTGACTCTCAAAGGTCAAATGGCTAGGTTTGCAAGAATTTGCATACTATGAAATTTAAAAAATAAGGTCCCCTCTAGTTCATGGATAAACCGTGATGGATGCAAATTTTGACAAGCAATAGCTTTTGAGAATGTGCCAAAATTATATTTTCATTGTGGCAAAATAGGTCATTTATGCTATTACTGTCCTGTAAAGAGTACTGACACTAGTAAGAAATCTTCTCTTGGTCATGCTTCTACAAGTATGAGCAATAATACAAACAAGAGCTCTTCAGCAAGCAAGGAGGCTAATGAAGAATTTGGGTTTTGACAAGTAGTTAACAGAAAAAAGAAATTTCATGGTAAAAGGAATGAAAACTAGGATAGCAAACAAAAGAACAGATATGAGGTGCTTAAGGAACTTGAAAAGCATAATACTATCACAAAGATGGACACTGATGTAGCCATTAAGATGACTCAGGAAACCAGAAAAATGAGACTAGGAACAATCAAAATAACTCTCAGAGCAATGAGCTTCTTTTCACAAACATTGCAGCATCTAGTGGCATGCCTGAGTTTGGGATTGCTATAAACAAGGGAAAGAAACCTTTTAACTCTTAAAAGCTTTGTAGCTGATACCACTTGCAACGAGGTCCAGTTTCAATCAAAGAATGCTAATCCTGTGCCCGTCAAAGTCAACATTGAGAAAAACTTGGATGTATTTCATTCAAAGTTAATAGACACTTTTGCTATAGCAGTTAACAAAGTGAAGGAAAATGATGTTTCTTTAAAAGATGCTATGGATGAGGATCTCACCATCTGCTCAGCACCTGAGGGATGCAAAATTAGAAAAGCTCATTCCCAAAACATTCATTATGAGTGTTTTCCCCTAAACATAAAGCATACCAAGCTGAAAAAGAAAGAATTTTTGAAGGAGGAAGGACTTATAGATTTTGATGGGGACCCTTCCTCGGGGAAAGGAAAAGGCAAAAGTAAACAAGTTTCACTATGAAAATACTTTCATGGAATATTAGGGGGGCCTTAAAGTTTCAGGATGGGATTATCTCTAGATTATAATCAAAGAAAATAATTCAGATTTGATCTTGCTACTTGAAACTCATCTTGATGATGAGGATTCTGAATTGTGCATCAAGAAGTTTGGTTCTGATTGGTTGGGTCTCTATATGCCAGGTGATGGTAGATCCAAAGACATTATTATGGTATGGGAGCACTGTTTGATGGAAGTTAAGCTAATCTTCAAATGTAGCCAAACTATTCATGCTTCTGTTAGCTATAAGAATGGTGTTCCTTGGCCGTTTACAGGGGTTTATGCTAGCACTAGTGTTAGCTATTATGGATTTTTTAAAGAATTTAAACATAAATGATACCCCATGGCTGCTATTGGGGGACTTCAATTGCATTGAGAATCAGGGAGACAAAAAAGGAGGCATAGAGTTTATTCTGGGCAATTCTTTAAGGAACCTTAAAGAATTTAGATATGATGTTGGGCTTGTAGACCCGATGTTCACTGAGTGCAGATTTACATGGAGTAATAACAGATATGGGAGCAAGAGAGTTTTAGCCAGACTTGATAGGGTTTATGCTAACAATGAATGGATCTCAAACAATGGTGTTACAATTGTTAACCACCTTAGAAGGATAGCCTCTGATAATACGCCTGTCCTCTTGGAAACTAGACACAGGTATATGAACTTTGGTAAAAAAAAGAGATTTGTTTTTGAACTTTACTGGTTGGAATATGAGGGGATTTTTCAGCTTGTAAAGAAAAATTGGGATCAACACACTCACCATGACTGCAGTGATAGACATTTCGAAAGTAGGCTTGAAAATATTGGGAAACTCTTGAGTAGATGGAATAAGAAACATATTGGTTCACTGGATAAAAACCTCAAGGACACTATGGATGAGCTAGGTGTCTTAGAAACGATTGATGAAAGGGGTATGGCAAGTGATAGTGACCTTATCAGAATGAAATGTCTAACAAACAAGGCTATGGCCCTTCACAGGCAATTGCATATTAAATGGTGGACCAAATCAAGATCTACTTGGATTGAAATGAATGACAGGAACACAAAGTATTTTCATAGCCTAGCTAAATTTAAAAAGAGGAAAAATCTCATCCTTGAACTATCAGTTGATGGCAGACTGATTACTAATACAAATCACATTCTTAATGAATTTGTTTGCTGGTATAAGAACTTGTGGAAACTTGAGAAGAACCATCATGTCAAATGGGATGAATTGAGGAAGCTGAAATGGAAAAGGATACAAACCAGTAGGCATATGGAACTGATCAAGAACATTTACGACAAATAAATTGAACTTGCAATGAACAGCCTTGGGAAAGGTAAAGCCCTAGGGCTTGATGGATTTAGCTTGAAATTCTTTCAAAAATTTTGGGATACAATTAAAGAATCTTACATGAAATCTGTCTATGCTTTCTGTATTGAGAACAAGCTACCTAACTCATGGGGAAGTACCAACCTGGTTTTCATTCCTAAAAAGGATAATCCCAAAGAAATAAAGGATTTCAGGCCCATTGCCCTCTGCAATGTTGCCTACAAAATCCTCTCAAAAGCACTGGTAAACAGGATAAAGCCTTCGATAGGTTCTGTTATCTCAAGAGAGCAGTCAGCATTTATAAGGAAAAGGAGACTGCATGATAATGTTCTCTTGCTTTCTGAAATTGTTAGCATCATCAGTAAATCAAAAAAGTAATTTTTTTCTTCATTGTAAAGCTTGATTTGGAGAAGGCTTTTGATAGAATTGATTGGGAGGCCCTTAAAATCATATGTAGCTGTATGAACTTTCCTGATAGGTTCATAAATTGGCTCATGGTTTGTCTAAAAATTGCAAGTTTTAAGTGTTGTATTAATGGTGAACAATATGATAGCTTTGTCAGTTCCAAAGGGGTAAGGCAAGGGAACCCCTTGTCCCCTTATTTTTTCATTATGCTGTAGGAATTGCTCTCTATCTTAATTAGCAAGAACATTAATTTTGGGCACATCAAAGGTTTTAAATACAGAGGACTTTCTATGAGTTATCTTTTCTTTGCTATGACATAATTATGATTGTCAAATGTTACAAAAAAATCATGTTCCCATGTCATGAAAGTGTTGAATTAGTATGGAGAAATAACCAATCAAAAAGTTAATTTCAGCAAGTCAGAGTTATACTTCCCTTGTGTTTATTCAAAGAAAAAGAAGGAAGTAATTTGTAAATTGATGGGCATTAAAGGAGCCTTTCCTTTCAGATATTTGGGTACAAACATTGATAAGAGTAGGCTTCCTATGAATGTTCAAAGGCAAATAGTTACTAAGGGAGAAAATAAAATTGAATGCTGGGCTAGTAAAAACATTTCGCATGCAGGGAAAGTTATCTTACTGAATTATGTAGTGAACTCCATCTTTATTCATACATTAGTCACTTCATGGATGAATGTCAAAGTGGTTAATGAATATGATAAGACTGCAAGGAACTATCTCTGGAAATCAGGATAAAAAACATGGCTTTCACCTCATTAACTGGAGAACTGTTATCTTAAGTAAATCCAATGGTGGTCTTGGAATCAAGAACCTTAATTTAATGAAAATAATAATTCATGCTAGAAGGATCCTTCCTTCACTAAACAAAAAGGATTATGACTGGGTTAATCTCCTTACCAAAAAATACAAGACAATTCACCCTTGGGTCAGTGATTTGGAAAAGCATAAAGGGTGGGCTGCAAAAGGTATATTCTTAGCCATCCTTATGCTGAGGGAAGGATTAAAGAAAAGAATAGGAAATGAGTTGAATACTGGTGTGTGAAGTGACCCATGGATCAGTTGTATCCCTCTTAACAAATGGTCTACATTTGTCAACATGAATAAGATCAAAGATGTCAGCTCAGTTAGTGATCTCATATACAATAACGAATGGAATGCAAAGGTAGTCGACTCAATCTTCAGTGAGGATTTGGCTAGTGAAATCTTCAAAACACACATTTCAAGGGAAGATATAGCTGACATATGGATCTGGGCTTTGAATAAGAAAGGCAAGCTTTCATGTAAGATAGCTTATAATTTTTTGAAAGCTGAAGAAAACATAGGCAGTTTTCCTTTTAAAAATTGGAATGCCATATGGGACCTGTGTGTCCTTCTAAAAGTTAAAATTTTCTTATGGAAGTTGATGCATTGAAGGTTGCTAACTTCATCTTGGCTGTCCAAAATTAGTAAAGTACGAGCTCACAGTTGCTATGTCTGCAAGGAAAACCTAGACATAATAAATCATATACTATTTGAATGCACTACTGCTGTGGATTTTTGGAAAATAATTGAAACTGCCTACAATATTCAATTTGATTTTAAAAATCAGTGGGCTCAAGGAAGATGGTTAGAAGATGACAGGCTCTTAGATAAAAACAATAGAAGGAAGCTTATTAGTACTATTGCAGCTGGTTTCTAGTACCTTTGGAAGAATAAGAATGACATTTGTTTTAATGGCAAAGGTAATGGATACAAATCCTTAATGTTTAAAGTTCTAGTTGAAGTTGATCATTTCTTTTCCCTAAAGAAATATGCATCACCTAGGAGAGTCCTAAACAATGAAGCTAATAGCAGCTCACAGAATGCCCAAAACCTGATATGCAATGCTACTGATATCAGTCCTAATATTCAGTAAGTTTGAAGAATGCACTAGTTTCACAGCCATTCATAACATTACGAATGAGGACTCTAGCACTAAATTTTGGGGGTTTTGTGATGCTTCTTGGGTCAGTCAAAATGGAAAAGATGGGCTTGGTTTTCATTTCACAAATGCTGACAATGAAGACCTTGTTATGGGGTTTGGCAATTCAATCTCCACTAATGCTCTCACTGCTGAACTCAAAGTAATTTTGCTTTGTCTATTAAAAGCAAGCCATCTAAACATTAAGCACCTAAAAAAAAAATTCAGATTGCAAGCAAGCTGTTGAGATACTGATGAGAAAAATCAAAGGGCCATGGCACACCAAAACTTTGGTGAGTGATATATTATCTATTGCTGACAAGGTAATTGTTGAAGGATGGATGTATGTGAGCATAAATTGCAACACCAGAGCTCACCTTATTGATCATGCTGGTTTAATTGGAGACATGAAGCTTATCAAGAACCTAGAGCAATGGTTTAGTCGGGAAGAAAGCTTTTTTGAAAATAGTATTTCCTTGCTTCTAGCTAACTCTTTGTTTTTTGATCCTTTAAAATTGTGAGGGACCTTTCATCCTTTTCTTTTGCCATCAATGATGTAATTAGTAACACTAAAGCTTCTAAGAATAGGGAGACTTCCAAAACCAAACATTATGTGAGGAATAAGGCTGTATTGTTTTTAGATATTAATTATAATGAGCTCTATCTTTGGGAATATGATTGCATGCAGGTTTTTGGCGTGGGGTGCACGATCATTAGTCCTCTACCATCACTACCCAAATCCTGAATGTAAACAGACCTCTAGATGAGTTTTTGAAAAAAAACCTATAGAAATCAATTTCAATTTTGAACATTGTTAGGAATTGAAATTTTTCTTAATATAAGGATGCATATTCACTCTCCAACTTTAATAAATTCAACGGATAGCAAAACAGAAAAGTTCATTTTTTTTCCAAATGACAATTAATGCTTATTTTTTAGCATCATGGTTTAGATAACTCTTGCTGATGCTTAGTGACGATAAATTCTTCCATAATCTATACATACTGCAATTGATCAAAGGCACAAGAAAATATGAAAATACTTGAGATCGTAAAGAAAAATGACAAAGAGAGAGCTTTAATCACTACAAAATCAAATGAGAAATCGACACCATTTGAAATAAAAATATATGCATTAGATTGGTGTTCAAATTAGAACCTTGACTCCTAAATGTGAATAAATTTGAGTAAAAAATGAACGGAGAAAAAACATGGATACCGACTCTTATAATAAGTGTTAGTATTTGGATAACAACGCCTATAATTAATGTCAAAATTAAAATTTTGACTATTCTAAATGCATGCGCCGATTCATTTTGATTACTATATTTGTATTTTATAATATTTTAAGAAAAATTATATGTTAAGATTGACCCTTAGAATCAATGAATTAGAAAATAAAATATGAATACAAATATTTAATAGTTAAGGCTATTTAGGAAAAAAAAAATTGTTGTGTGATGACATGTTTATTTTCCATCTTTTGTTGCTTATTTTCATGCTAAATTCGAATTAAATACTTCATAAAATATATTTATTGTTTTGTTTAACTTTTAGGCAACAAATGATGGAAAGAAATAAAAAAGAATATCTTTGCACGTTTTTTGGAAGCTGAAAATTGGAAAGACAGCTGGACCTGATCGCACTATCTTGGGCGTGCCCACGCCTTAACGAAGATACATGTGACAACAGTATTGTCAAACTCACGAGTTAACTCGTAAACTCGGACGAGTTTATGATCCCAGGTATCAAAATCGAGCTGACTCGCATCCAAACTTGTTTCTAGGTAAACTCGGGTGAACTCGGGGTAAACTCGGTCAAACTCGCCAGTAAACTCGGGCGAACTCGGTTTAATGATAATTATTATGGATTGAACTTGTACTTTTATATTTTATCTTTGAGTCATTGTGTGTGCTTTAATATGGACTTAGAATGTTTCATTATGTATGTATCAGACTTGTACTATTATATTTTATCTTTATGTGTCCTTTATTAGGGAGTTGAATTGTGTCTTAATTATGATTTCCCTTTTGTGTCTAAAATATTAAATCAGGATATTTGGTTGTTAGTTTATTGTCATGTAAGGTTGATTTGATTTTTATTTACTATTCTAGTTATATTTGGAATTCTCCTATAGGGGTGTAATCGAGCCGAGCCGAGCCAAGCTTGGCTCGGCTCGAGCTCGGCTCGTTTGGAAAATAACGAGCTCGAGCTTTAGTCTATCGGCTCAAGCTCGGCTCGAGTTACATTCAAGCAACTCGAGCTAGGCTCGGCTCGGCTCGGGAAAAAAATCAAGGCTCATGAGTCGAGCTGCATGAGCCGAGCTCGAGCTCGACTAAGCTCGGGTTCATTTTAGAGGGTAACGGGTTCATAAAATTTAAAAATCAAACCCGGTATATAATATATATAGAAGGCTCGATTAGGCTCGCGAGCCGCTCGAGCCGAGTATAGGTTAGCTCGAACTCGGCTCGCTCGAATGTCTGGCTCGGCTCGGCTCGGCTCGAGCTCGATAAGTTCGAGTCGAGTTCGAGTTTTTACCGAATCGATCTCGAGTAGCTCGCGAGCGGCTTGGCTCGTTTACACCCCTATTCTCCTATAAGAGGAGAAAAATTGTAATGAACATGGCTGACATTTTCTTAGCCTTAGCCTTCTTTTTTGTTTTGCTCTTTAGAATTAAGTTTGAATTCAGTAGTAGATTTTGGAGAATGAAATTGTTTGAGTATGCGATGTGTGGCTAATCCACTTCTTTCTAGCTAAAGGACGATTCGACATTTCGGTTCTACGGATTGTGAGATTCTTCTATGCTTAATATCTTTGCTTTCTAGTATTCATTTATTTCCTGCAGAAATTATTCTATTGTTTCTTTTTAATTGTTGGTCTGTTACTAGATTATTAGAACAATAGCTAGTCTTCCGGTATGGTTGTTCCATGCCGGATTTAGAGACAAATTAGTCGAGGTTGCTATTCAATCCAAACTAATAGAATACTTGAATTAATATGATATGTGAGATTGCTGTTCAATTCACATAAATCTATTAAATTGCTAGATATAAAAAAACTCATCCTTGGCGTCTATAATCAATCATACGAATCGAAATCGAGAACGTACCTTTAGCTAGATTTTCCTCTCATTGATTTCTCCTTAATCTTAATTACTGTTTTTAATCACTATTTTATTTCAGCTTGCATCTAATCAAAACCCCCCTTTAATTCTTTCTTGTTAATTTCTGATTTTGAAAGAATTTGAAACTAACCAGTCTCTGTGGATTCGACCGTACTTGTCATGACTATAAAATCTCAAGAAGTAGGTATTTATTTTTGGTGGACTCGACACTCATCAAATTTTGGCGCCATTGCCGCGGACTTGTAATAATCAGTTTTAATTCTTTTGTTAACCAGTTTTGATTGTGCAGAAAAATTCCAGACAGGTTAGACGTCGGCGCGTCTTAACATTGATGGTCAGATCTGATCGCACAGGAGAACTCATATACGATCCTGAGATTGAGAAGACTGCTAGAAGTCTTAGAAAGACGACCCAACAACGAGGTAAAACACATTTCGGCACCCTCATCTTCAACAACAAATGAGACGTGGGCACGCCTTAACACTGAGACAGAAGCAGAACCAGAAGCATAATCAGAAGTAGAAATGACTGAAAATAATCTGACTTTGCACGGACTAGCTGCTGCACCTTTCAACCAACCATCATTATGCATCACTTACCCAAAACTAGAGGTAAACTTTGAATTAAAATCTGGACTAATACATCTCTTACCTATTTTTCGAGGACTTGAAAATAAAGACTCTCACAAGCACTTGAAGGAATTCCACGTTGTATACTCAACAATGAAACCACACGACATATACGATGAACAAATCTAACTGCGAGCCTTCCCTTTTTCCTTAGCAGATGCAGCCAAGGAGTGGTTGTTCTACCTTCTTTCTGGATCAATCAACGCATGGACAGATTTGCTAAGACTGTTCTTGGACAAGTTCTTTCCAGCTTCACGAGCCGCTGGAATTAGAAGGGAAATCTGCGGAGTTAAACAAAAAGACACGGAGACTCTACATGAATATTGGGAAAGATTCAAACAGTTATGTGCAATTTGCCCTCAACATGGTATTTTTGAACAATTACTAATCTAATATTTTTATGAAGGTTTGCTGCCCATGGAAAGAAGGATGATGGATGTAGCAAGTGGTGGGGCTATAATGAACAAAACTCCCCAAGCCGCTAGAGAATTAATCTCCATCATGGCAGCCAATTCACAACAATTTGGGCTTCGGTAGGAACCTTCAAGAGGAGTAAATGAGGTAAATGTGTCCTCCCTTGAATCAAAAATTACTCATCTAACTATTATGGTTTAGAATTTGATTGCAGGAAACACCTCACAGGTCAAAATGTGTGGGATTTGTGCCGTCGTTGGTCATTTCATCGACATGTGCCCTACCCTTCAAGAGGACACATAAGAATAAGCTAACGCCATTGGAGGATTCCAAGGTCCTTCGCAAAGGAAACCTGATCCCTATTCAAATACCTACAATCCAGGTTGGAGGAATCATCCAAATTTAAGTTATGGGACAAGGCAACCAAATTTTCAGCAACAAAATTTTCAGCAATTTCAGCACAAACCACCTGTTCCGCCACATCAATTCCCTTCAAGCTCAGGTACATCTCTTGAAGACATTGTTAAATCACTTGCAATTAGTACACAATAATTTCAACCGGAAACAAAAGCAAGCATACAAGAAACAAAAGCAAGCATACAAGAAACAAAGGCAAACATTCAAATATTGGAGAATCAAATAGGTCAGTTGACGTCATCCTTAAGCATGTTGGAATCACAAGGCAAGCTTCCCTCACAAACTATCATCAACCCAAAATAGAATGCTAGCGCAACAACTCTGAGAAGTGGAAATGAGTTAGCAAAACCCAGTCTGCTAAGACGTGGGCACGCCTTAGAGACAGAAACTGAAATTACTGCCAACCAGAAACAAGATGAACCAGAATAGTCGAGAACATTGACGATCAAGCCCCCCTTTCCAGGAAGATTGGCCAAGTCTAAGAAGGAAAATGAAGAAAAAGATATTCGTGAAACTTTTCGCAAAGTTGAAATAAATATCCCCTTACTTGACGCCATTAAGCAAATACCTCGGTATGCTAAATTTCTCGATGAATTATGCACAAACAAGAAAAAGCTGATTGGTAATGAAAAGGTATTTATGGGAGGGAATGTTTTCGCTGTACTTCAAAGGAAATTACCTCCCAAATGCAAGGATCAAGGTATGTTCGCTATTTCCTACAACATAGGCACACTACAAAATAAATGCCATATACTAACGGACAATATTACTAACGGCAATGAAATCTGTTAGTGAATGCAACTTCTACAAACGGAAAGAATAGTCATTGCTGAAAGTCATACCCTATACCAACGGACAACCTTTGTCGTTGGTGTAGAGCAAACTAGTGCTAATAGATTATGCATCCGTTAGTAAAGTTGCTAACAGATTTCATGAATCTGTTAGTGAAGCATCTTCTGTATTAACAAATTTTATGAGCCATTACTAAAATTAATCCGCCTTTTTTTCTTAACCCACAAACAAAATTCATTTTTCCCCGCGAACAAAAAGCTAACCCGCCCTTTTTTTTCTTAAATACTACAACAAAAGTCTCAATTAGATGTTGGGATATATAACGACTTATCAATTCAATCCTTTTTATGTTGCACTATGCAGAGTTTTTCGGCGGTCCCTTGCTTGGGGGGCAAGGGTCAAGGGGGTAGCACCCCTTGCTAGAGGTGTGGGGGCGGAGCCCTTGGAGCTTTTATTGGGAGCTTTGGGAAACATATACTGTCTTTTTTTATGCGTGTATTAATTTTTCTCATATTTTTTCCCTAATCATCCGCGTAAAAAACACAGATTCTTTCTCTCTCGTATCCGTGCCCTAATCGCTAACCGATTTTATTGGTTGTTACTAAAATTAATCAATTTTTTCTTAACCTCCAAATTAACAAAACCCGCGAGCAAAATCCTTTTTTTGGAAAAATAAAAAATTAATCAGCGTCAAAATTTAATCTACCTACTTCTCCTGACTTTCTTCTTCTCTCGCGCCACGTTCAATTGTCGATCAAACTTGTATATATATACATTTATTTATTTTTTCATTGTTTTTCATTATCTCATTATTATTTTTAATTTTTTTTCCAACTAACCAAAATTTTTGTGCCGCGCCCAAATCACCCGCGCCTGCTCGTGCCCTAGTCACCTGCGCCAAACATTCCACCATTCCTTAGTCTCCCCTTTCTCTCCCGCATCCGCTCAACCTCCTTCCACTGCTCGTCTTCGTGCCTTTCTCTCCCGCATCTGCTCAACCTCCTGCCACCTTACTCTCCGTCTCCCTGTCTCAGCCGCCTCCGTCTCCGCGTCTCCTCGTCTCTCTCACGCGATTCGCGACAGCCTGGTCTCCGCCCTCACTGGACGACGGATTCATAGTTAACAAGAGGCTTCCTCTGCCATTCGTCGGTGATCATCCGGTAATCCCCTTTCTCCTCGTCTCTTATTGAACATAGCTTTGTGTATTTTTTTCTTCGCTGTCGATGGAGTGTCGGTATGCGTGGGGGCGGAGATGGGGCAGTTCGAGGTTTCGAGGTGCGGGCGCCTTGCGGAGTTGCTGAGCGGACTAGTCTTTGCGGCGCATCCCCTGCCTTGCCCCCTCGTCTCGCTCTTCCCCCACCTCCTCTCCGCCCTTGCCTCCGCAGAGCTTCGTTGTGTTCCGTGATACTGGCATCCCCTCTTAAACTCTGACTAAATTTTACAATTGTTGTACAAACCTATGTCCCCCACAAGGATCACCTGTCATGGCTTCTGTGTTTTATTGTTAGCCACAGACATAAATGAAAAATTATGTAATAATCTTGAATTTAATTTGAATTACTTTCTTTTTCATGCAGATAACAATTCAACTTCTTCACCATCTAGCTGGAAGATTGGTAAGTATGAAACAATCTCATATCTAACCATTCCATTTTGGAGATATGAAGCAGATATAATCTTATTTTTATTTTCAGCTATTACTCATTGTTTATAGGAGCTATTGGGACACAACCATTTTGCTTGAGGTATACTAGTAAATTAGTAATTACTATAGTACTATGTGCACGATGTTTACTGCTATCAACTAGTAAATTAGTATATTAACGTTATCATACATAAACTTTATACAGACATATATTACTTTCTCAAATTTTAATCCTATATCTCATGTCACAGCTGCTGTCCTGAAGGAAAAACTTTCAGCTTTAGGTTTCTCCATTTCTATAGCAGAGGACATGCTGCATTTTTTTGTGCAACTTTGGTATAATAGAAAGAGGGGAAAGAATAGTAATTAATTTCCTCACAACAACAGAGTTCCTAATGAATGCAAATTGATAGAGTGCTTCCTGTATATTTATTCATATTCTCTTTTTATATATTATGTTTCATTCTGTCTTAATTAATTTTTTTTCTTCTTATTGAAGCATTGAATTCACACCCTTGTGCTGTCCTAGGTAATATTTACTTTGTGATCAATTGCCTATGTACAAGTAACTTAATATCAGTTTTGCAATTTGGAGGGTACACTTTTGTGAGGAATTCGAAGGATCTCTTTGGATGTTTTGGCTTTGATACTAAGCCAATACTTACTGGTCTCATCATATTTCAGGTACATAAAAGTGTTTAGTTATGTCATATTCATAATAAGACCATTTGGACTATGTCATTAATTGCTCTTGTTTCATATACTTTAGCACGCCGTGATCCCATTTCTATAATCCCTAAAATATGTATCTTTATGATTGAGGCCTAAAGTCTATTTTACCAAAAGAAATGTATAGAGAAAATGGAAATGCTCAGCTGCATGATTCCAGGACAAGAGGGTACACTTTATTTTAATTTTTTTCCCTGTCAAGAATTATTTGCACTTTTTTTTAAAAGAATTTTTTTTAATTACAACATCATTTAGTTGATTTTTTGTAGGGGGCCAAGAAAGTAGTGTTGGAGGATAGTTCTAACCATCTTTTCCACTTATTTATGTGCTTCTCCCTTGATTGCTATATTGTTGTCCATGTTCAATCCCATTTTCTTTTTCAGATGCCTTGAAGTGGTTTATATCTTTATATTAGTGGTTTTGATCATGCTTTTTCTTCTCTCATCTCATGCCATGGTGTTAATGAAGAGGAGCTTCAAAATTATAAGGCGATATGCCCTCATCTTAGGCGAAGTTAAAGGGTAGGGGTGAACTGTGAAAAGAAAGTAAAAGAAAGTGCCTTGTGGACAGATAGAAATCTCTTATGGAAATGCTTCCATGCAGTACCATGATTCAATGTTTTCAAAAATAAAAAAATAATCTAGGTGAGCAAATCCTAACTTTACCGATTTTTGACATGTTTTTAACCAAATAGATACTGGGACTTATCTCGGATTATATTCAAAACATATCTTACATACTTTTGATTCCTTGTAACATCTGAAATTTTTTTTTTTTTTTTTCCTGTATAACAATATGAAGAAACATCTGGAGTTTCTTGTGTATGTATACTTGGATGATGATTTGGTTCTAGCCTTTTACTGTCCTTGGTTCAGAAAGACCACTTTGAAGCTTGTTTCAAATAGTTCAAGTATTAAATTTGAACACTCATATGCTATTCAAGTCAAAGCTTTTATTTGTTTTAGTATATGAAATGTCCGTACTTGTCATCTTGCATTGCTTCACATACCTTTTGATTTGCTCACTATTTATTGTCTTCCTTTCTGTTCTCTTCCAAATAGCTGCCACCTAGCTCATTTTTGCCACATGTTTCCTTCTTGCATAACTGTGTACTGTAATCTCATATTTCTTAATTAAACTCAGTCAAGTAGCTGTCAAGAAGAATGAACCTCCTAGATGCCATAGATTGACTTGTGGTTACATAACTGTGTACTATAATCTCATATTTTCTTAATTAAACTGTCATACTTTTGCCATAATAAGTCTGCATTGTGCACAAATAGAATACATCCAATTCAAGAATTAAGATGTTTTTGCCTTAGATGTCAATGGACATAACATTCTTCTTGAAAATAATTCTTTAGTCATCAGTTTACCTTTCTATTTTCTTGTTTTCAGGATCCACACACGGTTGCATCAAAATTTTTTATTTTTTTATTTTTATGATATCTATATCAAATGGAAACATACAACACCGAGATAAAGTGCAATCAGAGAAATTGGAAGCAATACAAGAAATAGCAAGTCATCACCAGAAGATGTGCAGGAGGTAAGTCATTAACAACACAAAAATCTATTGCCATATCTACTTTATATTCTTTAAATTCAGGCATAATGAAATGCCCTTACTCCAAATTGTTTTGGTGAAGAGACAGCGCTTACATAAACTGTCTCACAAAAATCTCACAAGAATCTGTCTAAATCATATAGGTGCTAGAAGCCAATAGCGGATGTCTGACTTAGGAGCCAATCATATAGGTGCTAGAAGCCAATCTGGAAATTATCTCCCAAATGCAAGGATCAAGGTATGTTTGAGATTTCCTGCAACATAGGCATGCAGCATTGGTATAAAAAGGGCTATGTGTGACTTAGGAGCATCTATAAATGTCATGTCATTGTCTATATATTCATCTTTAAACATTGGTCCATTGAAAAAGACAAGTGTGGTAATTCAATTGGCTAACAGGTCGGTCGTTTACCCCGAAGGGGTATTGGAGGATGTCTTAGTTCAAGTGAACAATTTAGTTTCTCATGCAGATTTCTTTGTGCTTAACATGGAGAAAGATTGCTTGGGAGACCCTTCCTTAGCATAGCTAGGACAAAAATAGATGTACATGATGGTACGCTCACTATGGAATTTGATGGGGAAGTCATCAAATTCAATATTTATGATGCTATGAAATTTCCTAACGAAGAACTTTGTGTTAACAGTGTTGATTTTATAGATTTCTCAGTTCATGAAATTTTTAATTTGAGCATTATGGATGTGAACCTGAATCTGGACAGATTTGAATTTAGTGCTAAAAATAAATTGCATGATGAATTGCAGGCAATTGAAACCACAGAACAAAATGCTCATTGTCTAGAATCATCTAATTCTTACACTAAACTTCTATCTTCTACTATGCAGGCACCCCAAGTGGAGTTAAAGCCGTTGCCCTATCACTTGAAATACACTTTCTTAGGAGAAGGAAAAACTCTTCCAGTAATAATCTCCAACAAACTTAGTACTCAAGAAGAATAGAAATTGAACCAAGTGCTTAAAGAACATAAAGAAGCTATTGGCTGGACCATAGCCGAAATCAAGGGATTAAGCCCTTCAACATGCATGCACAGGATACTACTGGAAGAAGACAACAAACTTTGTAGAGAAGCTCAGCGACGTTTGAACCCACCAATGATGCAGGTGGTGAAAAAAGAAATACTGAAACTTTTAGATACTGATGTGATCTATCCAATATCAGATAGCAAATGGGTAGGTCCAGTGCAGGTTGTTCCCAAGAAAATAGGTATAACTATGGTTAAAAATCTTGACGGTGAGTTAATATCCATTTGAGTTCAAAATGGATGGAGAGTTTGCATAGATTATAGGAAATTAAATGCAGCGACTAGGAAGGATTATTTTTCACTTCCATTCATTGATTAAATGCTTGAACATTTAACTGGTAAAACTCACTAATGTTGTCTTGATGGATACTCAGGTTTTTACCAAATTCCAGTTTCACCTGAAGATCAAGAGAAAACCACTTTTACATGCCATTTTGGCACATTTGCATACCAAAGAATGCCATTCGGACTTTGCAACGCTCCAACCACATTCCAAAGATGTATGGTCAGTATATTTTCAGAATATGTGGAAAATATCATATAAGTATTTATGGATGATTTCACTGTCTATGGTAATTCTTTTGATGAATGTTTGAAAAATCTAACAATGGTGCTCAAGAGATGTTTAGAAATAAATCTGGTTTTAAATTATGAGAAGTGTCATTTCATGGTTAGTCAAGGCTTAATTTTAGGACATATTGTATATTCAAAAGGGATTGAAGTAGATAAAGCAAAAACCGATGTTATTAAATCTCTACCTTACCCCGTAAGTGTACGGGAAATTCAATCTTTCTTGGGACATGCAGGTTTCTACCGGCATTTTATAAAAGATTTTTCCAAGATCACTCAACCCTTATGTCGGCTGCTGCAAAAAGAGATGACATTCGAGTTTGATGACATGTGCAAACAAGCATTTGACTCCTTAAAAGAGAAATTAATTTCAGCACCCATCATTCAACCACAAAACTGGAATTTTTCTTTTGAGATCATGTGTGATGCAAGTAACCATGCTATAGGGGCTGTTGTTGGACAGAAAATTGAAAAGAATCCACATGTCATATATTATGCCTCAAGGATGCTTGATGATGCCCAATGCAGCTATTCGAGAATAGAAAAAAAATTCTTAGCTATTGTTTTTGCTTTAGAAAAATTTCATTCATATTTGTTTGGGATTAAAGTTATTGTCTATTCTGATCATGCAACTCTAAAGTACTTGCTCAAGAAGAAGGAAGCAAAACCAAGGCTGATACGTTGGATACTTTTAATGCAGAAATTTGATTTAAAAATACGAGATAAAAAGGGAACAGAAAACTTAGTTGCCAATCATCTAAGTCGACTACTCATAGATGAAGAGTCTCTACCCTTAAAGGATGACTTTCCAGATGAACATCTTTTCTCTATTCAAGAAATAAATCCATGGTATGCTGATATTGTCAATTATTTGGTTGCAGGTTCATTCCCCAATGAGTTAACTAGAGCTGAAAAGGATAAAATCAAAAGAGACGCTAGGTATTATGTTTGGGATGACCCATACTCGTGGAAGCATTGTTCAAATCAAATTATTAGAAGATATGTTTTTGAAATATAGGTTCCTTCTATTCTACAATTCTATCATTCATATGCATGTGGGGGTCATTTCGGTCCTAAGAGAACAGCCCGCAAGGTATTGGAAAGTGGTTTATTTTGGTCATTTTTATTCCGCGATTCATATCTGTTTTGCAAGTCTTGTGAAAATTGTCAACGAACTGGAAATTTGGGACATAGAGATCAAATGCCACTTTCTCCGATCCTAGTTTGTGAAATATTTGATGTGTGGGGAATCGATTTCATGGGGCTATTCCCCTCTTCATTTGGTTATGTTTACATTATTTTGGCTGTGGACTATGTCTCAAAATGGGTAGAAGTTAAAGCTACTTGGAATGACAACGCTAAAGCTGTTATAGATTTTGTCAAATCTCAAATTTTTGTCAGGTTCGAAACACCAAGGGCTATAATCAGCGACCGAGGTACCCCACTTATGCAACAAGGTGGTAGAGGTTCTCTTGAAAAGGTACAATGTTACTCATCGCACCTCTACAACTTATCACCCTCAAACTAATGGTCAAGCCGAGGTGTCCAATAGGGAGATCAAGTCTATACTTGAAAAAATTGTCAACCCCAATAGAAAAGATTGGAGTTTGTGACTAGATGACGCGCTATGGGTCTGTCGGACAACATATAAAACTCCCATAGGGATGTCCCCTTTCCGACTAGTGTTTGGAAAACCATGTCACCTACCTGTTGATCGAATTAGAGCACAAAGCATATTGGGCTGTTAAAAACTTCAACATGAAGATGGATGAGGCAGGAGAACACGAAAAATTACAACTTCAAGGGTTGGAAGAAATTCGGAACGACGCTTACGAGAGCTCAATGATTTACAAAGAAAAAACCAAAGCTTTCCATGATTAAAAGATTTCTCGGAAGTAATTTTTAATTAGACAAAAAGTCTTGCTTTATCACTCTCATTTGAAGTTATTTCCTGGTAAGTTGAGATCGAGATGGGTAGGTCCTTTTATTGTCACTAACATATTTTCCCATGGTGCAGTAGAAATTAAGAGCTTGGACACCGACAAGACTCTCAAGGTTAATGGATATCGCTTGAAACCTTTCTATGATGGATTCCAAGTACAGAATGTCGAAGAGATTCACTTGGAGTATCCAACTGAAAGCTCATAAAATTGCAATAAAGTCTAGCCCAGGACAAGAAACAAGGCGCTTTTGGGAGGCAACCCTGGCATTAGGCGTGCACGCGTCTTATTTCTTCAGCTTACTTAAAATTTAGCAATAGGCCTGATCATCTCACTGACCCCTTATTTTATTTAATTCATCCTCTAATTCGAATTTTTCTTTAAAATTGCAGGTAGACAAAATTAACACCATGGTATAAAAAATAAATAAAGAAAAGATGCGCTGTTGCAAAAAAAAAACAAAAAAGAGTGAGGGGGCGGGTTAGCGGGTTAGCGGGTAAACGGGCGCACCCGTGGCCATTTCAAAAAAGAAACGAGCATGCCCTAGTTTTTTCCCCCCTACCCGACGCCACTCGACACCCTCTTCCAACCAGGTCACCACCGAGCAGCTCATCGACGCTTTCCTCTCCAGACGCAGTAGAGGAATCATCGGCTCCTCTCCCCTCGCCGACCCCCTTCACTAGAGGTCACCAACAGAGGTCGCCGAGCTGCAACCACTTCTTCCCCTCTCTCACACGAGTCGTCGGGCTTCACACACGGACGTCGAGCTTCAATCATCGGCTTCCCTCTTCATTCGCCAACAGCCCTCACTAGAAGCCACAGCTTCCTCAAGCTGCTAAGTTCTCACTAGCAATGAGAACCCACAACCAAGCACGACGATCACCAAGATGGAAACCCAAAGCCAAACACCCTCGTCCATCCCGTGGGCGACGAAATTCTCTGGACCAACCAGCTCCAGAAGTTTTATCCGAATCCTTGAGCTCATCATCATCCACCTTTGTGACTCGACCCACTACTGGAACAGAGACAGTGAAGGAAGCTGAAGTTAACCCTGAGAGAAATTTCTCAACATCACCGACATCGATCAAGGATCAAGAAAGGGAAACAAATTCTTCCACTGTCCGAGCTCAATCACAGTGGGAATCTAGAATTCGATGACCCATCCGAAAGAAAGCGATACACAGAAATTTGCAAACGTCCGATAGTGCAATGTAAGTATCCCAACATCCCCACTTTGAAAACCTTGCAAATTAAAGAAGATGTGCTTGGCTTGATTGATAATATTGGTTGGAGTTCATATTTTGAAATAAACTGTCCCACATTTGTTGAACTGACTAGAGAGTTTTATGTAACATTTCAATTTGAAAAACCCACTGAGCTAACTGTCACCACATACATCGGCACTAATCAAATTTAGACTCATGGGCAAGAAATTTCACTACTAAAAAAATGGGGTATCTGCAACGGACATTAATGTCGCAAAACGGTCGCTAAAGACATTCTGCGACGGAAATAAGCGGTAGCAATAGACATTGTTGCAGAAAACCTACGACGGCAGAAGCAGTGGTCGCAAATGATATAATTATGCGATCGTAGTGCGACGGTTAACGGTGGTCGCAGAATGTGGCGACAAGCAGTAGGTGGCGGGCGGCGAGCAGCAGGCGACGACCAACGAACAACGGGCGGCAGTGAGTGTGCGGCATGCGGCGGTCAGTGAGCGACGTGCGACAGTTGGTGTGCGGCGTGCGGCGACAGATATCGAGAGAACGAGTGAGAGCTAGATAGGGTTGATCACACGCGTGAGCAGGGGAAGTGAAAAAAAAAAGGATTTGCGGGGAATTTAATATCATTTTGCGACGGGCATCGGTCGCAAAAACTCGGTCGCAACATCACGGTCGCAAATGGTAGCCAAACCGTCGCCATATTGCGATGACAATCTAGGCAATCTCAGTATCGTTGCTATTTTACGACGGTAATAAAGTGGTCGCAATAGCCGTCGCAAAACTAGCAAGTCCGCGATCCCAATGGACGACGGTCGCAGACCCGTCGCATCTGCGACCGCACAATATGCGGTCGCAAATGGGCCGTCGCAAAAGACCATTTTTTTAGTAGTGTTTGATCTCTTTATCACTGAATTCAATATTGCATTGGGCTTCATTAAGGAAGAGGATGCAACATCAAAGGAATATCTTAGCAGTCTCTGTGATTTTGTTGATTATTTTAAACCACATGATGTATATCGATTCTTAATTGGAGAGTAAATCTAAGGATTCTTACATACATGATCCTGCAATTAAATATATTCATTGTTTTCTTGCATATTCATTCTCAGGTAGAAAAGACTCCGCGGGTATTGTATCAAAATCTGAACTCTACTTTTTGTGGTGCATGTATCATGAAAAGAAAGCAAATCTTGGTTTTTGGTTTGCTACGCAATTAGCCAATGTCAACGCATTTAGACGCCCACTTATTCTAGGACCATATATCACTCATTTGGTTTTGCATGAAAGTTTACTTAATCTTGACGAACATGATCTACAACTAGCATGTAACATGGCTCTATTAGATCTTAAATGTTTGGATGGAATGAGTTTGCTTTGTAAAGAGAAAGGTAGTATTTGTTTTTCTCCTCCAGATCCTCTCACTCCACGTGCAACAATCTCAATTGGAGAAACAAATAGTATGCTTGGAGAAAGCCGTGACCCAACTTACTGAACGAGTTGCTAAGATTGAAGAGAACCTGATGAGTTTCTTCCACTTCATGGGTTTTGACCCACAAGCACCCCGAGGCAGTAGATGACTCCACCTCTCCTTCATTGTTCAGGGAAGTTCTCATTTTTCCATTATGCTCTTATTTTGCTTTGATATTATTTTGAATCACATTAGGGACAATGTAAACTTTAAGTGTGGGGAGAGGTTTATTTTGCATGACACCTTTATTTTGATCAATCATGACTTTTTGTAGATAGCTAAAATTTTTCTGCACAGGAATTTATTTTCATTAGAAGATCATTGTTTTGCACACTTTTGATAAATTTTTGAATCTTGTCTTAGAACTCGATATTTCTTTTAACTCATACATTTCAATTGTTATCTTGAAAGATTCATTTACATCCTTGAACATCCCAAATCATTGTGTTAGATGTCTTGAACTAAATTACAATGGAGAGCTAACATGAATAATGCATTTCTCATCCCCCCACACGATATATGATCGTCTCTTGATGAACTCTCAGAATTTCAAGATGCAATAAATTTTAAAACAATCATATCTGGTTAGTTTTATCTCGCACAGTAGGAACTGTACCTTGTTATGCCTCAAGTCTAAAAAAAAAAAAAAAAAAGAGAAAAAAAGAAAAAAAAGAGAAGAAAAATGAAAAACGAGATAGAAAGAAAGAGCATCACTGCTCCGCTGATCACCAAAAGATCATGAGTAGAGCTAGTAGCCACTTAGAATTATGATCAATCGAGTAACCGGGTGCATGCATCACCAATGTGTGTCCTTATGTCAAAATGTTGCATGACATTCTAGGCAAGGAACTTAGATTCGGGGCCAACCGAGTAATCGGGTGCATGCATCACCAATGTATGTCCTCGCGTCAAAAGGTTGAGCAATGATCTAGGAAAATAAAAGGTGCTCAGTCAATAAGTTAAATCTCTTAGTTATTTCAAATTGCGTATGATAGATGTTCTCCCATGATGATTATTTTTGAAATTTGCGTATGTGCTTAAAACTTTTCATCCTTTGCATCTTGTACTCTGAGTTTGCATCTAAGTAATCATAAATCTGTGTAGATGGATGAGATTTCATTGTGAAAAGTTTGCTTGCTATTGTCTTTTTGTTTGAGTCGTTAAAATTTTATGATGCGGGCTGCGATAGGGTGCGATGAATTTTAAAGAAAGTGATTGTTCGGTTTGAATTATGCTTGAGGACAAGCATGGTTTAAGTGTGGGGAGATTTGATGACATATTTATTTTTCATCTTTTGTTGCTTATTTTCATGCTAAATTTGAATGAAATACTTCCTAAAATGTGTTTATTGTTTTGTTTAACTTTTAGGCAACAAATGATGGAAAGAAATAAAAAAGAATCCATTTGCACATTTTTTGGAAGCTGGAAATTAGAAAGACAGCTGAACCTGATTGCACTACCTTGGACGTGCCCACGCCTTAACGAAGATACATGTGACAGATCCAGAATTTACCATGTTTAAAGCTGAAATTTTGCTTTCATGTTTCCATGCGAATTTGGACTATCCATTTGTGTCTAAAACATTAAACCATGATATTTAGTTAGTTTATTATCATGTAAGGTTGATTTGATTTTTATTTACTATTCTAGTTAGGTTTGGAATCCTCCTATAAGAGGAGAAAAATTGTAATGAGCATGGCTGACATTTTCTTAGCTTTAGCCTTCTCTTTTGTTTTGCTCTTTAGAATTAAGTTTGAATTCAGCAGTAGTTTTTGGAGAATGAAATTGTTTGAGTATGCGATGTGTGGCTAATCCCTTCTTTCTAGCTAAAGGACGATTCGACGTTTCAGTTCTATGGATTGTGAGATTCTTCTGTGCTTAATTTCTTTGCTTTCTAGTATTCATTTATTTCCTGCAGAAATTATTCTTTTTTTTTTAAATTGTTGGTCTGTTACCAGATTATTAGAACAATAGTTAGTCTTCTGGTATGGCTGTTCCATACCGGATTTAGGATTTAGAGACAAATTAGTCGAGGTTGTTGTTCAATCCGAACTAATGGAATACTTGAATTAATATGATATGTGAGATTGATGTTCAATTCACATAAATATATTAAATTGCTAGATATAAAGAAACTCATCCTTGGCGTCTATGATCAATCCTACGAACCGAAATCGAGAACGTACATTTAGCTAGATTTTCCTCTCATTGATTTCTCCTTAATCTTAATTACTATTTTTAATCACTATTTTATTTCAGCTTGCATCTAATCAAACCCTCCCCCTTTAATTCCTTCATGTTAATTTTTGGTTTTGAAAAAATTTGAAACTAATCAGTCTCTGTGGATTCGAACCTACTTGTCACGACTATAAAATCTCAAGAAGTAGGTATTTATTTTTGATGAACTCGACACTCATCATTGTGAGATTAAAAAGAAGCTCGATTCGTTGAAACCGACACCAAATATGGTGCCTATTTTGTCTTTCTTTCTTTCATTTTTTAGAGATGTCGATTTCATAATGATGGATTTTTGTTGTTGTAGTATTAATATAATGTCAAATGATCAAATGATAACCCATCAGTAAGAACAAACATCATATCAAACTAGTAATTTACATGACCTATGAGGACTTAACCCTTGCACTTGAACAAACTAGTAATTAATTGCGGATAGAGTAGTTGAGATTTGCTCAAAAAACCTAAACTTCATCTAGTCCACAGAGGACACCATCACGCTTTGCTTCTTTTCCCTCTTCAAAGAAGTACTCCTTCATCCCGAGAAAAATTTGACATGTAAGAGAGCTGTCTGATCCTGCTTGATGATTATATCTCGCCATTCAATTCATGTTTAGCAAGCGGGCCATCTTTTCCATATCCCCGTAGAAGTCATTGTAGTACCTCATCATCGGCTTCACATCAAACACCTTGGTAATGAAGAAGAACCTAACCAGGTACATGAATCTTTCGAAGGTTTCGAATAAGCGACTCGAAGTAAGGATCTTAATGAGGTATGTAAAGTTGTATGCTCCATGGAACATGACCTAGGTGAGCATCTCATCATAGAGCAACCTAAAAGATAACATGGTTTCAGCAAAGATGGCAGACTCGATCCCATGCGCATGGTTCTTATCAAAGTTAATCCTGCTAGATTAAGGGAGCTCAATTGCCGTGGGGGCATGTATGTTGTGGAGATTGAAATCATGGAAGTTGAAACACACATTCAAGTGCAAGGGCGGTGAGGTTGTCGTTGGAGTCAAAGAGCATTAGTCCGACCTGGATGAGGCAAAGGACGTTTACGTTGATTTTGAGGTAGAAGTAGCAATCTTCCTAGGAGATCTCTGTAAAGTGCCTTTGGTCATAGAATATGACGTCGGAGAATTTGATGTCGATGGCGGGTTGGGTTGGTTGTGTTATTTTTCGCTAATTGGTTTTTAATATATCTCGTGGACAACACACCATGCAGTAATCCACGTTGCTCCTCTATGCTTGATCATTTTTAATCTCCACTGCTCGAATATCCTAAATACTAGACCCTACGATGAGATCTTAATTCCTTCCTATCAGGAGATGGAAGAATGATAAATATATTCAATTTAATTACTATAACAGTTACTACATTCAAGTCTATTAACCCGATATACTAAGTCTCTAGTATAAAACATCTAGTAAATTACATTGGCCTCTCCTGAGGTTCAGTGAAATTATATTGACCTCCTATCTATTTGTAATTTTATCTTGTGACCCCATGAGTTTTGTAAAAGATTACACAGACCTCTCCTACTAACGGAAACTGTTAGTGGAGTATCTGTTATGTGCACTGCACATGCTTACTAATAATATTTTTAAAATATTTGTAGCATTTACAATTATTTTAAATGATAAAAATACCCTTATGTCATTTAACTCTCACTCCCTCATATTTTCATCCATGAGTGCTTAATATTTTAATTTTCACATTCAACCAAAAATAATTTCGTGAAGAATATTAAATAATAAAATAATTTATCTCAAATTTTTATTTTAAAAATATTTATTCAATTATTTTATGCATGTCTTTTAATAATTTTTCAACAAGGGATATAAGGGAGAATATTGCTGAAACATTTCCCTGGATCGTTGATGAAGAGCAACGACCAAAGCTCAGGCACGAAAGAGACGAAGATGAAAAAGATAAAAGTGTATTCAAAATTATGAAATCTTAGTCAACTCAGTCAACCAAGTTACATTTATAGTTCAGGTAGATGAGATAACGAGTTACATCCGTTACATCCAAGTCCAATAAACTACCTGTTATTAACTTTTTTGCATTAGAGATGAAAAGACCAAACTAGCCAAATACTAATGCAAATTGCATTTATTTACAAGGGCAAACTAGTAATCATCAATTGTCCTTTCATCTTCAACCTTAGTGGCCCGCACGCCCGTCTGTATTTGTGTTCTGTAGCGACTCAGTATCTTCAACACTCCCCCCTCAAGTTGGTAGTGAGTAAGGATTACTCATTCCCAATTTGACCAAATTGTGAGCATGTTGTTGAGGAGCCAATGGTTTGGTGAAGATGTCGACTGGTTGTTGCTTCCCTTGAATATAAACAGGTTCTACTAGACCTTGTAAAAATTTATCGCGTATAAAGTAACAATCAATTTCAAGGTGCTTGGTACGCTAGTGAAAAACTGGGTTAGCAGTGAAATGCATTGCGCTTTGATTGTCGCAATAAATGGGAGTTGGATTTCTTACCTCAACTCCTAACTCAGCTAGCAATCTGATTACCCTAAGTATTTATGCAGTGATGCTTGACATGTATCTGAGTTCACTCTCAGCACTGGAATGACTCACTATAATCTGCTTTTTACACTTCCAGATTATTGCAGGTTCACCAAACTTCACAAGATAACCTGTGACAGATTTTCTAGTATCCTCGCACCCTCCCCAATCAGCATCGATCATTGTATGCTGCTAGGTGATAGTTTGATGCAGATGGGTAATACAAGCCAAGTTCAAGTGCTCGTTTTAGGTACCTCAAGACCTTCATGGCTGCCTTATAATGAAACACCTTTGGTGAATTTGAGAACTGGCTTAAAAAATTAACTGTAAACATAATATCAGGTCTATTCATAGTAACATAAAGTAATTTACCCACTAGTTTTATGTAGGCTTCAACATCACTGAATTCTTCATCAGTTTCAGTATTTTTCATTTTGCCCTTCTCATTATACAACATAGGTGTGCTGGATGGCTTACATTCTTCCATACCTAATTCTTTCAACATATCTATAACATACTTTCTTTGGTTCAAGTATATGCCAGCCTGTGTTCTATGAACCTCAAGTCCTAGGAAGTATGTCAGTTTTCCTAGGTCATTGATCTTGAATTCTTGATTGAGTTTCATTTTCATGTTATTGATTTCATCACTGTCATTACCAGTCATCATGTACAATATCATCTACATATACTGATATGACAGTGATCTTTTCATTTCTTTTCTTGGTGAACAAACATGTGTCTTATTTACATTGTATGTATCCTTGCCTTATGGTACTTGATGATAGTTTTGAATACCATTGTCTCCCTGCTTGCTTGAGGTCATACAATGATTTTAGTAATTTACATACCCTGTTATCACCTACTGCCCCATATCCTGGGGTTTAGCCATATACACCACTTCATCTAGCTCCCCAAGCAAATAAGCATTGCTCACTTTTAGTTCATGTAGGGGCTAATTCTTGGCGGCTGCTATTGCAATTATGGTCATGATAGTAGCCATTTTAGATACAAGTGCAAAAATTTCATGGTAATCAATACCTTCCTTTTGGGTGAATTCTTTTGCAACCAATCTAGACTTATACTTGTCTATACTTTCATTCGGCTTAAATTTCATTTTAAACACCCATTTGTAGCCTACCACTGACTTGCCTAGTGGCAATTCAACTAATTCCCAAGTATGATTGGCCTCTAGTGCCTCCAATTCAAGTTGCATAGACCTTATTCAGTCTGGATTCTTACTAGTAGTGGCATATAAAGTAGGTTCTTGGTATGCATCAAGGTAAATGTCTTGTGTTCAGTTGGGGAATGTTAGGTATTCAAAAAGTTTATCAGAGGATATGGACTAGTCTTGCTAATTTGGTTAGTTTTGAGTTTGGGTGAAATTTATGAGAATAATGAACTACAATGATAGTCCAGAAGCTTTGCAGGCCTTTTAACAATTCTATTGTTTTTCCTCTTAGGTAACTATAATGATAGTCCAGGAGCTCTGATCCCATGTTGAAACATTTCCTTGGATCGTTGATGAAGAACAACGACCAGAGCTCAGGCGTGAAAGAGACGAAGATAAAAAAGATAAAAGTATATTCAAAATTATGAAATCTTAGTTGACTCGGCCAATTTTAGTAAACCTAGCTTCATTTCTATGATGGGCTCCATAAAGATTACTATGAAGTCTGCCTCCATAGAAGTTGCACTCATGTAATATTAATTTATTTTGTTCTTTTAATCTATGCACTAAATAAACAAGCAATTATAACTCATATCCATCTTTATTTCATGAAATAAATATATCTTAATACTTTTGATCGAATATTCAAGATTAAAAATATTAAGGCTCATTTGGTGTACTGCTTAAGAAAGCTTGTATAATAAGGCCTTATTGACATTTGGGCCATCTCATTGTATTAGATAGATTATATAATATTAGGGAGTAAATTATATGTATAATTTTATAAGATTAAAATGTTATATAAGGACTGCCTAAGAAAACCACATAAACACATTTTAAAAATCAAATCTCTAGATGAATTTACATTTAAATTTGAAGTATATGATAATTTAATTATTATTAATTATTATGTTTTTATGAATAATATATTAGAATTCAAATAATAATATATAATTTAGTTGAAAACAAATTAGATGAATTTTTGCTCTTGTAATGGTTAAGAAATTATATTCAATAAGAAACATGTGATAGATATAAAATTTCTTAACCATTACAAGAGCAAAAATTCATCTAATTTGTTTTCAACTAAATTATATATTATTATTTGAATTCTAATATATTATTCATAAAAACATAAAAATTAATAATAATTAAATTATCATATAATTCAAATTTAAATGTAAATTCATCTAGAGATTTGATTTTTTTTAATGTGTTTATGTGGTTTTCTTAGGCAGTCCTTATATAACATTTTAATCTTATAAAATTATAAGGCATGAATTTTTTTAAAAGAAAGTGGATAGCTTTGGGTCACCAATTAACTTGCCACTTCTTAAACTGACATTTACAATTTTACATGATATATATATTATTTAGAAATTAATTAATGATAAATACTTCTATCCTGTATATATATACACATGAAGAATAAGATGATTCGATTAATTATTGTACTCAAGAACAAAGTGTAGTAGGGTCTTACTACCAGCTGTTTCCGTGCATATATTATATTTGATTTAGCAGCACTTAATTAATTAGCTGGTGCTAAAACATTGAAGGATATCTATCATATATTTAATCACGTGATGCCATGCTGATGAATTCCTACCCTCACGTGCAGCCAGTCATGCATGCAAGGATATATATTATGACTAAGGAATAAATTCTTTTAGTTGGGATAACATGATGATATTCCTAACCTACACCTACTTAATATTATAATTATATATATACTTGCTACTTGATTAATCATCATCAATTAATTTGCTTCATTTTAATTATATTACTTGTTAAGCCTCCATTCGGAATTTAGCAAATGTTTAAGCCGTGCTTGATATATATTTATATTCATGCATTTGTGTTATGACCCGCTTGATGGGATAACTGACCCATCAACTTCATAGATTAACCTATTAATTTATTTAAAATGCTAAAGCTAAAATTAATGATAACACACCCATCAAATCTTATAAGTTAACATCATATCTAATATACTCCTGATGTGAAACTAAATTAAGGTATTACAATTTGAATATTCTTGTGTCGCATGCATTTTTCGGGCTTCATGGACCTCATGGTGCATGTTAATTTACTCTTTCACACGTGGGCTTCAACTTAATTATGCTACTCAAAAATCAGAACACCTGCAATATTTCACTATAATAATATATACATGAATCTCTATTTTTTAAATTTCTTAAACAAATATTTCTTAAACTAATAATATATACGTGAAATATTTCGGTGTCGGCTGCGAGGCGTACCTCAGAAACTTTTTTATTAAGTTTTTTTTTCTTTTAATGTTTCGACGCCTACAATTTTCGTCGGAAATATTCCACCAATAAATCAATGTTGCAGTGTAAAAATAATTGAGAAGTTCAAAACAATTGCAGAAAATTTTAGATAAAATAACAGTAACTATATATATAGCATTAAGATATGATTCAACCCATTGATAATTGATTACCTTAATTAATTTATAGAGATATATCTCATACTGATAGATTTATCTACTGACTGAATTCCAGTAGAACATACACTTTGAATATTTCAGATGATGATATATGCAGCAGCAGCTCACTAGTTATAATTGATTAACTTAATTATAATTCGAATCTAAAGGAACCATGCATAATTAACAGGCAAACCCTTATTAATTTCATATACATGCATGCGTGCATTTAACTTTCTCAGGATTGATCTTAATTCTCAAAGACCATGAGACAAACAAGTACTTGAAAGATCTCACTCCGACGCCTAAATCGACATGGTCAGATCCAAAGTACTCGCCTCCAAACCGGCCTTCCTGCTGCCATTGATACCACTCTGCAACAACTCATGTTTGTTTTCTTCGTGTTGTTGCATGGAAGAAGAAGAGGGTGAGACTGAAAGTGAAAGTGAAAGTGAGAGTAAATTGTTAGCTTCTTCAGCTTTCCGATCAGTATACTTGTTATCTTCATTGATACTTCCGTTATCATCATCCGTCGAGCTCGGTCTCAAGCTTAGTTGCAAGTTGTGCCTCCAATCCCCGGCCGAGTTCAACCTCATCTTCTTCGCATGATCTGCTTCTCTTCTGCCAAATATGTCTGCAAATTTGGGCATTATTTGCTCGCTCGCTGGTTGCTTTTGATGAGACTGCTGCACCAGAACAACATAATGAATGAAAACATTATAGACTTGTAGGTCACCAAAAGAAACTTACAAAATGATCAACAAAAGAAGTACCGGGAAATTAAAGAATGTACAAAATAAAAATTACAAAATGTAGATGCTACAACTCTGCAACATATATGCAACACTTTCAGCTGGACTATCGACCTTTGTTACAAAGCTTTGTATACTATTCTGTAGATATTGTGATTGTACATTGTACTCTCCTCTCTCTCTCTCTCTCTCTCTCTCTCTCTTGTATTTCTCAAAACTCATGATAAATACAAGTTTCTCTTTCTAAAAAAATTAGAGATTGTGAGTATTTAATTAGCTAGATAGTGAAAAGAACTATTTTTTAGAAAAAGGTGAAAGTAAATTAATAATCTCCCATATTTTATTAATAAAGAGATACATAGCCAGAAAGAGAGAGTTAAATGGAAAAATAAGAAACCAAAACAAGATAGGTGACTTTGATCGATTATGCTTTCGCTTGGCTTGAATTGAAAACCAGATTGAAATTTCATTGTTTTTTTTTTCTGAAAAAACATTTATTCATTTCAAGCCAATTAATAGCTCTCATTCATCCCAAAATGTTACCACATTTCTTGTTGTATAACTTTTGACACTTAAATTACTCTTATTCAATGCAAAAAAGAGAGAAAAACTATTCTTATTGCAAACTATAGGGAGGGAGAAAAAAAATTGACTTTCTCTTTTCAAAAAAAAATATTAAAAAAATATTTCTTAAAGAGCCAAATTAAAAAAGATTAGTACATCTCTATTTTTAAGATCTTAATTATATATTTGACTACTTTGCTTTTTCCATCCAAACAGGCCGAGTTTTTTGAATTGCTCCTAAATGCAAGCCTCAAATTTTTCTCTCAACCCCTGGGCAAATTAAATCCACTTTAATTATACTGTGTTTCTTAAGATTGCCCAATGTCGTCCATCTCTCTTAACAAATATACTAAATAGATCACACAAGTGGACAATTGTCTTCATGTTCTCAAATTAAAGATAAAAGAGTAAAATTTATCAGATTTAGAGGATTAGTGAAGTATACCTGATTAAGTACTCTAAATGGGTCATCAAATTGATATTTGATGCTGTCATGGCTACTGCTTTTGCAAGCCAACATAGAACCTGCAGTACTCGTGACGACTGGGTTCAAATGATCAACTGCGGCCTTGACATTATCAAGAGGTCTTATGCTACTACCCATCCAATCCAAGCTAATTTTCCTCTCCATCTTTTGTGTTCCATTGATCATCTCACAAGGAGGCTGCAGCCACCTTCTCATGTACTCTGAGGGCTGGTTTCCTTTTCCGGCCACTGGTTCCCTTAAATCAAACAAATGCGACGCAACCTTTACATTGTTGCCTTGCTCCTTTAAGAAGTTACTCTCTCTCGTCACTGCTGAATGATGGTTAAATGTCCATCCTTGGAGTCTGTTTGAGAAGATCACACAACAAATCTTAAGTTGTAGATTTGTGTTTAATTTCAGAAATGAAGAGGTTTTAGTAAATGAAAGAGCTCTGAGTTTTACCCTAATTTTGATCTGGTATGGAGATCCAGCGACTGCTGGTAGTGTGGTGGCTGGAGAAGGCTGTAGAGATGGCCTGCTGTAGGCTCATGGAAGCTTCTTCTTGCGAAGTAGCTGCCATTATTCTCCATTCTGAATGGATGGTAAGAAGCTGATCTCTGGTAGAACAGTTCTTGAAGCCGATCGCCTCTTCTCAAGTGCAAATTTATGGGTGACAGAACTACAACAAGAATTAATCGTGTGAGGTCGAGTTTAATTTTTTGCATTCCCAATGAAAATAACATGAAAACTAGCTAACCTATCTAGGTTTTCATCTTTCAAGCTAGATATAATTAATTGAGCTATGTAATTCTTTTTTTCTTTTTGAGGGAAATTGAGCTATATATGGAAGTTCTTTTTTTCTTTTTGCGGGAAATTAAGCTATGGAATTCTAGCATATATATATGCATGATAAAACATTAGATTCATTTGTGCCCTAATTATATATTAACAAAAACCTGAAGAAATTATTTTCTCTTTTCCTGAATCATCTAGCTTCTTGCTCCGGTACATCTGCATGGAATTGAAGCGTCGAATTTAACTATGAGATTAATGAAGTGTATTTAAACAAAAAGGAATTAAAGAAGACATCAATTGTTACCTGCAGATGACTCTTTACATGAGCTATACTCAGCCCTCTCACATTCATCATCTGAAGAACTAACTTTGGAGTTGCTCCTGCAACACACAAAAGTTGAATTGATTAAAGAAGAAAATAATATTAGCTCAAGAGAAATTAATAAGATTAAGGAAGAAAGATATATGAATTAATCTTACTGTCTTGGCCGCCGAGTCTCTCGACGGCGTGAACGAACGAGAGGTGGAGATCTGGAGTCCACCGCAGCCTCGGCGTCTTCGACCGGTTGTACTGCCTCACCGACGGCAGCCGCTCGCTGCCTCCCTCGGCGGTATTGCCCGCATAATTATTCTCGTCATCGTTATCGTTGTTGTCGGAGCTGCTATCGTTGCTGCAGCTCCCTCCTCCCGCGATCTCGCTGGTGCTCCCTCCGTCCTCATTAACGTTATCTTCGTCGCCATCTGCATCATCATCTCCTTCCTCTTTCGACCCACGAGCCGCGTCCGACAAATCCTCATTGAGGTCAAGCAAAAGAAGTGACGACGAGGACGACGATCGCCTCTTCCGGCTTATCTTATCGATATTCTCCTCGACGTTGCAAATCTCCACCACCTCGTCCTCTTCTGCTGCCATGTCTCTTCTCTCTGCCTTGTTGTTTCTTCTTCTTCTGCTACCTGTTACAGTATCATTAATTTGTCCCAACTCGAATGAGGAAGGAGGAAGGAAAGAGAAGAGTCCAGGGGAGCAATTATAATGATATTAGAATATAAGGAGGGTGGAAGAAGAAAGCATATAAAAATGTTACACAGTACGCAAATGAGACATCAAAAAGTATTCCCTACATTGACTGTTTTCTACTATAATTCTTTTCTCTATTATGTAGGGACAAAAGGAAGAGTACTGTAATCTTAATTAGTGCAAGAGAATTGAAGAATATATAAAATGACTGTAAGATGAGATGATTATAAATTAACCAACCTCATTGACAACAATTCATATATACAGTGAAGAGAATCCGGACATCGATATCAGCATGCAAACATGAGTCTTTCAAATTATATATATATGCACAATATTTTACTCTCATTTTTATCTTGTTATGCTATATAAGTGCATATTAAATTGTAAATGGTATGCATAGTGGTATGTGTCATTTGTCATAAGGCGAGTCAGAGAATCATTTGGCGAGTCGGCACTCAGTTATTTGCGCAACACAAAAGATGCTTCCGGAAAATACGAGTCTTGTTTCCAGTTTCCACCCCTATTTTGGATTAATTTGGATTCCATGCATCACAGGTACATATTACAGCAATAAAAAGAGTTGGTTAAATAACTCAAACAAGACAAAAGTGTGAATAATTTTACTTGGGTAGATCACAACAGTGTGAAGTGGTCGCATCGGATTTAATGCAGCAGGATCCACAAAATTCGCACCTGCACCCTAATAAAATAAGAATTGTGATCTTGAACCCTAACGAGTAACGAGCCCCCAGTTGCACTGTATATTTTCACTAGTTATATGTATATGATATATGCAAGAGGGATCACATGCGTACGTAGTAATTCTAATTACTAGAATTGATTAATTAATATATGAATCATTTTCATCTGCAAGTAGATGATCATTATTCCCCTTTAATTATCTTTTCATGACCGCCATAAATAAGAAGAGGAGGCTCTTCTTCCAACCACTTAAAGGTTGAAAAGCAAGAAAGGGTGTCACGGGTCATGTATATTGTATAGGATCTTAATTACACCAACAACAGCAACAGCAAATATTACTCATGTTTTCACACATCAGCTGGATATTCCAATCCCTCCTTTAAGAAATAATAATAATATTAATAATATTACATAAATAATTATTATCATCGTTGATACGGGCCTATAATTAGTTAACAAACCTGAGGTTCATTTCAAATATAGATTTAAATTGAATTGGTGTTAGATCGATATTATTCGTCTAATTAAAATATTTAAACTGAAGTTAATCGACGTCCACACCTGAGCTTTGATGTCATTGTTATAACATTGAAGTCAAATCACGAATGACATTTTTCTGGTTTCTCAATATAATTTTGATAGTTTTCTATTTTGTTTCAGAGAAGCTAACCAAGCTGCCCATTGGGCAGCAAATAGGACTAGACATCACCAAGATGTCTTGGTGTGGTCGTCCATCCGTCCTCCCGAATTAGATGATGTTCTGAACTGTGATCTTTTTGGCCTGAGACAGCTCCGGGTTTTAATATAGTACTTTACTTTTCCTGGTAAAAAAAAAATCATGAATAACATAAACCACACATCTTAATCAACTATACACTGAGTTCTAGCCTAGTAGTGGCTTTACTCTAATTTGAGTAATTTTTTCTCACATAGTCTCCCTTACCAAGTTAAGGCTAATTAAGTTCATAAGACTTAATTATTATCCTAATGATTAAACAAAAGTTGACAATAGTGCATTCATTAAATCTTATTCACTAACATATAATTCAATATATATATTCTTGATGCAGGACTAAATCAAAGTATTAAAATTGGTCTAGAATATAATTAGATAAAAATGGATCAAGATTAGATCACTTGACGGAGAACTGTTGGCCTAACTAATTCAATGTCAAGGTCATATTCAAATTAAAACATTATGATATATCCGATGTTAACTCCGGCCCTTGAAATTAGCTATGGAAGATATGATATATCCAATATTAGAATTAATATGCTAATAATTAAACTATCTATCCTAAAACTTCAAGCAATTATTTGAACAAATGAATGATTAACCCATGCCCCTAATGGATTGATATCCGCATGCAGTGCCATTTCAAATTAAAAACAGTACAAATATACATGTATATAATGAAATCAATTAGAAGAAGCACATATATATATATATATATAATTAATTAATTAATTTATATGCAAGCAAGCATGTGATATCTTTTTGTTTTAGCTTGACAGTAAGAATGAATGAGTTGTTTGATGTTTTTGACAGCTTGCCGTGGATCAAAATGGCCCTTTGTATGCATCCGTGATTTGCCTCATTATATAGTTGACCTCGGTTTGTCCCTGCCTACATATTATAATTAATTAATTAATTATTAAACAAGTGCATCTTTAATTGTTGCCTCAAGGACATACTCCAACAATATATATTTATTCAGCATTCGCGTCATCGAAGCGCACAAATTTCTTGCTCTTTTTTTGGATGAAGAACTTGTTTTGACATTCCACGAAAAATATATATATATATATTTATTAATATTTTTCCAGCTCTACTTGTTTCTATATATAGTCTCTCTCAATGTCTGACACATAATTCACCTATACGTACTTAAATTGTTTGTTTACTGAAGTATTTCACTATACATGATCACTAGTTTCTAGCTATATAATGTGTTAATTATGATTTGCATTTTTGTTTAATTGGTCTAATTTGTAGTATATATATATATATGCAGTAATTATACATATGTGATGTTTTAATTAAGTATTTTTTTAACCAAACGTTATAAAAAAAAGCTTAATTAAGAAAAACTCATAAGTCAAGGTAAAAGCAAATTAAATCTTAATTATGAAAACTAAAAAAAATGAACCTACCCACGCGTGGTGGACGCCAATTTCATAACAATTAAACATTCGCGGTCTAACCGGGGTTTTTTAGTATTGGTATGGTGCCGGATCGAGTTGGAGTTTTTCTCCAAACCTTTACATCAAAATCGGCGCCCGCTAGAGGTGGAGTTTTTCCTCAAAAATTTATATCGAAATCGGCGCCAATTTTTTGCTTAATCCTTTGTTTTTTACTCAATTTTTTAAAGTCTAATTAATTAAAGGTTTATAAGTAATAGTTCATGTCAAATTATTCCATAAGAGAGATTTGGATAAATTAATTCAAAACAAAAAATTTAAATGAATTTTTTTCCTAATCAACTCTTTAATCCCATGTCGTCCATTAGAAAAATTAATCAATTTTTTTGATACCAATACATCTGCTATTGGCATCAACGGTATTTTTTTTCATTCACGAGACTCCAAACTAAGACTTTGCTTGAGGAGAACAAGTGCCGAATCATTTATACCAACCACCATTGGTAACGATAATATATGTTAACAATGAATGAATTAATGGTATAATTAAATTAATTATTAGAACATCATTAATGTGGGACAACTTAGTTAATTATGCGAGCTAAATTTGAAGTATAATTCGGCCGACAAATCTGGTATATATTGGCCAATTTAAAGCATTCACATTCTCATTCCATGACCTACTCCAAATCATTGTGTACGTGAAGGGGCAGGTTGGAAAATTTAGGTTAGCATGAGAATTAAATAGGAGGGAGGGAGGCTCGCAAAAGTAATAATAATTGGATCATGCATGCATGACATGATCGATGATGCATGTCTTCTTTTTGGGGCAACATTAATTCACACACTATGAAGAAATATATGTACAAGGCTTTTAATCAAGGGAACAAATTAATTAACTTAATTAATTTGAGCTTCTTCATGAGATTCTTGTGTTGGAGATAGAAAGTGATCCATGCACACCCGTGCTATGTGATTGCGACTTCAGCCATAAATGTATAATTAATATGTATCTTCTACTTGGTTCATGCCTTAATTTCTTCATATTTATATACATAATAAACACACTTGGATTGAATTCCCCTACCCGTTGGTTCGGAGTTAAATTCGAGAAAATATATTATTGGATAAATTACATTGATTTTTCCTGAGGTTTAATGAAATTACACTGACCTCTCATCTATTTGTCCAAGTGACACTCATCTCCCATGTAGCTAACGGTGTTAAATGAGGTCTGTTAGTAATGTGATTTCTCTCTTATGTCCTTTGCTGAAAAATTATTAAAATACATACATAAAATAATTGAATAAATATCTTTAAAATAAAAATTTGAAATGAATTATTTCATTTTAAAATAAAAAAATTAGATAAATTAAAATGACATAAGGGTATTTTTATCATTTAAAATAAGAAAAAGCTGCAAATATTTTAAAAATATCATTAGTAAACATGTGCAGTGCACATGACAAATACTCCACTAATAATTTTCGTTAGTAAGAAATGTTTATGTAATCTTTTACCATACTCAGGGGGATTATAAGACAAATTTACAAATAGATGAGAGATCAGTATAATTTCACTAAATCTCTAGGGAGGCTAGTGTAATTTACCCTATATTATTTGATTGCACACTTAATTGCACACAAATTAAGAGCTCATTCAAGTTCCCTTCAATACTTAAGTGAAATCGAATACATGAAAGAAAAAGAAAATTGAGTTAATATATATAGCTTAGGTTTCATTTGTTTAATTTTCTACTTGATATATATGGTCTTGAAAAATTATAATATTGTGTGCCCCTTGTCGATGGTCCTTGGGCTCATGAAATATTAAAGGGTGTACACGTGGACAAGGGAAAAAATTTCGGTGCAATAGTTGTTGCATCGAAGCACGTGCTCCCCCAATCAAGAGGAGCCGTGATCTGGACCCTCTAGTGTTTGGCACGGGGACTTGTGCTCTAGGGGAGGGTCCTAACTCACAGCTCCTCTTGATTGGAAGAGCACGTGCTTCGGTGCAAAAGTGGCTGCACCGAAGTCGCTCCCCGTGGACAAGTGAGATATAGCTCATGGTGGAAGCGTCACATGTTGCCAATTGAATGATTCATGGTTAAAATATATTATCCTCACCAATTAATATTTAACACTTAATTATCTTCATCAACAAAATTATTATTTTTTGAATTTTTTATTTTTATTTGGACTAGTTTAGTCGGTTGGATACTAACAATTGTTTTAATGATTTTGTCTGAATTTTGGGCCAATGGGGCAAAGAATGCCGATTACAAAATTATATATAGGATATAGTATGAATTCTTGGCTTTAGTAAATTTGTATTCTATTATGTATAATAAAATATTTAAGTGATATTTATTTTTTTAAAATAATATATTTGTTTTACTCAACAATCTTAAAATTTTATTTCTATTAATATTTTGAATTTTTCAATATTTTCATAATTTTAGTTAATAAATATAGACTTATTTGTGAAAATAATTTTTAGAGACTTTTTTCTTTTTGTTAAACTATGTGAACCTAGGTTTATGTGAACCTAGGTTTATGTAAACCTAAACTTAATTTTATTGAGGGAAAAAGGACTATGTCGATCACGATCATTGTGGACGAGGGCAAAGGACGGTCGAGAGATCGGAGGGCGGGAGGATTATTATTTCATCGATTTGAGGTAATATTCTTTTCTACTTCATTCTTAGCACACTCTAATTATGTAGGTAGCATAGTATGGGCGATGGTGTTTGCTATGATTAGTTTCATGCAAATTTTTTGTGGTGTACGGCGTTTTTGATTTCGTGATTTTGAAATTATTTTGGTCATAGATGGTGTCCTTGGTACCACCATGCAATGCAGGGATTAGTAAGCGTGCTTCTATTTGCACATGATAGCAACAAATCACTACTATCCATATACGGCAACAAGAAGTGGTTGCGGCGCTACCGCGATAGGGTGGCAATGAAGGAGAGGAGTCGCGCGGCTCCCTGTGTTATCCGCATTGCATGGTGGAGAGAGAGGGGACAAAGGAGCCCTTCGGTTCCATGTTCCCAAATTAGCTAGTGCAATATATAGCAGCTAAGCGCCCCCCTATTCGCCAAATTTAGTGCGGGAACTAGGCAAGCGGGGGGGACAACATTTGTTGTTATCCCTAGCTATGGTGAGTCGACCTACCGTGGGCGGCCATGAAAGGGAGCTGAAAATCGATCATTTCAAAAGAATAATAAATGTGAAGAAAATTATGTTTTTGAATAAATCATTCCCATTTAAGTTGATATAATGTTGTATTCAACGTAAAGTGTAATACAAATATTTATATTCATTTTATCAATATTTATGTAAATTAGTGTTATTTTGTATATAACGGTGTTACAAATAATGTTATATTCATTTTAATAAATTTTGATATTTTTTAGAGCTTCCGATAGGCAAATATGCACATATTATATGTGAAATTTAGTTGTCTCAACCATATATCTGGATGTAATAGTGAGGTTTAATTTTCTAAATCGATTAGATTTATTAGATTTTGATGTGTTGGACTTACTTGAAGAGCTATGTGTCAAATTTAAATAAATATATAAAGCGTTATAATTAGGAATCAAATTCAAAATTTACGCGCAGCAATAATTATCCTAATGCGTCACCGTTAAGCTATTAGTGAATCCACGTGCACAATTAATAGTTGATATATGCATATATCATAATTTGACTAATCTCTTTAATTATTAGCCTGGCATGATTCGTACTACAAATTAATATTTTTAATTTACTAATCAAGTGGCATATATATATTAATTACGTAAGATTAATTTATGAGAAATAATCTAAAAAGTTACAATGCAAGTTACAATAATATATATATATATATATATATATATATATATATATATATATATATATATATATATATATATATATATATATATATATATATATATATATATATATATATATATATATACACGTTGAAGTCAATGCTTGAACGGAGATAAAATGATAATTAATTTAGGCAAGTTGTCATTAATTGGATGTATGCATTTGAAGGTTATAGGTAGTGTCCAAGTTTATCTTAAATACTGGAATCTTCGAAATATATAATTAGACATAGGATAATTATCGTCCTAAATTTTAGACTTTGTCTCAAATGTATCTTAAATTTTTATTTCATCAAATTATATCATGAACTATAAAATTTGTATTAATTATATTCCTCCGTTAAAATTTCGCCACCTACTCTGTTAACAATGTGACGTGGCTTATACACGTGGATTAAAATATAATTTTTTATATTTTAACACTTTCTTCGTCATCATCTCGCCGGAGAAACCGTAGGGGTCCGACGAGGTTCGGTGATTTCTCCGGTGAGGTCCGACGGTTTCTCCGGCACAATCCGACGATTTCTCCGACGAGATCTGGCGAGGTGGTGACGGAGAAAGTGTTAAAATATAAAAAAATATGTTTTAATCTACGTGTGCAAGCTATGTCACACTGTCAACAGAGTATGTGACGAAATTTTAACGGAGGAATATAATTGATACAAATTTAATAGTTCATGATACAATTTGGTGAGGTGAAAGTTCAAGATATATTTGAGACAAAATTTTAAGTTTAGATATATTCAGGTAATTACCCTTAGAGATATTATAATATATACGTACGTGTCAACAATTCTGACCATTTGGACGAATTGGTGACTGTGATATCTTGCTTACTAGTCACTCTTTTATCTACCATCGACTAGAATGACATTTCGAATATTATTAGTTTATTATTTTATCGACGGTGGTCAACATGTCAAATCGTTGGAAAATATTAACGTTTGATATATTGACTTCAATTCTTTTCTGGAAGGATTCATTTAACATGCCAAAATATATAGTAAACTTACCCTACAAATTAAGTTAGGCAGCTAACTTAGAACTTATCTTGTGAATCAAATTATAACATGTTCTTGCCTGAAGTTGGGGTGATATAATTCTTCGCGTCTCCTGGTTCGGTGCGATTCTGGCGGAAGGATTTGCAAAGATACTTTGACGTTCAAGTAATTAAGAAAGAATTTTAGATGATGGTTGTGGAATTAGAATCACTACTAAAAAATAATTCAATTGCTATTGGTGTTTGTTTATCGTCGATGTGTGTCTTCTCCGAGAGTATATCTGATGTATGTGTGTTGTGTTGTAATATCCCAGTTTAATCACACATTGGAATTATATTGGATGTGATGTTGACTTATAATATTTGATGAGTGTGCTACTATCAACTTTAGTTTAAATAAATATTTTAATTAGGCTAATATATTGGCCTATGAAGTTGATAGATCAGTTATCACGTGTCTGGTTATAATGCATGATAGTTAGGAATGTCTCGGGGCAATAATGTCTCCCTGATTCTTGCGATGATATGCTCGGAACGATATGCCCAAAACGGGTCGAGGTTTATCTCAGAGACGTCGAGTTCATTACTGTCGAATTTCTAGTAATATATAAATGAATGATGTATGTGCATGTCCTTGTGTGGTTGGATGGAGCCATCGGGCCGGGGTTAAGTAGTGTTTGACTTGATTCGAATCTAGTTCATAAGTGTAGGTGCTTCTGTGCCTGATCCGATCAAGCCCAAAGTGTTAGTCTGGTCCACAGCCCCCAAGCTTGATTGGAGTTCGAGGACTTTGTCATTCTTGGACTGGCAATGAGTAGATCAGAGGATGTTGTAGGTTCGCACCGCTGGGATTAATTATTATTATTATTATTATTATTATTATTATTATTATTGAGAAATATTTTAGATAAAATGTTTGGAATTAATAGTGATGTAGAATATTTTGTTATAGGAACTTAAGTTTCTAAACATTGCATATATAAATTTTGCATCTAATTTGAAATCTTAATTTGTGTATACCCTACATGTCATTTAGTTAGGAAAAGACCATATATTAAATTAGTGCACTTATTTAGTTAATTAGCTACATAAGGTCCACAATGTCTCTCTCAAGATAAAATATATGTGCAAGCTAGCAAATTAAGTAAGTAAAACTCTTTATATGTTTAAGTATTCGAATTAATATATATAAGGTCACACCATGGTTAATTAATTATTAGGTAATATAATCAAATTGATCATTCCCATTACATATGTATAGATTGCATTTATCTAATCACTTGTATATATTTTCCTTTTGGATACAAACAAAGAAGACATAATACTTGGGAGAAGGTGCCAATTTAAAATTACAAAAAAGAAAATAAGAAAATAATATAAAATGGTTGGGAACACACAAAAGAGAAGAAGGAAGGTTTGTCTCTAATTAAAGCTAATTATTATTATTCCCCGGATGTCTTCTTCCTCCCATCGTCCAACCATTTACTTTGTGCAAACTGCAAACCCTAATTTCTTGATAGTAACAAGTGCAATCTTATTTTAATTAGCGTTATATATGTTGTCAGCTAGGCATGCAGTGTAAGGCCAGATTTAATTAACAATTCAAGGAGATCATCTCGATTAATTAATTAAGGCCTCGATCGGGTGAAGAAGATGAATTGAAGATAGGTCAACAATAGAGAGGAATCATTTAGAGGATTAGGTGACAGGCTACGTGACACCTTGAGAATATTAATTAAATATTCATCTCTTAAGCTTTCAATTGGGAATTGGGAATTGGAGCTACAAATTATCCAACTTTGTGCACACAAATTGGGGACTCTTTCCTCTGTTGCTTGCATCGTATCCAACCTTGATGAGGTCACCATTGCATACTCCTAGGTTTATTTTGCATCACCCCTACGTATGAAAAAATAATTAATCAGCAATTTCTCTATTAGAATTTTAGGAATAAGAAATTTTTAAAATAAAATTTTAAAATTAAAATTTTTCAAAATCAAAATTAAGTGAATCTAAATACTCATTTTATTCTTGATCAAAGTCTTTAATCAAACTTTGATTAAAAATTAAAAAAATAATTTTAATTTATAAACAAATTATAAAAAAAAAATGAAGTGTTAGAGTCCAAAAAATATATTTTCAAACTCTATAATTCATTATAGAGTTTTGCACAAAGTCTATAAATCTAAATTTTAATTAAAATTATGAAATATTTTGATGAAAATATTTTTTTGAACCACAACACATCTTTTATATTTTTAAAAAATATTTTGATTAATTTTTTTTATTTTGAATTATAAAACTATTATAGACTTTGGGCAAAAGTCTCTAATGCATTAGAGACTTTTGCCCAAAATCTATAAAACTAATTTTTAATTAAAAATAATAAAATATTTTTTATTCAAAATATTTTGATAGACTCTAGCACATTTTTTATATCACATATATATTTCTTGTGAATTAAATTTTATTTTTTATAATGATAAAATTATTATAAATAAAAGTCTTTAACTCATTAGAGATTTTTGTGCAAAGTCTATAATAGCTTCATAATTTTTTAAAAAATATATTTGAATTCGTAAAATAATTTTTTAATGATACAAAGGAGGTACTATGATTCAAAAAAATATTTTACATCAAAATATTATATAATTTTTTATTTAAATTTAAATTTATAGACTTTGTGCAAAAGTTTTAATATATTAGAGATTTTGAAATATATATTTTTTATTCTCTAATATCTTATTTTTATCATAAATTTTTTTATAAATTTAAATTGTTTTTTAATATTTTTTTTTAATTTTTAACCAGACTTTGGCCCAAGGGTAAAATGGGTATCTGATCCACTCAATTCTGATTTTGGGAATTTCTAATCTTCAAATCCGATTTTGGGAATTTCTCCTTCAACAAAATTTGGATCTGAAAAATTACTGATAATTAATTGTGCTATAGTTTGCTCTTCAGAATTTTATTTTTTAGATTATATATCTTTATGTCGACAATTTAAATGATTCAAAATGATATAAAAAAAATAAAATTTCATTTGTTAAGAGAGAAAACAAAATTAGGATTAGAATATTGGGAGAAGATACTAATTTACCCCTCACATTTACGAGAAAGAGATGATTTATCATCCACAATTTTAGCTCAAAATTATCCAAGTTTAAAAAATCGTTGCAATATAGTCCACGATGTTGGAAGAACGTCAATAATCTGTTAACGGAATATATCATTCACTAATACAATTACCCGACATGTCATTTGCCAAATGTATTATTTTGTCTCTCACGTTTGTTTGGAGGCTCTATACCCCTTGAGTTTTTTGAGCAAAAATGCTCTTATAGTAACGAAAAATGGTACAAAATTATTCCATTTTTGAAATGATGTTCATGTCTTGTTAACGATGACGTGACATATGTCATGTTGAATTTTGACTAAAATATTCTCCACATCAACGTGGGACTCACATCCCACTAACTCACCGTCCCGCTAGCACTGCTACCCATCTTTCATGTCATCTTCGTCATCCTTCTCATGATGGAAAATCATAACATGAATAAAAATCCTAAGCCAAGATATAAATGTTAAATCATCAAGAAAATTAGAATCGGAAGCGTACCTGAGTCCATCGTCGAAATTTGGGAGACGAGGGCGGCCTTCCAAGCCAATGCACAGAACCTTTATGACGTCTCTGAATAATGGGTCTTCTGAGACAGGAACTGAGTGCATGACCCATGGACTATAACCTCTCTATTTATAGTGAAAATCTGAGGTAATAGTAATTTCAATTTTGCTCATCATAAAATTAGAAATGACCCATAATGGTATTTGTACAATAAATTCCCATATATTGTTGAGATGTCATGATCCCATAAATAAATAATTAGATTACTTAAGATTTGGACCATTATTTTAAATAGCGATGGATGCACGTCTATTGATATGTGTTGGCCCACATGAGATTATTAAAGTAATCTAACATCTCGTACTAGTCTACGATACGTCATTGTCAAAGGTACTATTTTGCCCCTCCCCTTCTATATTTTTCTATATTTTGAACTTTCTATATTTTTCTCTCATTTACCTATAATTTTCTCCCCATTTATTTATACATTTCTCCCCCTTTTTCCTATACTTTTCTCCATAGTTTTCTCCCCCTTTTGACATTAATCAAAAAGGGCAAGAAAGGTCAATTTAGTCAAAGGGATGAAAAACAAATATTTCTGCATGAAGTTGAGACTCTAAAGATTATTTTTCATTAAACATGAAAATCTCAACCAAATGGATGAAAAATTTGACATGAAACTAAATCATACATGATATGTTCAAAACTAAATATTTGAATTCAAAACAAAAACATGTATTATCTCAAGTATGTATGAACTTAGCATGATTTCATTCAAAGTATGCTTGAAATCATAAAAAATGCTAAGTATCAAGTTTTGTTATCTACTCATGTTTTTATCATATTTAGGCATTTAGACATCAAACATGAGAGAATGTAAGTCTATGAATTAAGTTTAGACTTTAGATGAAATTTTTAAGTCATTTTGTTGACTTAGGTCAACCTATACTTCAGGATTTGAAATACCAATTGTTAGATGAAATTTTTTTTTGATACCAATATTTGGATGGTCATTTGAAATGCATGTATCAATTTTGAACTCAAAATGAATTTTCAAAGTCCATTTTTCATCCTATATTGATTTTAATCAAAAGCTTATTTCTAGGTATCATTCAAGATATCAAAATCATTCCTAGTAATGATTTTACTCAAGAGATTGTGTGAATGATGTTAGAAATTGTATACATGAGTTTTCTTTTGAAGTTTTTGAAGAAAGATCAAAGTATCCGAAAGATTGATATTTCAAATAAATGATACTTGTGTTTTCGAAATCCAATTTCAAAATTCCATTATAAATCAAATTCTTGATGAAATGTTTTGAAATTTTTACTGAAGAAATTAGATTTTTCAGTGAAAGTGCAGTTTCAAGAATCATTTAAAAAAGATTTTTCTATATTTTTCTATAAATAACTGAAATTGATACCAATTGTAGGTCGAAATAGTATTTTTGTAATTTTTAGGTTTTTTTTATAAAAAAAACTTATTCAATTTTCATTCAAACTTTCGTGACACCACATGATGGTCATGTAAAGAGTATATGTCAAGTTTGAAATGAAAATTATGTCCTTAAGTCGAGATATCAACCTAGCATGATTTCATTTAAAACTAAACTAGTTTTTTTTACGAAACTTGCTAAGTTTCAATCTTATCATTTACTCATGATTTTTCAAACTTAAATCTATGAATACCTAACATGAGTAAATCTAAATATGTTCATCAAATATGGATTAAAAATGAGATATTTAAGTCAACTTAGTTCAAAAGAGGTAAACATGAATTGACATCTATGCCATTTTATCCATATTCATATGAATTTTCCATTCTAAGTGCATGGAAATATGTAATACCTATTCCTAAACATGTTTATGAAGATTGGACTTAAAATGAAGTGACAAAGTCGATTTATTGACTTGGGTCAAACTTTTTAAGCTTAAGTCCTCTAATATGATCTAGTTATCATATTTGTTCATCTAGACATGAATTTTTAATTTTAAATACCTAGACTTCTGTGATATGTTTCTAAACATGTTTATTAAGTGTTTACTCAAAATGAGGCATCTAATAAGAATTTTAACCTAGAGCAAGTTCCATTCAATCAAGATATCAGGAAATTGCCTAAGCTATCAAAATTTTGCCTACTCATGAAACTTCAAATATTTATCATGCAAAAATAATCATGAGTATATAGAGACATTATTAAAGCATGAATATTCAAGAATTATATTAAGATTCACTACTAGAAACTTCGTCTTCAGCAACGGCTATCAGCGACGGCCGCTCAAGCCGTTGCTATTTGCAACGGCATTCTTACGGCCGCCCGAGCCGTTGCAGAAAACTGTATCTGCAACGGCGTTCTAACGGACACCCGAGCCGTTGCTGATTATTTTAATTATCAGCAACGGCTTTCTGACGGAAAGGCGAGCCGTTGCTGATTTTTTAATCTTCAGCAACGGCTTGCTAACGGATAAGTGAGCCGTTGCTGATGATAACTTATCAGCAACGGCTTTCTAACGGGCGAGTGAGCCGTTGCTGATAAGTTTATATAGGGCACGCTCTCGCGCCCGACTCTTCTTCCTCCCGCTGCTCGCTGCTGCCGCCGCCGCTCCTGCCGACGCCACTCGCCGCCGCTGCCGCTGCTGCCGACGCCGACGACGCCGACCGCTGCTGCCGAGTTGTTCAGGTAAGTCTCCCCTGCTGCCGTCTCTTCCCTACGGCCGGCGGAAATCACCCGATCGAAACCCTATTTCTAGGGTTTCGGTCGGCGGCGGTCGGCCGATGGCCGCCGCCGGACCTTCTGCAGTGGCCGGACATTGTGTCCGGCCACTGTACGCCGGTGCCGGAGGGTGGACTCCGGCGCCGGAATTTAGTATATATATATATAGTTTATATTATTTTATATTTGTTAATTAATTATTTAATAATTGTTAATTAATTGTTTAGATTAATTGTTTAATTTGTTAGATTAATTATTAGGGTTTAGATTAATTTCGGACGCGCGCCGGAATCGTCCACTTCGGACGCGCGCCGGTATCGTCCACTTCGGACGCGCGCCGGTATCGTCCAATTTGGACTCACACCGGAATCGTCCACTTCGGACGCGCGCCGGAATCATCCAATTCGGACTCGCGCCGGAATCGTCCACTTCGGACTCGCGCCGGAATCGTCCACTTCAGACGCGCGCCGAAATCGTCCAATATGGACTCGAACTGTCTCGAAACATTTAGAAAATAATCATCCTCCGACGAGTTGATATGTTTCACGTACGCATCGACGATCGGATATGATTTAGCAAAATCTTAGATCCGTTCGGGAATTGTATGTTCGTGTAAAAGAAGTAGATGATCTTTTATACGACGTATAATTCTTGAATTGTCCCTGATTGGACAATTTGGGAATATAGTTATTTGTACTGCACTTACGTTTTTATTTTAACTGTTAACTAATTATTCTAAATTTCGGCAACATCTCTCTTGTTCTCCGATACGCGCCCAGATGATATGCGTATTCGGAGAACTGTAGGGAGATGCTGTCGAAATTTAGAATAATTAGTTAACAGTTAAAATAAAAATGTAAGTGCAGTACGAATAACATAAATCCCGAATGGAATAGGACAATCTCACCTAAAGACATTAACCAAAGAAATTGTCATTGATTGACAGAATCATGTCGGCTGATCGAAGTTGGATGTACCGACGTCTTAATCGTGGAGCTTTAACGAATGAGTTTCGATTAGGCGTAACGTACTTCCTAAATTTCGCCTATTCGAATCTGAATTTCGTTAGCATGAATGATCAAATCCGATGTCCGTGCCGCATTTGTTCAAATGGACGATTTTTGGATCGGGAGACTGTCACTCTGCATCTATATACCAAAGGATTTGCACCGAGATATTTTCTATGGACTTGTCACGGGGAGTCACGCGAAGTCGGGACGTCGAGCAATCCTGTCGTTCAGACATATGGTGAATCTTCCTCTGCTGGTGCTTCTTCATCCGGTCAATGTAATCCCTATAGAACTATGATACTTGATAGTCTTGGGGGTCAATTCCGCCTGAATGATAATGTTGATCGGTCAGTTCTTCAGACATCAGTCCCACCAGATACTACAGCGGTTGATATCATAGAAGTAGGGGCTGCGGTAGAGATTGAATTACCGAATAAAGAAGCTGCAGAATTTTACGAGATGTTGAAAGCTGCCGATGAACCTTTGTATGAGAATTGTCCTAAATACACTAGGTTTTCAGCAATGACACAGCTCTTAAGCATCAAGGCCGATTGTAATATCAGCGGAGTTGCGTATGATCGGATTGCTGGATTGATTAATGGAATGCTACCTACTGATAACAAGTTTGAGCCTACTTTTTATAAGACTAAAAAGCTAATGAGAAAATTGGGGCTTGGGTACGAAAAAATACACGCGTGCCAAAATAACTGCATTTTATATTATAAAGAAAATGTGCAGTTGGATAAATGCCCTGTATGTCAACACCCTCGTTACAAGGAGAAGAAATCGGTCCGACAGAAAAATATCCCGTTTAAGGTGCTTCGGTATTTTCCACTAACACCGAGGCTTCAAAGGTTATTCATGTCGGAAAAGATAGCCCCCTACATGAGTTGGCATGCAAGAAGTCGTGATGATACAGTAATGACTCATCCATCTGACAGTGAAGCATGAAAACATTTGGATACATGTTATCCTTCATTTGCTATGGATACTAGAAATATCAGATTGAGATTGTGCACAGATGGTTTTAATCCGTTTGGACATTCTGCAACTCCTTATTCAGTTTGGCCAGTGCTGCTGACAGTTTATAATTTGCCACCGTCAATGTGCATGAAAGATGAATTTATTTATCTTTCGATGATTATTCCGGGTCCTAAGGGTCCGCGAAAAGAAATTGACATATTTCTCAGACCCTTGATAGATGAATTGAAAACATTGTGGACTGAGGGAGCTGTCACTTATGATTGTCATCGGAAGCAAAACTTCAATTTAAAGGCCGCGGTCTTGTGGACAATCAATGATTTCCCCGCGTACGGCATGTTGTCGGGTTGGAGCACTCACGGCCGACTCTCTTGCCCGTATTGTATGGAACACTCTAAATCAATCAGTCTTCAGAACGGACGAAAAATCTCATTCTTTGATTGTCATCGTCGATTCCTACCGGTTCATCACCAGTATCGAAGGAATCGTAATAAATTTACTAAGGGCAGAGTCGAAAGAGATGGGCCACCACCGATGTTGTCTGGTGAACAAATGTTAGCACGTGTTTCAACACTTCCAGATATTGTATTCGGTCGCAATGAAAGAGTGTCAGGTTTTGGCCAAACACACAACTGGGTGAAAAAAAGTATCTTTTGGGAATTGCCCTATTGGAGTTCATTATTGATTCGACATAATTTAGATGTCATGCACATTGAAAAAAATGTGTTTGATAATATTTTCAACACTGTGATGGATATTTCTGGAAAAACTAAAGATAATGTCAAAGCCCGACATGATCTGAAAATACTTTGTAAAAGACCAGAGTTGGAGTTACAAGAGGTCAACGGACGATATCTGAAACCGAAGGCCCTATATGTGTTAAATAAACAACAGATCAAAGATGTTTGTCAATGGGTAAAAGAACTCAGATTACCCGATGGATATGCTTCAAACTTATCTCGATGTGTGAACGTCGATGATTGCAAAATATCAGGGATGAAGAGCCATGATTGTCATGTATTCATGCAGAGATTACTTCCGATCGCATTTCGAGATCTTCTACCTGATAATATTTGGGGTCCGTTGACTGAATTAAGTATGTTTTTTAGAAGCATCTGTGCAAATGTCCTTCGAGTCGAAGATATGTCAACACTTGAAAATAATATTGTTGAAATCATATGCAAGCTGGAGCAGTTTTTCCCTCCTGCATTTTTTGACTCGATGGAGCATCTACCGATACACTTGGCATACGAGGCACGAGTTGGTGGCCCCGTTCAATATCGTTGGATGTACTTATTTGAAAGATACATGAATCGTCTGAAGAAAAAAGTAAAGAACACCGCAGCTGTTGAAGGATCAATATCTGAATCGTATATCATCCAAGAAATTTCAACATTCTGCTCATTTTACTTTGAATCGACAGTACAGACAAGATTTGATCGTCTTCCAAGTAACGACGACGGGGGTGTTCGACATTCAGATGGACGTTTAAATATATTTTGTCACTCTGGTCGTGCTTTTGGTTCTCGTCCATCTCGACACTTAAGCGATGAAGAGTATCATTTGGTACACTTGTATGTATTACTCAATTGCCCAGAGATTGAACAATTCATTGAAATATTTGACATTGAGATGATGCAAAAATACTCTATTCACAACGATCAAGAATTGGAGACATTACGGAATCGTGATTTCCCTTCTTGGATTCAGACTTACAGCAAAGATCACAGAGCTGAAATAGATGAAAAAATATTTGAGTTTGTTAGTGGACCGTCGCGACTTGTGTCGTGCTATAGCGGATATTTTGTTAACGGGTATAAATTTCACACGGTTGAATATTCATCTACAAAAAAGATGATGAATGCTGGGGTCTGCGTGAAAGGGACAACCTATGTTGAATGTGATATGGATTTCTATGGACTAGTGGAAGAAGTGATAGAGTTGCACTACTTCGGCTTGAAATCAGTGTTCCTATTTAGATGTCATTGGTTCGATACAACAGAAAGGGGCATGAAAGTTCATCAAAAATATAAACTTGTTGAGGTTAATTACAAATCGAAATTGGCAGCAAATGAGCCATTTATATTGGCATCACAAGCCGAACAAGTATATTACGCGAAGTATCCGGCTCGAAATAAAGATAGAGCAGATTGGCGTGTAGTCTGTAAGACAAAAGGTAGAGGAAAAATTGATCCGATAGTAGGAGAAAATGATCCTCCTGGTTTCTATCAAGAAGATGATCTTCCTGCTGTGGATCGTATTATTCCAATACTCGAGGATGCAGACACAACGTCAATTCAATTAGAAGTTGAATATGCTGATGATGACGATCATGAAATTGAGGAAGCTGGAGATGAAGAAGATGACGAAGAGGAAGAAGAGGAAGAAGAAGAAGAATTCGAAGACTATTATTCAGATGATGAGGAATAATTGTAAAGTATATATATTTTATTAAATATATCTCTACTATTTATACAATAATCTGATTATATGTCTGTTCGACAGATATGTCTGGTCGTGGTTATCGACGCAGGAGAGTTTCGGAGTCTCCGATCGGTGAGACTCCAACACTTACTCATGCTGCTGATCCTCCCGTTGCTGATCCTCATGAGGATGATACTGCCGAGGCTAGTACATCCAGACGCAGGCGGCCACGCGGGCTGAACAGGTGGCAGCCTCCACCAGCCACAGAGTCACGTAGATTGATCAGCGTGATTGAGGAGCGGTAATATATCATGAATTATGAATCATTATAAATTCATTATATTATAATATAATATTAAAATTTATTTTTGTTGTGCAGGTTCGAGCAAGAAGAAGTATTTTGCAAGATGATATATTAAGAATTGGTACTGATATTATTATTTTGCAGGCTCGCTATACATGGGCCGAGGACCAGAGGTCCTTCATTTACGCTGCCTGGGAGTCTATTTCCCGGGCAAGGTACAACGGGCAGCTGGGCCAGGCTCGGTCCCGAGCGATGGCCCGAGCTGGGACCACTAACATCGCGGAGACTCGGGGATACGGCCCCAGTTGGATTACTCCGGATATATGGGACCAGCTCGTGGGGATATGGTCGACGGATCGATGGCAGGAGGTTTCTCAGAATGCGGCTAGAAATCGCATGTCGGGGGGAGCAGCGCGTCACACCGGCGGCTCTGTTGCATTTGCAGTGCACGCAAACCGTATGGTAAGTATATCGTTTAATTATATATTTTATTTGTTATTATGTGTACTAATTAATGTATTTATTTTGTAAATGTAGACGACGGTGTCGGATGACGGGACTGTCCAGCGACCCTCCCCGATGGCGGTATTTGAGCGGACTCACCGTCGAGCACATGGGACGGGGGAGTACATCGACAACCGCGCTGCATACATTGTGGTAATTATATATTTGTTTAAATTATTCATTATATATTTATAATTTAAGTTTTATGATAAATATTAAACAAAAAATCAAACTCGAGTAGGAGACGTACAGCCGGACGGTGGTGCAGCGCGGGGGTACCCCCGAGGACTTTGACGCAGCATCGTGGGTCGAGGCCGCAGGTGGCTGGGACCATGGCCGCGTATATGGCTTCGCAGATAGTGGTCATGCGCGAGCCGTACTAGGGCCACTTGGGGCACCGACCCCTCCGGTCGCTGGTGAGCGGTTGTCCACCTCTAGATCCAGTTATGATCATAGTAATAGGATAAGGACACTAGAGGAGACGGTCGCGCGTCAGACTGAGATGATGGAGCGTCAGAGTCAGACGATGGCGAATATAGAAGCTATGCTACGCAACTTGTCGGGTCATCCCGAAGCAGGCATCTCTTCGGCATCATCTAATCCATCATCCTCGAGTCAGTCCACGCCGGTGTACACTCAAGCACTCCAGACCCCGCCATATGATCCAGGCCATCCTCCATCGTCATCGTGAGATTTTGTTTATATTGACTTTGTTACTCAGATATTGAACTTGTTTAATTTATATTGACTATGTTATTGAGATGTTGATACTTCAATTTTACATTTGAATTGTGTTTATACTATCGTGGATAATTATGAATATAAATATAATTATTTTGATGTATATCTTGGTGTGTTTGTGATGTGTGAATGAATGTGTATGAGATGTTTGTGATGTGTGAATGAATGTGTGTATGAGGGTATGGGTGTGTGAGTTATGTATCAGATAAATGTATCAATGTATCAATGGAAATTTGAAATTTTCAAATTTTGTGGTTGCAGGCATAGGTCATCAGCAACGGCTTTCCCATGGTCGTCCGTGGGAAAGCCGTTGCTAAAAGTGTATCGAGAGCCGTTGCTGATGACCTACAGCAACGGCTTAGCGACGGAGTTTTACTAACGGTGTTGCTACGAACTCAGCGGCCGTTGCTATTAATGGTATCAGCAACGGCTCCGGGTCTGTGGCAAAACCGTTGCTGATAATATTTTTAGCGACGGCCCATCGGCCGTTGCTGATAATGTTTTGAGCGACGGCCCGAGCGGCCGTTGCTGATCCGTTGCTAAGTCATCAGCAACGCGACTTTCTGTCACGGCGCTATTGCAACGGCTCAGCCGTTGCTGATGCTCGTCAGCAACGGCTCAGCAACGGCATCAGCCGTTGCTGATGACCATTTTTCTAGTAGTGATTTTGCAAAAAAAAATTCATACCTCTTTCGAGAGATTTTGCCAAACTTATCAATTACTTTTCACTTTTCTTTATGATAGCATGTCCTTCCAATGTTTACCACTTTCTTAACTTGCAAGTAGGCTTCATTAGTATCAAAATGAAATTATATGCCAACTAACAAGCTGACATACTAAATAGCAAAGGTTCAATGCAAAATTTTATTTAAAAATCTTAACCTATGCTAGATAATAGAGATTCATTTTAAAGAATTAATATGTTATCAAAATGAATCAAAGGGATCGTAAAATATGAAATATTTAAAGAGTAAGATCTCTAAACATGTTTAACTAGTTTGGACTTAAAAGAATGTCTCTAATATCAACCTAGAGCAAGTTTCATTTAATGAAATTTGCCTAAGTGCTAAAATTCTACCATGAAAATTCAAGGGTTTACCATGCAATTCTAATTATGAGTATTGAGACATTATTTAAGCTTAGGCATTGAGGTATAACACTAAGATTTTGAATTTTTTAAAGTTATACCTTATTCATGATAATTTGCCAAACTAATCTTTTTCATTTCAATTTCTAAAGCCTTCCATTTTATCATAATTTGCTAGCAATATTTATTAGTAGGATAATGAGAATATAATTACTAGCAAGTTATCAAACTAACTAGCAAAGAGAGGGATCAATTATCGATATCAAAATCTATTTTGCTAAATAGTTTCAAATTCGTTTCAAAATAAAATCGAGTGATATCAAAACGAATTTTAAGAGATCACAAAAATAATATAAATGAAAACATGATCTCCAACCCTTCCTATTGGTTGAAAATCGAAAGGCCACAATGAGCCTACGATTTAGAACCGCAAGATCGCTTAGGTCCATTACAGGCCATATAGATCTCCGAAGAGACCAAAGATCAAAAAATCAAAAATCATTTGAAGTATATTAAGAGCGGGGAAAATCAATCAATTTTAAGCATATATCTTGAACTCCAACTATTAATGGATCAATTAAAGTTAAGAGATGATACCAAAACTTTTTAGATGCCAACTTTCATTTCCATAGGCATCTAGGTGGGAATCTTGAAGTTGCAACCATGTAAGGATCTTTCATTGAATTCTTGGCCAACTTCAACACATCACTTTCCCTTATCCTTGTGTGGTAGCTCCCCCTACAATAGAAGATGAGATCTTTGGTACCCAAATGGCTTTGGGTTCTTGGGGGTTAGATGGCCTAGGAATCCAAAGTGTCTTAGCAACACTTGGATTTCTTTTGAATGCACATTCATGAATAGTATGACCATATATACCACAACAAAAATAATTTCCATGAAACTTTTTTTTGGACATGAGGTTTAAAGGAATAATGCTTGACATGAGAATTATGATGAATCTTAGCATTCTTTACATAAGCATTTTTATTCCTAGGATTTCTAAAAGATGAAGCATGTGATAAATTACTAGTTTTCTTACTCAAGAAAACAACCTTATTTTTTAAGTCATTGATGGATTTGTGTAAATCTTGTATTTGAGATTTCAACAAGCAATTTTCATTTTTCAAAATATCATGCTCAAATTTGAAATTACTTGTACAATCCTTACCATTGAGATTCACATTATTTTTTGTGTTTTCATTCTCATTTCTAATTTTTGAAATCTTAGTTAACAACTCATCATTCTCAATTTCTAATTCTTCATTTCTATGTTTCAAGTCCTTAATTTCAAGTTTTAAGGCATCATGGCAAGAATCAAAAGGGTTAATATTCAATTTTTCATTTTTTAATTCATGCACATGAGAGCTAAGCCTTAAATTTTTCTTTTTAATTTCTTATTTTCCTTGTTCTTTTTTATGAGCAATTCATACATTTTTCTACATTCATCAACTAGCCCATCATAAGACATGTCAAATGTGCTTGAATTGCTAGAGTCACTATTATGACAAGAAGCGGAAGACTTTACCTCATCGTCAAGACCCATGAGGCACAATTTTCAGGTGACTTCATTCTCACCACATGAGGAGGCTCCACTTGATTCCGAAGCGAAGTTGGAGACCTTCTTCTCCTTCTTGGATTTCTTTTTCATCAAGGGATAATTTTTCTTAATATGTCCCTTCTCTTGGCAAAGGAAGCACTTGACTTTTCTTTTCCTACTTTTAATCGTGCTTCTTTGACCGGAAATGCTATGGGCACCACAAGAGACGTTAGGAGTGGATGGATGACCATTGTCATCACCACTTTCAACATAAGTGGTAATCTCTTCGGTCTTTGCAAAATCATATAGCATGTTTAATGTTGCCCAAATATCAAATACGGGTGTACAATGCATGACTTTATCAAGGATGCTATTAGGTAAGGTACAAAATATGGAATACATAGCATCTCTATTATATTGAAATTAACATTTTTTTGTCATGTTCACTCCAATCATGCATGTCAACCTTAGGTTCAATGTATTCTAATTTAATCATGTTATAAACATCAAAATCTCTAGTCTTTAAGTAGGTGTACATTCTAGACTTTCAAAGACCAAAGTTCGATTCGTCGAACCTAGGAGGTGAAGACGCTATCGACTCTAGTGTCATTTCAAGATCGAGAGACGATGTAGAGGAGATGGTGAGATCTCAATCTACGACTCGCTCTGATACCAAATATAGGCGAAATGACAACATTAGAAGGGGGGTGAATAGTGTGTTTACTAATTTAATTAGCCTAAATTCAATTTTAATCGTTTTCTTAAACTAATTAGGCGAATTATAATTTTACGATTGGATGCAGAAGCAATAATAAAATAATTAAGCACAACCAAATATAACAATGCAAACACAAGATTTATAGTGGTTCGGCCCCAATGCCTACTCCACTACCTATGTACCCCGCTTAGGATTTCCAAACTAAGTTTTACTAGATTAATTAGTTTCCCTTACACAGAGGACTTTGACTCGAAGAGTCGCACTCTCGACCTAAGACACTTCCACACTTGGAAGTCTCCGCCTTCTTATCGAGAGCACTCTTCCACCTCAACCCTAAGGGATACCTTAACTAATCTTAGTAAAGACTAAGTTTACACAAGTGGCTTTACATCTTCACAACAAGGTAACCACTTACACAACAAGACCTAAATAGCCTAGGTCTTCACACGCACAAATTCAAAAACAGTTTCAAATAACAATTAAAAATACAAGTGAAAAGAGCTTAAAATAAAACCAAGAATTCGTGCTCTTTTCCAAGCCTTGAAACCTTCAACTCGCCGAGTCGTAGAGCTCGATTCAAATCCCGAGTTGAGGCAGCAGCTGGCGCTTGACAAAATGTTCACGGAAAGAGCAGAGCGCGCTTAATCAATCTCTAGAAGGCTCAAATCTTCCTTTTAATTGCTCAATAAAATCTGTAATCATCAAGGAAGAAGTTTTGAGAGGTTAGATGAATGATATTTATAGCCTCTTAAGGAAACGACAGCTCAACGGATAGAAAACTATCCGTTGCAGACGCTCGGTCGATTGGTCGGTCGACCGATCGATTGACCGCTCGAAACGACCGCTGCCTTCCTCTCTGTGTGCGGTCGACCGACGGGTCGACCACCCAGATGCAAAACTGGTGATCGCACTTTCGGTCAATCGATATCGACCGACGCAAGGAAGCCAGGGTTGTGCGACTGCGCGATCCTTAATTCGGTCGACCAATCAGTCGACCGCTAGGGCTACTGCCCATTTCTGGCCTCTGTCAGTCGACTGACCGGTCAACCGAAGTAGCCACTGCCAGTTTTTGGCAGTGTTCGGTCGACCGACCAGTCGACCGAAAGGGCTACTACCTTTTTTCTTACACTCTTCGGTCGACCGACCGGTCGATCGAACAAAGGTTGATATTGATTTTTAAGCCTTTTTTCTTGCGCGCTTCATTTTCGAATTTCGGCTTTCAACGAGCATCAACTTGGAGAGCTTTCCATGTGATCTTTGAGCTCGTCCAATACGTCTTTGGTGCATACGTCGATCTTTGAGATGTTCCACGGCGAACCCGAGCGCGATGATCAATGTCCTTCCGATTTTCCGATTTCTTCTGATATTTTCGATCGAGGACATCAAACGCTAACTGATATGAAACTTGAAAGGTATTCTCAATGATATGGACGATTCTAGCGCTTGTCCAAAGTGGACGATTCTAATTAATCTAATTCTAAAGATTAACATTAAAATTAATCTAAACTAAAATTAATTAACAGATATAACCTAAAACTAAATCTAAATCTAATTAACATTAAAAAAATATTAAACATTATAATGTAAATCATTAATCTAAACATTAAACATTTAACCTAAAAACATTAAACATTGATCTACATTAATCTAAACGTACATGAAAATTAGTCTAAACATTAAACATTTAACCTAGATTAATCTAAACATAAAAAAATTAATCTAAAACATGAAAAATTAATCTAAAATATGAAAAAAATATCTAAACAGTAAACAATTAAAATAGATAATTAAACTATAATCAAATTCTATTAGGGTTTAATTAAACTCTAATAAACTTTTGATTAGGGTTTAATAAAACCCTAAATAACATTCCGGCGCCGGAGTCCAGTGTCTGACATTGGACACTAGATATTGGTCCGGTGTCCGACAGCCGACCGAAACCCTATTGTTTAGGATTTCGGCCGGCCCTAGTAAAAGAGAAGAGAAGGGGGGGAGCTAATACCTAGAAATAGTTCGGCATCGAAGGGCGCAGCGGGCGAAGAATCGACGGTAGCAGGCATCGGCGGCGTCAGCAGAGAAGGAGAAAGTGGGGAAGAAAGGGGTCGGGCGCGATCGTGAATTAAATAAACTCATTAACAATAGCTCACTTATCTGTTCCAGAGCCGTTGTTAATAAATACATATCAACAACAACGGTCGCTCGTCCGTTGCAGAGCCGTTGCTAATAAGTATTTTATTTTCGCGCCGCAAGCGCGCCATCAACTAAAGAGCAATGGTGCAGAAACCGTAAGTAGGTCGTTGCTAATGTGATAATATCAATAGCAACGGTCGACGCAACCTTTAGTAAGCCGTTGCTGATAAGTTATTTTCTTTGCATGCTGCGTTCGCGCCATCCACTTGTTAGCAACGACCTGAGCGACCATAAAAATGTCGTTGCAAATATATCACATCTGCGACGGCCCGAGCGATCGTAAGAATGTCGTTAGTCATTGCAACATCTTGAACGGCTGTTGTTGATGGCCGTTGCTGATTAACACATTTCTAATAGTGATATCTATATCTCGTTAACGATGCTGATGTGTTAAATTTTGACTAAAATATCATCCATATCAGCATGAGACCCACATCCCACTAACTTGCCATCCCATCAGCACCCACTACAAGAAATATGGCAATTTTCGACGGTCATTATAGTCGAAAAGTGGTCGAAAGTTGGTCGGTAACAATTATTTACCGACCAAATTTCGACCGGTTACCGAGGCTAATATTTGCGTCGGTAAAACCTTGGTCGAAACGAGTATCGATAGTTTATCGAGAAAAAATATTGTCGATAATTACCGACCAACATTTTAATCGAAAAGTTGTCGGTAGTTCCTCGGTAACTTCCGACAAAAGGTTTGTCGGTTGCTCCTCGGTAATTACCGACTACAAGTGTTGTCGAAAACTGTGGTCGGTAATTACCGACGACATGTCGTCGGAATTTCGTCGAAAACTCAAGATTTCTTTTTTTAAAAAAAGCTAATAAATCTCTCTGCCCTCTCCTCGTCTCCGCTCACCGACGAGCTACTGTAACCCTCCAGAGACTGCGGCTGGCCCTCCTCTTTCCTTTCCTCTTCTCTGTTAGTGCCGCCATGTTGTCCTCCTCTCCTCCCATCGCGGAGATTATTTTTGGCCTCCGGAGTCTCATGACGGGCGACCGCTTGATCTGCTTTCCCCAACCCAGTAACTCCACCGGGGGAGGAGGCGCGGACGTGGACGGCCTCTCGTCGCCCTCTGCCTCCGGGTCAAGGCGGCTCCGACGGCGAAAATTGAGGAGGAAGTCTCATGACTCGGCCTCGTGAGTCTCCTGATGGGCAACCGCTTGATCCGCTTGATCCGCGGAGATTATTAAAGCCCGAAGGCTGCGGAGGAAGGCGTTGTGCCGACCCTCGTCAGGAGGTGGAGGACGGCGCAGGATCAACGTGCGCCCCGTGAGGAGCAGGATCAGCGTGCGGAGGAGGAGGACAGATCGAGCACGCGGAGGTTGCGAACGGAGAGGAGGGCGTCGGGGAAGGGGCCGGAGAAGAGGTTGAGATCGAGGAACAAAGCCCGAAGGCTGCGGAGGAAGGCGTTGTGCCGACCCTCGTCAGGAGGTGGAGGACGGCGCAGGATCAACATGCGCCCCGTCAGGAGCAGGATCGGCATGCGGAGGAGGACGACAGATCGAGCACGCGGAGGTTGCGAACGGAGAGGAGGGCGTCGGGGAAGGGGCCGGAGAAGAGCTCTGCTTGGGCGATCGAGGAACAAAGAAGAAAAAGAAGAAGGAAAGAAGAAGTGAAGAAGAAATATAATTAAATATAAAAATATAATTATTTATTAAAAATAGAAAGAGAGCAAGAGGCGGGGAGGCGGGAAATCTCCCGCCTCCTGCTTGGGCGGCCACATGCTTTTTTTTCTTTTTTTTTATAATTATTTATAATTTTCCGACTAATTTTGGTCGAAAATTTTTGTCGGTAACTCTTTCCGACGAAATTTTTCGACAACATCTTCTCGTCGAAAGTTGTGGTCGATAAATCCAATTTCTCGTCGGTAAGTTGTCGGAACTTTAACGAAAATTTTCGACGATAGATTTTCGTCAAAAATTTTGGTCGATAAATTCATTATAAAAATATGTCTTTAATATTTCCGACCAAATTTTCGACGAAAATTCATCGATAATAATATAATAATTTTTCGACACATTTTGGTCGAAAAGTTTTGTCGGTAACTCTTTCCGACGCTATCGGTCGTCGAAAATATAACGAAAATTTTCGACAACATCTTCTTGTCGGAAAATATGGTCGATAAATCTAAATTTTCTTGTAGTGACCGCTACATGAGTTAAGTATTGGGATGTGGGTCCCACGTTGATGTGGAGGATATTTTAGTTAAGACTTTGATCATAACGTGTTGAGATAGATCGTGAGTAACTTATTTATTTTGTGTGAATGTTTGAAAAATTCTTAGATAAAAGAAAATAAAAAAATATCTATGGTTCTAATATTTTTTTTTAAAAAAGTAAAAAAATGCTTCATTTTTTCCATCTAGCTAACATCACTGTGAATTTGCTTATGTGTTGTTTATTTAATTAATCACGTAGAATGACATATATGCATTATAAATATTCAAATCATAATTAAGCAAGGGAATGGGTGATTGCGTGGGTGAGGAATTGGGGCCAACATTAATTAATCATGCATGCCCAAGGCTTGTGCATGGAGTTGACGTGAGACATCTTTTCTTAATATTGTTCTAAATTAGATTTTGTATTGAGATGGATGTCACCTCGTCCCCACCAACCCAAGAATAACACCACACAAAGGAATGTACAACAATATACACTTGTATTTAATTATAGCCATTAAATTAATTTCAGTCTAATTAATTGTCTATAAGCCAAATTAGTCCGCATATATATTTTTTCTCAAAAATATAGATTTTGAATAATACATAGGTCAAATTAAATAATTGTAAATATTTGCCTTTTAGTTGTTTATTTATATATTCACGGTCGTCATATAATTATTAATTAAGTAGAATGTATAGCATTAATCCTAGCTATTTCCCTTGTTTCCATTCTACCTAATATTCTTTTGACTGGTCAAATTATTTCAACACAAACAATATATATACTACAATAAAAAAAGAACTTGGAGTAGAAATTATACTACAATAATATATCAATTGTCTATATATATATTATCCAAACTAATTAATATCCCTCAAACTAATCACCAACTAAATTAATTAAGTTATTGTCAATATATATATAACATGACCATGAAGGCCAAGCATATGCTACAAATTAAAGGAGTTAGAATTTAAGCTATATATATCATCACTGTGCGTATTAATTAATTAATCAATATAGCATACGCCAGAAGTGGGTAATTATTTATTATATAATGATATAATTAAGAGATAAACAACATATGCAGAGATCAGATTGCGTCAGCTGCGTAATCAAATATATTACAGTAGTCTTCCACAGTAGCAAGGAGGAAGGTTTGAGTGTCAACTGTGCTGTGCTACTCACAGTTAATGGCATATCTTGGATGTTTCTTAGATATCTATGATTCAAATCTTAGTATGATCATCTATTATGATCTCAAATATATTCTAAATTTTTATTTCACCAAATTGCATCATGAACTATTAGATTTATATCAATTGCTTTCATTCGTCAAAATTTCGTCACCTAGTTACTCCATTAACTGTATGATATGGCTTGCATACGTGGATTAAAAAATTATTTTTTAAAATATTAAAAAATAATTTTTTTTCCAAACTTTGTTTTTTTGTCCACGTGTGCTTTCAAAATTTTTTTTCGAACCGTGGAAGTAGCTTGGTGTTGTTAGCAAGGACGTGGCCGTCGGCGTCGGAGCACCGCCTCCCGGTGGCCTACGAGGAGCGGACAAAGGTTCTTGTTGGTCGTCCAAAGCCAATCAGATGGTGACCCGTCAAAGCTAATGGTGCGGCCGCCGGAGCCAAATGTGGATGCGTTGCTTCCGGAGGGCTTCCTGGGACGGAAGGGCGGGGGCTGGTGGTGAAATCATGGGCGCCGCAGGTGGAGGTGTTACACCATGACACGATGGGTGAGTTCGTGACCCAACTAGGATGGAACTTAGTGCTGGAAGCCATCGTCGTCTAGGTGTGGCAATCCATGTCGTGTCGTGTTTAAACGTGTCTCGTATTGTAAAAGGCTAAATTCGAACCCGACCCGTTTATTAAACGTGTCTGAATATGCAAACCCAAACCCAATCCTTTTATTCCCGGGTTGACACGACACGACACACTTAACCTGTTTAAGTAAACGTGTCTAAACGTGTACATGTGTACACACTTACACGATACAACACAATAAACACAATTTTAATAGTGAACAAAATAAAAGCTACTGAAATTAAAAATTAAACACAGTAGAAAGACTATTAATAACAAGACATACCTAACTTCCGTAATTTTTTACTTTTTATTATATATATATATATATCCTTATAAATGGTTAAATGGATTAAATATGTTTAGTAACACGATTAAACACGTTTAGTTAAATGAATTTAATCGTGTTTATACGTGTTACACGGGTTCAACCCGGATTAACACGATTATTTAATCGTGTTAATCCGGGTTGAACCCGTTTAATCAAAACACACGTTTAGTCAAACCTGAACCCGCGTAACTCTGTGTCGTGTCGGGTTATCGTGTCGTGTAAGAAATTGCCAGCCCTATCGTCGTCGGAGTTCCAATGGTGGGGTAGCCGTTATATGTGAAGCAGCAGATGAACATGGTGCTCCTGGTGGAGGAGCTGAGGCTGGCGGCGGTGATGAAGGGCTACGAGGGGGAGCTAATGAAGCAGGTGGTGCAGTGGAAAAGCCCGACTGGAAAATATAATGGTTCTTCTCAAGAGGGGCGAAGGAGCATTTTTAGAAGTATTTTAGTAGTCTTGCTTGGTGTACGTGGAGGGTGTTTGACCCGACTAGGACCACGTTTACCCGATTGGGAATTCACTTTGTTCTAATCAAGAATTAGTTTTCCTGATTGGGAAATCTCCCTACTTGCCCGAGCATTTCTTTCACAAGAGAAGCATTTTATGTGAGTGATTGTGCATGTTATGATTAATGGATTCCATTATATTGGATCCAGAATCCATTATAAACATATACTTGTTAGTTAAATCATAATGTATATGACTAATGGATCCAGAATTGGATCCGAACCCGATTGACTTGGATCCGAACCCGATTGACTTAAACCCATCATTCCATCTTCTTCTTCACGTCTCCCATGTAGCCATGAAACCCTAAAAAAATTGGGTTGTAGTCGCCGCTAAAATGTGTCCGCACCGACCCTCTTTTATCACCGACCTTACTGCTTCAACCGCCGGCCATCGCCGACGAATTCACAAGCGCCGAAAGATGTTGCTTTTCTTCATGCAGCCGCTCACTTCCTATCTTCATCGGTCATCGGCCACCTACCTTAACTATGTGACGTGACATGCACATGGGAGGCAGATAAACTGTGGGAGACGAGGCCTTTGCGACTCCACCCAAAAGTAGCTCGCCGAAAGGTACGCTCGGTGGGTAGCAGTGGGAGCCGGTAGCGTCCATAGTCACATGGTTAAAAAAAGGTTTAAAGAAGCACACGTGGAAAAAAAATAATAACAAAGTTTGAAAAAAATTTAATCAGGTTTTTTAAAAATAATTTTTCACTACTAGAATATACCACATCAGCCACGGGGATCACCGACGGCCGCTGGGGTCGTTAGAATCATTCACGGCTTTGCGTCGATCGCAGCGACCGTGGCTGATGTAACCAAACCAGTCGCGGCTTGCATACGACCAACCAGAGCCGTCGCTCATAGTTCATGGCGCGCAGGGCGCGCGAAATAAAATAAGTTATTAGTCACGACTTAGCGGGGGCGCTAGAGCCGTTGGTGATGTGAGTAACCAAATCAGCCGTGGCTCGCACATAGTCGTCGCTCATAGTTAATGGCATCCATGGGGGCGTGAAATAAAATAAATTATTAGCCACGACTGTATGCCACCGTCGGTGATATGAATTACTCATTAGCCACGGCTGGAGGCGGCCGTCACTTATTATTTAATGCCATGAATGCAGCATGAATATTAAAATACTCTTAACCGACAGCTCATGTAGCCGTCGGTGATAATAAAATTACAGATCCACGGTGTTCCGACGGGCCTCAAGCCGTCGATCAAAATCCTTTTTATTTGTGTTCGTGCCCGACCCTTCCTCTTTCTTCTTTGCTCGCCGCTGTCGCCTGTTGCCGTCGCCGCCCGTCGCTGCCGAGTTTCCACGGAGTCGCTGCCTGTTGCCACCGCCGTCAATCGCCGCCGGTGAACCTCTCCCTTCCGGTATGCACCGATCCTCTCCTAGCTCCTACCTGTTTCATTTCGCGTCTGTGCGCAGCCCGCGTCACCCTCTTCTCGTCGGCGTCGACTCGACCTGCCTCTCCGCACCGGCATCGACCCGGTCGTCCCTCTCCGTGCCGGTGCCGCATTGGGGCCGATTACCATCGGCCCCAATGCATCGAACAATAGCCGGTAGTGATGCCGGCTACTGCTTGATTAGGGTTAATTACCCTAATCAATTACTTGATTAGGGTACTTAACCCCTAATCAAACTATGATTAGGGTAATCACAGTTTGATTAGGGTTTAATTATTTTTTTAATTTTTTATTGTTAATTATTAGAAATTAATTGTTAATTAGGTAATTAGTTTGGTTAATATTAATTAATGGTTAATGTTAATTAGGGTTTAATTAGTTTTAGGTTAATTAATGAAATTAGTTTAATATTAATTAATTAGTCGCGCGGAATCATCCACTGAGGACTTGCGCCGGAATCGTCCACTGTGGACTCGCGGCCAAATTGTCCACTTTGGACTCGCGGTCAAATCGTCCTTGGTGGACTTGCGCTGGAATCATCCATAATGGATGGACTCGTGCCAGAATCATCCACAATGGTGGACTCGCGCCGGAATCGTCCACAATGGTGGACTCGCACCGAAATCGTCCACAATGGATGAACTTGTGCCAGAATCATCCACAATGGATGGACTTGTGATGGAATCGTCCACTTTGGACTCGCGCGGAATCGTCCACTATGGACTCACACCGACATCCATTAATTTAGAAAAAAAATCAAGTCAAGTTGATACGTTTCACATACGATCGATGAGTCAAGTTTTAATTTTGAAAAACCTTAGATCCGTTCGGGGGTTATATGTTCATGTAAACGAAGTAAATGATCTTTTATACGACGTACAACCCTTGAATTGTCCCTAATTGGATAATTTGGAAACATAGTTATTTATATTGCTCTAGTTTATATTTTTAGTCATTATTCATTTTTAAATTTTGGCTTGTATCTCCCTTATTCTCCGATACGCGCCCAGATGATATGCGTATTCGGAGAACTGTAGGGAGATGCTGCCGAAATTTAAAATAAAGTTAATTACTAAAAGAAATACTAAGTACAATATGAATAACATGAATCCCGAATAAAATAGGATCATCCCACCTAAAGATATTATCTAAAGATATTGCAAACTTTTTGACAGAACATGTTGAGCGATTGAAGTTGGATGTATCGATGAATTCATCGTGGAGCTATAATGGACGAATTTCAAGTAGGCGTAACTTACTTCTTAAATTTCGCCTACTCGAATGAAAAAAAATTTAGTGGTGATAAAATCCGATGTCCTTGCCGGAAATGTTCGAACACAAGATTTTTGGACCGAGAAATTGTCACAATGCATCTGTATACAAAAGGATTCACACCAAGATATTTTGTATGGAATTGTCACAGGGAGTCACGTCAAGTCGGGACGTCGAGCAATCATGTTGTCCAAACTCATGATGAATCTTCTTCTGTTGGTGTTTCTTATTCCAATCCACCTAATCCTTATAAAACAATGATTCTAGATAGTCTTGGAGGATAATTCCATTTAAATGATAATATTGATTCAGTTACTGAGACGGTAGTGCCACCAGATACTACGACAGTTGAAGTCATTGAAGAATAACCTGCGATACAGATTGAATTGTCGAATAAGAATGCTGCAGAATTTTACGAGATGTTGAAAGCTGTCGATGAACCGTTGTATGAGAATTGTCCTAATTATACAAGATTTTCGCCAATGACACAAGTCCTGAACATCAAGTCCGATTGTAATATCAGCGGGGTTGCGTTTGATCGGATTGCATGCTTTATTAATGGTATGCTATCTCCAAATAACAAGTTTGAGCCAACTTTTTATAAGACAAAAAATTTGATGAGAAAATTAGGGCTTGGGTACGAAAAGATACACACGTGCCAAAATCATTTTATATTATAAAGAAAATGCACACTTAGAGCAATGCCCCCTATATGAGTTGGCATGCAAGAAGTCGTGATGACATAATAATGACTCATCCATCCGACAGTGAAGCATGGAAACATTTGGATTATGTGTTATCCTTCATTTGCTAGGGAGACTAGAAATATCAGGTTGGGATTGTGCACAGATGGTTTTAATCCGTTTGATAATTCGACAACTCCGTATTCAGTATGGCCAGTGTTGTTAACAGTTTATAATTTGCCGCCCTCAATGTGCATGAAAGATGAATTTATCTATCTTTCGATTATTATTTCGAGTCCTAGGGGTTCTCGCAAAGAAATTGACGTGTTTCTCTGTCCTCTAATTGATGAACTCAAAACATTGTGGGCTAAGGGAGTTATCACTTATGATTGTCACCAGAAGCAAAACTTCACTTTACGAGTTGCTATATTGTGGACAATCAATAATTTCTCAGCGTATGATATGTTGTCTGGTTGGAGCACGCATGGGCTACTCTCTTTCCCGTATTGCATGGAATACTCAAAATCCTTCAGTCTTGAGAATGGTCGAAAAATTTCCTTCTTTGATTGTCATCGTCGGATCCTACCATCTAACCATCAGTATCGAAGGAATCGGGACAAATTTATCAAGGGTAGAGTCGAAAGAGATGAGCCACCACTGATGTTGTCTGGTGAACAGATGTTAGCAAGTGTTCAATTGCTTCCAGAGATTACTTTTGGCTAGAATGTAAGAATTTCAGGCTTTGGTCAAACACATAACTGGGTGAAAAAAAGTATCTTTTGAGAATTACCGTATTGGAGTTCATTACTGATTTGGCATAATTTGGACGTCATGCACATTTGAAAAACTGTGTTTGATAATATTTTTAATGCAGTGATGTATATTTTCGGCAAAACTAAAGATAATGTGAAGGCCCGACATGATATAAAAATATTTTATAAGAGACCTGAGTTAGAGTTGCAAGAGGTCAACGGACGACTTCATAAGCCAAAGGCGTCGTATGTGTTAAATAAACAACAGATGAAAGATGTGTATCAATGGATCAAAGAACTCAGATTACTCGATGGATATGACTCAAACTTATCTCGATGTGTAAACGTCGATGAATGCAAAATATCGGGGATGAAGAGCCACGATTGTCATGTATTCATGCAGAGATTGCTTCCGGTCGCGTTTCGAGATCATCTACATGATAAGATTTGGGGTCCGTTGACAGAATTAAGTATGTTTTTCAAAAACATTTGTGCAAATGTACTTCGAGTCGAAGATATGTCAGCACTTGAAAATAATATTATTGAAATCATATGCAAGCTGGAGCAATTTTTCCCTCCTGTATTTTTTGACTCGATGGAGCATCTACCGATACACTTGGCATACGAGGCACGAGTTGGTGGCCCTGTTCAATACCGGTGGATGTACTTATTTGAAAGATACATGAATCATCTGAAGAAAAAAGTAAAGAACACCGCCGCAATTGAAGGTTCTATATCAGAAATATATATAATTAAAGAAATTTTAACATTCAGCTCATTTTATTTTGAATCAACCATCAAGACAAGACTTAACCGTCTTCCACGAAACGACGACGGGGGAGCTCGACCATCAGATGGTTATTTAAATATCTTTGGTTACCCCTGTCGTGCTTTGAACTCTCGTCCGTCTCGATTCTTAAATGATGAACAGTACCATTTGGCCTACTTGTACATTTTACTAAACTGTCCGGAGATTAAGAAGTTCATTGAAACATTTGACATTGAGATGGTGACAAAATAATCAATTTACAGCAATGAGGAATTAGAAAGATTATGGAATCGTGAGTTCCCTAATTGATTTCAAGCTTACAGCACAGAACACAGAGGCGAAATAGATAACCAAATCTTTGAGTTTGCTAGCGGACCGGCATGACTTGTACAGTGTTATAATGGTTATTTTGTCAATGGATATAAATTTCACACACTTGAATATTCATCTACAAAAAAGACTATGAATGTCGGGGTCTGCGTCAAAGGGACAACGTATGCTGAATGCGATGATGACTTTTACGGACTATTGGAAGAAGTCATTGAATTGTAATTTTTTTGATGTAAATCAGTTGCCCTTTTTAAATGTCATTGGTTCGATACAAGCGATAGGGGCACAAGAGTTCATCCAAAGTATAAACAGCTGGTCGATGTCAATTACAAATCAAAATTGGCTTCAAATGAGTCATTTATATTGGCATATCAAGTTGAACAAGTATATTATATGCAGTATCTATCTCGAAAGAAAGATAGGGCAGATTGGCATGTAGTCTGTAAGACTAACGCCAGAGGAAAAATTGACCTAATAGTTGGAGAGAATGAGCCAGCAGATGACTTCTATCAAGAAGAAGATCCTTCTGAAGTGGAACGAGTTAGTCCAATACTCGAGGATGATGACACAAAGTTAGTTCAATTGGAAATAAAATACGTTGACGACGACGATAATAAAGTTGAGAAAGGAGAAAATGATGATGAGGGAGACGAAGAAGAATTTTAAGATTCCGATATAGAAGAACAAGAAGAAGAGTATTACACGGATGATGATAATGACGGTGACGAATAATTGTAAATGTGAAGTATATATTCAATTATTAAATATATATATTAATATATTATATATAATCTAATTATATTAAATTTTTATAGCTATGGTTCGAGATATCAGTTCCCAAGGAGGCATTCCAGCTCGTAGGACCCCCCGACGATTACCACCCGCCCCACTTGTACCCACAGAGCCTTCGCCTTCCACCACCATCCCCCCACCTCCAGCCACTATCCCCCCACCTGATTCGTCCACCGTTCCCTCACCTGATCTAGCCACCATCCCTTCACCTTTGGCTATCATCCCTCTGCCACCCTCCGCAGATCTAGGACCGTCGTCTTCGAGACGTAGGCCACGAGGGCCTAATAGAATTCTCCATCCGCCACCCAAGGGAGAACTGCGTAGAGCAGTTAGTGTGCGCGGAAGACGGTAAGTATATGCATTAATTATTTCTTATAATTTATTTATAATTCAAAATATCACAATATAAATTTATATTTGGTGCAGATTTGAGCAGGAGGACGTCCCCCGCACGATAGCGGGGATGATCCGGAAGTTTATGCACGGGGCGTGGCCTACATGCTCTCACAGGCCCCGTGAGCATATGCATTTATTATGGCGAGAGTTCACAGTAAGTATATTTATTAAATTAATATTAATGTTAAATATTCATCGGTAATAATAAAAAAAATTTGCAAGCTCATTATACATGGCCGGAGGACCAGACCACTTTTATGGAGGCTGCATGGGAGCGTGTTGCCCGTGCTCGCTATAACGGGCTGCTTCAGCAGACCCGTCAAACCGTGATGAGATGGCTGAGGGCCACACAGATAGGGCAGACTCGGAGACACGCCCTCGAGTGGATTCCTGGTCCTGTGTGGGACCAGCTCGTTGAGCGGTGGGACACACCAGAGTGGCAGGAGATCTCCTGGACTGCGTCGAGAAATCGCATGTCCGGGAGGGGACGGCACGAGCACGCGCCACACTGGTGGCTCCATCTCTTTTGTGGTTCATGAGTGTCGTATAGTATGTATATTGTGTATAATGATATTAATGTATTTATTTTCTAATGTAAGACGCGTGTGACGGAGGACGACACCGTCCAACGCCCGTCGATGATGGAGGTGTTTGAGCGCACCCACCGTCGTCGACGAGGAGCGGGGGACTATGTTGATAGCAGAGCCTCGTATATAATGGTAAGTATTTATATATGTCTATTTGATTTACATAATTTTTTATTTATAGTTTTTATATATTTAAAATATAAACATGTGTAGGAAACTTACACGAGAACTATGATTGAGCATGGAGGCACATCGGAGGAGTTCGACGCAGGAGCTTGGGTGGAGGCTGCAGGTGGCTAGGAGCACAGTCGTCTTTATGACTTTGCAGATAGTGGCCATGCACGCGCCGTGCTCGGGCCACTTGGGGCACCGACCCCTCCGATTGCGGGTGAGCGGCCCTCGACATCCCGAGCGCATGACTAGAGCCGGATAGCGGCCATGGAGTCGGAGCTCACCCAACAGAGATAAGTGATGGACGAGCAGAGGCAGATGATGGAGGGGCAGAGGCAGGCGATGGAGGAGCAGAGGCTGGAGATGCAGGAGCAGAGACGGACGAATGACGAGTTGAGACAGACGACCGAGAACATGCAGACACTCCTCACTCAGATTGCATCTCACTCTGGCCTTCTACCGATGATGTCGCAGCCGTTGTCCTCCTCGACCCAATTGACGCTCCCGACCCAGTCGTTGTCGACTCCACCGTAGCTGTGAGATTTTGATTAATTGTATTTTGTTTATATTTTGATACTTAATTGTATATAAATGATATTTTGATAATTGTTTGCCTCCGATTTGAGGGTGAGATTGATGATATTTATGTAAAACTTGTATGTTTGGTTTCAAATGCATGTGTATAATATTTTCTGATTGTAATATGTGATTGAAAATAGATTGTAGTCGATATATCATTGTATACAGGAATTTACAAATTTTTTAATTTTTTCAGTTGTAGGATACACCTTTAGCCACGGCTTACCCACGGTTCACCGTCACTAAGCCGTGGCTGAAAGCTTATCGTAAATGGCTGATGGCCTGAGCAGCACCAAATATCAAGGTTGCTAATAGTATCACCGACGGGACTGGACCGTGGCTGATTGGTTGATATCAGCGACAACACCTAGAGTCGTCATTGATGATTTTAAATCAGCGATAGCCCACGAGGCTGTCGCTGATTATTACGTGTGACGGTCGCGCTCGGTCGTCACAACTTATCTGAGACACGCACATCAGTGACAGTTGTTTTCCACGGCTAACGCCGTCTGTGATAGTTATCACCGACGGTTCAGCCACGGATACAACCGTCGATGATGATGACAATTCTAGTAGTGTTTTAATCCACGTGTGCAAGCCACATCACACAGTTAACGGGGTAGGTGACGAAATTTTGACAGAGAGATGCAATTGATATAAATTAATCTAATAGTTTCGGATACAATTTGATGAAATGAAAATTCACGATACATTTGAGATAAAGTCCAAAATTTAGAATATATTCATGTAATTACCCTATTAAATATTATGTTGTTTTGGTAAAATAACATAATGAACGTATTTATTTTTTTGAACAATGTATTATCTCTCATCGAAATTATTATTTTTTATTCAATATGCAATTTTATCAAAAAAATATCATGATTTTCGATTGGGCTACTATTAATTTTTAGCCACCTACATTAAATGCCTTCGCTATGCATCAAAAGCTAGGCATGAGTATTCTAGAGAGAATGAAATATTTAATTTTAAATCTTGTAATTATCAGAACGGAAGTTCCATTTCGATAAATCTATTACTAATTTAAAATTTAAACTTTGTAATGCAACTAGTTATGATATTTTTTTGATATTGTTCAAACGAGATGGCCAAATTAACTTTCAGCGAGTGTCCGTTAAACGTTAAAGCTATTTTGGTAATAATAAATTAAATTTGATAAAAAAAATTAATTGTTAAAATATTTATCACAATATGGTTCTAGACTCTACATCAACTTGATTTGACTTTTGACAAAAACGTCATGACTTTGTCAAAAGTCAAATCATCTTTATTTAATCACATGGTAAAAGTTCATGACCAATTACATTGATTAATAAAAATCAATTAACTTCATGAGTGTACTATTATTTACTTCAATTTAATCATTTTAGCCCACTAAACATACAAAATAATGGGTAAAATTATATCATCATGATCGCATATGATCATACTAATTGACCAATACGACTTACGTTGAAATCAATATAAGGAATTAACAAAATAAGTTAAAGGAAAAAATAAGTTAATCAATTCAGACTTAATTAGACTTTTCGAGATCCATTCTTGACGTAGTTAACCGGATCCTAAATGGTTCCCTTGTCAAACCCGTAAAATCGAGCTTTCTAACCACTGGTGTATATATTTGAGGAAATTGTGAGGAGTCATCTTTTAGGGATAATGGTTTTAAAAATTGATCGCTTGTATAAGGTTTTTTTAAAATACATATTTTATCATTTTGTACAAAAATATCTTTAAAACTAATTTTTAAACTTTAAAATCCTAATTAAAAGCAAAAAGCGTCAATTTTGTCTGAAAATAATAAAAAAATGTGTTGAAAAGTTATGAAGTTGTAGTTTTGAATTTGCTTTTCTCTCCTCAATCCGCATTCTAATTTTGAAGATGCTTTCTCTTCAATTCGTGTTCCAAGAATTATTGAATTTCATCGCTCGTGACTGACCTAATGTTGTAGAGTTTGTCAATGTCTTTTGCCCTTTTTTGTAGTTTGTGTCATTGTTTCGTGAAGCGATGATTCAATACCCGAGCGAGGGAATCAATAAATACTCATTTTAGCTTCAGTTTATGTTCTACATCTCGGAATGAGGTTGAGTTATGCTTGTGGAATGTTGGAATGTTAGTTCTGGACGAAATGTTATGGACGAGATGATGTTTGGATGCGATGACTTATTGTGATAGTGAACTGAATGTTATAAAGGGAATAAGATGTTGTGGACGTGATGTTGCAAGAATGAATGAAATGTTATAATCACGGATGAGATATTGTGAGAGTGGACAGAATAATGACTTAGCCATTTAACATATTGGGATATTATTTTTTAAAAAATAACTCTCTTGATTATTTGATGTTAAGTTTATATTGAAGAACATTTTTTTATAAAATTGAGTCATATATGAAATCGGCACTATATATACTTTTTTTTCTATATAGTCACTAATGCTTATATTTTTTATACGCATACAAAAGGATCAAACTAAATTGCATGCTTATAAGTAGTTGAAACTTAAAAATAACTAATGCCGAACTGCTCGTTGAAAGAACAACCTACACAGAATTATACAATACTAGTTAATTTCTTGAGAATATCCTCCACATGACAAAACTAGAGACAGCACCTTAATTATTAATCTGTATATAATTACTTGCACGTGACCAGATAAGAGGCTAAATTAATTTGAATATATGCACTTATAATTCTACAAAATTATTAATATATATTACTTTTAGCATATCACATTATACATGCAGGCCGTTTGGTAACTTATATAATTAAACCTCCGGTATAATATTATGATAATTAATATTATATAGTATTTGAAAAAAACATTAACTAATACCCGCACTAAAAATGACACTTCATAAGTTGTGATAAGATGTATTAATAATACACTCATAAGGTTTACATACTAGTCCATACAGAGTTACAGACTAGTACTATACATGCTAGTACATGTCTGCACCAAACACTGTATAATAATAATATAATACAAACTAGTATTATACAGTTAGGGTTGGCAATTTCTAATACGAGACGATAACCCGACACGACACGAAATTACGCGGGTTCGAATTTAGCTAAACGTGTGTTTTGATTAAACAGGTTCAACCCGGATTAACACGATTAAATAATTGTGTTAATCCGGATTGAACCCGTGTAACCCGTATAAACATGATTAAATCCATTTAACTAAATATGTTTAATCGTGTTGCTAAACCTATTTAATCAATTTACCCGTTTATAAGGATATATATATATAATAATAAGTAAAAAATTATGGATGTTGAGTATGTCTTATTATTAATAGTCTTTCTACTGTGTTTAATTTTTAATTTTAGTAGCTTTCATTGCAATCATTATTGAAATTATGTTTATCGTGTTGTATCGTGTAGGTGTACACATGTACACGTTTACTTAAACGGGTTAAGTCTGTCGTGTCGTGTCAACCCGGGAATAAAAGGGTCAGTTTCGAGTTTGCATATTCGAACAAGTTTAATAAACGAATTGAGTTCGAAATTAATTTTTTATAACACTTTTGGATACGATACATTTGAACACAACACGAAAGAAGTGCCACCCCCGTATACATATTAGTTACTACGGACTAGCTAATACTATACAATACTTATCAAACGGGCCCGCAGCATAAGCTCTGCTGGTAGTAGTAGTTTCCTTCTTCATTTGACTTGTGTCTGTCATTTCATGTGATGCTTCTCCCTCTCTCTCTCTCTCTCTCTCTCTCTGCATGGCTGAAGACCCGCCGCAAACATAGGCATCTTCGTGGAGATCACTTTGTCGTCGACTCACATGCATGCCTTTTGTTATATATATATAGATAGATATTCTATATATTTATATCTGCGCGAAGCATGCCCACTGCAGTACATGTAACAGTTTGCATGCAGTACAAACAACGCCCAACCCAATTATATATGTATATGCCTAATTATTAATTTAATTGTGCATGTAACTGACAGGAAGCTGCTTTGTTATCTTCACATTTATCCAAAAATGCCTCCTTTCCAACTTTGTCTTTAACCTCGACATGCTCATGAGATTATTGGCTAATTAAAGGAGACTTTTCTAGATCTGAAATGAGAGAGTTGTGTGGTCCATTAATTCATTGTTTAATTTACTGTACTCTGAATCAAGATGTTAGCTAGATTAGAACAAGGTAACTTAATTACATGTTATTTCATTTTAAATCAAATTAGTCAAGAGTTAGTTATACCTTCAAGTTAGTAACTTCATTTATTTTTGTTATTTTCCAACTGTTTTTGGCCTAGGAAAGCTGCACTAATTGCACTGACCAAACATATCCAATGGCCTCAATATCTAGTCTTGAATATGAAAACATTGCATACAACAAAACACTGATTCAGTAGTACTTGGATTTTTTTTTTTGCACAATTATCAAAATATTGGTCATTTTATTTTTCAGTGGATCCTGTCTCAATCGAATTAAGTCCAGTCCATTAATCTCAGACACATTTGGTTTCTTATGTTGAATCCGGTGGGATAAGTTAGTGCATTAATGATATGTTTACTTTGTTGGACAAGAAAGAATTGGATCGGAGAGGATTTGATATGAATTTTTAAAATTCGATATGCATCGAATATAAATATTTTTTTATTCATATTTTATTTTAATGCATGCACTAAATAAATAATAAATATTAATTCATTTCCTATTCTATCATCTCTTATCCTATGAAGTAAATATGTCCTAAGTGCACTTCTTCGAGTCCATTAATGGCCCATTACTGGACCACCATCAATTCAGCCACTCAAGTTTTACCCAATCTGATGCATATCCTAACTCATTTTGTTATTCAAACCCATACCTAATAGGCTAATAGGATCAATGATAACTCCCCCCACTTAAATTGAGTGCGCAAAATGATACCTCCAATAATCTGATCCATTGTCATGGCTACTATTGAAGCCAAGAGATGAGACACGAGTAGCCGCGTGGGTAAGAGATGGCTGATCAATACTCAACTACTTCAAGATTTGCAAATGATATCACAGCAAGATATCAGCAGAAATGAATGCATCCAAGTCCAGAACTACATGACTGTGCTATAACGCGGCAGCGCGCACAAGTGAGTTAATAGGAAGAAAGTTACTATTCACAAGCAAACTTTGTGCCAAAGCTGGTGAGGCAGATAGCAAATGCCTGGAAGGCCGAAAGTGGCTCCCTATAGTCCATGGTAAACATGTCATCCCCCACTTTACCGAACTGAAGGAGCACGGTCTCGTCATCATCGACACCCCCCGTTAGGTAGGTATCCTGTGACGCTACCAGCTGGAAGTTCTTCACGGAGGCCACAGTTACACGACCATGGAAGTTCAAGCACCAGCACTGCAAGTGCTCGTGCCACCTTGGTGCCTTGTTCTTTAGAACAATTGATCCAGCATCAAGTCCCAAGGCATCCACTTGTGCCGTCTTCTGAGGCTTGTCTTGAATATTTTCTGCAGTAGGACACTGCAGTGTGCAAAGCATTCTTCTTGGTCCCCTTGTTTTTAGAAGATTGAATTTGTAAGACACCCGGCCAATCTCAAAGTTACCGGCTGGGACCTGTGGGCTGATTTGCTTGCTGGCAAAACGGCGGCTTGCTCGACCCATGGAGGCCTTGGCACCATTGAATGGTGGTCGGCTGTCATAGATCTTAAACTTGGTACCAAAGAAATCAGACCTGCAGAACATAAAATAGTATTTTCAAATTTGGAAAGCTAAGCTTACACAAAAGTCTTAGGAAAGAGGTACATCTCTTCTCCCAGGTCTCTTCCATGTAAGACATATAATGTTCAGAAAATAGAAACTCGGCAATGGTAGAGAAGCAATAAGATATTCACAGTGGTTGTACAAAATATGGGAATAAAAAGTGATCTACCAAACAATCATGTGGATATATTGTGGTTGGCAAGAAGGTAACAACAAAACCTCATATCAGCATGACAAATTAATATGTAACAATGATTTGCTGAAAGGTCTGAGGCTGGCAATATATTATTGAGAAAATCAGTGGACAGATTTCTGTTTAACTATATTTACAAACGTTGGATATGTTTAAATATAGGTTGATAAGTTGTAAATAACAAGCATTGTCAGAAACCAATCATTATAATGTTTTGTTCATACAAATTAATGGTCCTTCAGTTGAATTCCGATCATTTATCAGATATATTGTTGCATGTGTTTGAAGCCAAAAGACCCTTAAGCTAAATTGAGTGCCTTCTCCATTCATACACAGGAACTTTTAGAAGAATACATCACTTCTTAAGTATGTAACTCACATGCAAAATTCAGACTGTTTGCAGTTTCTCACGTGAAAATGTATTATTGGCAAGACATGTAACAACATCAGAACATGGTAGTCAAAGACCTAGTTCGGTTCCAAATCTAAAAAAACACATTATGTACGAAAACAATTAATGATTTGCGGATATAACTTAGGTTTTAAGATCCTCTAGTACAATATGTAGAAGAACATCAATTTTTTTGTTGTTCCAAGAAAATATCAAAAAGATAGATGATCATACCTCAATTTACCCACATATGCATTGCTTCCTTGGGATAGATCATCAGCATCAAGAGAGATGATGTACTCTACATGGGCACTATGCCTAAACCTCTGAGCAGCTAATAGAAACTTCCCCTTATCCATGAATGCTGAAAGGTAAATAAAAAAACTATAAAATCGAGAGTACCAAAAACTTTCCGGATGCTAGAGAAACCAACCATGACCGTTTATAATTTGAAACTGAAACATGCTAGTAAGAAAAATGCTAAATTAACACATCCATGAGTTCCTCATAAGTACTTAACTAAATTGCAAAAGACAAGTTCACTAAGTATTTTGTCTGGAAGAGCAAAATGGATTGTTCAGTGCATAAAGTTTGTAACTTCTCCAACCAAGTTTCAAATACATTGAACCAGTATAATGACCAAACAATTAGTCAATTACAAAAACCATTATGTTCAATCTAAATTAACATAGCGTATTTAAAACTCACAAGCAAATATTTACAAAACTAGATTGTGGATATTTGAAAGTCTATCTGATTAAAAAAAAGTAATGGGTTACAACTTTTCGTCAAGGAAAACAAATCCTAGAATCAACTCATCAGGTTCCGATAAAAGCTCAAACAAACACACAGAAGTTCAATGTATGCAATATTATTTATCTGACATAAAAAATTGATAGAAAATTGAATCTCATCCCTGTTATTTTGTCTCACAATTTTAGACTAGGTACCACTAAGAAAATGATATATTAATTATGAGATCATGAACCACAGATCCACAAATTTCATCATGATTGCATCACGAGTCGGACTTGGTCAACTGGCAGGGCAGACTATCCATAGCTCAAATAAATGGAAATAATATGCTAGAATGATGTATACTTATTGGGACAGTCTTCAAGTTACATATTCAACAAGCAACCAATTTGACTCCATTTCAGGAGAAAATGCATAGGTGGGGTCCTTCAGATAGGGACACATCTTTCATACATAACTGTAGTCAAATATGTAACATGCTTAACATATTGACTCATCTTAATCATCACAACAGTACTGAATTCCATAATTGTAGCCTAGTCATCATTTCTCAACGGCACATAACTTTGAGGTCTTGATAATCATCTTTTCATATGAACATTGACTCTCATAGCAAGTTTATGTTGCACATGATAATAAGGTCTGACTGCAACATTTGTGACAAAAAAAGTCCAAATTTTGATTCAGGGAAGCAACAGAATAGCCTCATAATCTCATATTGATTGAACTCGGTTCCTACTATCAAAGTGACCACACTAGTTTATGATTTGGGAGTATAACAAATTGCTGGAGACATTATAGTACAAGTAAATTGATTCTGGGGATCATTCCAAGCAATTTGATAACATCTATTTATCAGGGTAGTTGGGATAAATACATGAACGAACCATATAGTGCGGAATGGTGGATGTTCAACCAACTAGGAGTACAAAGTCAAAGTCAAAGTCAAGTTCAAAGACTAATAAAAGTTGTGATGTACTTGCAGAAAGTTGAATAGTTAGAATTAATGGCAACCAAAAGTCAACACAGGAAATGCACTATCATCAAACAGGTATCAGAATAATCAATGTTAGAAGATGCAATCTTGGAAGTAGAAGATAATTGCGAAAATCACTTACTCTGTGTCAAGCTGAGGTACAGATAGAACGTAGAGTTCTTCTTGTTCCTTTTAATATAGCATTGAATTGGAAGCTCTCTCGGACCGGGCTGTCATCAAGAGTCCATATTGAATATCTCAGTCAATATTCTTTCTTGAGAACAAATTTCACAATTTCGATTTAAAACCACTTTGACGTAAATAACAGCTATGGCGTCATAGATATAGATGCGTGATAGTTAGCAGTTTCACCAAGATATTCCAAATATGTCGATCAGATCTGACCCCAATTCTTATACAAAGGAAAAGGGATATTGCTATCAGAAATTTACCTGCTTGAGGGAGGCAGGAAAAGTGATTTGCCCGGTCTCCCCGGGGGGGCCCACGACGCCGGTGGTGACCTCGCGCCATCTCCGGCACACGCAGGCGCATGACACCACGCTCTTCCGCAGCGGCCACCGCGTATCGCTCGACTCCACCCTCTTCACGATGTCACTCAGCAACTCCGGCAGCATCCCCGACCAGCGCTCCTCGTCTTTCGTCCCAGCTGCCGCCTCCACCATCTCCGCCGTTCCTTCCCTGTGGTCGTGGGCAGCAGCAGCATCCTCCTCCTCCTCTTCGATCGCCCAGTCCCGAGGAAGCCGTTTCCTCGCCGATGAGCCCTTCAACGGGAAGAGGAACACCTTGTGCCCCGGCATCGCCTGCCTCGCTCGACCGACCCACGCTTGCCCGAGAAGAGAAGGTCAGCGAAACGACTCCGCTTTTTGACGCGGTGCCTTTTGATGAACTCGTAACGTTTGTTTTAACGAGAGGCAGGGAGGAACGGATTGGGGCAAATGATATTTTCACGCCCCACTTTTTAGATTTTACACCACATTTTCTTTTCTTTTTGTTAACAAATAATTGTCCTGCAAACTTGAGCTTAATTTGGGTTATGACAACTTTATTTTTTTTCTTTTTTAGACGTGTTTAAGTGGCCACTAATTTGTTTTTATCTATTCATATCTTACAATTTATTACCCTACATTTTGATGGGATAAATATAGTTAATTTTTGTATTTGATTTAATTTTTAATTTAAGCAACTTTGAAGCATTTTATTAAAAATATATATTATTTTTTTAAAAAAAAAAACTTTAATTTGCTTGAAATTTAAAAAAAGCATTTTATTGAAATTTATTTTTAGTTCCACTATTTCTAATTTTTTCTCAATTTTGTTTCGATTCTCAATTTAATTTCTTTAATTTGATAAAAGATATAAATTCACCTCGTTAAATTAAACCGTCTCTTATTTTTTATCAACCAATTAAAATAAATTTTCAAAATAAGATATTGACTTAAAAAATTAACATGAAATTGTTTTCATTTCCTCTACTATAAATTTGGATGCTCATTTCTCATCCGTTCAGATTTTATTTAGAAAATAATTTGTAAAAAATACTTAAATAGTATAATAAAAAAAGAAATTAATCATCAACAATAAAATAAAGAGAGAAGTGCATATTTAGTCCTATAAATTATCAATTTTTTGAACTTTGATCCTCTAAATATCATTTTAATATTTTGGTTATATAAATTTGCTCTGTAGTATAAATTTGGTCATATTCGTGACGGTTTGTTAACTCTTCGTCTATGTGGACTAACACCGTTTATATACGTTGACATATTTGATCATATAAATTTTATTTCAAAATTTTTAATCTTATATGATTGTCCCGTAACATAGATTTAGTCATATATATTTGACACATAACACAAATTTGATATATAGTACAAATTTGATCCAATATATTTGTCTCATAGTACAAATTTAATCATATTCGTGATGGTTCGTTAATTCTTCGTCCACGAAAAAATAAACAGCATTATGTCCATATTGACTGAGTTAATGGACTGTCATGAATATGACCAAATCTATGTTACGAAACAAACTTAAATATGTTATAGAATAAATCTATCTGGTCCGTCATATAGATTTGATCATATCCACGACGGTCTATTAACCCCCGCCAACATGGATATAACGTCGTTTATTTTTTTGTGGACGGAGAGTTAATCGACCGTCGCGGATATGACTAAATCTGTGCTACGGGACAAACATATTAGATCAAATCTGTTCTACAGGGCAAACATATAGAACTGAAAATTTTAAAATAAAATTTATATGATCAAATATGTTAATATGTATGAACGGCGTTAGTCCACATTAACGTTGAGTTAACGGACCGTCGCGGATAGGACTAAAATATATTATAGAGCAAATTTATAAGATCGAAAATACTAAAATAAAATTTATAGGATCAAATATGCATTTCTCCTCTAAAATAAATAATAATTACTCGAGACAATGGAATTGGGAGTGAAATTATCAGATATAGAATATAATTTATGCTACTAATTAGGAATCTAAAATTTAGGATTAAATAATTGGTAGGGTTTGAGTCTGTCGTTGAAATGTGGGCTACAAGTTAAGCCGTGCTTTGGGCATTAATTATGTTACTTATTTGTCTAATGCTAATTAACATTAGCGTTAAAAGTTACAACTTTCTCGGTCTTTGAAACTGGATCGGGTCAACATCTTGCTGCTCAAATATCGGCTACGATACGTTATGTTCTTTATCAGGGATTCACCGTCACGAAGAATCAGTATTTTGTTATATTATACATTATAAAAATAGAAAAATACCCTCAGAATAATTTAATTATTTTTGGCACCAAATAGGAATGATAATTTAATTCAACCTAACTAATTAAGATCCGCCTTACATCACCTTGATTATCATCTATCTATGATGCTCTAACACTTATTATTTTATGTATATATTAGTTGAATAATGTTAAAGAGATTTAGCTTGTGCACAATTGAAGTGATGGATAAATTAAATTTTTTAAAATATTATTGGATTGGATTGGATAACAAATGATGGAGAATTGAATATGAAGTTTTTAAATCCGATGAAGATGGGATATAATATAAATTTTATATTCTTATATTCATATTTTCTTCTAATTCATGCATTAATCAAACAATGAATATTAATGCATCCTTTATCATACGAAGCAAACATACTCTAAAGGTCCGTTTGATACCTCGTATAAACATTTTTGTCTAGTATTAAGATAATATTATACAATATTTGAAAAGGATATTAACTAATACCTGCACTAAAAATAGTATCTCATAAATTGTTATAAATTATATTAGTAATACACTCTCAAAGTTTTTCATTAGCTTGCACTAGAACTTTCAATATTTTGGATACTCATTTTACCTTCAGTCAAAAATTAAAATATATTTAAAAAAATATTTTAAAAATTAATTTATGAAATATTTTTAATGATAAAATATACTATATAATTTTTATATTATATTATATTATACAAGTTAGTCAATACATACTAGTCTATACAGATTAGTACTATACATGCTAGTACATGTGTACATCAAATATTGTATAATAATAGTACAATGCATGCTAGTACTATACAAGTAAGTCAATACAGATTAGTAATATACAGACTAGTACTATATAATGTACCAAACAGGTCATAAGTGCTTGTTTGCTTCATAGAATTAAGAGAGATATGATAAGATATGAATTTTAATCTATTATTTGTTTAGTGGATTGATTAGAAAAAATAAGATTAGAATAATATAAAATTAATATGATATCTGATGTACACCGAATTTAAAATATTCATATTCAATAATCTCTCATTTATTATTCAATCCTATCATATCCTATTCAACGAAGCAAACATACCATAATGGTATGTTTGATTCATTGGATAAGATATGATTGGATTCGATAATAAATGAGAGATGATTATATAAAAATTATTTAAATTTGATGTATACCGGATATAATATTAATTTTATATTTTTTTTTTAATTTTTTTTAATTCATGTACTAAACAAACAATGAATATATATAATTAATTCACCCATTATCTCATCATCTCTTATCATATGAAACAAATATGCACTAAGGGTGTCAAAATAAACGATGAATCATCTATTCAAATTACCTTGTTTGGCTGAATTTTAAAGAAATGATAGTTATTTTTATTCCCATTTACTCTTGATGAATACGAGAATACAACATGACTATTTCTTACGTATTCATAATAATATTTTTCAATTTTGCTCGGTGTAATTAATCTTGATTAGATAACCCTTTAAATTATATTATTTTTTAATTTGAAGTTTAATCGTATACTTAATACTTGCAATATAACATAGCATATATATTTGTACGGTATTTTTAACAAATGTGGTATAAATACTTTTAATTAATTTAAAATATATTATGTTATAATAATATGTATTCATTTTAAAACTATTTAATTAATTTAAAAAACATTTCTATATTTTTGTTATATTATTATGAATTAGAATAAATTATAAAATGATTGGAGTAAAATATAATATTATTGGTACAAATATTTAATATTATTTACAATGATATTTTTACAAATTTGTGTCTATTCTTTGCTTATACTAGTCTATACCTCGTGCCAACCAAACAAATAAATAATTATTTCGTTCCTCTCTCTATTCTTATTTTTAATCTATTTTTATTTCTTATTTATTTCATTTTTTTTATTCTAACAATCAAATATGATCGATTTATTATTTTCTATCTTATTATGATAAAATAGGCTTCTTATTTAGTTATTCTCTAAAAAAAAAGAGAGGATAAATATCCATTACACACTGTTATAGAGTTTTGAATTATTAATTCTAATGAAATCCAAATGTAAACTCGTTTTTCTTTAATTAACAATCTTGAAAGATGGAGTCTAATGGAATCCGAACTAGACTAGCACTTTCGCGGCAGACCAGGTCCGAGTACGCCCACACTCATGAACCAGATTTAAGTTAAGTCAACTGTAGCTTGGTCCGACGGCTCCACCCAACCATACAAGGATGCTCACATCCTTCATTAATGTCTTTGCAGGTCTGGAATAAACTTCGACATATTCCAAGCATATCCCCGCGAGATTCAGGTAGACATCGTCGCTCAAGACATCCTTGACACAACACATATCAAGTATACTCTCGATTTTAATTTCATATCCATCATATGAGATTTCTTCTTACTTGAGAATCAAAGTATCTTTGCAGGTCCGTATCGGAGCACCGTCGGACTAAGAGACGTGAAGGCCATCATCATCCCGACTTCAGGCAAGAATATTTGGCGCCCATCAAGGGGCCGAGTAAATCTTACCTTCCCCATCATGGTAGACGCATAGAGTCAGGTGAACGCCACTCCACATAGGCAAAAAACTAGCAACAGCATTCTCCTGCTGCCAACAGACGCTAACACCGTGAGTAGTGACGCTTTGGTGCCCGCCGACCCAACACCAGAAGATCTACGGCGCCTGATCAATGACCTCCAAGCGCAGAACCAAAGGTTAATAGCTCAGATCGAGGCATTAACACAACCAAGGGAGCAACACTCGAAAGAGTGTGAGTATCGCCGCTCGGAACATGATGAAGATAATCATCTCGAAAGAACTAGGAGGCTGACATTTGCTTTTCGAGACAAGGTCTCCCACACGCACCACCAGAGAGAAAAAGAAGGAACCATGGCCATAAAAGGTTGTTCCTCCTCCCACCATCAACTCAGGACCTTTCGTCGAGCACATGATGTCAGTCTATCTCCCCAACAACTTCAAACTGTCGACCACTCTCCAACCTTACGACGGCAAGGGTGATCCAACCACCCACCTAACGATGTTCAAATCGATGATACTCCTCAACGACGCGACTGACTCCATTTTGTGTTGAACTTTCCATACTTTTTTGGAGAATGCTACACTACTATGGTTCTCTACCTCCCGTCAAGGTCAGTTCACACCTACTAGGAGCTCTCCAGAGCCTTCACCAATCAGTTCCCATCGTCTCAGATATTCTCCAAGACCGAGGACTCTCTTCACTACATCAAGCAAGGAGAGCACGAGCTGCTAAGGGAGTACTTGAAAAGATTCCATGTGGTAGACAAGGAGATCTCTAATCTCGACCCTCACATCCAACTGTATTTCGTCAAGCACGGTATGAAGCCCGAACAATTTGTAAACTAGATCGCCCTGTCCAAATCGATGAGTATGGCCGAGTTTCGAGAGCGAGATGTATGCTATATGAAGATGAAAGAACTCTAAGATGCTAGAAAGACTCATAGCTGCAAACTAGTAAAGATGGTACTTAAGACAAGAAAACCAAAAAGCCCGACAAAAAGGGAGAAGACAAAGATTATCGCGATCGAGATAACAACAAAAGAGGTAACTCGCCACCCCGACCGAACGCTAGATATGATAAATACACTCCTTTGAATATGAAGAAGGCCGAGAGATAATTCTCTGAGAAATTTACAACCAGTAGCTTCTCAAACATCCCAATAACACTGGGAAGCAGAAGGCATCATCCAACATCGATAAAAGCAAGATGTGTGCATTTTCATGATACCTACGAGCATACCACCGAGGAGTACATGATGCTAAAAGATCATATCGAAAACTTGGTACGGGAAGGATGACTCGACCGTTATATCGATCGCAGAAGAAGCCGTAGTCGGGATCGAAACGACCATGATCACCGACGCCGAAGTCAGAGCAGAACACCCCCGGGCCACACCGAAGGCCACCAAGACAACGACCGAACTAGATTCACGGGGTCATCGACCACATAACCGACGGATTCACGGGAGGAGACGAGACAAGCTCGACCATGGAAAGATCCCTCCAAGCTATCATGGCAGTTGAAGATGCAACTCGCTCGCAGAGGTCCACCATTAGATCTCCGATAATATCATTATATGAATTTGACTTTCAAGGAATTGATAAAAATCTGCATGACCCTACCGCCATCTCTGTAATCGTTAGCATTTTTATTGTGAGGAAAATCTTGGTAGACTAGGGGAACTCGATCGACATCCTCCTTCACTCCACATTTCGACCAAAAAGAAGCCTGCGGATGCTACAACAAATGTTTTTCATGTTCGGGGGAGGAACCGAGCGCTCCACCCCATCAAGCACTCTTAATATCCCTCACCGAACAGCGATCGAGCACATCCAAGCTAGACCTAAACAAGGATGCTCGGGAGCGGCCCCAACCCGCCGACAACTCGGAGCCTGAGCAGACCCAAACACTGCCCAAGCGCCTCGCTTTTCGGCACACTCTTTCCCTTTCACTACGGTTTTCTCCCACAAGGTTTTTCCCCTTGAAGGTTTTAATGTGGCATAGCCACGTGTGAGTCGAGCACCTCGCTCGGAGGAACTCTAGTGTATTACCAAATTTTTTTCTAATAAAGATTATTTTATTTCTCTACATCTCTATACGTGCGTCCAAGAAACTTACATCTATCTTGCTATACATGACATAAGAACGTCCTACGACTCATGGCAGGGACATTGTCTCTTAACAACCCCAAGCGTAGTCATGCATTAAGTTTCCCGTGAGCTCAATTTAACCCCAAGTGCGGTCCTTGGCCTCAGTGCCGCCACTTTCGAGCTCAACGCCCTCAATGATCCCAAGTGTGGTCATGTCTTACGCTCCATGCGAGCTCGGCTTAACCCCAAGCGCGGTCCTCGGCCTCAGCGCCGCCATTTTTGGGCTCAATGCCCTCAATGACCCAAGTGTGAGCTCGACATTTCGAGGGTAAACTTTGACCAATTCCGGGCATACCTGCGAGATTCAGGGAGATATCATTGCCCGAGATATCACTGACCTCCACTATAAATGGACACGGTGCACATCACGTATACCCTCGATTCTAATTCTATATATATCTACCATCTGAAATTCCTTCTTACTTGAGCGTTTGAGTATATTTGTAGGTCACCCCGGCCACCGAAGTAGCCTGGAGCAGGAGACACGAAGGCCCACATCACCTCGACTTCAGGCAAGAACAAATTAAAATTCTTCCAAATTCAATTTAGATTTTTAATCATTATAACAATACTTTTCCATTAAGGTGGACGAATATATATATATATATATATATATCACATCCATTTTTTTTTTTTGAAAAAGAATATTATATTTATCAAAAGGTTTGAGAAATACAAATGCGTAAGGGAGAACGAAAACTCCAAAAAGAAAAAAGGAAAAATTGCCAGTGAAAATCATAGGTCTTTAAGGGAGTTAAACCGGCGAGCTCCTTCGAGGGCGATTTCTTGATGGGGCTTAGAGTCATTGCCGAAACATCAATGTTTACGTTCCTTTCAAATCTTCAAAATTCAAATCATCGAAGGCTTGAAATTTATGATGTTTGATGTTGAACCCCAGAACCGTGCACAACCAAGGTCGAAAACTGAGTGAAAAAAATTGTAAATCGCAAGTGTCAAGTAGAAGTCTCCATCATTGTCTGATATAAAAATACCGGTGAAAAAGATGATCATGAGATTCATCAACCGCTGCACATAGCATACACAACGGGCCAAGAGGAATTCCATGAATTTCACATCCATTTTGAAGCTAAGATTTGAGGTAGGCTTCCATTACAATCATGGAATAGCTAGATTCATTCCACAAGATTCAAGAAGAAGAAGGAACGTGCGGTTGGAATTTGACATGAAATATGGACTCATTGGCTTGTCTTTTAACCAATTAAGAATAAGTAAAAGTATATCAATTATTCCAAAGGGAAACCTAGATTAATTTGAGCATTTAATTTTTGCAGCAGTATAATGTGTGGATTGTTCTAATATGATTGCACTTGGAACACATCGACTGAAAACTACCTACAAACCAAAACCGGTCAAGTCATGAGATATTCTTAGGGATCTTTGCAAATTACTTTTTAAAATTAGGTAATTTTGTCTTCTCTTCCATGACTTTTCTCTGCATTAATTGTATATAATATGAGAGCAATTAATGTATGTAATAGTCTCATATGTTACAATTGATTTTTCGCAAGACTTCACTCTCTTGTTTGTATCTCGTGTCTTTATACTTTTGGATGGGCATTTACGTCATATGGACTAGCAATTTCAAATTTGATCGGTCGAGTGCTTGAAGTTTAGCCATTATGCTTATATATATATATTTATTTTTCAAATAGTATATTGCTATATAATTAGAACTTGTTCAAAATAGTGTTTTGTTTAGCTGCTATTATACTTTCTAGCTTGTAATTAGAGATAGCAGCGAGATAGAAAAAATCACAACTACTAATTTCCCTACATGAATGAAATAATTAATTGTATAAAAGAAACTATTACTAGGAAATTGTGATAACCATATTTTAATGAAGGTAGGGGACAAGTGGTAGTAATTGGTCATCGTTTCAACAAATCCTCGAGAAATCGTTCTAATAAAAATCATTGACTATCGTAGAATATATTGTAGAATCCTTTCATCCATCGACAGACGAGTAGTCTGAGAGGAACATCTCTGGACCTCAGCTTCCTAATCTATCGATCCAAAATTTCAACATGCATCTCCTCATATGAAACGATCGCGTCAACCTCCTGTACAGGATGAAAAGTCTCTCAGACTGCAAACACTTAAACAATTGGTTGACACAATCATCTCGTATGAGGAGAGGCCTATATATAGTCAACCTCCCGATGGCATGTTTATTTTCTATCTTTTATTGCTTATTTTCATGCTAAATTCGAATTAAACACTTCCTAAAATGTGTTTATTATTTTGTTTAATTTTTAGGCAACAAATGATGGAAAGAAATAAAAAAGAATCTCCTTGCACATTTTTAGAAGCTGAAAGTTGGAAAGACAACTAGACCTGATCGCACAGCTTTGGACGTGCCCACGCCTTAGTAAAGATGCATGTGACAGATCCAGAATTTACCATGTTAAAGGCTGAAATTTTCTTTTCAAGTTTCCATGCGAATTTGGACAATCCTTTTGTATCTAAAATATTAAACCAAGATATTTGGTTGTTAGTTTATTGTCATGTAAGGTTGATTTGATTTTTATTTTCCATTCTAGTTAGGTTTGGAATTCTCCTATAAGAGGAGAAAAGGTGTAATGAACAAGGGATGGAAATTCTTAGCTTTAGCCTCCTTTTGTGTTTTGTTCTTTAAGTTTGAATTCAGCAGTAGTTTATTTTGGAGAATGAAATTGTGTGAGTTTGCGATGTGTGGCTAATCCACTTCTTTCTAGCTAAAGGACGATTCGACGTTTCGGTTTTACGGATTGTGAGATTCTTCTGTGCTTAATATCTTTATTTTCTAGTATTTCATTTATTTCCTGCAAAAATTATTTTATTGTTTTTTTTAATTGTCGGTCTATTACCAGATTATTAGAACAATAGATAGTGTTCCGGTATGACTGTTCCATGTCGAATTTAGAGACAAATTAGTCGAGGTTGCTGTTCAATCCGAACTAATGAAATACTTGAATTAATATGATATGTGAGATTGTTGTTCAATTCACATAAGTCTATTAAATTTCTAAAAGTAAAGAAGCTCATCCTTCGCGTCTATGATAAATCCTACGAATTGAAATCGAGAACGTACATTTAGCTAGACTTTTCTCTCATTGATTTCTCCTTAATTTTAATCACTATTTTTAATTACTATTTTTATTTCAGCTTACATCTAATCAAACCCCTCCTTTTTTTCCTTCCTTCTAATTTTTGATTTTGAAAGAATTTGAAATTAACCAGTCTCTGTGGATTCGACCCTACTTGTTACGACTACAAAATCTCAAGAATTAGGAATTTATTTTTGACGAATTCGACACCCATCAAATTTTGGCGTCGTTGCTGGGGACTGGTATAATCAATTATAATTATTTTGTTAACCAGTTTTGACTGTGCAGGAAAATTCCAAACAGGTTAGACGTGGGCGCGTTTTAACATTGATAGTCAAATCTGATCGCACAGGAGAACTCATATGCGATCCTGAGATTGAGAATACTGCTAGAAGTTTTAGAAAGACGACCCAACTATGAGGTAAACACGTTTCGACATCCTCAACTTCAACAACAAACGAGACGTGGGCACGCCTTAACACTGAGACAGAAGTAGAACCAAAAGCAGAATTAGAAGCAAAAATGAATGAAAACAATCTAACTTTGCGCGAATTGACTGCTGCACCTTTTAACCAACCATCATTATGCATCACTTACCCAGAACTAGAGGTAAACTTTGAATTAAAATCTGGACTAATACATCTCTTACCTATTTTTCGAGGACTTGAAAATGAAGACCCCCACAAGCACTTGAAGGAATTCCACGTTGTATGCTCAACAATGAAACCACACGGCATATCCGATGAGCAAATCAAACTGCAAGACTTCCTTTTTTCCTTAGCAGATGCAGCCAAGGAGTGGTTGTTCTACCTTCCTCCTGGATCAATCAACGCATGAACAGATTTACTAAGGCTATTCTTGGATAAATTCTTTCCAGCTTCATGAGCCGTTGGAATTAGGAGGGAAATCTGCGGAGTTAAACAAAAAGACACTGAGACTCTACACGAATATTGGGAAAGATTCAAACGATTATGTGCAAGTTGCCCTCAACATGGTATTTCTGAACAATTACTAATCTAATATTTTTATGAAGGTTTGCTACCCATAGAAAGAAGGATGATGGATGCAGCAAGTGGTGGGGCTATAGTGAACAAAACTCTTCAAGCCGCTAGGGAATTAATCTCCATCATGGCTGCCAATTCACATCAATTTGGATTTCGACAAGAATCTCCAAGAGGGGTAAATGAGGTAAATGTTTCGTCCCTTGAATCTAAAATTACTCATCTAACTACTATGGTTCAGAATTTGATTGTAGGAAACACATCACAGGTTAAAGTGTGAGATTTGTGCCGTCGCTGGTCATCTCACCGACATGTGCCCTACCTTTCAAGAGGATACATAAGAACAAGCTAACTCCGTTGGAGGATTCTCAGATCTTCCACAAAGGAAACCTGATCCCTATTCAAACACCTACAATCCAGGATGGAGGAATCATCCAAACTTAAGTTATGGGACAAGGTAACCAAATTTTTAGCAACAAAAGTTCCAACAACAAATTTTTTAGCAATTTCAATACAAACCACCTATCCCGACACAACAATTCCCTTCAAATTCAGGTACATCTTTTGAAGAAATTGTTAAATCACTTGCAATTAGTACACAATAATTTCAATATGAAACAAAAGTAAGCATATAGGAAACAAAAAGCAAACATACAGGAAACAAGGGCAAGCATTCAAAATTTGGAGAATCAAATGAGCCAATTGACGTTATCTCTAAGCAAGCTGGAATCACAAGGTAAATTGCCCTCACAAACTGTCATCAATCCAGAACAGAATGCCGAGAAGTGGGAAAGAGTTAGCAGAACCCAGTCTGCTAAGACGTGGGCATGCCCTAGAAATAGAACATAGTCTACCAAGGCGTGGGCACATCTTAGAGACAGAAACTGAAACTGAAGTTATTGATAACCAGAAACAAAAAGAATCAGAACAATCGAGAACATTGATGATCAAGCCTCCCTTTCCATAAAGATTGGCCAAGTCTAAGAAGGAAAATGAAGAAAAAGAGATTCTTGAAACTTTTCGCAAGGTTGAAATAAATATTCCCTTACTTGACGACATTAAGAAAATATCTCGGTATGCTAAGTTTCTCAAGGAATTATGCACCAACAAGAAAAAGCTGACTAGTAATGAAAAAGTAAGCATGGGAGGAAATACTTCCGCTGTACTTCAAAGAAAATTACCCCCCAAATGCAAAGATCAAGGTATGTTTGCTATTTCTTGCAAGATAAGTCATGTTGGTATAAAAAGAGCTATGTGTGATTTAGGAGCATTTATAAATGTCATATCATTGTCTATTTATTCATCTTTAAATATTGGTCCATTGAAAAAGACAGGTGCTGTCATTCAATTAGCTGACAGGTCAGTTGTTTACTCCGAAGGGGTGTTGGAAGATGTTTTAGTTCAAGTAAATAATTTAGTCTTTCTTGCAGATTTTTTTGTGCTAAATATGGAGGAAGACACATCTTCCAACTCATTAGAAATTTTATTTAGAAGACCCTTTCTTAGCACAGCTAGGATAAAAATAGATGTGCATGATGGCACACTTACTATGGAATTTGATGGGGAAGTCATCAAATTCAATGTTTATGATGCCATGAAATTTCGAAAAACTTTGTTTTAACAGTATTGATTTTATCGTCATTTCAGCTCACGAAATATTTAGTTTGAGTGTTATGGACATGAATATCAATCTGGACAGTATTGAAATTAATTATGAAAATAATTTGCAGGTTGAAATAAAGGCGCTCAAAACCACAAAAATTAATGTTTCATGCCTAGAACCATCTATTTATCGCACTAAGCTTCTACATTCTATTGTGCAAACACCGTAATTGGAATTAAGGCTGCTGTCTAAACATCTAAAATACACAACTGGAGTTACGTGAAATATGACAGTGATGTCTGGCCTAGGACAATAAACAAGGGCGCTTTTGGGAGGCAACCCAAGTATTAGACGTTCTGACGCCTTATTTCTTAGTCTTTACCTTTGCATAATTTCCTTTTCAATTCCCTTAGATTTGTTTTTATTTTTCTTTTACTTCTAATTTTAATTTCTTCCAATTATCTTTTGGCAAAGGGTGAATTCGATATCAATGATAGAGCTTTGAAAATTCTAAAAGAAAAATGAGATAAAATTTAAAAGGCAGGCTTGAAGTTTTAGGCATGACCACGCCTAAAACCCAAGGCAGTAGCAAGCAGTTGACACCCTCCTCCAATGTTCAGGAAAGTTCTCGTTTTTCCAATTTACTATTATTTTGTTTTGAAATTATTTTGAATCACATTGGGGACAATGTGGATTTTAAGTGTGGTGAGGGACTTATTTTGCATGACACATTTAGTTTGCTCAATCATGACTTTTATGGAAAACACCTTTATGTAGATAACTAAAATTTTCTTGCGCGGGAATTTATTTTGATTAGGTCACTATTTTGCACACTTTTGATAAGTTTTTTTTTGAAATCTTGTCCTAAAACTCGATTTTTTTTAACTCATACATTTCAATTGCTATCTTGAAAGATTCATTTACATCATTGAACACCCCAATTCATTGTGTTTAGATGTCTTGAACTGAATTACAATGGAGAGCTAACATGAATAATGTATTTCTCATCGCCCCCCCACACGATATATTACCGTCTCTATATATAGTCAACCTCCTGTGGATGAAAGGCCTCTCAATCTGAGAACATTTAAATGATCGATTGACGTGGTGGTACCATGTATGAGGAGAGGTTTGTCGAGATTTTGGATCATCGGATTAAGAAATTACTGAGATCCAGAGATATTTCGTTGGTAAAGGTGTGGTGGAAGCACCATTCAGGATAAGAGATTGCCAAAGACACAGGATTGATCTTTACAAAATTTTGCATAAGTATTTTTTTCACTCTCTTAATTATCACCTCTTTCTAGCAACTTTAGGTATTTAAGATTCTTTTTATAGGCTATATCCATAAGACCTTAAGGAACTATTTTATAAAGCCTTAAGCAATCCTAGGTAGATTTACATTGACTTTGGTTGAAGACAACCCAAAATAACAATCAGAATTTTGAGAAAATTTTAATATTCAAGTCTTATTATAATAAGTGAGGTAGTTTTGACGCTCGAAATATTGGAATTAAGCTCGAGACTTGAGATTGAGGGCCAACTTTTCAACACAATCAAATCTACGTTGTCTCTCATTTTTTTATTCAATTCACGCCAAACTTAAACCCCTATATTTTGTGCCCCGAGTCAATCAAACACAGTGGTCGGGGTCAACCCAACACAAATTTTGAATTTTATAAGATTTGAATTTAGATTTGAATTTGCTAAATATTTTTAATCCTGATTTTAATGATTAAATGCAATATACAAAGATATATGATGTGTTAAAGCAAAAAATATCGCAATACAATTGTTTGGTAGTGAATAATTGTGGGACTTAGATGGTGGATACTTCATGCTCTACGGGCATCTTTGCGGCAATGGTGTTATGAGATTTTACCTCATGCGACGATGGGTGGTAAAAGACTTGCCACCAACCTAAAAAACCATTACATTTTCATCCCTAGTTGTAATTTGTCTTCTTGATCGTGCAAGTTTTACGAACTCCATGTTTTTTATTAATTTATTTTTAGTTAATTTTTAATCAAAATTTGTATAAAGAAATATTAGATTTTGGACTATCGAATTCAATTTTATAATATTAGCATGCCATATGAAGGCATATTATCTTGGGACCTATAAAACTCGAGTTATTATTAATTCATAGTAGTTCTATATGAGGTTTATGATTGATAAAGTAAGAAAAATATGCTCTACATTTTGAGATGAGTTAACCATTTCTCACCGCAAGTATCTAATATGACAATCACATATCTTTTCTTTAAAAAAGAGAAAAACCAAATAAGGTCACCTCCTACTTGTTAGTTGGATGGAAAGAGCAGAGGGCCATGGCCGTGCATCCTTCGTCAACCTCACAAGTAGAATTATATTTCTTAAGTGACGAAATACGAGTATCTTAAGTGATACAATTAAAAGACACTACTAATATACAAAGTTAGAATGATCCTAACACATGTATTAAATCTATAATTATGATTTTAGAATATTAAAGTATATGATATATAATTAATTAAATATTATATATTAAAGTTTTTAAAAAACTTAAATATATCAATTAAACATTATTAGACATATTATGTCTTTTCAATTTTGAAGAGTTCTACCATCTGACATGAGAACAACCGCATTTAGTAATATCAAATCATTGTCCAAAATTCAAATTAGGGTTGTTCATTAATTCGGATCGACCCAATGAATCTGAGAATCCAATTTAAGTCGGATTGGTAATCGAGTTTGGTCGCATAAAATCGACCACAATTGGATTGGGTCTCGGGTTCCAAAATTTGGAACCTAATGATTCGAGACCCGATTGATTACCTTATTAAATTATATTTTAAAAATACCTATATACTCCAAAGTTCAAACCTCACTACCTGATTACTTATTTTTAATTGTTTTTAATTTGAATACTTATAAACGGATAGACCCGACTACTCGACCCGATCCGATCAAGTTCGAGTCAGGATGGATTAAATTTGAGAGGCAAATTTTTTTGAACCCGATCCAATCCCACCCGATTGCTTTTGATCGAATTGGGTCAAAAGGTAAATAAATAATCCGAATCTGAATCCAGCAAAAGATTCTTTACATCTTGCGAGGTTGTGGGGCTGCTGATACTGCACTCATGGAAATCCATCAAGTCCTCGAAGTTTAATTATTAATGTATTGTTTTAACCATATTTCAATAGTCACTAATATCAGTGGAGAGGGAATTATAAGTTTGCACTCAAGGATGATGTATTGTTAAGGAAGTCTTAATGATATTTATTCAAGACTTGCCTTGTTTGATATTTGAATTTAAAATACTAGTAAAAAAGTTTAAGTAAAACTATTGTGATGCCCTTCTCCTAGTTATAAGTTAAATAATTATATTGCTTACAGTTATACTTAAATAATGTAATATCATTATATGATTATTACATTTTGCATTAAATGATATATTTGATATATAATGTTATACTATTTAAACATTTTGAAACGGGTTCGAATCGTATTATTTTTTTTTAACTAAAAAAACTCAGAGGACAGTCACTCCATGTTCACATGAGAGGGTAAAGGAAGTAGATGATTAATAGTCGCGCATCCCTCGCCTTCAAGTAAACAAGGATATATTCTGTCATGAGTATCAAACTCTTCGTTGAAAGGAAGAAAAGGGTAAACAATTACATTGTTTGAGTACAGAAATTTCAAAGAAATAGGGTAGAAATCCCTTATACTCTCACTAAAAAAAACAATGCTTAATAGAAGAAGACCTCTCTAAAAAATTAGGTCCGGAAGAACTGTAAACTATCAAGTCCCGAATATCTGAATTACATGTTGAAGCCAAGACATTCCTAGCCAAGTTGTGAGCTTGCTGGTTGAGGTTCCTTCTAAGGTAGATCCAGTCAATGACATTTACATCAGCAGCAACCATTCTTATATCATTCATGAGGTCAACAATGAACCAAGGAGTTTCAAAACAACCCTTTAAAATACTGACCATTCTTAGGCAGTCAGTAAAAACTTTGATGTGTTTAATATTGAACAGCCTAGCATTTAAAATGCTGAGCCAAATGGCCCAGGTTTCAGCAATCAAAGAATTATCAGTGAAACTTGAACTGAAACATTTTAAAATGACCTTGTTCCCATTGCTTGTAAATCGGAAGCCAAACTCAGCTCTTCTGTCATGCAGCATCACAATATATGTTGGTAACATCATTAGTAACATGTGAGGTACTAACATCATACCTGGTATTGAAATCAGCTTCAACAAGAGAAGAAGTCACAATATTTGTTTGAGTTTCTCTGCTTTTATTAGAGCAGTTTGAACTTTGATTCAAAAGATTCCAATTTTCATTCTCAATTTCAGCCAATGTTCTCACAATCATCAACCTAATACTCATTTTTTTCTTTTCTGAAACAACATTGGTTCATGTTCTTCCATAGGAACCAGTGACCTGTGGCTATCATTCCAATCAACTTATTTTTTGCTGATAATTCCTGGTGCTTCCCCTCCTCAAGCCAGCAACCCATAGACCAAGTTGAAAAGAGAGCAAAAGGAAAAGATAAAGCAGAGCTTAGTTCACTCCAGAATAACTTTGCAACTTCACATTTATAGAAAATGTGTATGATACTGTCAACATGACTGCTATATACAAAACAAGAGTTTTTTTGGATTTTGGTGAACACAGACAGGTAATATGTAGTTGGCAGTCTCTTCAGCATCAGCTTCCAAGCAAAATTTTTTACCTTTGGGATTGCATTTGAATTCCAAAGCTTTTTTCAATTCCTGCATTGATTCTAATCAGGATCTGAATTTCCTTTAATGAAGTTGTAAGCTATCTTACAACTTAAAGAGCCTTTGTCATTTTGAAACCATATCTACTTGTCTACAACATCATGTCTAGGAATATAAATTCTTGCAATTCTTGCAATTCTTTTAGTTAGTGCATCCCCAAAAATATTGGACAGGATTTCAAAGTCCCAAACTCCATCATTAATGAACTAAGATACTAACTTGAAGTTTTGAGCTTCCAAAATATTTGTGAAAATTGGCCTATCTATCCAAGGGTCCTTTAGAATGTCTCTATTTTTACCATTACCAATTTTTATCATCAGCCCCTCTCTCAGCTTTAAGATTGAGTTTTGAATGTTTCTGAAGGTCCAGGAGCAATTTATGGTAAGCTTATCATTCCAAGGATGGAAAGATGAATACCTTTCTGAAAGTAGCCTTGCCCAGATCATTTCTTTCTTATTCAGGAAATCCAAAACCCTTCTTGCATGAATGGAGTGTTTAATGATGCTAAGATCTTTAACTCCTAATCCTCCATTGTATTTGCTCAAGGTGATTTTTTCCCTAGCACACAAGATGAATCTCTTTCTTTTCTTTGCTAGAGCTCCATAAGAAACTCTTAACCATACTTTTATATCTTTTTATCACTTTCTCATTAATCCAAGTTGTAGCTAGTGTGTGAATTGGAATAGAGTTCATGACAAAATTCAAAAGAACCACTTTTCATGCTTGCGAGATGAACCTGCTACCCCATTTCTCACCTCTGTCCATAGTTTTTTCCAAAAAAATTATCTGTTGGCTGATATCAAGTTTAGATTTATCAATGAATGAGCCTAAGTATTTCATAGGTAGTTTACCTTCTTTGATACCAAGATATAAACATATTTACTTTCTCAACTTTTCTGAACATTGACTTGAAAAAATAATGTCTAATTTCATCATATTAACCTTCTGATTGGTGATTTCACAATATTGATCAAGAATAGAGGTTACTTGTGAGAAATACTTCTTACAACACGTTATGAATTAATATCAAGATGTCATCTGCAAAGAACAAATGGTTGATGACCATGTTTTACTACTTGAAAGGCTTTATCTGTCCTTTGCCAACAGCTTTTTCAATCATTCTAGATAGCAATTCTTGCAAAAGGATAAAGAAGTAAAGAGATAGTGGGTCTCCCTGCCTCACTCCTTTGAATCCTTTAAATTTTTCAGAGGAAGTTCCATTGATACTGCAACTGTAAAAAGATGATTTCAGATAGGCCATAAGCCACTCACAGAACACACTTGAAAAGTTCATTCTTTTCATGATTTCATGGACTGCTTCCCATAACACTCTATCAAAAGCTTTCTCTAAGTCTAGCTTGAGAATGAGAAATGGATTTTTCCTCTTTGATTTGCTGATGATATTGATAATTTCTGAAGCTATGATGATGTTGTCATGCAGCTTCCTATTCTGAATAAGAGCAGCCTACTCACTTGATACCACTTTATCAATACAAACCTTCAGCCTATTTACTAGCAGCTTTGATAGAATTTTATACTGAACGTTACATTGGGCTATTGGCCTATAGTCAATGATGGTTCTTAGATTTTATTTTTGTTTGTATAAAAACTAAGTTGGTAAGCCCCCAAGAGTTTGGAATGTGAACACTTTGTTGGAATTCATTAAAAACTTGCATAAGAGGTTTTTTTAAGAGCTTCTAATAGTTAAGATAAAACTCAAGATTAAAGCCATCAGGTCCTAGGGCTTTCCCTCTTCCCATGCTTTTTATTGCCACTTCAATTTCATCTAGAGAAACCTATCTTACTAACTCATCATGCATGTTGTTTGGTACCTTTTTCCAAGCAAAATCATCCAATTTATTCCATTCATCATAACATAGGTCAGTTTCTTTCCAAAGGTTACAATACCATCTTGCAAAAGCATTAGCTATTTAAGGGGTTGATTAAAGACTTTATTTTCAGCTTCTAGCTCCAGGATGCAATTCCTTCTTCTTTTGAATTTAACTAGATTATGAAAGTATCTATTGGGTGGACCTTGACACTAGAAGGTGGGGTTGAATAGTGTCAATCCCATTTCTAAATTTCTTTTAATTTAATTTTGTTTTAGCTTAATGGAATTGTTCTTTAATGAATAATATGTTCACAATTCAATCTCAATAATGAAAGCGAGTAAAAAATAATGCAAGCAAAGTAATTTATAGTGGTTCGGCCAACTACCTACTCCACTACCTTGGCTCCTTACCAAGGATTTCTAAACACTACTTTATAGATATTATGTTTCTCTTTGAATACACTTGAGGACACCCTTCTCCCTCACTTGGAGAACACCTCAATCCTATTCACCTAGGTAAAACACAAATCTACAAAGTTGACCCTAAATGTTTCCTAGCACACCTAGCAAGCTATCTTAACGAGAAAATAAGTTTCAATAAAGATTAAATACAAGGAAAGAGCTAATGAAAGAAAAATTGAACCAAGCTTCTTTCCACCGCATTATTTTCTTCAACTTGCAAATGGATGATGACTTCAATGAATGCGGCACAGTTGAAGCAGAGAGAAGCGCCTGAAAGATGTTGAGATTGGGAGCAGAGAGCGTGCGAGAGCTTTGATCGTATGAAGGCTTGGAGAACTTCTTTTTTAAGTGCTTAATAAAATTTCTAAGAAAATTTAAAGAAGGTAGGTGAGGGGTATTTATAACCCCTCAGACGAACGGCCGTTCAACGGATAAAAAATCGACCATTGAAGCCGTTCGGTCGCAAGGCCGGTCGATCAGTCGGTCGATTGACGGATCGACCGCCAGTGCGACCGCTCGCACCTAAGAGAGGTCGGTCGACCGACGGGTCGATCGGCAACAATTCTTCCGTCACCCGGTCGACCCGTCGCTCGATCGATTGGTTACAGCGAGTCGCGCTAACACATGATTGGTCGATCGCTACTCTCGGGCATTTTATTGCCTCTGTCGGTCGACCGACACAGCCTATCTATTCTGCCGTTGCAACCTTCGGTCGACCAACTGGTCGATCGAATGCTTCGGCCAATTTCTAGTGATCTTCGGTCGACCAGTCGATCGACTGAATAGGCTGCTGCGCCATTCTAATGCCTCGTTCGATCGATCGACCGGTCGACCGAACCCAGGCTGAGGATGTTTAGTTCCTTACATTTTTACATGCCATTTCTAAGGGTTTGGTTACCAAGTTTCAACTTGGATAACCTTACATTTTAGGCTCGGGATAAACTATCCTAAGGATATATTACATTGAATCTACTTGACTTAATCCCCGAGCCTTTCTTCATCGTCTTCTTCTTCCGTTTCTTCGACGATCTTTTTCATCGTCTTGATTGAATGAAATTGGCATGAGTATCGCAAGCTCAACCTGAACTCAAAACTTCATACTAGGATTAAATACATGTTTGTTATCATCAAAATAAAGATCGAGGCTTAAGAGAGACCCTTAAGCCAACAATCTCCCCCTTTTTGATGATGACAAATATTACATTAGAATTTAAGAGAATATATGCATTTGTGAGTTTGAGTTAAGGCATTCAAGAGTTAGGGTACGCAAGAAAATATAACATTTGCATTCCATTACTTATAACTCAACCTATGCTCCCCCTATCAATGTGCATATTAACTTTTTAATAACTTAACTTATGCTCCCCCTACCTATATTTCTTCCCCTTAACTATAAACTCACACTACCTATATGTATCGTGAAAATCAAGTGTGACCTTTCTTTTTCTCCCCCTTTTGACATCAACAAAAAAGGTTAAGAATCAAGATACAATTAATGATATTTCATTATAAAACCAAAAAACCGAGAAAGCCATAAAAACCAAGTATCATCTACCATTATAGTCCTTCCCATCAATGTGAGCCTATAGAAAGCAAACATCAATAGGTCGCAAAGCCCCACTACAGAGCAATACATAAGTGTGATGACACCTTTATAAAATGCAAGTTTTGAAATCATGTAAATTTTGAAGAAAATTCTCTTTAAACACAAGGTAAAGCACAAATTCCTAGTTGCATCCTTAAGGTTGTGAAACTTTCTTCAACTAAGGGTTTTGTAAATATATCGGCAAGTTGTTTATCGGTGGATACAAATTCTACCAATATATTTCCCTTAGCTACATTATCCCTAAGAAAATGACGTCTCAAATCAATATGCTTAGTTCTAGAGTGTAAGATAGGATTTTTGGTTAAATTAATTGCATTATTATTATCACAATGTATAGGGGCAAGAATATCTAAGTCCATAGTCTAAAAGGGTTTGTTTCATCCAAAGGACTTGCGCACAACAACTAGCCGCGGTGATGTATTCCGCTTCGGTAGTTGAAAGCGCAACTGAGTTTTGTTTCTTTGAGAACCAAGAAACAAGACTTGCTCCTAGAAATTGACAACACCCACTAGTGTTTTTCCTATCTATCTTACATCCGGCAAAATCAGCGTCCGAAAAACCGATTAAATCAAATGATGCATGACATGGATACCATAATCCTAAGTCAACTGTACCCTTTAGATATCTCAATATACGTTTTACCGCACTTATATGAGACATCTTAGGGCAAGATTGAAACCTAGCATATAGACACACACTAAACATGATATCGGGTCTACTTGCAGTTAAATAAAGGAGACTACCGATCATACCTCGACATCATTTTTCGTCCACTTTAATGCCCTCTTTATCTTTGTCAAGCTTGATTGATGCGCTCATAGGTGTAGAAGCTATCTTAGCTTTATTCATTCCAAATCTTTTGATGAGCTCCTTTGTGTACTTAGTTTGATTGATGAAGATCCCTTTATTGGTTTGCTTGATTTGGAGACCAAGCATGAAGGAGAGCTTTCCCATCATGCTCATCTCAAATTCATTATGCATACACTTAGCAAACCACTCACAAAGCATTTCATTAGTGACACCAAAAATTATATCATCAACATATATTTGAACTAATAATATGTCATTTTCATTGTGCTTAATGAAAAGTGAAACATCCGCTTTTTCTATGTCAAAACCTTGTTCGATTAAGAAAATAGAGAGTCTTTCATACCAAGCCCTAGGGGCTTATTTTAAACCATATAAAGTCTTTTTAAGTTTGAAAACATAATTTGGAAACTTAACTTTCAAAACTAGGGGGTTGTTCAACATACACTTCTTCATTTATAAAACCATTTAAAAATGCACTTTTCACATCCATTTGAAAAAGTTTAAAACCTTTAAAGCTAGCAAATGCTAAAAGCATCCTAATTGCTTCTAATCTAGCTACGGGAGCATATGTTTCATTATAGTCTATTCCTTCTTGTTGGTTGTACCCTTGTGCCACTAACCTAGCTTTATTTCCAATGACTAGTCCTTCTTCATCTAGCTTATTCCTAAATACCCACTTGATTCCAATTATGGTTTGATCACTAGATCTAGGCACTAAGTTCCATAATCATTTCTATCAAATTGATTGAGTTCCTCTTGCATGGCTAATACCCAAAATTCATCTTCTATAGTTTCATTAACATTCTTAGGCTCTACTTGAGAAACAAAAGCTACATATTGGCATAAATTTTTAAGCTTAGAACGTGTTACCACTCCCGTTGAAGGCTCTCCAATGACTTGATCTATTGGATGATCTCTTACCAATCGGTATTCTTTAGGGAGAGGTGGTAGAGCTTCTTCTTCATCATCTTCGACTTGAGGTTGACTTGAGGATGGAGGTTCTTCATGTTGGGTCTCCTCATTATCTTCATTTTCAACTTTCTTATCATGAAGTGTGAGATCTTCAAGCTCCTTACCTACATTCACAATCTTGACATTTCTTGAAAAATCATTAGTTTCATTGAAAGTAACATGCATGGATTCTTCCACTATCATAGTTCTACGGTTATAAACTCTATAAGTCTTAGAACTAATGGAGTAGCCTAGGAAAATTCTTTCATCGAATTTAGCATCAAATTTTCCTAAATTCTTCTTAGTATTTAAAATAAAGCATTTACATCCAAAAGTATGAAAATATCCCACATTTGGGATTTTACCATTCCAAAGCTCAAAATGGGTTTTCTTGATTTTTGGTCTTAATAAAACATGATTAAGAACATAACAAGAAGTATTTATAGCTTCGGCCCAAAAATATTTAGACAAATTATTCTCACACAACATGATCCTAGCCATTTCTTGAAGGATTTTATTCTTCCTCTCAACCACCTCATTTTGTTGAGGGGTCCTAGGGGAAGAAAAGGTATGTTGAATACCTAAATCATCACAAAACTCGAAAAAAAAAAAATTCTTAAACTCCCCTCCATTGTCACTCCTAATTTTCAAAATAGAAACTCCACTTTCATTTGAAACCTTTTTTGCAAATTTTTTGAAAAACTCAAATATTTTATTTTTCTTAGCAACAAAGAAAACCCATGTAAATCTAGAAAAATCATCAACCAAAACATAGCAATAAAGCTTTCCACCTAGACTAGCTACATCACATGGACCAAAGAGATCCATGTGTACAAGCTCAAGAATTCTAGATGTACGAACTTGATTAATACTATGAAAAGAAGATTTTACTTACTTACCTAGTTGACATGCATCACAAGGTTTATCTTTTTCAAATTTTATCTTTGGCAAGCCTTTTACTAAGTCTTTCCGTGATATCTCTTGGATGAGGCTCATGCTAGCATGTCCTAACCTTCTATGCCACAACCAAGAGTCATTCTCCATAGCAACTAAGCATCTAACATGAGGATTGAGCAAGATATTTAATTCTAGGGTGTATACATTTTCTTGCCTATTTCCTATGAACATGATATCATTTGAGGGTGTGCTTCTAATAATGCATTTAGATGCTTCAAAGATTATTATGTACACATTATCACATAGTTGAGATATGCTAATCAAGTTATGCTTTAAACCATGAACTAATAAAATATCCTTGATACATGGGTAAGGGAGTATACCTATGTCACAAATGCCAACAATCTTACCTTTGACATTGTCTCCAAATGTGACATGTCCACCATCTTTGCTTGATAGGGTTGCGAACAAGTTGATATTTCCGATCATGTGCCTCGAGCAACCGCTATCCAAGATCCAAGTACTCCTACTTGGTTGAGGATGCTTCTCCACCTACAAAAGGAGAAGACACTATCTTAGGTACCCAAATTTTTTTGGGTCCTTGGATGTTAGTCACTTTTGGAACTCATGTGAATCTTACATTTGGGTTCCTCTTTAATGCACAATCTTTGGCCATATGGCCAAAAATACCACACGAAAAACAATTACCATGAATTTTTTTTTTTGTGTGTGTGTGAGCATGAGAGTGTGATGATTTCTTTTTGTTGATAACTTTTGACATGACATTTTGAATCGTTGTCATTTTCTCTTTGAGCATGCAAAGTTCTTTCTTTAATGTTAGCATGCTATCATTTAAATGTTCTATTGTATCACATAAATACTTGTTTTCTTTTTCTAATTTTTCATTGTCTATTTTTAGGTCCTTATTAGTCTTTTTTAGGGTGCACTTTTCTTCCTTAAGATTTTCTATTTGTGTCCTAAGGTTATTGCATGAAAGTATTAAGCTATCATTTTCAATTTCTAAGGATCTATTGTCCTTTTTGAGATCCTAAATTTTCTTCTAATTGCAATGAATTCCTCATGCATTTGCTCAAATTCATTTTGTAATTCTTCTTGAGTAAAAGAAACTTCACCAAAAGTAAATTTTACATCATCCTCCTTTGCCATCAGGCAAAGGTTTGCTTTTTCACTCCTTGCCTCTTCTTCACTTGATGAGGCTTCGCTTTCGTCCCATGTAGCCATCATTGCCTTCTTCTTCTTTTTGTACTTTTCTTTCTTGTGAGGGTTGGAGGTAGCGGCCATCTTTAGAAGCGGACAATCTTTCCTTAGGTGCCCCGTCTTATTGCAACTGTAGCACGTGTAACCACTTCTTCCTTTTCTCATGCCTCCCTTCATGAAGCTCATAAACCTTCTTGCAGGCATCGCCACTTCTTCAAGGTCATCCATCTCTTCCTCGGATGACGATGTCTCTTTGGCTCGATAGGATGCTTTTAAGGCAATGGCCTTGCCTTTCAAAGCATCTTCTTCTTGATATTGCATTGTTTCATGTGGGTCTCATGTGTCATGAGAGACCCAATGATCTCGGTGATCTTCAATTGACTCAACTCCTTGGCTTCCATGATGGCGGTTACTTTGGGCTCTCAGGATTTTGGAAGGGATCGGAAGAGTTTCCTTACCTTATCCTCTTCCTTTATTTCCCTGCCAAGGTTAGCTAAGCCATTTGTAATATTTTGAAACCTAGCATACATGGTATCAATGGACTCATGTAAAAGCATTTTAAATATTTCATAGTCATGCATGAGTAAATTGATTTTAGATTCTTTTACTTGTGAAGTCCCTTCATGGGTGGTCTCTAGGACCTTCCATATTTCATATGCGGACTTGCATGTGGAGATCCTATTAAATTCATTAATTGATAGGCCGCAATATAGAGCATTGACGGCCTTGGCATTAGCATTAAACAGCCTAATTTTCTCTTGGTCCCATTGGTCCATATCCTTAGTGGGTTGTTTATACTCCACTAAGATCATTCTTCATACACCCATGTCTAATGATTGAAGGAAGTCATTCATGCGGATTTTCCAATAAGCATAGTTGCTTCCATCAAATAAAGGTGGAGTATGGGTAGAGGACCATTGAGCTAATTGAATTTCATTAGACATGATTGTTAATTTGTAGGGAAGATGGTTAGATCTTAGCCTACTACTTTGCTCTGATACCAATTGTTGGGTGGACCTTGACACTAGAAGGGGGGTTGAATAGTGTCAATCCCCTTTTTAAATTTCTTTTAATTTAATTTTATCTTAGCTTAATAGAATTGTTCTTTAATGAATGATATGATCACAATTCAATCTCAATAATGAAAGCGAGTAAAAAGCAATGCAAGCAAAGCAATTTATAGTGGTTCGGCCAACCGCCTACTCCACTACCTTGGCTCCTTACCAAGGATTTCTAAACACTACTTTATAGATTTTATGTTTCCCTTTGAATACACTTGAGGACACCCTTCTCCCTCACTTGGAGAACACCTCAATCCTATTCACCTAGGCAAAATACAAATCTACAAAGTTGACCCTAAGTGTTTCCTAGCACACCTAGCAAGCTATCTTAACGAGAAAACAAGTTTCAATAAAGATTAAATACAAGGAAAGAGCTAATGAAAGAAAAATTGAACCAAGCTTCTTTCCACCGCCTTCTCTTCTTCAACTTGCAAAAGGATGATGACTTCAATGAATGCGGCATAGTTGAAGCAGAGAGAAGCACCTGGAAGATGTTGAGATTGGGAGCAGTGAGCACGCGAGAGCTTTGATCGTATGAAGGCTTCGAAAACTTCTTTTTTAAATGCTTAATAAAATTTCTAAGAAAATTTAAAGAAGGTAGGGGAGGGGTATTTATAATCCCTTAGACGAACGGCCGTTCAACGGATAAAAAATCGACTGTTGAAGCCGTTCGGTCGCAAGGCCGGTCGATCAGTCGGTTGATCGATAGATCGACCGCCAGTGCGATTGCTCGCAGCTAAGAGAGGCTGGTCGACCGACGGGTCGACCGCCAACAATTCTTTCATCACCCGATCGACCCGTCGGTCGACTGATTGGGTGCATCGAGTCGCGCTAACACATGATCGGTCGACCGCTACTCTCGGGCATTTTATCGCCTTTGTCGATCGACTGACGCAGCCTATCTATTCTGCCGTTGCAACCTTCGGTCGATCAACTGGTCGACCGAATGCTTCGGCCAATTTCTAGCCATCTTCGGTCGACCAGTCGGTCGACCGAATAGGCTGCTGCGCCATTCTAATGCCTCGTTCGGTCAACTGACCGATCGACCGAACCCAGGCTGAGGATGTTTAGTTCCTTACATTTTTACATGTCATTTCTAAGGGTTTGGTTACCAAGTTTCAACTTGGATAACCTTACATTTTAGGCTTAGGATAAACTATCATAAGGATATATTACATTGAATCTACTTGACTTAATCCCCGAGCCTTTCTTCATCGTCTTCTTCTTCCATTTCTTCGATGATCTTTTCTGTCGTCTTGATTGAATGGAATTGGCATGAGTATCACAACCTCAACCTGAACTTAAAACTTCATACTAGGATTAAATACATATTTGTTATCATCAAAATAAAGATCGAGGCTTAAGAGAGACCCTTAAGCCAACAGTATCTAGTATTCTTATCATTATTTTCTAACCAGTTTACCCTAGCTTTAGACCACCATTTTACATGTATCTGCCTGTTTAGTGCCATGCTTTTGTTTATGAGACTTTTCAACCTTGTGATATCCTGGTCATTGCATTGTTCTTGAGCTTCAAATTTTTCAAGGACCTCTATCTCATCCAAAGTTGATTTCAATTCTTTCTCAATTGAGCCAACTTCATTTTTGTTCCATTCTTCTAGATTTCTGCTTAACTGTTTGAGCTTATTTGCAAACTGATCCATGGTAAAACAACTGACACCACACTTAGACCATGCAGACTTGGTGATAGAATAAGCTTCCTGGTATTCAAACCAATACATTTCAAAAATAAAGCTCATTTTCCGAAACTTTGGGTAGTTATTTGGCCTTGTATCCACTAGGATTGGTTTGTGGTCAAATGCAATCCTACTGAGATGGTAAACCACTGTTTTATTAAAGATTGAAAGCCAATTCTCATTGGCATAGGCTCTATCAAGCCTTATCATAACCCTTTTGTCCCCCAATCTATTATTGGTCCATGTAAACCTTGTGCCATTGAAGCCTAAATCAAAGAGCCCGGCTGAGGAGCAGAAATCCTTGAAGGAATCCAGTGAAGCACCTGAAGAAAAAGGCATTCCACCCAGTTTATCATCCCGACTCTCAATAAAATTGAAGTCAACAATAATTAACCATGGGGTGTGACTGATTTCTATATTTCTAAGAAGCTCCCATAGTAAACTTCTATCTTTGCCATCATTGTTAGCGTATATCCCAGACAATAACCAAGGGTTGGAGCCTTTTTTGTTTATCAATAGGTGGATGGCTTGGCTACAAGAATAAATTTCCCTTATCTCATAGGCTAGGAAGCACGAACACTTCCAACGACTGCCGTGTCCGCGTGTCCGACATGCCGCGGACACCGACACACGTGTCCGACGTGTCGAAGAGTGTCTTGACTAGTCAATTTTTTTCTTTGCCCGGACACGGCTCGGACACGCGTGTCGGACCAGTCATTTTTTTTTTGCTCGCTCCTCAGCAAGAATCGTCGCTTCGCCGCTCTTCCGGATACCAGACGAGTTGGAGAACGTATACTCGTGCCACCACCCTCATTGAGTGAAAACAGACTCCGGAGAGGCGAAGACGGTATGCTTTCTGAATAATACTATATTGCTCTATTTTTCTTGGATTAGCTCTATTTTTATTTCATGTGAAACATTTGATTGCTCTATTTCTCTTGATGAGTTTTCATCGATTAATGAAGATAATGGAATCATTGAAGTTGCCAATCTTTCTCTTGATGAGCCAGAGTTGGATAGAGTAATATTTTCCAATGAAGAAGATAACAATAATGATTGATGAAGAAGATAGTTAGTGAGACTCTAGTTAACTTTTTGTTTACATGTGATTGTACATCACTATTTCTACTAATTAGACATGCTAACCTATGAATTTTTTTGGAGATGTCAATACATGTCTAGGAATTTTTGTTTGCACGTGGTTGTGCCTTGTGCTTTTGGAAAGACTTAGAAATAGTAAGTATTTGTTCATACTGAAAATTTGAAGTTTAGCATCAATAAAAATAAAATGATATATATTGATATGAATTGTGTGTTTTTTTTAAATTTTTAAATTTTTTAAATTTATCTATATATGTCGTGTTCGTGTCTTGTAAAATTTTGAAGTTAGTGTGTCCCCGTGTTCGTGTCCGTGTCGTGTCCCGTGTTCGTGTCCGTGTCGGTGCATCCTAGCTCATAGGTGTCTACTTTCCAAGCAAAAATAATGCCCTACTCTACCATCACCAGTAACAAAAACTCCTGACCAATTATCACCAAGTTTTTTGACACAGTACACAGAGTTATCTTTTTCCAAGTGAGTTTCTAACAGAAGCAACATATCAAAGTTATGTTTTTTTTCAGCATTTCCAAGTGATCCCAAGCAACAGCCTTGAGACCACCCCTGATGTTCCAGCTGAGAAGTCTCATCCTCGATCCAAAATAATGGTATCTTTATTCCCTCCTGCAAGAGGATCTCCATCTGTGTCAACTAACTTAGCATCATTTGAATGCTTTTTCTTCTTGGCTTTATTTTGCCTCAGATTTAAAGGAAAAGTGGATGAGTGAACACTTTGAGAAATTCTGGTGCCCTTGACTTGAGGAGAAACATACAAATCAGGAACCAATCCATCGAAAATCAGCTCATCTCTTTCTTTTATTTTGTTAACAGTAACCATAAAGGTGTCAGTCAGCTTGTTATGAAATTCATCCAATTTCTTCTCCATGTTGACAGGCACCTGAATTGGCTCATTTGATCCTGTGCTAAATTCTATCATGTTGATACCTTTGTTTTTTTAATCTATTCCTTGTTGTTTGCCTTCTTTCATGAAAGGGTTATCAGTGATTCTAACTGTTTGACCTCCATACCTGGAACTAAAATTTTTAGTAACAAAGATATCAGAAGTGTTGTTCATCTTCTTACTTTTATCAGCACCACTTGCATATGTGCTACTATCTTCTCTTAATTTTTCAAAACCATTTGAGGCTTTTAAGTTCATATCCACTTTTTGCTTATTACTACTTCTTCCTCTTTTGTTTACTACTTGTCATGGCCCATGCACTTCTTTATTAGGAGATTCAATCTCCATTTGCCCATCAATCCTCTGACTCACATTCTTCCTATTTATTTCTATATCATTCTCTCCATTTTGAGCATTCATTGTGTTAGAACAATGATCAATTGTGTGCCCTATCTTTCCACGGCTGAAACAAAGTTTAGGAATGTTTTCGATAGCAAGAGCTTGCCAGAATCTAGTTCCCCATAGACCATTTGGGACAACCTTAGAGAGATCCCAAAGCACGCAAATTTTGATAAATTTTGCCCTTTGACCCTTTAAGGTGATTTCATCGATCTTAATAGGCTTGCCTAAGGTTGATGCCAGCTGAAGCAATACCTCCTTATGGATATATTCGACCGGCAACCCTGAAAATTGCACCCAAACAGGGATGGAATCAATGCGTTCAAACATTGGTTGGAAATTCCCCCTCCAAGGAATGAGCAGCAGTGCTTGACCACCAAGGAACCAGGGGCCACCAGTTAACACAGAGTTCATATCTTCATTACTAACAAACTTAAAACAAAAGAAGCCCGATGCTAAGTCAATTATTTGAACACTGCATTTGATCTTTCAGATTCTTGGTATAATCTTCTGGATCAATCCCAATGGTGGAGTTTTCTCATAAAATTTTTCGTATAAAGTGTTAATCCACTGAGATCTTGCAACCACTATTGTACTTTCGTCAATGCTGACTTCACCGGAACAACTAGATTGAATCAATTTAAATTTCTCGTTTGAACAATTTCTTTCATCCATTTTCCCAAACAGTTGAGCTTCCTTGAACAGAGCCACCCAGGAGGCGGGATATTTTTGATTACTAATAGCGAATTTTTTTATTTCAGGAGCATTCAATTGCTTAAGTGATACCTCAGCAAATCGATCGGGGACTGAGTACTTCTCAACATTTACAGAAATATTCATAGATATATTTGCAGATACAATACCATGAATGAAAACTTCCTTGGGGACTTCAGAAGATATACCTGAAGATCGCTCAATCCCAGGAGTTTTAGTGGCGTCCGAAGTAGAAGCCCTCGATCTTGCCAGTTTTGCTGCTTCATCGCTTGGATCAGGGGGTTTCTTCGGTTTAGGAATCAAGATCAAAAGTGATCCATGTTCATCCTCCAAGGGGCTTATTGTCGCCAGAGTCTTCTCGCTCATGTTTTTTTTCCAAAGCTGAGTAATGTTGACTGAATCGTGTTAATTTTGATTACCCTTAAAAATGCAGTTATCCATATTGTTAAGGTGACAAGAGACGTAGATTAGATGTGCAACAAGCATTAATTATATGCAATAATATAATTTAAGATATATTATCATCTCGAGTGTGCGTGATGAAATCCTTTTAATATGCTTCCGCACAATGTCTAGGACTAGGTTCTCTTTGATACTATTTTGTTACGATTCGTTTGATGGGATAACTAATCCATCGACTTTGTATACCTAAACCATTGGCCTAATTAAAATGCTTAAGCTTAAGTTAATAATAGTGCATCCATCAAGTCTTATAAATCAACATAACACCTAATATATTCTCAATATAGGATTAAATCGAGATATTACAATGTTAATTTCTAAATTTGACTTATTAGACCATTTGATATGGTCCATATTTCTCAAGTGTGACTAGTTCTAATTTAATTTTTGGACTTGATCCAAACTAAGTCTCAAATTGCAATTACAACAGTTTAATGGATTTATCCCATCATATAATCAATAACAATTTGTTGAGAGGGATAGAATTACTTTCCTTCTTAAACTCTCTCCAATTGTCTAATTCACATATAATCCAAAGTACCACTATGCATACCTTGTCCGACGTCCATGCGTGCTGACTTTTGTAAATTAAATCTCAAAACCAAGTTCATAACATTTTTATCGAGCCACCCAGTGCATGTAGCTATTTTGGTTTCAATTCTTATCATATGAGTGGAATTGAGTCTCTTATCGTAATTGAGCCAGTATGAATTGAAGTATATATGATCGATCAATTCGTGTAGAGTTTTTGAAAAAGTAAGGATTGTTTGAAAGCGAATCAATTCAATGATATGATTTTTTCTTTAACCACGTTACATGTCACCAACAATTTTGTTTCACGTCAAATATGAGTAGCACAATTGATAATAATATCTTATATATTATTTAAAAATTTATAATTTAAATTTTAATATGATCATATATCTGATTTTTCATCTTTATTTTTTTTAAAAAAACCAACTATATTCATTCTGTAAATTTGAATTTAAGTTTGTGAAGAATGATTGAATTTACTTTCTCTCTTCTCTTTGATCTCACTGATCAAATTCCCCATATCAAATTCGTGCTTATATTTATAAATTTGATCTTAAAATCAAATTGACCATATCAATTTTATCAAGTCACTCGATCTATGTTAACTGTGAGTAGTATAGCTGGTGGCAACATCTTGAATATTTTTTAAAAATTTAGGATTCAAATCTTAGTATACACCATCTTTACTTAAAAAAAAATTATTCTGTTTATCCCAAGTTTTTAAGGTCTAGCTAATTCTTCAACTATTGGGTTTTGTCTAAATTAAGTGGATAAGGCACCAAGGATGGCTAAAGTTCGTAGATCAATTTGTCAAAAATGTTTATTTAAAATTTAAATCGAAAGAGATGGATATTGATTGAAATCAATTTAGGAATGACAATTGAAATCGGTTAATCATGATTAATCGAATCGCAAAATCGGTTTTGAATAATGAATTTGTGGTTCAATTTCAATTTCAGTTAGAGAATATGAATAATCGATTAAATATGATTCAGTTTTTGTTATTGATTTGCGGATAACCGGTAACCGAAACCGCTATAATTAATTATTTTAATTATTTTTAAATATTTCAAAATTTACTTTACTAATCGGTTACTCATTGACTTAATCAGTTAGTAAACAAGTAACCGATTATGTTCGAACCGAACTAACTGATTTCGATTTCAGATACTAGTTTTTGAAATCGAATGATTTTGATTTGGATTAACAGATTTTTAATCGATTATAATTTGGATTAACCACAAAAATATAATTAATTGAACCGTTGTCGTCCCTGGTCAAAGATGTTGGTATTGTCGTGTTGATATGAAAAGATCTAATGAGTCATTTTCTTGATGGACTAATGAGAACATATTCAAATTTGAGTATATATATATATAAAAGAATATTTTATGAATTAAAATTAATTATTCTCAGTGTTACCAAGCTATTCTAGACTTTGTCCAAAATTTATAAAAGTAAATTTAAATTAAAAATAATAAAATATTTTGAAACCCTAGCACTCTTTTATATCATAAAAATATATTTTATAAATTAAAATTATTTTTTATGATTATAAAGTTATTCTAGACTTAAAAAAAAAGTCAATAACATGTTCTTTAAAAAATAATTTTAGTCAATATAATATATTTTTTTATGATATGAAAGAGATATTAAAGTCTAAAAAGTATATTTCAATTTAGTATTATATAGACTTAATTTGGACAAAAATTTCTAAAGTATTATAGATTTTTGCTCGTTGGAATAACTTTATATCTCTAAAAAATTAATTTTAAATCATGAAGTATATTTTTCATACTATAAATATGGTTCAGGGTCTAAAACAATATTTTGCACCAAAATATTCATTCTTTTTAATTTAAATTTAATTTTATAAACTTCAAAATTTAATTCTAATTCATAAAATATAATTTTTATGATATAAAAGATGTGCTAGAGTCTAAAAAAATATTTTGAACTAAAATATTTTTTTTGTTTTTCATTTAAATTTAGTGTTATAGATTTTAACAAAAATTTCTAACCTATTATAGACTTTTATCCAAAGTATATGATAATTTTATAACTTTAAAAATAATTTTAATTAATGAAAATTTTCTTTTATAATACAAAAGAGCGGCTAGGGTCTAAAAAATATTTTGGACCAAAATATTTTATTATTTTAATTTTAATTTAATTTTGTAGACTTCGAGATTTCGAGCAAAATATTTTTAATACATTAGAGAATTTTAGCCTAAATCTTTTTTTAAAACCCCATATTCCTAGTGCGTCTTTTTGATCGTAAAAATAAATTTTATGAATTAAAATTATTTTTTAAATTTAAAAGTTATTGTATGCCTTTTAAAAAACTACGAGATATGAAATAATTTAATTAGTACAAAGTAAGTTTCCCTCAGTATAAAATTCTAACCTTGTGTGATTTTTCATCTGAAGTGTGAGATAGAAATGTACTTTTTTATTCGTACTTTTTAGAAAGAAAAAAAGGAAAAATCTCCATTCTCCAGCACTTCTTCCTCAATTCATAATCAACGGGTAAAACATAGAATAATTCCATTTTTTCGTAGTTACCTACTAATACATATATGTAAATAAATTATTGTTTGCAGTGTTTTTTTATATTATGAAAGTCGTGTAATTTCTATTAATTTATATTCTACTATAATAAAAAGCCATAAAAAAGTAAAATCATTGAAAATTTAATAATGATTATAAAAAATTGAACTGAGATATTTAAGTTTTAATTAAAACCGATTTACTGCAGTTTTAATTAATTAGACACCGATAAACTTTGTACAGATAATTGAGACAAGCTCTTAAGAATAATAATAATAATTTTAACTGAAACAATCCAATCTGATCAAACCACATAAATCCAATCAAAATCAAACTTGGTTAACTAAATTTGGAATTGGAAGGGGCTCAATTTTGAAAACCTTGAACCAAGACCAACTAATTAATTAAGTTGGTTTAGTGCTGCATTTGGTTAAAGTTCACCTTCAACCAACCAACCAACCAAAGATCTATGTTCTCTTCCTCACAAAGTTGCAATCCTAACTTAAGCAAGCCAGAGAATTTGACATTCAATTGACTTTATCAATGTATTAAGCCTGATAACCAAAATGGACTCCAGTTGAATCTTCTTATCACATGAGGTGTGAAGGAATTCAGTAAAAATGACAGTTAATTCAACCTTACTATTATTCTTGTGTGAAATTATTGTGAATAATTGGTGGTTCATAGTTTTCAAAATGTCGAGAGATGGTGCCAAGGGCGACTCTCCCAGCCGCGGTAAACTCCCCTTGCAAATCTGGATCTCAAAGCCAAAGAAGCCGCCGAATCCCCTCAAGGATGGCGATGTTGCTTCTTCTTCGCATCGTCCTTTCAACAAGGTGCTCAAGTCTACTTCACACGGTATGGAGGAGACTCAATCTGGAGTCGAAGAGATTAAAAAAGATTCGATGGCAAGAGCTGCTATTGCTGGATCAAGACCTAATTTCCCAAAGGTGGATTCAAATAAGCCTAATTCATGGGCTGCGCTGTTCAAAAAGACCAATCTTCGTTTTGCTCCTAAAACTAGCAAGAGGGCGGAATCCATGATCAAAGTTATCCAAGAAAACTCCTATGACAAAGTGTTCATTGATGATGAACTGATGGAATTAGCCGGGCTTAACTGGACGAACTGCTTATATGGTAAATTTTTCGGAAAGACCCCTCAGTTAGCTTTGGTTCAAAATATCATGCCTAGGATCTGGAAAATAAAACACAGCATGCATGTAATTGATCTAGCTTCTGGTTTTTTTTGCTTTAAATTTACAAATATTGATGATATGAATGTTGTTCTATCAAACGGACCTTGGTTTCTTAATGGCCAAGTCCTGCTACTTATTCCTTGGAAAGCCAACTTCTAGCCATTACTTGAGAAAATTGACACCATTCCAATTTGGATGTAATTTTTGGAATTGCCAGTGGAATATCTCCAAAAAAACATTATGTTCAAATTTGCTTCACCAATGGGACAGCCAATAAAGGTTGATGAAGTCACTAACAGAGGGTTGATGGCTAAGTATGCTAGAATCTGCATTTTATGGAAGTTGAACAATAAGGTTCCGAATGGTATCTAGATAAATTGTATGGGCTGCAGGATTCGGCAATCTATAGCTTTTGAAAACATCCCTAAACTCTGTTATGGATGCAGGAAACTAGGTCATCTGGCTGAATCCTGTTTTGAAACCATCAAGTCTAATGAAGCTATTAGTAAGTCAACTGACAATGATGAAGAAGGCATACTTAAAGTTAGCAATGATACTGGAGCTGATTCCAAAGAGGAAAGCAAGGATTCTGAAATATATGGACCTTGGCAGCTGGTCAGTAGTAAGAGAAGGAATGGTGCCAAGAAAAATGATAGCTTAAAATCAAAGTCTGTTGTTCAACATGAAAAAAGAGTTATTCAGATAAGCACATTGTTCTGGATAATGTGAATGCTGAAAATGGAATGATTTCAAAGATGGCCAAAGAAACTTCTGTCCAAACTGATAATGAGATGAACTGGTTCACTCCCAGTCTTCATGAAAGAGCACCAAATTGTTCATTGGAGAACCCATTTAGTAAATTGGAACATAATAAAGCTCAGACATTAAGCAGTAAGTCAGTCAATTTTGCCACACCCAAATCTAGGATAGTTAAAGTACCTGTAGATGCAGATAAAGAAATTGAATCCCTCCATAAAAAGATGACAGAGATCTTTGAGATTACTGTCAGTGAAATAAAAGGGGATAGTGTCATTGAACAGGAGGATATGAATGCTGATTTATCTATCAATTCCCATTTGAGAAGCTCAAGGAGGAGGAAACCTGGTTTGTAAAATGTTCACATTTTTAATTTTCCCTTTGATGTAAAGCAAAACAAAGGCAAGAAGAGAAGGTACTCCCATGATTTAAAGACTGCACAGCCAGATGATGACCCCTCTCAAAACCAGGGGATGAATACTTCAAATACCCAGTGATGATGAAAATATTATCCTGGAATATTAGAGGACTTAAGGTTGCTTCATGGGATCACCTTAAGATCTTAATGGATAATAAAAAGCCAGATTTTGTTCTACTGGTTGAAACTCATCTAACAGAGTCCAACTCGATCAGTATTATGTATAAATAGATTTGGGCTTAGCTGGTATGACACTTTTGTGGCTGGAGATGGTAGATCTGGTGGCATCATACTAGCTTGGAAAATACTTTGTTATGATGTTAAAAAAGTTTTTGAATGTAGCCAACTTCTGAATGCCATGGTTTACCCCAAAAATGGTAAACTGGCTGCTGAGTGATATTTATGCTAGCAATAAGCCTGCAGACAGAACTTTGATATGGAATTTCCTGGGTAAACTTGATCTAGATAATTAACCATGGTTAATCATAGGAGATTTTAACTGTATTGACAATCAGGAAGATAAAAAAGGGGGTATTGATTTTAAATAGAGGCCTTCCAACAGTGCATTCAGAGATATGTGTTTAGAGATTGGTTTATCTGGTGTCAGATACTATGGTAGCAAATTTACATGGTGCAACAATAGGCTTGACACACGGAGAATTTCAGCTAGACTTGATAAAGCTTACATTAATTGGAGTTGGGTCAATGATTTCAGCAAGAACTCTATGTATCATCTTTGCAAAATTGCTTCTGACCATAAGCCTGTTATACTCATAGCCGAGAAGGAAAACATAATCAGGAATTTAAAAAGAGATTTTGTTTTTGAACACTTTTGGCTTGACTATACCGAAGTTGAGCAGATTATTAGAAACCTTTGGATGCATAGCAATGATGATGTAAATAGCATGTTGGGGACCAGTCATTGCCTAAACTCTTTGGGGAATAAACTCACTACTGGGGCAAAACAAAATGTTGGCAACCTTGATAGGGAACTTAAAGAAGCCAAGGCTGAGCTTGAAAAGCTAGACCATTTAGATGAACTGGGTCTCTGCAATGATCAAGACATCATAAATATGCAATGCCTATCAAATAAAGTGATGGCTCTCAATATGCAGATGCACATTTTGTGGTGGTCTAAAGCCAGAACAAAATGGTTAGATGAAAATGATAAAAACACCAAGTTTTTTCATGACCTTGCTAAATTCAAAAAAAAGCAGGAATAACATCAATTGTATTAAAGTGGATAATGACATAATTAAAGACTCTTAGGATATTGCAAACGTTTTTGCCAACTAGTACAAGGGACTGTGGAGCAATGATCCTGTAAACATTATGTAGGATGAATGGAAGCTGACAAAGGAATTAAAATGGAAGAAAATTCCTAATAGAATGAAAGAACACCTTTGCAGTAACTTCACATCTGATGAAATCTGGAAGGCAATCAATAGATTGGGAAGAGGAAAGGCACATGGGCCTGATGGATACAATGTAGAGTTTTTTGTTAACTATTGGAGTATAGTTGGGAACTCTATTGTGACTGCTTTGCAGGAATTTAGGACTACTGCCACCATTCCTAATACTTGGGGTTCAACTAAATTGATTTTTATCCCCAAAAAGGAGGGTCCTATTAGTATCAGTGGCTATAGACCCATTGCTTTATGCAATGTGGTCTATAAAATTCTGTCTAAAGTAATTATTAACAGAATTAAACCTTGCATTAAAAGGTTGATTTCTAAGGAACAGTGTGCATTTATTGAAGGCAGGAGAATACACGATAATATACTCATTGCTAGTGAAATAATTAGTATTATTCACAGGTCCAAAAGGAAAAAGTCTTACATTGTGCTCAAGATAGATTTTGAGAAAGCTTTTGACAAGGTTTCTTAGAAAGCAGTAAAGCAGATTCTTAGTTTCATGAATTTTCCTGATTTTGCCATCAGTTGGATCATGTCATGTTTGGAATTTGCCCGCTTCAACTGCTGTATCAATGGAGTTAAATCAATCAACTTTTCTAGCTTCAAAGGGGTAAGACAGGGTGACCCCTTGTCACCCTATATTTTCATTATCATGCAAGAGTTACTTTCTAGAATTTTGAATGAACAAGTTGAATTGGGTTACATAAAATGTTTCAAGTACAAGGACATTAAGGTCAGTCATCTCTCTTTTGCTGATGACTTGCTGATAATTATAAAGGGCAGTATAGAGAATTGCAAAAAAGTTCAGCAAGCACTAGACCTCTACTGTAGACTAACTGACCAGAAAGTTAACAGCAGTAAATCTGAAGTTTTCTTACCTAAAGATTGTTCAAGCAGTCTTAAAAGAGAAATTTGTGAAGAATTTGGGGTCAAAGAAGGTGTGTATCCAATGAAATACATTGGGTCCTTCATTGGACCTCAAAAACTTGATAAAAGCCACCATGAAATTATTTTAATTAAAGCCCTATCTAGAGTTGAGGGATGGGCTGGTAAAAATATTTCCCAAGCCGGCAAGATAGTGTTATTAAATATTGTTATGAACTCCATTCCAATTCATAACCTTGCTACCACCTGGATCAGTAATAGCACCGTCGTCAGATATCAAAGTATTGCCCAAAAATATCTTTGGTGCAATGGCAATTCAAAGAAAGGATTTCACCTTATTGGTTGGAGTAAGGTCACTGTCAGAAAGCACAATGGGCATAAAAGATTTGGGTACAATCAAATATTCTATCCATGCCAAGAGAATCCTGCCTTTCCTAAACAAAGAAAAACATTTATGGTCTAGAATCCTCATTGCCAAATATGGGAACTATTATCCTTGGTCTTTTGACAAAAAATCTATTTTTTGGGCCTTCAAGGGTATACATAAAGCCATTCAATGGCTAAAAGATGGATTAAGAATCAGGATTAGTTTTGGAAATAATGTTGATACTTTAAAGGACCCTTGGATCTCCAATATTCCAATAAACAAATGACATACCTACATTAATATGGATATCCAAGACAAATATCAGAAAGTCTCGAGTCTTATTAAAAGAGCAAATTACACTGTATATCCTGAACTTTAGGAGTATTCCCAATTTTGACCTAAACTTTTAATTGTATCAATTTTATACTCCGATTTTTAATTTGTTTCAATAATATCCCGTCGTTAAATCACTATGAATTTTATCATTTGTTTGATGATGTGACATTGCACACGTGGACCTAAAACCATATAATATGTTTAAAAATCCATCCAATGCCACGTTAGCAACAAAATTAAAAAAATTACACTATATATCTTCAACTTTAGGAGTTTTCTCAATTTTGACCCAAACTTTCATTTGTATCAATAGTATACTCTTATTTTTAATTTGTATCAATAATATCTCTTCGTTAAGTAATCGTGAGTTTTGCCGTTTGACTAATGACGCGGCACTTCATACGTGTACAAATGTTGAAATCAATACATAAAATTTGAATAAAAAATAAAATCAGTCCACGTCTAAAATTTCACAAATGTCAAGTCATCATTTCACTCCACGTCTAAAATTTAACATGAATAAAATATTAAAAAAATACATGTCAACAAAAACTTAAAATATTAAATTATTTTAGTTAAGGTTCAACCATCTTAGGCACTTGTCGGGGGTCCTTGGATGCCGCTCCAACGCCTCTCTCGACGTCAGTGCACGTAGTGAGCGCGACAGGCCCAACGAACCTGGCTCGCCAGCGTCAACCTTCCGATAGCAGTCGCAGTACTCCTTCTCGAGCTCGTAGAATATGTTGACCACCACGTTGTGGAAGCCAACACCTCCTTAATCAAGTCCCACACGTCGGGTCAACACTTCCACCACATCCTCATCACCCAGCAGCTCTTCCACCAACCCGCCCATCGGCCATCAGTTCTAGTTTTTCCACCCTCAGTAGCAGCAATACTTGTCGGAGCCAAGGCGGCATCTCATCCCGCAACATCACCAGCTTGGGTTGGATTAGGAGTCGGCTCTGGCTTCCCCCGACAAGTGCCTAAGATGGCTGGACCCTAATTAAAATAATTTAATATTTTAAGTTTTTGCTGACATGTATTTTTTAAATATTTTATTCAGGTTAAATTTTACAATGATGACTTGGCACTGATTTCATTTTCTATTCAAATTTTATGTGTTGATTTCAACGGTTGCACACGTATGCAGTGCCACGTCATCAGTCAATCAACAAAACTCACGGTTACTTAACGAGGGAATATTATTGATATAAATTGAAAATAAGAGTATACTATTGATGCAAATAAAAGTTTGGGTCAAAATTGGGAAGACTCCTAAAGTTGAGGATATATAATGTAATTTTTTTAATTTTGTTGCTGACGTGGCATGTTGACGTAGCATTGGATGAATTTTTAAACATATTATATGATTTTAGGTCCACGTGTGCAATGCCACATCATCAAATAGACGATAAAATTCACGGTGATTTGACGACGGGATATTATTGAAACAAATTAAAAATCAAAGTATAAGATTGATACAACTGAAAGTTCATGTCAAAATTGGGAATACCCCTAAAGTTCAGGATATACAGTGTAATTTGCCCTTATTAAAAATAGTGACCGGGATTATGAATTGGTATTAGAGATCTTTGGGGAATGGCACTTCAATAACATTGTTCAGATCCATATTTCTAACAGAAATACCAAAGACAGGTGGATTTGGAGTGCAGATGAGAAGGATTTTCTTAATTGCAAATCTGCATACAATTATCTAAAGGATAAACACAATGATGACATTAACACAAATCACAACTGGAAAAAAGTTTGGAGTCTCAGGGTTATACCTAAAGTCAAAACTTTCATCTGGAAGTTGCTCTGGGGCAGATTGCCTACATCTACTCACTTAGCCAAATTCAGCAAGGTTATTCCAAGCTGCTGCCATGTCTGCAACAAAGGAACTGATAGCTCTAATCAGATTTTATTTGAATGCATGTTTGCTAGGTACTTCTTGGACAAAATTGAGCATGATCTTGGTCTTTGCTTCAAATTTAAAAAGGGTTGGAGTAGTGGAGAATGGCTTAAGGAGGATACTAATGCAACATCTGATGCTGATCACTAGTTTGTGGAGCTCATAGCAGCATCCCCGTGGAACCTTTAGGAGAACAGGAATAGTATTTGTTTTCAAAATATTAGAATTGGCTTGAATTCAATGCTCTATAAAACTATCGTTGATGTTAATTGGAACAGCAGAACCAATAGTTCTGGAAATTATAAAACTAAACATATGGAGTCTGATGTTATGGAGCAAGTCCAGCATTCCAATTGTAGCTATAAAATCTTCTGTGATGCAGCTTGGAAAGATAAGGATTCTGATGCAGGAGTTGGCATTTACATAACAGATGAATTTGGAAAACAAACTACTAGTAATTGTTTCAGGAAAAGAGCTTATTCTCCCCTCTCTGCAGAAATGTGGGCCATATGGCATGGCTTGCAGAAATGTAGGCCATATGACATGGCTTGCAGAAAATTGATGATTTAAAGCTCAATAACACCTGGATATTCTCTGACTGTTTGCAGGTTATTAATATCCTAAATAAAAAAGAAAAGCCAACCTGACATCTTTTCAGCTTGGTCAAAGATATCTGGTATCTTAGCAGTCAACTAAAGGTTAACGAATGGCTTCATGTAAAGAGAGAATTTAATTTGAATGCACATTTGCTTGCTAAGAAGGCAATATCCAATCAGCCTGATAGTAGTGGATCAGCTAATGCTTTATCAAATTTGTATGATGATGAGGCTGCTGTTGAAAACCTCAATTATCAGAATAGCAAGGCCATTCAAAAGGGCATTGAAAACAATGCTTCCTCGGGGGTGATTAAACCAGTTGCAAATACTGTGAATACAAATTCTTCTGTAGAGGTTTTGTTTTTTGTAAATGAAGAGTTATCGGTTTTGGATACTATTTTGCCACATCATGTTAGAGGTGTAGATAATTTACATTTTGAAAGTGTACCGTCAGTGTATTATAAAGAAGAATGTTCTGATTTTAATAAAGTCACTGAATTGGGTGTAGGTAATGCTTACAATAAAGTGACGGGGGTGCACGTTCAGGGACCACTGCCCCTCTTATCCATGAATTTCAAGTAGAGCTTTAGCCTAGTTTAGTTTTTTGATTAAAAAAAAAATCAACCTTACTGATCCTAGCCCCAAAATATTCTCATTCCCTCTAAAAAAACACTAAATAGTAGAAGTCAGATTCATGATGAAACCCACGCCTGATAGATACAGCTTTGGCAGTGTTCCATATCTTGTGGACTGGGATGAGAAGACTGCACAAGACAGCAGCAGGTGTGGCAGTGCTTCATAACTTGTGGCCTGAGAGAGAAGGTGTGGCCATTCCATGTTTACTTCAATCTCAAAGTAGCAGTATAGCATGTGTTCTTGTCTTTCTTGCCTCAGCCACTTAAAATTCACCGCCATGCTTCATTGCTTCCACAAGCCACCCTCTGCCTTCCATCAGTTATCTCCAGTAGATCCACAAAATATACGAGATTTGTAGAGCAAACAGTTTTGGTTCCTGCTGTGGTGCCAAGCCCACCCAGGTGGCATGCTTTCTTTGGACGAACATACATCACATCCCAATCCTTTTCCATGTGATGTGCTGGGGTTTAGATTGCCATATAAATCTATATAAGTAGGTCCACATTGGTTTCTCTGGCATTAGTTTGAACTGGAAACACATGTTAGAGACTTGAAGTTTATATGACAAGAAAGCTTAGTGCTGCCACCTTGCCCACAATATTCCTCAAATCTTGTCGTATCCTGAAGGGGGAAAAAAAATTGTGGCCATCAGCTTTCTTAGGGCATTGTATTTGAATATCTCGAGAACTTGTGTAAACAAAAACTATGACAAAAGTAAAGTATCAACTCAGAAGGATATTATACAGCAGTTCTATCTTGTAGATATCTTGCATGACTTCCTGTGTCCATGTTGCTGATAATACTCCGATGATCAGGTTAGAAATCAAAGGCCTGACAAAGTCTAGCCTTTTAGCAACTTCAATATTTTTCATTTGCTACAATGGTCTGATCTCCTCTTTGAAGTTTATTAATAAGCTGAGATGAAACTTGTATACATCCGCTTGCATAGGCTTCAACTTAAAATACATTGATTTTCATCTGTAATCCTTCATCTTGCAGGTTAAACGAAACAATGTGTGCAGCAAGCATGCCTGTGGAAAGACACTAAACTGTAAGTGAAAGATCTATGGATTAGATAGAAATACAGAACAAGAATCAACAAGAAATCTGAAACAAAGATCACTATAAAAGGATCTACTTGACAAATATGTTGGAATTATTTTTTGTTCTAAAATTTGGCATTTGGAAGACATATTATGTCATATATAGTGGCATGCAATTGAAAGGTGTGTTATAGATTTTTAAATATTCCTCCTCATCCCCCCATGATGAACATATCTCCCGTAACTATGATTTGTTTCATCCCTGATAATGAAAAAAAACAGCTTAAAGATGGTATCAACAACTTACACCCTTGCTATCTTTAGCCAAGATATAGTTGTTCCTTAATAGTTGGGAAGAGGTTAAATTAACGTTATTGGTCTTACATTTTAAGAGCTAGAAAAATTCTATACCTCTAATATGCCTCTGTGGGTTCCGTTGGACCTGCCAAGAGGCATTTAGATTCTGTTCCATCCAACTTCCATTCCCATCTCCTTATGCTATGTTCAATGGAGGGGAGGGAACTACTCTGAGAGATGCACTTTATTTGCATATTAATAGCTTAATCACATTGCTGTTTTCTCAATTGCATGTAACAGGATATGTCGAAGAGAGGAATGACATTGATGCACCGCTATGAGCTCGGAAGGTTGCTCGGGAAGGGGGCGTTCGCAAAGGTGTACCATGCCAGAAGCATTGCGACGGGCCAAAATGTTGCCATCAAGGTCATCGACAAGGAGAAGGTGCTGCGTGTGGGAATGATCGAGCAGATAAAAAGGGAGATCTCAATCATGCGCCGGATTCGTCATCCAAATATTGTGCAGCTCTACGAGGTCATGGCCAACAAGAACAAGATATACTTTGTGATGGAGTATGTCAAAGGGGGTGAACTCTTCAAGAAGGTTGCAAAAGGAGGCCTCAAAGAGGACGCTGCCAGGAAGTACTTTCAGCAGCTGATTGAAGCAATTGATTTTTGTCACAGCCGTGGAGTCTACCATCGTGACCTCAAGCCGGAGAACCTCCTCATTGACGAGAATGGGATCCTTAAGGTGTCAGACTTCGGACTAAGTGCCTTCAAAGAGTCTCAAAGGCAAGATGGTCTACTGCACACACTATGTGGTACACCAGCTTACGTTGCACCTGAGATCATCAACAAAAAAGGTTACGATGGAACGAAAGCAGATCTATGGTCCTGTGGAGTCATTCTCTTTGTTCTGTTGGCAGGATACCTGCCATTTCACGACTCGAATCTAATTGAGATGTACAGAAAGATAACCAGAGGGGACTTCAAGTGTCCAAACCGAATCCCTTCAGATGTTCGGAAGCTCATCACCAGATTGCTAGACCCTAATCCCAAAACTCGAATCACTGTAGAAATGTTGGTAGAGAATCCTTGGTTTAAGAAAGGATTAAAGCCAGTGGAAGCACAGAACCAATCAGAAAAATTGGCCACCCTGAAGGATGTGATTTCATCTTTTAGCATTAAGCACAATAACGAGGAGAGCCATAAAAAAACACAAATGTCTGAACCTGTGAAACCTACCAGTCTAAATGCATTTGACATCATTGCTCTATCCCCAGGGTTTGATCTTTCCGGACTTTTCGAGAGGGAAAGTCCAAAAAAGCAGGAGGACAGATTCACGACCCAGAAATCAGCTTCAGCAATAGTCTCCAAGCTTGAAGAAATTGCTGAAATGGAGCATTTCAAAGTAATGAAAAAGGATGGAGTGGTGAAGTTAGAAGGAAGGAAAGAAGGAAGAAAAGGACTTCTTGCAATTGATGCAGAGATTTTTGAGGTCACACCTGCATTTCATGTCGTTGAGGTGAAGAAATCATCTGGGGACACAATGGAATATCAGAGATTCTGCAACCAAGACCTTAAGCCTTTTCTCAAGGATATCATATGGACTTGGGAAGGAGCAGATCACTGCCAGTTACCACCATTGCCACCAGTCCCTCAATCGAACTTAATGCCTGGTCACATCACTGAGACATAAATCAAAATTCATCTTTAATTTCTTATTCCTATTTTTTATGCAATTCTTAAGAAAAAAAGGAACAATTCCTCTCGAGCATGATGCTCTTGATTTTAGTTCATTAAAGACTCCCATCATCCAAGGGTCAGTTACATGGAACTGAAGAGAAACCTTCCATTAATTTGTACTCTGTATACTTTCTCCCCATTTGTATAGTAGTAGAGATAATATTAGCTCATTTGTGTTTTATTCCTGTTTTCAGATCCATGCTGAGTTGATACATTTATGGTGCCAACTGCTATAAACTTCTTGACACATGCAAAAATTCATTAACCTAGTTATCCTACTCTTCATTTTTATTGCAGAAGATTAATTAGATGGTTGTGTGTTTAAGGGTGAAGAACATGAATTTATTACTGGCCTTGATCCACATTATCAGTGAGTGGAGAGAGCATTTCACACAGGAGTAGCCGCGGCATGGAGTGAAATTAGTGAATAAAGAAAGTGAAGCTCCAAAAGAGGTGCACTGTGACTGTATCAATCTATCTGTATTACTGTTAATGTGTTTTTTAAATTTTCAGGACTCACACATGGGAGTGTTCATTCAGTTCAAACCGAACCGAACCGATCTAAACCGAACCGAAATTTTTTGGGGATGAAAAATTAAATCGAAAACCGAACCTAATATGCGATGAACCGAACCAAATTTTTTTCGATTGAATAAATCGGCATGTTTAAACAAAACACACATCTAAATTGAATCGGTCCACTTGAAACACATACATGAAACACACCAATATTTAAAAAAACAACACAAACATCAACCGACTAACCAAGTAGCAACATTATAAAGTCTTCCAAACACCAAAACCAAGAACAATAAATCATTTTTTAATAAATAAATAAATAAATAATATTTTTTTAATTTTATATTTCAGTTTTTGGTTCGGTTTGGTTCCCAAACTCTGGGAACCGAAGCCGAACCGATTATATTTTTATTTGGGTTCGATTCGGTTCAAAAATCGAACCTAACGGAGTCTAAACCAAACCGGACCGAAAATTCGGTTCAGTTTTTCGGTTTGATTCGGTGTGACCCAAATAGTGGACAACCCTACTCACACATTACCATATTTGGTTCGGCCACTTTACCAATAACCCCCGTGGGGAGGTGGGTATGTGGATTACCAACCAATGATAGACTTAAATTTCAATATTATCTTTTTCTTCCATACATTTTTTTATATGTAAAGCACCACCAAATTTTGACAAAATTTTTTTGATAATTTTTATGAAGTAAAAAAATATAAAATACGATTATATTATATTTTCGGTAAATTGAACGTGATATTGTGATAATGTCAATTGTCATTGTAATATTATCAAGCAGTACCAAAGGCAATCTTAGACAAGGTCAAACTTGTGATATAGATTCATACTACATGCATGAATTGACATGATTGCTTGCACCTGTACAGATTTCAAAGACAATAAATAGACCCAAGAGATACCTTCTTTTCTTTAGTCATGCAATATTCTTTTGGATCTTCAGTTTTGTGCTCTGTTTCTACCCTTAGATTCGATGCTCTCCTGGATTCCAAGTAAAAGACTCTGTTAAAGATGTGATACATCGACATTTATTCCATCAGATGAATAAACCAGCCAAAAGCAACTTTTCATTTTAAAGTAGAGTGCTCACCAAGACAAGGTCAAACTTGTGCCATAGTATTCATAGCACAAGTTGTTCTATGCTACCGATGGCAAAAGTTCAGTAACAAATTCAAAGGCAAGTCTATGTTTTGTTGTATCAGATAGAATTTGAAGAGTATAGTGAATTATTCTTGAAAACGAGAACAAGCTAACATAGTTCAGATTGCTTTCGTCGATATTTAAAATATTGCTTTGTGATATTCTTAAACAAATGATGTCAGTTTCAGCCAGGAAAATAATTCAATATTGTGAATATAAATAGGAATATTTGTTACATGTAATGTACTTAGCTTTTGAGGGTGTCTTGGTGTAATGGTAAAGTTGCCCACTTGTGATCTAAAAGTTATGAGTTCAAGTCACGGAAACAACATCTATGCATCATAAAACAGGGGAAACATTGTGTACATCAACCCTGCTCAGAACCCGCCCAGCCCACAAAAGTGAGATTGCTTCATACACGGTGACACCCTTTCTTTTAATGTACTTGGCCTTTCTTGATATACAATTGATTTGAGTGATCATTTAAATAATAAGTTATACAAGTGAATATATTATCCATAATGACAATAACAACATAAAAGAACAAGTCAACAAAACATCAAATGAGAATAGAATGGCCTACCCCATCAAAAGCTAGTCTCAGATAATGTTTCGCTTGATCTAATCAGTCAAATCTATCAAGAACCAGTAAAACTTGGTGAAAACCAAGTATGCTGTAAAAACTAATTGATTAATCTGATTTTTTTTCTTTTGCCTGGAACAATCAGTTAAGGCTCAGCCCAAGCTTTAAAACATTGGCTAGCAGCTCATTCCCCTCATCTGCTCATTCAACACATTCAGCACCAGGGACATGCTCTCCCACTCTGGGTGTTGTGCTCTCTCCTTTGCAACAAAGGAATGCACATTCTTCTCGACCTCTATCCAACTACATCCCGCACCTTTCTTCACCTCCTTCTCCTTCATCAACTCCCTGATCATCTCCACATCCTCCCACCTCCTGAAATCTGCCAATATGTTCGACAGCAACACATAGTACCCTGAATTTCCACTCCCCAATTCCATTATCTGATTTCCAGTGTAAATGCCAATCTCCAAATTAGAGTGTATCTTGCATGCTCCAAGCATAGCTCCCCATATTTCTGAGCTCGGCTTTTTCGGCATCGTCATTATGATATTGAGAGCTTCTTCTAGTCTTCCTGATCTGGCTAACAAGTCTACCATTAGTGCATAGTGCCCCTCCCTGGGATTGACCTTCACATCCTTCATTATGCCAAAAATTTTGATCCCTTCTTCAACTTTTCCTCCATGGCTACAAGCTGAGAGGGCGGAAATGAAGCTCACTTGATCTGGTTCTTCCACCATGAAAAAAATTTCAAGCGCATCGTCTGTTAGCCCGTGCACTGCATAACCCCCCATCATTGCATTGTAAGTGACCAAGTTCTTGTCTTGCATTAGGTCGAACACCTTGCGCGCATCTCTGAGCCTTCCACATTTAGCATACATGTCCACTAAAGCACTTCCCACGAAGGACTGATTGTCAACCAAGTTCTTCACCGCCCATGAATGGAGCTCTTTCCCTTGCCTCATACTAGAAATGCCTGCACAAGCTGAAAGAACACTGGTGATGGTAATGGTGTTGGGATCCGTCCGTGCTCTAATCATCTGCTGAAATGTATCCAAAGCTTCCACAAAGTAGTCGTTTTGTGTGTATCCCATGACCATTGAGCTCCAGGATATCACATCTCTATCAAGAATTGCCATGAAGACTAGTTCAGCACGTTGGAGCAGACCAAATTTGCTGTAAACTGATACAAAAGCATTTTGAATTCTTCTATCTGATTCTAACCAATGCCTGAAGCAGTAAGCATGTATTTCCCTACAGTAATTAGAGCAATGGAGACCAGAGGTTGCTGGTAAAACACTGGCAATGGCTACCACATCAGGTTTCAACCCCACACTCAACAATTCCTCAAACACTTGCATTGCTTCATGAGACAGCTCTCTCTGAGAACATGAAGATATGATGCCACTGTAAGTGACGACATCAAAGTCACATCCTGAATGCTTCATGTTCCTAAGAAGCTGCATGCTTTCATGCAATAGTCCATTCTGAGCATAACTAGAGATCAATGCATTCCAAGTAACTCTATTGACTTGGAAGCAACTATCAAATACCTTTTGCGCAGCCTCTACTTTGCCACACTTCCCATAAGCTGAAATAAGTGAATTCTGCACCATTGATGTCAGTTTGAACTCGCTTCTTACGATATAACCATGCACTTCGCCAATGACCCTAGGGATGTCTGTCATCGAAAGAACAACGAGAATTGTCACTTGATCTGGCTTAAATCCATGCTCAATCATCTCCCTTACCTTAAGCATAGCTTCTATGTTATGTCCACTGAGAGCATATGCTGAAATAATTGAAGTCCATGATACAGTATCCTGTTGAGGCATTTCTTCAAACACTTTGATTGCATTCTCCATGCTCCTGCATTTTGTATACATACACATCAGCGAGTTGCCAACAAAGACATCGGAGTCCAAACCTCTCTCAGAGGCCAGTTTGTGCAACTCCTTGCCTTGATAAAGATCGGCGAGTGAAGCACAGGCCTTCAAGACGCATGAAAAGGTATAGGAATCAGGTTGGACACCATGTTTCATTTTCTCATGAAACAAGTTAATGGCTTTCTGGTACAGCCCATTGGCAGAATATCCTCTGATCATGGAGTTGAGGATGAAGGCATTGCAAATTGGGACTCGGTCGAATACTGTATTGGCATTTTGGAGCTGTCTGCATGCGGAATACAAGGTGATGAGCTTTGTGCCAAGCAAGGAGTCACATTCTAAGCCGGAGATGACGATCTTGGAATGGACTTGTACCCCCAGAGGAGCCTTCTTGTTTAGGATGCAGAAATCAAGCAAGTGAGCACAGAGATCCTTTACCAAACGAAAGTCTTGTGAGGGAGTGGGCGAGGAACCTGAGTACCTTTTCCATTCATACAGGAACTGTTAGAAGAAGAGATCACTGTTTATGTATGTAACTTGCATACAAAATTCAAGTTGTTTGCAGTTTCTCACATGAAAATGTATTATTGGCAAAGTCATAAATTTAGAAAAAGGTTGTCAAACAATTAGTGCAATTAATTATTTTAACGTTTTAAAATCCTTGGTGCAATATCTAGAAAAACACTAGCTTGTGCTTTGTCTGAAGAAAATCAAAAAGTTATATAATCTCATACCTCAATTTACCCACATACGCATTGCTTCCTTGGGATAGAAAATCAGCATCAAGAGAGATGTTGTACTCTACATGGGCATTGCACCTAAACCTCTGTACAGCTGATAGAAACTTCCCCTTTTTCATGAATACTGAAAGTTAAATAGAAAAACAACTCCTATCAAACTTGGAGAATGTATTGGTAATAACAACAAAGTAATAAGTAACAATATATTGATAAGCATAAGTAAAGAAGCAATGATTAACAAATATCTCTTCAAGAAAAAAATCTTATAATCAACTCATCAGATTCTTAATAGTTCAAATGAACACAGAAAAGGTTGATGTAAGTATGCAATATTTCTTATCTGACAATAAAAACATGGAAAGAAGCTTGAATTAATGAATTTTATCCCTCTCTTAATTTGTCTCACAATATTAGACCAGCTATCATCAAGTAAAGGATATATTTTGGATCACAAAAAAACAAATTAAACAACGATATCAATTATGAGATCATGAACCACAGATTTACAGATTTAATAATGAATGCACGAGTTAGAATTGATCAACCAGCAGACTATGGATAGTTCAACTAATGCAAAGAATATGCTAGAGTGATGTATACTTATTGAGAATCTGTCTCCAGTACAAGCAACCAATATGCCTCCGTTTCAGGAGACAAGACATAGGTGGGTCCTATGGATGGCAACACATCTTTCATACATCACTTTGGTCCGACATGTAATATATATATATATATATATATCATATTGCCTCATCTTTATCATTTCAACACTACTGAAATTCGTGATTCTAGCCTAATCATCATTGCTCAATGGCACAGAACTTTGAATCTGCATAATCATCCTTTCCATTGAACATTGACTCTCATAAGGAATCTATACTAAATAAGATAAGGTCTCATTGCACCATTTTGTGACAATAAAGTCCAAATTATGATTCAGGGAAGCAACAAAATAGCCATATATTGGTCAACTTCGTTCCAACTACCGGAATGACCAAAGTCTCTTTTATGACTTGTGTGTGTAAACAAATTGCTGCAAACATTGCAATACAAATGAAGGGATTCTGGAGGACATCCCATATAATAGTGTGGAATGGTGGATGCTCAACCAACTAGGAGTACAAAATTAGACAAATAAAAAATGATGTATTGCGGAGAGGTAAGTAGCCAGAATTAATAGCAGCCATATGTAAGCCAACATAAGATAATGCATTATCAATTTAATTATTCAAACAGTTGTTAGAAGACACAACATTTAAAGTAGAATATAATTGTGAAAATCACTTGCTCTGTTCCAAGGTGAGGTATAGATAGAATGTAGAGTCTTCTTGTTCCTTTCAATATAGCATTGAACTGGAAGCTCTCTCGAACCGGGCTGTCATCAACAATCAATGTTCCATATCTCAATCAATCTTCTTTCTTGAGAATAAATTTCAAATATTATTCAGCTAAAAATCAATTCGCTTGAAAAAATCAATCCAAAACAAAATCAAAGATATCAACAGGAATTGTAATACAAAATGCATAAAATTTAGCAGATAAAACCAATTTGACGTAAATAACAGCTTTATCATACGTATTGCAATGGGATAAGAATTTTCCAATATTAGATCAGATATGAGGAAGATTCTTATACAAAGGGAAAGAAGGATTTCGAAAACAAAAATAGATCGTAATATTAGAAACTTACGAGCTTGAGGAGGCAAGAAAAGTGGTTTCCCGGGTCTCCCTGGGGAGCTCCGCAACGACGCTGGTGACTTCGTGTTCGACCTCGCGCCACCTCCAGAACACGAAGTCACAAGAGACCTCGCTCCACCTCCTGCCGCTCGACTCCACCCTCTTCACGGCCTTGTGCAGCAATTCCGGCAGCATCCCCGACCACCTCTCCACGTCTTTCGCCCAAGTTGCTTCCTGCACGACCTCCTCCGTTCCTCCCCTGTGGTCGCGTCCAGCATCCTCCTCTGCAACCGCCCACTCCTGCAGAAGCCGTTTCCTCGCCGACGAGCCCTTCAATGGGAAGAGAAGCTCTACTCTGCTGCGGCATCGTCTGCTACTCTGCTGTGATGACCTAGCCCAAAGAGCCGGATGTTGGCTGGGCCGAACCGCTCGGCGACCCAACCCGTTAACAAAACTCGTGGTTGACTGGTTGTTCCCGTAGCATCCGGAGTTAACTGAATTGGATATTGGATTATATTTTTTTGGATTTTCATATTCGGGTCGATTTTAAGTTTTAAAACACAATAAATAAAGTCTTATTTTTAACTTGACCAGAGTACGACTATGATTGCTCTGTAGAAATCCATATGTAGCAACGCGGGAAGTGAACCTAAACCTTTGTTATGAAAAAGTGAATTTAATGTGGTGGGAAATGAATAATAAATAAATCAATATATAAAAACATTTGAATAATAAATAATTTTAAAAAAAACTTGATTTTACTTTGATTTGAATGCTTTTGACAAGGTACAACTATCATGGAACCTAACTCTATAGGAATTTATACAGAGCAATGAACATGTGTTTTGTAAAAATAAACCTAATGTGGGCATGTGGCGGAGAGTGGACCTAATGTAAACCTTCATTAGGAGTAAAAAAATTTGTTAATACAAGTGAACATTATTTTTTTGTTAATACAAGTGAACCTAATGTTGGCAGCAGTCGACCTCTATTATGGATAGGAGTCGACCTCTATCACTCTAATTATTTTTCCCTAACTCAAAATTGATAGGCTTTCTGATTCGATTTTCAAAGCAATGTTGTTAGTCAAAGTCAAGTCATTCTTGAGAGGATTAGAGTCAGTGAAATGTTTTAGTAGTCAATGAGTCATGGTCCCACTTTGCGTGTGAAACATTCCGTGCACGTCATACATACGAGTTGGCTCAATCAAGCTTCAGTCAACCGTGGAGCTGTTGGCTTTGTAATGAGTCAACTCGTAGTCTCACTAAAATACGACTCAAACTATAATTAATTAGAAACTTGTTAAGAATTAATGGAGGTGAATGGTTGAAATTTTTCAACCCAAAAATTAATTTGAGGAAAATAAGTATTTTTGTGGCGCAATAATTCAAGATGAAAACTAGGAGACTAATCAAGCCTGAGAATATTACAGATACACGTTTAGCGTTGCAATGAAATAGACATCGATGAGAATTAATTCCAGCACGTTTAGCATCCCGACGGGCGACGGCGAAACGGGACGGTGATCATTCAGGGGTAAATTTGGAAATAAGAGATCGGTTCTCGCTTATGAGCCCTGTTAAGGAAATATTAACTCCTTTTCTGGAATGAAAGAATTAATATTTCGGGGCTCGATGCCTCCTAATCCTTGCGCTTGGTTGATTTTTGTCATCGATCAAGTTAATACACAAATCTTAAAGCGAGGTGCGAATCTTAAAGAGCAACCAAGATGGGCCATCCCACGTTTGACTTGCTGGTGTCTCATTAAATTACGTAGTCGTTATGTGAACCTACTCCTTCGTATTTGTTTAACCAACACATGATTCTTCTTCCCCACTCCACCTTTACTTGTCTTCTTCTTCTCCAATTAATAAAAGACTCCCGGCGATGGAACGATCAATCTAGCTGTCTGCTCTACTGCAGCAAATGGAGAAACCCTTCTTCTTCTTCTTCTTCTACGTCTTCGTCTTCCACTGTCTCACTCTCTTCGCCGTGCTTCCTCCGCCGGCCGCATGCTCCTGTAGCCCGTCGGATCGCCAGCTCATCGACCTCGCCTTCCGCCACGTCACAGGATTCCATCTCCCCCCTCCGGAAGCCGGCGACTGCTCCCTCATCCTCCCCTTCCGCAACCTCAGCGGCACCGTCTCGTGGACGTACCTGCGCAACGTCTCTACTCTGCGAGTCCTCGACCTTTCCTGCAACGCTCTCCAGGGCTCCGTGCCCGGAATACTTTTGTTCTCCTCGGCCCTCCTCCACGTTAACCTCGCCGCAAACCGCCTTGGCGGTGCCCTCCGATTCCATTCCCTCAAATCACCGTCCCCCCTCGTGTCACTCAACCTCACTGGCAACAGGTTCACAAGCGCAGCCGGCCTCGAAGCCCTGCCCCGCTTGGAGGTCCTTGACCTCTCCCGAAACAGCCTCGCCCTCGTGCCGCGTGGTTTGGAGAAGCTGCGGAGGCTGAGGCATCTAGATGTGTCCATAAACTCCATGAGAGGGGTGTTTCCCGATGGCTTACCGCCTTTTAGCGCCGGGTTCGATTACTTAAACATCTCATACAATAACTTCATCGGCGTTGTAAAATCCGATGTCTTGAAGAAGTTTGGTAAGTCTGCGTTTGTTAAGGCTGGATCTCTTAAGTTTCTTTCTTCTGCTCGTGTCGCGCGCTCGTCTTCTCCAACTTCGTTGCCATCCCAAAAGAAGCAGCACGAGCAAAAGAGACGAAAAAGAGTGAGAACGTTGGGAGTCATCGCAGGAGTTGCGTCTGTTCTGGTGGTTTTGGCTGCGTCTGCCTGCATTCTGTATGTGATAATAAAGAAGAAGAGTAAAGGGAGGAAGGATGACGAGAAGTGGGAGGAGAAGGAAGAGACGGCGACGACCTCTCCGCAGGAGGTGAGATGGGTGGTGGAGGCTAAATTATCGGCGCCGGTTGTTCTGTTCGAGAAGCCCCTGATGGAGTTGAGTTTTGCGGACTTGGCGAAGGCAACGTCGGGGTTCGGGAAGGAGTCGCAGCTGACAGAGGGCGGCCGGAGTGGCCCGGCGTACAGGGCAGTGCTTCCGAGCGACATGCACGTGGTGGTCCGGGTGGTGGAGGCCGCCCGGGATACAGATGAGCGTGCGGTCGCCGCCTCTTTCCGCGAACTCGCCCGCCTACGCCACCCTAACCTTCTCCCTCTCCTTGGTTACTGCATACCAGGTACTATTCTGTCTAGTTTTCTCTTTCAATATACATAAATTGTTCGTGTTCATGATCGAAGTACAATTTGTTCGGTATTAGGGAAAGATAAGCTCGCTTTATACGAATACATGGAGAGGGGAGATCTCCACCGATGGCTCCACGAGCTGCCGGCGGGGCAACCCGACGTGGAGGACTGGAGCGGCGACACGTGGGACGGCGGCGAGGAGAGGCGCGATACGGCGGCGCCGTCCGCAGCGGCAGTAGTCGGCGACTGGCCAACGAGGCACCGCATCGCCCTGGGCATCGCGCGAGGCCTCGCCTTCCTCCACCAGGGTTGGGTGGGCTCCACTCGCGGCGTGGCCCACGGCCACCTCGTCCCCTCCAACATCCTCCTCGGCGACGACCTGGAGCCGCGGGTGGCGGACTTCGGCGCCGCCGCTGGCACGGCTGAGAGCGACGTGTACGACTTCGGGGTGGTGGTGATGGAGCTTGTGACGGGGAGGGAAGGGTGGTCAGAAGAGGCGGTCTGCTGGGCCCGAGGGCTGGTTCGATCCGGCCGGGTGACGGAAGCAGTGGACCCGCGGCTCCGGGTGGCAGGGCCGGAGGAGGAGAGGGAGGTGGTCGAGTGCTTCCGCGTCGGCTATCTTTGCACCGCGCCGGCACCGGAGAAGCGCCCGACGATGCAGCAGGTGGTCGGGCTCCTCAAAGACCTACGTCCCTGCTCGTCTACCGCCGGCGGCGGCGCCAACTTTACTACTTGAGCTTAAAAAAACCATTTTTAATCTATGATACGTCTACGTTAGCTGAGCTCTCACCATCTCCATCATTCTCTCTGCATTAAAGTTTTGTTTTGTATAAAGGTATTGCCCGGAAATGGAGGGGACAGGGATAAGTGGCAAAGGTGGAAAAGCTCTGCGTGGTGGGTGCCACTTTCGTCGGACAGCGAATCCACGTGGTCGTAGTTTGGGTTAGAAGATGCGAGTAACAAAGAAAGAGATAAAAGTTTGAAAAGGAAGAAGAAGAAGTAGAAGGAAGAAGATAACATAAACTGGTATAGTTAAAGACGTCAAAGTGGAAGTGGAGTTCGTAAAAGAGGAAGAAAATAGAGATGGATGGCGACGGGTTGTTGGTTTGTGAAGAGCTGCTTCGTGAAGGAGGCATCTTATTTGCTTTTATGTTTCTTTCCTGCTTTGTCTCGAAGACTCGAGGTTGATGTAGATTTTAGCTGCTCTGCTTTGACTACATTTGTCTTTGAAAAATTACATGTCTGCTGCGTTATGCACGTATGTTTTGCATTTATAGATGACTCCACGATATATGTTTTTAAACAGATCTGGAGTATTTACCTTTTTTTTCAAAAAAAAAACATAATGCTGGATTTATTATAATTTTTTTAAAAAAAAACGAGAGCAAATAAGACGTGTCTCTTTTTCAAGCGAAGAAAAAAATAGAGTTTACCTTTTCTTTAAATAAAAATAAAGTTTACCTTCAACTATTCAATTATTTACATGAAAAATCAATTCTTTTACATAATACTAGGCCACTACCCACAAACGGTCTATTAACAATTTTTACTATAGGAAAAATTAATAAGTCTATCTCAAAGTATAAGTCAATTAATAAATTTATCACATTTTTTATTTACATTTAATTTATCCCAAAATTTAGAAATTTCATGTATCTCACTGTTAGATATTTGCTAGCGTAATTGTTAGTTGTTAACGGGTAACATAGCCATAATCAAAATTATGATTTTTTTTAATAAAAATTTATTACATCAATAAATGTCAGTGTATACTAATGAAAAAAATAGTTAAAAATAAAAATCCTAAAATCTCATTTCCTCCTTCTACCTAATATTTTCGGCATATACGTGCTAGTTAATATATTGATGTGACGTATTAGTATTTTCATGAAGGTATAATATTACAAAGATTTTCATGAACATATATCATGCCATTTTTTTTTGAAAAAAATACTTGTATATATTAAAATGGGTGAGAAATACAAGTAGTGATGAGAAATGAAAAGGAGAAAAATACAAAACAACGAGAGAAAAAAACGATAGACAATTAAGGGGGAAGAAGATGTTTTAACCCGCGCTCATTCAATCGCAAGTTCGGAGAGAGTTCGTTTGTCATTGCTGCTGAAACATCTAATGTTGTTTTCATGTCAAATTTTTCAACGCTAGGTCATGATAGTCTGATAGCGAAACATCTTTTTCTTGGAACCAAACATGCTCACCTCCATGGTTGAATTAAGAGTGAGGGAAAAAAAAGGTTGGTTACATAATTGAAGAAGTAGCGATCCCTGTTTGATAAAGTTGGTCGAAAATAAGTGTGAGTGTGACTCATTCTATATTTTACAGGGTACACAAGAGGAATATATGTTAATCAGCCACCGAGAAAGTCATATTAGTATTTTCATCCACTTATGTTAAATCAAATGACAAAATTATGATTTTGAAATATTTTTACAAATTAAAGTATAAATTTGGCAAAAAAATACGTAAGTAGTAATTTTGAACTTCCGCGTAAGATTAGATACTAATCAACCAAAATAATCAATAGCTTTAAATAGCATGCTTTCACACAGTTATGTACCTGTATATGATTTGCCACAGAAAATACTTCTTTTGTGTTTTTTAATGGATGACATACAAGACCCGGACTCATCTGTCTGTCTAAAATTTGCAGTACGAATTCATGACTCAGATACAATACATCAAACACATGCGACGCACAAGTAAATTCAATAGCAACTTCGCATCTTTTATTTATTTCCTTCTCCCCGTGTGTTGATTCACTGTGCATTGTAAATGTCGCTGTTCGATTCTTATCTGTCTTTAATTAAATGCTGCCCAGAGAAGAGGACAATCTCCATTAATAACCTTTCTACGAAAGAGAGTCAAGCCGCTTTCATCTGGGGCAGGGTCTTGGCAAATCCATGTGTTGATCTCATTTCGATGCTGGGGAATACATACATGGCGGGATATTGGCCATTAATGGCGTAGGGAAGAACTCATCGCTCGCCCAACTCCAAGGAAGAGGGGGTGCATTAAACTATTTGTTGTTTTGCCGCAATGAAAGATCACTGACAGGTCAAGCACGTAAGCAGCCTAGCACGCAGGGTCACGGGTTGCTTGTCATCTTAAGCAGCCAAGCAAGCGCGATAGGAGAGAGACTTGTCATTTACTAGTTGCTTTGGCTAGGAAGAGGACGGTCCAACTTGGCTTCTCTCGGTTTGTTCTTTGGAGATGGCTTCTTCTTGCTTATTATTCTCGTCTCGCTTAGATGATGAGAATGATATGTTACAGTGAGGTCGATTGCCATTGTTGGATAGCGAAGGTTGACTCGGACCACGCCAGTAGGTCTGAACCGGCAAGATGGGGAAAGCTGGAACGGGACCAGCCATTTGCTGGATCATTAATTCGGACTTGACAAAATGAATGATGTAGCAATCAATGATAGCTCCAGCCTTCAATTCTACCAGTTTTTTATCCCGTGCTAAGAGAAGGCTACAAAAAAATCAGGTGCATCAACATGATCAATTTTAAACTGGAGAGTGTGAGGTAGATGTTCCAAACATTTTGGTTGTGCAAAAGGAACTGTCTTGTGTGCATATATGTGTGTTTATTTGTAAAGATGTAGCTATCTTTGTGAAGTCAAAGCACACCTCTACTATACTACCTTACCATCTCAAGTGACAATGAGTTGCACACCTCTTGTTTCTTCCATAGATTGGCTTTATGAACCACCGTTGTGTTGAAGCTAACTGAGAATGAGTTGATGAGGTTTTCTGATCCCCTATTATAGCACTTAATTTACTTTGGAGAAAGAATTAGATGAATTATTGATAAATAAACAAGAAATGCATGATAAGCATTGAAACTTTTTGTCTAGGTTTGCTATTCCTCAAATGATAAACTGGAAAAAATTACTTTTTCTGATATACCTCCTCTTATAATATGATTTTAGCTTCTCATCCAAATATCAATTCTCCAGGTGTGATAGTGGGGGGTGAATGGCAGGGCAATTCTCCTTTGGCAGGGATTGCAGTAGCATGCCTTAGTGGATAATCTGCTCAACCTCTCTGCCAGAGGAGAACTGCACTGTGATTCACACTCCAGAATTGGTGTTCCTCTATGAGTCTGAATAGGCTCGAGTTCTCATCTATGGTCATTAGGAGGCACTTATAGTGCATAGGATTTGCAAACAATATCTGGATATGCTACTGGATATCCTTGCAAGTCAGGACTCAGGACTATTCTTCAGAAGCTACCTTCACTCTCTCTTTTACCATTCCTCTTTTTCAATTCCACCCGGATATGTGGCTCTTCTCATGTACTGTAGACCTTTGATTTTTTTCACCTCTTTAGTTACTGAATGGTCAGTTGAACTCTTAATTTTATGATTAAACAGAAAGCTGTTATGCTTGAAGATTAAGTAAACCCTTATTTGACCTGGAAAATCACCATGCACGTATGAACAATATGGAACCTTTCTTTTTGCAATTACATGAATGAATTGACACGACTGCTTGCATCTGTGCAGATTTCAAAGACAACAAATCACCATAGAGAATTGCTTCTTTTCTTTGGTCGGGGAACATGCTCTTGGATCTTCCATTATGTGGTCCGCTTCTTATCTTGGGAAAGATTTGATGCTCTCCTGGATTTTCCAAGTAAAAGGCATGATTGTGAGAGCTTTCTATCAAAATTGTGCCATATTGACAACTAATTCCATCTGATGAAGAAACGAGCTTCCTCTTAAAGCTGAAGTGCTCACTAAGACAGCCAAACTTTAGCCATAGAATTCAATTCCACAATTATTTCTATTGTGGCATATATTATCGGAGTTGTTGTTTATGATGCAGAAATCGAGCAAGTGAGCACACCATTACAGAATAAGAGTCTTCCAAGGGAATGAGCGAGAAGGCCTCAATAACTTGGAGGAGGTTTACACAGGAATCATTTTTTTTTTTTTGTAGGGAATTATATTTTTCATTTAATTAAATTTTATAAAAAATATCAAAAACATATTTGGTTGGCACTAGGGAGGATTTAGGACGGCAAAGTCAATCCTATCTCAAACTCATTAAGAAAATTCAATCTTGAACTCGTCCCAAACCCGTTAACAAATTGAAGGGCAATTCCCAAACCCATCTCACTAATTTAACGGATACCCATTAGGTACCCGCTTTTCGTCCGTTAATAAATTTCATATTAAAAAAAATTATTCGACAATTTACATATAACATCTAAGAATAGTTAACAAAATTTATATAAAAAAATTATTCTACATATTTATCAAAACATCTAATATCATATAACTTATACGAATAGTTTAAAATTACAAAAAATGCTCAAATGACAAATATAAACTATAAGTTCAAATTGATTACAAGTGACACGCATAATATAACACTTAGTTCATTAAGCTTCCAAATACAAGTGACACACATAATATAACACTTAGTTCATTAAGCTTCCAAATACAAATGGTACACGTACAAGTTTCATAATATAACACTTCATTACTTCATTCATTACATTAAAACAAGTGACACACATACTTAACTAAATCTCAAAATATGAAAAGTCTTAATCATCTACAATCTCCAAGTCATCATCCGCGTCCTCTTTCGGTGCATCAAAGTCATCCAAAAGTCCTGCAACTATAAGAAACACAACCGAAGAAAATATCGATCAAATGAATGAATAAGACTTGATTACATAAACATATATAATAATGCCAATAAAAAGAAATAGGTGACACTACCTCCTTACTCAGAAGACAACCAACTTTAAGAACACATTAATGCTTCTACTGTATCGGGTCCAAGTCAACTTCAGACAAGACTTACAACTCTTCCACTAGTGCCAAAGGATGACTCAGATGCTACAGTTGATATAGGAATTGCAAGAATAGGAGCAAGTCCGAGAAGCAGATAGAGGGGGGCGTCTGCGTCGCAGCATCGTGAGAAGCAGATCGAGGCGGGTGGCTGCTAGTGGAGGTTGAGGCAGTGGCGGTGCGGCTGTCGTGTGATGGGAGAAGCAGATCGAGGATTCGAGGGGGGCGTCCGTGTCGCAGCATCGAGTCGTCGACTGTCGAGCGATAGGAGGGGCGATTGAGGGGCGACCGGTCACGGGATACGAGTAAGTAAATGTGTTATCATGTTAGGGTATAGGTAATTAAAATAGTGTAGCGTATTGTTATATTATTATAATATAAATGTGTTAGGGTATAGGTAATTAAATGTGTGATTGTCGTATAATGTATACTTAGCTTTAACTAAAAAGATAAATTATATTGAACTCTAATTAAAAAGACATAATTATCCTATATATATACATGGTTAATATGACGGGTATTTTAGTAATTTTATACTTAACGGATTTGTGACGGATTTTAGACTAAAATATATCCTAAATTCGTCCCAAACCCTACAAGATTTTTACCTCAAAATTCTATACCGGTCCCACGATCCAACGGGCAAAACCCGCTAATGACCTATTAGGGCCTGAGACGGGTAAAATTAATACTCATTTACACAAATCCACTGCCACCTAGAGTGAAATGCAAGTTTCAAGAATTGTCATTAAGCTTTTTAACGAACTTGTTTATGATATAAAACTAGCTAATTCATGAATTTTAACGAGCCAAACTTTTCATTATTTAAGCTCGACCCATGTAGGAATGACACCTAAAACTTATGTCCAAGCTTGACTCATTTAAAGATCGAGTCGAGCTTGAATGAGTCATTATCCAACCGAGCTATAAGCCGTTCAAGAGCTGCTTTGTTACCTAGGGAGTTTAGATAAGCAACTTCTACGTGTTTTGTGAGAAGTAATTTATTTTTCATTTTGTCTACTTTTTATCAACTAAATAAGGGATCAAATTTATAATTGTTCTATTTTTTATTTATTTTTTTGCCAACCAATCAGCATAAATTGTATTTCTTAGGATACGTTTGATTTTAAACAGATTGTAATTGTGGCGATCTATGAAAAAAATAGATGGGAAATTTTAGTTAGTTCATCAAAGTTTAGCTTTTTCCCATGTTTGCCTTTTTTTTTTTTTGAATATTTTAATTCAACGAGTTGAATTCTGCCTAACCCAAATTTGGAGCAGTTCATTCACTTATAATTTCTAACCCAAATAGGTGTTCCAACTATGCTTAACGAAATGACAGATTTATCTCGCAAACAATCATCAATTTCTAAATTACTTGTATATACAAACTAAATGCTTGAAGTTTTTTATCAAACAAGCTCACATTTCATTGCTGGCCTAGAACCAAGAGAATTAGAAGGAAAACTCTTGGTAGTTTTATTTAAAAAAGAAATATTGAGACAAATGCCACACATTGCATTTCAAAAGGATTGAAATGGAAGGATTACATACTAGGCATAGCTAAGGAAAATACAAAAGAAAGGCGAAAACATTACGGCTTATTTAGAGATCTAATCTTGTTCCAACAGTTAATACTAGCTTCAATCGTGTGATCAATCTTCACTTGCTTGTCTACAAAGATAATAGTTCTTGTAAACAAAGGTTCGAGCTCCACACCATAGCCAAGTCCCTCTAGATCTTACCCTAGTTTCAATCTCAACATCTATGGTCGAGATAAGATGAAAATATATTAGCCACTTGCTGTGTGAAGGTGCACCAGCCAATATTTGTGATGGGGCAACTACAAAATAGGTGATCCTATTCCTACAACTTGTTGACAAAATACACACTTTTCATCTTCGAAATGACCCCAATGTTTGATGATTCTATCCTTAGTTTGAAGTCGCTTCCTAATGATCAGCTACATATGTATCTTTCATTTTAGTGGAAGTTTGCACCTCTAGATCTTGATGGACAAGGGACAAACTACATCCCTATCCATATACATTTTGTACATGGAGGAGGTGGAGAAACAACCATCAAACTGCCACCTCCAACGGATGCCCTCGTCACTGCCCAAGGACTGGGGAAGACTGATAAAATTTAAGAGCTCCGTGACTCAATTTCTATCCACCAAAGGTCTCCAAGACACTTTCCAGATTCTCCTATCCAAATCGAATGCGTCGAGCAAAAAGAAGTCTCGCCGTTTGCATACTCTGTATAGATCGGGGAAAGTTTTCAAAGATCGGTATTCTTAAATCATCTTTCGTTCCAAAACACGGTGGAGCCATCACCCAACACTTTGTAACTACGATTTTGGTCCAAAGGAAATTCTTCGTAGAGGCTAGCTCCACCACCTCTTACTCAAGCCATGTTGTGCTTTTCAAGATCCAAGATTCCAAACCTTTTGTTCCATATTAAGGATGTGACACCATTCCAGTGAATGAGCGAGGATTTCCACACTTCATCATTAGCACCGGACCAGATAAATCTTCTCCTCCACCAATCAATCCTATTAATAACCCATTTTGGAGTTTTGAAAATAGAGAGAATAACCAAGAAGACAATTGAGGATGCTAAGCCTGCCTTTACAAGAATCAACATTCCTGCGGAATAGTTCCATGACAGGGGCCGGTCCCTTCTAGATAACCTGCCATCGCAAAGAGGAAGGCCCAAATAAGTGATCGAAAATGCTGTAGCCTAACAACCAAGTTGATGGGCCACCTCAATCCTTTAGGACGTGAACGACTGCTGTCTTCGAATAGTTGACTCGCAATCCCGTCTTCAGCTTGAAGGCATAGAGGAGGAACTTGAGATTACTTATATCCTGATTGTTGCCTTTGGCGAAAACCATAAAGTCATCTGAAAACCTCCTTGTTATTGCTAAGCTTAATCCCATTAATAAGACCATTGGCACTAGCCAATTGCAATTGTCTCGAAAAGACATCAACGATGAGAATGAAGAGGTATGTAGAGAGAGGATCACCTTGTTACGGTCCACGCTGAGAAAACTCTTGGTAGTTGATCTGATCTTGGCAAGGGAAAAGAGGGATTGCACAACATCAACCATCAGCTTCTGGTGGCACGCATCCGTCATAGAATACTGTCCTTCCAAAGCAGGGTACATAATCTGAAGAACTTTTTTTGGCCTGTCAACACAATGGAAAAGATCAAAAGAGTCATTAGAATCTTGAAGCTATCGTATTGGGATGAAGAAAAGCATAAGGACAAATTCGTTAGTATTAAGAATCATATTGTAAGAAAGATTTATTTATATGGCAGGTAGACAGAAATGGAAGCTTGTTAAGATAAAAAATATAGATTAAATTCTTTCATATTAGCATAAACTTTTTCTAGAAAGGTAGCCACACGCGAACTTGCTCTCCTTATTCTTATTCTCTGCTTAATTTCTGGTGAACCTATTTGGCCACAAGACCCTGAATCTTCAGCATGCATTCTTTACAATTCGACCCATCATTCAAGCCAGGCTTGAACACAAGGGAATTGTAATACTATAAAATTATGAATTAGACCATGGCCTAATGACTTAAGTTTATGGAGTAATTAGTCACAATCAATACTATAACATAACCAAATAAAATTGTTTGTCATTTTTAACATTGGGAATCAGTGCCAAAATCTGAACAAAGTTTATATTCAAAATTAAAGATAAAGTTTTTTATGACTTGAGAGCAAGGCATAGGTGCTCCTAAATAGATAGGTGCTGAGCCATGAACATGATACAAGAACACCCTCCCCTGGAGGCCTACTCATTTCTACAGCAACTCTTGCAGTTAGCAGTTCCAATAGAACTCCGTAACGTAGTCAAATGCCCAGTTAAAGAACACCTTCAAATGTCAGAGCATGACTAAGATTTTTCACCCACTGCTGCTTCATACAACAATTCACAGAGGCATGCACACTGATTCTTGAATTGTGATTGAGAAAAAGTCGGGGATTTAGTTTGTACTCTGGGGTAGCATATCCTTGTGTGCCTAAAACGCCACTGTAACATGGCCTCCAGCTCCCTCAGATCCAAACTTTACCAAGCCAAAATCTGACACTTTGACATGGAAATTTTTGTTCAGAAGGATATTTTCGCTCTTGAAATCTCTGTGAATGATCAGACATGCTCGTGACTCGTGAAGGTATCCCAAACCTTTTGCGGCTTGAATAGCTATTCGAAATCTAGTTTCCCAGCTCAATTATGAAGCCTCAGACACAATTATGTATAAGTATAAAGTTAGATGACATATATTGGAGCAAGCAGACCATGAAGAGATGAGTTGCCTGCACAATAAAGGCAAAAATCTTGACGATCGAACAAATGTTAAGATGTTAGGATGACAAAAGCAATTACATTATAATGGAAAAGGCATCTGAAACAAGATCACATAACAAAATTTTACATAACTATCATAACTTTGATTTCAAATCTACTATAAGACGTAAGCATTTGGTTCAGCAACATGTTCGTGATTAGTATGATCATTCTTCCAAGCATAGATTTTGCAAGAGTGATAATAAATCACAAGATTAGTAGCTTGCAATCATATAGTTTCAAGATCTTCCCATATCTGATCAATTAGTATGATCGGCAACTCCACCTTCCAATGAAACAGCCGAAATATTTATCGAATCTGACATCCAAATTAGTGAAGTTGCACATAGAGCAGAGAGAAAGATTTGAGGAAGGAATGAGAGAAAGAGATCTCGATCTTAAACTCCTTCTCACCCTGCATCCCGCACCGATCCATGAGCTTTGCCGCAACCTCGCGCCCGTCAGCGAGCACTCCCCCTGAACATCGCTCCGAAGCTTCCATGGGCCGACCACGTTGCCCTTCCCGAACCCCACGGCAGCGGAGTACAGCTACTGTAGGTCAACTCCTAAAGCCCTCTCTCGCTCACCACAACCTGTGGTTCTCCGCCGCCGCCGGAAGGCGCCGCCTTTTGCCGCTCCTCCTCCTTCCCTAGCTCTGAAACAGAACAAAATCCAAACTTTGCGGTAAATTACTACAATGGGGGAGAATAGACGAAAGAGAAAGGGAATGGGATGGCTCACTGCTGAGAGACTCGAGGTGTTCGGCGACATTGTTGCTAATATAGCAGTAGTAGCTGAAGGCGAGGAGGAGGGAGACGAGGGAGAGGACGGCGAGGATTACGATGACCAGTAAAGCGATGCCTTGATGGCTTCTGTTGTCTCCCTCCATTCCCCTTCTCAAAAGTAATGGTAACTAAATTTGATCCAAAACCAAGAGACTCCTCGGTGTTCTCTATAACATTGATTTAACAAAGAGATGAGTTTCAAGCAGCGACTTTAGATGTTATTTAGCAAACAGGATCAGGGATCACATGAGAACAGTGAGAAGGCGAGAGAGACGACACGAAAGATTTGTAGAGCAGTGTTTATTTATTGGCTTCCCATCTGGAGACATTTCTGCATTAAATTTCAAACTATGAAAGAGTGGCATTAAATTTTTCTTAAGTAGGTGACAAAGTAATTTGATCATAGTAATTATTCTGTTGCGCTTGGGATTTGTGATGCAGTAAATTCAAATTTTCCTTGTTTACCTATTCCAGGAGATTTGGATGAAATGTTTCACATTTATCCTTTTCAAAGATGAAATTCACTTATTTTTGCCTTTGCAAAATATAATTTAGAAAATCATATAAATATAAGCTGTTCCTACATTATTGTAGATTTGATTATAACAAAGGGCAATTTAGAATTTTTATCAAGTTTTCACACGCATTTTTTCTTCAGTCAACTTGCCTATGAGCAATGTTATATTATTTTTAAAAATATACAACTCTAACTAGTTTTTTAATTGAGAAATAAAAGAGCACGGATAGTTCAAGTGAACTTGATAAATAAGAAATATATAAACTGAAACAACCTGTTGATAGATTTTCAATAATTTGATTGGTTACATGATCAAACTAATTTAAAACCCTAATCCACGCTGGATCCACCATAGGTTTCCAGAACAAGGTAACGATTTTTTATCTTGCCTCTTGAATAAAGTACAAAACGCTACAAGGAACATACTATATAAGATCATCATATCATGCAGGATTATATCACAAATACTTCCTCGCAGTGCTAGACTTCACTTGTCAATTATGCAAACTATTTTAGGTTTCCACTCAACCTACAGAGAATTACAAGTCTTAACCATCCACCTGGTACATTTGCTAAAGGTCACTCTTTACTGAACAAAATTCTTCATATCGGCGGCATACTGGAGACTGGAGAAAGCATGCTAAGCATGACACGCAACTTGGTGGGCATACTAATACGTACATTTAGTAGCGGTAAGTGTTATCTGGTCCATACTTGCTTCTGATGTTGTAATGATCAAACTTGGAATCGCTGTAGTCTGTAGACTTGATCTCAACAGGTTTTGGCTCGGTGCTGACAGCTCCGTAAAGAACTTCCGAACTCTTGTCGCGATGGCGGTGCCGAATTCGATCTTTTGGGGGCTTTGAACTCACCTGAGTCTCCGCTGAGCCATAAAAGTCAGCATACTCTTGTCTCTTTGAGGACCTGTGCTTGCTAGATAGTGAAGGATCCTTGAATTTAGGGATTTTGCTACTCTTCTGGGGCTTGGAGGCTGCATCACTGACAACACTTGGTTCATGAAGGGTCTCAGTCATAGGTGGGGGGTTCTTTTGCTTCTGTACAAGGGGGGTTTCAGGTTTGTCTTCAGGAATGATAAGATGATCTTTGAGAGGAGTTAGGCCAGTTCTTCGTCCAAATGGGATGAGGTTGAGAAGCATACTGCCAAGTCCTTCGAAGGCGAATTTACATAGATCAATGAGAAGCCTTCCTAGAGATGGCCATCCAGCTCCAGGTTCCTCCTTTAGGGACTCTACAACAAGAGAAGGCTTCTCTGCAGTATTGTCCTTGTGCGGTGTGCTTTCGTAAGCGTCATGCTGAAGAAACATAAACTAGATATTATGTTATGAATTATAAATTAACAGTTAAACTGGAAGAAAGTTCGAGTTTATAGTATGAATTTTAGGACGAGCATAGATGTAAGTAAGCGAACTATTCTTCATGCATATAACTAATGTTGATAACATAAGAAACAGGGAACTGCAAAAAAAACATGGTTACGCAATTTCGTCACCTTTTGGGAAATCGATGGTCCAAATCCATGCTGCAACAAGCATGAGATGTAGCCTGCTAATACCGCACCAATGACCATAATAATATCTGCCAGAAAAGAGAGAACCACAAATTGGTTGAAGATCTGAATAAATATCTAGATAATACATGGATCATAATTGAAAAGTTCATTAGATGTTAATATACTAGATGTCATAAGTGTCTACTTTAAGGCAGTTAAATAAAAGCTAATGTGGCTGATGAAAATTAATCAATTATGCAGAGTTGCAGACTACAAAGACACTTTTTGCTTTAGGAAATAAATCATCTAGCACAAAAGGTTTAAAAAGTCTTCAAATTCATGGAAACTTGGAATTCTACATCTTGACTTCTGTCTAGTTACATTCATAAACTCATCTTCAATTGCCATAAACGGCCCTTATATATGAAACCACTAAGAGTAGAAAGGACGTAAGGCTACTTAACTTGTTTATTAAATCCATGAAGCATTAAAGTTTACAAAATCTTCCATGCAGGAATATTAATTGCATTACTATTCTAAATATAATACAATTTGGACTGAGGAAATAATAGCATTAAGCAAGGCTCATGTTGATAATAATATGGTTTGATTATTCTTCTACAAATTTCTGACATTCTATAAAGAATTTTGGTAATTGAATTTGCAATTATATCTTGCAGTTTGCATAAAAGAATACATCTCTATGACGTGTGTTGTCAAAATTCTAGTGATGTAGACCTAATATTAAAATAGCAACAATGGTTTGGAAGGTATCTGAACAATTGCTGTTGTACCAAATTAGTATCCAACTTTCCAAGAATAGCAAATATGCCCACAGGCTTATGAAAATGGTACTAAGTTGGTAGAGTTTCATCTGTCGCTCTCATTGCAGAGGACCGAAAATGCCACTTGTCACGCATTGGCCACCAAGTCAACTATTTCTGGAAAGAAAAGCTTCACTCATCCCTTCACTAGCCCTTTCTGGCCTATTACTAAAAGCATTTTCCCACAAGATTGAATGCCATTGAGCTGTGCATGCATGTTATTATGTCATTATTTTATGGGAAATACAATTAATGACAGGTGATAAAGGGCTAGTGAAGGATAAGCAGGATTTTTCCCGCCAATAGTAACTGACCTAGCAGCCCACATGATGTTAAGTGCGATTTTCCGTCTGCTTCCTTGAGGGAAACCAACTTGGTACTGTTTTCATAAGCTTGAGAACCTATTTTTTAGTTTTGAAGATCATGTACAAATTTGGTACAAGTACAATAGTTGAGGACTTGAGGACACATTCAAAATATCTTCCCTTATAAAAAAATTACCTACGATAACTACCGATAAAGGGAACAGATAAGCCACTGCAAATAAGTCAGATGATTGCAAAAATACGAAAATGATTGGAACTTTTACTCAGAATGATTGGTACAAGTGCAATACATGGATGTCTTTTAGCTCAGAGATCATGTATAGTTATGGTGCTTGCAATTGAATGCACTAATCATTTATCAGTAGCATTACCAGGTCTAAACATTCGTAAGTCATAAAGTCACCAAGATCCATACATTAAAGTAGGCTAGTAGATTACTCCGTCTACACACTCCCAAATTCTTCCATCCCTACCAGAATCAACACAGTAAATTTACTTTAAAAGGAAGACATGCCATTCAGTGCATACAGTGTTGACATGGTAAACTATAATCCTCTAGACTTAGTTAAAAAAACACTGTTTTTGTCATTTAGCATAATAAACAGCAAGAGTCCAACAATATTATGAGTTAAAACTTGGCAATATGTGCTGACAAAAGCACAACAGGATCATCCAAATGCACAACAATGCATATGACATGAAGTTAACAGATGTATGAATGAAAATTTTAGTTTGGTAGACTTAGGCTCCATTTGGAATGCATTTCCAATATTCTTTTACTTTTAAGATTAAAAGCACTTTAAAGAAAAAATGTTGTTTGGTAAATGCATGATTAAAGTTAACTCTTGTTCATGGTTTAAAATCTCGGTACCGGTACCGATTTCGGTCACCGGCCGATACCGGTACCGTACCGACACACGGTACGGTCCGGTACGAAAATTGCATACTGGCAGTTATTATTATTATTATTATTTAGAAATAACTCCAAATCTCCATACCGGGCGGTATACCGCCCGGTATGCATATAATACCGCCCAAACCGGGCGGTACGAACCCAAAACAAGTGGCCTCAACGCCATTGGCTGGCCCAACGGTACTAAGGCCTCATACCGCCCATACCAGGCGGTATATGACAAAATACCACCATATACCGCCCGGTATACCTAATATACCCGGTTTTTTCAAATATCGGGTATATCGTATACCGGAAACCTAAAAAACCGGTAAATACCGGGCTTACCGTACCGTACCGGGCGAGATTTTAAACTATGCTCTTGTTATCTCGTATGAATGACATAAAGCTAATTCATGGTTGTGTATGAATGCACAACAATGCATGTGACATAAAGTTAACTCGTGGACGAATAAAAAGTTCTAGTTTGGTAGATGTTAAGAAATTAATAGGCCTAACTCACACTAAAAGCTAGCTCATGGGGAGAGGATTGCCCAAACTATTTAAAGACTATCTTGGCCATATTTTAATCAATGTGCGACTTTAACACACACCCCTCACGCCCAAGACATCTGGAGCGTTGAGTTTTGCAGGACTGGACATTTGCGGGTGGCACAATATCAACCACACAACCATATTAAGAAATTAATAGGCCTAACTCACCCCAAAAGCTAGCTCATGGGGAGAGAATTGCCCAAACTATTTAAAGACTATCTTGGCCATATTTTAACCAATGTGGGACTTTAACAGTAGACTTAGGCTTCATTTGGGAATGCATTCCCCAAGTGCTTTTAAGGTTAAAAAAACTTAAAAGAAAAAATGTTGTTTGGCAAATGCATGCTTAAAGTGTTTTACTCCAAAATACATGGAAAGTTACTCCATGCTTAAAGTTTTCAGACCTACAACCTGCAAACAAAGAAATGGCCTCAACCAAAGCACACGTGATAAACCTTGTCCCATGGCAGGGATCAACCGGATTGTTAAATTTGACTTGACAACTAACTTTTCCAAAAGCTTAAGTTGTTGAAGAGGCTCCCAATTTATACATTTATGTTCTTAACACTCCCTGTCACACGTGAAGAGGTAAACAACTCAAGCCCAACATGTGGACTAACTTACTTTAAGTGGTGCATTTTATATAATTATTGATGCTCGCAAGAGTGCACTGGGTCACCCTTTTATTGACCCTGGCAAGATTCATACTCAAGATAGATCCCACCTCTCTAATACCTTATTAAATTTGACTTAGTGACCAACTTACCCAAAAGCTTAAGCTATTAGGAATATGTTATATCTATATACATTTATATTCTAACAAGAATAATGAAATCATGCACACAATACAAACACTTGTTGCCGCAATGTTAGACCACTATACTGGTAAAACAAAATACTTACTATTTTGGACCATCCATTCATCTCTGCTAATAGCAATGTAAACCAACTATGCATCATCATGTCTCATTTGTAGTTTGGTTACTTCCTCTTGATACCCTAAAATTATAACATGAATGGACTTGCACTTTTTTCACAGATCACTGTGGAATTTAGACAACTTCCCGTCACTTTATTCTCAAACTGTAATATGCTATTTTACATCAAATGCTACTATACTAGAACTTTACTATCTAACATTGAGATCTCAACAATGTATGTCAATAATATAATACTTGTTTCACAATTAAAGCTTGAAAGTTAAAAAAAATTGTTTATCAGAGAAACTAAGATGAAAGAGATAAATTATTAAGCACATGATACTGTTCGTTGCAAGGTCACAACACTTCAGAATTCTAATTGTCCACTAGAAAGAAATAAGTTTATCAAGGGAAGTCTACTAAAACTTTTATGATATGGTTCTTACCTGAAGTTGAGACTGAGCTATATTGGTATTCACAATCCTCTTGCTGAAGAGCAATTTGGCGAAGAGCAGCATTTCCTCTGTCTATAACTATAAGAGAGCACATTCTCCCAACATATACCACATCAAAATCACTAGAAAACTTAGCATCCTCACTTGGTCCATCTCTGTAACCCGCTATATTTGATTTCCCTCCGGCAATAGTTGTCACACCTGCAGCATATAACCTCAAATAAACACATGCTTCTTATCCTAGTGTTGCAATTCACAAAGTCTAAAAGCAGGACTTAAGTAATGAACCTGCTTCACCAATCTTCCGAATAGCCAGATTGGAGGTATCAGCTACATATACATTCCCTTTGTCATCCATAGTGACACCTTTTGGATGATAGAAACGGGCATCGGCAGGTTTACCATCTACATGCCCTGAATATCCCTGGAATGATCCAGCAACCAATCTTGCTCTGCTATCTGCAAGTTTCGTTTTTGTTAAATCCCGATGAAAAAATCCAAATGCCAAATCGTACCTAGCAATGCTCTCATCTAGACCAATATATACAAAAAAGAGTCAAATCCCCCAATTGGGACAAAAAGGATACTTTGAGTACATATGAAAAGGGAAAATTGATAAAATATTACGAAAAAAAAAGAACCTTAGATCCATATTGGTAGATTGCAAGAGATAGTTTAAAAAGAGAAGAGAATCCCGGTCGTACACTGGGAAAGCGGCGGAGTTATTCGGACTATGTTGTTATTAGAGGCGTCGACGGCGAAGAGCTCCCCCTCTGGCGAGACTCGGATAGTGTGCGGCACCACGCCAAGCTTGTCCCCCTCCACAAGCGTCTCCACGAAGTACCCACTCTCGAACTCAACCATGTCCCCATCTGCCACAACACCACAATGGGAGCAGCAGATTACTCGCAAAGCAACAATCTTTACGGCAAAAATGGAAGAGAGTAAAAGACCATTACCCACCATGCTGGGTTGCTTTCGGGGAGGACTTGGTCCATTTGAGAACATGTGACAAATGCTTCACTAAAGCCCCTGCAAGAACAATGAGACGAGAAACCTAAGCGATCTAAAGCGAGAAAGAACCACAAATGAAAAATAGATGGATCGGCATCGCTTAGACTACGACCAGCGGGGTTAGCTTGCGCTCTGGAGTCGAGAAAGGCGGCGTCAGAGGAGGAAGCAGCGACGAGAAAGACGAAGAAGAAGAGGATGATGGATCGGTTCATGGCAGCTCACCTGGGGAAAAGGAGGAGGAAGGAGTGCTAAAAAGCGACAGAATCGTGGGGAAAGCGAAGGATTTGTATAATTAATGGCACTGTTCGCGTTTATAGTGCGCATGGGGTGGCAATTCTGCAGTGTGCAGTCACCGTAGTGGTAGTCTTAGTTGTGTTCAGTAAAAGGGGCCTGGAAAGGGAAAAGGATTGAGACTTTGTGGATGTTTTGGGACTTCCGAATAAGCCCTGGCCCATTATTGATTGGGCTTCATTACTACCTTCATGGATGTTTTTAGAAAATAAAATCCAAATTCTAAAACATTTTGGGCCGAGTTGAGAATTTATAATTGCGTTTAGTTGGTAATTACTTCAGAGAGGAGGAGACAAAAGTTGCCTACCACGTGTCCTAGTATAATTATTAATTATAGAGGCCAGAGTTCCCCATATAGGTATAATTTGTGCTTTTGACTCCAACAATTCGGACAAGACGCACCGACCAATGGCTGAGATGCGACTGATAGGGAGCTAATGATGAAGAAGCGTACAAAATTACAAACGAGACCAACACGGCCGGCCCCGCCCAAAAAAGCGGTGGGAGTCGCGGCTTCAGCAAGTGGCACGACACGTGGCCGGTGGTGGTGGGTGGAGGATGGGAATGGGCGGGATGGCGTGGGTGGCGGGCCCCGAGGCGAGTACAAAGCACGTGCGGTGGAGGAATAGGGCAGCGTAGCCGTTGTCGCGGCCTCGGTTTCCGATGGACGCTGCTCTGCGTTCGTGGACCGCCTCCCGAAAAAAGAAGAGGAAAAGGAATACAAAAAGAAAATGGAGGAAAAAGAGAAAGAGACAAAGAAGATAAAGGAGAGGAGAGATGGAGGACATGACTTTGTTAAATCTGTAGCCCTGTTTGAGGTCTTGCATCACATGGGAAGATCTCAGTGGAGCGAGGAGGAGAAGAGGGGAACTCGACTACTCGAGGAAGAAGATAAGGTGAGAAGAGAGATTAGAGAACTTTGTTGAATCTTTATCCAAACGGTAGGGTTTGCATAGAAAGCAGCGTCAGTTTCAAAATCCACTTAGTAGTTGTCTAGTTGATAAGTTGATAGCCAACAAAAATGGGATTAGATTGTTTTCTTAATTATGTATGTTATTGTTGAATTCTATTCAAGTAGGATTACATATGGGTTGATTTTTTCGTAAAAAATATATATGATCCTTTGATTTGTAGTTCTTAAGTATGTTTCTTTAAAAAAATACATAACTTAGTTTTTAAATTTTTTAAACTTATTTTAACATTTTAAAAGCCTCATTTTGATCTAGGAATTACATTTTTAATTTCATTTTCTTTCCTAAAAATTGAAATTGATCCTTCAAATTTGCTTTAATTCTCACTTAGACCTTGCTTTTGAAAAAAATAACTTCACCTAATAATTAAAAAAATCTCATAGTTTGTACGAAGTCATCAAATTATTCCTTAAATTTCATAAGTTAATCGACTCACCAAACAAACCAATTCATTTAGAAGCCAATTTTAGTTTTTTTTTTCATTAATGGTTCAACCTCAAAATTGGTTCAACTTAGCTACAATCTAATTTTTGCATGAGAAATATAAATTATGCATTGGTGACATTTGAAACATATTATATCAGCAGATTTGAAATTAAATAGAAAATGAGAAAGAAAACCAAAACTTATTTGAGATTGAATTGAAATGAAAAAATTTAATCGATTTGAGATTGTATTGAAAAAAAACAAAAAACAAAATCAACTTCTCAATTGAAATTGATTGGTTGGGTGAACCAATTAGCTTAAAATTTGAGGAATTATTTGTGAATTTCATCAAAAATATTAAGTTTTTTTAATTTCTGAAATATAGGATAAATTTGAGAATCTTTTTATGATTCTCTCAAATCACTTTTTTTTAATATGATAATATCCTATGATTAATGATGTTTAAATTTTAAAAAATATAAAATTTAATATAAGTTATCGACATGAAAAATAAAAAAAATTTAGGGTTAAAGATAATTTTTGCCCTTGAACTATTAAAAATAAGGTAAAAATACCCCTAAATTCTTTTTTGATTGATTTTTATTCTTAAACAAATGAAAATGATTGAAAAATACTCTCGAACTATTAGAAATATGTAAAAATACTCTTAAACATTTTTTTGATAAATTTTTTACTCTTAAACAAACGAAATAGTTGAAAAATATTAATATTTTTACTCATGCCTAAAGGTAAAAAATATTTTTTTTTAAAAAAAAATGAGTAAAAATATTAGTATTTTTTTAATTATTTTCGTTTGTCTAAAGATAAAAAAAATTAAAAGTATTTTTATTTATTTATAATAGTTTGAGAGTATTTTTTTAATTATTTTTATTTATTTAAGGATAAAAATTTTAAAAATATTTTTATCTATTTTCAATAATTTTGACAAAAGTTACCTTTAACCCTTCTCTTTAATAGAAGTTTCGGATCTTAGGAGTCAAACGAGTGTTATGGCGTTAAATTCTTGTACTAAAGTTTTTTTTAATGTTGTTTCATTGAAGGCATACGTTTCTTTTAGTAAATGCCTTTTTATACTTGAAGAACGCTCGGTAAAATCACGTGGCAATTGGCAAAGAGACAAGTTTTTTCAGATAAAATTAATTATATTGATTTTGAGTTTTAGTGCCATACTGCTATAAATAATATTGCCACGTGAATATGCTCATGTATTTGTATTAAATATTTCTTATCACAATTTTTTATGTGCAACGTCAAATTGTAACTTGTTTCCATGTGTAGTATCAACTATTTCCGCAGTAAAGAGTGAGGAATCCCTGTCACCAGGCTGACACTAATGTGGAAAAAGATGATAATTACAAATTCACGAGAAAACATCATCAACAAAGCACAAATAAATTAATAAATTAATCTACCCCCAAAAAATCCAGCTGGAACATACTACCTCGTGTAAAACATTTCTATTCCTAATTTACCCTCTGAAAAATAATAAATAAAGGATATGAAAATGGCCATTGAGGCATTGATGTCAAATGATAAGGGTAGTTTGGGTATCACAGGCAACGGATACAAGCGGGGGTCTTTATTTTCCAACGCTTCACTGTTTCTCTTCTCACTCTCTGCGTCCTCTTCCTCTTCTTCCCGCCCCTCTCCGTCCTCTGTCGCCATCTATCGCCTTTGATCTTGGTCTCCTATTTCGGCCCGTTGTCTGCTCTGCCCGAGGGTTCGATCTCTACCTGGCGGTGCTCGGATTGGGAGAGGGACGACGAAGACGAAGCAGACCGTTTCAAAGATTCCATCTCCTGGGTCGTTTTCGCCATTGGCGTGCTCGCCCAGGTCGACCGACTAGACGCCGTCGTACCTGTGGCGATTCTTTTCCAATGATTGTTCTGGTTGTGTTATGATAGTGTCTGATGGCGATGTGCGCCGTTAGAGGGCGTTGAAAGAAGAGAGGGCCTTCAGCTTCGGCTTCTTTTGCTTTCGCCGGCACCCTATTTGCGGTTGGTTTCTGGTGCGTTTTTCATGCCCTAATGTCGAACTATTTCGTCGCTCTTTTCTTCCTCATCAGGTGCAAAAGATTACTCCGAGGCCAAAAAATAGGCTATAAAATTCCTAATTTTCTCACTCGTCCGCCATTTCCTCTTTTTTAAAACGATACTCATTCCTTTTTTGTTGCAAAAATTCGATTTTTTTTCGTACTCCCACTTTTGTGTGCTTACTCACATCATATTTTCCCCCAACTATTAGGCTGTGCGCACACATGTTTCCTCTGACATATGCTTGCATATTAACTTCGTGAGTGATAATATTTATTATTTGCAAATTAAAATTTCCAAGTTGGTGTTTGTTGAATATAACACAGATAAAATACACAAATAGATGTCTCGACTCTCGAGTATCCTATGCGTATTATATTATATATATATTTGATAAATATAAGTATATAACGTGTTGTCTTTACATAATTGTTGAGGAGGGATGTTGGAAGCAGTGTGAGCTCAAAAGAAGGTGAGTGGAAAGCTGGATGCGCTAATTTGAATGTAGTTTATTATGCATTGGTTTCTGATTTGCTAGCAATGATCACGTTCTGTGCTCTGTTCCCATTTTTGTCTATTCTCTCACCTCTGAGAACATTTGTCTATTTGTTTCAAGGGCTAATGCTTAGTACCTGGAAATTCTTATGTGGCACGTGACACTTGGTTTTTGCTGTGCCAGTGGGTGGGTCCAACTTGGAGAATAGTTGTGCTTTGTTGTTCTCCATGGAGGCTTCTTAGAAATAGTAACACCAAGTTGATTCCTTCGTATATAATAATTAAGGTGCAAGAGAAATAGAACTCAAAGGACAGTTCATCAATGCTGCTAAGCTTTCATAATATCATTGACATATAGGCCATATTTTTGAAGTGTAACTCAATTACAACAGGGCTTTCGAACTGCATTTGACCATCAATTATATGCTTATCCACAGTTCCAGAATAGCAAAGTACATAATTATTCAAGTTATGTTTTTCGGGCTGGACCGGAGATAAATATATTGGGGCTTTTACTGAATTTAATTAAAGACATTGTCTTGTGCTGTGGCTTCGTGTTGCCTTCTCCACTTATACCAGTTAAAAAAATCACGTTGACCTTTGTCTCAGTTCTGACATTCTTCTGCCTACTGGACTTTTTTTTAGTATAATTGGGCAAATATAATTCTTTATATTTGTGTTCCTGATTTATATTAGCTTAACAACTTGCTAAAATCCCTCCTCGAACATGGCAGCTCTCATATCAAAATTCCTCTACTTTTTAGGTTATTATTCTAGAACTTATTATGTTCTGAATGCCACATATCCCGGATTATCTTCAGGAACCTTGCCCGTAACTTTGTTAGTGCTCCCATAAAGTAAAAGATACATTTGATATTGATTGATGCATTATAAATTACAGTGGGATTTTCTAGTTTTTTCTCTGTATTATGCTATCCTAATGTGAGCATATAAATGGGACCAAATTGAAATATTCTGAGCCATTAGCTAATTGTTACTAGCCTCTAAAAGAAGGATAAAATAAATTATAGATACATATAAGGAAGAGGACTTCTGATCTTTTGTTAGCTGCGACACAAATTCTATAAATTAAATTAATGGTCTTTGATCATGATTCACCGCTACCCTTGTTGTGGATTCCCTTTCACCTAATGCTATATAAGCCAAAGCTTTTCTTTCAATTATTTTTCCTTTTTGATTCTTCTGATTGTCCTTTGTAGATTTGCCCCACCATGGGGACATGCTCAGTGTTTCCATCAATTTCAGGAATCTGATGTCTCGGTATAGTCTTATTTAATTCATTATTTCGATGCCTTTTTTTCTTTTAACCACAATATTTAATGAGCTTGATTTTTTGCTTTTTATCCTCCCAACTTCTATTATTTGCATATCCTCTCGAAAGCAGAATACAGAACCCTACAAAGTACACCTCTCTTGTTCAGATACGCCCTAAAAGATTTACCTTTGAAGTAGAATGCTTTATTTTGAAACAAATCAATACATCTTTGCTCTAATGCCGGTGTTTTTGTTATTTGTTGTGATCTTCAAACAGAAGAAGAGATGGAGTACACCAGAGCGCATCCGCTTCCAAAGTTAGGAACTTTAGTTCGAAGGCTCAGCAAGATCCTCCGTTTCCGGCGATCCATCACCAGCTCTGCCATTGAGGCTCCTAGCGAAGATGGCTACTCTCTCCACAAGCTCAAGCTTTCACAGTCCTTCAATGACTACTCCACCTTCTCTGAAGGTGGCAGCTGCGACTTTTACAAAGTGGAGTATGAGAAGCAGCAAGGGAAGTTATCCTCGAAGGACAAAGAAGCCATGGAAGCACTCCTTGCGAACCTCTTCGCTAGCGCCTCTGCCATCAAAGCTGCCTACGCACAGCTCCAAATGTCGCAGTCACCCTACGACCCCGATAGGATACAGTCTTCTGATTTGGCCATTGTTTCCGAGCTCAAGCGTGTCTCGGAGCTCAAGCACTCCTACATCAGGAGTCAGTTCATCCCGTGTCCCACGTCCGACTCTCACTCTGCAGTTGCTGCCCAGATCGAAGAGCAGCGCAATCTAATCAAGACTTATCGGATCACCTTGAACAAGCTGGAAGCTGATCTCAAGGTCAAGGATGCTGAGATCTTCTCGCTACAGACCGAGCTAGTCGAATCCGACAAAAGTAAACAAGCTTTGGATTCAAAGCTTCATCCTGGCCGCTCGCTCTCGGCCCTGGATGACCTACATCTCTCCGGATTAAACCCCACCCATTTCCTCACTGCTGTTCGATTCACCTTAAAGTCCATTAGATCCTTTGTAAAAGTAATGGCGAAGGAAATGGAATCTGCTGGGTGGAACCTCGATGCTGTGGCAGGTGCAATGCAACCGGATTTCCTCCATCGGAAAAATCCTGCACATCGGAGCTTGGCGTTCCAGACCTACATTTGCCAGACAATGTTCTCGGACTTCCACCACAAAAGCTACAACCTTTCTGCTCTCGAAGAACTGTCGACGTGGGATAGACGCCAGTTCTTCGACGAATTCTCTACGGAGATTAGTTGTGTTGGATTTAGACAAAAGCTAAACCGGCACACGGCAACTGCAAAGTTCTGTACGGCCAAGTATTTGGCACTTGTGCATCCAAAGATGGAGTCTGCGTTCTTCGGCGATCTCAATCACAGGGATGCAGTGAGCTCTGATCGGGACTTCCCGCACTCGGCATTCTTCACCGAGTTCGCGGAGATGGCAAGGCGAGTGTGGCTCCTCCATTGCTTGTTCTTCTGTTTCGAGGGCCGGTCCATCTTCCAGGTGCGGCGCGGGAGTAGGTTCTCCGAGGTGTACATGGAGAGTGTGGCGGAAATCGACGATCTCGATGCCGCTGCTGTTGCCAAGCTCCGGCCGTCCACCGTGGGGTTCACGGTCGTTCCCGGTTTCAAGGTTGGCCGGATGCTGATTCAATGCAAGGTCTACCTCACTTGAGCAGCTTCGTATGGCGATCGACGGTGGTGATTGAGGCAGCGGGCCTTTGGACGGAACAAAGTGGAGCTTCGACGCCTATCAGGTGCTTCACTATTCAATGAGAGGAATTATGTATAGAGTATAATAATAGCAACTTGTCATAATCTTAGTTTTTTTTTTGGGTAATTAAGCATATGTTAAGTTTATGTATTTGACAGGTAATTACTGATTAGATATTAATTAATGATGTCTAGTTATAATATGCAAGAAGCTTAATCGAGGATGGATTAAATAAGTGGGGGCATGTATGCCATCTTGCATCATTCTTAAGCAAACGGTTAAATTGATTGGATGCTATTCTCCGAGCTTCAAAATTAATCCAACACACGATACTATTATTTCATCAAAGCAGGCTCCTCCCCTTAATGTACACATGGAGTCTCTAAGCTTCGTTCAGATGTTATCCTCAAGAAAATCTCAAACAATGAAAAGCCAGTGCCAAAACAGGCACAAGGTTCTCTTGGATAAATCCTTATTTAATTTTTCCAGCTTAAGAAATAAATCAGAAAGAGCCCAATAGAGAATGGCTACTGTAGGGTGGCACATAAGAATGTCCAATGCATTGATAGGAGCACCAGGAGTTCTCGGAAATACGAGTAGCGACCATGTTACCGTTGAGCACACAACCTACAAATGCACCCGCAGTAGAAGAACCACAAAGTTTACGTTTGAAATTGTTGGGAAATTTCCCATGTGATCGATAAAACTTGACCCGACGAAAAAAATAAAAATTCAAATATGATAATAATAATGTAAAAAAATAACAGACATAGGAGAATTAACGTTGTTCGGACTCGGCGAAATACCGATCTTACGTCCACGGGAAGAAGAAAAATCTGCTTTATTAATTTCAGAAAAAGAACTTTACAATAAGAACGGTAATAATCTAAATCGCCTTCAAAATACAATAAACTGTCTTAAATAAACTGAACATGAAACTGAGATGGAGTAGAGACACTGTCTCTACAAACTCTATCTTGAAACTGAACTCCATTATTATATGTCGAAACTTGAGAAGGGGCACTCCTTAAAAATGATGGTAGCGACATTCTTAATTTTCTGAATATCTAAAACTCTCATAATATTTGTGGTGTCTCTCTATCTCTGTGTCTCTGTCCTCAAGAAAGTAGCATGTATTTATACTCCAGGAGATGAGTCGATTCGGAGAGAAAAATTAGGATAGAGCAAAATCTGAAGTTGGTCCAATTTAGTCGTGCGACTGTATTTAATTTTTGATCGAATAAACGAAAATCAAAGATTTGAAGGAAGCATCGAATTGCGGGCGGCAATTCAAAACCAAAACAAAACAGTACTTCATTCAAAATCAAAATTGAACAAGCCTCTATTTTGATCAGCTCATGCAATTTAAAAGGAATACAACTTTATTGCCTGCCATAAACAATTTCTCCACAATTTTGACCAAGAGCAAGCTTGGTCAAAATTGATTAATTTGCTACAAGCTGCTTGCCATGAGCGTGGGTCATCAATCTCTGGTACAATCTTCATCCTCCAGCAGACGATTAAGCAGGGTTCAAACCCAATTTAGGATTATCGATTTAGCAAAATTGGTTCAAACATAATTGGATCAAATGAACTCCAATTTGAGTGCGGCCGAGCTCATTAGATTCGGTTTGTACCTAATTTGAGTCAATACCTGACAATTTCTCATTTGATGAAAATTGAGGCCGATGCAGTCCTCAAAACTCGTCGTTCTCTCCCACAAAATTCGTACAGGACCTACGTCGAATTAGTGCTCAAGTAGGCCAAATCGACTTCCTGCTTGGACTTAAGAAGCCACATAGTCCTTCGAGTATCTTCCTTCATTATGTATCTCTGAGAAGGGCTTGTCCTAAAAGCAAAAAATTTATACCCGACTATGTATCTGATTTTGCGGTGTTTTGCCTCGAAATCTGAATTGCTTCACGAAAGATGGATCTATCCACCTTGTACAAATTGTTTGACGTCCTTAGAGCCTTCAGTATCATCGTGGCTCCATTACGTACCTCCAAGACTCCTCCTGCAGAGGATGTTGTGTAGCCCCTAGTGTCAAGAACTCCAAGAAATACTAGATTTCTTCCTAGCTTCGGAACATGACGAATATTTGCTTTGATTTTTATTGAGCCATCATGCAACTTTAATTTTACTGTTTTAAATCTGACAACTTTGCAAGGTATGTTGTTGCCGACACGAACTACTTCACTAATGGTGCATCAATAATCCACAAAGGTCGTCCGGTGTGGAGTTATGTGATAGGAACATCTAGAATCTAGGAACCACTCATCAATGCTACCGGTGGTTGACCTGTTCGCCTGCTGACTTGAATTGCATTTTGCATGATCAGACATATCACAAGATCGTCGTCGCCCACGCGTGTCTTAGTAGTGCCTGTGCCATCTATCACGATCAATACCTATACTTTCTCAAAATCTACCTAAAAAGCCTCCTTATGTGCATTTGACCTTTATTTTGTCGGTGCAACTTTTTCTTAAGGCTATGACATTCCGACTTGACGTGACCTCATTTCTTGCAGTAATAACAAGTAATGTTTTATTTGTTACCTCCTCTTGCTTCATTAGAGTAGAGAGCTTCTCCTTTTCCTCCACTAGAGAAATTCGCTGTAAGATGCGTGTCCATAAGCTCCTTAGACACAAGAGTAGTGATCACCTGTTCTGGAGTAATCGTAGTTTTTCCAAAAAGCACAATTTCTCGAAATTTTTTAAAAGAAGAAGGATGTGAACATAAAAGGAATAAAATCTTATCTTCCTCTTTGATTTTGACACCCATATTTTCCAAGTCTATGACGATTGTCTGAAATGTATTGATGTGCTCTTTGATCGATTTGCCTTTTGCCATTCGAATAAAATAGAGCTTCTGCAATTCAACACCATCTTGTCGGTGAGAGTTGTGTATTGATACAAGGATGCAAGCCTGTCACAAATATCTTTAGCTGTCTTTTGGGATGCAATCTCTCGAAGTACTTCGTTCGACATGCTTAGGTACAAAATTGCAATTGTCATTTGCTCCTTGTATTATATCTTCTCCTCGGTCCCCTGTATTTTATCCTTACCAATGATGACGTCCTGTATCGTCTCTATAGTTAGAATTACTTTCATCTTCATTGACCAAAGTACATAGTTGATGTTGCGATCTAACTTCTTGATATCGAATTTGGTGCTCGCCATGGTTGGGAAAGTAGGCTCTGATACCAACTATTAGAAAATTTGGAAAAATTTTCTGCATGATCGACAAAACTCGAATCCAACGAGAGAAACGAAAATCCAAATTCGATAATAATAATGCAGAAAAATAAGAGACACATGAGAGTTAACGTGGTGCCGATCCTACGCTCACAGGGAGAAAAGAAGACTGCTTTATTAATTTCAGAAAAGAACTTTACAATAAGAGCAATAATAATCTAAATTCCCTTCAGAATACAACAAACTATTTTAAATAAATTGAACCTGAAACCGAGATGGAGTAGATGCACTATCTCCACAAACTCTGCCTTGAAACTAAACTCCACTGTCGTGTCGGAACTTGAGAAGGAGCACTTCATAGAATGGATGATAGCGGCACTCTTAATTTTTTGGATATCTAAAACTCTCACAATATTTCCTCTCTAAATCATAATCAGAGATGGCGTCTCTCTATCTCGGTGTCTCTATCCTCAAGGAAGTACCATGTATTTATACTCTAGGTGATGAGTCGATTCAGAGAGAAAAATTAAGATGGAGTCGAATCTGAAGTCGTCTAATTTATTCATGCGTCTGTGATTTAATTTTTGACCGAATAAACGAAAATAAAAAATTTGAAGGAAGCATCAAATTGCGTGCGACAATTCAAAAACAAAATAGTGCTACGATCAAAATCAAAATTTAACAAGTCTTTATTTCGACCAACTCATGCAATTTAAAAGGAACACAACTTTATTGCCTCAGATTGTGTGTGCTGCCGTAAACAATTTCTCCACAATTTTGACTAAGCTTGGTCAAATTTGATTAATTTGCTACAGGCTGCTTGCCTTGCGCGTGGGCTAGCCCACCAATCTCAGATACAATCTCAGCCTGTGCAATAGACCTAATTAAGCATGGTTTAAATCTAATTTGGGATGATCTGAATAATTACACGAGAGAAAGGCTATCTATAAAGAATAATTAATAGCCTATGCGGGCAAAAACAACGTAGAACACAAATAATCTAGGTTAGCGCCTTGAATGGCAAGTTCCACGGAAGACTTCTCTATGTCATCAAAACATCGAAGATTATACTCATGCCAGATTTTTCATCGCCAAATCAAAGTGAGACGGAATTATTTCTGAATCACAGAAGTGGGAAAGGCCGACCCTTGACAGGGCTGAAAATTCAGGGGGAAAGAAGAGAAGTTTCCTAAGTTGAGCATAAAGTTCCAACCTTGGATGGTGTATTAACAGTCTTGAAATAGATGACGATGTAAAAGAGCCATCTTCCCCCTTTGTAGGGTTTAAGTTGTGTTCCGAATCACTTTCCATCCTTTTCTGGCTACGAAGAAGAAACGTTTACCTACTAAGGATAAATTGCACAGATAGAATCTACAGGTCGACCCCACTTGCTCGTTTTGTAGATTAGAATATCAGTCTCATGAAAAGCTTTTTAATCTATGCCCTTACACAATTAGAGGTTGGATTTCATGAGCATAAATCAATTACAACATTTTCAATTATCCTTCAAACCTTGGATTTGCGCACAAAGGAGAAACACTTCAACATCTAAAAGGAAGACCCTAGCTCTTATGATTTGGAAAGAAAAAAATTGGTTCGAGAGGAACAACAGCAGTTTTAACAACAAATGCAAAACTCACGTAGAATTGGCCATAGATGCTTCCATCATTTATCAAATTGTAATTCCTTCTTTACTTATGTTGGGGTCTTGTAAATAGCTTCCTCCCCTCCCCAACTTGTATTCATCCAATCTTATGATTAATACAATTTTTTTCTTTTTTAAAAAAAAATAACAGGTGATACACGGCATGTATATTAAATCATCTCCACGTGCATATTGAATGCCATCAAGACATAAAATATTCTAATGGACCTACTAATGAACTACCACAGCAGCTTGCATGCACTAATAAATATTACTAGAAAAGACTCGCGCTACGCGACGGGATTCAAACACTTTCATAAATATCACGCCCCAACTTAGGGTCATATGACCGGCCAGGGTATACGTGTCTATACCCCGCAGCCTAAATCATGCACATGTCAACTCAATAAATAATATAACGGAAAGAAATAACAAGTTTTACACTACTAGAAATTGGTTCTTCAGCAACGACTATCAGCAACGATCGATCAAGCCGTTGCTATTTGCAACGGTGTTCTTATGGCCGCTCAAGTCGTTGCAGATATGTTGTATCTGCAACGGCGTTCTAACGAACACGTGAGTTGTTGCAGATATTAATTACCTTAGCAACAGCTTTCTAACGGACACGTTAGCCGTTGCCGATGATAAACTTATCAGCAACGACGTTCTAACGGTTTAGTGAGCCGTTGCTGATAAGTTTATATAGGGCACGCGCCCGAGCCCACCCCCTTCCTCCTTCTTCCTCTTCCTCTGCTGTCGTCGCCCGCTGCCAGCGCCGACGCCGCCGATTCCTGCTGCCGCTGCCGACGCCCTGTCCTCAACCACCGGTTTCGACTGCCGCCTCCCGTTCTATTTGAGGTATTCCTCGTCGCCTCCGACCACCTATTCATCTCATTCTAGGTAGATCCGGCCGAAACCCTTAAAATTGAGTTCCGGCCGGCGATCGTGGCCAGAATATTATGCAGTGTCCGAACACTGGACGCTAGCGCCGAAAATGCAAATAATAATGATTTTTATTTATTTTTTTAATTTTTATTTAATTTTTAATTTTTAATTTTTAATTAATTGTTTATATTAATTATTTAATTAATTGTTTAATTTGTTAGATTAATTTTTAGGGTTTAGATTAATTGTTAGAGTTTAGATTAATTTAGTTAGATTAATATTATGTTTTAGATTAATAATTGTAGGTTAATTATTTAAATTAGTTAAAATGTTGTAGATTAATATTAATTAATTAGTTAAAATATTAATTAGTCTGGAGTAGTCCTCAGTGGACTCGCACCGGAATCGTCCACTTCGGACTTGCGCCGAAATTATCCACTTCGGACTCGCGCCGAAATTGTCCATTTCGGACTCCCGTCGGAATCGTCCAATTTGGACTCGTGCAGGAATTATCCACTATGGACTCGAACTGACTTGAAACATTTAGAAAATAATCATCCATCCGACGAGTTGATACGTTTCACGTACGCATCGACGAGTCGGATATGATTTAGCAAAACCTTAGATCCGTTCGGGATTGTATGTTCGTGTAAAAGAAGTAGATGATCTTATACGAAGTACAACCCTGTATGTTCGGGGGTTGTATGTTCGTGATTGGGGAGCGGTAATATATCATGAATTATGAATCATTAAAATTCATTATATCATAATATAATTTTAAATTTTATTTTTGTTGTGCAAGTTTGAGCAAGAAGAAGTGTCAAGGAGCATTTCTTCTACCATTCGATGATACATGCACGAGGCATGGCCCACGTGGTCTCACGTGCCCAGTGAGCACGTCGACATGTCATGACGCGAGTTTGAGGCACGTATTAATTTTTTTTTATACATGCATGATGATTAATATTGGTACTGATATTATTGTTTTGCAGACTCACTATACATGGGCTGAGGACCAGAGGTCCTTCATTTACGCTGCCTAGGAGGCTATTTCCCGAGCATGGTACAACGGACAGCTGGGGCAGGCCCGGTCCCAGGCAATGACCCGAGCTGGGACCACTAACATAGTGGAGACTAGGGGATACGACCCCGATTGAATTACGTCTGATATATGGGACTAGATCGTGGCGATGTGGTCAACGGATCGACGGCAGGAGGTTTCTAGGACTGCGGCTAAAAACCACATGTCGGGGGGAGGAGCGCGTCACACTGGCGGCTCTGTTGCATTTGTTGTGCACGCGAACCGTATGGTAAATATACCTTAATTTTAATTTTATATTTTATTTGTTACTCTGTGTACTAATTAATGTATATGTTTTGTAAATGTAGACGACGGTGTTGGACGACGGGACTATCCAGCGACCCTCCCCGATGGCGGTGTTTGAGCGGACACACCATCGAGTGCATGGGACGGGGGAGTACGTCGACAACCGCGCTGCATACATTATGGTAAATATATTTGTTTTAATTATTCATTATATATTTATAAATTAAGTTTTATGAAAAATATTAATCAAAAAATCAAACTCGAGTAGGAGACCTACAGTTAGACGGTGATACAGCGCGGAGGCACCCCCGAGGACTTTGACGCAGCAGCGTGGGTCGATGCTGCAGGTGGCTGGGACCATGACCACGTGTATGGTTTTGCAAATAGTGGTCATGCGCGAGCCGTGCTAGGGTCACTTGGGGCACCGACCCCTCCGCATGCTGGTGAGCGGACGTCGACCTCCAGGTCTAGAGATGATCATAGTAGCAGGATAAGGACATTGGAGGAGACAATCGCGCGTTAGACTGAGTTGATGGAGCGCCAGAATCAGATGATGGCGGAGATGCATGTTATGCTACGCAACTTGTCAGGTCATCCCGGAGCAGCATCATCTGATCCATCGTCCTCGAGTCAGTCCACGCCGGTGTACACCCAAACACTCCAAACTCCGCCATATGATCCAGACCATCCTCCATCGTCATCGTGAGGTTTATTGTTTTTTTATTATATTGACTTTGTTACTTCGATACTATATATATTTCAGTTTTGTTTTGTTTGGATATTGATACTTAAAATTTTCATTTGAATAGTTTTTATACGATTGTAATAATTATAAATATAAGTATAATTATTTTGATGTATATCTTGGTGTATTTGTGATGTGTGAATGGATGTGTGTATGGGTGTATGGGTGTGTGAGTTATGTATCAGATAATGTATCAAGGTATTAATGGAAATTTGGAATTTTATAGTTTTTTCGGTTTCAGTATCTAGTAATCAGCAACGGCTTTCCCACGACCGTCCGTGGAAAAATCGTTACTAAAAGTGTATTGAAAGCCGTTGCTGAAGGCCTACAACAACCGGCGTAGCAACGGTCTGTCACTAACGGCCTTGCTACGGACATGCGGGCCATTGCTAATAATGTTATCAGCAACGACACCGGGTCCGTGGCAAAACCGTTGCTTATTATTAGCAACGGCCTGAGCGATCGTTGCTGATCCGTTGCTAAGTTATCAGCAACGCGAGTTTTTGCCACGACTCTGTTGTAACGGGCGGAGCCGTTGCACACCGTTGCTGATAGTTTTGAGCAACGGATCAGCAACGACTGGAGCCGTCTATGATGCCCATTATTCCAGTAGTGTTATTTTAATGAAAAGCGAACCAAAACAAAGCTTAATTTAAGTAGGTCAAATGAAACAAAAAGTACGGAATAACATTTTAAGTTCAGTAGTTCAAAAGTTTAGATACAATTTTTTTTGAAATAAATGACATAAATGCCCTTAGGGCTACAACTCCAAATCAAGCTAATATAAGTGCATGACTACTACCAAAGGACTCGACTACGACCCTAACTAGGACTGCTATGAGATCATGCGGCTCATCTGCCCTCTAGTGTCACCAATTGCGTGCATCCGACCCATCTCACTGGTCAGGCTTTGCAAAACAGAAATCAAACGACAACGGGTGAGTTCAAAGAACTCAGCGAGCGGTTATACCAACCCTCACAAATAAAATCACAGAGATAACAAGAATGAAATATATCTCTATAGAAGGCAAGGTCAGGAAGGTGTGACTAGCAAACATGCCAACATGCCACACAAGCCCCAATGCATCTAACCCTCGAAAGAAGTGCATCAGGCCGAAGCCCACCATGCCCGAAGGCAACAACACATACTAAAGAAGTGCATCGGGACGAAGCCCAACATGCCCAAAGGCAATAGCACATACTAGGGAAGTGCATCGGGCTGAAGCCCACCATGCCCGAAGGTAACATCACATACTAAAGAAGTGCATCGGGCCGAAGCCCACCATGCCCGAAGACAACAACACATACTAGGGAAGGTGCATCGGGTCGAAGCCCACCGTGCCCAAAGGCAACATCACATACTAGAATAATCAGGAAAGGCCATCCAAGCTTATCCTAGTATAAGGAACCTCGGGAGCAATCGGGAAAGGCCCTCCGAACTTGCACTATGAGACATGATATCACAAGAGTAATCGGGAAGGTCCTCCGAACTTATTCTGTAGGTTGGGAATTTGACGTCCAACCATCCGGACGTAGTCCGAAATCCAGCTCCTAATTGAGCCGCTCCGCCATTCTCAAGGATATGACGCATCAAGACCTAACTCAAGATTCTCCTATGGTGTCCTAGGGGTGTCCTCATTATGAAGCGTCTCAACACTCTAAATCTGACTCCTATCCTTTAGACCCATAATGTCATGAACCCGTATGGTTTTATTTCATGCATACTTTATAAGTTGGTTCATAACAGATTATGTTCACCCCTAACCTAATTTTAATTAAGTAATTAAAATTTAGATAATCTCCATTAGGGTTTTATTTTAGGTTACTGTTCTACCCAGAACTGCTGTGTCTAACCCGAATCTAGACTTCAAAGTGTGTCCTATGTTTTCAAACTATATTTTTTGGTCGAAACCATATGTTACACGACTATGTTCACACATATATACACATCACAGCAAACAAATTAAAATTAGCACAAATTCATCATCTCGGCGTACAATTCCAGCAACATGCAATTTCAACATACTTATAGAATTAAATTCGAAAATTAACAGAAATTAACCCCCTAAATTACCATTAGGACAGAATACTAATCTCAGGAATTAATTCACAGAAATGATGCTTTTCATCAAGATTAATAAGAACCCACACACTTAAACTAAAAATCAAGCACTAAGATTAAGAACCACCTTCTCAAGAACCCCTAATTAGTCATTATCAAGATCTTAATCCTACCACATGATTTCTATCCAAAAATTACAAATTTAATTCTAAATAAGAAACTCATAATCAAGAATCTCAAACTAGGAGAATAGATCAAGATTTCATATCAAAGGAAACATGGCAAGAACACGAAAAACAATCAAGAAACGAAACACAAATACCAAGCCGTCAAGAACGGCTTTAAGAATCTGATTGAAATCCCGAAGAGATAGGGTAAACTACTCACCTTAATTGGACGAATAACTAAGGAAGAAATCCCGGATGACGGCCCTCAAATCCGGCTTCATAAGGCCAGCGGCTCAACCCAAGAAAAGGCTCTAAGGGGCGGCGGCTCACTCCAAGCCACCGGCTTGCGGTGAGGGAGAGAGAGAGAGAGGAGAAGGAGAGGGGTTGGCTCGGCTCGGCTCCAAAGGGAAGGAAGATAGAGAGGGGACAAAGAGAAAGCAGGTGGCTCGGCTCGGCTCTAGGTGGCGGCGGCTTCAAGGACAAAAGGGAAAGGGGGCTGGCGGCTTGGCTTGGCTTGACGGCTGGCTCCCTTTCTTAATTCTTTGGGTAGCTCCAAAATAGGAGCCACAAGCTGTGGAGGGGGTTTTATACTCCCTCCTCAACCTTAACCGCTTAAACACCTTAATCCAAAAACCGCATCCACCTTAAGCCAAAACCAAACCCGCTATCCCGATAGACTTAATTAATTTAATTAAACTTATTCTAATAAATCACAAGCAATTAAGTAAATACATCCACATGAACATAATTAACAATTATGCACACACAATATCAAATTAAATAATTGCAACTACCAAAGCCTAAAATTCATAAATTCATATACTTCTTACTCGAGCTCGCAAGCTCGGTCCGGACCATGAGTTGACTTGGCTCGACCACGAACTAATCTGTTAGGCTAACAAACACACATAAGAGGAAAAATAATAAATTTAAATATCTAGGATATTACGATAAAATATTTTTAATTAATAAAAAAAAAAATTAATTCAATATTAATATATAAAATGAATAAAATATCATTATACATGATATGAAAATAATGTTATTTATTAATAAAGCTAAATATAAATATCAATATTACAATAGTAAATTTAAATTCAATCGTAATAGTAAATTTTTAATATTTTAGATAGAAAATTAATGAAAATATAACAAAGGTAGATACAATTTTTAAAAATGGAATACAAAAGTAAAATAAAATCAAAAGAAAAAATATTAATAAGTGAAATAACTTATTTGCTAATAAAAAAATCAGAGTTAAAGTACAATTTTAAAAATGAAAAACTACATCGTCCAATCAAATAAAAACATTAGAAAATAATTTTTAATCAAAAAATATATGAAATCAACTATATAGTAAAAGATATCATGAATAAAATACAATTAAACACTATAATATAAATATATGATCACGTATTAATAGAAATAGGAATAAAAATGAATTTTACAATGATCAAATTTAAATTCAACAAAAATAGTAAACTTTAATATACACAATAAAAATTATCGAATATTTAGTAAAGATAAATATAATTTTTTAATAAAAATACAACAATAAACACACATTCATAAAAAAAGTAACATTAAACATAAACATTCAAAACAATCTGTAAATTAAAAAGGAACATGCCAACTGTGAGTAGCACAGTTGATGATAATATCTTGTATATTGTCTAGAGATCTAGGGTTCAAACCATAGTATGATTATCTATTATGATTTTCTATCTTTTTTAACCAAACAATAATAAATTAAAAAAATTAAAAAAGAACCATTTAAGTGAATTATAATAAGGGTTAAAAATATTATATATATATATATATTTTAAAAAAATGACTAAGAAATCTCACTATGAGAGTATATAATCTCACTATAACATGTAAAATGATAGTAAAAGTAAAAGCTCAGACTAAACAATTTAATAAAAACTTAAAATTCAAATTTAGTGAACAAATAATGTTTTCTTCATGTGCAGTAAATAATAAAGAAATGACAAAAAATATAAACTATATAAAAAAGTAATAATATAGAAAAAAAATAAAATATATAAGAAAAATAAAAATAAAATAAAATATATAATTATACTTAATTTATTTTAGAGTTTTGAAATAATTTTGAAAAATATGAAACATCACACTAAATAATAAATTCTACCGAAAATCTTTAAAACTTGAACGCAATTAAATAATTAAGAGTAATAAAACTATATATCTACATCATTTAAAATAGTAAAATAAAAATAGATAATATAAATAATAATCAATATAATATCAATCAAAATTTGGATCATATTTACTGAAGAATGTCATGACTTCTCATATACCATTTGATTAATATATCATTTATCTTAGGGTAAATTACATTGACCTCCCCTGAGGTTTACTGAAATTACACTGACCTCCCATCTATTTATAATTTTATCTTGTAACCCCCTGAGTTTTGTAAAAAATTATACAAACCTCCCCTAAAAAGATTACTCAAGAAGATGATTGTAACCTGGATAAATAGAGGGGGTCAGTGTAATTTCACTAAACCTTAGGGGAGATCAGTATAATTTACCCTTTATCTTATTAAAACAACCATTAGCTTTATATATATATATTTGGAACTTATAATTACTTTGCTTCAAATTTTTAAATTTCTTTCAAAATTATGAAAGCTTAAACTAATTTAAAAATCAGTAAAAATCGTGAGAATGAAATCAAGTTAACGAAAAATAATATTTTCCTACTAAATAATATATAACTAAATTAAATATAAAATAATGATGGTAATAATAAATAATATACAATATACAATATATAAGAAAATAGAAGAAGAAATTTTAAAAATATATAAGTATATATAATTAGCATACTTTAAAGTTCGAATTTCCAAAGAAAACTATGATATACCAATCCAAATTAAAAAATTATACTGAAAAAATTTAAAACTTTAATAAAATTAAGAAAAATAAAAGTAAGAAATTAGATGTTTAATAAACTATAACACACACTAAGACAATAGCAGTAATAATTAGAATAATTACCTGAATATATCTTGAACTATGGACTTTGTCTCAAATTTATCTTAAACTTTGACTTCTCCAAATTGCATCCTCAACTATCACATTTGTATCAATTGTATCCCTCTGTTAACTATCCCGTTAACCCTATGACATAGCATGCACACGTGTATTAAAAAAATATTTTTTTACATGATTAAAAAATTATTTTTTTTCAAATTTTGTTTTTTGTTTTTTGTCCACGTGTACTTCTTTATTTCCATGAATAGTCCTCACCAATATCCACGTCTCCCCACTTAGGGCAATGAAGCATCGGGCGCCACCGCACGCTGGGACCGTGATGGCCACCTTGTACCACCCTAGCTCTAGCGGAGGAGGTGGAGGCGCCAGTCTCTCCAGTGGAGCCCCAGTAGAGGAACGGTCACATGGATTACCCCATGGCCGCGATCGTTGTGATGGGGTGGCGGAGCCTGTAGATGAGGCAAACGATAGCAACTTCCAACGTCAATGACGACGCCATGCTCCCACACCATATATCAAGTGGCAGTGCACGACCTGGATCTCGTCGACGACGCTGGCGCCGAACACCACCACCGCATTCCCGCTCGCCATCCTCGCCACTCTCTCGTATGGACTCCTCCACCTCGCCTGCACCACCACCTCCTTCTCCTCCGCCCTTGTAGAGAGAGAGAGAGAGAGAGAGAGAGAGAGAGAGAGAGAGATCTTGCTACCTTCAACTGGGCAAAAGATTTGGTACCACTACTAGAAAAATGGGCATCAGCAACGGCCTAGCCGTTGCAATAGAGCCGTGACAGAAACTCGCGTTGCTGATAACTTAGCGACGGTGCAACAACGACCGCTCGGGCCGTCGCTCAAAACATTATCAGCAATGGCCGCTCGGGCCGTCGCTAAAAATATTATCAGCAACGGTTTTGCCACAGACCCGGAGCCGTTGCTGATAATATTAATAGCAACGGCCGCTGAGTCCGTAGCAACGCCGTTAGTAAAAGCCCGTCGCTAAGCCGTTGCTGTAGGTCATCAGCAATGGCTTTCGATACACTTTTAGCAACGGCTTTCCCACGGACGCCCGTGGGAAAGCCGTTGCTGATGACGTATACCTGCAACCAGAAAATTTGAAAAATTCAAATTTCCATTGATACATTGATACATTTATCTGATACATAACTCATACACCCATACCCTCATACACACATTCATTCACACATCACAAACACCTCATACACATTCATTCACACATCACAAACACACCAACATATATACATCAAAACAATTATATTTATATTGATAATTATCCACGATAGTATAAAAACAATTCAAATGCAAAATTGAAGTATCAATATCCAAACAAAATAAGTTAAACAAGTTCAATATCCAAACAAAAAATCTCACGATCACGATGGAGGATGGTCTGGATTATATGGCGGGGTCTGGAGCGCTTGAGTGTACACCGGCGTGGACTGACTCGAGGACGATGGATTAGATGATGCCGAAGAGATGACTGCTTCGGGATGACCTGACAAGTTGCGTAGCATGGCTTCTATATTCGCCATCGTCTGACTCTGACGCTCCATCATCTCAGTCTGACGCGCGACCATCTCCTCTAGTGTCCTTATCCTATTACTATGATCATAACTGGATCTAGAGGTGGACGGTCGCTCACCAGCGACCGGAGGGGTCGGTGCCCCAAGTGGCCCTAGTACGGCTCGCGCATGACCACTATCTGCGAAGCCATATACGCGGCCATGGTCCCAGCCACCTGCGGCCTCGACCCACGATGCTGCGTCAAAGTCCTCGGGGGTACCCCCCGCGCTGCACCACCGTCTGGCTGTAGGTCTCCTACTCGAGTTTGATTTTTTGTTTAATATTTATCATAAAACTTAAATTATAAATATATAATGAATAATTTAAACAAATATATAATTACCATAATGTATGCAGCGCGGTTGTCGATGTACTCCCCTGTCCCATGTGCTCGACGGTGAGTCCGCTCAAACACCGCCATCGGGGAGGGTCGCTGGACAGTCCCGTCATCCGACACCGTCGTCTACATTTACAAAACAAATACATTAATTAGTACACATAGTAACAAATAAAATATATAATTAAAAGATATACTTACCATACGGTTCGCGTGCACTGCAAATGCAACAGAGCCGCCGGTGTGACGCGCTGCTCCCCCCGACATGCGATTTCTAGCCGCATTCCGAGAAACCTCCTACCATCGATCCGTCGACCATATTCCCACGAGCTGGTCCCATATATCCGGAGTAATCCAACCGGGGCCGTATTCCCGAGTCTCCGCGATGTTAGTGGTCCCAGCTCGGGCCATCGCCTGGGACCGAGCCTGCCCCAGCTGCCCGTTGTACCTTGCCCGGGAAATAGCCTCCCAGGCAGCGTAAATGAAGGGTCTCTAGTCCTCGACCCATGTATAGCGAGCCTGCAAAATAATAATATAAGTACCAATATTAATATATCATCATGCATGTAAAAATAATAATAATACGTGCCTCAAACTCGCGCCATAACATGTCGACGTGCTCGCTAGGCACGTGAGACCACGTAGGCCATGCCCCGTGCATGTATCGTCGAATAGTAGAAGAAATGCTCCTCGGCACTTCTTCTTGCTCGAACCTGCACAACAAAAATAAATTTTAATATTATATTATGATATAATGAATTTGTAATGATTCATAATTCATGATATATTACCGCTCCCCAATCACGCTAATCAATCTACGTGACTCTGTGGCTGGTAGAGGCTGCCACCTGTTTGGCCCGCGTGGCCGCCTGCGTCTGGATGTACTAGCCTCGGCAGTATCATCCTCATGAGGATCAGCAACAGGAGGATCAACAGCATGAGTAAGTGCTGGAGTCTCACCGATCGGAGACTCCGAAGCTCTCCTGCGTCGATAACCACGACCAGACATATCTGTCGAACAGACATATAATCAGATTATTGTATAAAGAGTAGAGATATATTTAATAAAATATATACTTTACAATTATTCCTCATCATCTGAATAATAGTCTTCGAATTCTTCTTCTTCTTCCTCTTCTTCCTCTTCTTCATCTTCTTCATCTCCAGCTTCCTCAATTTCATGATCGTCATCATCAGCATATTCAATTTCTAATTGAATTGACGTTGTGTTTGCATCCTCGAGTATTGGAATAATACGATCCACAGCAGGAGGATCATCTTCTTGATAGAAACCATGTGTCATATCAGGTATCAGCTCATTTTCTCCTACTATCGGATCAATTTTTCCTCTACCTTTTGTCTTACAGACTACACGCCAATCTGCTCTATCTTTATTTCAAGCCGGATACTTCGCGTAATATACTTGTTCGGCTTGTGATGCCAATATAAAAGGCTCATTTGCTGCCAATTTCGATTTATAATTAACCTCAACAAGTTTGTATTTTGGATGAACTTTCATGCCCCTTTCTGTTGTATCGAACCGATTTTTCTGTCGGACCGATTTCTTCTCCTTGTAACAAGGGTGTTGACATACAGGGCATTTATCCAACTGCACATTTTCTTTATAATATAAAATGCAGTTATTTTGGCACGCGTGTATTTTTTCGTACCCAAGCCCCAATTTTCTCATTAGCTTTTTAGTCTTATAAAAAGTTGGCTCAAACTTGTTATCAGTAGGCAGCATTCCATTAATCAATCCAGCAATCTGATCATACGCAACTCCGCTGATATTACAATCGGCCTTGATGTTTAAGAGCTGTGTCATTGCTGAAAACCTAGTGTATTTAGGACAATTCTCATACAAAGGTTCATCGGCAGCTTTCAACATCTCGTAAAATTCTACAGCTTCTTTATTCTGTAATTCAATCTCTACCGCAGCCCTTACTTCTGTGATATCAACCGCTGTAGTATCTGGTGGGACTGATGTCTGAAGAACTGGCCGATCAACATTATCATTCAGGTGGAATTGACCCCCAAGACAATCAAGTATCATAGTTCTATAGGGATTACATTGACTGGATGAAGAAGCACCAGCAGAGGAAGATTCACCATATGTCTGAACGACAGGATTGCTCGACGTCCCGACTTCGCGTGACTCCCCGTGACAAGTCCATAGGAAATATCTTGGTGCAAATCCTTTGGTATATAGATGCAGAGTGACAGTCTCCCGATCCAAAAATCGTCCATTTGAACAAATGCGGCACGGACATCGGATTTGATCACCCATGCTAACGAAATTCCGATTCGAATTGGCGAAATTTAGGAAGTACGTTACGCCTAATCGAAACTCATTCGTTAAAGCTCCATGATCAAGACGTCGGTACATCCAACTTCGATCAGCCGACATGATTCTGTCAATCAATGACAATTTCTTTGGTTAATGTCTTTAGGTGAGATTGTCCTATTCCATTCGAGATTTATGTTATTTGAACTGCACTTACGTTTTTATTTTAACTGTTAACTAATTATTCTAAATTTTGGCAGCATCTCCCTATAGTTCTCCGAATACGCATATCATCTGGGCGCGTATCGGAGAACAAGAGAGATGTTGCCGAAATTTAGAATAATTAGTTAACAGTTAAAATAAAAACGTAAGTGCAGTACAAATAACTATATTCCCAAATTGTCCAATCAGGGACAATTCAAGAATTGTACATCGTATAAAAGATCATCTACTTCTTTTACACGAACATACAATCCCCGAATGGATCTAAGGTTTTGCTAAATCATATCCGACTCGTCGATGCTTACGTGAAACATATGAACTTGTCGGATGCATGATTATTTTCTAAATATTTCGAGACCGTTCGAGTCCATATTGGATGATTCCGGCGCGCGTCCGAAGTGGACGATTTCGGCGTGCGTCCGAAGTGGACGATTCCGGCGCGCGTCCGAAGTGGACAATTTTGGCGCGCGTCCGAAGTGGACGATTCCGGCGCGCATCTGAAGTGGACGATACCGGCGCGAATCCGAAGTGGACGATTCTGGCGCGCATCCGAAATTAATCTAAACCCTAATAATTAATCTAACAAATTAAACAATTAATCTAAATAATTAATTAACAATTATAAAACAATAAAAAATTATATATAAATTTATAAATTCCGGCGCCGGAGTCAGGTGGACTCCGGCGCCGGCGTACAGTGGTCGGACACACTGTCCGGCCACTGTACAAGGTCCGGCGGCGGCCATCGGCCGACCGCCGCCGGTCGAAACCCTAGAAATAGGGTTTCGGTCGGATTAATTTCCGCCGGCCGCAACGGGAAGAGACGGCCGACCGGCGAGGCATACCTGAACAAGTCGGCAGCAACGGGAGGAGGAAGAGGCATCGTCGGCGTCGGCGGCAGCGGCGGTGAGAGGCGAGAGCAGGAGCGGCGGCTGCAGCAGCGGGAGGAAGAAGGGTCGGGCGCGACTGGTGCCCTATATAAACTTATCAGCAACGGCTCACTCGCCCGTTAGAAAGCCGTTGCTAATAAGTTATCATCAGCGACGGCTCACTTGTCTGTTAGAAAGCCGTTGCTGATAATTATAATATCAGCAACGGCTCGCGTGTCCGTCCGAAAGCCGTTGCGGATAATTAAAATAATCTGCAATGGCTTGCGTATCCGTTAGAACGCTGTTGCAGATACAACATATCTACAACGGCTCTGGCGGCCGTAAGAAGGCCGTTGCAAATAGCAACGGCTTGAGCGGCCGTTGCTGATAGCCGTTGCTGAAGACCTAATTTCTAGTAGTGTACGAGCTTGTCAATGAATATGCATGCAGCACGACACAAACAAGGAAGAGACAATGAACTGCTCCAATGAAATCAAAAGTCAACGTGAAAGAGAAACAGTAAATCCATCTCAAGTTGCGTAAATTAGAAGTCAAGAGATGCGATCACATGTTCTAAAACAAACATATGTGATCACATTAAAGCAAGGATTAAAACTCTCCCCCTCTACTTCTCTTCAGCAACTGAAATGGTTGGTGAAGAAACACAACTGGCGAGTTAATGCAGGGATCAAAGCTTCCACTACTGGAATAACAAGCATCAGCAACGGCTCCATCCGTTGCTGAAAGCTATCAATAATGGCTTGCAATGGCCCGACCCGTTGCAATGTAGCCGTGGCAGAAAATCGCGTTGCCGATAACTAGTAACAGATTAGCAACGGCCGCTGCGGCCTGTTGGATGAAATGACACACTAGAGGTGGGGTGAATAGTGTGTTTACTAATTGTTATTCCCTAAATCCAATTTTAATCGTTTCTTTTGTTACTTAGGCAAATTACAAGTTGAGTGACTAAATGCGGAAGCGATAAATGATAAAGTAATCAATACAAACAAGATATCAATGCAAACACAAGAATTTATAGTGGTTCGACCCCAATGCCTACTCCACTACCTGAGCTCCCCACTTAGGATTTCCAGACTTAGTTTACTAGATTAAATCATTTCCCTTACAAAGAGGACTTTGACCCGAAGAGTCTTACTCTTAACCTAAGGCACTTCCACACCCGGAAGTCTCCGCCTTCTTACCGAGAGCATTCTTCCACCTCAACCTAAGGGATAACTCAGCTAATCCTAGCAAACTAAGTTTATACCGGTGGAATTAAGCCTCAAACACAATGGCAACCACCCAATTTCAAGACCTAACAACCTAGGTCTTCACAAGCTCAAATCCAAGGAAAATAAGTTCAAATAATAATTAAAATTACAATGAAAAGAGTTTAAAGAATAAACCAAAACCAAATGCTCTTTTCCAAGCCTTCAAAGCCTCCAACTTGCCAAGACGTTGAGCTCGATTCGAGACCCGAGTTGAGGAAAGATGAGCGCTTGAGAAGTTATTGATCGGCGAAGCAAGCACAAACCAATTGAGCTCTAGAAGGCACCAATCTCTCTTTAGAATGCTTATCTTGGTTGTTGAGAGAGAGTAAAGAAGTTAGGTGAGGGATATTTATAACCCCTCAGTCGAACGGCTCCTCAACGATCGTTTTTTCGCCCGTTTAACGTCGTTCGGTCGCTTGCCAATCGATCGTCGGTCGACCGACCGATCAACTGCCCAACGGCCGTTGGCAATTCTTGCTTCTGCCGCTCTGTCCGGTCGACTGCCAGAGTCACGATTCTGCTTCTCTGTTGTTCGGTCGACCACTCGGTCGATCGAAGAAGCTGCTGTCAGTTTTTGGCCTCGGTCGGTGACCGACCGGTCAACCGAAGTAGCATTCTACCATTTTTTACCCATATTCGGTCGACCGATAGGTCAATTGAATTGTCTACTGCTAATTTTTGGCAATATTCGGTCGATCGACCGGTCGACCAAAAATTGGCTACTGCCAAATTTCAACACCATTCGGTCAATCGAACTTGGGCTGGAAATTTTTCTTTTGGTCTTCTCATTTCACGCTTTGTTTTCTGATTCTGTTCTTGAGTGTGCTTCAACTTGAAGGACTTTCCATGTTGTCCAAGCCATTTTTGGTGCACACATTGGTTTGTTTGAAGATCGATCGTAAGACATGAGGCTTGACTTGTCATTTATCGATCCTGCAATTTTTATACTTCAAGAATTTGTTAAATAGGTTTGTTATCATCAAAATAGTCATGAAGAGAATAGAGCATGAAGGAAGAAACCTTCAGTCAACAATCTTCCCCTTTTTGATGATGACAAACCATTGACGATAAAGAGCAAGAGAAAGTAATGTATTCGTCAATTAGCATGGGTTTATAGATGGATATATGAGAGCATTAAAAAAGAATGATGTATACATTTAGCGCTCCCCCTATCATTATGCATATATTTCTAACTCTCCCCCTATCATCATGCCATCCTATATAGGATAACTCTCCCCCTATCATCATGTCATCCTATATAGGATAACTCTCCCCCTTTTGCCATCCATAAAAAAAAACAACATGTCATTTAATCATCAAATACCACTTACATTACTAATCATCAACAATAGTCAATCATGATAAGGAGTTGCCAAATACATATAAAGTCGATCATCAAATACAAGTCCATAAGATGAATAACATCAAATAATACTAATCATCCTCAGGTGGTGGTGGAGGTGGTAGATGCGACTGATAGTATTGTCACATCTCATCCACTTGCTGACCGTACTGGTCAACACGTTGACCATATTCATCTATGCGCCGACCATGCTCATCGATCATCAGATCGTACTCGTCGATTCGATGGCCGTACTTGTTTAGGCGCTCTCTTGTGCCTCTGTTCCATTCCACCTGTTCGATATGAAACTGAGTAAAGTGATGCTCTAGATCACCCTAACGCTCAATGGGAGTGAAGGTAGATGAGCTTCCACCAGCATCTCCTGCCTCCATGACTATGTCTTGATCAGTGAGTTCCGCAGGAGCCCCCCGCACTCTTTTACCGAGCTGATTTTCAATGATTTTCATGTGGTTAAGAGAGGATGAATCTCTGGCTTTGGGTACATGCTCTATTTCAAATCTAGATTTGTTGACCCCAGCAGCATATATTAAGTGAGAAATCACTGAGGCATATGGTAGGGCTTACTTCTTAGAGGCATGAACATCCGCTATATACCGAAGCATGAGATCAGGGACATCTATGGGTATACGGGACATGACAAAGAAGAGTACCCTAGAACTCATAGTGGTTACTTCATCATAGTGGCATGCTGTAGGAAGAATATTATATGCAATGATAAGGTGCATAATCCTAGCAGAGGTTGAAAGTTTGATGCTTTGGGTAGGGAGCATTCCCTGATAGTCCCCAGGACAAATAGTTGATATAACTTCATGAGTAGGAAAATCCTCATGAAATAGGTGTGTGGACATCTTGTATATTGGCCTTCCTAGCAGAGGGAAGCCTAAAGCATCTCTAATGCCTGATTATGTAATTACTATGGATTTGCCCATAATTTCATATCGGAGAACTAGTCCGTCTCCCAGTATAGCCTTATCTATTACTAGGTTGGAGAAAAAGGCTTTTATCAGGATGGGACACACTGGTACTTGCTTTCCTAAGAACTCGACCCAACCCATGCTTACATGTTTACTTCTAATGTCAAACTGCTCTAGGTCACCTAAATTAACTGGACGAGTCTGTAGAATGGCCATGTCTGCAAACCTAGCAGCTTGTGTCTTGCCTATAGAGGTCAAAAGGTTATCGGACAAACTTGGGAGCTTTGTCTTGGATGCCATTCTGCAAGACAATTAAGATGATGTGTAGATGATTAGCTTTGATGAGAGATGCATGCTTTTAGAGCAATGAGATGAAGCACTTTTAAGATCGACATAGATTCATGCAAGAGCTCCTAAAAAAAATAGATTTTAACATTAAATCTCATTATGTGAGTCCAAAAAAAATAAAAATAAAAGATAGGATCCAAAAATATAAAGTGAGTCACAAATAAAAAAGGCACACATACATTTGAATCATTTATAAAGAAAAACTTTTGTTTTGGCTAAATAAGGATAAATTTTTTTTCCTAATTGACAAAAAAAAATTATTTTAAGAAAGACAAAACAAATATTGAGAATAACTCCTGAAAGAAAGCAAGCTTTTTTATTACTCAACAAAAGAAAACATGAGATATTTGATTTTTCTTCCCTCAAAACTTATTTTTGACGTAAACATGCTAAAGAAAGTCATCATCCAAGAAAAAGAAACATGAATCATGATTTTTATGGATAAATCAAGACACTGAGAGAAGAAGAGATGAAGAATCGACTCAACATTGAGTATAAACTCATGAATGGTAGCTAAAGATCAAGTATTTTACCTTGGAGAGAAAGTAGAAAGTCCAGAATCAAAGGAAGAAAGGTTGAGTAGCCAGTTGAATGGGCAAAGAAGCCCTAGTTTCGGGCTTAAGAACTTGAGTTGAAGGATCTGGATTAAATTTGGCGGAAAAATGGATGAACCAAATGGATTTTCGTCCGCCAGTCGATCGGGCGGTCGCATATCGATTGACCGCTCGATCTGCCAAGAGTTTTTAAAGCAAAAAATATATATTTTTGAGAGATGTGTACATTCAAATTTTATGAAATTTTTTTCACATGAACTAGACTTTATGAGGATTCCAAAAAATCAAGAATCACTCAAAAAGGATATCTCTATAATTTTCTAGAAAATCTATAAGTTCTCAGTGACATTTTTGTAAATACGAGTCATTTGTCCAACGATTTCATATTTTGTTCAAATTTTCTAGATACCAACATATGATTATTTAAAGCATGTACGCTAAGTTTGAGATAGAGATAATGTCATTTGGTCAAAAAATTTATCTTAGCATCATTTCGTTCAAAAGACACCCATATTACTACAAAGTTGCTCATCATCATTCCTTAATTTATACTCATGGTTTTTCAAGTATAGACACATGAGCACTTAATATGAGTAAATCTAAAAATGTTTTTCCAACTACTAGCTCAAAATAATAGTCTCTAATGTGAATTTTAACCTAGAGCAAATTTTAATCGATCAAGATATCATGAAATTTCTTAAGATATCAAAGTTTTACCTACTCATGTAATTTCATAGATTTGGCATTCAAAAATAATCATGAGTATAGAGACATCATGAGAGCATGAATATTCAATATTTTACAAAGATTTTGCCAAATTTAAACTCATACCTCATTCTTGGAGTTTTGCCAAAATTGTCATTTACCTTTCAATTTTCTTCATGGTAGTTTAGCCTTTCATTAACATTCATAACTTGCAAGTAGATTTCATTAGTAGATTTCATGAAAATAAAGCTACTACCAAGCACCCCAAGCCAAATAGCAAAGAGAAATTCAAATATCATTTTCAAAATGCATCTTTGCTAGATAGTTTGAAATTCGTTTTAAGTGAAATCATTCTTCTTTTGAACATGAGCATTAATGGAAACATTCTTCTTTTGAACATGAGGTTTAATGGTAGAATGCTTAACATTTTGAACATGATGGACATTGGCATTCTTTACATAAGCATTTTTTATTCTTGTGTTATTAGGAAATGAAATATTTCTCAATTCGTTTACTTTCTTATTTAAGGACACAACCTCATTTTTCAATGAGTCAAGAGATTGATATAAGGCTTTACATTGAGATTTCAAATTGTTGTTTTGACTTGTAATTTTTGAATTCTCAAGTTTCAAACTTTCATTCTCAAGCTTTAAGTCCTTAAGCTCAAGTTTCAACCTATCATGGGAAAAATCAAAAGAACTAGATTTCATTCTCTCATTTTCTAGTTTTAATTCATCCACATGAGAGTTAAGCCTTATATTATCTTTCTTCAATCTTTTATTTTCATTATCTTTTTTAACAAGCAAGGCATATATTTTCTTGTATTCATCTACTAACTCATTATATGATATGTCAAGAGAACTAGTAGAGCTAGCATTATTATTATCATTAGCATGACTAGAAGAAGAAGAGTGTACCTCATCATTAGCATTCATGAGGCAAACTTTTGAAGTGGCTTCATGGTCATAAAAAAAGGATGCTTCACTTGAGTAAGATGTGGAGATGGAAGCACTTGACCTCTTCCTTGCTTTGTTCACCATGGTAGGGCAATTTTTCTTCACATGCCCTTTTTCCTTGCAAACATGACAAATCACCTTTCGTTTTCGGCTTTTAGATTTGCTCCTTTGACTAGAAGCACTATGGGCATCAAAACCAAGATTAGTAGTAGGTGAGTGACCATTGTCATCACCACCTTCATCAAAAGTGCCAATCTCTTCGGTTTCGACATAATCATATAAAACATTTAAAGTGACCCATAAATCGTAAGCCATAGAACAATGCATGACTTTTTCAAGGATGCTATTTGGTATGGCCTAAAATATGCAATTCATGGCTTCTCCATTAAATTGAAATATTTTCTTGTCAAGTTCACTCCAATCATGCATGTCAACCTTAGGATAAGTGTATTCAAATTTCAACATGTTATAAACACCAAAACCTCTAGTATTTATGTAGGTGTACATTTTAGACTTCCAAAGACCAAAGTTCAATTCATCGAACCTAGGAGGTGAAGACGCTAACAACTCTAGTGCCATTTTAAGATCGAGACAAATTATAGAAGGGATTGTGAAATCTCAATCTACGACCCGCTCTGATACCAATTATTTGATGAAATGACACACTAGGGGGGGGGGTAAATAGTGTGTTTACAAATTGTTATTACCTAAATCTGACTTTAATCATTTTTTTTGTTACTTAGGCAAATTACAAGTTGAGTGACTAAATGCGGAAGCGATAAATGATAAAGTAATCAATACAAATAAAATATCAATGCAAACACAAAAATTTATAGTGGTTCGGCCACAATGCCTACTCCACTACCCAAGCTCCCCGCTTAGGATTTCCAGACTTAGTTTACTAGATTAAATCGTTTCCCTTACAAAGAGGACTTTGACCCGAAGAGTCTCACTCTCAACCTAAGGCACTTCCACACCCGGAAGTCTCCGTCTTCTTACCGATAGCACTCTTCTAGCTCAACCTAAGGGACAACTCAGCTAATCCTAGCAAACTAAGTTTACACCGGTGGAAATTAAGCCTCAAACACAAAGGCAACCACCCAATTTCAAGACCTAACAACCTAGGTCTTCACAAGCTCAAATCCAAGGAAAATAAGTTCAAATAACAATTAAAATAGCTTAAAGAATAAACCAAAACCAAATGCTCTTTTTCAAACCTTCAAAGCCTCTAACTCGCCAAGATGTTGAGCTCAATTCGAGACCAGAGTTGAGGAAAGATGAGCGCTTGAGAAGTTGTTGATCGGCGAAGCGAGTGCAAGCCAATTGAGCTCTAGAAGGCACCAATCTCTCTTTAGAATGCTTATCTTGGTTGTTGAGAGAGAGTAAAGAAGTTAGGTGAGGGATATTTATAACCCCTCAGTCGAACGGCTCCTCAACGGGTGTTTTTTCGCCAGTTGAAGGCCGTTCGGTCACTTGTCGATCGACCGACCGATCGACCACCCAGCGACCGCTGGCAATTCTTGCTTCTGCCACTCTGTTCTGTCAACCGGAGGGTCGACCACCCGGGTCGCGATTCTGCTTCTCTATTGTCCAGTCGACTGCTCGGTCGACCGAAGAAGCTACTGCCAATTTTTGGCCTCGGTCGGTCGATCGACTGGTCGACCGAAGTAGCCTTCTGCCATTTTTTACCTATCTTCGGTGGATCGACTGGTCGATCGAAAATTGGCTACTGCCAAATTTCAACACCATTCGGTCGACCGAACTTGGGCTGGAAATTTTTCTTTTGGTCTTCTCATTTCGCGCTTTGTTTTCCGATTTCGTTCTTCAGTGTGCTTCAACTTGAAGGACTTTCCATGTTGTCTAAGCCATTTCTGGTGCACGCATTGGTTTGTTTGAAGATCGATCGTAAGACATGAGGCTTGACTTGTCATTTATCGATCCTACAATTTTCATACTTCAAGAATTTGTTAAATAAGTTTGTTATCATCAAAATAGTCATGAAGAGAATAGAGCATAAAGGAATAAACCTTCAGCCAACACGACCGTTGCTAATAACATTATTAGTAACGGTTCTGTCATGACTGTTGGGCCGTTGTAGATATGTACATCAGCAACGACGCGATGGCCGTGGCAAGGCCGTTAGTGAAAGCCCATTGCTAAGCCGTTGTTGTAGGTCATCAACAACAACTTTGAGGTTGTGGCCTAGAAAATACGATATACTTTTAGTAATGGCTTTCCCACGGACAGTCGTGGGAAAACCGTTGCTGATGATGTGAACCTGTAACTGAAAAGTTTTAAAATTTCTAATTTCCATTAATACATTGATACTTTTAACCTGATACATAACTTACACACCCATACACACATCCATTCATATACACATCACAGATACACCCAGATATACATCAAAAAAATTATACTTATGTTTATAATTATCCACAATCATATAAAAATTAGGAAAAATTAACAAATCTATCCCATATTTTGGCGAAATTAACAAATCTAACCCGTCTTTTAATTTGTATCAATTATAACCCGTACTTACGAATTTACATCAATTCTAACCTCTCGTCTACTTACTGTTAATCGTCATGTTAGTTGCTGACATGACATCCTAGTCAACAACTTGATTTATATTTTTTAATCTGAATTTGCCACGTCAGCCTATTCCAAAAGAATAAAAAAAATATAAACTAAGTTAATTTTTTTTTGAGAAAATTGACAAATCTAACCCATACTTTGACGAAATTAACAAATCTATCCCACCTTTTAATTTGCATCAATTATAATCGGTACTTACGAATTTACTTCAATTATAACCTCATGTCTACTTGTTGTTAATCGCCCCGTTAGTTATTGACATGGCATCCTAATCAACAACTTAGATTATATTTTTTAACTTGAACTTAGCCACGTTATTCCAAAAGAATAAAAAAATATAAACTAAGTTGAATTTTTTTAATCCGAACTTGCCACGTCAGCCTTTTGGTGCGTGGCTAGAGTCACCAGCCCCATGACCACCCCCAGCGGTGCGCCGGGGCACTTCCTCTTCCCGACGCTGAAGGGCAAGATCTTGAAGTCAGGCCTGTGGCTTATTTCCACTCTCTATTACTCACCTTCACCCTCCGTCGGCAGCAGGTGTCATTTCGATCGAAACTCGTTGATGTCGGCGTTGCGCGTGTAGGGTGAAGGCGACATCGACGAGTTTCGACGAGAGCGCCACCTACTGCCGACGGATTGTGAAGGTGAGTAATAGAGAGTGGAAATAAGCCACGTGCCTGACTTCAAGATCTTGCCCTTCACCGCCGGGAAGCGAAAGTGCTCCGGCGCACCGCTGGGGGTGGTCATGTTGATGGTGGCTCTGGCCACGCACCAATAGGCTGACGTGGCAAGTTCGGATTAAAAAAATCCACCTTAGTTTATATTTTTTTTATTATTTTGGAATAGGCTGACGTGGCAAGTTTAGGTTAAAAAAATATAAACTAAGTTGCTGATTTGGATGCCACGTCAACAACTAACAGGGCGATTAACAACATGTAGACGAGATGTTAGAATTGATGTAAATTCGTAAGTACGGGTTATAATTGATGCAAATTAAAAGGTAGGTTAAATTTGTTAATTTCGTCAAAGTATGGGTTAGATTTGTCAATTTTAAAATCAACTTAGTTTGTTTTTTTTATTCTTTTGGAATAGGCTGACGTGGCAAGTTCAGGTTAAAAAAATATAAACTAAGTTGCTGACTAGGATGCCACGTCAGCAACTAATGGGACGATTAACAGCAAGTCGACGGGAGGTTAGAATTGATGTAAATGAGTAAGTACGAGTTATAATTGATGCAAATTAAAATGTGGGTTAGATTTATTAATTTCGTCAAAGTATGGGTTAGATTTGTCAATTTTCCCTAAAAATTATTCAAATTCAAAACTATCGTATCAATATCCAAACAAAACAAGTCAATCAAGTATAGTATCCAAGTAACAAAGTCAATATCCAAACAAAATAATAAATCTCACGACGATGGTGGAGGAAGGTCTGGATCATAATATGGCGGGGTCTAGAGTGCTTGGGTGTACACTGGCGTGGACTGGCTTAAGGATGATGGATTTGATGATGCTGAAGGGATGCCTGCTCTGGTATGAGCTGAGATGTTACGTAGCATAACATGAATCTCCGCCATCATCTGACTTTGACGCTCCATCATCTCACTCTGACCTGTGACCGTCTCCTCCAGTGTCCTTATCCTATTGCTCTGATCATAATTCATCCTGCAGGTGGACGGTTGCTCACCAGCGACCGAAGTGTTCGGTAGCCCAAGTGGACCGAGCTCGGCTCGTGCATGACCACTGTCTGCAAAGCCATATACGCGATCGTGATCCCAGCCACATGCAGCCTCGACTCACGCTCTTGCATCAAAGTTCTCGGGGATGCCCGCGCTGCATCACCGTCTGAGTGTAGGTCTCCTACTCGAGTTTAATTTTTTGTTTCATATTTTTCCTAAAACTTAAATTATAAATAAATAATGAATAATTTAAATAAATATACTTACCATAATGATTGCAGCGCGGGTGTCGATGTACTCCCTCGTTCCATGTCCTCGACGGTGAGTCCGCTCAAACATCTCCATCGGGAGAGGGTCGCTGGACAGTCCCCTCGTCCATCACCGTCGTCTACATTTATAAAACAAATACATTATTTATTACACAGAGTAACAAATAAAATAAATAATTGAATTTAAGGTATAATACTTACCATACGACGACCGTGCACTACAAATGATATTGAGCCGCCGGTGTGACGCGCTCCTCCCCCGGACATGCGGTTTCTAACCGCAGTTCTAAAAACCTCCTTCTATCGATCCGTCAACCATAACACCACGAGCTGGTCCCATATATCCGAAGTAATCCAATCGGGGCCGTATTCCAGAGTCTCCGCGATGTTTATGGTCCCAGCTGGCCGTTGTACCTTTGCCGGGAAATAGCCTCCTAGGCAATGTAAGTGAAGGACCTCTAGTCCTCAGCCCATGTATAGCGAGCCTGCAAAATAATAATATCAATACCAATATTAATCATCATGTATAAAAAAATTAATACGTGCCTCAAACTCGTGCCATAGCATGTCGACATGCTCACTGGGCACGTGAGACCAAGTGGGCCATGCCCCATGCATGTATCGTCGGATCATAGAAGATATGGTCCTCGGTACTTCCTCCTACTCGAACGTGCACAATAAAAATAAAGTTCAATATTATATTATGATGGATGAGTCATTACATTATCATTTTCTTCACTATCGGATGGATGAGTTATTGATGTATCATCACGACTTCTTGCATGCCAACTCATGTAGGGGGCCGTCTTTTCCGACATAAATAATCTTTGAAGCCTCGGTGTTAGTGGAAATTACCGAAGCACCTTAAACGGGATATTTTTCTCTCAGACCGATTTTTTCTCCTTGTAACGAGGATGTTGACATATAGGGCATTTGTCCAACTATATATTTTCTTTATAATATAAAATACAATTATTTTGGCATACGTGTATTTTTTCGTACCCAAGCCCTAATTTTCTCATCAACTTTTTAATCTTACAAAAAGTTGGCTCAAACTTGTTATCAATAGGCAGCATTCCATTAATCAATCTTGCAATCCAATCAAATGCAACCTCGCTGATATTACAATCGGCTTTGATGTTTAGGAGTTGCGTCATTGCCGAAAACCTAATGTATTTAGGATAATTCTCATACAAAGGTTCATCGGCAGCTTTCAATATCTCGTAAAATTTTGCAGCTTCTTTATTCGACAATTCAATCTCTACCGCAGTTTGTACTTTTGTGATATCAACACATGTAGTATCTGGTGGCACTAACGCCTCAGTAACTGGCCGATCGACATTATCATTCAGGTGGAATTGACCCCCAAGACTATCAAGTATCATAGTTCTATAGGGATTAGATGGATTGGATGAAGAAACACCAGCAGAGGAAGATTCACCATGTGTTTGAATGACAGGATTGCTCGATGTCTCGACTTCACGTGACTTCCCGTGGCAACTCCATAGATTATATCTTGGTTTAAATCTTTTGCTATATAGATGCAGAGTGGTAGTTTCCCGATCAAAAAATCATCCATTCAAGCAAATGCGGCACAGAGATCGGATTTTATCACCGACACTAACGAATTTTCGATTCGAATAGGCAAAATTTAGGAAGTAAGTTACGCCTAATCGAAACTCATTCGTTAAAGCTCCATGATCAAGACGTCGGTACATCCAACTTCGGTCGCTCGACATGATTCTGTCAATCAATGATAATTTCTTCAGTTAATGCCTTTAGGTGAGATGATCCTATTCCATTCAGGATTCATGTTATTCATATTGCACTAAGTATTTCTTTTAACCGCTAACTTCATTCTAAATTTTGCCAGCATCTCCCTACAATTCTCCGAATACGCATATCATCTGGGCGCGTATCAGAGAACAAGAGAGACACAGTAGCCAAAATTTAAGAATTAATGAGTTAACTGTTAAAAGAAAATCTAAGTGCAATACAAATAACTATATTACCAAATTGTCCAATCAGAGATAATTCAAGGATTGTACATTTGTATAAAAGATCATCTACTTCTTTTACATGAACATACAACCCCCGAACGGATCTAAGGTTTTGCTAAATCATATCCGACTCGTCGATGCGTATGTGAAGCGTATCAACTCGTCGGATGGATGATTATTTTCTAAATGTTTCGAGCTGGTTCGAGTCCAAAGTGGACGATTCCGGCGCGAGTCCAAAGTGGATAATTTAAATTAATCTAACCTAAACATTTATCTAAATTAATATAAATTAATCTAATATAATCTAATCTAAACATCTAAATTAACATAAACATTTAATTAATCTAACATCTAAGATTTAATTAATCTAAACTTGTAAATTTATCATAAAAATATTTAACTAACTTAATAAAAAAAATAGAGTTTAAAAAAAAAACATTATTTTCGGCGCCGAAGTCTAGTGTCTGATATATAAATAGAGAGGGAGGGGTGGCGACTTACGTGGAGAGAGCGACGACGGCGGGCGGCGGCGGCGAGTGGCGTTGGCGGACGACGACGGTGGGCGACGACGGCGGGCAGGCAGGAGGAGATCGGCAGCGGCAGAAGAAAGGAAGAAGAAGGAGGAAGGGGCAGGCGCGATCGGTCGAGCTATATAATCTTATCAGCAACGGCTCACTCATCCGTTAGAAAACCGTTGCTGATAAGTAACATCATCAGTAACAGCTCACTCGTCTGTTAGAACACCATCAACTCAAGAGTGACAGATGCAGAGGCCGTAACTAAGCTATTGCTAATGTTATAATATATCGGCAATGGCTCTAGCGGTCGTATCAAAGCCGTTGTAGATATATCACATATGCAATGGCCCGAGCGACCGTAAGAACATCATTGCAATTTCCAACGACGTGAGCGGCCGTTGCTGATAGTCATTGCTGAAGAACATATTTCTAGTTGTGTTCCATCTCATCGCGTTAATTCTCCAGTCTCTTGTTATTTAAGGCTTATCGCTGCAGCTTTGCCATTTCCAAGTCACTATGTTTTGGAAGATCGAGCAGCAGGGCGATTTCAACATGTCGCCATTTGATCCTCCCTGCAACTCTTTCTCTTTTTCTCCTAGTTCTCTAACTTGTTGCCGGAGAATTGTAGGTGCTTTGTCTTTGTCTTCCTTTGTCGGATGGTACAAGAGGAATAAAAGGGGTGCTTCGAGAGGATGAGTAGGAGATATGCCCGAACGAGTCAAGAGATTTCCCAATCGGGAAACTAATTCCCAATTGGGACAAAGTGAATTCCCAATCGGGTAGGAGATTGACCCGACTGGGACCACATTTGCCCGATTGGGAATTCACTTTGTCCCAATCGTGAATTAGTTTTCCCGATTGGGAAATATCCCTACTCGCCCGGACATATCTCCTACTCGCTTGAGCATTTGACTCCATTAGTTTTCCCGAAAGCTTCTGCTGCCTTCCTTTTCATCTCCTTTGTTCTCTCTCTCAGCTTCTGACCACCATCTGACTCCATTAACCACCGCACCTTCGCCTCTATCTCCTCCGACGGCACCAGCTCTCCCTCGTAGCCCTTCACTGTCACCGCCAGCTCCTCCACCAGGAGCACCATATTCATCTGCTACTCCGCATACAGCGGCCACCCCACCATTGGAACTCCAGCGACGATGGCTTCCAGCACTGGGTTCCATGCCCCGCCCTTCCGTCCGCTCCAGGAAGTCCTCCGGAGGCAGCACATCCACATCTAGCTTCGACGGTCGCACCATTAGCTTTGATAGGTCACCATTCGGCGGGCTCCGGACGACCCACAAGAACCTTTGTCCGCTCTTCTCGAATACACTATATACACTACGCCGCATGCACAACCCGACCTCGTAGGTCGTCGGGAGGCGGTGCTCCGGCGCCGACGGCCACGTCCTTGCTAACAACACCAGGCTACTTCCACGGTTTGAAAAAAAACAAGATTTAATGAAGCACACATGGACAAAAAAAAACAAAGTTTGAAAAAAAAAATTTAATATTTGAAAAATAATAATATTTTTTAATACACATATGCATGTCACGTCATAGGGCTAACGGGGTAGGCGGGTAGCTGACAAAATTTTGACGCGTGATGCAATTGATACAAATCTGATAGTTGAGGATACAATTTGGAGTAAATCAAAGTTCAGGATACATTTGAGACAAAGTCCATAGTTCATGATATATTCAGGTAATTCCTAATAATTAATATAACAAATAACTATTGTATATAATACATATTCAATATATAATTATATAAAAAATATACTACTAATACATAGTTGTTTCAATTAGATTTGCTAAGAAAATATGAAATATAAATCAAAATGAAATTTTTTAACCAAGAATATCAATTTATAAGTCAGATTTTGATAAAAATTAAAAATAATTAATATTTTTTTCTTAATCAACAATATTTAATAATCCCACATTGAACAATTTTAGTTGGAATGACTGTTATCAAATTTGTAATATCAGCGCCTCTACTTATGACATCGGTTTTTAATAAAATAAGAAGGAATACCGAACACCTCTATTTTTTTAATATATAATTTGATTTTTTTTATTTGAATAAATATTTAAATTTTAGAGACATTTGAAATCGCATCCTTTGTTCGAATTTGAGGTTTCAAAAAATTGAATGAAAAATCAATTCAATTTGAATATAATTTATTTAAATTTTTTGAATTAATTGGAATACTTTTATTTTTATTTATTATGTAGGTACATTTTATAAAACTAATTTATTCAAATCGACTAAACTATATTCGTTTAATATTTAAATTTTTATTATAGAATGCAAAATTTATAACTTAAAAAATTCATTAGTCAGACTAAATTGTGGAAAAATAAATATTTCAATAATAATATAATAAAAAAATATTGGTACGATTTGAAGTATCAATTTTTTTTTGAAAAATGCATATATGAACTTAATTAAAAGAATTAAAAATAACAAATTTAGAAAAGATAATAATAAATATGCTAAACGAAAATACGAATAACACTACCAAAATAAGAAAAATTAATTAAAATTCTATAAATAATAGATAGTAAATAATATTATAAATTTAGAAAATAAAATTTTCAAGCAAAAAGTTAAAAAAGGAATATATATATATATATATATATATATATATATATATATATATATATATATATATATATATATATATATATATATAATATTTTATATAAAGAAAAATGCATAGTAAAAGCCGTAAAAGGTGTGGATGTTTTGGAACGATGAAATCACATAATTATTTTTGCTAACAAAAGTTTAAAAAAAATTGAATCAATTAAAATTTTTGATTATATATATTCAAATCAAATATAATTAAAATTGAGATTTAGATAACCTTATATAGTTGGTAGATGTATAATATAATATAATATAATATAATGTAATGTAATATAAGTATAACTTAAAATTTTATATAATATATATTAATTTATGAATTTATTTAATTTGATATTTTAAATTTTTGTTGGAAAATATAGACTTTGAAAAAAAGTATTCATGTAAAAACTAAGAAATAAACAATTTTTTTTAAAAAAAATATTTAATAAATAATAATATCAAAATTGAATTCGAAGTTCTAAAATTTTCTATGAAATAGCTAAAAAAAATAAAAATAAAATCAAAATTTAGAAGGTTATTTGAAATTTTGAATTTTTTAATTTAATAAGTTGATTGAATAAAAATCTAAATAAATTAACCAAATTATAAAAATTTAAAATTAAATAGGTTATACATAAACTATATTTAATTAAAATAAAATAATTTATTACAACCAAAATTAAAAATAAAATAAAATAAGAGTTAAAATAAATAAAAACAAAAATAATAATAATTTTAAAAGAAAAAAATTAGAGAAAAAATATTCTCCTTTATTTAAATAATAACAATAATTTTAAAAGAAAAAATAAATAAGACAGAATAAAAAATATATAAAATGTAAAATGTAAAATAATTTGGATAACAAAAACAAATAAAATATATTTTTTTAAAAAAAAGAGAGGGCAACTGCCCTTTCAAGGAATGCAAAGTTGAAAAAAGAATAGAGAAAAAAGAAAATCGTGGAGAGAGTTGAGAGCTACTGTGTACTGAACACATCCAAAACTATATATATATATAGGCCATATACAAAAATGTCCATAATATTTTCTCACGGGTACAAAAATATTTCTAACATTTTCTCACATGTACTAAAATACCCATAATATTTATTTTGGATCTAAAATACCCCTGAGATTATTGAAAATGATACAAAAATGACATCAGACTAACTTTTGTTAGGTGAGACTTAATGGAGATGTCATGGATGCTGACAAAGATGTTGACTTTACACGTGGCGCATATGTAGAGAGCAACTTATCACGTAAGCAACAGATAAGAAATCAAAACTAAAATCGAAAATTGAAAATTTAGAAAATAAAAACCGAAATTGAAACCATCAAATCGGTTAATTGAAAAATTTAATTCGGTTTCAAACCGTTTTTTTAATTAACTGAATTTTTATTCACCCCTACGGTTGCGTAGAAAGTTACTCTCTACATGTGCACCACGTGTAAAGTCAACATCTCTATCAGTATCCACGACATCTCTGTTAAGTCTCACCTAACAAAAATTAACTTGGTGTCATTTTTGTACCATTTTCAATAACCTCAGGAGTATTTTAGGTCCAAAACAAACGTTAGGGGTATTTTAGTACCTGTGAAGAAAACGCTAGGGGCATTTTTATATCATTGAGAAAACATTATGGGCATTTTTGTACTCGTGAGAAAATGTCAGGGGCATTTTAGTACCCGTGAGAAAATGTCTTGATTGCATGCGCGTCATATGTCCACGTCATCAGTTTCACTCATCGGCCACGTCAGCTCTGTTATCTCTCATTTAACATTGTTTACCTATATGGGCATTTTTGTACCCAATTTCATAACATAAGAGTTATTTTTGTACCCGTGAGAAAATATTATGGGTTTTTTTTTAACCTTTTCCCTATATATATATATATATGCTAACTTTTTTTTTGCCAAAAAGAAAAACTAGATTAAGAAGCTGATAACTCAGCAGAAATACAATCCCGAGTTAGCATTTTTAAAAGGTCTGGTGGTCTAACAGATGACCAAACAGTTGATACGTTATTAATCCTAGCCATATTTGTTGCCCAACGAGCAGATTTATTACAATCTCTCCTAGGAAAACATACGAAAATATTGGAAAATTTTGAAAGGTAATACAATATATCTTTAACAATAGGATAAATCATCCAAGGAATATCGGAAGGCTTGATGATATAGCCCACCAAGCTTTTGTAGTCCGATTCAAGAATGTAATTGTCCAAGTGCTTTGAATCTGCAAAAATTAAACAGAAAAGTGCAGCCAACCCTTCACAGTACAAAATAGAATCTAAATGAAAAAATTTACAAGCAGGAAAAAGGTAAACATAATCACTGTTTATACAAATCAAACCATCACCACCACACTCATAATTTAGGAAAGAATCATCATAATTTATTTTGAGGGAATGACTCGAAGGGGTAGACCATTGAGAAGAGAAGGGGGAGACCATTGAGAATTAATAGTTTTTTTTTTATACACAAAAGGAAGACTTATATTAGGCTTTTAGCCTAACTGCAAGTGAGTCATGATACAATATTGTCTCGAGCTCCGCAGGCCAATTAGACATCCAAGAAATAGACTGTTTTTGACCTCGAGCTGAGTTTACTGCTCAATGGGCAGCTTTGTTTACATTTCTAGATACCTATGAAAACGCAATATGCGAAACTGAAGACAATAAAAATTTTATATCAGAAAACAGAGATCCAAGACTTGGAGGATGTTCTAAGTTGTTGCTGATAATGTTGATAAGCTGCTGACAGTCCGACTCAATATTGATGAAATCTAAGTTCCTGGCATGAGCATAAAAAAGAGCAAGATAAATTGCAGTAGCTTCTGAATAGAAAGCGGAGATAGAGTAAAAGTATGAACAGGAGACAAAGATACACTTGCCTTTGTGATTACGGAGGATGAGGCCTGCACCACCTTCGTCATTAACAAATGAGCCATCACAGTTAAATTTAAGCCAAGGAGAAATAGGGGGAGACCCATCATAAGACAAAGAGTGCAAGTACAACGTGCCCTCAAGAGTGTAAGATGTAAATTAGCTTGAGAAAGCCAATATTTGGGTCACAACCCTACTAGAGGAAGGCTTCATATCACCAAGCATAATAGAATTTCTATAGTACCAAATGAACCAAAAAACATTTGAAATCATAGAATAATTTTCAAAAGTTGAGTTAAAACCTGCATTTTTCAAAAACCAAGTTTCTGAATTCCATGTAAATATACAGCTAAAGTCCACATTTAGATATAGACCAAGGGAGAGCCAAATGCTGCTTGCAAAGGAACATTCTAAAAAAAGATGTTTTAAAGATTCAGAAGCATTAAAACAAAGGCAGCAAGCATCATTAGGGGATATACCCAAAGAAAATAAGAAAGCTTTAGTAGGGAGCTTACTGTGAAAGAGCTTCCAAATAAATAATTTAACTTTAGGAGCAGTATTAAGCTTCTAAATCATATTCCAAATAGGATTTAAACTAGAAGATGAATCAAAAGAAGACTTTAGAAATCTAAATGCTGATGAAGAAGAAGCCAAGTCACTATTTTCAGGCATCCATACCACTCTATCATCATAGGACTGTACAAGGACCCGAATGCTTGTGATAGCTTCCCACAAAGATTTCCCACACATTGTATAGCCGAAAAATGGGGACCATATTTCTGGTCCTGAAATAAGTGATGCACCTCAGTGATATGATTAACTAAGTTCATAATCAAATATGTAGGCTTGATAGCCAGGGGCATGTCTAAAGTCTAGTTGTCATTTAACAATGAAGTAGAGTTGCCATCACCAATGCATGATTTAAAGCTCAAATGAAGACTATTAAAAGCAAACTTGAAAATCTTCCAAGCATTAGAACATTTAAATTTCTTGCGACTGTTAAAGAAGTTAATGGGAGGATATTTAGCTTTAACAAAATTAACCCAAATAGAGTTGTGATTTGAAAGGTACTTCTGGATTCTGCTTGCTTGAAGGGAGATGCTCTTAGTTTCAAGATCTTGAATGCCAAGACCACTCCTATCCTTGGGTAAGGTAATGGTTTCTCAATTAACCAAATGCAAGGCATTCTTCTCAGAAGAATGCCTCCAACGAAAATTTCTAATTCTGGATTCAATCTTATCAGTGAGACTGAAGTTCAACCAGGTCACAGATAAGGAATAAGTAGGGATAGAATTGAGAACAGACTTAATCAACACAAGCTTACCTACTTGAGATAGAAGGCTGGCCTTCCAATTGGAAAGTTTAGAATCAATGGAAGTAAGGATGTGATCATGAGTCTAGGGAGGAGGGCTTCTAGGGGACATCATAACTTCAAGGTATTTGAAGGGAAAGCTGCCCTTTCTCATACCTAAGGAGTTACAGATGCTCATCTTAGTAGCATTAGAAGTGTGAGAGGGAAAGTAGATGCTAGATTTATAAGGGTTAATTCCTGTTAGGGTTTCATAGGAGGAGAAAATTCTCTTAACTGAGGCAATACTTTTCTTATTAGTTCTAAGGATAAGGATAAGGTCATCTGCAAACATGAGGTGAGAAATGGAGAAGTCATTCTTCATTTTAAAATGAGAGTAAGTACCCTGAACAACAGCTTGCTTAATGAGCTGTGATAGAGTTTAGGCAACAAGAATGAAAAGAAATGGAGAGAGAGGATCACCTTGCCTGATACCTCTGTTAGAAAGGAAGAAGTGAGAGAGATGAGAGTTGATGAGGCAAGCAAAGGTGGGAGAGTTGATACAAGATTTAACCCAATTGATAAAGGGAGAGAGAAAATTGTATAGATTGAGAACTTTAAGGATAGCATCCCTACTTAGAAGGTCAAATGCCTTCTCGAAGTCAATTTTAATTATAATGTAGGAATTTTTTCCTTTTGAGTCATAGAAGGAGTGAACTATCTCTTGGACAATAAGAATGTTGTCCTGTATATGTCTGCCTTTGATAAAGGCAGATTGTTCATTACTATTAAGGAAGGGAAGACAAGGCTTAATTCTGTTGGCTAAAAGCTTGGATAGAATGCGATATGAAATATTACATAGGACTATAGGTCTAAAGTCCTTAACCAGCTTAGGATTCTTGGTTTTGGGAATAAAGGTGAGCATGGTTTGATTCCAAGAGGGTGGAAGAAAGGAGGTATGCAAGAATTTGTTTAGGTCATGCTTGAGGGAGGAGGAGATGATGTCCCAATAATGCTTATAGAATTCTATAGTAAATCCATCAATACCAGGACTTTTCCCATTGCCAAGAGAACTTATAGTGGATCTGATCTTATTATCAGAGAAATCCTTAGTAAGAGAGTCCAGACAGCTTTGAGGAAGAAGAGGGAGAGAAGGCCATTTAGAAGAGCCAACCTGAGCGGGAGGAGAAGAGCTCCATAAGGAGGAGTAAAATACAAATTCATTAAGGATGATGGGATCCTCATTAATAGTTTCATTACTAGAGGTTTGAATGGAGCTAATGAGGTTTATACGCCTTTTAATAGAGACCACACGATGGTAAAAGGTTGTATTTTTATCTCCATCAATGATCCATTTCATTTTAGATTTGGACCAACACTTTAAGCAAATCTGCCTTTGGAGGGCAAGTTGCTTATTGTATAAGAATCTAAGATTAGAATGAATGTCATTTGGGGCAGCAGGAAGAAGCTCAAGGGATTCTAGTAAACTGATTTTTTCATTAGTGGAACTAAGGAGGTTCTCAAAGTTACCTACACTATGATTGTTCCAAAAAGATAGGGCAGCTCTAGTATTTTTGAGTTTAGAAGAGATAACAGAGTCAAGCATATGAGCAATAGGATTATTCCGAGCATTATAGATAACATATGTACAAACATTGTACTCAATTCAGAAATTTTGAAAGCGAAAAAGATTATTTTTAAATTGCTTTTGGGAAGGAATAGTAAAAAGTAGAGGCCTATGATATGAGGTGATCCTAGGTAAGTGTTCTACAAAAGAATTACCAAAAAAGTGAAGCCATGTAGAGTTAGCAAAAATTCTATCTAGCCTAATCCAAGTTTTGGCATTACCTTGTCTATTATTTGTCCAAGTATATTTACAACCTTTAAAACCTAAATCAGAAAAGTCACAATGGTTTATAAAAGCATTAAAGTCAACAATATGTTTAGGCATTTTGAAGGGGAGCCCTCCACATTTATCATCAGAACTTAAAATACAATTAAAGTCACCTAAAATTACCCAAGGGTATGAGGTGAGGTCATGAGCTATTTAAGAAGACCAAAGATAAGCCCTAATAGAAGGGTTAGTACTAGCATATATGAAAGACATAAGAAAGGATTCACAATTATCAAATTGCATAATAACATGAACAACTTGAGCATCAATAAGAATAGTTTTAGCATTCACAACATTAGAATTCCAACCAATCGGAATACCACCAGAGGCACCTTTGCTCGGCTGTATAGCAACCTTCCAAAAGGGACCAAAAGAATTAACAAGCTTATTAGAATAATTCTCATTTAAGTGAGTTTCTTGAATAATGATTATATTAACATGGGAATTCTTGATATGAGCAATAAGAAAATCACGCACAGGCCTTCTCCAGACACCCCTAGCATTCCAATTTAGAATCTTCATCTAATAAAGCAAAGGGGTTATCAGAAAGCAAATCCCCTGAAGGGGAGGGGTCATCAATGGGGGAGGAGGTTTGAACAGAGGATTGGCCAAGTAAAAGCTTAGGCTTTCTATGCTTTACGGGGCCATCTGAAGTAGGAATCTTAAAGATAGGAAATTTGTGGAGCCTAGCTTTCTTCCTACGATCAACCCTAGAAACCACTTCAGGAGGGGGGGGGGGGGGGGGCAGAGGAAGTGGAGCCTAGAGTTTTAGAGAGCTCTGGTGCCATAATCTCAATGGACTTAGATGGATACGAGGCAGAGGGAATCATAGGAGTAGTAGGAGATAGAGGAGTCGTCTTGAAAAGGGGAAAGGTAGGTTTAGGCGAAGCAGCATGGGAAGGGGGGGTGCATCATGGGGGCCGAGACCTGAGAGGTCGGAGAGTGAGGGGCATCGACAACAATATATTTTAATTTGGAATCCACTGGAATCCTAGGGACCTGATCCCTGTGGTTCATGGGTTCAGAATTGTTCTTAGCAACCCGAGCACGGTCAAAATCCTGATTAGGGGATTTCATCGTGCTTCTAGGGTTCCACCGACGAGAAGACCGTCGTTGAACTTGAACCCACGGACCACATGAAGGGTCCGGGTGAGTGGACTCAGAGGAAGGGATAGAGTCAACCAACAAAGACTTAGAATTTAGGGCATCATGCATAGGAACATCTAAACCAGAAATAGAAGGTGAATTGGCGCTCAAATTAGTAGATCCAGATGGTGGATCAGAAGCCGAAGTACTACGAAGAATAGTCGGACAAGAAGACTCCAAATGACCAACTAAACCACACTGGAAACACATGATTGGAGTGTTTTCAAAAACCACTGGTTGAAAAAAATTGAAACCATCGCCCGAAAGCCAAACACCCTGCTTGACAGGGAGAGAGAGATCCAGTTCAATAAAAACCCTAATGTATCTTCCTCTTTCAAAACAAAAAGATCTTTCATCGATCTTAATAAATTTACCAAAATGACTGGCAATCAAAGCAACAGAAGTAGGATTCCAAAACTCCATCGGAAGAGCCTGGACACGAATCCAAACAGGCGCAGTTTTAAACGATTCTTGCCATGGTCTAAAAAGTGGCTTCCGGGGTATGAGACGTAGAACATCTCCCTGGAGAGTCCACAGACCACTGGAGAGAACAATATTAGCATATTCAAGAAAATCGAAGTAGAAAACAAAATATTGATCTTCACAAGGACGCCGCCATGTAGAGGTCTGCTTCGGAGAAAAGGTGATCTGGTTCGATGTAGAAGACTCGATCGTGAAAAGAGTAGTCTCCGATGTTGAGTTATGTGAAGAAGGGCTTGATCCCTTGAGGATCTGGACCCAAGAAAGGGGCTTTTATGATCAGATGCGGCCGGCGCTAGAGAGAGTGGCGGAAGAGAAGGCGTAGCAGGCAAGGGAGATGCCTGTGCAGGCAGAGGAGGAAGAGAAGAGCCGTCGAGGGGATCGGGAGGAGGAGGAACAGGGGGGGGGGGGGGGGGGAAGAGTCGCCGCCAGAGTCGCCCATACTAGGGTTTTTGGAGACGAGAGAAGCTTGATTGAGAAGTAATAGTTGATAATGAATTATTGGCTTTAGAACTTACATTGGGGCTTGGGGGAATAACGATCGAAAAGAATCGTCATACATGATTAAAGCAAAATAGGCAGCCTTCCATGGGAAATTACTGCAATTGATAGGCATGTCATGTGCTTAACGATGCATTATATATATATAATTTAATTGCATGCATGAATGGTAGTTCCCAAGGCATGCGGCTGATTTATTGCATGCACTATGGTTCCCAAGGGAACACTTGAAAGATGAAACGACTCCATCTTTATTCTTCTCTCCTCCACACCCCAAACGCGCCTACCATGTCCTTACGTGTGCCATGGTCGAATAAAACTTCTATGGAGCCTCTTCTACGAGTGAACTTAGGTTTATTAACATTGAACCTAGTATAATTTATACTGAACCTAGAGTAAGAGTGAACCTATGCTGCAAACTAGTGAACCTAGCATTTTCACTTCAGATTCAATATTAGTAAACCTAAGTTCACTCATAGGAGGGGCTCCATAGAAGTTTTATTCGCCATGGCCGACCTATGTAGCATAGAAACGGAAACGGAAAACGTGACACGAAACGAAACGAAACGAAGAAACGTTGATCTTAAAAAATATAGGACACAGAAACGTTAAAGAAACGCTAAATAAATATATTTTTCTATAATTAATATTATATAATAATTCTAAAATATAAGTATTCATAAAAATATTTTAAAATATTCATAATATGTTTATAAGTTTCACCATATATTTTTTCTTCTACATCAATTTTTTCACTTTATCAACTATTTTCTACTACTACTTCTTTTCCATCATATTCTGCACTTTATTACAATGCATTCCTATTAATTTTTGCATTATATCATAGTGTATAAACTCATCAATTTCCATGACGTGATTGGAAACTCCATCAAAAGTTTCCGACATGTTTCCTTGAGTTTTCTAAGAGTTTAGGTTTCCGAAACGTTTCCGACACGGAAACGTTAACCCACGGGAAGTTTCCGTGCTTCATAGTGGCCGACCATAGCGACCACAACGACCACTGCTAGGCCTGATATGTCGGCGGCGATCGTGCTAGCGTCTGGGTGTGAACTGTACAGAAAATCCGAGAAGAACGCATTTTTCCTGATCGACTTGCCAAAGCATCTTCGGATCTCAACTCGGAGGAAGACATGGCGAACCTTGTCGAGTTCTTTGGCATCCACATCTGAATTCAGGCTGAAGATTGCATGTCGCTCCTCCTCAGGTGCCGACGATGATGCAAGCGTCGGATGGTGACGAGGAGACCCGAGGCGTGAGGGGTCGCATCTCACGACCTTAAGGCTGGTGGGAGAAGAACTTCCACACAATGAATAGGAATCTCGGGCTAGATGCCGGAGATGATGCTGTGTCACTCCTTCCCGGCTAGAGACGGTGAAACCGTAGGACTGCATGCATCAGAAGTCTGCATGTGTCATCCTTCCCTCTCTGGCCAAGATGGCGCCGCACCGACAGTGTTGTCTTCCTCTTCTCACGATCGAGAACTTGCGGCTGTGTTCCTCATAAGAGGGAGAGCCAGCCAACTACATTGTGTGATATGTATGTCGGTTGCTTCCTTATGCAGAAGTAATCTGTCTGCGAGAACTGCAGTGATGAGCGCTAGAAAACTTTCACTTATGCCTAGCCGCTCGTCCAAGACTCTTCCCCACGTGCATGTCATGGACAATTAGCCTCTCCTCATGGACAATTAGTTGCCGGCTTTATGTCCGTCAAAATAGAATGCACAAGAAAGTCGAATGTGAGAAGATGAACGTCGATTGCACCGACAAAAACGTCGATCACGACCACACCGGAAGAGCATCCCTAGATGCATGCGATGACAACAACGTAGCATGTATCATGTATGCATGCTGCCCGACATGGGTCTGGCTCGTAGCTCCAATCGATGGGAGAAGCAGTAACACCAAATGCTGAATTTCATAAATAACTATACCAGAGATTTTAATTCTCTGATACAAATGTAGGAAATACTACATGAATTATTAAACGCGAGCATAGTTGATTCCGTGCGACCAAACACCAACAAGTGTAGAAGCTTTTCTAGTTGAGCAATTTATCAAAATCGGATTTTGGAAATGAAAAATTTCCAAAACCGGATTCAATTTTAGGGAATTTCCCAAATCGGAATTGAGTGAATCTAATATCCATTTTACCTTGGCCAAAAGTCTCTAATCAGTTAGAGACTTTGGTTAAAAATTATATATATATATATAATATAATATAATTTTAATTTATAAAATATTTTTACGATAAAAATAAGATATTAAAGAATAAAAAATATATTTTTCAAACTCTCTAATGTATTAAAAACTTTTGTACAAAGTCTATAAATTTAAATTTAAATTAAAAATTATAAAATATTTTGATGTAAAATATTTTTCTAAATCATAATACTTCTTTTGTATTATTAAAAATTTGTTTTATAAATTTAAATATTTTTTTAAAAGCCACATACCATTTCATTTGAAATTAGAGCAATTGCCCGGATCCACTATATGGATCCAAGAAACTCTCAAAATCATAACATGGATTTAAAAATTCCAGAAGGATCCCCAAAATACCCTCAAAATTAAATTTTCCTCCATTTCAAAATATAGTTTCCTTTTACCAAATTAATAAATTTAGCCACTAACACTACTAGAAAAATGGTCATCAGCAACGACTGATGCCGTTGCTGAAGAGCATCAGCAACGGCTGAGCCGTTGCAATAGAGCCGTGACAGAAAGTCGCGTTGCTGATGACTTAGCAACGGATCAGCAACGGCCGCTCGGGCCGTCGCTCAAAACATTATCAGCAACGGCCGCTCGGGCCGTCGCTAAAACTATTATCAGCAACGGTTTTGCCACAGACCCGGAGCCGTTGCTGATAACATTAATAGCAACGGCCGCTGAGTCCGTAGCAACGCCGTTAGTAAAACGCCGTCGCTAAGCCGTTGCTGTAGGTCATCAGCAACGGCTTTCGATACACTTTAAGCAACGGCTTTCCCACGGACGCCCGTGGGAAAGCCGTTGCTGATGACGAATACCTGCAATCAGAAAATTTAAAAATTTCAAATTTCCATTGATACATTTATCTGATACATAACTCACACACCCATACCCTCATACACACATTCATTCACACATCACAAACACCTCATACACATTCATTCACACATCACAAACACACCAACATATATACATCAAAACAATTATATTTATATTGATAATTATCCACGATAGTATAAAAACAATTCAAATGCAAAATTAAAGTATCAATATCCAAACAAAATAAGTTAAACAAGTTCAATATCCAAACAAAAAATCTCACGATCAAGATGGAGGATGGTCTGGATTATATGGCGGGGTCTGGAGCGCTTGAGTGTACACCGGCGTGGACTGACTCGAGGACGATGGATTAGATGATGCCGAAGAGATGACTGGTTCGGGATGACCTGACAAGTTGCGTAGCATAGCTTCTATATTCGCCATCGTCTGACTCTGACGCTCCATCATCTCAGTCTGACGCGCGACCGTCTCCTCTAGTGTCCTTATCCTATTACTATGATCATAACTGGATCTAGAGGTGGACGGCCGCTCACCAGCGACCGGAGGGGTCGGTGCCCCAAGTGGCCCTAGTACGGCTCGCGCATGACCACTATCTGCGAAGCCATATACGCGGCCATGGTCCCAGCCACCTGCAGCCTCGACCCACGATGCTGCGTCAAAGTCCTCGGGGGTACCCCCCGCGCTGCACCACCGTCTGGCTGTAGGTCTCCTACTCGAGTTTGATTTTTTGTTTAATATTTATCATAAAACTTAAATTATAAATATATAATGAATAATTTAAACAAATATATAATTACCATAATGTATGCAGCGCGGTTGTCGATGTACTCCCCCGTCCCATGTGCTCGACGGTGAGTCCGCTCGAACACCGCCATCGGGGAGGGTCGCTGGACAGTCCCGTCATCCGACACCGTCGTCTACATTTATAAAACAAATACATTAATTAGTACACATAATAACAAATAAAATATATAATTAAAAGATATACTTACCATACGGTTTGCGTGCACTGCAAATGCAACAGAGCCGCCGGTGTGACGCGCTGCTCCTCCCGACATGCGATTTCTAGCCGCATTTCGAGAAACCTCCTGCCATCGATCCGTCGACCATATCCCCACGAGCTGGTCCCATATATTCGGAGTAATCCAACCGGGGCCGTATCCCCGAGTCTCCACGATGTTAGTGGTCCCAGCTCGGGCCATCGCTTGGGACCGAGCCTGCCCCAGCTGCCCGTTGTACCTTGCCCGGGAAATAGCCTCCCAGGCAGCGTAAATGAAGGGCCTCTGGTCCTCGGCCCATGTATAGCGAGCCTGCAAAATAATAATATCAGTACCAATATTAATATATCATCATGCATGTAAAAAATAATAATAATACGTGCCTCAAACTCGCGCCATAACATGTCGACGTGCTCGCTAGGCACGTGAGACCACGTAGGCCATGCCCCGTGCATGTATCGTCGAATAGTAGAAGAAATGCTCCTCGGCACTTCTTCTTGCTCGAACCTGCACAGCAAAAATAAATTTTAATATTATATTATGATATAATGAATTTGTAATGATTCATAATTCATGATATATTACCGCTCCCCAATCACGCTAATCAATCTACGTGACTCTGTGGCTGGTGGAGGCTGCCACCTGTTCGGCCCGCGTGGCCGCCTACGTCTGGATGTACTAGCCTCGGCAGTATCATCGGAATGAGGATCAGCAACATGAGGATCAGCAGCATGAGTAAGTGCTGGAGTCTCACCGATCGAAGACTCCGAAACTCTCCTGCGTCGATAACCACGACCAGACATATCTGTCGAACAGACATATAATCAGATTATTGTATAAATAGTAGAGATATATTTAATAAAATATATACTTTACAATTATTCTTCATCATCTGAATAATAGTCTTCGAATTCTTCTTCTTCTTCTTCTTCTTCCTCTTCTTCATCTCCAGCTTCCTCAATTTCATGATCGTCATCATCAGCATATTCAACTTCTAATTGAATTGACGTTGTGTCTGCATCCTCGAGTATTGGAATAATACGATCCACAGTAGGAAGATCATCTTCTTGATAGAAACCAGGAGGATCATTTTCTCCTACTATCGGATCAATTTTTCCTCTACCTTTTGTCTTACAGACTACACGCCAATCTGCTCTATCTTTATTTCGAGTCGGATACTTCGCGTAATATACTTGTTCGGCTTGTGATGCCAATATAAAAGGCTCATTTGCTGCCAATTTCGATTTGTAATTAACCTCAACAAGTTTGTATTTTGGATGAACTTTCATGCCCCTTTCTGTTGTATCGAACCAATGACATCTAAATAGGATCACTGATTTCAAACCGAAGTAGTGCAACTCTATCACTTCTTCCACCAGTCCATAAAAATCCATATCACATTCAACATAGGTTGTCCCTTTCACGCAGACCCCAGCATTCATCGTCTTCTTTGCAAATGAATATTCAACCGTGTGAAATTTATACCCGTTAACAAAATATCCGCTATAGCACGACACAAGTCGCGACGGTCCACTAACAAACTCAAATATTTTTTCATCTATTTCAGCTCTGTGATCTTTGCTGTAAGTCTGAATCCAAGTAGGGAAATCACGATTCCGTAATCTCTCCAATTCTTGATCGTTGTGAATAGTGTATTTTTAAACGTCCATCTGAATGTCGAACACCCCCGTCGTCGTTACGTGGAAGACGATCAAATCTTATCTGTACTGTCGATTCAAAGTAAAATGAGCAGAATGTTGAAATTTCTTGGATGATATACGATTCAGATATTGATCCTTCAACAGCTGCGGTGTTCTTTACTTTTTTCTTCAGACGATTCATGTATCTTTCAAATAAGTACATCCAACGATATTGAACGGGGCCACCAACTCGTGCCTCGTATGCCAAGTGTATCGGTAGATGCTCCATCGAGTCAAAAAATGCAGGAGGGAAAAACTGCTCCAGCTTGCATATGATTTCAACAATATTATTTTCAAGTGTTGACATATATATCTTCGACTCGAAGGACATTTGCACAGATGCTTCTAAAAAACATACTTAATTCAGTCAACGGACCCCAAATATTATCAGGTAGAAGATCTCGAAATGCGATCGGAAGTAATCTCTGCATGAATACATGACAATTATGGCTCTTCATCCCTGATATTTTGCAATCATCGACGTTCACACATCGAGATAAGTTTGAAGCATATCCATCGGGTAATCTGAGTTCTTTTACCCATTGACAAACATCTTTGATCTGTTGTTTATTTAACACATATAGGGCCTTCGGTTTCAGATATCGTCCGTTGACCTCTTGTAACTCCAACTCTGGTCTTTTACAAAGTATTTTCAGATCATGTCGGGCTTTGACATTATCTTTAGTTTTTCCAAAAATATCCATCACAGTGTTGAAAATATTATCAAACACATTTTTTTCAATGTGCATGACATCTAAATTATGTCGAATCAATAATGAACTCCAATAGGGCAATTCCCAAAAGATCCTTTTTTTCACCCAGTTGTGTGTTTGGCCAAAACCTGACACTCTTTCATTGCGACCAAATACTATATCTGGAAGTGCTGAAACACGTGCTAACATTTGTTCACCAGACAACATCGGTGGTGGCCCATCTCTTTCGACTCTGCCCTTAGTAAATTTATTACGATTCCTTCGATACTGGTGATGAACCGGTAGGAATCGACGATGACAATCAAAGAATGAGATTTTTCGTCCGTTCTGAAGATTGATTGATTTAGAGTGTTCCATACAATACGGGCAAGAGAGTCGGCCGTGAGTGCTCCAACCCGACAACATGTCGTACGCGGGGAAATCATTGATTGTCCACAAGACCGCGGCCTTTAAATTGAAGTTTTGCTTCCGATGACAATCATAAGTGACAGCTCCCTCAGTCCACAATATTTTCAATTCATCTATCAAGGGTCTGAGAAATATGTCAATTTCTTTTCGCGGACCCTTAGGACCCGGAATAATCATCGAAAGATAAATAAATTCATCTTTCATGCACATTGACGGTGGCAAATTATAAACTGTCGACAGCACTGGCCAAACTGAATAAGGAGTTGCAGAATGTCCAAACAGATTAAAACCATCTGTGCACAATCCCAATCTGATATTTCTAGTATCCATAGAAAATGAAGGATAACATGTATCCAAATGTTTCCATGCTTCACTGTCAGATGGATGAGTCATTACTGTATCATCACGACTTCTTGCATGCCAACTCATGTAGGGGGCTGTCTTTTCCGACATGAATAATCTTTGAAGCCTCGGTGTTAGTGGAAAATACCGAAGCACCTTAAACGGGATATTTTTCTGTCGGACCGATTTCTTCTCCTTGTAACGAGGGTGTTGACATACAGGGCATTTATCCAACTGCACATTTTCTTTATAATATAAAATGCAGTTATTTTGGCACGCGTGTATTTTTTCGTACCCAAGCCCCAATTTTCTCATCAGCTTTTTAGTCTTATAAAAAGTAGGCTCAAACTTGTTATCAGTAGGCAGCATTCCATTAATCAATCCAGCAATCCGATCATACGCAACTCCGCTGATATTACAATCGGCCTTGATGTTTAAGAGCTGTGTCATTGCTGAAAACCTAGTGTATTTAGGACAATTCTCATACAAAGGTTCATCGGCAGCTTTCAACATCTCGTAAAATTCTGCAGCTTCTTTATTCGGTAATTCAATCTCTACCGCAGCCCCTACTTCTGTGATATCAACCGCTGTAGTATCTGGTGGGACTGATGTCTGAAGATCTGGCCGATCAACATTATCATTCAGGCGGAATTGACCCCCAAGACTATCAAGTATCATAGTTCTATAGGGATTACATTGACCGGATGAAGAAGCACCAGCAGAGGAAGATTCACCATATGTCTGAACGACAGGATTGCTCGATGTCCCGACTTCGCGTGACTCCCCGTGACAAGTCCATAGAAAATATTTTGGTGCAAATCCTTTGCTATATAGATGCAGAGTGACAGTCTCCCGATCCAAAAATCGTCCATTTGAACAAATGCGGCACGGACATCGGATTTGATCACCCATGCTAACGAAATTCCGATTCGAATAGGCGAAATTTAGGAAGTACGTTACGCCTAATCGAAACTCATTCGTTAAAGATCCACGATCAAGACGTCGGTACATCCAACTTCGATCAGCCGACATGATTCTGTCAATCAATGACAATTTCTTTGGTTAATGTCTTTAGGTGAGATTGTCCTATTCCATTCGGGATTTATGTTATTCGTACTGCACTTACGTTTTTATTTTAACTGTTAACTAATTATTCTAAATTTCGACAGCATCTCCCTACAGTTCTCCGAATACGCATATCATCTGGGCGCGTATCGAAGAACAAGAGAGATGTTGCCGAATTTTAGAATAATTAGTTAACAGTTAAAATAAAAATGTAAGTGCAGTACAAATAACTATATTCCCAAATTGTCCAATCAGGGACAATTCAAGAATTGTACGTCGTATAAAAGATCATCTACTTCTTTTACACGAACATACAATTCCCGAACGGATCTAAAGTTTTGCTAAATCATATCCGATTCGTCGATGCATACGTGAAACATATCAACTCGTCGGATGGATGATTATTTTCTAAATGTTTCGAGACAGTTCGAGTCCATATTGGACGATTTCGGCGCGCGTCCGAAGTGGACGATTCCGGCGCGAGTCCGAATTGGACAATTCCGGCGCGCGTCCGAAGTGGACGATTCCGGCGCGCGTCCGAAATTAATCTAAACACTAATAATTAATCTAACAAATTAAACAATTAATTAATAATTATAAAATAATTAATTAACAATTTCAAAACAATAAAAATAATTAACAATAATTAACAATAAAAAATTCCGGCGCCGGAGTCCACCCTCCGGCGCCGGTGTACAGTGGCCGGACACATTGTCCGGCCACTGTAGAAGGTCCGGCGGCGGCCATAGGCCGACCGCCGCCGGCCGAAACCCTAGAAATAGGGTTTCGGCTGGATTGATACCAATACTCCGGCCGATCAACATACCGGCAGCAGCGGCAGCGGCGGCGAGAGGCGTCGGCGTCGGCAGGAGCGGCGGCGGTAGCAGCGGGAGGAAGAAGGGTCGGGCGCGACTGGTGCCCTATATAAACTTATCAGCAATGGCTCACTCGCCCGTTAGAAAGCCGTTGCTGATAAGTTATCATCAGCAACGGCTCACTTATCCGTTAGCAAGCCGTTGCTGAAGATTAAAAAATCAGCAACGGCTCGCCTTTCCGTCAGAAAGCCGTTGCTGATAATTAAAATAATCCGCAACGGCTCGGTTTTCCGTTAGAACGCCGTTGCTGATACAAATATCTGCAACGGCTCGGGCGGCCGTAAGAACGCCGTTGCAAATAGCAACGGCTTGAGCGGCCGTTGCTGATAGCCGTTGCTGAAGATCATGTTTCTAGTAGTGTAAAATAATATTTTGCTAAAAAATTATAGGGATTATCAAAATAAATTCATGCTATACTTAACGAAAAAATATATAATTTCTGCAATTAAGACTTTGCATAAAACAAATAAAATAATAATAATTTTGACTATTAATAAATTCTTTAGACATTAAAAAAAATACTACAATGATTGTTAAATATTGCATTTTACTTAACAAGCGTATAATTTTTTTTGAAAAATGTTTTAAATATTTCAAAAATTAAATAATATTATTATTAATCACTAAAATAAATTTTTATCTACTATAATAATATTATTATTAGTCACTAAAATAATTTTTTATCTATTATAATATTAATATGAATTATTAAAAAAAATACGAATAATAAAAAAATATTTTATTTTAAGTCGCTTAAAACTTTTTAGGAAAATCTTTAATTAGTATAAGCGGAACCATATTTTAAAATAGATGACATATTCAAAAGTATTAGTATTTAGTTATGAATTTAGAAAAATCTAAATCCATATTATGGATCTAAAAAAATCCTAGGTCCATATTATGTTTTTGGATAATTGCTCTTTGAAATTATACCTAGCATCCTTTCTCAAATAAAGTGTATAATTATCTTTTTAATAAAACAAAAATATAATTGCAATAACTTTAATAATTGGTCACAATTATTTTACATGACAAAGGACAAAGAGACTAATTTGCCGTCAAAAAGTTCCTTCATTGGACTATTCCAAAGTCAAATGATTAGCTCATAAGACTGTTCTAATGAACTCAAATCTGACAGAAGTCCCTGGAATGTTATGATCAGCTCGCAAGAATGCAAGTTGTTGCCAGGAACAGATAGATTTGGCTCGATATCATTGTGGAAATGCGTCAAGAAATATCCAGCAGAAACCTGCATTTCTAGCAGACCAAACAACAGAGTTCAGGAAGATCCTGAAGTCAATAGAACAGCTACTGATTCTCTACGGATATAATTATTGGAAAAGAAGCTCATAAATCTGCAATCTCTGCTACTAAACTGTGGCTAAAATCATACTGTCTCCAACTTGTGATCTCCATACTCTGATCGATAGTATGCCACTGCATCACGCATGTCCTCGAATAGCGTCGCCAACTCGAAGAACTTCATGACCTTGCCGAGCTCCTGGTCGCCTGGATCATCCAAAAATGGCGCCACCTGCAGCGCATTCTCGGGCTGCAGAGCGTAGGCGTTGGGGTTGTCGTCCACCAGCACCGCCCGGTCAAGAGCCCTCCCCACCGCCGACAGGTCCTTCACCAGCTTCCCCTCCATCTCCTTGCAGGAGTCCCGGTATAGACGGTGGGAAATGAGTTCGCCACCGGGATCGAGGCGATCGAGCACGAGGGAGGCGTACTCCTTGAGCCCGGCGGTGAATACGACGACCTCGAAGGCCTTGGCGGCCGCCCGAAGCAGCTCGTCGGCACCCGGCCGCTTGAGGACGTAGAAGGGGACGACGCGGCCGTCGATGGAGGGGTGAACAGCGAAGTCGTAGCGGTCAGGAGCGGGGTCGGTGCGGGAGTGGACCAGGGTTTCATCGAGGTCCAAAAAGACTGTCTTTTTCTCGGGGAACGAGGGCGGGGGTAGCGGGGCGGCTGAGGCGGGCGGCAGCGGTAGCGGCGGCGGCGCGGGGGATATGGTGGTACTGTTGCTGAGGCGGCGGAAGCCGAGCTTGTGGGGGTTGGGGGTGTTGGAGCCGGCGCGGCCGAGGAGGGCGAGGCGGGAGAAGATCTTGGCGAGGCGGCGGCGGCAGGAGCGGACAGAGCGATTGATGGCGGCCTTGATGGGGGAGCTGGAAGGAGAGCTTTTGGTGCTCTTCTTCTTACAGCAGCTGCAGCGGCTGTGACTACGGAGACGGCGGATAGACTTGATGGGGGTTCTGGAGACCATTGCTTTGGCTGGATTGGGTGCTTCTCTTCTTTCGTCCACCTTTCCTCAAGCGCAACAGGAGGTGGAGGAAGAAGAAGAAGAGGAGAGGGGGGAGTTGGTTAGTCCTGCGCTTTGTTTCGGTTTACTTAATTTAGATTAGAGAGGTCGAGCTGATGGTTATTGAGTTATTCGTTTCAAACGGTCGACGAATGTTGGCAGATTTGAACGCCAACGGTCGAAAAGTTGGTGCCTTCTGTCAAATGAGCTGGCACGATGACGTTGACAGGTCTCCTACCAAGACAATTATAATAGAGGGTTATTATATGCAAATATTTCATAAACTCTACTTAATTTTTTTTAAGTAATGTATCTTTGAAATTACTAACAATTCAATCATGTCCAAGTTTTTGTTATTGAGGGTGCGACAGGTTGACGTGTCAATTTTTGAATAAAATAATTATTTTAAAAATATTTTTATCCATTTACCTACTTAAATTTAACATTTTTGAAAATTAAAATACTTTCTAACTGCATGAATAACATAGTAAATGAGTAAAAATAATTACTTTTTATGATAAATTTATTGTCAGTAGTGCCTCATCATCAATCCATTGCTATATCATTTTTGAATAAAATAACTATTAAAAATATCTTTTACCCACCTTTCATATGATTAATTTAATATTTTTATAAAAAAAAATATTTCGTACACATGTGGTTACAAACTCAATATTTTTGAAAGAATTTTAAATACTGTGTAACAACGTGAAATACATGACGAGTAAAAAAGTATATTTTTAATAATTATTTTATTTAAAATATATGTCTATGTTATCCCATCATTAAGTAATAGAAACTTGGATAAATTTATAAGAGTAATTAGACGAAAATGATCTCAACTTTCATGAATTTCTCAATTTTTGTCAATTCTTTGATTGATCTTAATTGTATATAAGAATTTTTAAATTAATTTCAATAATGACCTCCCGTCTGAGAACCGTGAGCATGGATATTATTTCGCTGACGTGACGATCCATAAATAATTTAAAAACCCCTCACTTGCCATGTCAGCTATCTTTTAATATCCACAGGGTCCTCTCTCTCTCTCTCTCTCTCTCTCTCTCTCTCTCTCTCTCTCTCTCTCTTGTTTACATATACAGCTCACTATTCCACCTCCACGACTCGAGGCTCGACCAGGCTTTCATCGACACGCTCCCCGTCTTCCTCTATTAGGACCTCGTCGGCTCCAAGGAGCCATTCGACTGCGTCGTTTGCCTCTGCGAGTTCGACGACGAGGACGAGCTCCGGCTGCCGCCCGCCTACGACCACGCCTTCCACCTCGGTTGCATCGACACGTGCTTGCTTTCCAACTCCACCTGCTCGCTCTGCCGGGGCTCGCTCTACCTGCAAGGGGACACGACGGCCATGGACCCAGTGTTCGATTTTGGGGACTCGAGGGAGGAGGAGGACGACGAAGAAGCCGCAGGGGAGGCGGCGGCGGGTACCAAGGAGGGCTCTCTTGATCCGGACAAGAGAGTGTTCCCAGTGAGACTTGGCAAGTTCAAGAGCCTCGTCCACCTGCACCACCTCCGTCATGCCCGTCTGATAGTAGAATACTGCGACCACATCGATCAATTAATATGCAGTCGTGCCATAATAGGCAACATCACATGGGGTGGCGGACAAGTGTTCGTTGATTGCAGGAAGGTGAAGAAGAAGCCTAATGGCACATGATGCTGCGTTGCCAGCTATGCCATGATAGCAAAAGGTATTCATCCAACAATCTAGACATATCATGCTTTTGCTAAGGCCAAAGACACTGAAGGATCCATGAAACTTCTAAAAAGAATGAAGGATGTTGGTTGTGGCCCTAAGACCCCTAACAGCTCTACCTTTTTCCTTATATTAGACAAAAAAATTTAGATTTGGTGATCGATTATGAAAGTGCCCTAAAAATATGTACTTAGATGAGGAGGTATAATTCCTGATGCTACACATTATATGGTAAGTGTAGAAAGTTTGATAAAGCATGGGTGGATTCCAAAGGCTTTGGAATTTTACAATAAAATGAAATCAAAGGGTTTTCACTTGAGACAGCTCTGGGCTCGGACCAAGATCCTGACTAGATCAAGATTGATCTCGTTCTTCACTCGAGACAACCCAAAATCCAAAATTTTTGCCTGGAAATCGAAGCCGAAGAGAGCTTCCTGGAGGCTTTCGCTGGGCACGTACTCGTAGACCAGGAGGCGGCAACGACGGCCCTCGAGGCAATACCAGAGGAGGGACACGACGAAGGGGGAGGGGCAGAGGGTTGTGAGGACATTAAGCTCGTTGTGGAACTCGCGGTCGGAGCAGAGGACGACGCGGGTGGGAGAGGAGGAAGGGGAGTAGAGGAGGCGCTTGACAGCGACAGACTTACCATCGGACAGAACACTGCGGAAGACGGCTGCGGAGGCGCCGCACCCGAGGGAATGAGCAGGGTTGAATGAAGTGGTAGCGAAGCGGAGGGCGCGGTAGGAGAAGCGGCGGAGTTGGAGCAAGTTGGCAGTGGGGGAGGAGGAAGAGGGGACGGGGAGGGTGGGGAGCGGCGTTGGGAGAGATAAAAGTAGAAAAGAAAAAGTAAAAGGAGGAGGGCAAGAAGGAGGAAGGAGATGGAGGCGGCGACGGCAATGAGGATGACGCGGTGGCTTTGCGCGGCGGAGGCAGATGTGGAAGAAGAAGTGAGTCGGTGCGAAGTCATCAGGGATTGCAAGAACAGTGTTTTGGAGGAGCGAAGAAGAGAAGAGAGGAAGCTTATTTTGAAGAGAGAGAGAGAGAGGTGGGATCTAGTGTATATTAAAAGAGTTGACATGACAAGTAGTGAGTTTTTCAAATTATTTTTGAATTGTCACGTCAGCAAAATAATGGTCATACTCACTGTTTACAGACGAGAGACTATTATTGAAATCAATTCGAAAGTTCTTATATACAATTGAGACCAATCAAAGAATTTGTCAAAATTAAAAAATTCGTGAAAGTTTGGACCATTTTCATTTATTAACCCATATTATAATGAAGAAATTTAATTGTTAGAAATACAAAGGTTCATATATAAAATTTAAAAAATAAAATAAAATAAATTTATGAAAATTCTAAAATTTTATGATATGTTTATATAATAATCGTAATAATCAAAACATGTTTGGTAAGATAATGATTCTTTAGAAAGACATTCCTCTCTATAAAATGCTTGCCTTAATAATGATTTTAGTGTGCCTAATATGATCGTTAGCTCACGTGATTTGACAGTACTCTTGCGTGATTCAAGAAGTTTTGCCATGTCGTGTGGTTTCCCTTCGTTAACGCTAAACCCTCCTTTGTCATTTTTATGATTTTGTTGTTGTTATTTTTTCAGCGATTTTCCAAAAACGGAAATATTCTATTAGAAATTTTCCAAATATAAGTTCTAAAAATTCTTAGATCCGTAATTAAATTATGATGATAATCATTCTGTCCCCCACTTGAAAAAGCATGTATTCCTAACACATTACAAGCTTTTATAAAAAATTCAAAATGAAATAAAATAAAATAAATTATTAAAAAAATATGAAATATATTTTAAAAAATAATTTTGGTATGAAAATTACAGAAATATTAAGTTTTGAAAATTTTGGATCTTAATTTAAAAACTATTTAAAAAATATATCTTAAAATCTCTAAAAATTACAAAAAATATATTCATAAAAAATTAAAAAAAATTATAATTTTTAAAAATTTTAAGATGTATTTTAATGATCAAATAATTACTTTCAAGAGTTTCATTTGAAATTTCGCAAATGATTACAGAGTTTCACTTCAAACTCTTTAAACTAGTCATTTGATTATGAAAATGCATTTAAAAATTTTCAAAAAATTATGAAAATTTTGAATTAATGAAAGAAATATTTTTAATAATTTTTAGAAATATTTTTTAATAATTTTTAGAAATTTTAGAATGTATTTTCATGATCAAATAACTATTTTAAATAATTTCAAGTGAAATTTTGTAATCATTTAAAAAGTTCTAAGTGAAATTCTTAAAGTAGTTATTTGACCGTGAAAATGCATTCTAAATTTTTTAAAAAATTATAAAAAAAATTAGAATTTTTTTTCATGAATAAAATTTCTTTATGATTTTTTGAAGATTTTAAGATACATTTTCAAAATAGTTTTTGATTTTTGAACTAATTTTTTTAAACCCATAAAATATATTTTTATTACAAAAATATATTTTTATTACAAAAATATATTTTTATTACAAAAATATATTTCATATTTTCAAAAAAATTATTTTATTTTAATTTTTTTAAAAAAAGTTTGTAACCCGTTACATACTTTTGTAGAGCTTCAAATGAAACTCTTAAAAGTGATTATTTGACCATGAAAATATATCCTAAGATCTCTAAAAAAATCACAAAAAAAAAATTAGATTTTTTTAAATGAATTTTTTAATAAATTTTAAAGATTTTAGGATATATTTTCAAAATAATTTTTAATTTTGAATCCGAAATTTTCAAAACTTTAATATTTTCAAGGTTTTCGGGTAAAAAAAATTTCGACCCCCAAAACTTATTTTTTTATTATATAAAAAAAATATTTTTAATTTTTAATATTTTTTTTTGCAAAAGTATGTAACATGTTATAGACTTTTGCAACGAGGCAAAATAAGTATTATTAAAATTGAATTTCTATTTAGAAAATTTTAGCACCTATATTTCGGTTTGAAAATTTTCTAATAAAGTAATTTCAATTGTGGGAAATAGCTGTTTTATTTATATGTTACTAATGTGATCTCAAATTCTCAAGTGATGTTGGTTCAATAATGTCTTCCAGTCTCCTTCAATAAATGAATTTAGCCTCAGTTTAGTTAATTTAAGATTTAATTACATTAGTTTATCAAAACATCGATTGGTTCAGTAAAATTAATGTTGGTTAAGTGATTTTATTCGATTTTGACTTAATTTATTTGTCTCAATGTTCAATTAAATTAATGTTAGTTCAATAATCGACACGTGCAGAAATGTCCCCTCAGGATTGGGCCCTCGAAACCGTCTCTAGCGCTTAAATTAGTATATGTATTCAAAGGTGAGAACGAGTGGTTGACCCATCTCGCCCAAATAATTCATGTGGTGAGAAAATAGTGAGAGGGGGTCTCCCACCACGGGTGGAGGTCTAACTTTTATAGGAGTTTAAAAGGGTATTTTGGTTATTACCTTGATTGCTTTTTTTCCTTTAGGTCATTTCCTTGAGGGTATCTCGGTAATTTCCTGATGACATTTTTGTCATTTTCTTGAGGTCATTTTCTTGGCTCGCTCGACATGTTGTGCTCATCCAAGGAACAGGTTGTGTTTGTCGTGGGCTGGCCAACAAGGGATGTCTGTCCTCCACGTGGGATTGATCTTCTTCATTTAGTCGTACTAGGGGTTCTTGAAGGGTGAGGCTTCGTTAGGGAGCGAAATTTCAGCCTTAGTATTCCTCGGCTTTCTCAGTCAATCGTTTCGGCGAGTGATGTTTGTCCTCATGGAGAAGTTGTTCCAGGTCATTTGAATGTGGCATTGGCCTCCATCCTGGGCGAGGCTCTAATGTAGATCCACATGATCGACAACGAGGTTTCCTTGATCTCCTTGATTAGTTGAGCCAATAATCATGAGCCCTCAATGAAGTGATTAGGGTTCTCAATCATGGTTGAGGGCCTAAACGGTGTCTTCTTTGTCATCTCGCCTTGTAGGCTTTGCAAACTCATGGCTCTCTGGCCTTTCTAAGTTCGAGCCGGCATGCACGCAAGATCCTATTAGGGTCGACAAACGTCTGACCCTTAGTATTAAGAACTCTCCCCTACCCAGGGGTGTCGAGATGGTGTACATGCTTGCAAGGCACGTCGAGCTGGACAAGCTCTCTACGAAAGCCCCAAAGGGGCAAAATATACATTTACAACCTACAAAGGGGCAATTTACAAGTAGAGAAACAAGTTGCTGAACTACGCAGTACAAAGCAGCTATTGGAGGAAAAACATTCTAACAATGCAATAGTGGAGAAACAATAGGAGATGGAAACTCGATGATGAGAGAAATGTACTCCTTCAAGCTCAAGCCACGAAATAGAAGGTTGAAGAGTTTGAGACGAATTTTACACCAGCTCTGCTAGTTGAACTGTGCAGGAAGTGTTAGTGGCAAAGGAAAAAAGAGAGTCAACGACAAGGTGGAAGAAGAAGATCTGCAACCTTTGGGCAAAGGGCAACATAACCCAGCGGCTCGAACCTACCTCGGTCCAATTACAACATGTGATCGCAAATCTACGCCCAGCACCTACTGCATGTCCCCACGTACCCTCCTATTAAGCCCAACCGTGCAAACCCACAACAATCTATGTTTTACTCACTAGCTACCAGCCTAAAGCTGGTTCCCGGAGAAACGGTAATCTTCGATACCTCTCACTCAATGGCAAGACACACATGCAAAAAACAAAGACACAATAGGCTTTTATAGGCCCGGGCATACCTGTCGCCAACGGATGTCCGCCACCTTCCCCACTAACGGGGCCATGATTGTCAAACGCTCAAGCACCTTGGAAACCAGCGATCGAATCTCTGGTCATAATTACCTCATGTTAGAATTAATGACTGTGTAGGCAACGAGCACACAAAAAGGCCTATTTCTCTCTGCGCAACCGTCACATTTACTTTGGAAACCGAAAGGTCGCAAAGCAATAAACACCAATACTCGTTGGTGTCTCCTTATCAGCATATCAGCTGAAGACCCAGCTGACGTCCATCTACCAGACCAAGATTAGAGGCCGATGCACTATTTTGAGTTCGGCACAAAGTCCTCGGACTCTGACCAAACTCGGGAGCTGTGGATTGGACTAGCACTTTGGGCCCGACCGAATTAGGCCCAGAAAGTGCCCAAACTCATGAACCAAACTCAGGTCCAACTAGACACATGCTAGCTCGAGGACTCCACCCAACAATACAAGGACACCTATGTCCTTATTAATTACGAGCAATTCATCAATTACGAGCCCGACATCTCTGAGATCAATCTCGACCCGTCCTGAGCACATCCCTATGAGATTACCGATAGGCATTATCGTCAGACATCCCTCATCCTGCGCTATATACAAACACAATACTTCTCAGGTATATCTAGATATCTAGATTCCAATATGGAACTCTTTCTTACTTGAGTCTGGGAGTTTTTTTTAGCCCCCCCCTCCCTCCCTCCCCCCCCTCCCTCCCTGTTGTAGTCGCACATGACCAGGAGACGCGCCGGACCGTATCACCTAGACTTCTGGCAAGAACAATATACATTAGCAAAAATCTCATAAATCTCAATTAGCTTCATCATTCAACATTGATATGCGCATGTTATTCGATCAACATCATTAAACTATAAGATACAGTAGACCTATTATCTATTTTTTTTACATATATGAAAGCTTCATTGTTTATTCTTTAATCAATTTCAGTATTAAAAAATATCACTTAAAACGATAATAAAATTAAATATTATTGGTAATATACATTAGCAAAAATCTCATAAATCTCAATTAGCTTCATCATTCAACATTGATATGTGCATGTTATTTAATCAACATCCTTAAACTATAAGGTACAATGGACCTATTATCTAAAAAAATATTATATATATATATAAGCTTCATTATTTATTCTTTAATCAATTTCAGTATTTAAAAATATCACTTAAAATGATAATAAAATTAAATATTATTGGTAATATAATTGTATTACCTTGAAATCTTTTAGTTTGCACAAATTTTGAAATCATAATAGAATCAATAATATTTTCAAATTTTATAATAGATGCAATCTTACCATCAAACTATCCCCATTAAATGTACCATCACTTGATTGTCATAGGGTGTTTCCTATGGCCTAACCCCGATCAGCTCAACCTCGATTCAACCACATCCGATGAAGTCCATTTTCACAGCAACTGGACTAAGCCATGAGTTAAGCCGTTGTAGCCCCCAATCGACCTTCAAAAGTGCTCTCTTGGGTTGGGCCTTCACACTACTAGAATATACAACATCAGCAACGGGGATCAGCGATGTCGACCGCCAGAGCCGTCAGAATCATTCACGGCTTAGCGTCGGCTCCGTCGGTCGTGGCTCATAGATCAGCCGCGGCTCGCATACGACGGAACATATCTGTCGCTCATAGATCATGGCGCGCAGGGCGCGCGAAATAAAATAAGTTATTAGTCATGGCTTAGCTGGGGCACCGCAGTCGTTGGTGATAAGAGTAACTGGGCGCACAAAATAAATTGGTTAGTAGCGACGACTACACAAAGCTATCGATGACATGAGTAAGTCATTAGCCACGGCTGGCTGGAATCGTCGCTTATCACGAACGCAGCGCGAATATAAAACAATCTTAATCGACGGCTAGCAGAGCCGTCGGTGATAATAAAATTACAGATCCATGGGTTTTCGACGGCCGTTGAGCCATCGGTGAAATCCTTTTTATTTGCGTTCGCGCCCGACCCTTCCTCTTTCTTCTTCTTCCTTCTCTGCTCGCCGCTGTCGTCGCCGTCCGTTGTTGCCTGTTGCGCCGCCGTCGCTGCCTATTGCGCTATCGTCAATCACCGCTGGTGAACCTCCCCTTTCGGTATTCTTCCTCTTCTCCTCGATCCGTTAAATCCCTAGCGGCGTCGCCGCCCGCGCCAACGAGCAGTAGTCGGTAGTGATGCCGGCTACAGCTTGAGATTAGGGTTTAATTACCCTAATCAAAATTTGATTAGGTTTTTTTAATTATTATTGTTAAGTATTACAAATTAATTGTTAATCGTTAGAAATTAGTGGTTAATTATTAGAAATTAATTATTAATTAGGTTAAATATTAGTTTAATATTAATTAATAGTCGCGCGGAATCATCCATTGAGGACTCGCCCGGAATCGTCCACAGTGGACTCATGACCAAATAGTCCACTTTGGACTTGACATCATATCGTCCATGGTGGACTCGCGCCGGAATCGTCCACAGTGGACTCACGGCCAAATCGTCCACTTTGGACTCGCGGTCAAATCATCCATGGTGGACTCACGGTCAAATCGTCCGTGGTGGACTCGCGTCGGAATTGTCCACAATGAATGGACTCGCGCGTGCCAGAATCGTCCACAATGGATGGACTCGTACCGGAATCGTCCACTTTGGACTCGCGCAGAATCGTCCACTATGGACTCGCACCGGCATCCATAAAGTTAGAAAAAAAATCAAGATGAGTTGATACGTTTCACGTATGATTGACGAGTCAAGTTTTAATTTTGCAAACCTTAGATCCGTTCGGGGGTTGTATGTTCTTGTAAACAAAGTTAATGATCTTTTATACGACATACAACCCTTGAATTGTCCCTAATTGGACAATTTGGGAGCATAGTTATTTATATTGCACTTAGTTTATTTTTTTAGTCATTAACTTCATTTTTAAATTTTAGCGCCCAGATGATATGCGTATTCGGAGAACTATAGGGAGATGCTTGTCAAAATTTAGAATGAAGTTAATGACTAAAAAAAAATACTAAGTGCAATATGAATAACATGAATCCCGAATGGAATAGGACCATCCCACCTAAAGACATTACCTAAAGATATTGCAAACTTTTTGACAGAACATGTCGGACGATCGAAGTTGGATGTACCAACGAATTCATCGTAGAGCTATAACGGACGAATTTTGAGTATGCGTAACTTACTTCTTAAATTTTGCCTACTCGAATGAAAAATTCCTTAGCGGTGATAAAATCCGATGTCTGTGCCGAAAATGTTCGAACATAAGATTTTTGGACCGAAAAGCTGTCACACTGCATCTGTATACAAATGGATTCACACCAAGATATTTTGTATCAAATTATCACGGGGAGTCACGTCAAGTCGGGACGTCGAGCAATCCTGTTGTCCCAACTCATGGTGAATCTTCTTCTGCTGATGTTTCTTCTTCCAATCCACCTAATCCTTATAGAACAATGATTCTGGATAGTCTTGGAGGACAATTCCATTTAAATGATAATATTGAGTCAGTTACTAAGACGGTAGTGCCACCAGATACTATGACAGTTGAAGTCACTGATAAACAACCTGAGATACAGATTGAATTGTCGAATAAGGAGGCTGCACAATTTTACGAGATGTTGAAAGTTGCCGATGAACCATTGTATGAGAATTGTCCTAATTATACAAGATTTTCGGCAATGATACAACTCTTGAACATCAAGTCTGATTATAATATCAGCGGGGTTGCGTTTGATCGGATTGCACACTTTATCAGTGGTATGCTACCTCCAAATAACAAGTTTAAGCCAACCTTTTATAAGATAAAAAAGTTGATGAGGAAATTAGGGCTTGGGTATGAAAAGATACACGTGTGCCCAAATAACTGCATTTTATATTATAAAGAAAATGCACAGTTAGAACAATGCCCGGTATGTGAACATCCTCGTTACAAGGAGAAGAAATCGGTCCGATAAAAAAATATCCCCTTTAAGATGCTTCGGTATTTTCCACTGACACCGAGACTTCAAAGGTTATTCATGTCGAAAAAGACTGTCCCGTATATGAGTTGGCATGCAAGAAGTCGTGATGATACAATAATGACTCATCCATCCGACAGTGAAGCATGGAAACATTTGGATAGGTGTTATCCTTCATTTGCTGGGGAGACTAGAAATATCAGGTTGGAATTGTGCACATATGGTTTTAATCCGTTTGGTAATTTAGCAACTCTGTATTCAGTATGGCCAGTGTTGTTAACAGTTTATAATTTGCCGCCCTCAATGTGTATAAAAGATGAATTTATCTATCTTTCGATGATTATTTCGGGTCCTAGGGGTCCTCGCAAAGAAATTGACATATTTCTCCGTCCCCTAATTGATGAACTCAAAACATTGTGGGCTGAGGGAGTTATCACTTATGATTGTTACCGAAAGCAAAACTTCACTTTACGAGCTACTATATTATGGACAATCAATGATTTCCTGACCTATGATATGTTGTCTGGTTGGAGCACGCATGGTCGACTCTCTTGTCCGTATTGCATGGAACACTCAAAATCTTTCAGTCTTGAGAATGGTCGAATTTTTTTTTTCTTTGATTGTCATTGCTGATTCCTACCGTCTAACCATCAGTATTGAAGGAATCGTGACAAATTTATCAAAGGTAGAGTCAAAAGAGATGAGCCACCACCGATGTTGTTGGGTGAACATATATTAGCACGTGTTCAATTGCTTTCAGATATTACTTTTGGTCAGAATGTAAGAATCTCAAGCTTTGGTCAAACACATAACTGGGTGAAGAAAAGTATCTTTCAGGAATTACCGTATTGGAGTTCATTACTAATTCGGCATAATTTGGACGTCATGTACATTGAAAAAAATGTGTTTGATAATATTTTTAACACAGTGTTGGATATTTTCGGCAAAACTAAAGATAATGTGAAGGCCCGACATGATGTAAAAATACTTTGTAAGAGGCCCGAGTTAGAGTTGCAAGAGGTCAACGGACGATTTCATAAGCCAAAGGTGTCGTATGTGTTAAATAAACAACATATGAAAGATGTGTATCAATGGATCAAGGAACTCAGATTACCCGATGGATATGTCTCAAACTTATCTCGATGTGTAAACATCGAAGAATGCAAAATATTGGGGATGAAGAGCCACGATTGTCATGTATTCATGCAGAGATTGCTTCCGGTTGCGTTTCGAGATCATCTACATGATAAGATTTGGGGTCCGTTGACAGAACTAAGTATGTTTTTCAGAAATATTTGTGCAATTGTACTTCGAGTTGAAGATATGTCAGCACTTAAAAATAATATTGTTGAAGTCATATGCAAGTTAGAGTAGTTTTTCCCTCCTACTTTTTTTGACTCGATGGAGCATCTACTGATACATTTGACATACGAGGCACGAGTTGATAGCCCCGTTCAATATCGGTGGATGTACTTATTTGAAAGATACATGAATCGTCTGAAGAAAAAAGTAAAGAACACCGCTGTAGTTGAAGGTTCCATATCAGAAGTATATATAATTCAAGAAATTTTAACTTTTTGCTCATTTTATTTTGAATCAACCATCAAGACAAGACTTAATCATCTTCCACAGAACGACGACGGTGGAGCTCGACTATCAGATGGTTGTTTAAATATCTTTTGTTACCCCGGTCGTGCTTTGGGTTCTCGTTCGTCTCGATTCTTAAACGATGAAGAGTACCATTTGGTCTACTTGTACATTTTACTAAACTGTCCTGGGATTGAGAAGTTCATTGAAATATTTGACATTGAGATGATGACAAAATACTCAATTTACAGCGATGAGAAATTAGAAAAATTACGGAATCGTGAGTTCCCTAATTGGTTTCAAGCTTACAGCACAGAACACAGAGGCGAAATAGATAACCAAATCTTTGAGTTTGCTAGCGGACCGGCATGACTTGTACAGTGTTATAATGGTTATTTTGTCAATGGATATAAATTTCACACACTTGAATATTCATCTACAAAAAAGACTATGAATGTCGGGGTCTGCGTCAAAGGGACAACGTATGCTGAATGTGATGTTGACTTTTACGGACTATTGGAAGAAGTCATTGAATTACAATTTTTCGAATGTAAATCAATTGCCCTTTTTAAATATCATTGGTTCGATACAAGCGATAGGGGAATGAGAGTTCATCCAAAGTATAAACAGTCGGTCAAGGTCAATTACAAATCAAAATTGGCTTCAAACGAGTCATATATATTGGCATCTCAAGCTGAACAAGTATATTATATGCAGTATCCGTCTCGAAAGAAAGACATGGCAGATTGGCATGTAGTCTGTAAGACCAAAGCCAAAGGAAAAATTGACCCGATAGTTGGAGATAATGAGCTAGCAGATGACTTCTATCAAGAAGAAGATCCTTCCGAAGTGGAACGAGTTAGTCCAATACTCGAGGATGATGACACAAAGTTAGTTCAATTGGTAATAGAATACGTTGATGACGATGATAATGAAGTTGAGGAAGGACAGAATGAAGATGAGGGAGACAAAGAAGAATTTCAAGATTCAGATACAGAAGAACAAGAAGAAGAGTATTACACAGATGATGATAATGACGATGATGAATAATGGTAAATGTGAAGTATATATTCAATTATTAAATATATCTATTAATCTATTATATTAAATTTTTATAGCTATGGTTCGAGATATCAGTTCTCGAGGAGGCATTCCTCATAGGACCCCCCGACGATTACCACCTGCCCCACTTGTACCCACTGACCCTTCGTCTTCTACCACCATCCCCCCACCTCTAGCCGCCATCCCCCACCTGGTCCGGCCACCATTCCCCCACCTGATCCATCCATCATTCCCCCAACTGATATGGTCACCATCCCCCCACCTCCAGCCACCATCCCTTCAGCCGATCTAGGCTCGTCGACATCGATACGTAGGCCACGAGGGCCTAACAGAATTCTCCCTCCACCACTCGAGGGACAACTGCGCAGAGTAGTTACTGTGCACGGAAGAAGGTAAGTATATGCATTAATTATTTCTTATAATATATTTATAATTCAAAATATCATAATATGAATTTATATTTGGTGCAAATTTGAGCAGGAGGACGTCCCCCGCACGATAGCGGGGATGATCCGGAAGTTTATGCACGGGGCGTGGCCTATATGGTCTCACATGCCCCGTGAGCATATGGATTTATTATGGCGAGAGTTCATGGTAAGTATATTTATTAAATTAATATTAATGTTAAATATTCATCGGTAATAATAATTTTTTTTTGCAGGGTCATTATACATGGCCGGAGGACCATACCACTTTTGTGGAGGCTGCATGGGAGTGTGTTGCCCACGCTCGCTATAACGGGCTGTTTCAGCAGGCCCGTCAGACCGTGATGAGACGGCTAGGGGCCATACAGATAGGGCAGACTCGGGGACACGCCCCCGAGTGGATTCCTAGTCCTGTGTGGGACCAGCTCGTTAAGCGGTGGGACACTCTTGAGTGGCAGGAGGTCTCCCGGACTGCGTCGAGAAATCGCATGTCTGGGGGACGGCATAGGGGCACGCCACACAGGTGGCTCAATCTCTTTTGTGGTGCATGAGCGTCGTATGGTATGTATAATTTCCTTACTTTTAATTAAATTATATATTATGTATAATGATACTAATGTATTTGTTTTCTAATGTAAGATGCGTGTGACGGAGGACGACACCATCCGACGCTCGTCGATGATGGAGGTGTTTGAGCGCACCCATCGTCGTCGATGAGGAGCGGGGGACTACGTTCATAGCAGAGCCTCCATCATAATGGTAAGTATTTATATATGTCTATTTGATTTACACAATTTTTATTTATAGTTTATATATATTTAAAATATAAACACGTTTAGGAAACTTACTCGAGGACTGTGATCGAGCGTGGAGGGACACCGAAGGAGTTCGATGCAGGAGCTTGGGTGGAGGCCGCAGGTGGCTGGGAGCACGGTCTTGTTTATGGCTTTGCAGACAATGACCATGCACGCGCCATGCTCGGGCAACTTGGGGCATCGACCCCTCCGACTACGGGTGAGCGGCCCTCGTCATCCCGAGTGCAAGACCAGAGCCGGATAGCAGCCATGGAGTCGGTGCTCACCCAATAGAGACAAACGATGGAGGAGCAGAGGCAGGGCGATGGAGGAGCAGAGACGGGCAAATGACGAGTTGAAACAGACGATCCAGAACATGCAGACACTCTTCACTCAGATTGCATCTCAGTCTGGCCTTCTACCTATGATGTCGCAGTCGTCGTCCTCCTCGACCCAATCGACGCTCCCGACCCAATCGTTGTCGACTCCACCGCCTCCACCACAACTGTGAGCTTTTGATTTTTGTATTTTGTTTATATTTTGAAACTTGGATGCACGAGTTAATATTTTGATAATTATTTGCCTCTAGTTTGAGGCTGATATTGATGATATTTATGTAAAACTTGTATGTTTGGTTTCTAATGCATGTGTATGATGTTTTCTGATTGTAATATGTGATTGAAAATTATTTGTAGTCGATATATCGTTGTATACAGGAATTTATAAAATTTTCAGTTTTTTCAGTTACAGGATACACCTTTAGCCACGGCTTACCCACGGTTAACCATCACTAAGCCGTGGCTGAAAGCTTATCGTAAATGGCTGATGGCCTGGGCAGCATCAAATATCATGGTTGCTAATAACATCATCGACGGGACTCGACTGTGGCTGATGGGTTGTTATCAATGACAGCGCTCCGAGCCATCACTGATATTTTTAAATCAGCGACAGTGCACGGGGCTGTCGCTGATGATTACGTGTGACGGCCAAGCTCGGCCGTCACAACACATCTGAGACGCACACATCGGCGATGATTTTTTGCCACGGTTGACGCCGTCTGTGATAATCATCACCGACGGTTCAGCCACGGTATCAGCCGTCGCTGATGACCACAATTCTAGTAGTGCCATGGACACCATCTAACAGTCAAGTTAATATTTAAGAAAGGATGAGGGGTGGGTCCAACTCAATTAATGCATGTGATGGAGGGGAACAGAAGAATGAGAAAGAGGTGGTTGGAGATCTACCTATCATTGTGTAGTAGAGGAGTACTTTGATCATTTTCTCAAGGGATGTTGTCATTTCATAGAGTTCTCAGTACCCTTGCGCCCGACTAGGCTGTCAGAGGCCGACTTGGGCCTAGGCTCTAAGCATCGAATCTTTTTGGCTCTTCGAGTTCCGATGCAGCTCGGAGTCTCTAAATTTTCTTGCGCTTGGACGGGTTCTAGGCCGGGTCAAGTGAGAGCGAGCAACCCAACCCGATGTGTCGAATCCAATTTGACGAGCTATCAGAGATTGGTGCTGAAATTTTAAAGCGGAGGGCCAAGAAAACCTCCCCCCATTAGTTATCAAGAAATCTTGCAAGAAATCTTGCAAATGAAATTATCTTGCAAGATTTCTTCTTATAAAATGTTTAATACACTAACATTTTCACGTTTGACATACCTAATAATTATATTGCAAAACTGTAAAGATATCATACTAAATCCCCATCATATAGATTGAGATTGGTTTAATTAAATTATATCAAACCATGTTTGCTTTGCAGGATATGATTTGGATAGGATAAGATTTAAGGTGGATAAGAGTGGGATAGAAATCCAAGAGGATTTTTTGAAATCCTATAATATGTTTGTTTTGGCATAGGATAAGAAGCATGCGTAGGATATGAAAATTCATATCCTGTGGATTTGGGCCCTAAACCCATCCCCTCTCTAGGATTTCTAAATCAGGCCAGCGATGAATTTGAGCCAAAATAAATTCACCCAATATCCGGCCCGATTCTTATCCATTGTTGCAGCAAACAATGGATTGGATTTAAAAATCCAATCCACCTCCTTAATCCATCAAAGCAAATGAGGCCTCAGCGAGTTTTGTCTTAAGTTGTTTGTATGATCTTTTGCTAGTGGGGGAGACCAAGGTGGTTGGTCTGAAGCTTAGTAATTAACAATCGAATGATAGATAGCTTGGTTGATAGGAAGGCAGGTGGGAAATAAGATTTTCAACTTTTTTTGGTTTACAAGAAATATGCAAACTGAAGAAAAAGTCAGACTTCTCATAGAAGTTTTACTTTCTATAAAACATAAAAAGTATCTAACCCATCCTGAGATAATTTTTACTTTGTACGTGTTTTCTAAAATATAAAATACAAAATTGCAATCCCCCTTTTTTTATACAAACTCGAAATCCTCAGCCAAAGCTGGTTACATCAGAGAAATTAAATCTGGGGATCAATCTTTATTCCAAACAAAATTTTACTTCTTGAGCTTAGAATGATTTGCTAACTAGTCAGCCGCACGATTGCATTCTCTCACCCCTTTTTTTAATTCTATGATTTCTCTGTGTAACCCTATCTATCTCCTCCTACACACTCCAGCCAACTTTGGCCATCACCAACATAGTCGATTAGTCGTTGCTCAATCGCACTATTTGAAGAATCATCATCGATCTCACCTAATCATCTTATTTCTATTACACCATTAGGTATTAGGGTGAAGAAAGGCAAGGACAAGGACTATTGAAATTTTGAAGGAAAAAATCCTCAAATTGGGAAAAAAGGTGATGTGATTAAAGTTGCTAGTGAACACATAGGCTGCTTAACTTATTGTTTCCAAGGTGAGTTTGATTCTACTAATAAAAGAATGCAAGACCAATAAAAGATCTATTGGCCTAAAGTTTTCAACCTTGGTCCAAATTTGAGTTTTAATGATAACAAACATGAAACTAATGTTTGAGCAAAAAATATTTTTAGGTTCCATATCGGTTTGTGTGCGACGTTCGCGATCGAAAAAAAAGAAGAAATCGGCAAGAACGCTTGTCGACGCTCGAAATTCATCGAAAGTTAGAGTTTAGGTTTAGGAAGTCTAGATTCATTGTAAAATCCTCATTGATATGCAAAGAAACTCAAAAACCGAAACTCGAAAACGAGCAAACTACACAAAACGACCCAAAAATTTTCAATATCTGTATTAGGGAGCTCCTTGGAGGGCTATATGATTTAGGCAACTTCTTGGCACCAAAAGTCTTGATAATTATTCATTGGGTGGAAATAAGTTAAAGATCAATTTTTAAGGAATTTTTTGAAAGCCTTAAACCATCCATATTTGACCCGGGAGATTTTAAAATTTCGTTTCGCAAATTTATACTAGAACCCAAATTTTGGATTTTGATCATTATGGATTTTATTTTTTTCTAATATTTTTATTGAATTTGAACGGGGGTATTTCCTTATTTATATTTATGTTTTAAAGATAATGGAGAATAAAAATAATTAGACATTAACTAATGGAGAATAAAAATGTATATAAGGCTTGATTTCAGCCCTTGGCAGTGTGTTATTGATGGACCCCCGGCCGACCGCCGATCGACCGACGGAGAGCCAACGACTCTTTTTTGAGCCATTGGGTGCCTTCACCCGAAGTTGCATATTTGTTCCCTATATAATGGTGCTCCTAGCCCTCCTTATGTTACCTTACCTTACTTGAGACATCCTTGATCATCCCTAAGTTTTGATTGAGCCACTTTTTTTTGTGGAGCCCTAGCTTTGAGCCTCTACTTCTTTGATTGAGCCCCAACTTCACTGTTTCACCATCAAAGACATCAAGAGGAAGCTATGATCTTGTGTTGGAGCTAAGTAGCTTATTGTTTACATTTTTGTTCCATTATTGTTGTATTTTAAGTTTGTTTTATTGAGTTGTATCTTTGGTTTGAAGGTGTAGGTGATAGTGTGATACACCTTGTTTACTTTATAATTGAGTGTTTGGCTTTAGAATAGTAGTTGAGTCATCCTCTAGGGTTGAGGGATAAGTCATCTTTGTATTCTTTAGGAAATATTCAAGTTACAAAGGATTTGATGGTAGCCTTGGTGTAGAGGCATAAGTCCACCGGTGTGCTTGTGATATAAGATTAGAGTGTCCTTAGGAGATAGTGAGGTGGGAGAGTGCTCTTGGTGTGAATGCAGAAACTTCAAGATGTGGAAGTGCCTTCGGTGTGAGAGCGGAGATTCTCCGGTGTAAAGTCCTTATTGTAAAGAACTCTATATCTAGTGGATTGTGTGTGAAATCTCAAACATAGTGCTTAGATAGTGGAGTAGGCATTGGGCCGAACCACTATAAATTATTGTGTTTGCATTGTTTACTTTGTGTATTGATTACTTGACTTATTTACTTGCTTCCAGATTCATTTAATATTTGAATTGTGAATTGTCTAAAGTAATCAAGCATCCGATTAAAATTAGATTTAGTTTAAGTTTTTAGCGAACACACTATTCACCCTCTAGTGTAGACCATTCGACTTACAAGACCAATAGACGATATTATAAGAGGTAAATAATATGTAAAGCTTATATTCTAAGAAAGCTTTGTTTGGATGATTGATTTGTTTATTTTATAAAGTCGTGCAAGTTGTGCCTAACACAAACTGAGTGTTACGCTCCGGCATTTGCACTGGCCTAGACCCGCTGGCGCCTTCTCAATAAGATTGGGAAGGCATGACACAGGCTAGTCTGCGTGCTACCTACATGTGGGCCGGCCCTAGCTTGAATGGGTAGGTCGCGTGCCGTGCTGAGCCATCCCCTTAGGTATTTGAGTCATGCCAAGCATGGCCCGATAGGCAATGGGCTTGCTCGAGCCCGGGCATGACCCATTGCCACCTTTAGTCATATGTTACTATATATAACACTAATTTAAATATAGGGGTGTTCAATAGGTCAGGTTGACCCAATGAACTCGAGAATTCGATCGATACGAACCAATCGGGCCAAGTCAGGTTCAATTTAATCAAACCCGACCATAATCATGCCGAGTCTCAAGTTTCAAATATTGAAATTCGATGACCCGTTTTTAATTTTTTTTTTTTAAAAAAAAATATATATTAAAATTTTAAAATTTTGTCTCGAGAAGAAACGGGTCGCGTCTTCTTGAGGTCGGGTCATCTCGAGTAGGCGCGGCCCACACGTCTTCTTGAGGCGTGATAACACTATTTTTTAAAAGAAATATTTTCTTATTAGCGGGTAACTCGACTACCCGACCCGATCTAACTCGATTTCAGACAGGTCGGGTTGAATCGGGTTTAAATTTTTTTACCTCCAAACCCAATTCGACTTGACCCGATCCGGTTGCTTGTTGGTGGGGTCGGACCAATTTTTTCTCCAAACTCGACCCATGAACAATCCTATTTAAATATGTAAAACCTATTACATTATTGAATATTTAAAAGAAAATCTAATTAATAACAGAAAGTAAAAAAAAATCGTTCAAGAAAAATATCGACGTCTCCTTTTAAAAAGAAAAAAATTATTATGGAACCTCACATATGAGTGAACCTATAATTTTTAAGAATGAATAGTGATCACTAAGACTAAACCTAAAGTGAAAGTCTTATATTCACTCTTTTACAACATATGTTTACTCTTGCTTTAGATTCAATCTTATTCATACTAGGTTTAATTTTAATAAAATTAGATTCACTCTTTTTTTGAGGGGCTCCATTGGATTTTCTATAGAAGTTAGCACTCTTTTCAAAAGAGCATGTTGAGTTCTTTTTCCATTTTATTCATGTTATACGGTTCCTACTTAAGTAATAATCTAACTAATTAAATATAATATAATTTTGCTTTCTACTGACAAATTTACTTTGTGATTTTACCCTATTTTAATACCACTCATTGAATTGGGCCGAAGCCCGAAGGCGTGAGTTGCCGCCATCCCAACAGCGTTTCCTCATTCATCCGCTGCGGCTCTGCTCAGATCGAGGCGGAGACGCCATTCTTGCGCCGTCGGGTATTTCTCAGTTGCGATTCCGCTCCTATCTACTATTCCACGACTCAATATCAAATGTCCTCATTCTCGTGGATGTCGAGAGGTATAGACGTAATGCTAGCATTTATTGATTTTTTTAAAGAATATTCCGAAGCTTAGGTCCGTAAGAGGATTCTTTGGATTCAGAAAGCGCGCATTTGGAGAATCCGTCTTTTTTTAGTGTGTTAATTTCTAGTTTATTTTCCTATAGTTTTGAAATTTTTATTTGGGCACTTAGAGCATTTGATCTGGGATTTTTAGCTCCATGCAATATCGACCTAAATTTGTAGCCTTTACATCATCTTTTCCTCAATTTGGCCTAATTTGTGGAGGATAACCATGGATATTTCGTTATTGTTTGAGAAAGATCATTCGATTACTGTTCTTGTTATTAAGGATTTTGAATAGATGGTTAAAGCGGCAAGTTTGGCCGATATGGTCACGCAATAATTCACTTCGGATCTTCTTTGGGAGAATGTATTAGTTCCTTCTAAATAGTCTTATGAACGAATCATAGGTTACCAGTGGACATTCATGTATTTGATGAAGAGACTGTTTCTCTAAAATCAATACTATGTTTCCTTTAGCTCTGGAATTGTAGTTTCTAAAGCTCACACTGGACTTTCTCCTTTTATTACTTGAGTTTATGTTTAGAATGGGTGAAACAAATAAGGTTATTAATTATTAATACATTATGGGGGTTTCTTCCTCTGCAGAACGGCCTTAAACACGCTGATGGTCGATCTCCTTCATTCTCTACATTTACAATTTGAGTGAATAACTGTAATGAGGTGTAATGCTTGTTGGCGGGAATTGGAAGGGCGAGCTATATCAACCACCTGTGGCCATCTCTTGTGTATCCAATTTTATTTTGAAGTTTGGTAATTAATTTAAGTAGATGCGGAACAGTGTAATATAACTGTGAGATATCACTATCCTTAACTTCTGAAGAAAAGGCAATGAAGATGCAAGCAAGATATTGAGCAATGATGCTGCCTGTCCAATATGTGATCAAGTACTCTCCAAAAGGTGTGGATCATTGTTCAAGCCCTATTAGTTATTTAGTTAACTTAGTTCTTATGTGAATTCTTTCGTTTACTGTAAGCTAGTTAGTATGATTCATTCTTTCAATTTGGACCTTACCGCATCATGATTTAGGAAAAGCAGAAAAATCATTAGTTTTAGAGACAAGTTTGTTTTCCTTTTGTCGTCATGATAGTTCATGTTTTTTTATATTACTGATTTACTATTATGATTAACCCTATTGTTTGCTCATCAGTCTTATGAGGCCTGTAGATATGAATCCTGGTGATGAATGGATCAACGTAAGATATGCTTCTTCAGTAACCTGACATTAAATATCTGTCTTTAGTTCAATTACTTCATTCTCAGTTTCCTTCTACTGCAGATGTCAATGGCTGGAGTTTCTCCACAAATACGTATCCTACTAATCATGTAATTTGTTGGCTCTTCAAACCGATTTTGAATATGAGGATAGTATGCTCTATGCCACAGCTTAATATTAGATGGACCCTTACAAAGGGATGGAATTGTTGTTGCTTAGCAAAATTTAAAAGCAAAAAAGAAACTTATTTTTTCCTTGACTCCATGATAATCAGTCATGAAGAGTGCATATAGGAGTGTAATGTTCTACATTGGGCAAAAGGAACTAGAGATGAACTATAAAATGAATAAGATTGTTGGGCAGTGCCGGCAGAAATGTGAGGTCATGCAAGAAAAATTTACTGAGAAACTAGAGCAGGTGCACACTGCATATCAGAAAATGGCCAAAAGGTGCCAAATGATGGAGCGAGAGATTGAAAATTTGTCAAAGGATAAGCAAGAGCTACAAGAAAAATATGCTGAAAAATCCAGGTTGATTAGTGGTGCTTATTGAAGTCAATTACCTTTCAGTGTTTTTCTTGGTCAATTTACGGATGTTTCAGGTTCTAAGTTCTTACACTGCTATCCTAACTTCAGGCAGAAGAGAAAGCTAGATGAGATGTATGACCAACTAAGAAATGAGTATGAGTCTTCGAAGCGTTCAGCAGTACAACCAGTGAACAAATTCTTTTCCAGAGCTGAGCCAGACTTGTTCTCGGGTATGACTAACACATGAGGAATGATAGAAAATCCCTCTCTAGATTGAATTTTATTTGTTCACTGCATGGCTCATCATCTTTTTAATAGAACATTGCTTTTATTTTCAATTACTGCATACTAGAATTTTGTATAAATTCAATATTCACTCAATTTTCTTATAAAATAAAGCAGAGAGCTTATGAAACTTTTGTTAAGCTCTCTGTCCCAAAAGTACAAGATGATTTATTTGTCGCAGATCAACCGGTTTTACTCCTGCAACTTCAGGAAGGAGAGAGGAGATGTGGCCTTCAACAAAGAACTCTAATTTGGAAGCCTTTGAACTCTCCAGTGGCTCACCAGCAAAAGCAGCACCTGGTCCTGTTGATTCTGGAACTAGGAGATCACAGACACGCCCTCCATTTGGAGCTGGTATAAGCAACCCTGCAGCAACTCTCCGGAATCTCATAATCTCGCCAATGAAGAGGCCACAACTATCACGCAATCATGCTCGATTGTTCACATGAAGGTCTTCCTATCTAAGATGAGATTTTCTTCAAACAATTGTCCTTGTAGTAGTAAACTAGTAGGTATTTTTTCTGATGATTTTTTAATATAAAAAAGAAAAATTGAATGTGTTGATTAGTATACTTACAGGATGACACGCCTTAGGATCTGAAAGCTTTATCTGATTGATTAAGCTGATAGTTTGTTTTGTAGGATGTAAAGGATCATGAGACTCTATTTTTGGTACAATTCTATGAGCTGCCACCTTTCTCTGCTTTTTTTTTCTACACCAAGGAACTTGTTTCCATTTTATTAGCAGTGAAATGTCTCTTTTCTCTACTTGATTGTTAATTTTTTAGGCGTGTCTTATGGAATTTGAGCACAAAGATTTAATTTTTATCTCACTAATTCATAGAAGTCTTTATAGTAAAACAAGGATTTTATTTTTCAAAAATCCTGGATATAATTAATTAGATTCAAAGTATAGATTGCAGATCTGAAACTCACATCTCAAAATGTAGACAAAAAAGAACAAATCCTTTTATTTGATTTTTCTTTCCTGAATGAAATTTATGATAAGTGAATTAATATGCTTAGTTCTCTGAGTAGCTACTTGATACACTGTTGCAGATTTCACTCGAAACCTTAGACTGAGCTTTATGCGCTGCCCGGTTTAGGTTTTGCTCATAAAAAAACTTCCGTGCACTTAACAATGTGATCACATTTTTTAAATATGAAAAACATGAAATTAAATATTGAAAACAACGAATAGAAGCAGAAGAAATTTTCTATAATTAGGTCTCGTTTGATTAATACAATTTTTTATAGAAAATTGTACTTCCAACTTCTTCACAGGAAATAGTCAAAATAATTTTTGTTTGGTTAACACACTTCCTACATTTTGTGAGAAGTACAACTTTCTCAGCAAGTGCAACTTTCTGCAAAACACAGAAAGTACATTTTCTGCATTGTAATTGAAAAAAAAGTCAATATTAACCTCATATTTGTATTTAATACAAAATTTATAATTTATATTATCAATATTATGATATTAAATAATTTTTGAATTCTTCACATATTAATTTTAGTTTAATTTATTTTTAGTAAAGTATGTAATTTTTTATATTAACTATAAATAAAAATTATTTTTTTATATAATAAAATATATTTTATATTAATTATATATAAAAATATTATATTATATTTTACATATATATGTTATAATATTTATTTACAAATAAAATTTTTTTTTATATATATACTAACACATATAAATTAAAATATTAATTTATAAAAAAAGAATATATTGATCATCTCATATGTACTTCCTAGGAAGTACTCATGTCAACCAAACATGTTATAGATGGAAAGTTACACTTCCTATGAATTAACTTTTTGTTAATCAAATACTTTTTAGGTACTTTTCGGGAAATACACGTGGGAAGTTAATTCATGAGAATTACAATTTTTTGTAAAAAATTACTTCTCATGTTAACCAAACGAGATCTTAGTTTTATAAAAAATATATGACATAATTGGAATAGTAAAATAATGAATAATTTACCTTTCAATTTGTTTTCTAGAATTGAATAACAATACAAGGAAGATATGTGATTAAATTTGATAAAAAGATATTACATATTATATAAGGGGTACAGGTAGGGCTGGCAACAGAGCAGATACGGTGCGGATACTGGATTATCCGTATCCGCACCGCACCCCATATCCGCCCATCCGTATCCGCTACGGATGTGAATATGGATATCCATATCCGCATCGCTTCAAATACGGATATCCGCACTGCATCCGTATCCGCATCCGTATCCGCATCCTATTTAATAAAAAAAATATTAAAATTATATATTTAATTAAAAAAATCAATAAATTACTAATTCATTGATCCAAAATAAATATATAATATACTTCAAAATTCATCTTGACATGAAATTACCATAGAGCTCTTATATATATTAATAACTTATATGGGCAAAATAGTAATCCAGAGACGCGGATAGGCGGCGCGGATACGGTGCGGATCCACAGCCATATCCGTATCCGCATCATATCCGTACGGATATAAGTTTTCTAAATCCGTATCCGTATCTATATCCATTTTTACTTGCGGATATGGATCGGATACGATACGGATGCGGTTTTTAGTTAGCGGATGCGGATAAAATTACCACCCCTAGGTACAGGAGAATAGTTGTTTTTATCCAACTCTATCTCATTTGTTTATTTTATTATATTCTATTTAAGAAAACGAATAAACAGTAGAAGTCGTGTTTGATATGCGCATTTTGTGTATAACAAACTGACACTTATGACAATTGGTATGCGTAAATCAACTCGAACAAATAAGTCAAAATCAAAGACAGATGCGAAACATAAGAAACATACATATTAGCGCCAAATGTTTTACATATGGGCACCAACTTGAATAATTGAATTAGAATTTGCATTCAAATTCAAATTTCAATTGGAGCTACAAGTAATTGATGAATATTGGCATAATTAGAGGTGATAATGACCGAGCTCGAGCTATTATATTCAGATCATGCCTTGTACGTTTAAAGATTTTCAAGATTGGCCAGCTTGACTTGTGGCCTAAACACTCGGGCTCGGGCCGGGTTTGGATCAAGCCCAAGTCCTGAGCCAGCCTAAAAATATTAATAATTAATTTAAAATAAAAATAATTTTAATTAGATAAATAATTAAATTATATTTAAAAATATAAAGTATCATTAAATTTTTAATATAAAGTATCATTAAATAATAATTAAATAATTTAAGTATTTTAAACCATATAAATTATTAACTAATTTATTTAAAACTTATAAAACATCATGTTGTAGTTAGACCAGGGCTCGGACCGGGCATGGCCCATGGGTCAGCCAAGCACAGCCCTACTTTGGGTCGGTTTGTTCAACCCATTGCCATCTCTAACGCCCGGTATGTAATTGAATTCTACTTAAATTTCAATTGAATTGGGTTCAATTACTTAACAGTAACTAAATCAAATTCAAATTCCAAATTTATATATACACATATAAATATATACATTAAAATTAATATATATATTAATAGTTTATTTAAATTATAACAAACTCACTGTATATACAAACTATTTATACATATAAAATAATAGTATATAGGGAAAATTATACTTTTAGTCCCCGTAATTTTCTCCAATTTTGGTTTTGATCCCTATAGTTTTAAAATTTTGATTTTAGTCCCCACACTTTACTTTCGTTTAGGATTTGCTCTCTAACGTTAAATAAAGTTTAAATGGTGCTGATGTGGATAATATGTGCTGACTGGACAATGCTGACATGGAGCCTGCAGGGACCAACTTGGTAAATTATAGAGACTAAAATCAAAATTTTATAAACTATAAAGATTAAAATTTTATAAACTATAGGGACTAAAACCAAAATTTAAGTAATTATTATTCCTAATAACTATAAAAAAATTATATGATATTACCTGGCTCGAAAAAATTCGTGCCCGATCCGACCCGGTCCAAAAAAGTTCGTGCCCGACCCAGCCCGGCCCGAAAAAATTCGTACGAATTTTTTCGGGTCGGGCCAGGCCGGGCTCAAATTTTTACGGGCTGGGTCGGGCACGAATTTTTTTTAGGCTAGGTCGGGCACAAATTTTTTACGAGCCGGGTCCGGCACGCGGGTTGGGCACGAACTTTTTCGGGTCGAGTCGGGCACGAATTTTTTTTGGGCCGGGTCGGGCATGAATTTTTTACGGGCCGGGTCGGGTCAGGCACGAATTTTTTTCAGGCCAGGCTGAGCGGAGCCAGGTAATATCATATAATTTTTTATAGTTATTAGGAAAAATAATTACTTAAATTTTGGTTTTAGTCCCTATAGTTTACAAAATTTTGATTTTAGTCCTCATAGTTCATAAAATTTTGATTTTAGTCCCTATAGTTTACCAAGTTGATCTCTGCAGGCTCCACGTCAGTCTTGTTCAGTCAACACATGTTATTCATGTTAGCACCGTTTAAATTTTATTTAACGGTAGAGACCAAATTCTAAACGGAAGTAAAGTGTAAGAACTAAAATTAAAAATTTGAAATTATATGGATCAAAAAAAAAATTGGAGAAAACTACGGTGACTAAAAATATAATTTTCCCTAGAATATATTAAGATGTTTATATGGTAACATGTATAAATTAATAATATATATTAATATAGATACTAACAAATATAGACCATTAACATATAAACATTTAAATGTACATTCATATAATTAACATTTACATTGATAATTTAACATTTTATCTAATATATTGACATAACGAAAAACTTAAGAAGATAAACAATTTAATAATCTTAATGAAAAACATCGTTGGCTCCTGCAATTTTGACAATTTGGGCAAATCAAAATGGCTATGACGGCTTTGACGCGCGGCTTCGACGACTTCATCAGAGAAGAAATATAAATTATTTTAATGTATAAAATAAATATAGTAATTACAGTATATTCACTATAATTTGACAAAAGTAAATCACATGCTGATAAAAGTAAGAAAAATTATTATTTAACATTATAATTTGAACCGCAAATAATTATGATAAATTTGTCGAAAATCAAAGAATGATTATATGTATCCATTTTAAAAGAACTTGAAATTTAATCGATTCAAGAAAATAAATAACTCTAGTGATAAATGTTATTAACTTCTCAGTATAATTATTAATTTTATTTTATAATTAAACTATTATAAATATAAAAAGTAGATCTTTATACGTTTATAAAATATTAATTATGTATTTATAGTTAGTTTACAAAATTATTGTTTGGTAATATGATTGTAAAATATTTGTAAAATTTAATTAATTAATTTGTAATTTAATTTTTTATTTTAGTTAGATATAAAATTAATTATAAAATTTTATAATTTTTTTTTTTAAAAAAGTTCAATAGTCTAAAATTAGTTTTGACTAAATTATAAATAGATAGACTTTAAGAAAATAAAGTTATTTTAAAATTAGGTTTGGCTCAAATAGATATAAATTAATTTAATTAATTTGTCAATTTAAGATAATAGTTTGAGTTGAAAATAATAATTTTTAATTTTAATTTTATAAATTAGATACCGTTTGAATTATTTATAAATCAATTGATTTTATAAAAAAATATTTATAATTACAAATTTGTTATTTTACTTTGATATCGAAATTTACAGTCTCGAAAGCACATAAAACAACCTTATGATGTATTGATGTTTTCATTTTTATTAAGAAATTTGGTTTCATCAAAACCTATTTTCATTCTGATTTCGATTCAGCTTCGTGAAAGTGCCGAACCAAACACATTTTTATAAGCAGTTTCGATTTCAGTGAAATCGAAATCATGAAAACATACTTGGTTTCTCTAACCAAGCATACCTTGAAATTCTTGAAATTAAAAAGTAATTCTAAAACTTTCCTAAATACCCTCTAATCCCAGCTACCGTTAATGTTAGTTATTAACCCTGCTAATAGTTGTTGAGTCCACTTCCCCAACAAGTTCTATGTCATTTCATATTCCATTTAGGGGCGGCAAAAATAGGCACGACACGATAGCACGGCACGAGCACGGCACGATAACTGCGGGCCGGGCCGAAAAAATTGGCCCGATAAGCTTATCGGCCCGGCCCGGCCCGGCCCGATAACATTGCGGGCCGACGCGGGCCGGCTCTTATCGGGCCGGGCCGGCCCGTTTGGCCCGCTAAACATATATAAAAAAAAATTAAGTCTAGATTAGGGCTTGTTTAGTACTTTAAAATTGAAGGTGAAGTTAATCTATGGAGTTTTTCATGTGAAATGTCATATTTGATGCTTATTTAGTCTCTTAAATATTTTAAATTATTTTTTAATAATTTTTTTAGAAATTTTTTAATAAATAAGAGGGCTCGCGGGCCGGGCCGGGCGGCCCGCAAACTATTACGGGCCGGGCCGGGCCGGGAATTTCTGGCCCACTGAGTTAGCGGGCCGGGCCGGGCCGGCACGCCACCTTATCGTGCCGGGCCGGCCCGGCCCGTTAACTGCGGGCCGGCCCGTTTTGCCACCCCTAATTCCATTTAATCCCAACACTTGAATATAGTCATTGCTCACTAAAAATGCTTCAAAAAAATTACCAAAAATCATTATAATTCCTAAATAACGTAGTAAATGACATGCACCAATTGGATCATCATTTATGATAGCATACAAACGTCACCCACATAAAATCTGGAACCATATTAACGAAACTATTAAATACGATCATTTCTCACTAAAAATACATAAAAAATTATCAAATAACCAAAATAAATAAATAATAATATAGTAAATAAAGTGCACCACTTAGATCATCATTTACAATAGCAACGACATGAATTATTCTAATTTTTAATTAAATTTGTTATGTTATGCCCAAAAATTTTAAACTAATATTTTATTCTTAAGCAGGGGACCGTGGGCCCGAGTTAGCGCGGATTGACGTAGAATCGCAGAATTTAATTCAGATAAGCTTTATATATGATAAAAATTTAGGAAAAATATATTTATTTTGTTTATGTGATTTAGCATGCTAATATGATAGGGGGTCTCGAGACGAATTTAGCGGTTCAACCAGAACTCGAATTGGAGTTAGAACGGGTTAGATACAAGTTGTTTAAGTCGAATAACTTAAGTAGGAGTATTTTAGTCATTTGGACCCAACTAGGGTCCATAAAAGAGAACTTGGGGCATGCGGCCAGGGGTTTAGCCGCATGCCACCCAAGGCATAGAGAGAGGAGAGAGAGGGCGAGGCAACAGGAGAGGAGCCGTCGGTGCCAGATTTTCGCAAGTTCGTTGGCATTCGTTGTAGGAAGATCCTCTGCTTCTTCTTCCTTCTCGATTTCTCCAAAAAGGTGAGTGGATTAGCCCTCTTCTTCCCCTTTTCTTCAATCATGCCACCGCTCCTATGTCATGGGGATTTCGTCGTTTTTCGTTGGATTTTTCATGAATTGATTTGGATAATCGCGTTGAGATTCTATCGTGATCGCAACGATTCTATCAAATTGATTTTTGGGCAATTGGCCGCTCCTTCTCATCTTGGATTTCTTGATGAAACCTTGTTGATTCTTGATGGTTGTTGGTAATTCTTGACGTTTGATTAATACCTTGATGAAAAGAGGAAGATGGAGTAAGTTTAGGGCATGCCGCCCCCTTTAGGAGAGTCCTTAAGAACCCTAGGGTGGCCGGCCACCTAGGGGCAGATTTGAAAAAAATAAAAATTGGATTTTTATACCTAAGGAACATACTTTAAGGTACCTTGAATTACTTCTACACTAGGGAAATTATAGAGACATACATGTCGGGAATTGAGGACCCTAGAGACACCAAGTGACCCTAGAACCCTAGGATTACCTTAGGGTGAGCTGACCCTTAGGGAACCCAAGGGGGGCCGAACCCTCTTTGCCCCTAGAGCACTCGGGTAGAGGGGTAGGCCGGTCCTAGGGTACACGGCTAGGGGAGGGCTAAGTCGGGGTTAAACTGCGTAGGGTAACTAAGCGGTGTTGTATTATTTTCATCTTACACATGCTTGTTTTTCCTAAGATGTTTCGATGTGTTATACCTTATTCTCATGATCGTTGTGTATGCTGTGAAATCATGATTTGAGAATTATTCCATATATATCTATTTGCGTGGTTGTGATGTATTGCGAGAGGAGGCAGAGATTGAGGTATGACCGAGACATACCATTATTTACTTGTTGATTAGCACATTTTGCTTTATGTTTATATACTTGCGTGTGTCATGTTGTGATGTGATTGTTGCATTCCTCGAAAGCCTCACTGGTAAGGGAGGGTATGCCCCGAGGAGACAGCGTTGGTCTTATTCCGAAAGTTCGACTGGTGAGGAGAGTTCATATCCCCAAAGAGACAGTTCGGAGACCCGACCGGAGAGTGGAACGTATGCTCCAAAGAGACGGATCAGAAGAGCCGTGTCGGTGAGGGGAGAGCATACCTCAAAGAGACGACACTAGCTGGGTGGTAGATCGGAGGCCACATCGACTACCTACCTTATGTGGCGATTAGGACCGATGGGTCCGGGTGAGCATGTGGATTGTTGCATTGAGCATGTTTATATTTTATACCTGGTGGCATATTTCCTGCAGGTTGCTATATGAGGTCCAGGTGGATTGCTTGTTAAATGAGAAAACAAATGCTCTTGAATTATGCTTTATTTTTCTTATGCTTAACTTGTGGTTATTTGATCATGCATGATAATGATGATGTGGTGGAAATTGGGGACTGGTGTACTCACTAAGTCTAAGTTGGACTTATCCCTCATTTCTATTGTTTTGCAGCGCCTAAGTTAGATCAGAGAGACATTGGGGTGCAGTAGCGCGGCTGGTGACGGCAGTGCAGCGGGTCTCGTGACATATCATGGTCGAGGGGGATACCTGAGTCATTTTTCTTTCTTTTGAGTTGTTGAGTCATGTCCACTCAGTTTATTTATGTTTTCACACTTTATTTACTTTGAGATGTCATGTTTAGTGATTTCACTTTTGAAACCGTTTTGAACATTAGCTATCTATTAAGTTGGTGGTTGGAGTTTTTCAAATAAAGATTTTTTTTGTAAACTCTTAAAATATTATTAATTATTCAAGTTTGATTTTGTCATTTATGTGGTTTGATTTGGGTTAGGCTTCGGGGTACGTGGCGTACCCTGGCCGATCATACCGGATTTGGGGTGTGACATGTTAGTTATGTTATTTTCAGTGACCATGCATATTCAAGAGTTTGTGTTCCAATTGAAGAGTTTCGGCGGGACACTCGTAAGCTATCATAAATGATGATCCAAGTGGTGCACCTTATTTACTATATTATTTTGGAACTATTATCAATTTTTGATATTTTTTATGCATTTTTACTGAGAAATTGTCAAATTTAAGAGTTTGAGTAAAACTCTTGAACCCAGTTTAAGAGTTTCGATTGGATACTTGTACACGATCGTAAATGATGATCCGAGTAATGCACCTCATTTAATACATTTTTTAAAATTATTATAATTTTTTAATAATTTTTTTTTATATTTTTAACGAGAAATTATCATATTCAAGTGTTTGAATGAAACTTTTGAACCACGTTAGGAGGTGGAATGATGATTGTTAACAGGGTTAACAATGGGCGTCAACTGGAGCTTAGACGGAAGGGTATTTGGGAGAGTTTTATAATTACTTTCTAATTTTAGAAATTTTAAGGATTATATTTTGATTTTGAGAATTTTTTTAAAAAGTAATTCGTTTTTGACAAACTCCTAAAAAATCATCAAGTTGGTAAAAGGACAAAGTCAAACGAGGAAAGCACATGATGTGTCTTGCACATTATAGCTGAAAAGAATAAGCTACGGTTGATTTCTTTTTTAAAAAAGTCATGCACTTGTAGATGACTATTTGGAGCATCAGTGCCCGTATGTTGGCACCCGTTTGCCATGTAAACAAGCACCTGCACCGATTGGCTTCTCGTCTCTTTGGCGCAGGAAATTATGAAGCTTTTCTTGAATTAAAAATTTATTTTTACATGTTGATGCCAATTGCAGACGCTGGTATGTAAACAACAAATAATATTTAATTCGAATATATCGGCACTAGTCAAAGATGTCAATTTATATTCGATGGTATATGACATGTTTTGTTGTAGTGTTTGTAAATTATAAATGTCGAATCGAGATAAAAACATAAAACAATAATAAAATATAGTTATAAAACATCCAATCTAGTGCATGCATAGGTAAATTGACGGTATATAGCATGTTTTGTTGCAGTGTTTGTGAGTTATAAATGTCGAATCTAGATAGAAACATAAAGTAATAATGGTTAAAAATTGACTCAAACTGAATTCGAATCGAATCAAACGAATTCGACCGCATCTAAATCGAAGTTGATTTGATCAAGATGTGCTTGAACCGATTTACCAATTTGATTGAACCATGTTGAACCGGACCCGATCAAAATAAATCATGATTTTATAATCATGGGCATGGGAGCCCAGTTCACCATCTTCTCAAGATACCCATGTCAATATTGTAGCAGCACACGTAAAAGTTTTTAAATTGATGATAACTTCAGAAATTTTCAAATTGATGATGTGAAAATCAAATATTGCTTTTGACTAGTCAATGAGAGAAAAAAATGAAGACATCACGTGAAGCCACCAAGCATTTTGAAAGTTTCTTTGGTAAAAAAAAACATTTCAGTCATCCGATTAAATCAGACGGTGCAGCAAATTCCTTGGAGATTTTTTCTCCACTAAAGTAGGTATGAATTGACTCTCCTCCTCTATTATAAATAGGGGTCTAATATGCAGTTCTAAGATAATCTCACACCAAGAAAAAATCCCCCTATATGAGAATTTCAGATATCTAGAAAATTAAGAATGCCGCTACGACCCTTTTTCTAAGGAGTGCCCCTTCTCAGTTTTTGACATACAGCAGCAGGAGTTCAGTTTCAAGGCAGATCTTGCAGAGACAGTGCCTCTACTTCGTACCAGTTTCAGGTTCAATTAATTTAAGACAGTTTGTTGTATTCTGAAGAGGATTTAGATTATTGCACTCTTATTGTAAAAGTTCTTTTCTGGATTTAATAAAGCAGTATCCTCTTCTCCCCGTGGACGTAGGATCGGCACCCCGCCGAGTCCGAACCACGTTAACCCCCTTGTGTTTTTTGTTTTTCCTGCATTATTATTATCGAATTTAGTTTTTTGTTTTCCTCGCCGGGTTCGGATTTTGTAGATCCTGTAGGAAATTACCCTAAATTTCCTAACAGTTGATATCAGAGCCTACTTCCCAACCATGGCGAGTACCAAATTTGATATTGAGAAGTTAGATCGCAATGTCAACTATGCACTTTGGTCAATAAAGATGAAAGCGATCTTAACTATGGAGAAAATACATGATGCTATTCTTGGTAAGGATAAGATGTAGGGGACTGAGGAGGAGAAAGAATATAAGGAGCAAAAGGCAATTGCAGTTTTGTACCTAAGTCTGTCAAATGAAACACTTCAAGAAATTGCATCCCAAAAGATAGCTAAAGGTATTTGGGACAAACTCGCATCCTTGTATCAGGACAAAACTCTCACCGGTAAGATGACTTTGAAGCAGAAGCTTCATTTCCTACGTATGACAGAAGGCACATCAATCAAAGAGCATATCAATACTTTTCAGACAATCATCATGGACCTGGAGAATATGGGTGTCAAAATTGAAGAGGAAGATAAGATTTTATTCCTTTTATGTTCACTTCCTACTTCTTTTAAAATTTTTTGTGAAATTATGTTTTTTGAAAAGACTATTATTACTCCAGAACATGTGATCACTGCTCTTGTGTCTAAGGAGCTCATGGACACACATCTTACAGCAAATTCCTCTGGTGGAGGGAAATGAGAAGCTCTCTACTCTAATGAAGCAGGAGGAGGTAACAAATCAAATATCACTTGTTATTATTGTAAGAAACGAGGTCACATCAAGTCAGAATGTCGCAGTCTTAAGAAAAAATTACAGCAAAAAAATAAGGGTCAAGACGCACATGTGGAGGCCTCTTACTCAGATTTTGAGAAAGTTGAGGTACCGATCGTGACAGATGGCACACGCACTGCTAAGACACGCCGTGGGCAACGACGATCTCGTCGGCGACAACACACCTCAGGTCAAAATTCCTCTTCATCTTCTTCTGATATGTCTGATTATGCAACATGCAATCCTGGTCAGCAGACGAACAGATCAACCACAAGTAGCATTAATGAGTGGTTCCTAGATTCTGGGTGTTCCTATCACATGACTCCACACCGGACGACCTTTGTGGATTATTGACGCACCAATGGTGGAGTAGTTCGTGTCGGCAATAACTTTCCTTGCAAAGTTGTCGGATTCGAAACAGTGAAATTAAAATTGCATGATGGCTCGACAAAAATCCTACCAAATGTTCGCCATGTCCCGAAGCTAGGAAGAAATCTAGTGTCTCTTGGAGTTCTTGACTCTAGGGGCTATACGACATCCTCTGCAAGAAGAGTCTTGGAGGTACAGGATGGAGCCACGACGGTACTGAAGACTCTAAGGACGTCGAATAATTTGTACAAGGTGGACGGATCCATCTTTCGTGAAGCAGTTCGGATTCCGAGGCAAAACACAACAAAATTAGACACCGAGTCAGGTATAAATTTTGCTTTCAGGGAAATCCCTTCTCAGAGATACACAATGAAGGAGGAGACTCGGAGGACTATGTGGGTTCCTAAGGCCAAGCAGGAAGTTGACTTGGCCCACTTGAACACTGATTCGACGTAGGCCCTGTACGGATCTTGTGGGAGAGGACTACGACTTTTGAGGATTACATTGGCCCCAATTTTCATCAAAGGAGGAATTGTTAGAGATTGACTCAAATTGGGTCCGAACCGAATCCGACGAGTTCGACCGGATCCAAATCGGAGTTGATTTGATCAAGATGTGCTTGAACCGATTTGCCATTTTGATTGAACCATGTTGAACCGGACCCGATCAAAATAAACCATGATTTTATAATCATGGGCATGGGAGCCCAGCCCACCATCTTCTCAAGATACCCATGTCAATGTTGTAGCAACACACGTAAAAGTTTTTAAATTGATGATAACTTCAGAAGTTTTCAAATTGATGATGTGGAAATCAAATATTGCTTTTGACTAGTCAAAGGGAGAAAAAGGTGGAGGCATCACGTGAAGCCACCAAGCATTTTGAAAGTTTCTTTGGCCAAAAGAAGCATTTCAGCCATCCGATTAAATCAGACGGGGCAGCAAATTCCTTAGAGATTTTTTCTCCACTAAAGTAGGCATGAATCGGCTTTCACCCTCTATTATAAATAGGGGTCTAATATGCAGTTCTAAGATAATCCCACACCAAGAGAAAATCCCCCTATATGAGAGTTTCAGATATCCAGAAAATTAAGAGTGCCGCTACGACCCTTTTCCTAATGAGTGTCTCTTCTTAGTTTCTGACATACAACAGCAGGAGTTCAATTTCAAGGCATATCTTGCAGAGACAGTGCCTCTATTCCGTACTAGTTTCAGGTTCAATTAATTTAAGACAGTTTGCTGCATTCTGAAGGGGATTTAATAATTATTACACTCTTATTGTCAAAGTTATTTTTTGGATTTAATAAAGCAGTATCCTCTTCTCCTTGTGGATGTAGGATCGGCACCCCGCCGAGTCTGAACCACGTTAACCCCCTTGTATTTTTTATTTTTCCTGCATTATTATTATCGGATTTGGTTTTTTATTTTCCTCGCCAGGTTCGAATTTTGTAGATCCTGTAGGAAATTACCTCAAATTTCCTAACAAAGACAAATATCATCTAGGAGTGAACGCAATAGGAACACTAAGAAATAAGAAACACCAAAGGGGTCAAAAGATAGAATATGGACCGATACAAAACACAAAGGAAAAAATTGGAACGAAAGCACGTCTCATAACTCTATCTAACTTGACCTCCTTTGCTACTAACTCGTACTTGCAGATCTATGTGGGTACATCGCCGACCCACTTTTACTAAAAAAAATCTCATACTTACAAATCTAAATCAAATACAATATGTATGATGCATAATGGTTTATGTATATTAACTCAAACTCTTATCTACTTGCTAACTCATGACAATAATTAAGCACTAAAATAAATACAATCAAATTCCAAGTAACAATATGAACTACAACACGCAATTCAAGGCATGAATACCATGTAAACTAAACTCCCACTTCAAATGATAACTCAAAACAATAGCATTATACCCCATGTCATGAACTCTTAACACATTATATAATATGAACATGAACTATTTAACACTTACAAATCAAGAGCAAAAGTAGACAAGAGCTTTATGGGTTTTCCCCTACACACGCACCTGAGAGTGGTCCTCACATAGCTCGAATGATACTAACAATCATCCTAACGTTATCAACAACTCTGTAACACATTCAACACAATATGTTCATGTATCAAGGAACATATGATGAATTTCCAATAAAAGTGAAGGCAAACATCAGTCATTGCTCACGATAGCGAGAGCAACACCCGCCACGACTATTGCTCATTGCAGTAGCCTACCTCAGCCACTGTTGGTGACGGCAATGTCTATTGCACTTGTTGCACAAGCGATGGCTTTGTCACTGCACAACAGTGGCAACAGGAAGAAGCATAAAAAAGTCCATTCTAGGGAGAAAAAAAACCCAATGATTCATGTGACAATAACTTCAAACCAATAACAAATTAAAAGCTTTAATCACCTTGAAAATTCTCAAAATAAATATATGTTCATAGCGAATAATGCACTCGTACACATACTTTTGCATAATCTACATTAAGGTGAGAGAAATGGATACAAATCATAGCTATTTTTAGCAAAAAATTGTCTTTTCGAGCGCTATATCTCCTTAGGGGTGGCAATTGGAACCGGTTAATCGAACCGCAAAATCTGGTTTTGGATAATGATTTTGCGGTTCGGTTTCGGTTTCGATTAGTGAAACCAAAAAACCATTTTAAAATCTGGTTTTGGATAATGATTTTGCGGTCCGATTTCGATTATCGGGTCGCGGATAATCGGTAACCGAAACCGATTATAATTTTTGATTTCGGTTATCGGTTTTTTCCGATTAACCGATATCCGAAACCGAATAATATAAATTATTAAATTATTTAAACCTAAACCCGTTACTACTATCCACTAACCCATTTACCCGTTACCTAATACCTATGTATAAAACTTCAACCTAACCCTAATTCTTCCTTAGCCGACACTCCAATCCCTATTCTCTGTCGCCCGCTGACTCCCAAGTCCCAACCTCGTCACTCGTCCCTCGCAGTCGCCCACCTTCACTCGACGCCGACTGGCCTGACTCCCAGTCTCCTTCACTTGACGTTGACTCCCAATCTCCCACCTTCACCGACGCCGACTCCCTGTCTCCTTCACTCGACGCCGACTGGCTCGACTCCCAGTCTCCTTCACTCAACGCCGACTCCCAATCTCCCACCTTCACCGACGCCAACTCCCAGTCTCCTTCGCTCGACGCCGCCTCCCAATCTCCCACGTTCACCTTCAATCGACGCTGCCGACTCCCACCTCTCGCCCCCTCCATCGACAGCCGCCGACTCCCACCTCCAGCCGACTCAATCTCTACCAGAGACCAGACTACCAGACTACTTGTCGTCGCAGCCTCCAGCAGACACACTATTAAGGTAAATATATGAAAAATTCTATTATAATTAACATGTAATTAACTTGTCAGTTTGATAGTGTTAATATAAATAAGCATCACAACCAATTACTGTGGGAGTATGGGTTAATATGATACTACAAAATGTTGATTGAAACATGTGGGTTGGTGATCTTGGTTGGATCAACAGATGATAAATTTCCAGTCCTGTGCATGCTGATAAATTTTCTGATAAACCTACTTTATATTCTGATTTTTTTATATTTGTACTGATACAATTCTGTAAATAATCCTTAGTTACTTTATATTCTGTAAATAATCATTCTTTGTTAATTGTACTGATACAATTCCTAATATCAGTTTGGTTTTTTGCTACTGCCTACTGTTTTTGTTTGTACTGATTTATTTAGTTTGGATAACAATGTATGTTATTGTTTTCATTTTTATTAGGTTAATTTTTTATTATGTCATCAATGGTCGACACTAGTTTTGATGAGAGTGGGAAAAGTATTACTCAGCCTACGCCACCTACGCCACAAACTGATACAATTTCTGATAATTCACCTAGGCCCCAAATCCTATTATCTTCTTCAATTGTAGAAGGAAATAAAAAAAGGAAATTGACTTCTAAAGTTTGGGATCATTTCACCAAACAAATCATAGATGGGCAAACTAGGGCAGTTTGTAATTATTGTACATCTACGCTTAAAGTAAGCAGCAAAAATGGAACTTCATCTATGCACAATCATGTCAATTCATGTGCTACAAGAAAGACTGGTCAAAGTATTGTTGAAAGTTTAGAAAAACAAAAACAAATTGCGGTAGAGAGGATAACTAATGGAAAGATTCATTTTAGTGCATTTAAATTTGATCAAGAGACATCTCGAAGGGAATTAGCGTATGCTATCATCGTACACGAGTATCCTCTTGCCATTGTTGATCATGTAAGGTTCAGAAGATTTGCAGCTAGTCTTTAACCATTATTCAAGATGGTTTCTCGCAACACTATCAAAAGTGATATCATGAAAATTTATAATGTGGAGAAGAATAAGCTGCAACATATGTTAGAGAAGGTTGAAAGTCGGATAGCAATTACTACAAACATGTGGACTTCTAACCAAAAAAAGGGGTATATGTCAGTAACTGCTCATTACATTGATGATTCTTGGGTTTTACAACACCGTATTCTAAGGTAATTTTTATTTTATTGTTGGGTTTAAATTTGTGATAGTTTTATTTTATTTATTTAATAGTAAAATTATTTTTAATTTTATAGGTTTGTTTATGTTCCCGCACCTCATACTATGGATGTTCTAGCTGAAAAAATGATTGAAAGTTTGACACAATGGAATATTGAAACAAAGATGAGCACTATAACAGTCAATAATTGTTCCAATGATGACATGATTAGACTTGTTCAAGAAAAATTAAGTAATAAATTATTACTTCAAGGAAAATTTCTTCATATGAGATGTTGTGCTCACATTTTAAATCTTATTGTGAAAGATGGCTTGTCTGTTATAGAAGGTTCAATTGAAATAATTCGTGATAATGTATCATTTTGGTCTGCTAGTCCATCAAGAGTGGAGAAGTTTGAAGATGTTGCTCGTCAATTAAAAATTTCTTGTACAAAAAAATTAGCTCTTGATTGCAAAACATGATGGAATTCTACCTATCTGATGCTCCAAACTGCCTTAGAATACAAGGATATTTTTCCTAGGTTGAAGCTTAGAGAAAAAGCTTATTGTACATTACCGACAGAGAAGGATTGGGAAATGACAATGAAGCTTGTACCGAAATTGTAATATTTTTTTAATACAACTGAATTGTTTTCAGGGAGAGATCATCCTACGGTCAATGTATTCTTCACTCAAGTTTGTAAACTTCGGAACGAAGTACTTTCATGAAAAATTTCAGAAGAAGAGGTTATTAGAAAAATGGCAGGAAAAATGTTTGAAAATTTTGAAAAGTATTGGAGTGTTGTTCATATTGTATTGACTGTGGCAATGTTTTTAGATCCGAGATACAAATTTAGAATTGTAGAATATTATTATCCCACAATTTATGGTGACAACGCATATCTAGAGATTGAAAATGTCAGAAGAACCTTTTATGATCTATTACATGAGTATCAATCTAGGGTCATCAATTCTCAAAGTCTCACTCCTCAAGTTTCTCATGCTCAACATATGGATATGGTTGATGATGTAGACGAGAACTTGCGTGATTTCCTTGAATCCCTGGGTGATGTGGTTGTTAAATCTGAGATTGATTAGTATTTGGATGATGGTCGTTTGCCACTAACTCGTGACTTCGATATTCTTAGTTGGTAGAAGTCAAATGGATTGAAATATCCTACTCTACAAAGAATTGCTCGAGATTTTCTTGTCATTCCAATTTCTACAGTTGCTTCAGAGGCCGCCTTTAGCACTAGTGGGAGGGTAGTTAGTGCTCATCGAAGTAGACTCCATCCAGATACTTTAGAAGCATTGATGTGCACACAAAGTTGGTTATCCACCAACATGGAAGGTATGATAGTAAATTTTATTATCATACATTGCATCTAGATAAACTATATTAATATACTTATTCTTTTTTTCTTTAATATTGATTTATGTTCTATTGCAGACTCAAATTGTATTTGCTTGGTCGATGAAGAAGATGTTCAATAAGCTTTATTGGTTTGAATTTATTTGATAATTTAATGTTTTGTTCTTTAGCATTAGCATTAATAACATTTTTTGTTATTTGGTTGTAGGCTTGAAGAATGTGGAGCTTCAAATGCAATATTAGGCTTGCTTATGTTTATGAAGATTTATGGACTTGGAATTTGAACTTTTAATTTGCTTATGAATATGGACTATGTTTATGTAATATTTTGCTTGTGGTGGACTATGTTTATCTGTTCGAAATGGTCTTTGATGATATGGAAGTTGATTTCCTCCTACTCTTGGTGTATGACCCTATTTCAATAGAAAAGTTGATTTCAATTAGAATTTATAACTTGTTTATATTTTTTTTGGTCTTCTTACTTCTTGGTATTGTTTATTTTTAGTTACCTAAATCCGGAGGCAAGCATTCATTATGTTGTCCATTTTGAATCGGCATATGACACCTCAGTTTGAGGAGCTAAAAAAAGGTAACTACCCTTGTGGAACTTTGTTTGAAGATATAAAAAAATGATTTAAAAGTACTTGGTATAATTAGACATCTGGGTGTGAGATGATTACGTAGCTAACCCCAAATAGTTTATGTTGTCATTTTTTGTCCCCTTGCACTGTCTAGTAATTTAATTTAGTGGATCAATGGTATTAGTGTTATTTTCTTATCCTTGTCTGGCTTGTGGTTATCATCCAGTGTTCTACTGGTTCTGATGTACTGCGATGGAGGTCATTTTATGCAACCCATGATACTGCATGGAAAGCTCATTACCGGGAAGTATTCGATCATGGTATTCGAGAAGTCTTATGTTGTCTGGGACGTGCAAAGTATTTGTATGCTACTTTCTCCAACATGGTGATTATGGTGATAACTCAGATGCTAGAGATGGCACTACAACACAATCTATATATATCGACGTTAAATTTTCGACGCTTATTACAAGCGTCGAAATGTAAAGTAATTAAAAAAATTTAATACGAAAAATTTCGACGCTTGATAACAGACGTCGAAATTTTTCGACGCCTGTTCTGACAATAATTTTAAAAAGTCAATTTTTTTTTACATCTGCTGTGGCGTTTCGACGTCTGAGAATAGACGCCGAAATATTTCGACGCTTGTTCTAACGTCAACTCAAAGACGTCGAAATTTTTTTTTGAATGCTGTAATATTTCGACGCCGGCTCGGACGTCAATTTTTCAACACTTACTAAAAGCGTCAAAATGTATAATATTAAAATATTTTAATATTATAAATTTTGACGTTTGAGAGCAGACGTCGAAAAATTTCGACGTCTCTCTCAGACGTCGAAACGCCATAGCAGACGCCAAAAATATATTTGGCGCCTGCTGATCTGGAGGCGGGTAATTAAGCAGGAGGCGCCTCCGCTGGGGAGTTCGGCGAATCCGCTGCCGAAAAAAAAAAAAAAAAAAAACCCGAATCCGCTGCTGCGTAGGGCGCGGCAGAAATCGAGCGGCAGCGAATCCGCTGCCGCTCAATTTCCGCCACGCGGCGGGTAACGGGCGGGCGAGCGCACTCGCCGAGGCAGGAGGCGAGCTCGCGTCCGCGCGAGTGAAATCGAGGCGGGAATTCTCCCGCCTCTATTTTTCTTTTTCTTTCTGTTTTTTTCCTTTAAATACATGATTTCTACTCCCTTCTTTTCTCCTCTTTTTCTTCTTATCATTTTTTTCTTCCTTCCTTATCTTTTTTCCTTCTCATGTAATTTTTCTTTGATCTAATTTTTCTTTTTTTTTCAGGTTATGAAAATTTTGGGATTCCGAAACTTATATAAAGGTTAGTATAATTTTTTAACGGGTATTTATTTAATTGTTTTCTATTATTTTTCGAAATATTTTTTTTTTAATTAAAAGATTTCAACGGGAGCTGCGCCGCGCCCGTCCGATTTCCGCCGCGTGGCGGAAATCGAGCGGAGCTGCGCCGCACCCGTCCGATTTCCGCCGCGTGGCGGAAATCCAGCGGCGCGATTTCCGCCCAGATAATATTGCGTACAGCCGCACGCGGTATTCTCCAATACCGCGCGCGGCTGTACGCGCGGCTGTACGCGGTATTGGAGAATACCGCGCACAGCCGCACGCGGTATTTTCCAATACCGCGCACAGCCGCACGCGGTATTTTCCAATACCGCGCTGTGCGCGTATTGCTGAAAATTTTTTTTAAATTTTTTTTTTTTATATCGACGCCTCTGACAGGCGCCGATATAAATATTTTAATATTAAAAAAAATATATCGACGTCTGTTGATAGACGTCGATATGAATATATTGACGCAAGCTGGCATTTATAAGCAGACGTCGATATGAACATATCGACGCCTGCTGACGTCTATAAGTTGGCGTCGAAATTTTTGACATTTTTACGCATCTTGGACGTCGAAATGTCCATTATTACTCTGGTTTTCTTCCACTCATTTTTGACGCTTTTACCCGCGTCAATATGTCCATTTTGACGCTCGTTGACGTCGAAATATTGGTTTACTTTGACGTCAAAAAGTAAATGATTTGTTGTAGTGTGGTGACTTTACTAATTATCTATTTAGGAGTGTGTTGGAAGAAGATGAAGTATATTCTGTGGCAAGATTATTGGGTGACCTCGTGGCATACCGTGCATCAGAAACAAGACATTTGGAGTTATTAGCAGGTTGGTGTGCATCAATAATCTATTAGTTGAAGCAAAATGGATGATGATCTTCTCATTAGAAGCATTGATGTAAAGGTTTTATGTGTTGCTTATCTTGAAATTTGAGCATAATAAGTTGTCATTCTGGATAATTGGTGAAATAGGTTGGAGAAGCTGAAAAGCTTGTTCAGACTCTTTTTGAGGTTGCTGTTGTAAGGCAGCCATCTGTTATCTTCATGGATGAAGCTGGCATCTACTATTCTAATTAATTTTCATTTTGATCTAATCTAATGGTGTAGAAGCTGACATTTACTTTGAGTTTAGTAATTAGATTAGCGGTTGTGAACTTGTGATTGTATATTGCTTCATGAATTAATTTATGGTGTTATTTTGTTTTTCATCTACTTGTTATCTAATGGAATGGTATATGTAGGCAGCTTGTATAGTTGTATATGAATAAATTAGTTGATGTTTGTATGGGTTTGTATATGGATTTTTTTATTTGGTTAAAAATTTAAAATATTGTACAATTTAAATATGATTCAACCGGTTATCCGTTTAGACCGGTTATCCGGTTAATAAATGGATAACTGGTTCTATTCGAATCGAATAATTCGATTTCGATTATCCGCGGATAATCGAAACTGAACCGGTTTCGGTTTCGAATATAAGTTTTTGAAACCGGTCGGTTTCGGTTTCGGTTAACCCCCAAAAATGCGGTTAACCGAACCGTTGTCATTCCTATTTTTCCTCGATTTCTCGTCGTCCTTCTCACGACCACGACGACTGCCTGCTTTTGTGAAAACCCAAATAAAAACCAGGTTTGTATGGCTTAGGCAATTTCACTACTAAATATATAGGCTTCACTGACGGCTGGAACCGTTGTTGAGTCGTCGGTGAAGACTATCATAGACGGCAAACACCGTTGCAAAAGGCCATCTCAAATGTGTGTCGCTGATAATTTATGACGGCCGCGTGGACCGTCACAAGTAATATATCAATGACAGTCGCTATAGCTGCCGCTAACATTGAATGATCATCGACGGTTGCCAGAGCTGTCGCTGATTAAATCATGACCAATGGTCGAAAATCGTTGCTAAATATTATTTGCAACCATGATAATCTATGATGCCCAAGCCATCAGCTAGTTACGATGCACTTTCAGCAACGGCATAGTGACAACTAACCGTTAGTAAGCCGTCACTCACGTTGGTGGCTATATACAAGTATCAAAATGTAATCAAGTGCCAAGATATGAGGCTATATACAAGTATCATGTATCAAGTATTAAAATGTAATCAAAATATACTAAAACAAAATATCACGGCTGTGGTGGAGAATGAGATGACGGAGTCTTGAGCGATTGGGTCGGGAGCGTCGACTAGGTCGAGGAGGACGGCTCGGGCATCGAAGGTATATGAATGTTGGAGTGTTTGATCGATTTGGGGTCGAAACCTTGGTTTCGGTCCCAAATCCGGCGTCGGCATCCAGTGGACGCCGATGTTAGGGCTGATTTGGCAGAGAACGACGATTCGACATCCTGGAGGCAAAGAAGTGGCGGAGATCGATGGCAGCAAGGACTGGCAGTGGCGTGCAGCAACAGCGGGGAGAAGGGGTGGCAGCATAAGAGAAAGAAGAAGATGGAAGAAGAAAGAAGGGGGATGGCATGAACGCAAATAAAGGACTTTTCACCGACAGGCGACGCGGTTGTCGCTAAACCATCCATATTGAATTATTAAATCACCAACGGCCAACGAGGCCCTCTCTAAGACGTCATTGATTAGTTTTTTATTTTCGCGCCGCGTGCGCGCCATCGACTCATATGCGACAACCGCAGCGGCTGCAATAGAGCTATCGCTATTGATTTATTAAATCACCAACGACCGACACGACCCTCTTTAAGCTGATTAGTTCTTTCATTTTCACGCTGCATGCGCGCCATTGACTTATACGCAATAGCTGCAACGAGCGTAAGAGAGCCATTGCAGATGTTGTTACTTTTGCAACGGCTCTAGTGGCCACTAAAAAGCCGTGGATGGTATCGGCGACTAGGGCAGCCGTCAATGATGACCGTCAATGAAAGTAAGAATTCTAGTAGTGTTTTACAACAAAAAAATCTCAAAAAAATTGATTATACAAATAAGTCCCTGCTTTGCAAATAAGTTCGGAAAATTAGTAAAATAATTGTTAACAGAGAATATTAAATTACAGTAAGTCCCTGCTTTGCAAATAAGTTCTAAAATTTAGTAAAATAATTGTTGGAGGCTTCTGGGCATAACACAAAGGTCTAATAATTAACAGAGAATATTAACTTACAGTAATCTCAACCAAATACTCAAAATGATTTTTCTTCCATCCTAGCTAGCTATTGCAGTTTGCAGTTGGTGGACATTTAATTATATACTCCAGTTAAAGAATTAACATCTAATTTTTCTTTTGTAGACATGTATGAAATATTAATATTATATAAAGGTGATACATAATACAATTAAGTTGATATATACATATATAAAGATTTGCAGGAGAGTATATATATCTTGCAACTACAGCTTAATTAATTAATTAATTAATTAAGAGAGAGGTCCAAGTAGTGTTGTTCAAGCTTCGTCAGCGTGGCGATTTACAGCGGCATAACAGTAGTGATGGCATCCTTCTTCCTTGGCAGACCAGAATCATCAAAAGGAAGGACGTACCTACCTAGTAGCTTTGCATTAACAATACCAAAACATTCTCTCTCCATTATTATTTCTTCAACCAAATATCAACTATATACAAACTAATAATTAATTCTACCCTTTTTACATAAAAATATAAATTCTTCGTTTTTATTTTATTTAGAAATAATTGTACAATATAGCAATTAGAAAACATTATTTGCATGTCAAATTTCAAATCAATTCAAAGAAAATGATCAAAATAGAATCTTTTGGTTTGCTTTGATATTACATATATGAATGAAATTCAAATTCATACAAAATTAAGAAGATCATAAATTGAAAGATAAAGTTTCTAGCTTAATTATTTTCATATAAAATGTATATTTTCTTTTTATTATTGAAGGGATTTTTAAAATAAAATAAAATATCTACTCAAATATTTTTTTTAATTAAAGTATACATGTGACGTATGTAACTAATTATAATGAATATAAAAATATAGACTTAATTATGTTTTAAAAAAGTTTGGTCCCATCAAAATGTCATATTTTTTTCATTAATTTGGTTTCTCATTTTTTAAAAAAATTCGTTTAATTTTTCAAAAATTATTTTTGATCTTTGATAAGATATCATGGTTGCTACAACATTTTTTATTGATTCATTTGAAGAGGAGGCACGAAAGTTTGCTCTAACTAATACTATCTACTACATTTGGAGTGAGAATTAGAAGACTCCACGATGAAAATCTCATCCCTTGGCGAGAGATTGCTCGACGTATTAATGCTGATGTTTTTACTAGAATGGCTATGCAATTAGGGAACTATTAGAGAAAGGCTGATCACCAGTAAGACTTTAACTGCAGATCGATAGTCAAATCAGTTGTTATCAACTATGAATAGCACAGTTGATGATAATATTTTATATGTTGTCTAGAGGTTTAAAATTTAAATTCTAATATGATCATCTATTGGCTTAAAAAAAAAATCAACAGTTGCTGTGGCCGACAAAAGAAAAAGTATTATTGTTTGGGTTATCTCAAAATTAAGGTTATACCTAATATTGATTACTAGACTATTATTGTACATATAAAAAGGGCAAAGCAGACAACCTGTCACCTGTGCATGCATATCAATGACAATTTAATATATAAATTTAAGGTTCCTTTTTATTTTCTTTGTGACTACTTACTATTAATTTGATGGGCACAGTTTTGGAACAGGAGTATAACCGATGACATGCTATGGTCATGTCATTGAATTATTAGGAATCATTATATTGGCTGTGTATTGTCTTAGGATTCTTATAGGTGGACGACAAGGACATGCAAAATGTCAGTATGATTATATATATTTCTATCAATTAGATGAGGTACATATTTTAAAAGATTTTTTATATGATTTTTTTTTGGATAAGTGTTTTTAAAATTTGACTCTCCTTATAAATTTAATAAAATTTAACCAAAAAATAATTTATTTTTTTTGACAAAATTGTCATCATTGATACCCGACCTGTATTATGAAAGATGTGTCTCTTTCAACAACTCGTTCATATGCCAACAGATAATTAAGAACAAAGATAGCACACTCTGCCCTAAAATATCAACGACCCATGACAAATTAAGAACAGCTTGTCTATATGCCAACAACAAAGGACAAAGATAACACACCTCGTCATAGATGTTGACAATTCGAAATAATCTGTCAACAACTCGAGACAACCCGTCTAGGGTGTCAACAACTCACAACAACCCGCTGACAGAGTCAGCAACCTGGGACAAAGGCAAAACACCATGCACTGATATCCATGTTATTTGTGTGATTTATGTTTGTGCTGTAGGTGACTTACAACGAAGAGGAGAATCTGGTTCATGACAAAGATAATTGCACGGTGTCAAAGATGGTGTGAAGAAATCGCGACGCAGGACGACACGTTGGCCGCGACTACTGGCCACATAAGGTTAGCCGGCTGGGTGACGGCCACTAGCCTGCGCGGTAGCAGCGCGCAACAATATTCTCGCTAACCGTGGTGGCTCATATGTTGTCGACTGCAATGTTATTGTAGCCACGCTGGCCGCGTTGGCCAACATTGTGGGGCGGCCATCCTAGCCCCAATCTTCTGGTGGTGGGCTCAAGCGGAGCTGTCGGTGAGAGGAGGGGATAGGGAAGCGACAACCACCAGTGGTGGTTCCGGTGAGAAAAGGGAGAACAAGGGAGGGAGACGAACGAGCAAGAGACGAAAGGGGAAGAGGAGATCAATGATGAAGAACATTTTTGTCCATTCATATAAAATTTGGTCATTTTTTGTTAATGTTATATAGATGAATCATTTTTAAATTGCTTATCACAAAAATATCAATCCCCACAATTTGGTCCATATTCTAATTATCTTTTGCTATCTACGAAATTAAACACCAACGTACATATATATGTTACTCGAATTTTAATCTCATTAGTTCAATTTTTTAGAGCAAAGGCCAAAAGACGAAAGCCCAATGGAAAACCATTAATTATATTTTTAAAAAATAAAATTGATATATTTATAGAATAAAGAGTGTTGTTATCTTGGGAGAAAACCAAATTAGATTATGCAAATTAATGAATATTAATTAAGCATCAATCTCCATCTATTCATTATGCAAATCACTTAATTTTTAGTAGTGAAAGGATTAATGATGCATGCGATATATTATAAGATTCGACAATTTCATTGACTCTATGGATATCACAATCATCTTTTAGCAAACTTATTATTGAAGCTATTTTATTTTGAGTCAAGGAGACTACATAAACTACTTTAAGCTATTTTATTGTGAGTCAATAAAAATATATAATATTTTATCCTCTTAATAAGACTATTATTTTTCTTCCATAACTAGTTCAATGTCACACATAAAATGTATTCAACAGGCTACAATTAGTAAGATTGTTTTCAATTTTGTAGACTATTATTTTATCCTCTTAATAAGACTTATTTTTTTAAATTGAAGCTCTCAATTTTGTAGCAGTGGAAATGATATATAATCCTACAATCTTTTCTTGTTCAATTTGATTAATCATTCTCATATATGATATATGATCTTAATTGCTTAATTTTCTGAACTCTATCAATTAATGAGAAGTCCAGCAAATTATATATATTGTAAATGATTAAAACTCTATCAATTAAGATTGTTTAAAAGCTTTTCAGTGACTCGTGTGCGGAGTGTCTTGTGGCGACGACTGAGGTGACTATGGAAACTAGGGGTTTCGCCCCCGTTGTCCACGCCGTCACCCCGTCCACCCCCGTTCCCCCCCCATCCTCTCCCAGATCCCATTTCTTCTTCGCCTCCGTCCATCTTGGAGAAGTCTCTGCTTCTTCCCCCATCTTCCCCAATTTCGGTTTATATGGTTGACTCTCCGACTGTCAATGCTCCGTCTGCTCCGAACCCTTCCAAGAATATTTCTCCGGTGAATGGACCCGCTTCTGGCGCTCCTCGTCCGGCCTTGTTGTGAGCGTAGATCTTGAAGGGTGGAAACCCTAATTCGGAAAATTAGGGCTTCCACTACTACCCTTTCGAAGATCCAATCGTCCACCACATAAAAGATTGTTTTCTCTCCTGATCAGACGAATGTCTGGCATCAACCATGGGAATGTTCCTTTGTCACACCCCAAACCCGGTATGACCGGCTAGGATACGCCACGTACCCAAAGCCTAACCCAACTCAAATAAAACAACAATAACTTGAACAGTGGAAGATTTTTTTTTTTTTGAAAAGAATAGACATGACATCACGAATCGAATCAAACCAAACCAAACCAAAACTCAAATAAACACACTGAACAAGTTTATTAAAAATGAGTTCAAATAAATAAACAAGACTCCCCAAATAAAATAAAATGCGAAAACCACGACCAGAGTCAACATGACTCAACAACTCAAATAGACACTAAAATAACTCAGGTATCCTTCTCGATCACGACATGTCACGAGACCCGCTGCCCTGCAGCCACTAGCTGCGCTACTGCACCATAGTACCTCTATGATCTAACTCAGGTGCTGAAAAATAACATAAATAAGAGATAAGTCCAACTAGGACTTAGTGAGTAGATCAGTCCTCAATTCATCAAATCAATCATCATGCATAAAAACACAATATAGCCGATATAAATAACATAACAATAACGTCAGAAGAAATCAACAATAATATATTTATAGCTCTATGCATGAAATCAACATCTGTCAACAAGTATAAAATATCTTTTTAAAAATGACGGACAAGCATCAATAACACATCCGCTACCCTACTCATATCCACAACAATAAGTATAAGCATCCATCAATAGTTATAACCATATCCACAACAATAAAATAAGATGAATGCAACATCTCAATTATATGCATGCAATGCAATACCTCAATCATATGCATGCTCTCCGGACCCGTCGGTCCCACATAGCCACATAGGGTAGGTAGACGGGTGGCCGCCGAACTACCACCCAGCTCAGTGCTGTCTCTTTGGGGCATGTCCTCCCCTCACCGGCACTGGCTCTTCCGAGCTAGCCTGTTGGGGCATACATTCCCCTCACCTGCTCGGGTCTTCGGACTGTCTCTTTGGGGTATGATCTTCCCTCACCAGTTGGACTTCCGAAATAAGGCCAACGCAGTCTCTTTGGAGCATACCCTCCCCTCACCAGCGAGACTTTCGGAAAATGCAACAAGCACATCACAACACCACACACGCAAGTATATAAGTATAAACAAGATGTGCTATCAACAAGTAATAAAAGGGTATGTCAAGTACATACCTCATCCTCCACCTCCTCCTGCCATACATCACAATCACATACAAATATATATATATATATATAGAAATAGTGCTCATAAATCATGAATGCTCAGCACAAACACACAACCATAAAATAGCATTATAGCACTGTAAGAAAAGATGCACATGTATCATGAAAGCAGTGTAAAAAAAAACTCCAACTATAAATCAATGGACTGAAACATGATAAAATAACTCGTCATAAAAATCGCTGATCTAGGATAAAGTTCATCTTATTAACTACTATATCCATGAATCATCTCAGATCGAATCATATAAATATATAAAATATGATTTTTCAGCTTGGCACGCAAAATGAAGCAACATCCGCCTACTATTTTCAAAATCCAAAGGTCTGATGGTGAAACTGACCTCACCAATGAATTCGGAACATCGATTAGGTGAAAATTCATATATAACATGAATAATTTTGCTAACTTTAAGGCTTCCAAATAATTATTTAGAATAATGAGAGAAATGCCTTTAATTTATTTAATAAATCACTGTTACAAAAATATGACGGTGTTATAATCAATAATCAGTAATGAAATCTCAGCCCTTCATCTAAACATGATCACATCACAGCCTTCCATCTAATATGATGCAATCACAGCCCTCTATTTAACATGATGCAATCTCAGCCTTACATCTAACCAGATGCAATCACCACCCTCCATCTACACGGCCCCAAAAGACAGCAGCTAGGCCGACTGCCCCAAAGGTCGGGTAGCCGCCCTAGCCATTGGCCGTGCTTGGCGGCGCCGACCTGGACAGGCCAGGGCTCGACCGGCGGCGGCGTCGTCGGCCTGGTCAGGCCACGGCCTGACCTACCGCTGCTTGGCAGTGGCTGCCCCTAGCGGCGGCTGCACAAGGCAACAAGAAACCTTTTTTTTTCTTCTTATTTTATTATTATGTTTTTCAAAGGAAGAACCACAATTTTTTTTCTCGATTCGATACGAGAAAAATGCGTCAAAAATTGACGAAAAACCCCAAAACATCAGAACAACGACATGAATCAAGAATTGGAGAAAATAAGACCTAAATCCACTCACCGGACGGAGAAAAAATAGAAGAAAAAGACGCGCAGGATCTTCCCACGATCGACACCAACGAACTCGCGAAAAATCCAGCTCCGACAGCTCCTCCTCCTCGACGGCGCCCTCTCTTTCCTCTCCTTTGCCTCGGGTGGCGTGTGGCTCAAAAACTCCTGGCTGCACACCCCATGGTCTAATTTATAGACACCGATTGGGTCCAAATGACCAAAATACTCCTACCTAAGCTATCTGACTTAAATAACTCATAACTCACCTGTTCTAACTCCGATTCAAGATCCGATTGCACCGCTAAATTTGCCTCGAGACCCTCTATCACCCTAGAATGCTAAATCATGGAGATAAGGCAAATAAAATTTCTCTTAATTTTTCTACATGAAATACTTACTCGGGTCTAATCCCGAAGCTTTTCGCCAATCCGCGCTACTCGGATCCACAATCCCCCACTCAAGAATAAAATATTACTATTAAGATTTTGGGTATTACAATTCCCTCCCTCCTTAAAGAAAATTTGTCCTCGAATTTTGATATGAAAGAAAGAAGTTCACCTCGACATCAAAAAGATACGGGTACTATTCTTCTCTCTCATATCCTGCTCGACCTCATAACCACACCTAAATTTTTTTCCATGATTAACTTAAAACAAATAATCAAATCTATCAACACTAACTCAATGCTTAATAAGAATCAAATCATTTAAACCCTTAGCCTAACAATTAGTATTAAAAATCAATGATCAACATATATGATCAAACTGCTTCATTTGATTCTTATATTTCTTCAATTAAAATCTGCCCGCAACCCTTTGCAACATCAACCATTTAATAACATTCTTAAAACAAATTAATTGTTAAACCTTACTTATAAGGCATAAACTCTTGCATAACCACCTAGGATCAATAGGTAATCATAATCCCTAAATCCAATAGGATTCATCTTACGATTGAGGCTACAACTCCAATGGGTAATATCTCATTTCAAATATGCCGAGTCAAAATCTCAACTAGGCATCCTCATTAACATTAATGATTATCTTTCATATGCAGTGCCCAAACATATGACATTGCAGAGCTTCATCATCCACAACGAGTACTTGTATTTTATTATTATTATTATCATTATTATTTCTTAAGTCTTTCAATGTCTAATATTTTTTTACCACGCTATATCCAATCATAATGAATATTGAATATCATATTTAATTAACTTAATTCTAATTCAAGATAAGCTAAACATATTCTATGACCTACCATATGCTTCCTAAAAAGGTATGGATGCTTGTCTAACTTTCTCAGTTATACATTTATCTTACCAAGTTTTCCACTCTTTTCAGACCCTCGCCAAGAGGTCTTCCCTTTCCTTTAACCAATTTCAACTAAGGAAAATCATGCATGAATTTAAGATAACAAAAATATCCGTTCAAGCCTTCCCCTCCTATGGGTCGGTCAAACAAGAGAAGGTTTTTCCATGGAAATTAAATTCATAAGGGCGCGTTTGTTAGGGGTATTTTCGTGTTTTGGTTTCGTTTGAAATCAAAACGCGGCCCCGAAAACCCGTTTGTTGATGAAAACGGGTCCGAGTTTTCGCGAAACACCTATTTGTACATGAACCAGAATTCTAGTAGAATTCTGGTTTTCGCGAAAATTACTCAAAATAGATGGTGGCAAACTTGTAAAATAATTGTAACTTCCTCCCGTTTCGCGAAAAGCAACAAAACCTGTGCGATCACGGGTTAGGACAAGTCCTCGACATCTCTCCTCCGCATCCCTTTCGAACACCTCTGCGGTGAAAAAAATCACCTTCGGCGAAAGCTTGATCCCGCCCAAATAAACTCTCATTTCTCCTCGCAAGGTAAATCTACCTCTCCTCTGCATCCCTTTCGAACACCTCTGCCGCGAAAAAAATCGCCTTCGGCTAAAGCTTGATCCCGCCCAAATAAACTCTCATTTCTCCTCGCAAGGTAAATCTAATAACCTTCTATTGACATATATTTGATCTCTTTGTGTTTTTTCGGTGTGATCCATGAGATCTGGATCTAGGGTTTACTATCGAGATTTGGATGTAAGATTTTCTGTTGACATTTGTGAGATCTCGTTGTGTTTTTTTCGGTGTTAACTATGAGATCTGAATCTAGGGTTTACTGTTCTTGCTCTTCTATCATTTTTTGTTTTCATCGATTGTTACATTTGTCAGATCTAGGGTTTTTATATGTGTTGTTCTTGCTATTCTATCATTTTTTGTTTTCATCGGCTGTAACACAGAGCTGATACATAGTGATCCTATCTTGCTATTTTCAACCAGCTATTCTATCTGTGTTGTTCTTGCTGTAATTCGTTCTTGCTATGTTCTTGTTATGTTCATTTAAATGTGATCCATGAGATTTGGATCTAGGGTTTACTGTTGACAGATACTGTTCTTGCTATGTTTATTAATTATATGTTTCAATTCTTTATATGTTACTCTTTTGACACATATATATTTCTATTCTGTTATATATGTTTCTCTTTTGTTATATGTTGTTCTGTTCTGTTATATATATTTCTATTATGTTCTATTTTATATTGTTGTTATGTATGGAGAAATCAATTCTGTTATATATATTTCTCTTTTATATTGTTGTTTTATATTGATGTTTTGTATGTGTTAATTTCAAGGTCTGATGGAGATATCAATTTCAAGCTATTCTGTTATATAGTTTGATATGTGTGTTATTCATGTGTTATTGATCAACTCTATTCATGTGTATCAGTTAGTCAGTTTGTATTATTCATGTGGTTCGACTGAGTTTATCTAAATGTGTAATGTTCAATCTTTTATATGATTTTGTGTACATATCAGTTTGGTGTACTAATTTTGGCTTGAAAATAGATTTCTTCTATATGTCAGTTTGGTGTACATATATACTTGATGTTGTATTAGTTAATATATATTTCTATACTTGATGTTGTATCAGTTAATGCTTGTTTCTATACTTGATGTTGTATTAGTTAATGCTTGTTTCTATACTTGATGTTGTATCAGTTAATGCTTGTTTTTATACTTGCTATCAGTTTCTATATCACTTTGCTATATAGAATTGTCACTTGCTATTTGGAATTGCTCTATCAGTTTGGTGTACTAATTTTGGCTTGAAAATAGAGTTTATATGTCAGTTTTATAGTGTACTGTTCAATCTTTTATATGATTTTGTGTACATACAGTTTGGTGTACTGATTTTGGCTTGAAAATAGATTTCTTCTATATGTCAGTTTGGTGTACATATATATTTGATGTTGTATTAGTTAATATCTGTTTCTATACTTGATGTTGTATCAGTTAATGTTTGTTTCTATACTTGATGTTGTATCAGTTAATGCTTGTTTTTATACTTGCTATCAGTTTCTATACTTGCTATCAATTTCTATATCACTTTGCTATATAGAATTGTCACTTGCTATTTGGAATTGCTCTATCAGTTTGGTGTACTGATTTTGGCTTGAAAGTAGAGTTTATATGTCAGTTTATATGTTCAATCTTTTATATGGTTGGTATACTTTTGTTGTCATGCTTACTGTTATGGTTAGTTTAACATATGGGTGGCCATCGAAATCCGAGGGAAAAGTCGGAGGCATGGCCAAAGAATGCCACAGAATAATTTTTGTACCTCTTGTATAATAGACAAGCTGAATTAGGCAATCTCAATTTTGATAAGACTGTATGTGAAGATATTAGTAAAGAATTGGAGGAGAAGTGTTGGACAAATTACGGGGTGGAGAAATGTAAGTCCAAAAAAAATCGCTTGAATCAATTATTCAAGCATTTCCAAGAGTTGATTAACCACACAAGGGTCACATGAAATCCTGACACGGGGAAGATTGATGCCGATGAAACAGTGTGGAACTCATCGGTATGTCTTTTTGTTTTTAGTCAATGGGTTTTAGGTAGTTGGATTTAGAATTGTTTTTTTCACGTGTGTAGAAAGGAATGACAAAAAGTTATTTCAAACCCTTTAAGAACGGGCCGCCACCACACTATAATTTGATGGAATTGATATTTCAAAATCATTCCGTAACTGGTGGGATGGCCCGATCATCAACACAACTCCCATTGAATTTGGATGAAGAGCGTATGTTAGAGAAGGAATATTTGGATCCGGATGTACGTGGGAAGGAGCCCTTAGTGGAGGAAGATGATGCTGATAGTGTTGAGGAGGTAGATAGACGTCCATCTATTTCCTCACGCGGCAATAAAAGAGGTAAATCATCGATGAGATCAACTGTAGAACATGAGAAGAAAAAGTTGTATGAACTTATTTCAAATCACTATGCAGCCCGTCGAAGTGATGCAGCTTCAGTGTACACATCACCCCCGGATCCATATAGCGTCCCAAATTGTGTTGGACGCATTTCTAGTGTGGAAGGGCTACCTAAAGCTCACTTGTTTAAGACAATGACTTACTTGGTTGAGCATCCAGATGCTTGACTAGTTGTTATGACATTGAATGACGAACAACTCAAGAAATGGATGGAAAGTTTACATGGGTGACACATTATTTTATTTTTTATGATGCCAGATTGAACTATGTGTGTAACAATATTTTATTTTATTTGTTTTCGTGCTTGGTTATGAACTGAACAATATATTACTAGTTTGTTTACTTTGATGCATTATGTTTTCATGCATTATGTTTTACTTATTTTTCAATTATCGTAGAATGAGTCATCAACCTCCACATACATTTTATAGCGATGAAGAAATTTTTGATAACTTGGTATTATTACTCATGTTGGATATACTGGATAAGTTGGATGAATTAGAAAACCCAACCCCAAGAAGAGCAGTGTGTACTTCAATTTTGAGATGTGTGGACTATGTGCAGGAGTTAATACCTAGTCTTGTACGATGCTACGAGAACTTGCGTATGGAGCCAAGTCTATTCCTTAGATTATGCACCGATCTTAGGAGACTTGGCTTAGAAGACCAAAATATATATGTGGAGGAAGCAGTTACAATGTTCTTATATATACTTTGTCATAATGAACGAGTTCGAGTGGTTGCGGATGGCTATCAACACTCGACTCAAACATGTCATAAGTGGTTCAAGTTGACACTTGCAACGGTTCTTAGGTTGGGGACAGAATTTTATCACACCCCGAGAACCTCGAACTGTTCAACCTGAAATTGAAGGGCATCCTAGGTGGTTCCCTTATTTTAAGGTAAAATCCTTTCCAAGTCCTTATGTATAATTGTATAGGGGTTGTCTAACATTTGAACAATCCTTCTGTAGAATTGCATAGGGGCGATAGACAGGACACATATATCGGCATTCGTTCCCGCAAATAAGGCATTTTTATATCGGGACCGTAAGGGAACCATTACACAAAATGTAATTGCAGCATGACTCACAACATGCTATTCACCTACGTAAAGAGTGGTTGGGAGGGAAGCGCGAATGACGCGCGTATTTTCAGCCACACTATTTATTCTCCCAACTCATATTTTCCTATGCCAATAGGAGGTAAATTTAACTCAACGTAATCACTTCCTTGGTGTTGATTTGATTTTAATTAAAAAGTTTCTTTCGAATTGGTATATGAATTCTACGTGGTTGATGAGGGATATCCGAACGTATCTGGATTTTTGGCACCTTATCGTGGTGAAAGGTACCATAGATCAGATTATCGTAGGCGATGCCCCTCAACAAAAAGAGAATTATTCAACCAACGACATTCCTCTGTTCGGAACGTAATCGAACGATGCTTTGGACGATTGGAAAGCACATTTTTCAATATTAAAGGTGATACTGAATTACCCGCTAGCACGAAAAAATAATATCGTATTGGCGTGTTGTATAATTCATAACTTCATTATTAAATATCATAATTTGGATGAATTAATCGATATTTGAAACAATGAAGAAGTTATTATTGATGATGAAGAACAATCTTCACCCCCTATTGAATCATTAGTAGGTGAATCTTCTTCAACTCAAAATGTTATGCATGACATTCGGGAAGGGATTGCAAATCAGCTTTGGGCACATCGATGTTGATTGCCTTTCATATTTTAATTAGGTTTAAACATGTAATATAATTCTCTGTCTTGGACTTGTAATAGACTTAATTGCTACTTAGATTTATTTTTGATAGTGTATGTTACCAACAATATACTAATTTTAATTTCATTAAATAGTATGGCAGCTTCTTCATGCCGAATAAGTGAAACGTATTTGAGATATCAAAACATAGAATGTTTTTGCGGTTTGTGAGCTGCAGTAAGGATAAGTGAAAGTGAGAAAAATTTCGGCCGATTATATGCGGCTTGCATAAATAGAGGCAAAATTGATATTTTCGATTGTCAATTCTTCCGATGGATCACTCCCATTTCAACGACAATACGCGATGAGAAAAAAAGTGAACCAAAGAAATAAGAACCTCTTTTCACTTGAGGCAAAAATGGACAAACTCCTTGACATGGGTTGCAAGGGGTTGATAGTACTTGTTTTCATTGCAATCGTTTTTTGTTTAAATAGGTTAGATAACTTTAATGATGTAAACCTAAATACTTTATTGGACTACTAATGTAATTTGACTACTTTATTTTATTATTGGATTAACTTAGTTTTATATCGGCGGGGAATTGGAGGCGATAACCAATCAATAGTTATGTGCACTTTCCTCCTAAGATCGTAAAGTAATGTTGCCCATTATCAGTTATGGTTTTATATAAATGTGTGGTTGTGCTTATATATTTCATTATTTGGTTGTACTTATATAAATGCGTGATTGTGCTTATATATTTCATTGTTTGGTTGTGCTTATATAAATGCGTGGTTGTGCTTATATATTTCATTATTTGGTTGTGCTTATATAAATGTGTGGTTGATTTTATACTTTGGTTGTTTTAAGATAATGGGCAAACTATATTTTGGTGGACTATGAATTGGATGCGATCACCAACTAATGGTGATACGTATTTTCCTTCATTGTCCTACATTTTTTACTGTCATAATTGATGTCGTGAGGATTGTTGATGGACAAGGTAAAAAATCAAACATAGTTGTTTTTTTCATCCTATTCCATCAACGATCTTCACTGATAACAGTATTGTTGATGCTGCTTGGCTGCTGACAATAATTAATGGTGGACTATGTGGTGTAACTGTTGGGTTGTAACTATTATGCAATACTTATCGGTGAGTGTATGAAAAAAAAAAAACGTAACAATGTTTGATGCTGGCCTACGAACTAGATTCAGTCAGGGAAAAATGCAACTCCCATTGGCTCATCAACCTCCATGTCATGTCCGCGGGAACTGCAGTAACTGCATTATCCAGGACACTTGCCTGGTTCCACAGACGGATGCTTGCTTTAGGGACAAGTCTAGACGCATTGACATCATCAATGGCTGGGGTCAGCGTAGCAGGGTAACCGACTCATCCTTGGTTAGACAGTCTGTCTAGGACTTATTACACTTTGTCAAGTTTCCATTTACCACAGAGAGTTGCAACTCGGGATGTTTCTAGAAGTTGTAGTTAATAAAAATATGCCAATATTTGTTGCAAATAAAATTTTTGATATTCCGGATGGAAATTCTTATGTAGGGTAAACGAATTTTCCCTACGTAAGAATTGTAAGACCCGAAAAAAGTTTTCTAATATAAAAATCTATTTTGGTGCAGCGCATTGGACCCGGGGGTAGTCGAGTCGAGCCTCAGGATCGCCTCGAGTGAAAAGGTATGACTCGACTAATGAATCATGAAGTCTATTTGGATAATTAACTTTCCTTTTATAAAATCATACCTTAAATTAAGTTAACTCGAGTCATGTTATAGGTTGGGTCGGAACCCGAGTCGAGTTCGGGTTTAAGTTTCGAGTATGACTTAAGTGAGCCTTGAAACCATCTTAAGAAAGATGGTTGAGGGGATAACCCCCCCCCCCCCATATGGCAGCCGTGAGACTGAACCATTGAGTCGCATAAGGCCGCAAGGGAGAAAGAGGAGAAGGAGCAAGGAGGGGGCTTGGGGCTTGGATCGATCCGGAATTCGCGTCGTCGCCGGAAATTCTCAAGTCATCATCACCCGATCCTTATTTCTTGGCGATCTAGGTGAGTGGTTAAGGCTTTAACAGTTTGGGGGAGGCGGGTGGCCGAACCCTAGATGACAGGTCGAGTTCTCGCGATTTTTCCCGACGATCCATGATTTCAACGATATGTACTCACTGTTTTATGATGTTTCTTGACGGATCTCGCTGTTTTAATCGCCGATCTACGTATTTTTAGGGTTGTCGAGTCATGGGAAAAGGGGAAAGGTCATGCCGAAATTTTCCCCGATTTCCTTGACGGCGAGAAGGCCCTTAGATGCCCTTATACTGTTGTTTTGATGTAGTCCTTTGAACTCCTCACTTAATATGAAGCATGTCCCCTTTAAAGTCCCTTGAAGTGGCCGAATGAACCCTAAGATTCATGGAGAGGGTTCGGCCAAGAGTGAGGGGAATGGTAAGTTGATCCTTGGTATTTAAGAAGTATGTGGAATTGAAGAGACAATGTATAGCTAAAGTCTCTTCCATCTTTCTCTACCCAAGGACCTTGGCCGAGCAAGGTTTCCCTTGCTCATGGTTCGGCCAAGGTTGGGGAGAGGAGGAGAGACTTGCCTTAGATGGAAATTTCATGATCTTAGGGATCACACATAGGAATATGACAATACTTAGGAAGAACATCAAACTTACCAAGTAGCTTAATTGATTTGAATTGTAGAAATGCTAGATTGTAACTATACTTAGCATTTGATCCTTAAACTTGGATGTTGACAATGTTATCATGTTTTATAATTCATACATGTTATTTAAATTTATTACTACCTTGCCATGCTAGATAGTTGCTCCTTATTAGGGGCGGCAAAAATAGGCACGGCACGATAGCACGGCACGCGCGAGCACGGCACGATAACTGCGGGCCGGGCCAAAAAAATTGGCCCGATAAGCTTATCGGGCCGGCCCGGCCCGGCCCGATAACATTGCGGGCCGACGCGGGCCGGCTCTTATCGGGCCGGGCCGGCCCGTTTGGCCCGCTAAACATATATATAAAAAAATTAAGTCTAGATTAGGGCTTGTTTAGTACTTTAAAATTGAAGGTAAAGTTAATCTATGGAGTTTTTCATGTGAAATTAATCTATGGAGTTTTTCATGTGAAATGTCATATTTGATGCTTATTTAGTCTCTTAAATATTTTAAATTATTTTTTAATAATTTTTTTAGAAATTTTTTAATAAATAAGAGGGCTCGCGGGCCGGGCCGGGCCGGCACGCCACCTTATCGTGCCGGGCCGGCCCGGCCCGTTAACTGCGGGCCGGCCCGTTTTGCCACCCCTACTCCTTATTATAGTTAGGTATGTGCATTATAGTTATACAGATAGTTGCCATGCTAGGTAGTATAAGAATTGTTAGGTATGTGCATTATAGTTATATATGATGAATGATATAATATTTGAGCATTTTTCTTTAAATTATGTATGCTGCCCTAAATGTTCTTGGATGGTATTCCATGGTTGACTCATGGAAATTCTCACCTAAGACAGTGTAGATGGCTAGTTAACATATAAGGTGCCACTAGATGTTCATAGCACATTTATGAAAACTTAGATATGAGAAGATAACACCTCTATGACTGCTTGTATATTTTTGGAAACTTAGAGATTGTAGGTGCACATATACTGAAAGGGGCAGCATGAATTATTGACCCGATAGCCGAACATGGCTAGATACGGGCAAAGGCCCGAGGTATATATATATATATATATATATATATATATATATATATATATATATATATATATATATATATATATATATGAAAACCCTAGGATATTGAATGTGTAATGTGCTTGAGATGGTCCGCCGAGGAGCGAGGAGGTTGGAAATGACCAATGCTCAGCTCGGCCAGTTGGGTCTAGAGGTGCGCTAGCGAGCCCGCTAGGTGCCAGACCCCAGTTGGGTGGGACTAGTTATCCTTACCCCAGACGATGTTCGGAGACTAGTGGCCATCCTAGTCGACGGCCCGAGATTATTTGCTTGTATCTTGAGATGATGTGACCGATGGCTAGTATGATACTACCTGATACGGTAGGGACGGCTGTAGCCGGGATATATATGTATATATATATGTATATATATATATATATATATATATATATATATATATATTGCTATGAGTAGGCCCAAGGGCCGGATGCCAGAGGCGTGACAAGCCAAGGTGGCGGGTTATCATGTGCAATGGATACTCATGGATCCGTTGAGGGTCGGTAGTTGCATTTGAAACACACCTTACCTCCTTGTATATTCCTTTATTGCCTTGTAATATATACATATGCATGAATGAGGCTTAAGTGGAGGTTCAATTGAGCCACTCACTGAGTCTCAATTGGACTCACAGTTTATTTCTATTTATGCAGAGCATGAGCAGTAGCTTGGTGTCGACATGGTGCAGCTGGAGGGCAGAGACGGTGCCATATCTCGTAGCGGCGTCCATGAGTCTTAGACTAGTCCTAGTTATGTTAGTTTTATTTCTGCACTGACGATTGTAATTGAAAAGAATTGTAAAACTTGATATTTGACCATTTGGATTTGACGTTGATGTTTCTTCATGTTTTGAGAAATTTATACATTGTGACTTTTATAAAGTATGTTAAGTTTCTTTCAGTCGATATGTTTTAGTTTCTTGATGTCAGTGTAGATAATAGGCTATAGGGCAGAATGTGGGCCCTGGCCGATCACACTACCCTTAGTCGGGGTGTGACAAGAATTGTGAATGCAAATAAAATTATTGCTATAGTAAGATTAAAATGAATTTTGTGAATGCAAAGGATTGTGAGTTTACTGTAGTTTGCATGTTTGATTTTTTATTATTTCCATTTAGCTTTATGTCCTTGTCATTATATACATGTGCATATCACATAGATATTCAAATAGATGATCTAACGAAAGTGCACCATAATATACCCTAGGAAACAGTCCTATTCTATATGAATGATGTTAGTTCCACATTTGAAAAATTTCCTACTACTATTATGACTTATTATATATATATACCATAATAATTTGAACATAAACTTATATTGAAATGACAAACATATTTATACCATAATAATTTGAACATAAACTTATATTGAAATGACAAACATATTAATAGAATACATATCATATATTATTTAAGTCATTAATAAATAATTTTCTATCCTCGAGTTCAATTTATATTAGCTAATTCATAATTTTTGTATTTATTAATAGTTATTAATAATTAGTAAGTAAGATTGAAATAAAATTATTATATTTATTTGGTAAAATATTTTTAAACTCAAATAGTTATAACAAATAAGGTTAGTAGTATTTGATAACAATTAATTTAATATTCATTCATAAATAATATAATATAAATTTTAAAATTGAAACTGAGTATGTTTTTGATAAACAAACATAGTTTCAATTTTCGTCCCGAAAATTATCACTGAAATCAACACAAAACAAACATATTGTCGCTGGTTTCATTTAGCGAAACATGAAATTTGGACATGCCAAATAAACGCATTTTCGCCAAACAAAAAATCTAAACTAAAATTTCAAAAATCCATTTCGATTTTCATGAAATGAAAAGTCAAAAAATATTTTTGCAAACAAACGCCCCCTAAACCACTCTTACCACATTGCCAATTAACCATAACAGATCATACAGTAAGTAAATAAAATACCATTATGTGCCTCCATTTCTAAAAGTAAGAGAACAATAACCACACAATTAATCATATAAATAATCAACTCAAACCAAAAATATGTACCGCCGCTGGTGCGCAAGTTCAGCTCGATCTCGTGATTAGGATATACCATATGTGAATACCGTAGCAATGCTCCCATATGATACCTACCATCCTATTGTTGTACCCGCTCTGATACCAACTTTGTTACATCCCAAACCCGGTATGATTAGCCAGGATACGCCACGTACCCCGAAGCCTAACCTAACTCAAATAAAACAACAATAATTTGAAAAGTGGAATAGGCCAAATTGATCAAAAATTCTGTTGATTATTTTTAATTTTAATTAAAAATAATCAATCAGTCACAAATGAAATCCGTCACTATTATGTCACAGAATTTCGTCACAAATTAGTGACAGAATAGTGACGGATTTCATTTCCGTCAGTAATTTTTCGACACTAATCCGTCACTAAGCCACCACATATCAGTGACAAATCAGTGACGAAAATAGAATTCTGACACAAAATTAAACTAAATATTAGTAAAACAAATTTTATCATATTTAGTCTCACGTGGGTTAAAAATGGTTTTTTTACTTATTCTTAACCATTATAAATATAATTTTTTTAGTCACATATGGATCAATTTTTTTCTCTCCTAAGTTTCCTAAATTTAATAAATTAAAACCTCATGAGACCAAAAAGTTTACTATCATGCTATCTTTCATAAATTTATTAAAAATATTATAAAAGTATAAATAATAATATAATGTAATATCATTATTGATTATTATAATATATTATATTAATATTATTATATATTATTATATTATTACAATATACTATTATATTATAAAAATCTCTAATATAATATAGTTGATATATTTTTATTAATAAAAATTATAATTAATATCATAATTAGTGACGAAAAATTTATTTTCGGTCATCGACATCAGTGACGGATTTTATGACGGAAATTTTTTCGTCACAAATTTTTGTGACGGACACATCCGTCACAGAAGAGAAAATGAAGCATTAGCCACGAGACTTTCAGCGATGGAATTTGTGACGAAAATTTTCATCACTGATATCCTTCAGTGATGAATTTTCAAGCATCAGTGACGAATTTTTCCATCACCGATGCTTCTTTTTCTTGTGGTGCCCATTAGCCTGCTCCCCCCATAATTCCTAATCTTCATAGCATCTATGTTCATTCCTCTTCTGGGTCGGATCCCCCTCTTCCTAATCCTATAGAGATTGATTAGCCTTCAAATTCTAATGAGCCCCCTGATTTGGTTAATAAAGATTCTTCTTTCAGATCTTTTCCCTCCAAATCTTTAGAGGTATTGGTTAAGGAAATGTCTACTATCTTTGATGCTTCCACTTCCACCCCTTCCCCCTCTATATCCAAGAGAACCTCCGGTAAGAAGCCAACCAAAATTATGAAGCATCCCCCTTCATAAAATTTCCGTCCTGAATGGCCAAAGTAAATCTAAAAGGTATAAAACCTATATACCTCCTTCATCTGATTCTGGGGATACTTATGTTATCATTAATGACTTTGAGTCCACCAACTCCTTTGTTTTGAATGAGGATTCTAGACTGAAATGTTAGAGGTGCTTGGAGAAAGCCAGTGGGAGATTTTTTGTCCCTTCATATTAAGAATGCTAATGCTAATATTATCGTTTTGCAAGAAATTCATTTAGATTTATCTTTTTTCTAATAAACTGGTTAATTCCTTTGGCCGTAATTGGAATTATGCTATACAAGCTAGTTATGGTGCTGGTGGTGGTATAATTTTAGATTGGAAGTAATGTTGCTTATGTTTCTGCTAATGCTATTTCCATTAGGGTAATTACCTAAATATATCATGAACTATGCACTTTGTTTCATTTGTGATCAATTCCAAAATATTACCAAATTGTATTTCGAACTTTGACATTTGTCTCAATTACATCCTCCTGTCAACTCTCCGTCAGCAGCACCGTTAAGGCGATGATGTGGCACTCTAACGTGGATTAAAATAATATTTTTTTATTTAAAAAATTTAAAAAAATCATATCAAATTATATTAAATAATATAAAATAATATTTTATATTTTATATTAAAAAATCACTCCATGTTCACTCCCGACCTGGCTCGGAGTGATTCTTTAATATAAAATAAAAAAATATTATTTTATATTATTTAATAAAAAATATTATTTTATATTTTTAATAAAAATCGGAGTGATTTTTTATATTTTTAAATAAAAATATTATTTTAATCCACGTCAGAGCGTCATGTCATCATCTAAACGGTGTTGCTGACGGAGAGTTGACATGAGGATGTAATTGAGACAAATGTCAAAATTCGAGATATAATTTGATAATATTTTAGAATTGACCATAAATGAGATAAAGTGTATAGTTCAGAATATATTTAGGTAATTACCCTTTCCATTATGCCTCAAATTATTCATGATGTAGTTCAATTCAATAATTGTGAACATTTCCTTATTTTTGTTGTCTATGCTAGTACTAATCTCTATATTAGGGCCAATCTCTAGAATTCTTTGATTGATATAGACCTTTCTAGCTTATCCATCGGTCATCATGGGGGATTTTAACTCCATTTTGAATCCAGGAGATAAGTGTGGAGACCTTCCTTCAATGTTAAATAAGTTTGTTATTGATTTCAAAGCTTTAATTAATCACTATGGTCTGGTTGATTTATGTTATTCTGGTTGTAAATTTACTTGGACTAACAACATACAAGGTTTAGCTAAGATTTTAGTTAGATTGGATAGAGTTTTTGCCAATGCAGCTTGGCTTCACTACTTTGATAATTTTTCTGTGAAACACTTAAATAGGATTACTTCATATCATGGGCCTATTTTATTTGATATTCCTTCCACTAATCAGGTTAGAAATAGACTCTTTCGTTTAATGTGAAGATAGAAGGAATGTTATTTGTAATGTTTGGAATTTGCCTTCTCATGATAACTGTGATTCTATTTTTGATTCTAAGCTTAGGCATACTAGAACTGATTTATCTAAGTTTTCTCTTGGAACTATTGAGTCATTACTCGAGGATACTTCTAATGATATTGTCATGCTTGAGTCTCTAGAGCATCTTCCTCATGGTCCTATTGATATCCATTCTAAACTTAGAACACTTTATAATAAACAGATTGCCCTTCAAAGGCAATTTTGTATTAAGTTGTGGTCTAAGTCTAAGGTGAAATGGATTAATAATGGTGATAAGAATACAACTTTTTACCATCGCATTGTTACCATGCGCAGGCATATTAATCATATTAATAGCATTAATAATCATCAACTTATTCATGTTTTTGGTGATAAAAATATTTTTGTTGAGTTTGCTAATCACTATAGTAACCCGTGGAATGGTACTTCTTCTATCGATACTAATGTTCTTTGGCCTAAATTGCCTCATATTCACTACAACACAATTGACCTATAGAGACACAAAATTAGAGACAAATTATATTTTTATTTCTAAATCTTCATATTTGGAGACTAATAGATACAAAAATTATTCCTAATTAGCCTCTAAAGATCTATAGAAACAACAACAATAGAGTCACTTAATTGATTTGACTCTAAGTTATAGAAACACCAACAACAGAATCACTTAATTGATTTGACTCTAAAGCTATTTTAGAGACTAATTAGGAACACATTTTGTGTTTATTAGTCTCTAAATATGAATATTTAGAAATAAAAATCTAGTTTATCTCTAATTATGTGTCTCTGTAGGCCGATTGTGTTGTAGTTATTTCTTTTTATCTAGTAGATAATCTTATTGTTAAATTTTATGAAATTGAGGTGAAAAATAGTATTAATTCTCTGGGCAATGGTAAGAGTCCTAAGCATGATGGATTTATTATTGAATTTTATAAATCTTAATGACACATTATTTCTACTACTTTTATGCAAGAGTTGAATTCTTTTTATAATTCTTGTAAGTTACCTGATGTTTGGAACCAAACTATGCTTACCTTCATTCCTAAGGTTAAACATCATAGTATTGTTAAGGATTTTAGACCCATAGACTTTGCAATATTTATTATAGGATTATTTCTAAATTGCTAGCTAATAGATTGAAAACTTGCATTCCTTCACTAATTAGCCATGAGTAGGTCTGCTTTTGTTAAAGGCAGACTCATTCAAGATAATATCCTAATTATGTAGGAACTTCTTCACTCTTTTTATAAAACTAAAAGTAGGCAGCCTTTCATTATTTTAAAAATTGACCTTGAGAAGGTCTTTGACCTTCTAAATAGGGATGCCATTTTTAAGGTTTTAAACATTTATCAATTTCCTACTCAGTTTATATTCATGCATGCATTTCTAATCCTACTTTTGCTTGTCTTGTGAACTCTCAGCTCTTCAATTTCTTCCCCTCTAATAGGGGATCAGACAGGGGATCCCCTATCCCCTTTTTATACATTTTGGTTGCCCAGGCTCTTACTTGTCTTATTAACAAATCTGTTGCTTTAGGGAATTATACTCCTTTTAAATTAAAGAATTTTACTATCTCGCATTTAATGTTTGTAGATGATATTATTCTTATTCTTAAAGCTAACAAGAAAAACATTAATTCTGTTAAAGAAATTTTTGCTCATTATGTATTGCTTACTAGCCAAAAGATTAACTTTAATAAATCTGAGGTTTATTTTCCTAAGCACCTTTGTTCTTCTGCTAAACATAGTATTTGTAGTAGATTGGGCATGAGGGTAGGTTCATTTCCTTTTAAGTACATTGGGATTATGATTTCTCCTAAAGATCACCCCCCCCGGGAATCATGATCATATTCTTGCTCACATTGACTCTGAACTTAGTAACTGGAAGGCTGATCTACTGATTTGCTATCTCATGTTGGTGAATTGGTCCTCATTAAGTATGTCTTAAACTCTATCCCTGTTCACACTATTGCGATTACTTGGATTAATAAGGACCTTTATAATAAGATTGAAAACAAATTTAGGAATTTCCTTTGGAGTAATTCTCTTGATAAGAAAGGCATGCATCTTGTTATTTGGGATACTATCACCTTGCCTAAAAATTGTGGTGGGCTGGGTATTCAAGATCTCAAAATTAAGAGCCTTTCTTTACCGATTAAGAGAATTAATAATTATCTTAATGGTAATTCTTCTATTTGGGTTGATCTTGTTAAAGTGAAGTATCCTTTCTCTAAGTTGCATTTTGGCTTTAAATCCATTGTTGGTTCTGGTAACAACATTTTATTTTCTTAATGATAATTGGATTGGTGATTTACCCCTTGCTTTTACACCTGCTTACTTTAACAATGATTTGGTTAATGAGAATACTTTTGTGCATCACCTGTTATATAATCATTGTTGGTCTCCTTTTATTGGACTTACTATGTGCGGGAAAATTTTGTGGGATGAAATTACAAGCATTTGGTTGCCTACACAGCCCGATGATGATAGGGTTATTTAGATACCTGATAAAAATGGTTTGGCTTCCTCCTTAGTATATACGTTTTTAAAATGCTCTGATACCACCTCTACTAGTGTTAATCTTGCTTGGTCTTATATTTGGAATTTAAGAACTTCTCCGAAAGTAAAACTTTTTATCTGAATTTTTTTCACGAGAGGCTTCCTTTGAAATCAAGATTATTTACTTTGGGCATTTCTGTGAATGATACTTGTATTCTTTGTAATTCTTCGGCTAAAACTGTTCAGCACTTGTTTTTTCAATGTGCTTTTGCCTCGAATATTTTGTTGGCTTTAGGTCGTGTTCTTAATTTAGATTTCACTTGTAGATTGAATTCATATTTTGGTAGCTGATTTTTGTTAAATTTTGAATTATTTTTAATCCTAGAATGCAAAGTCATTATTGTCAATGCCATTTGGTTTATCTGGTATTTTAGGAACTCTATTTTGCATGGGGAGGATAGGCCAACTATTAGGAGGGATGTGACAATTTCGGCTTTCCCAAGCCAATTTTCAAATACTTACACTCATGAGGGCTTCCGGCATACTTTTTTTTTTTTACCAAAGAAAGAAAAGTTTTATTAATCAGCCGAGAGGCTAGAGTTCAGTACATCAAAAGTAAGGATGCTTTCTACTTCAGGGGGTCTAGTAGAAGTTCAGACAGTGGACTCTTTATTGATACGAGCCCTGGTTGCAGCCCAGTGGACTGCTTTACTAATTTTGCGGGAAATAAAACTGAAATTTACAATGTAGAAGGAATTCTTCAGAGCCAAAATATCTTGCACCAGAGAGCGGATTCTCTAGGGAGTAGGGGAGGAGTGATTCAGACAATCAATTAGTTGTTTGGAATCATATTCAATCTCCAACTTGTCTATGCTAACTGAAGATGCATAAGAAAGGGCCAAGCATACGGCCATTGCTTCACAGAACAGAGCAGAGTCGGCATGAAAATAAATTGAAGCCATATAAATGCAATTACCTGAATGGTTTCTTAAGATATAACTAGTACCACCATCATTTAATAAAAAAGAACATCACAGTTAATTTTAATATAATGAAGACAAGGTGGTTGCCACCGAGGGATTAAAGTAGACCGTAGAGTATTGTCCTCAGAAATATATAATTTAATCGATTGCCACGAAAAATGGAGAATTCTGTTGACTGCATTGATAATGATAGATTTCTCTTCCTCATGCAAAACACAATTTCTAAAATATCAAAGAAATCAAAGGGTGTTAGCAACAATGGTTGAGGACCCCAAATCCAATAAAGGAGAAGAGACCAGCAGCAGCCAGCTACCATTCCAAAGTTGGAGAGAAAACATAATTTAGTTTAGAACTAAGAAGAGCCCAAATATTCATAGCAAAAGAGCAGCTGAAAAATAAGTGTTCAATAGATGCCTCATGAAGACCACATAAAACACTTAGAGAAGAGTTAGAAATACCCAAATTAAAGAGCCGCAAACGAGTTGATAACCGGGAGTGAAAAAACTTCTATAGAAAAAGTTTAACCTTCGGAAAAATATGTAACTTCCACATTTTATTCCAAATATGATTCACTACAACAGAGAAAGGATCTTTGCATTTAAGAAATTTGTAAGCTGAGGAAGAGGAAATATTACTAGAATCCTCATTCATCCAAATATAGTGATCGTCATAGGATTCTCTAGGCAACCTTAATCCCCCAATAGCATTCCACAAGTCATCATTGCGAACAGATTTACCAATGAAGTCAGACCAAGCATCATTAAGCATAAGATGATTAACATGAGTAATAGCATGAAGCAAATTAACATTAATGAAGGTTGGTTTCAAAGATAAAGACAAATCTAAAATTCATTTGTCATTTAAGAAGGAGGTTTGAGAACCATCACCAATTAGTTTATGAAATCCAAGTTTCAAAGAATGGAAAGCTTTAGTGATGAGTTTCCAGGCCCAAGAGACATTAACAGAATAATTAGTATGAAAACTATTGAGCTGATACTTAGATTTAACAAGATGGACCCAAAGGGTGTTCTCATTGTTCAAGTAAGCTTGAACCCTTTTAACTTGTAAAGCCAAACTCTTATTATAGATGTCCTAAATACCTAGACCACCTTGTTGTTTAGGGAGGGTAATAGTGTTCCAACTTATAGCATGCATACCCTTGTTCCATAAAAAATCATTGATTTTACTCTTAATCTTATCTGAGATATCATTGTTTAACCAAGTGACAGAAAGAGAATGAATAGGAACCGAGTTGAGGACAGATTTAACTAAAACAAGTCTCCCAGGTTGGGAGAGATAATTAGCTTCCCAATTACCTATTTTAGCATCAATCTGGTTCAGAAGGAAATCATTAGATCTAAGAGGAGGTCTTCTAGGAGAAATCATTGAGCCTAGGTATTTAAAGGGAAAAGTTCCGGCTTTCATGTTGAGAGCATTTAGGATAGATCTCTTAACAGAAATAGAAGTATCCCTAGGAAAATAGATTTCAGATTTATTGGAATTAATCCTTTGACCAGTGAGAGTTTCATACCTTTGAAAAATATTTCTAAAAGAAGCAATACTTTTAGCATTAGCTTTAAAAATTAAGATCAGGTCATCAACAAACATAAGATGCGAAATAGCTAGAGAATTGAATTTAAAAAGGGTGAACAGATTATTATCCACATGTTCATTAATTATGTTTGAAAGGGTTTGAGCAACTAGGATGTACAGAAATGGGGACAAGGGGTCCCCTTGTCTAATGCCTTTATTAGCAAGAAAATTTTTGAAACTTGAGCATTAACTAAGCAGGCAAAAGAAGTAGAAGAAATATATTTTTTTATCTAAGCAATAAAAGTTTCAGGAAAACCATTCAGATTCAGAACCTTAAGAATGACATCCCAACTCAAGAGGTCAAAAGTCTTTTCAACATCCAATTTAACAATGATAAATGGGGTTTTACTCTTAGAGTTAAAGGAGTAAGCTAATTCTTGAACAACCAGAATGTTGTCATGAATACTCCTCCCTTTAACACAGGCAAATTGCTCTATAGAAATTAAGAAAGGAAAAGTAATTTTCAGTCTATTAACCAATAATTTAGAAAGAATTCAATAGCAAATATTACAAAGAACTATAGGTCTAAAATTTTTAACTAGTTTGGGATTACAACACTTAGGTATAAATATGAGCAGAGTTTGGTTCCAAGAAGTAGGAAGAGTAGCAGTTTCATGGAAGGAAAAAATAACATTACAAAGGTCACTAGCAATAGTGGACCAATAATGTTTATAAAATTCTATAGTGAAATCATCATAACCAGGACTCTTATCATTCCCAAGAGATTTAATGGTATCCCAAATTTCCTCCCGGGTGAAGGGTTTGGTAAGAGAATTTCTATAGTTAACATGGATGGAATTAAAAAGAGGCCAATGACAATTATTCATAGTCAATGAAGGAGTAGTAGACCAAAGATTAGAATAATGCAAAACAAATTCATTCAGAATACAAGCATTATCAGTAATAGCTTCATTTACAGGAGTAGTAATAGAGGAAATGAAATTAATCCTACATTTCATGGTAACAACTCTATGGTAATAGACCGTATTCTTATCACCATCCAGCAACCATCTAATTTTGGATTTAGACCACCACTTAATGCAAATTTGCCTTTGAAGAGCATAGTATTTGTTATACAGTGTGATCTAAGCTGGCTATCAATGTCAGTTGGAGCCAATAAGGAGGATTCAAGGTCCTCAGCAAGGGAGATTTCATTGAGGGTAGACTCTAGAATATCCTCTATCTTACCCATGACATGTTTGTTCCAATGACAAAGAGCTCCTGTAGTGTTTCTAAGTTTACTAGAAAAAACAGAAGAAAGCTCATTTGAATTAAAACAATTCCAAGCATTATCAATGATAGTTTTACTATCCTCATACTCAGTCCAGAAGGACTGAAATCTAACATCTTGTTTCTAGGTTGTTTATGATTAGGAATAGTCATTAATAAAGGTCTATGATCAGAAGTAATGCGGCTAAGGTGCTGAACAGTGGCATTACCAAAGTAGTGAAGCCAGACAGCATTGGAAAAAACTCTATCCAATCTAATTAAAATTTTTGCATTGTCAGCTCTATTATTAGACCAAGTAAACTTGTTACCAGAGAAACCTAGGTCAATTAAATCACAAGATTCCACAAAGGTTCTAAAGTCAGAAATATGTTTAGTCACTGTAAAGGGGACACCACCTAGTTTATCCTAACTATTAAGAATGCAATTGAAGTCTCCCAGAATCAGCCAGGGATAAGCATGCAAGTCTAATTGATTAAAGGAGTGCCACAGGGAAGCCCTCAAGGAGGGGTCAGTACTAGCATAAAGAGCAGAAAGTATAAAAGGCTCATTATCATCAACCTTAGCAACAATATTAATCACTTGAGCAAAAGAAAAAATAAGCTGAGCCTTAACATGGGAAGTATTTTAGGCTACAATAATTCCCCAAGATGCACCAAGACTTGGTTGAATAGCACCAGACCAAGTTCTACCCAGGGATTTTAGAAGTTGTTTAGATTTAGCCTCATCAAGATGAGTTTCCTGAAGAATACAAACTCTAATATTAGACATTTTAATTTGGATGGCAATGAAATCCCTAACAGGCTTTCTCCACCCTCTCCTAACATTCCAATTAAGTATGTTCATAAATAACTAATGCTTTTTCATTAGGGATATCACTCCCTTGAATAGGAATTTCACCTACCACCATATCATCAGAAGAAGATGTAGGTCTAAGTCTTTTATTAGATGGACCGGACTTAGAGGAGGAAAGGATAGAAGTACTAGACTTAGCATTAGGTTCAGATTTTCGCTTGGGGGTCTTATTAGTTTTCCTAGTGCTAGATCTTACAGCATCAGTCTTTTCCTTGATAGCAGCTTGAGCATTAAAAACTAAATTCAACTCTGAAGCTAATTGAGGAAGAGACCTACTGCCAGGAGAATCAATGCTCAAAGGTTTGTTTTTAACATGAACATAAACCAGAGCTTGAGTAGAAGATTTAACAGGGGGTTTCATCTGCTTAGGAACATTACTATTATAGGAGGAATTAACACTATATTTGATATTAATAGAGGAACTACTGGATCTATTCACATGATTGGATCTAATCACAGGAATATTATCAACAACATTCACATTCATAGTAAACAGCTTAGGAGAAACCATACTTTTACCAGCCACATAAGTATCCATAGGATCGACATCTTTCTCCATGGTCCGAGCATGGCCATTCTTCATAGAAGAAGCTTGGTGCGCACTACGAGGACCGTTCTTATGGCTATTTTTCCTTTGGACCTCGATCCAAGGTCCAACAGTCGGTTCCGGGTCAAGAGGGGCATGAGCAGTCGAGCACTCGGGATTAGAGTTGACCATAGTCGGAGCAGAATCAGAATCCAAGTTTAAGGAAGCCTCCAGAATATTAAAATCATTCGAGAACTCAGAAGATTTAGAAATCGAAGGATTAGGGTTTTTGTTTTTTGAAAGAGATGGACACTCAGATTCACGATGGCCAATGATGCCACATTGAAAATAAAAATAGGGTAAATTCTCATAACAAACAGGGAGGAAAAAATCAGAATCATCGATAGTGATCCAAACACCCTGACGAAGGGGTAAAGCCAAATCCAGTTCCACACAGACGCGAACATATTTACCACGCTCAAAACCAAAAGAATGGTCATCAATTCTTAAAACAGAACCAAATTTACTAGCAATATGCCTGATACAATCCTCATTCCAAAATTCGAGAGGTAATGACTAAAGGCGGAGCCAAATCGGTGCGGTAGAAAAACGTTCCTCCCAGGGTTTAAATAAGGGTTTTCATGGTATGAGACAGATAACATCTCCTCTTAGAGACCACAGACCACCCGTTAAAACAAAATTCACGACTTCGGGCGAGGAAAATCAGAAAATAAAATAAAAAAATCGTATAAATCAAGCACAGAGAGAAAACCATGAAGATGCCACAGTCGCGTACCCCAGGATCGAATCAAAGCAAGGGGGGGGGGGGATTGCCAAGGAACTTACCAATCAAACTCGCCTCCCACGGCTGTCGGAGGGCTCGAATCTGGTCAGAAGTGAAGACCATCCTACCGGAGGTAGAGGATTGGATCTTCGAGAATAGGGGGAAGGATGTGTTCCAATGGACGGATTAAGGTTTGTGCCCTTGAGGATTTCCGCCCAAGAAGAGGGTTTCTGTCGAGGAGGAAGAGAACCCGTGGTAGTCGACAAAGATCCAGAGGAAGATGAAGGCTTCTTCAGATCTGAGGGGAGCAGTGTGTTCTTGTCGTCGTTACTTGAGGGAGACCCAGAGACAAACGGAGAGACCTTCTCTAACAAAGGAGGGGAGGGAGAGGAAGAGGAGTTAAGGGGATCGGGAGGAGAAGGGGGGGACATGGAAAGGGGGCCGAAAACCCTAGGGATATCCATCCCCTAGTTGTCGCCAGAGAGAGAAGGTTCGCTCCGTCAAGGATTGCAAAAGTTGTTGCAGTCTCCTGCATGCTTATTCTAATGCTTGTGATTGGTCCCCCCCTCCGGATAATTGGTTTAAATTCAATTGTTGTGTCTCGTATTTAAACCAAGATGGTGATGCTGTCGTTATTCTGCGAAAATCTAAAGGCGAGTGTATCCTGGCCTCAAGTTATTTTTTTAAGTCCAGTTCTCCTATTTATTCTGAAGCAATGGCTATACTTCATACTCTCTCTTATGCTTATGGCAAGAATTTGGACCGCTTTATTGTGGAATCGGATTGCAAGCAACTTATTGAGTCTATCAACTCGAATGTTCAACTGCCTTGGAATATTGGTTCTCTTTACCAAGATATTAAAGATTGTTGTGTAAATTTCAATCATATAAAATTTATCTATCGTGTAATGCAAACAAAGCTGCTCACTGGACAGCAAATAGAGCTAGGTGCCATAAGGAATCCATTTGTTGGAGTTCCAATAGGCCTCACGAGTTCGATGTCGTCTTGTACCATGACTCTCTTTCTATGTGCTAAAAGTCGAATATAATTTTTCTTTCGTCGTAAAAAAAAATAAAAAAGTTTAATTTTCTGAACTTCATATCAATTAAGATAAATGTAAATATAAAAGTATATTGCAAAGGATTATAACTTTAAAATTCTCAAGCCTTAGAGGGGAAGGGATCAAATTAGATATATTCATAAAATTTATGAGGTTAATTAAAAATCACTAAAATTATGATAAATTTTAATTTAATGAATAGTATATTAAAATTTTAATTTCTTTTAAATTTTTAATTAATTATTTTTCACATAACTTTTTAATTTCTATTTTTTGTCATATCAAAAATTACACTACAACAAGAATGAAAAAGAACGTCATTATGAAAATATAACTGGGGATGTGCGATAGTTTCTAAAAAGTATAAAAAATAAAAATAAAATAAAAACTAATGTCTGTTTCGATGTCGACGTCAATTTTTGTTTGTTAGTACCGACATAGATTGGTGCCAATTTTTTAATACCGGCGCCAAATTATCATCGGTCCGTCAAAAAAAATTTTAAAAAACTAAAATTGTCTTTATTTTAGTTCCACGATTATTTTTTCTAATCATTTCAAACTATTATAAATACCTTTTTGTAATCCCACACGGATTAAATATTTTTGCTAACTACCATTAACTATTATAAATTCCTTCGGAAATTTAAAAATATGTAAACATACTTAAGTAATATATACCAAAGGTATGTAATATATCCTTTGTAGACAACTTATTACGGAAATTTTCTAATGATTTTTTAATGCCCTAATTATTCAATATTGGAACAAAGGGTATAAATCTCTGAATCAAATGGACAATTAATGAGCATGTAATGTCGTTTTCATGCATCCTTTAATTAATAACTGTGACGTATGTACTGAGAAATAAATAAAAAATTATTTTCTTTCTTCGTCGTCTGATAAAACAACTGACAAAGCTAAAAATAAAAAAAAATGAAGAAGAGTAAATCGACATCTACTGCATGCAGACAAATCAATTGATACACAAACCGACAACACTTTTACTGAGAAAGGCCAACACGACAATAATTTCACGCGGACCGCATATGGCCAAAATTAATGTTTTGAATTTTTATTTATTTAAATACTTTATCATTTAATAATATAATATTGAATGTTGAATCTGCCATCAACTCCCGTGGGGCCATGCTTTTAATTTATTATATTTTCAATTTCTTTTCTGTGGGCCTGGGATAAAAGTTAACGGGCGAACTCAATCACTCCTACCATTCGTTTTTTCCCTGAATAAGATAAAATATAATCAACAAATATTTTTTTAAAAAAAATATTATTAATATAAAAGATCAGCTAATGCAATGTCTGCAGTTATGTTTACAGCTCCCAATGGCGAATAAAAGTTTGAAATGGATTTTCTCTCCAATGAATAGCTTTATTTATAAATATAAGAACAAAATGAATATATGCATTGAAAAATTTAGACAATATAGTAATAATGTTCCTAAACACATCATGGATAGACCAAGGAGCATGTGATTGATCATTAATGAGATTCGTCAACGGCTTACAATCTGATTTCAGCAAGATATAATCCAAATTAAGGGAAGAACCTACTGAAAGTGCTTAAAAAATAGTTGTGGCTTCATAATGCTAAACAAAGTTAGAATTAAAATATAATTAAGCCGTGCAAGTACAAACACTATGATAGTTTTGAATAATAATACCAGCACCTCCATTATTAAACAAGAAAGAACCACCACAGTTGATTTTAAACCAATATGAAAGATGGGGAACGAAGAAAGAATATTAGTTTGTATATGAAGATTATCCTCAAAATTAATACACTTACCATATTGTTGAGAGAAAGCTAACATTATTAATGATAGATTTCTTATCACCATGCTTAATATTATTCTTAAAATATTAAATAAAGCAAGGGGTGTTAACAATAATGATTGAGAAAAAATTATTAGAATTTAGCTGCAAACAGCTACCAGAACACCACAAGTTTTCGTCGAAAAAATCCAAGTTGAGTTTAAGACTCAAAGCAAGTTATAATTCGATCAGAAGCAAATTGTCATCCAAAAAGAAATATTTACTAGTCTCACCAAAAGCATCACATAAAGAATAACTTTAAAAATTAGAAATACCCAGTCGAAAAGCCGAGAAGTAATAAGTAAACGATCGTGGAACTATTTACAAAGAAACAATTTTACTCGATGAGTACTTAATTTCCAAATCTTATCCCGAGAATGAAAATTTTCAGCAGTATAAGGTTAGGACATTTTAAGAACATGTAGGCAGATGTAGAAATACTACCATTGAGCTCAAAAATCCAAGCATACTTATCCTCATTAAGTTGCATAGGTAACTACATATTCTCAATGGCCCCCCAAAGCTCCTTACCACACATAGTCCAATGAAAGAAGACCATTTCTATTCGTGCATTAAATGATGAACATGTGTAATATAAGACAACAAGTTAATTAATGTTGATTTAAGTATGTTTCACCGCCAAAAGCAAGTCAAGTACCCAATTATCATATAAAAATGAAGTATGAGTGAAGTCAAGTACCCAATTATCATATAAAAATGAAGTACGAGTGTCTGAACCAATAATTCTTCGAAAACCAAATTGAAAAGCTAAGAATGCTTGGAAGAAGAGATGACAAACTCAAGAAACCTTCATATTATTATGAACAACAGTAGAATCAACATGCTTGCTGATATTTGGTCTTTACAACATTGACCCAAAGTGAATAAGAGTTATTTAAATAGGCTTGAATGTGTTTAGCATATAAAGCTAAGCTTTTAGATTTTAGACCATGAATTCTCAATCCTCCTTGAGATTTGGGAGAAGTAACGGTTTCTCAATTAATGAGGTGCATACTATGCTTATGAGGACCATTGTCCCAAAGGAAGCTTCTAATTTTCCTTTCAATTTTATGACAAGTTTCATTTGTAAATCAAGTGACAACTAAGGAATGAATAGAGACAACATTAAGGACATATTTAACTAAAACAAGTATCCCTGCTTGAGACAGCATATTAATTTTCCAATTGCATAGCTTCGAGTCAATTTGGGAAATGATATATTCATGAATCTTAGTAAGAGGTCTCCTCGGGGAGGTCATAGTCACACACTACTAGAGTTGTCGTCATCACCGACGGCTCAAGCCATGGATGAACTGTCGGTGATAACTATCACGGACAACGTTAGCCGTGGCAAAATGCCATCACTGATGTGTGCGTCTCAGATAAGTTGTGACGGCCTCTCCCAGCCGTCACAACTAATCATCAACGACAGCCGCGGGCGCTGTCGCTGATTTAAACACACCAGTGACGGTTGTAGGCGGTTGTCACTAATACAAACACATCATCCACGGCTTCGGGCCATCAATGATACTATTAGCAACCGTGATATTTGGTACTGCCTAGGCCATCAGTCATTTACGATAAATTTTCAACCACAGTTTAGTGACGATCGATTGTGGGTAAGTCGTGGCTGAAGGTATATCCTATAACTGAAAAAATAAATTTTTTGTAAATTCCTGTATATAATGATATTTATAGATTACAATCTATTTTCAATCACATATTATAACAAGAAAACATCATACACATGCATTTAAAACCAAACATACAAGTTTTACAAAAATATCATCAATCTAAGCCTCAAATTAGAGGTAAATAAATATCAAAATATCATATATATATATACAACAATAAGTATATAAACATGCAACTATCTGTATACAAACAAGTATCAAAATATAAATAAAATACAATAAACCAAAATCTCACGGCTGCGGTGGAGGCGATTGAGGCGGTGGAGTCGACAGCGACTAGGTTGGGAGCGTCAACTAGGTCGAGGAGGACGACGACTGCGACATCATCGGTAGAAGGCCAGAGTGAGACGCGATCTGAGTGAGGAGTGCATGCATGTTCTGCATCGTCTGTCTCAACTCTTCATTCGTCCGTCTCTGCTCCTCCATCACCAACCTTTGCTCCTCCATCGTCTGTCTCTGCTGGGTGAGCTCCGACTCTAAGGTCGCTATCCGGCTCTAGTCCTACGCCCGGGATGTCGACGGTCGCTCACCCGCAGTCGGAGGGGTCGGTGCCCCAAGTAGCCCGAGCACGATGCGTGCTTGGCCACTGTCTGCAAAGCCATAAACCCGACCATGCTCCCAGCCACCTGCGGCCTTCACCCAAGCTGCTGCGTCGAACTCCTCTGGTGTGCCTCCACGCTCAATCACAATCCTCGTGTATGTTTCCTACACGTATTTATATATATATATATATAAACTATAAATAAATATTATGTAAATCAAATAGACATAAATACTTACCATTATGATCGAGGCTCTGCTATCAACGTAGTCCCCCGCTTCTCGTCGATGACGGTGAGTGCGCTCAAACACCTCCATCATCAACGGGTGTTGGACGATGTCGTCCTCCGCCACACGCGTCTTACATTAGAAAACAAATACATTAGTATCATTATACATAAAATATAATTTAATTAAAAATAATTAAATTATACATAACATACGACGCTCATGAATCGCAAAAGACACGGAGCCACCAGTGTGGCGCGCCCCCGTGCCATCCCCCCCGGACATGCGATTTCTCGACGCAGTTCGGGAGACCTCCTACCACTCAGGTGTGGCCCACCACTCAACGAGCTAGTCCCACACAGGGTCGGGAATCCACTCGGGGGGCATGTCCCCCGAGTCTGTCCTATCTGTGTGGCCTCCAGTTGTCTCATCACGGTTTTACGGGCCTGCTGAAGCAGCCTGTTATAGCGAGCGCGGGCAACACGCTCCTATGCAGCCTCAATAAAAGTGGTGTAGTCCTTCGGCCATGTATAATGAGCCTGCAAAAAAATAAATTATTATTAACGATCAATATTTAACATTAATATTAATTTAATCAATATACTTACCGATAACTCTCGCCACAATAAATCCATATGCTCACGGGACACGTGAGACCATGTAGGCCACGCCCCGTGCATAAACTTCCGGATCGTCCCCGCTATCATGCGGGGGACGTCCTCCTGCTCAAATCTGCACCGAATATAAATTCATATTATCATATTTTGAATTATAAATAATTTATACAAAATAATTAATGCATATACTTAATTATCGTCTTCCGCGCACACTAACTGCTCTGCGCAGTTCTCCCTCAGGTGGCGGAGGGAGAATTCTGTTAGGCCCTCGTGGCCTACGTTTGGAAGACGATGATCCAGGATCTACAGAGGGTGGCGAAGGGATGGTAGCCGGAGGTGAGGGGATGGTGGCCAGATCAGGTGGGGGAACGGTGAACGGGATCAGGTAGGGGGGTGGTGGCCCGAGGTGAGGGGATGGTGGCTGGAGGTGGGGGGATGGTGGTGGAAGGTGAAGGGTCAGTGGATACAAGTGGAGAGGGTGGTAATCGTCGGGGGGTCCTACGAGGAATGCCTCATCGAGAACTGATATCTCGAACCATAGCTGTAAAAAATTAATATAATTAGATTATATATAATAGATTAATAGATATATTTAATAATTGAATACATACTTCACATTTACAATTATTTGTCATCGTCATTATTATCATTCGTGTAATACTCTTCTTCTTGTTCTTCTATATCGAAATCTTGAAATTCTTCTTCTTCTCCCTCATCATCATTCTGTCCTTCCTCAACTTCATTATCGTCGTCATCAACGTACTCTATTTTCAATTGAACTAACTCTGTGTCATCATCCTCACGTATTGGACTAACTCATTCCACTTCGGAAGGATCCTCTTCTTGATAGAAGTCATATGTTGGCTCATTCTCTTCAACTACCGGGTTAATTTTTCCTTTGACTTTAGTCTTACAGACTACACACCAATCTGCCTTATCTTTCTTTCGAGACGGATACTGCATATAATATATACTTGTTTAGCTTGAGATGCCAATATAAATGACTCATTTGAAGCCAATTTTGATTTGTAATTGACCTCAACTAACTATTTATACTTTGGATGAACTCTCATGCCCCTATCTCTTGTATCGAACCATTGACATTTAAAAAGGGCAACTGATTTACATTCAAAAAATTGCAATTATATGACTTCTTCCAATAGTCCGTAAAAGTGAACATCACATCCAGCATACGTTGTCCCTTTGACGCAGACCCCGACATCCATAGTCTTTTTTATAGATATATGAATATTCAAGTATGTGAAATTTATATCCATTAACAAAATAATCGTTATAACATTGTACAAGTCGTGTCAGTCCGCTAGCAAACTCAAAGATTTGGTTATCTATTTCGCCTTTGTGTTCTATGCTGTAAGCTTGACACCAATTAGGGAACTCATGATTCCGTAATCTTTTTAAGTCCTCATCGCTGTAAATTGAGTATTTTATCACCATCTCAATGTCAAATATTTCAATAAACTTTTCAATCTCTGTGCAGTTTAGTAAAACGTATAAGTAGGCCAAATGGTACTCTTCGTCGTTTAAGAATCGAGACGGACGAGAACCCAAAGCACGGCCGGTGTAACAAAAGATATTTAAACAACCATCTGATGGTCGAGCTCCCCCATCGTCGTTCCGTGGAAGACGATTAAGTCTTGTCTTAATGGTTGATTCAAAATAAAATGAGCAGAATGTTAAAATTTCTTGAATTATATATGCTTCTGCTACGGAACCTTCAACTGTCGCGGTGTTTTTTACTTTTTTCTTCAGACGATTCATGTATTTTCCAAATAACTACATCCACCGGTATTGAACGGGGCCACCAACTCATGCCTCGTATGCCATGTGTATCGGTAGATGCTCCATCGAGTCAAAAAATACATGAGGGAAAAACTACTCCAGCTTGCATATAATTTCAACAATATTATTTTCAAGTGCTGACATATCTTCGACTCGAAGGACATTTGCACAAATGTTTCTAAAAAACATACTTAATTCTGTCAACGGACTCCAAATCTTATCATGTAGATGATCTCGAAACGCGACCGGAAGCAATCTCTGCATGAATACATGATAATCGTGGCTCTTCATCCCCGATATTTTGCATTCATCGACGTTTACACATCGAGATAATTAAGTTTGAGGCCTATCCATCGGGTAATATGAGTTCTTTGATCCATTGATACACATCTTTTATCTGTTGTTTATTTAACACATACGACGCCTTTGGCTTATGAAGTCGTCTGTTGACCTCTTGCAACTCTAACTCAGGTCTTTTACAAAGTATTTTCACATGATGTCGGACCTTCACATTATCTTTAGTTTTACCAAAAATATCCACCACAGTGTTAAAAATATTATCAAACATATTTTTTTCAATGTGGATGACGTCCAAATTATGCTGAATCAGTAATGAACTCTAATACGACAATTCTCAAAAGATACTTTTTTTCACCCAATTATGTGTTTGACCAAAGTCTGAAATTCTTACATCTGACCAAAAGTAATCTCTGGAAGCAATATATTGAACACGTGCTAACATCTGTTCACCAGACAACATAGGTGATGGCTCATCTCTTTCGACTCTACCATTGGTAAATTTGTCACGATTCATTCGATATTGATGATTAGACGGTAGGAACCGGTGATGACAATCAAAGAAGGAAATTTTTTGACCGTTCTCAAGACTGAAGGATTTTGAGTGTTCCATGCAATACATGCAAGAGAGTCGCCCATGCGTCCTCCAACCAGACAACATTCCGTAAGCTGAGAAATCATTGATTGTCCATAATATAGCAGCTCGTAAAGTAAAGTTTTACTTCCAATGACAATCATAAGTGATAGCTCCCTCAACCCATAATGTTTTCAGTTCATCAATTAGGAGTCAGAGAAATATATCAATTTCTTTACGAGGACCCCTAGGACCCAGAATAATCATCGAAAGATAGATAAATTCAACTTTCATACATATTAAGAGCGACAAATTATAAACTGTTAACAACACTAGCCATACTGAATACGGAGTTGCCGAATTACCAAACGGATTAAAATCATCCGTGCACAATCCCATCCTGATATTTCTAATATTTCTAGCAAATGAAGGATAGCATCTATCCAAATGTTTCCATGCTTCACTATCGGATGGATGAGTCATTACTTTATCATCACGACTTCTTGCATGTCAACTCATATAGAGGGTAGTCTTTTCCGACATGAATAACCTTTGAAGCCTCGGTGTTAATGGAAAATACCGAAGCACCTTAAAGGGGATATTTTTTTATCGGACCGATTTCTTCTCCTTATAACGAGGATGTTCATATACCAGACATTGCTCCAATTGTGCATTTTTTTATAATATAAAATACAGTTATTTGGGCACGCATGTATCTTTTCATACCCAAGTCCTAATTTTATCATCAACTTTTTTGTCTTATAAAAAGTTGGCTCAAACTTGTTATTTGGAGGTAGCGTACCATTGATAAAGCCTGCAATCTGATCAAATGCAACCCCGTTGATATTACAATCGGACTTGATGTTCAGGAGTTGTGTCATTGCCGAAAATCTTGTATAATTAGGAGAATTCTACAGTCTCCTTATTTGGCAATTCAATATGTATCGCAGGTTATTCTTCAGTGACTTCAACTGTCATAGTATCTAGTGGCACTACCGTCTCAGTAACTGATTCAACATTATCATTTAAATGGAATTGTCCTCCAAGACTATCCAGAATCATTGTTCTATAAGGATTAGGTGGATTGGAAGAAGAAACACCAGTAAAAGAATATTCACCATGAGTTTGGACAACAAGATTGCTTGACGTCCCGACTTGACGTGACTCCCCGTAATAATTCCATAGAAAATATCTTGGTGTGAATCCTTTTGTATACAGATGCATTGTGACAATTTTCCGATCCAAAAATCTTATGTTCGAACATTTCCAGCACAGACATTGGATTTTATCACCACTAAGGAATTTTTTATTCGAGTATGCGAAATTTAAGAAGTAAGTTACGTTTACTCGAAATTCATCCATTATAGCTCCACGATGAATTCGTCGGTACATCCAACTTCGATCGCTGGACATGTTCTATCAAAAAGTTGGCAATATCTTTAGGTAATGTCTTTAGGTGGGATGGTCCTATTCCATTCGGGATTCATATTATTTATATTGCACTTAGAATTTCTTTTAGTCATTAACTTCATTCTAAATTTTGGCAGCATCTCCCTATAGTTCTCCGAATACGCATATCATCTGGGCGCATATCGGAGAACAAGGGAGATAGAAGTTAAAATTTAAAAATGAATAATGACTAAAAGAAATAAACTAAGTGCAATATAAATAACTATGTTCCCAAATTATCCAACTAGGGATAATTCAAGGGTTGTACGTCGTATAAAAGATCAATTACTTTGTTTACACGAACATACAACCCCCGAACGGATCTAAGGTTTTGTAAAATTAAAACTTGACTCGCCGATGCGTACGTGAAACGTATCAACTCGTGGATGCCGGTGCAACTCCACAGCAGATGATTCCGTGCGAGTCCAAAGTGGATGATTCCGACGTTCGCGAGTCCAAAGTGGACAATTTCATAATTATAATTTCAATGAACTAAAGTTAACCCTAACATTTATTCTACCCTAATTAAATCTAATTAACAAATAATTAACATTAATTAAATCTAATTAAAAAATAACAATAATTTACTAATTAAATCTAAAATTAACCCTAACATTAACTAATTACAGTAATTAACAATAAATAAACCTAATTAAACACTAATTAAAAAATTAAAAATATTGACTGGCGCCGGCCCGGAGAGGGGAGAGGGATCGACGGCGACGACGAGGGAGCAGGCCGACCAGCGGTGGTGCGGGCGAGGGAGAGGGGGTGGCGACGCAGCCAGCGCAAGGGCAGCGTCTCGATGGCGACGATCGGCGGCGACAAATCGGCAAAGAAGATCGCGGCGACGATCGATGGAGAGAGAAGATAGCGGGGGAAAGAGGAAGGGTCGGGCGCGAACGCAAATAAAAAGATTTTTCACCGACGGCCAAGGACGACCCCTCGGCCGTCGATAAACTATGGAAAACTAATAATAGTATCAACGACGGTCGCGAAGCCCTCTCTCAGCCGTCGATGACATGTTTTTTATTTTCCTGCCATCAATTAATAAGCGACGACCGCTTCTGACCGTGGCTAATTACTTACTTATATTACAGATGACCCTTTGGCCCTCGCTAAGTCGTCGCTACTATCACTACTAGAAAAATGGGCATCAGCAACGGCTGATGCCGTTGCTGAGCCATTGCTGAAGCGCATCAGCAACGGCCGCGCCGTTGCAATAGCGCCGTGACAGAAAGTCGCGTTGCTGATAACTTAGCAACGGTTCAGCAACGGCCGCTCGGGCCGTCGCTCAAAACATTATCAGCAACGGCCGCTCGGGCCGTCGCTAAAACTATTATCAGCAACGATTTTGCCACAGACCCGGAGCCATTGCTGATAACATTAATAGCAACGACCAATGAGTCTGTAGCAACGCCGTTAGTAAAACCCCGTCGCTAAGCCGTTGCTGTAGGTCATCAGCAACGGCTTTCGATACACTTTTAGTAACGGCGTTCCCACGGACGGCCGTGGGAACGCCGTTGCTGATGATGCCAACTGGGAAACAGGAAAATTTTATATTTCCAATTTCCCCAATTTCCATTGATACATCGATACATTATCTGAAACATAACTCACACACCCATATCCTCATACACACATTCATTCACACATCACAAACACACCAAGATATACATCAAAACAATTATATTTCTATTGATAATTATCCACGATAGTATAAAAACAATTCAAATGAAAAATTGAAGTATCAATATCCAAACAAAATAAGTTAAACAAGTTCAATATCTCAGTAACAAAGTCAATATAAAAAAAATCTCACGATGACGATGGAGGATGGCCTGGATCATATGGCGGGGTCTGGAGTGCTTGAGTGTACACCGGCGTGGACTGACTCGAAGACGATGGATTAGATGATGCCGAAGAGATGCCTGCTTCGGGATGACCTAACATGTTACGTAGCATAGCTTGTATATCCGCCATCATCTGACTCTGGCGCGCCATTATCTCAGTCTGACGCGCGACCGTGTCCTCTAGAGTCCTTATTCTGGTACTATGATCATAATTGGATCTAGAGGTGGACGACCGCTCACCAGCGATCGGAGGGGTCGGTGCCCCAAGTGGCCCTAGTACGGCTCGCGCATGACCACTATCTGCGAAGCCATATACACGGCCATGGTCCCAGCCACCTGCGGCCTCGACCCATGATGCTGCGTCAAAGTCCTCGGGGGTACCCCCGCGCTGCACCACCATCTGGCTGTAGGTCTCCTACTCGAGTTTGATTTTTTGTTTAATATTTATCATAAAACTTAAATTATAAATATATAATGAATAATTTAAACAAATATATAATTACCATAATGTATGCAGCGCGGTTGTGGATGTACTCCCCTGTCCCATGTGCTCGACGGTGAGTCCGCTCAAACACCGCCATCGGGGAGGGTCGCTGGACAGTCCCGTCATCCGACACCGTCGTCTACATTTACAAAAAAAATACATTAATTAGTACACATAGTAACAAATAAAATATATAATTAAAAGATATACTTACCATACGGTTTGCGTGCACTGCAAATGCAACAGAGCCGCCGGTGTGACGCGCTGCTCCCCCCGACATGCGATTTCTAGCCGCATTCCGAGAAACCTCCTGCCATCGATCCGTCGACCATATCTCCACGAGCTGGTCCCATATATCCGGAGTAATCCAACCGGGGTTGTATCCCCGAGTCTCCGCGATGTTAGTGGTCCCAGCTCGGGCCATCGCTTGGGACCGAGCCTGCCCCAGCTGCCCGTTGTACCTTGCCCGGGAAATAGCCTCCCAGGCAGCGTAAATGAAGGGCCTCTGGTCCTCGGCCCATGTATAGCGAGCCTGCAAAATAATAATATCAGTACCAATATTAATATATCATCATGCATGTAAAAAATAATAATAATACGTGCCTCAAACTCGCGCCATAACATGTCGACGTGCTCGCTAGGCACGTGAGACCACGTAGGCCATGCCCCGTGCATGTATCGTCGAATAGTAGAAGAAATGCTCCTCGGCACTTCTTCTTGCTCGAACCTGCACAACAAAAATAAATTTTAATATTATATTATGATATAATGAATTTGTAATGATTCATAATTCATTATATATTACTGCTCCCCAATCACGCTAATCAATCTACGTGACTCTGTGGCTGGTGGAGGCTGCCACCTGTTCGGCCCGCGTGGCCGCCTACGTCTGGATGTACTAGCCTCGGCAGTATCATCCTCATGAGGATCAGCTACAGGAGGATCAACAGCATGAGTAAGTGCTGGAGTCTCACCGATCGGAGACTCCGAAACTCTCCTGCGTCGATAACCATGACCAGACATATCTGTCGAACAGACATATAATCAGATTATTGTATAAATAGTAGAGATATATTTAATAAAATATATACTTTACAATTATTCTTCATCATCTGAATAATCTTTGAAGCCTCGGTGTTAGTGGAAAATACCGAAGCACCTTAAACGAGATATTTTTCTGTCGGACCGATTTCTTCTCCTTGTAACGAGGGTGTTGACATACAGGGCATTTATCCAACTGCACATTTTCTTTATAATATAAAATACAGTTATTTTGGCACGCGTGTATTTTTTCGTACCCAAGCCCCAATTTTCTCATTAGCTTTTTAGTCTTATAAAAAGTAGGCTCAAACTTGTTATCAGTAGGCAGCATTCTTTGGTTAATGTCTTTAGGTGAGATTGTCCTATTTCATTCGGGATTTATGTTATTCGTACTGCACTTACGTTTTTATTTTAACTTTTAACTAATTATTTTAAATTTTGACAGCATCTCCCTACAGTTCTCCGAATACGCATATCATCTAGGCGCGTATCGGAGAACAAGAGAGATGTTGCCGGATTTTAGAATAATTAGTTAACAATTAAAATAAAAATGTAAGTGCAGTACAAATAACTATATTCCCAAATTATCCAATCAGGGATAATTCAAGAATTGTACGTCGTATAAAAGATCATCTACTTCTTTTACACGAACATACAATTCCCGAACGGATCTAAGGTTTTGCTAAATCATATCCGATTCGTCGATGCGTACGTGAAACATATCAACTCGTCGGATGGATGATTATTTTCTAAATGTTTCGAGACAGTTCGAGTCCATATTGGATGATTTCGGCGCGCGTCCGAAGTGGACGATTCCGGCGCGAGTCCGAAGTGGACGATTCCGGCGCGAGTCCGAATTGGACGATTCCGGCGCGCGTCCGAAGTGGATGATTACGGCACGAGTCCGAATTGGACGATTCCGGCGCGCGTCCGAAGTGGACGATTCCGGCGCGAGTCCGAATTGGACGATTCCGGCGCGCGTCCGAAGTGGACGATTCCGGCGCGCGTCCGAAATTAATCTAAACCCTAATAATTAATCTAACAAATTAAATAATTAATCTAAACAATTAATTAACAATTATCAAACAAAATAATATATATATATATAATTATAAATTCCGGCGCCGGCGTACAGTGGCCGAACACACTGTCCGGCCACTGTAGAAGGTCCGGCGGCGGCCATCGGCCGCCCACCGCCGGCCGAAACCCTAGAAATAGGGTTTCAGTCGGATTGATTCCCGTCGGCCGCAGGGAAGAGACGGCCGGCCGATCAACATACCTGAACAAGTCGGTAGCAGCGGGAGGAGGAAGAGGCGTCGTCGGCGTCGTCGGCGTCGGCAGCAGTGGCGGCGAGAGGCGTCGGCAGGAGCGGCGGCGGCAGCAGCGGGAGGAAGAAGGGTCGGGCGCGAGAGTGTGCCCTATATAAACTTATCAGCAACGGCTCACTCGCCCGTTAGAAAGTCGTTGCTAATAAGTTATCATCAGCAACGGCTCACTTGTCCGTTAGCAAGCCGTTGCTGATAATTAAAATATCAGCAACGGCTCGCCTTTCCGTCAGAAAGCCATTGCTGATAATTAAAATAATCAGCAACGGCTCGGGTTTCTGTTAGAACGCCGTTGCAGATACAAATATCTGCAACGGCTCGGGCGGCCGTAAGAATGCCGTTGCAAATAGCAACGGCTCGAGCGGCCGTTGCTGATAGCCGTTGCTGAAGACCTAATTTCTAATAGTGTATGTTATTTTATTTCGCGCTCCATGTGCACAAACACCTATAAGCAACGGCGTTGGGCGACCGTATAAGAGCCGCGACTGATTGGGTTACATCAACCACGGCTCGTTCGGCCGTCGGAAAGCCGTGAATGGTTCTGATGGCCCAAGCGACCGTCGGTGAGCCTCGTGGCTGATAGCTAATATTCTAGTAGTGCCAATGTCTTTAAAAGGAAAGGAACTAGTGCACATATTAAGAGCATCAAAAATCTTATTTTTAATGGCTTGAGAGGTATGCTTGGGGGAAAAAAATTTAGACTTGAAGGTGTTAACCTCTAAACCAGTGAAATTATCATATTGAGAGAAGATAGTTGGCTCTGAAGATAAGTATAATATATATCATCAACAAACATAAGGTGTCTAATGGATAATTTGTTTTTTTATTTAAAGGGAGAAAGCATTTTATTTGTTATCAACAACATTGTTAAGCAACAAAGTAAGAGATAGGGCAACTAAGATAAAAAAGGAAGGGAGAAATAGGAACCCCTTGCCTTATTCCCCTAGTAGAAGAAAGAAAGTAGAAAGCTGACTGTTGATGCTACAAGCAAGAGTGGGGGTGGAAATACAAGAATGAATCCATTTAATGAAGAGATCAGAAAAATTACATAATTTTAAAATAATGATAATGGTTTCCCATCTCACAAGTTCAAAAACCTTTTCAATATCTATCTTAATAATAATATAAAGGAGAACTATCCTTATAATTATAGAAGGAATGTGCCAACTCTTGAATAATGAGTATATTATTATGAATATTCTTGTCTTTTACAAAAGCAGATTGTTCTTTAAAGATTAGAGAAGGGAAGCAAGTTTTAAGTCTATTGGCAATAATCTTAGAGAGAATTCTGTAAGATAAGTTGTATAGAGCTTCTTTAACAGATTTAGGATTAAGGGATTTAGGAATAAAAGTTAAGATGATTTGATTCCAATCAGGTGGAAAAATGAGTAGTAGAGGGAAAATTATGTAAACAAGGAGAAAAATAATAAGAGATGATTGGCCAGTAGTGTTTGTAAAACTCGATAGTAAACCTATCGTGATCCGAACTTTTACTATTCCCAAGAGATATGATGGTATTCCAAATTTTTTGGGAAGAGAAAGAAGTAATTAAATGGCCAGTTAAATCAAAAGATAATTGCTTAAAATTTAGGCCACAAATAGGGAGAATGGAAGGGGAATTAGTAGAGGACCAAAGTATAGAATAATAAGTAACAAATTCAAGGAGAATGTCTTTATCTTAAGTAATAGTGTGTTATTTACTATCTAAAATAAAGGAGATATGATTAGTCCTCCTACACATTGTAACAATGTGGTGATAGAAAACAATATTTTATTCTCCTTTTTTAATTCATTTTACGTTGGCATTACACCACCATTTTAGATAAATTTATCTTTGTAAGATAATTTACTTGTTATAAAGGGTCCTAAGTTTGGAATCAAGGTTGCTTGGAGGCAGAAGGATGACTTTCAATGGATTCTAAGATAACAATGTCATTATTAGTGGAATCAATTAAGTTTTCTAATTTTCAAAGATTGTGTTTATTCCCGTAACTAAGAGCTACTCTAGTAAGTTTAAGAAACTAGTAGAGTTTGAGAGAGAGGAATTAGAGAACTGCCAAGCTTGATTGACAATATACTCAATTCAAAAGTTTTGAAACCTAAATAATTTATTTTTTCCTTATTTTTTTTCTAGAAAGGGAAATTAAGATAGATCTATGATCAGATGATACTCTATTTAGGTGATTGGCAAAAGAATTGCCAAAAAAGTACATCCATGCAATATTGACAAAACTTATATCAAGCCTGATGAGATTTTTAGCAAGATCATATCTATTATTAGTCTAGGTAAATTTATTACTATTAAATCCTAAGTCAATTAAGTCATCGCTATTGACAAACATTCTAAAATCTTGAATAGACTTAGTGAGGTTAAAAGGAGTACCCCCTAATTTGTCTTGAGGAAATAAAATGCAAGTAAAATCTCCCATAAGCAACCAAGTATATGGGTTAAAGTCTAAATTCATAAGAGAGTTCCAAAGTAAATATGAATAAAAGGATCAGTACTTGCATAAATAGCAGATAATAAAAAAAGGTTTAGATTCCACTATTTTAATCACCACATGCAATATTTGGGAAGAGATAAATTTGAATTCCAAGCAATCAAAATATATACCACCTGAAGCACTTGATGATGGTTGAACAGTACCATTCCAAGATTGGCCAAATGTATGAATTAATTAATGAGAAGCATTATCATTTAAGTGAGTTTCCTACAAAACTATCACACCCAGTTGCAAAATTCTAATTTGAACAGAAAGATATTCCCTTATAGGACGTCTACATGCCCCTCTAGCATTCCAGTTAAGGATGTTCATTAAGGGAATGGGTGGGTTGAGAGATGTCAGTAGACATAGGGCATTGGACAGCCTCATTAATAAGTTCATATATAATGAAACTAGATCTATGACATTTATGTTTACCAGTATCACCAAGTAAAAAAGCTTGAAGAGGAAAAGACTTATGATTTCCCTTAGGGCGCGCGTTTGTTTCACGGGATATGACTGGTGGATAGGGATCCACCGTTTGCTACAAGCATCGGATATCATTTAAGTTGGATATGATCGGATCCAAATCCGATTATAATGGGATATAGATATCCTCTCGAGGGGATGATCAGAATTAAAATCTCAAGATTATTTCTTCTCATGTCATTTAAATTGAATATTTGCAATAAGTCAATTTTAATTCAATATTTAAAAATATTTGTCAATTATTATTATTATTATCATTATGTTAAAATAATTATTTAAATTTAAGTTCATAATTTTAAAATAAAAATTTGGTAAAATCAAATTTTAAGTATTAAATTATTAATATCCATTTCTTTATCCGGAGCCAACACAAACATAGGATTTTAAAATCCTATCTTTTTTTATCTTCTTATCCAAGATTTCAGTAAATCCTATCTTTTTTTATCTTCTTATCCGAGATTTCAACAAACGTTGGATAGAATAGAAGCTTATCTCACGTGATTCTTATCATAGTTAATTCCAATTGAATTCTCATCCATTCGAAATCCTGTCCTACAAAACAAACACGACATTAGGGGATTTACACACTCTTTTACTTATCATACAGGAAGAAAGAGTAAGATTTGAGTTTGAGGTCGCATTAAAAACAAGTCAATTCATTTGCAAAAGAGTTATCTTTAAGATTGTCGTCCCTAAAGCTTGATGAATGACGTTGCCGGCGAGATTGCCGCCACTGCACCTTAATCCATGCACGAACCACAAGTAGGTTCTAGAGAAGGTTCAATCGGAGGAGAAGTCATCTCTAAGAATATCTGAATGAGAAACATTCATAGAATATCTGAATGAGAAACATTCATACAATCAATATTAATTTGAACAGAAGCATTAACATTAGGATTTGATATGTTGAATTAGAAGAGCTCTGAACAGAAGAAGAAACATAATTTTTCTTGTTTAAAAAGTATGGCAATTAGGCTCTCGGTGACCTATCAGGCCATATTGAAAACACACTTAACGTAAATTTTCATAACAGACCGATTGAATGAAATCCTTGCCATCAACAATAATTCAAACACCTTGCCTCAAAGGCAAGGCCAAGTTTATTTCCACACATAAGTAGACATATTTATCGTGTTCATACAAAAAAGAATGCTCATCGATGCACATAACATTACCAAAAGAATTGGCAATTATAGAAATGGAATCTGACATTCCAAAATTCAATAGGAAGACTTTGTAATCTAAGCCATATAAGGGCAGTAGCAAAAAATTCCTCCCAGAGGCCTAAATAATGACTTCTATGGAATGTGATGTAGAACGTCTCCACGGAGGGACTAGGGGCCTCCGTTAAGAATAAAATTACAGATTCAATGGAATTAAAACAAAAAATGAAGAAATTGTCATCAAGGTTCATCACATACTGAAAATCGTGTAAATAACATAACCTAGAAGCCCAGTTACGAATAACTTGAAGCGACAGAGGCTTACCCAATACCTTATCTATGAGGGAAGTTTCCCAAGGACGCCTCTAGGACTGAACATATTCTAAAGTGAAGGTAATCTGATCAGATGTTGCAAATGAGGTTTTATTTAGGGTTGAGGCAGATCAAACATCAGGACAATGTAGATCTAGCTTCTTGAGAAGATCCGCCCAAGTCTGTGGATGAGATTAAATATCCATGGAAGCATGAGAGAGAACGAACACAGATTGAGGAACCGTTGCCGAAGAAGAGAGTTCGAAAGCTGATTTGGGGACGTTGAATGTCAAAGTAGTAGGAGACGGGAGAATCCCTTCCTTAGTAGAGTCTGGAGTTGCTTGAGAAGGACCATTGTTCGGCGAATCGAGATCAGGAGGAGGATAGTGAGAAGGGGAAAGAGGGAAGAAGGCGGAATGGGAGCGCTAGGGCTTCCCATTACGAGTCTATCCGTCAATTAATCAAAGTTGTTCCATACCAAATGAATCCTAAGTTATGTTCGCATAATTTCAACAAATATGAATTATATCCAATGAGGGTACTTCTAAATTATTACATTATTCTTATAATTAAACTGTTCCATTTAATATGTATTTAATATTTTAATTATCATAGTTATCAGTCCGATTTCAAGAAGTTCATTAATTAATTTCTCGCTCATCATATCATGCATCCTTAATTATTGTAGTTAGTATAAATATACAATTTTAATCCATACTTTTTACAATGTTAATTCCTTTAACCATCATAGTTTGATATCTACCAACGATGGTTGATACAAGTGGTTTGACACTTGTTCCCCTTAAGCAAGGTCTCAAAGATTGGAATCTTACGAATGGACAAAACTATCGTTGAGAGAGCTTTACCCCTTAGTGGGTCGATCCAAAAATACTCGTATCTAATTATGGATTTACTAGTAGCTTAGTGATTAACCTTCGATTATATTCTCAATAAGTGTGAGGTTCGATCCTCAATTGTAGTGCTTTATGCACCTTTCCACGTCGTCCTAGTGGGTATAATTCTTACGTCTTTATACACTTTATATATAATGGTTATGTTATAAAACATGTATAAACTTTAAGTAAAAAAAAATCATAGTGTGGTCTCTATTAATTTATCGTGAATAGCAGATTAATTAGTTACTTGTTATCCTTAATAATTTAGTTTTAAAAAATCATGAAATTAATTTAAGTCGATCATGATCAACACCCTCCCCAGTAATATATTATGCAAAGTCTTGGCGGATATGAATTTGATCAGATAGAGAGTGAGAGAATTGATATGGAATATTTAGAATATGTTGTTCATCTTGTCGACGTGAAAAGGTACAAGCAGCTTTATTTCTTTGTTCCCTTGGAGGGTAACATTTTGCAAGAAATACAAGCATGCATTTTCAAATATGTGTCAGCCTCGCAGGACAAGCTCATATATTTACGGAATTGAATTATGAATAGATTATATATATATATATATATAAAAGATTAATTAATGAATATATTTTAATTTTTATCAAAATTCTTAAATTTATCATCATTTTTTATTTATTTCAAATACAAACTTTAATTTTTAATTCATTTCAATTATAGCATTTTTAATACATCGTCAGTTCGAAATTAAGTTTTTCGTTTACTTATTGACCTACAAGGATGATGTGTATAATGAGATACAGTCAACTATTTTTTTTAAAAAATAATAATAATAAAAAGAAAATATTTTTCTTTGAGAGAGTTATTTGAGATTCAATCAACTAGTACAATGAGGGAGTTGTTTGAAAAAAAAAATTCTTTTTTTTTTATTTTAAAATATTAGCTGATTGGATCTCATTATATACTCATCCTTACTATATCAGCAAGTAAATCGAAAACTTAACTCAGAACTAACGATGCACTACAATTAAAAAATTTGATAAAAATTAAAATATATTCATTAATTAACCCTGTATATCACTCCCTCGCATGTTCTTCCTAATTAACTAGTCGACCCATCATCATATCAATTCAACCACAGTGCGTACTACACCTGTAATTAATACCCTAATCCTACCATCTTATAATTCCCAGCATGGAGATTGAAACTTTTCCACCATCTTATCTTACGAATGAATAAATTTCATCCATTTCACACCGGTTGTTATATATTAATAATGTGCTTGCATTAATTAAGGATAATTATGTCTTGATATAATCCATATGCAGAGTTCGTTTAAGATGAAATTACTGTAAATGATCTTTTTGAGATAAGCGCTTTAAAAATGGGCTCCTCATGTAGTGTTAACAAAAAATGATCATATATTCATATATACCACGAGTGCACAAAAAACCTTTTCACTGAGTTGATCATGCCACTACTAGAAATTGAGCCTTCAACAATGGCTATCGGCAACGGCCGCTCAAGCCATTGCAGATATATTGTATCTGCAACAGCTTTCTAATGGACACGCGAGCCGTTGCTGATGATTTTAATTATCAGTAACGGCTTTCTAACAGACAAGTGAGTCGTTGCTGATGATAACTTATTAGCAACGGCTTTCTAACGGGCGAGTGAGCCGTTGCTAATAAGTTTATATAGGTCACAGATCGCGCCCGCCCCTTCTTCCTCCCGCTGCTGCCGTCGCCGCCTCCTCCTCCCGCCTCTCGTCGGCCCCGCTGCCGACGCCGACGCCGACGATGCCGAGCTGCCGTTGCCGACGCTGTCGTCTGTCCTCGACCGCCGATTTCAGGTATTCATCGCCGCCCAGCCGTCTCTTCCCGTTGCGGCTGGCGGGAAATCTGATCGAAACCCTATTTTTAGGGTTTCGGCCGGCGGCGGTCGGCCGATGGCCGTCGCCGGATCTTGTACAGTGTCCGGACACTGTACGCCGGCGTCGAAAATAGTAGATTAATTATTTTTTTATTTTTTTATTTATTTGTTAAATAATTATTTAGATTAATTGTTTAATTTGTTAGATTAATTTTTAGGGTTTAGATTAATTTCAGAATTGTCCACTTCGGCATTGTGCCGGAATCGTCCACTTCGGACGCGCGCCGGAATCGTCCACTTCAGACTCCTGCCGGAATCGTCTAATTTGGACTCGTGTCGGAATTGTCCAATATGAACTCGAACTGTCTCGAAACATTTAGAAAATAATCATCCATCCGACGAGTTGATATGTTTCACGTACGCATCAACGAGTCGGATATGATTTAGCAAAACCTTAGATCCGTTCGGGGATTGTATGTTCGTGTAAAAGAAGTAGATGATCTTTTATACGACGTACAATTCTTGAATTATCCCTGATTGGATGATTTGAGAATATAGTTATTTGTACTGCACTTACGTTTTTTCTTTTAACTGTTAACTAATTATTCTAAATTTCGGCAATATCTCTCTTGTTCTCCGATACGCGCCCAGATGATATGCGTATTCGGAGAACTGTAGGGAGATGCTGTCAAAATTTAGAATGAAGTTAGCGGTTAAAATAAGTACTTAGTGCAATATAAATAACATAAATCCCGAATGGAATAGGACAATCTCACCTAAAGACATTAACCAAAGAAATTATTATTGATTGACAGAATCATGTTGGCTGATCGAAGTTGGATGTACCGACGTCTTGATCGTGGAGCTTTAACAAATGAGTTTCGATTAGGCGTAACGTACTTCCTAAATTTCGCCTATTCGAATCAGAATTTCGTTAGCATCGGTGATCAAATCCGATGTTTGTACCGCATTTGTTTGAATGGACGATTTTTGGATCGGGAGACTGTCACTCTGCATCTATATAGCAAAGGATTTGCACCAAGATATTTTCTATGGACTTGTCACGAGGAGTCACGTGAAGTCGGGATGTCGAGTAATCCTGTCGTTCAGACATATGGTGAATCTTCCTCTGCTGGTGCTTCTTCATCTAGTCAATCTAATCCCTATAGAACTATGATACTTGATAGTCTTGGGGGTCAATTCCACCTGAATGATAATGTTGATCGGCCAGTTCTTCAGACATCAGTCCCACCAGATACTACAGCAGTTGATATCACAGAAGTACAAACTGCGGTAGAGATTGAATTACCGAATAAAGAAGCTGCAGAATTTTACGAGATGTTGAAAGCTGCCGATGAACCTTTGTATGAGAATTGTCCTAAATACACTAGGTTTTCAGCAATGACACGACTCCTAAACATCAAGGCCGATTGTAATATCAGCGGGGTTGCGTATGATCGGATTGCTGGATTGATTAATGGAATGCTGCCTACTGATAACAAGTTTGAGCCAACTTTTTATAAGACTAAAAAGATAATGAGAAAATTGGGGCTTGGGTACGAAAAAATACACGCGTGCCAAAATAACTGCATTTTATATTATAAAGAAAATGTGCAGTTGGATAAATGCCCTGTATGTCAACATCCTCGTTATAAGGAGAAGAAATTGGTCCGACAGAAAAATATCCCGTTTAAGGTGCTTCGGTATTTTCCACTAACACCGAGGCTTCAAAGATTATTCATGTCGGAAAAGACAGCCCCCTACATGAGTTGGCATGCAAGAAGTCGTGATGATACAGTAATGACTCATTCATCCGACAGTGAAGCATGGAAACATTTGGATACATATTATCCTTCATTTGCTAGGGATACTAGAAATATAAGATTGGGATTGTGCACAGATGGTTTTAATCTGTTTGGATATTCTGTAACTCCTTATTCAGTTTGGCCAGCGTTGTTGACAATTTATAATTTGTCACCGTCAATGTGTATGAAAGATGAATTTATTTATCTTTCGATGATTATTCCGGGTCCTAAGGGTTCGCGAAAAGAAATTGACATATTTCTCAGACCCTTGATAGATGAATTGAAAACATTGTGGACTGAGGGAGCTGTCACTTATGATTGTCATCGGAAGCAAAACTTCAATTTAAAGGCCGCGGTCTTGTGGACAATCAATGATTTCCCGGCGTACGGCATGTTGTCTGGTTGGAGCACTCACGACCGACTCTCTTGTCCGTATTGTATGGAACACTCTAAATCAATCAGTCTTCAGAACGGACGAAAAATCTCATTCTTTGATTGTCATCGTCGATTCCTACCGGCTAATCATCAGTATCGAAGGAATCGTAATAAATTTACTAAGGGCAGAGTCGAAAGAGATGGGCCACCACCGATGTTGTCTTGTGAACAAATGTTAGCATGTGTTTCAGCACTTCCAGATATAGTATTTGGTCGCAATGAAAGAGTGTCAGGTTTTGGCCAAACACATAACTGAGTGAAAAAAAAGTATCTTTTGGGAATTGCCCTATTGGAGTTCATTATTGATTCGACATAATTTAGATATCATGCATATTGAAAAAAATGTGTTTGATAATATTTTCAACACTTTGATGGATATTTTCGGAAAAACTAAAGATAATGTCAGAGCCTGACATGATATGAAAATACTTTGTAAAAGATCAGAGTTGGAGTTACAAGAGGTCAACGGACGATATCTGAAACCGAAGGCCCTATATGTGTTAAATAAACAACAGATCAAAGATATTTGTCAATGGGTAAAAGAACTCAGATTACCCGATGAATATGCTTCAAACTTATCTCGATGTGTGAACGTCGATGATTGCAAAATATCAGGGATGAAGAGCCATGATTGTCATGTATTCCTGCAGAGATTACTTCCGATCACATTTCGAGATCTTCTACCTGATAATATTTGGGGTCCGTTGACTGAATTAAGTATGTTTTTTAGAAACATCTGTGCAAATGTCCTTCGAGTCGAAGATATGTCAACACTTGAAAATAATATTGTTGAAATCATATGCAAGCTGGAGCAGTTTTTCCCTCCTGCATTTTTTGACTCGATGGAGCATCTACCGATACACTTGGCATACGAGGCACAAGTTGGTGGCCCCGTTCAATATCGGTGGATGTACTTATTTGAAAGATACATGAATCGTTTGAAGAAAAAAGTAAAGAACACCGCAGCTGTTGAAGGATCAATATTTGAATCGTATATCATCCAAGAAATTTCAACATTCTGCTCATTTTACTTTGAATCGACAGTACAGACAAGATTTGATCGTCTTCTACGTAACGACGACGGGGGTGTTCGACATTCAGATGGACGTTTAAATATATTTTATCACTCTGGTCATGCTTTTGGTTCTCGTCCATCTCGACACTTAAGCGAGGAAGAGTATCATTTGACACACTTGTGTGTATTACTCTATTGTCCAGAGATTGAATAATTCATTGAAATATTTGACATTGAGATGGTGCAAAAATACTCTATTCACAACGATGAAGAATTGGAGAGATTACGGAATCGTGATTTCCCTACTTGGATTCAGACTTACAGCAACGATCACAGAGCTGAAATAAATGAAAGAATATTTGAGTTTGTTAGTGGACCGTCACGACTTGTGTCGTGCTATAGCGGATATTTTGTTAATGGGTATAAATTTCACACGGTTGAATATGCATTTACAAAGAAGACGATGAATGTTGAGGTTTGTGTGAAAGGGACAACCTATGTTGAATGTGATATGGATTTTTATGGACTGGTGGAAGAAGTGATAGAGTTGCACTACTTCGGCTTGAAATCAGTTATTCTATTTAGATGTCATTGGTTCGATACAACAGAAAGGGGCATGAAAGTTCATCCGAAATACAAACTTGATGAGGTTAATTACAAATCTAAATTGGTAGCAAATGAGCCTTTTATATTGGCATCACAAGCCGAACAAGTATATTACGCGAAGTATCCGACTCGAAATAAAGATAGAGCAGATTGGCGTGTAGTCTGTAAGACAAAAGGTAGAGGAAAAATTGATCTGATAGTAGGAGAAAATGAGCTGATACCTGATATGACACATGGTTTCTATCAAGAAGATGATCCTCCTATTGTAGATCGTATTATTCCAATACTTGAGGATACAGACACAACGTCAATTCAATTAGAAGTTGAATATGCTGATGATGACGATCATGAAATTGAGGAAGCTGGAGATGAAGAAGAGGAAGAATTCAAAGACTATTATTCAGATGATAAGGAATAATTGTAAAGTACATATTTTATTAAATATATCTCTACTATTTATACAATAATCTGATTATATGTCTATTCGACAGATATGTCTGGTCGTGGTTATCGTCGCAGGAGAGCTTCAGAGTCTCCGATCGGTGAGACTCCTACACTTACTCATGCTGCTGATCCTCCTGTTGTTGATCCTCATGCCGATGATACTGCCGAGGCTAGTACATCCAGACGCAGGCGGCCACGCGGGCCGAACAGGTGGCAGCCTCCACCAGCCACAGAGTCACGTAGATTTATTAGCGTGATTGGGGAGCGGTAATATATCATGAATTATGAATCATTACAAATTCATTATATCATAATATAATATTAAAATTTATTTTTGTTGTGCAGGTTCGAGCAAGAAGAAGTGCCGAGGAGTATTTCTTCTACTATTCGACGATACATGCACGGGGCATGGCCTACGTGGTCTCACGTGCCTAGCGAGCACGTCGACATGTTATGGCACGAGTTTGAGGCACGTATTATTATTATTTTTACATGCATGATGATTAATATTGGTACTGATATTATTATTCTGCAGGCTCACTATACATGGGCTGAGAACCAAAGGCCCTTCATTTACGCTGCCTGGGAGGCTATTTCCCGGGCAAGGTACAACGGGCAGCTGGGGTAGGCCCGGTCCCAGGCGATGGCACGAGCTGGGACTACTAACATCGTGGAGACTCGGGGATACGGCCCCGATTGGATTACTCCGGATATATGGGACCAACTCGTGGGAATATGGTCGACGGATCGATGGCAGGAGGTTTCTCGAAATGCGGCTAGAAATCGCATGTCGAGGGGGAGCAGTACGTCACACCGGCGGCTCTGTTGCATTTACAGTGCACGCGAACTGTATGGTAAGTATACCTTTTAATTATATATTTTATTTGTTACTATGTGTACTAATTAATGTATTTGTTTTGTAAATGTAGACGACGGTGTCGGATGACGGGACTGTCCAGCGACCCTCCCCGATGGCGGTGTTTGAGCGGACTCACCGTCGAGCACATGGGACGGGGGAGTACATCGACAACCGCGCTGCATACATTATGGTAACTATATATTTGTTTAAATTATTCATTATATATTTATAATTTAAGTTTTATGATAAATATTAAACAAAAAATCAAACTCGAGTAGGAGACCTACAGCCAGACGGTGGTGCAGCGCGGGGGCACCCCCGAGGACTTTGACGCGGCAACGTGGGTCGAGGCCGCAGGTGGCTGGGACCATGGCCGCGTATATGGCTTTGCAGATAGTGGTCATGCGCGAGCCGTACTAGGGCCAGTTGGGGCACCGACCCCTCCGGTCGCTGGTGAGCGGCCGTCCACCTCCAGATCCAGTTATGATCATAGTAGCAGAATAAGGACTCTAGAGGAGACGGTCGCGCGTCAGAGTCAGATGATGGCGGAGATGCATGCTATGCTACGCAACATGTCAGGTCATTCCGAAGCAGGCATCTCTTCGGCATCATCTCATCCATCGTCCTCGAGTCAGTCCACGCCGGTGTACACTCAAGCACTCCAGACCCCGCCATATGATCCAGGCCATCCTCCATCGTCATCGTGAGATTTTTTTATATTGACTTTGTTACTGAGATATTGTACTTGTTTAATTTATTTTGTTTGGATATTGATACTTCAATTTTGTATTTGAATAGTTTTTATACTATTGTGGATAATTATCAATATAAATATAATTATTTTGATGTATATCTTGGTGTATTTGTGATGTGTGAATGAATGTGTGTATGAGTGTATGGGTGTGTGAGTTATGTATCAGATAATGTATCAATGTATCAATGAAAATTTGAAATTTGAAATTTTTTCGTTACCAGGTTCACATCATCAGCAACGGCTTTCCCACGGCCATCTGTGGGAAAGTCGTTGCTAAAAGTTTATCGAAAGCCGTTGCTGATGACCTACAGCAACGGGCTTTTACTAACGGCGTTGCTACGGGCTCACCGGCCGTTGCTATTAATGTTATCAACAACGGCTCCACGTCCGTGGCAAACCCGTTGCTGATAATATTTTTAGCAACGGCCCGAGCGGCCGTTGCTGATACGTTGCTAAGTTATCAGCAACGCGATTTTCTGCCATGGCTCCATTGCAACGGCGCCAGCCGTTGCTGATGATTTTCAGCAACAGCTCAGCAACGGCATCAGCCGTTGCTGATACCCATTTTTCTAGTAGTGTGCATATCGATTTCTCCCGCTGGTTCACGGTTATCGATTCTGTGATTTCAAAATCAAAAAAATCAGAGCCCTCTTCCAACTCTGAGCCATTTTCCATTTCTTTCATCTTCTTTCCATTGTTAAGCTTATCAACCCTCTTACTATTTCTCATTGTTTTTTGCTTAAGGGAAAGTCTCATCATTGATCCATCACCCAGCCATCGATTTTCGCATAAGTGGACCAAATGTCATCAAGGTTTGTGTTGTATTGCCAACCCTAAACACTTGATGTTGGTTTTGTTGTTAGTTTTTCCTAATCGTGTTATTTTTAAATTGAGGACTTGTTGATTTTTGGATCAAGGATTTGTTGATTTCCAGGATTTGTTGTATCTTTGATGTCCTCTACAGGGTGTAAGATTGTTTTTGGGATGTACATGGTGTTCCAAGATGTTCTTCCCAAGTGTGAGGTTATGGGCGGGAATATCTCGGAACATCCCATTCACGAGAAATGGGTTCTGAGGGTGTGTTGGTTTCAAGGATTTGTTATGTCTTTAATGTCTTCTATGGGGTGTAAGGTTGTTTTTGAGATGTTTCGTGGTGTTCCGAAATATTCTTCCTTGGGTGTGAGGTGTGGGCGGGAACATTCTAGATCAAACCGGCCACTTATCGCCCATAATAAAAACACTCCACCCACACCTCACATACCATGAGGAACATCCCGCCCACGAGAAAAACACCCTACCCACAACATCATTTGCACTTCAATGCTAACCCTTTGTGATTTTAATTATTATTATTTTTGATTAATTTCATTAGCGTGAGGAAGGTTCAACTTTACCTTGCATATGGGGACCGTTGGGTCGATGGTAATTACAATGGTGGTGATTTATCCTTGTGGGATGTTGAGAGTGATTTGATGTTTGCCGGTTTGATGAAGATTATGGAAGACGGTGTTGGTGTGAACTCACGTACTCATGAACTGTAGCTCCAGGGACAATTACTAAAAAAATGTAAAAGTAGGAATGTCGATTGTACGTATCAGTAATGATGGTGAGCTATCGAGAATTATGAGATTTTGTAAATGCTATTAGGGTGTTTATGACCACTAAGGAACGACAACGACAGATTTTTCCCCACCAAGAAGCTCTTGTAACCCAATACAATGGCATGAACCGCAGAGTTTTAAAGAAATGTTGGCTGCTACAGAATTTCAATCAGCATGTGCATCAAATAAAGTATTGTCTTATAGCCAATCGTCGAGTGAAAATCCATTAGGTCCATTGGCTGTTAGTGATGATAGTGGGTCTGATGAGATGGAGATGAACGATGAGTCTTCTGAGGATGACAATATTGATGTTGTGAACGATGTTGGCTTAAGGTTTTCAACCTTGGTCATAATCTCGGGTTTGATGATAACAAACATGGAACTAGTGTTTCATTGAGAAATCTTTCAGGTTCCTAGTCGGTTAGTGCACGACGTCCTCGATTGGAAATATCGAAGAAATTAGAAAATCGGAAGGACGTTGGTCGACGCGCTCGGATTCGTCACGAAGATAGAGTACAGGTTTAGAGTGTCTAGTTTATGTTGTAAATCCTCGTGATGATGCATAAGAACCTAAAAACTATCCCCGAATCCCAAAACATGAAAACTCAAAAACCACCCTGAAACTCACTAAGCCTAGGGAGCTCCTTGGAGGGCTATATGACCTAGATATTTTCCTGACACAAAAAATAGCGATAATTATTTCTTGGGTAGAAATTAGATAACAAGATATTTTTAAAGATTTTTTGGAAGCCTTTAGTCTACCTATATTTGACCCGAAAAATTAGGAATTTTTCATTTTTCGAAAATTTGTACTAGACCCCAAAAAACTAGAATTTGATTCTTAAGAATTTTAATTTTTTAGATATTTTTAGAATCCAATTGGGGGTAATCCATATATAACATTTATATTTTAAAGTTATTAACTTAAAGTTAATAAATGTTATATAAGTAGACTTAGCGAAGATGGAACTAGAAAATGAACAAACCAAGCAAAGAAATATGCCCTGCCCAGGTTCGGTCGACCGACCGAAGAAGAAGGCATTTCGGTCGACCAAACGATGCTAGAATTTGGTAGTAGCCAATTCGATTGACCAATCAGTCGACCGAAGTTGGTCAAAAATTGGCAGTAGCCAATTCGATCGATCGGTCAGTCGACCGAAGTGTGCCAAAAAGCGACAGTTTGCTTTCAACCGATCGACCGGTTGACCGACGATCGATCGGATAGTGAAAACGACTAGTTTTCCGCTCGTTGATGAGCCGTTTCTTGTGAGGGGTTATAAATACCCATCCCAAACTTATTTCTAGCCTTCTAATGATGCTTCTAAGCTTCAAAGAGCCACTCATTGCATCTCTATAAGAATTCTTGAGCCATCTTTGCTAAGAGCCCTAGTTTTGATCTCCACTTGTTGATTTAGCCTTGAAGCTTCATAGATTCATCTTCACAAGGCATTAAGAGGACTAGGGAGTTTCTTTTGGAGCTAAGTACTTGTTGTTTGATTTATTGCTCCAACTATAATTGTATTTTGTTGTTTATTTTGATTGTATATGAACTTGTGTAAACTTAAAGTGCTAGGTTGATTGAGTTGGTGGTTGCCTTTGTGTTAAGGCTTAAATCCATCATTGTAAATTTAGTTTACTAGAATTAGTTGAATTGTCCCTTAGGTTGAGGTGGGAGAGTGCTCTCGGTAGGAAGGCGAGATACTTTCGTGTGTGGAAGTGCCTTCGGTTTGAGAGCGAAGACTTTCCGGTTGTAAAGTCCTCTTTGTAAGGGAAACGATATAATCTAGTAAACTTAGTTTGGAAATCCTAAGTGGGGGGCTTAGGTAGTGGAGTAGGCATTGGGGCCGAACCACTATAAATATTTGTGTTAGCATTATTTTCATTCTGTATCGCATTGCTTGTCTTTATTACTCGCTTTCGCATTTAGTCGTACAATTATGAATTGCCTAAATAATTTAAGAAATGATTAAGATCGAATTTAGGCTAATTGATTAGTTAACACACTATTCACCCCCCTCTAGTGTGGCCATTTCTAGAGCGGGTCGTAGATTGAGATTTCACCATCTCCTCTACATCGTCTCTCGATCCGAAAAATGACACTAGAGAGTTTAGCTTCTTCACCTCCTAGGCTCGATGCCTCAAACTTTGGTCTTTGAAAATATAGGATGTACACATATTTAAAGACTAAGGGTTTTGGTGTCCTTAACATGTTAAGACTAGAATTCATTGAACCTAAGATTGACATGCATGCTTGGAGTGAATTAGATAAGAAAATGTTTAAGTATAATGGAGATGCCATGAATTTTATACTTTGCACATTACCAAATGGCATCCTAGAAAAAGTCATGCATTTCTCTTCGGCTTATGATTTATGGGTCACTTTAAATATTTTATATGATTATGCCAAAACCGAAGAGATTGACACTTTTGATGAAGGTGGTGATGACAATGATCACTCACTTACTACTAATCTCGGTTTTGATGCACATAGTGCTTCTAGTCAAAGGAGCAACTCTAAGAGCCGAAAACGAAAGGTGATTTGTCATGCTTGCAAAGAAAAGGGCCACATTAAGAAGAATTGTCATTCATTATTGAACAAGGCAAATAAGAGGTCAAAAGCTTCTAGATCATCATCTCATTCAAATGAAGCATCCTCTTGCAATGACTATGAAGTTACTTCAAAAGTTTGCCTCATGAGTATCAATCATGAGGTACACTCTTTCCCTTCTAGTCATAATAATGATAATGATAGTACTAGCTCTTCTAGTTCATTCAATATGTCATATGAAGAATTAGTTGAGGAATGTCAAAAAATGTATGCCTTGCTTGTTAAAAAAGATAATGAAAATAAAAGAGTGAAGAAAGATAATATAAGGCTTAACTCTCATATGGATGAATTAAAACTAGATAATGAGATAATGAAATCTAGTTCTTTTGATTTTTCCCATGATAGGTTGAAACTTGAGTTTAAGGACTTAAAGCTTGAGAATGAAAATTTGAAACTTGAGAATTCAAAAATTATAAGTCAAAACAATAATTTGAAATCTCAATCTAAAGCCTTATATCAATCTCTTGATTCATTGAAAAATGAGGTTGTGTTCTTAAACAAGAAAGTAAACGAATTAAAAATTGTTTCATCTCATAAGTACACTAGAAATGCTTATGTAAAGAATGCCCATGTTCATCAATATTCTCATGCTATGCATTCTACCATTAGACCTCATGATCATAAGAAGAAGAATGATTTCTCTAAGAATGCTCATACTCATCATGTCAAGCATTCTAATGATATTTCTAATGTTCATAGCAAAAATGAAAAGAAATTCAATGGACATTGTTTTTGTTGTGGTATTTTTGGCCATACTATTTATGATTGTGCATTCAAGAAAAATCCAAGTGTAGCTATGACACTTTGAATTCCTAGGCCATATAATCCCCAAGGACCCAAATCAATTTGCGGGTACCAAAGATCTCATGTTCTATTGTAGGGGGAGCTACCACACAAGGGCGAGATGAAGTTGGTTGATTGAAGTTGCTTAGGGATTCAAAGATTGTACCATTTCAAAGTTGCAACTTCAAGTCATCATGATGCCTTGGGTAATGAAATTGTTGGCATCAAATACTTTGGTATCATCTCCTATACCATATTGCTTAAATTATAGTTGGAGTTTGATATATGCTTAATATTAGTAGATTTTTCGCTCTTGATAAAGTTTTGAAAACGTTTTTGATTTTTGATTTTCGGTCTCTTCGAAGACCTATGTGGCCTGTAATGGGCCTAAGCGACCTTGCGGTTCTAAATCGCAGGCTCATTGTGGCCTTTTGGTTTTCAACCAATAGGAAGAGTTGGAGATCAAGTTTTCATATTTATTACTCTTGTGATCTCTTAAAATTCGTTTTGATATGACCTGATTTCATTTAAAATGGATTTCGAACTATTTAGTAAAGTTGGATTTTGAATAAAATCTTTGATGTTTACTTTGCTATCTAGAATGATTAACTTGCTTGAAATAATTATGCAATTATGTTACCAATGATTTCCTCATGCAAGTTGAATCTAAGGTTAAATGGAAGACTAATTAGAACGAAAAAGATTAATTTGGCTAAAATTTCAAGTATGGGGTATGATTTCAATTTTCATAAAATCTTAGTTTAATATCTCAATGTTAATGCTTTATCGATGTCTCTATACTCATGATTAGATTTGCATGATAAATCTTTGAATTCTCATGAGTAGGTAGAATTTTAGTACTTAGGCAAATTTCATTAAATGAAACTTATTCTATGTTGATATTCATTATTAGAGATCTTATTTTTAAGTCCAAACTAGTTAAACATGTTTAGAGATCTTACTTTTCAAATATTTCATATTTCAAGATCTCTTTGATTCATTTTGATATCATGATAACTCCTTAAAATGAATCACTACTATCTAGCATATGTTAAGACTCTTAAATGAAACTTTGCATTGAACATTTGCTATTTAGTAAATTAGCTTGCTAGTTGGTATATGATTTCATTATGATACTAATGAAGCCTACTTGCAAGTTGAGAAAGTGGTAAAATTTGGAAGGCTAAAGAAAAATAGAATGAAAGTGTAAATTTTTGAATTTCTTAAGAAATGAGGCATGAATTTCATTTTGGTAAAATTCTTGCATAACACATCTATTTTCTTGATTAAATGATTTCTCTATGCTCATGAATGATCTTGCATGATAATTGATTGAAATCTTATGAGTAGATAAAATTTTGATACTTAGGCAATTTCATGAAACATTGTTTGAATGAAATGTGTCATAGGTAGAATTTATGCCCTAGTTAACATTGAATTTATGTTCGTCTTGGTGACAATGGTGATGGCCGGACAAACATTGGTTATGATAGGTGATCATTAGGATGTGCATAATGATAGGTTTAGGATTGATGATATTGATGGTGAGCATGATGCTGACCAAGCTGTGGACATTAACATTTCGGGTGAGAATGATGGCGGTGGTGGTATGGAACATGACACAACCCATGACAATTCAGATGAGGAAAAGGATGTTGGTGAGGAAAGGGAGTGTCAGGGTGATGATCATGTTGACAATAATGCAATGGCCTCTTATTCATGAGTTATTCCTATTGCATATACGACATGCTTCCAAACAGTAGACACTAAAGAGTTTGTCATATTATCCTTTGACCACCTTTCAAGAGACAAAATTTTCCAGTCAAGGGAGGAGATGCAAACAACTTTAGAAATGTTCGCACTAAGGGTCTGTTTGGATACAATTCATTAAGGGGAAGGGAAGGGAGGAGAGTGGAGGGGAGGGGAAGGGAAGAGAAGAGAGATTAAAAATTAACCTTGTTTGAATATAGTTTAATAATGGGAAGGGAAGGGAAGGGAAAAGAAGAGAAGAGAAAAGTTAACATTGTTTGAATGTTAGAGGGAAAGAAGAGGAATAAGAAAATCTTTTATTTAATAGATAATTATACTCTTTTTATTTCTCTGCCAATTATATATATCGAAAAGTATAAGGGGATATATAAATTGTAGAATAAATTTTACATCGAATTAGAATTTGGAAGACGATCGTCAGAACGAAGGCATGACAAGACTTCACGGTCTCTTATTCTTCTATTTTGCCATTCGTATTCAATAGGGATGAGAAGAAGCCACTAGGGTTTAATGAAATCTTATAAATTTATTAAAATAATAAGCGTAATTCATAAATTTATTTTGAATTATTTTTTTTATAATTTTATTCCTCACCATTTAACGGCCCAAATCGGGGGTTGAAAAAAAAAGGGTTTGGAGGGGGGGAACCAAGGTAAATAACCCCCTCTAATCCATTTCCTTTTCCATTAAAATCATAAAACCAAAGAAGGAGAAATTTTCACCTCCCTTCCCTTTCCCTCCTTTAACCCCAATCCAAACAGACCCTAAAGGAGAAGTTTGATTTCAATGTAAAAAAAGTCAAGAAAACTCGTTATGTGGTTGGTTGTAGATACATTGAATGCAATTTTCAAATACGTGGTAGGAAGTTGGTGAAAGAATGAGATTTTTGGCAAGTAAACAAGTTTGTCGGACACCACACGCGTACTGTGGATGGTTCATAATTTTGTGTTAGGAAGGCAAGCTCAGAAATTATTGGAAGAATTATGCTATCCAAGATTCAAGAGAATGTGCATAAGCAATATACCCGCAGACGTAATTAATATCATGAAGGATGACTGGGAGTAGAGTGCACGTATGAGAAGACATGAGACGCGAAAGAGCATGCTATGACTCTTGTATTTAGTTCTCTAAAGGAGTCATTCCAACTCCTAACCTCGTATTTTCATGTGTTGGAGTGTGAAAATCCGGGTACGATTACATGTGTGACCACAGACGACGCACAATGATTTCAATTTTGTTTCTAGGTTTACGGGGCTGCTATCCGGGGTTTCAAGGAGTTTATATGTCATATTATTAGTATTGATGTCACACATTTGAAGAGGATGTTCAAGGGTGTTTTGTTGATTGTCAAATGCAAAGATGCAAACGAGCAGGTATATAGTAATATGTCCCTTAATTTTAGTGAATTTTTTCATATTTCAAGATTTGCATCAATTCCGTTGTGAACCACTCCCCGGTTGTGATAGGTTATTTGGGGTTGTGGCGGTTGTGGAGGGTTATCCCAGGTTGTCTCGGCTTGTACCAGGTCATTCTCGATCTTGATGTGTTGTTAACTTGCCCTGATTTTTGGTTTGGAAATTGCTACCGAGATGTTTAGAACTTCTGGCAAATTGTCCCTGGTTATTTTTAGTTACTAACGGTTGTAGCAATATGTACCTTAATTAGTGAAATTTCCAGATTTCAAGATTTGTAGTTAATGACAAAGTCTCTTTTGTTGGTTAAACGATCAGGTTTATCCGCTCGCCTTTGGTATTGGCCATGTAGAAGATTTTGCCTCGTGGTCTTAGTTTCTTACGCAACTTCGTCGTGTGATTGGATGTCCTGAAGGACTTATGTTCATATCTGATGACAATCCAAGCATTCTAAAGGCTATTCGACATATTTACCCAGATAATTCAACTCCCAAGGTCTATATTTTTTTCCATTTGAAGAACAAGTTTAAATTACAATTCTCGGATGTTGTTGAGAAGATGTTTTCTAGCAATGTAGCTAATTACTACAAGGAAGCTGATTACGAGATATATATGAAAAAACTAAAAATTGTTAACGGTATGGCATAACAATGGTTTATGAATAGGGCCCGAGAGATAGGCAAGATAGGCACGTGTGAAGTCAATGTTGAGGTGGTACACCGGCATGACATCGAAAATTGCAGAATGTATGTACTCAGTCCTCATAAAAGCAAGAAAAATGCAAATAACCATCATGATCGAGTACATTAGTGACTGTTGTGTGATATGATTCCAACAACGATACAATGATGTGTGTGATGTGAACACAAATCTTAGTAACCATTACAATCATTTGATTCTTGAATTGGGTGAAAAAGCGAGGCACTACCAGACGTGAAAATTTTTTTACACATGAGTTTCTTGTGTTAGATGATGAAAATATGGAACTGTAGACTTTTTAAACAAGACGTGTACTTGTGGGAAGTTCCAGATAAATCTAATGTCAAGCAAGCATACCATTGCGACATTAAGGTATGGATATATGTTTAGTATTCCATTTAACTTATTTATTATTCACTTTACTAATAGTTCCTTCTTATTTTTGCAGCATGTACGATGGTCATCGCAAACCCATTCATTTTTGCTCAATGTATTACAAGACGGAGGCATGTATGAGATCTTATGCTTCGTCCATTAGACTAGTTCTGCATCATAGTGATTGGCAAGTCCCCCTAGGCGAAAGACGGAGTTATTTTGCCACCCCCTTGGCGAGGGCAAGTGGGAAGACCTAAGGCGAAAAGGATTCGATCTGCCAGAGAGTTTGATCCACAACGGCATTGCAGACTATACGGAGGTCACGGTCATAATAGACAAACTTGTCAACATCTCTTTGGAGTGCCCTCAACAACTCCGTCAACATCTTCTACACATTCGTCAACATCCTCTAGTCAGCAAAATCGTAGACGACCAAGACTTGTTCCAATTGTGGAGTGCCCTCAACAACTCCATCAACATCTTCTACACATATCTTAGATTGATACTCGTTTGTCCGTCTATTTCCATTTTAGCAATTATCTTGTGCAGACTCTTTGGCTTCTTTTGGGTTGTCCAATTCAACATGCGCAGACACTTAGAACCACTAGCCCGCTGTTCGTTATATATTAGATGCTGATAAGCCGGAATCAAATTGTACCAATATATGTGGGTGTACTAGTATCAAGTTGCGTGTGACTACTAAAGTGCATGCCCCATTATTTGTGCCTATGGGAGCCTAAAGTTGTCTTTAATAAGATAGCATAATAAAGAAAAAAGGTGATCTCTTTAAACCCACCTACATGTCTACGGATGAATCGTTAAGCTTTGTGGCTTAGCGAATATTCAATATGAGGTGTACGTTGTTTGAGTAAATAATAAGCAAGCGCAATAAAGGTGTTGTGAGATTGATCCATGTGCGTTCAAAACCATTGGACTGGACTAGTACCTTTGGGCCCGGCCAGATTAGGCCCAGAAGCGTCCACACACATGAACCAGACTCAAGTCAAGCCACACGGCTTAATTAGCCCGAGGGCTCCACCTGGCCAAACAAGGATAGTTCTGTCCTCATTAATTATGAGAGATTCATCATTCACGAGCCCAACATCTTCGGGATCAGCCTTGACCCATTATGAGCAACATCCCTACGAGATTATCGGGTGGCATCATCGCCAATCATCCCTCATTCTGCATTATATACAGACATCACACGCCTCAGGTACCCTAGATTCCAATTTCTATTACCTCCATCTCGAACATATTCTGACTTAAGCATTGGAGTGTCTTTTGCATACCCCCGTGCGCCGGAGTTGCACCTGATTAGGAGACCCATTTGGTCGGACTACATCGCTCCGACTTTAGGCAAGAATATTTGGCGCTCACCGTGGAGGTGAGTAAATCTTACCTGCCCCACAATGATTGGTACTCGGAGTTAAGTGAACACCGCACCCTAGCGGTGACGTTCCCCCACTACGTGAAGATGTTGAAACAGTGAAGAGTGACGCTCCGGCACCAGCCAACCCCTCACCAGAAGAATCCCAGCATCTGATAAACGACATTAAGACGGAGAACCACCGATTAGTAGCCCCGGTCGAGATGTTGACGCGGTCCCGAGAACAACATCCTACCGAACACGAGCGCCATCGCTCAGAGCGCGAGGACGACAGTCACTCAGAAAGAATGAGACTTGAGTTTTGTTCTTCAAGACGAGGTCTTCCGCATGCATCATTGAAGAGGAGAGGATGACACCAAGGTTACATAGGCTACTCCTCCTACTGGCATCGATTCAGAGCCCTTTGTCGAAAATATCATGGCAGTCCGCCTCCCGAACAACTTCAAACTGTTGATCACCCTACGACCATACGACGACACAGGCGACCTGATCAAACACCTAACGATGTTCAGGTCTATAATGCTCCTCAACGAAGCAACCAATTTTATCCTCTATCGAGCCTTTCCGACCTTTTTGGTGAAGGTCGCTCTACTCTAGTTCTCTACCCTTTCACCAAGGTCGATACACACCTTCCAAGAGCTCTTCGAGTATTCACCAACCAATTCTCTTCACCACAGATCTACTCCAAAATCGAGGATGCCCTCCATTACATCAAGTAGGGATAACACGAGTCATTATGGGACTACATGAAGAGATTCTAGGCCACAGCCATGGAAATTTATGATCTCGACCCACGCGTCGAGTTATTTTACTTCAAACACGGGCTGAAGCTCAAACACTTCGTGTACTAGATTACCCTGGCGAAGTACACTTTGTGTACTAGATTACCCTGGTGAAGCCGAAGGACATGGCTGAGTTCTGGGAGAAAGCCATGAATCTCAAAGAGATGGAAGAACTTTGAGAGGTCGGAAAGGTTTTAGGGTATCCTTCCGACCTATCTCCGGGTTCGACAAGTACACACATTTGAACACCAGACGAGAGACCATCATTCAGGAGATCTATCATCTGCAGTTGCTTAGACCTCCCAGCGGCCCAAAGAGGCCAAAACCCTCGTCTATTATTGAGAAGAGCAAAAGATGTGAGTTCCACCGAACCTACAGATACATCACAGAGGTGTTGTGTGAAACCCGACACTAGAAGGGGGGTTGAATAGTATCCGTCCCCTTATTTTAATTTTCTTCTTACTCAATTTTATCTTTACTTAATGCAATTGTTACTTACTGATTAATGTGATCAAAATTCAATAACAACGATAAAAGCAAGTAAGAAAGCAATGCAAACAAGAATGCTTATAGTGGTTCGGCCAACCACCTACTCCACTATCTTGGCTCCTCACCAAGGATTTCTAGACACTACTTTATAGAATTTATGTTTTCCTTTGAATACAATGAGGACACCCTTCTCACCACTCGGAGAACACCTCAATCCTATTCATCTAGGCAAAACACAATTCTATAAAGCTATCCCTAAGTGTTTCCTAGCACACCTAGCAGCTATCTCAACTTTGAAAATAAGTTACAATACAATTCAAAATACACAGAAAGAGCTTTAAGAATGAAAGATTAACCATGGCTTCTTTCCACCGCCTTCACGTCTCCAACTTGCAATAAGATTGCTCTTTGATTTGCAGCACAGTTGAAGAAGCAGAGGACCAACAGCGCCTGAAATTCGTTGTCGAAGGAAGCAGAGACGCGTGCGCAAAACTTTTTCTTTGAAGGCTTAGAAAACTTCTTTGATTGCTCAATAATGGTTCTAAGAAGTGTTAAAGAAGTTAGGTGAGGGGTAGTTATAGCCCCTCACTCGAACAACTCACTCAACGAGTAAAAAAATAGTCGTTGAAGCCGTTCGGTCGCTGGTCGGTCGACCGACGGATCGATCGCCAGTGCGACCGCTGGCTGTCTGTGAGAGCTCGATCGACCGACGGGTCGATCGGCTGACGTAAATTAATTTCTTTCGACATTCGGTCAACCTATCGATCGGCCGAATGACTAGAGCCAGGGTCGTGCGAATAGGCTATCTCCAGTCCGATCGACCGATTGGTCGACCGCTACCATTCTGCCCATTTTTGTCTTCTGTCAGTCGATCGACCGGTCGACCGACGCAGCCTTATATTTTTTTCTTCTCCAACTTCGATCGACCGGCTGGTCGACCAAATGGCTGCTACCTATTTTTATCAACATTCGGTTGACCGGCCGGTCGATCGAATAGACTGCTTTGGCAAAGAACTGCCTCGTTCGGTCGATCGAACGGTCAATCGAACTCAGGCTGAGGCTGACTTCTCCTTATATTTTTACATGCATTTTTTTTGGGTTTAGTTACCAAGTTTCAACTTTGATAACTTTACAACTTTGGCTTGCGATAAACTGAACCTAGGGGTATATTACATGAATTCTACTTGATCTAATCCCGAGCCTTTCTTTAACGATTTCTTCTTCCGTTTCTTTGACGATCTTTTCCTTCGTCTCGTTTGAATAGATTTGACATGCATATCGCAACCTCAACCTGAACTCAAAACTTCACACTTGGATTAAATACATATTTGTTATCATCAAAATAATGATCGAGGCTTAAGAGAGACCTTTAAGCCAACAGGAGGAGTGCATGGTGTTTCGAGATTAAATCAAGCGAGTGATCAGAGAAGGCCACCTGGATCGCTATGTCCGTTGCAGACGAAGCCCTAACCAAGACTGACAAAACTATGACCACTATTGCTAGAGTCCGAGCAAGACACCCACCGCCCTCCGTGGCACGACGAGCAATCATGACAACCGCAGAGACGAGCAACTGAACACCGAAATCCGCAGTCATGAACTACATAGAGGGTGGATTCATCGGAGGAGGCGAGACGAGCTTAGCCAGAATGGAATCACTCCAAGCCATCATGGCAATTGACAATGCAACTCGTCCACAAAGGCCGCACGCGCCTACCCTGATAATATCTTTCTATGAAACCGACTTTCATGGAATTGATAAAAATTTGCATGACCCTATTGTTATTTCCGTAATCGCTAGTGATTTTCTTATCAGGAAAGTCCTAGTGTAAGTCGAATGACCTATACTAGGGGGGTGAATAATAGTGTAAGTCGAATGATTTTCTTATGTCTAATTTCGATTTTAATCAAATCTTGATTACTTAGGCAATTCTCAAATTCAAACAACAAGCGAAAGCAGTAAATAAGGCAATTAAGCACAAGCAAAGTATCAATGCTAGCACGATGACTTATAGTGGTCCGGCCCCAATGCATAGTCTATTATCCAAGCACCCCGCTTAGGATTTCTCTTGCAATCCACTAGATTAAAGTTCCTTACAATGAAAAATTTTCCTTGGAAAGTCTTCGCTCTCCCACCGAAGGCACTTCTACACCTAGAAGTCTTCGCCTTCCTACCGAGAGTACTCTCCCACCTCACTCTCTCCTAAGGACACTCTACTCCAAGATTACAAGGGTGGACTTATGTTTTAACACCAAGGCTACCACCACACTCAACAAACCTAACAACCTAGGTTTACACAACTTGTAAAACAACAAATAAACCACAAAATAAATAAGTAAATGAGAGCAAATAATAAACAACACAAACTTAGCTCTCAAACGTACAACGAATCCTAGCTCATCTTGATGCCTTGATGATGAATCAGTTTAAGCTCAAGGGCAAGAAAGTAATGGTTAAAACTAGGGTTTAGAAAGAATATCTCAATCAAAGCTTAGTTTAGGATCGATCATATAATGACTCAATGGGTCCAAGGGTTCATAGAAAGGCTTTCAAGGCCTTTAAAAAGGCAGAACACACCAGGGATCTCGGGCTCAACAAAATGAAACAACTAGAAAAAGAGTCGTTGGCCTGTTCGGTCGACCGACATCCGATCGATAACTTGTAGTTTAGGCTGGTTGCTAATTATTCACAAGCCTTATCTACATTCTTAATTTTAAGTTAATGTCTCTATTTATTTTTATTCTTAATTTATTAATTTTAAAACATAAATGTAAATAAGGAAATACCACCCCATTTGGATTCAATAAAAATATCAAAAATATTAAAATCCTTAAGGATCAAAATCCAAATTTTGGGTTCTAGACTTCTAGTACAAATGTGTGAAAACCAAAAATTTTAAAATCTTTCAGGTTAAATATGTATAGGTTAAAGGTTTCCAAAAGTTTTTTAAAAATCGGTCTTTAACTTATTTCTACCAAAGGAATAATTACCGGGACTTTTTGTGCCAATAAAATATCCAAATCATATAGCCCTCCAAGGAGCTCCCTGGACTTCAAAAATTTTTGGTCCATTTTTTGATTTGTCTAGTTTTCAAGTTTTTGGGGTTCGGGTTTCAGTTTTTGGGTTCTTATGCATCAAATAGAGGATATATATATAATCTAAACACTCTATACCTAGACTCAAACTTCTTGATGAATTTGAGTGTTGACAAGTATCCTTGTTGATTTCTTCGATTTCACTATTTTTTTCGATCGAAGACATCACACTCAAACTAATATGGAGTCTGAAAATATTTCTTGCTCAAACATTAGTTTCATATTTGTTATCATCAAAACTGAGATTAAGACCAATGTTGAAAACTTTAGGCAAACTCCTAGTAGACCAAAGGAGCTCAATCGATATCCTGTTCTACCCCACACTCGAAATGATGTGCATCAGCAAAAATTCACTCCATTCCTTACCTTGGAAATTTTGTCGGCTTCTTAGGAGAGCGAGTCAACATCAGAGACTACTTATGGCTGACAATGACATTCGGCTCCCCACCAAGAGCGAAGTTGGTGAACATTCAATTCCTCGTTGTCCAATGTTCAAGCCCCTACCCCATGATTGTTCATCAACTCAAAAGAAATAGATAATTTCTCTTATTTCGTTAACGTGTATGCCACGGAAGAAGAAGAAAGAACATTCCTTATCTCACTTATCCTTTAAATATTGTGATAAAACTAGTATGCTATTATATTCCAATTCATTTCTTCTTTGTCGACTTATACAACTGTTATATACTATCATTTAGTACAAAACTAAATAATTCACATTTATTGCTAGTTATAAATTTGACAAGACTTAATCATGACCGTATCCATTTTATTAATCATTGCCTTTTCGAGTGGCAAAATTTTCAATATAGTCAAAGAATATGAGTCTTATTTGGATACATTGATTTATGATTATGATTCATTCAACTTTCCATATTGTCGAAATATATCGGTGTGTCGATTTTAAATTTAATATGAGACTCATAATTGGTTCTTTCAATAGGTTTTGAAGTTTTTGAGATCCGTAGTCGATTAACTTCCTTAAATCTTAATTACTACATATAATTTTCGACTCCTTAAACTACAATATTTTACGTGCTAACATAATATTTGCGAACGATAGATGATAAATCTAACTCTTTGGAATATCAATTTAAAAAAAAGCTTCTTCTTCGTATGAAAAAGTTATTATAATTTTGGGCTTTTATTTAACTTGAACAGAGTTGAGTTGGATTTTCACAAATTAAATTATTATTTCAAATTATATGATTTGAAAATAACAGGTCGGATTGGATTTTACATAAAAAGTCGACCCAATCCCACCCCTACGTAGACAAAATGAGAAAAGGGAGTTTTTGAGGGAATTGGGAATTTGAAATAAGTGAAGTAGATTGGAAATAAGTTTCAAGATACCGGGCAAACGGAGAAATGGTTTTTCATGGCAAGTTGGCAACCGATTTCAGCGAAGAAAAGGAAAAGAAAAATGATTTAAGGTGCCAGGTGTCGAGCGGATGAAAAGAGCTGCACGTGATATAGGGTGGAGACCGGTTCCACTCAAGCCTTTTAACCCATCTCGAGTCTATTATTTATTATATTTCTTTCCTATTACTTTCTGGTCTCCTCCACTACCATCTCCCTGCACTTTCTCTCTCCCCGTTCGAGAATAATAAGATTCCTTCTCTTTCCTAATCTTTTGCTCTCGATCCCTTCCATGGCGGTCGCCATGGAGAGCTTCTCGATTCGGTGAGTTTTTCCCATTTTTTTCTCTAATTATTTCCTTACCTTTCGAGATTTTGATGTTAATTTTGGTTTTGTTTGCGCGTTGGAAGGGAGTATACGGCGAAGATGAGGGGCGTCGACTACGACAAGTGCTGGCCGTTTTCCGAGGAGAGAGGCGGGCGGACGCTCCCTCCCATGCCGGTTCAGAAGTTCCGGTGGTGGGCTGACGAGGTGCGGATGGCGCGATTGGGCGGGGAGGGCGGCGATCGGGTCGATCAGGAGAAGAAAGCTACTGTGGATGAGGCTGCGGATGGACGGGAAGATCCTATGGTCGAGACTGCTCGTGTCGCCCGGGCGTGCGATGCTACTGAGGCTTCAGTGGAGGAGAGGCCGCTGAGAACTCTTTCCTCCAGGGCGAAGCCACGGACGCCCAAAAAAAGATCGATTCTTGAGCTTTTTGCGGTTGCGCCCCCGGTTCGTGGGGTACAAGAGCGAGACAAACGAGATATAGAGGGCGGCGGGAAGCAGCAAGGAGTAACAGCAGTCGCGGCGACACATAGCAATTTGGGGAATGGGGACGGACGGGATTCGTTTGAGCAAAGGAAAAGAAAGAAGCGGGTTCAAGAGGGAGCAAAGATGCTGAAGGAAAAGATTGGGGCAAAACAAAAGTTGAAGGCCAAGGCGAAACCAATGAAGAGGAAGAAGAAGCACAAGAATGAGATCCTTGCTGCCAAAAAGGTACGTGGCAATTTCTAGGAAGGGCATACTTTACCCTCATCCTTCTCATCTCTGTTGGCAATAATTCCACCTCCTCACTCACTGTGCACAGTATGTGGCTGTAGCTGTCAGCTCTAGCTGTATGGATCTTATATCTTTCCTTTTTTATTTTTTAAATTTTTCAAAAAATGTTTTTCATCATAGTTTTCGTTACGTTTTGTGCTAGTGTAGATTTCTTAATCAAGTTATCAGGTTAGATCAGGAAAACTATTAGTGTATCGGGGAAATTTGGATCTTTGCTAACTTTTGGTGAACGGGGCTGCTTATATTTTATGTGGAAATCGAGCTTATTTGGGGATGTTGGTAACTGGAATCAGCTAGGACTTTTGTTCGTGAGTGATATATGGTAACTGATTGACATGGTTTATTGCTTGTGTTGCGGATATGAACAAAGCATTAGCTGACATGTTAGGCCTACGAAGTAGGATGTAGGTCGTGTGAGAACATTGCTCCTACCCCTCCATCCATTAATAGTGTTGAAGCTAAGGAGAGCTTTGAATTTTGTACTTGTTTCATTGCTGTGGTCCTAGCGACTTACATATGGGAACAATTTTGTACGTATTCATTTCTTTGATGAAAATTTTCGGTCTACTGTCTGGTTGCTGTTATCTTGAATGGTTAAGGAAAACTGTTTACCCCGACTCAAGAAATTGGACAAAAGATATTCTATCGTTGGTGGATAAAAAGGAGGAGCGCCTGGTTGCTAGCTAGAATATGTATAATCAAGATTCCATAGTTGAATATCTTAATTAGTTAATACCATACATTTTATTTAATTGGCAAGTTTAGTTATTCTATTGTTTAATTATTAATTCTGTCGTCTATTTTTGGATTAGTCCATTGATTGGTTTAGCCAGGTGTATAGTAGACACACATGGTTGTATATTTGGAAGGCTTTATTAAATAGAAACAAAACAATGAAGAGGTACCATTATGATCTATTATCTATATATTTTTCTGTAAACGTTCTAGTCTTTTACTCTTAAAATAGACTACTGTGAATCCAAACATACTCAAGCAATTTATACTATAGAAGCAGTCATATTTGTATGTTTGTTGAGAAGTTGGAATAGAAGAATGTAACCTTCTAAGATTTATTAAGTTTTCTTAGAGCAGGAAAATATGGAGGGATCAGAAACACCATAATATTATACTAATATAAGAATAATAATGATTACATGGTAACAAAGAAGTTACCAAACATAGATGAAAGGGGGGTATCATATGAAGCAAGGAGGGTAGGAATTACAAATACTAGTTTCAAGGTGGACATGCCACTTATCATTAAAAAGTAGAATATACATCCCGGAAGGAATGATTAAAGATAATGGTTAAACTCATATATGCTAGTACACTACAAGAATATCGATCATCGCCAACGACTCTAGCCGTTGCTAAGCCGTCAGTGATGCGTATCACCAACGGGGCAAGCCATCACTAAAGTCCGTGGCCGAAGAAACTGTCGTTGATAATTTGCAATGATCGCTTGAGCCGTTGCAAATAATATTATCAACGACAGCTCGTTCGCCTGTCACTGATATAACATTAGTGAGCGGCTGTCGCTAATGAGTTAGAGAATAGCGACAACCGCCCTAGCCGTCACTCATGGTTCGTTCGATTAGTGATGGCTTGGGTCGTTGGTGTGTGCAGTCGAAGTAACACGATCATAGGGGCCCTCTGGTCAACGTAGTCCCTCGTCCCTCGTCCCGTGTTGTCGCCGATGTATGCAGTCGAAGACTCTATCGGCGAGGGACGGTGGATGGTCTTGTCATCCTCGATTCGCATCTACATTTAGAAAACAAATACGTAATTTGTACAACTTTAATATATATAATTAAATTAAATTGTAATATAAACTTACCATGCGACGCATGTGCACGGCGAATGACACGGAACCCCCGGTGTGGCGAGCCCTCAAGCCCTCCTCCCCGGGCATACAATTTCTAGCCTTAGTCCGGGAGACCTCCCACAATCCTCTGATGACCAATAATCCACAAGTTGATCCCACACATTTGCTGGTATCCACTCGAGGCCGTGTCCATGAGTCTGCTCGATGTGGGTGGCACCCAACTTGCTCATCGTTGTGGACCGGGCTTGGTTCAGTTGCCCATTGTAGTGAGGGCGGGCAACTGCCTCCCAAGCTTTCACTACAAAGGGCTCTTGATCCTCCGCCTACGTGTAGCGTGCTTACAAAATAAAATGATAATATTAGTACATATGTTTATAATAAAAAAAATTAAGTTTTAATTAAGTCATACGTACTTGGAACTCACGCCATAACAACTCGGCGTGATTACATGGCACAAAAAAAATTAAGTTTTAATTAAGTTATACGTACTTGGGACCATGTAGGCCATGCACTGTGCATGAAACGCTGATTGAACCGACAATAGTCCTTGGTACCTCCTCATGCTTGAACCCGCACAAAAAAATTAAAAAATTATATATTGCAGTGTATATAAACAATTATTAATAAATAATACATTACCTATTGCCGCGTATTGTAGTATACGTGCGCGGCTGGCCCTCGGTTGGCAGAGGTGTGTAGTGGTTAGGTCCTCATGGCCTATGCTGTGATGTGGATGGACCCTTGTTGGCAGTTGTAGGTGGGACGAAGGCGGCAGAGGTGCTAGCCCCGATAGTGGCTTCTTGTTGTCACGATCTGCGAAAATTATGAAAAATCCCCCTCGAGGCATATCTATGGAATAAATATATATAAATAAATCATATATGTAATAAAAAATAAATATACAATCAAATAAATAATTAATATTCGTATACGAATATTACATTTATTCTTCATCGACATCGTCATCACCTGAATAATAGTCTTCTTCATTTTCTTCCTCTTCATCTGATTCTTTTTCGTCTTCTCCTTCCTCTTCTCCTTTCTCTTCATCCAATGAAAATCAAAGATAAGAATTTTTTTTTTCCCGTTCTCAAGACTAAATGTTTTAGAGTGTTCCATACAATATGAGCAAGATAGTCTTCTATGTGTGCTCCAACCAGACAACATGCCGTAAATAGGGAAATTATTGATTGTCCACAAGATATTAACTCTTAAAGTGAAATTTTGTTTCCGATGACAATCATAAGTGATTGTTCCTCTAGTCCACAATGTTTTTCAATTCATCAATTAGGGGTCTAAGAAACACATCAATTTCTTTTCGTGGACCCCTAGGACCAAGAATAATCATTGAAAGAAAGATGAATTTACAATTTGCCATCACGACTTCTTGAAAGCCAGCTCATGTACTGAGCAGTTTTTCCGACATGAATAACCTTTAAAAGCCTTGATGTCAGTGGAAAATAACGAAACACCTTAAAAGGAATGTTTTTTTTTGTCGGGACGACATCTTCTCCTTGATTTAGGGCATTCATTTAATTGTGCGTTTTCTTTATAATACAATACATAGTTGTTAGGGCACGCATGTATCTTTTCATACTCGAGCCCTAATTTTTTCATCATCCTCTTCGTCTTATAGAAAGTTAGCTCTAAGTTGTTATCTTTAGGTAATGCTTGATGGAAAAAGCCCGCAAGCTGATCAAATACAACCTCACTAATATTGCAATCGAACTTAATGTTCATGAGTTGTGTCGTTGCCGATAATCTAGCGTATTCATTGCAATTTTCATACAAAGGTTCATCGACAACCTTCAATAACACATAAAATTCCACAACCTCTTTATTCGGTAATTCAATCTCTATCACAAGTTGTTCTTATGTGACATCAACTGCTCTAGTATTCGACAGTCTTAGAAATTGGCTTGATGTTATCATTAAAATGAAATTGACCACCAAGACAATCAAGTATCATTGTTGTGTACGAATTACTAGGATTAGATGGAGGAACAGTACCAACGCTAGAAGATTTACCATGAGTTTTCACAATAGGATTGCTCGACATTTCGACATCATATGACTCTCCGTGACAAATCCATTGATTATATCTTGGTGTGAATCCCTTTGAATACAGTTGCATTTTGACAATTCAAACTCAAAAAACTAAGTGCGATGCTAATAACGATGTTCCCAAATTGTCCAATTAGGGACAATCCAAGAGTTGTATATCGTGTAAAAGATTATCTACTTCGTTTACACGAATATACAACCTAGCTCGACAACACGTACGTGACACGTATCAACTCGTTAATTTTAATTTAGTTATAAGTCGACCTAGCTAATTTATAACAATTAACAATTAACAAATTAATTGTTTATAGACTTGGGCTAATACTTGGACAATACTTGGGCAGCGATAATATAGACTTGCAATTTCGTAAGGAGCTGGAGGGACAATACTTGGACTAATCTTTTGGGTTGTAGATATTATATATTGATAGTAGGGATTGTTAGTTGCATTTGGTGGAATCCAACTGAAGTGGAACCATTTGGAGATTGCTCTCCCAATTGCCACTTGTTCGTTTTCCAAGCTTCGTTGATATGTAGTTGCTTCGATCCTTGAGATGGAAAAGCCTTGAGATGAATGTCATGTCAGATATTACAATGGAAGGCCTCCTACCATTGGAATCGAGAGAAGAGAAGCCTCGAATTCCTCCGCCTCCAGGCTTTGAGTTCGAGGTGCTCTCATGCTGGAGCTTCAGCCAATATGAGAACCGAAGATGAGTCGATACTACTGTTGTTGTCACTGCCATACTCAAAATGAGATCTCGTATTAATACGTACAATCTTGCTCAAATGCCGCTTGCTCTAAAGAAGCACGAATAACAACTGTAAGCTTTGGATCCTCTTCAAGATCATTATGATGACCTTAGAATTGGCATAGTGCACATCTTTGGTAGCTCTTTGGTCGAACTCTATTTTTTGTTCAACATCTTGATTTCGTTGCTCTCTCTTGTTGTTGAGCAGCTCCTTGAAGAGCTTTTAGAGTTTTTCTGGTGCTTTCGAGCATTTGGTCACGTTGAGATATCCTTCGGCCAAATGTTGCTTCAATTGGGTGATCCCTCTACCATGAGCAATGTATTCACAATGAAGACATTGTCCATGTTTCCTCTTCTCCAATCGATGATAGTGTTGCCATACGACATCTTTGTGCTCTCAGCGCTGCTTAAGCAAAATTTTAGGTTGGAAGTGGAGAAAGTGAAAGAGTTGAGAGGGAACGAGAGATATTTGAGAGAGTTGATTGAATGTTGTGCCTAATGAAGTAATGAGAGGTTTGAGGGCAAGCTTTAAAAAACTAGCCACAATGGTTGAATTAATCATTTGGGACTCGTTGGAATCATGCCCAACGACTAATTTATGCATGTGCTCGAGCATGTACCACTGGGTACATTTAGTCCACCTTAGTATCCAGCTATACCGGGGTACCAGTACTAGTTTTTCAAAAAACTTAAATACTGACCGTACCATTCGGTACAATACGATATTTTAAACTGTGGTACTAACTTGTCCTGTCCAGTCCCGTGCGCACCCGAGATTTCTATTTTCCATTTACCTCCAAGCATGTGGGATGGCTTGAGACCAAGCTTATTATCGCGACCAAAAAAATTTCGCGGTAGCGAACCTTGATATCGATATATCGTTTCGCGATCGATAAATCGTCCGCGTCGCGACATATCGACAATATAATATATATTATAAATATAAATTATAAAAAATATATAAAAATAATAATAGCATTATATTATTAATTTATTAATTATTATACAATATAATTATAGTATTATACATTGATTCCAGAACAGTTCTGGAATCAAAGATGGCGGAAGTGAGGCGCCGAGTTAGAGAAAAGATCGCCGGAAAGATCGCCGGAACATACCTGGCTAGAAAATAGAAAAGCGTCGCTGGAGAAGTGAGGTGCCGACGGGATGTGAGGAAGCTTCCTAGAGAGCCGCCGACAAGATGCGAGGAATGAGGAAGAAGAGGAGAGAGGCGTCGATCGAGCGTTACAGGGTTTAAGTTAGGTTTTTTTTTAAAAGCAATAATGTAGATAAAACTTATCTACAAGTTGGATGAAAAAATCGCAAAAAAATAACCCTGACCCAGTGGTGGAACCTTTCTTGGTCCACCGTGCGGGCCAGGGTTCGAAGTCTTGCAGCTGCTTTTTTTTTTTTTTTATGTAGCGCCCATCTCGTCGGGATCTCGTCCAAGATTGGACGAGATCCCGACGAGATATGATATATCTCGGGATCGCCTGAATCGTCCGGACGATACGGGCTTTTCCACCAAGACGACGATATCTCGACGAGATAGCGACGAGATGATAAGCCTGCTTGAGACCTATATATTTATTGTTAAACCTTTATTGTTTAAGAAGGCTAGGGCTGCATAAACTATTGTTGTGGTTAAAGGAATGTGTATACGAGCCAAGGGTGGAATATATTTAGATTTCTATAACTATATCCACTAGGGCTATTCATTGGGTTGAGTATACCCAACGAACCCGAGAACCCGACCCGTTGGGTAATCGGGTTTGTTCGGGTAAAATCTAACCATAATTGGGTCGGGTCTTGGATTCTAGATTTTGGAACCTGATGACCCGATGATTCGACTATTTGTATTTTTTTTTTTTAAATTACCAATCAGACTTACTACCTAATCACTAACCAACCAGATTGGACTTTGTAATGCAATTTGTTGGATATTATGACTATTTAGCAATGACTTTGGACATGCATGAAATTTGGTATTTGAAGTTTGATTATAATGCACTTGTAATTTTGATATAATGTATTAAATTTATTGTATTTTAGTTTCATTTTCTTAGTATTGAATTTATTGAATTTAAATTAGTACCCAATTAGCGGACCCGAACTAACCCGACCTAGTTCGGGTTGGGTTGGATCGGGTTTGAGAATTGAAAAGTCCAGAATCCAACCCAACCCAATTACTTTTAATTGGGTTGGGTCAATTTTTTTTCTCTAAAATCCGACCCGTGAACAACCCTAACATTCAGTATGGCTAGCTATGAAAAGGACCACCCTAAGAGTTAGTAATCCCCTTGCCGCAAGAAGATACTTGTGGAGGAATCATGATTGTTAAATAATCTCATTTGGTTAAAAAAGTTGGAGGTGCTGGTGTATATTTGGTTTGTAATGAAAATTCTCTATCTTCATTTGTTGTTATAGCCTGAATAAATCAACGGAAGCACTAACTAAACCCGTAACATTTGAATAATGTTTAATTAGTTTGAATATGAACAAGCTCGCCTAGTTTTAGCATACAATTGTTTTCTACATGTTGAAAAGCTTGTAATTACATCATTGTTTTAAATGGCCATCAATCCATATTTGTAGTAAGTAATTAAGTAAAACTTTAGAATAGATGGGATATTGAATGATAATTGTACTATATTTTACCATTCCCTCTTTTGTCCATTTTCTGCAAGATGTAGAAGAGTAACATTAATATCAAGGTTGCTAAAATCGCTAGCAAAATCGTAAGATCGGATAGCATAGATCTTACGATCCTACGATCCTAAACCATGCTAGCGATCCCGATCTCACTAAAAGATCGAAAAACATGAGATCAGACTGGGATCGCTTGTAAGATCGTAGGACCGTAAGATCATTGTTATCCAACTATCCTATACCATTTGTATTTCGGCCATTTTAAAGCAATTTCGGGCCGAGCCTAGGCGGGATGGCAATATTACCCATACCCGCGGATACCCGCGGATATTTACCCGACACGGGTCGGGTATGGTAAACATATTATACCCACGAGTATGGGTACGGGTATAAATTTTTACCCATTTAATAAACGGGCACGGGTATGGATACTATACTATCCACACCCGCGGATACCCACTACCTGCCAATATATATGAAAAATTAAATTTATAATTTTATATATTAATATCTAATGGAAAGTTTAAAAATAAATCTAAATATAATATATTTTTAGGGACATCAATTTTCAATTTTAGTTGAAAGTACTTTGATTTTAAATTTAATGTTGCATAAATGATTATCGCTATTTGTTAAGATAATTTTATGATTTATAATTTAATTGTTATGTAGTTTATTTTATGGATTAATGTTTCTCAATCAAGTTATTAATATTGGTGAAATGAGAATTATTGGTGGTATACTATTATAATAAAATAAAAAATCTTGTCATATATTAAATGGGTATCTGCCGATATCCGCGGGTATCAATTACTCGCGAGGGTATGGGTGATGGATACCCATCGCAGGTGCGGGTGCAGGTACGGGAGACGGGTTTAGTAAACGGGTGCGGGTGCGGGTGCGGCACTATCCGCCCCAAACTCGCCCCGTTGACATCCCCAAGCCCAGCTTATATTTTCGGCCCCATCCGAGACATTGAAGCCTCTAAACTCAAATTAGGAAAGGAAACCCTTCTTCTCATAATGTCGTGCAAGTTTCGCAAACAATGCGTTGCCAATTATAAGGCAGCCGGTGAGATGTTAATGCAAAAAATGAAGAATTTATTTTGGACTCCTTCTGCAGCTCATTGCATAGATCTTATGTTGGAGGATTTTGAGAAAAAAATTAAGCTCCATTACAAGACAATAATGAAGGGTAGGAAGAAGTTATTTTGGACTCCTTGTGCAACTCATTGCATAGATCTTAATAATGATTTGGATGATATTTGATCATTTTTTTCTTTTATTTTCTCTGTTGTTGCTTAATGCTTGTTATTTCTAATTCGAACCGTGAGTGACTTGTGATTTTGGAATTTGTGTTTTGATTGATAAATTGTGAACTATGACTTGTGTTAATGTTGTGTAATATGTTATGACCTTAAAATTATATATGCTTTATGTTAAATTGTATGAATAATGATTGATTTTGAATAGTAAATAAGAATTGTGAGTACAAATTCATAGAGATAATATTTTTTTTAATTGTTGGTGGGATCTTATGATCCTCAATCAGATCCTACTATCCTCGATCCTACGGCAACCTTACGATCTTGACAACCTTGATTAATATAATTAGTATTGATGTGGTTTTATGCCTTATGTTAACAATAAGATTCATCTAATCTTCACTAAGTCATCCCCTATGTATAAAAGGAGAAGACAATGATGTACAATAAGGAGGAACATCCTAAGCCAACATACACCAATATGAAACAAAGAAATAATAACATAAGATAAAGACAAAATAACTCTAACACTCTCCCTCAACCTGCTAAGCAACTACTTTTGTAAATACATGAGCAGTTTGTTCATGAGAAGGGGTTTGAGGAGTAACAATCTTTTTGGAGAGAACAACATCACGGATGAAATGACAATCAACCTTAATATGTTTGGTTCGCTCATGGAACGCTTGATTATTTGCAATATAGATGGTAGACTGGTTGTCATAGTGCATCACCATAGGCTCATTAGAAGGAAATTCAAATTCTTCTTGTAGGGTTTTAACCCACATCATTTCACAAGAAGTGTGTGTCATATTCAACACTAGAGCGAGCAACAACACCATGCTTTTTGCTTTTCCAAGTAAAGAGATATCCTCTAACGTAGGTGCAAAAGCCAGAAGTAGACATTCTATTACGGATAGAACTTGCATTATTAGCATCAAAAAAGCCCTCAACATGAAGATGTCCATTCTTCTTGTACCACAAACCATTGTCGGGAGATTTTTTTATGTAGTGTAGGATTCTTAGGACGACATTCCAATGACATATCTTTGGCTTCTGATGCCCGTAGCAAATGATATGTTTGGTATGATCATGGTGAGATTAGATGAGTTTGTCAATAAGCTTGCGATATCTAGCAAAGTCATCAAGGTTTTGATCTTCTATTATCTAGACTCAATTGGGTTTCATCAGGTTTGCACCCTAGCAATCCTACTTCAGCAAGTAGGTTCTTAGCATATTTTTTTTGAGATAATGTCACACCTTTTGCAGTGTAGGCAATTTCCATGCCAAGAAAGTACCCAGGGCGGCCCAAGTCTTTGGTCATAAAATGTTGCTTTAAATGAGCCTTCACTATAGATATACCATCTTCATCACTTATAGTAAGCAAAATATCATCCATATACACTCCAAGAATAACCACACTAGCAAAAGAATGATGTACAAACATAGAGTGATTTGCCTTGCTGCACTTGAGTCCAATACCATGTGCAATTTGGCTATGCTTATCAAACCATGCCCAGGGACTTTGTTTGAGGCAATAAATAGTTCTTCTTAATTTGCACTCTTGATTCTCCCCCTGAGCAACATACCTAGGAGGTTGCTTCATGTAAATATTTTAGATCACCATAGAGAGAAGCATTCTTGACTTCCATCTGATGCATGTGCCACCTTAAATTCACTGCCACATAAATAAGAATCCGTGCAGAGTTCAATCGAGACATGGGAGAGAAGGTCTAAAAGTAGTAAACTCTATATTCCTAGTGAATCCTTTTGCAACCAATCAGGCTTTATACCTATCAATAGTGCTGTCAATAATATACTTAACGGTGAAAACCCATCTGTAAACAACGGGTCGAGCCTCTCATGGAAGAGAAACGTCACGTGTGTTTAGCTTGAGGGCTGACATTTCCTCATCCATCGCTTGCTTCTACTTGGGGTCAAGAAGAGCCTCTTGATATGTCCTGGGAATGTAAACAATAAACAAGGACAAAGCAAGCATACGAAAGGAAGGTAAAAGATGAGTAAAGGAAACACATCTATTAATGGGATGAAATGTACAAGTACACTAACCCTTCTTAAGTGCAATAGGTAGGTCAAGCTCAGTAGGAGGTGAGGTGAATCTGATGTAGAGGCTGCTTCTTTATTCTTTCGCTGTTGGTAAACAAGGAGAGGTGAGGTGGTATCACATGTAAGAGCATGAATGGTAGATGGTGGAGAGGCTACAACTGTGGAAGAGGAGGTTCCAACATCTGGGAGAAAGGAGAAAGAGATGGTGGTAGATAGTAGGGTGTCTCCTCAAAGAAGGTAACCTGAGCAGATGTGAAGAGGCGTTTGGATGCCAGGTCATAACATTTGATCCCTTTTGGGCGCAAGAGTATCCAATAAAGACACATCTAACAACCCAAGGAGACAACTTATCATGACCTGGTCTAAGGGAGTGAACAAAGCATACAAAACCAAAGACCTTAGGCGGCACACTGAAGAGTGGTTGAGTCGGGTGAAGAATAGAGAAATGTGACTTTCCTCCCACGGTAGAGGAGGGCACTCTATTGATCAAGGTGGAAGTAAAAATCATGTCACCCTAAAAATATCGAGGAACATTCATATGAAACATCATGGTTCTTGCAACATTAAGGAGATGCTAATTTTTATGTTTAGCAACTCATTCTGTTGATTGGCGTAGGGACATGATGTTTCGTGAATAATTCAATGAGATGCACAAAAGGAGATAAAATCTGACTGCAGATATTCCTAGCATTATCAATGCATAAGGTTTTGACAGGAACACCAAATTGAGTCTTTATTTCATAATAAAAGTTTTGGAATACATGAAATACTTCTGATCTACACTTTAACAGAGATGCCCAAGTCATCCGAGTGTGGTCATCAATAAATCTAAAAAAGAAATTTGTATTCCAAACGACTGACCATAGGAGTAGGATCCCAAATATCAGAATGAACAAGAACAAAAGCTGCCTCACTACGACTATGTGAGTTGTGTGGGAAAGACACACGATGATGTTTATCCAACTAACAAGCTTCACATTGAAAGGACGTAGAAGACATAGACTCAAGAAGAAAACACTTCAATTTGTCAAAAGATGGATGATCGAGGCGATAATGTCACTCGTAAGGTGTGGCGAAGAGATGAGCAACAACAGGAGAGGTAGAGATTTTCCAGACCCCCACCAATCGTCCTCCTCGTCTGTAGATCTTGGATAACACTGAGAAGAATAAAAAGATTACAAAACATTTGAAACTTTTGGTAAGTTGACTGATGGACAGAAGATTTATAGGAAATTTAGGTATATAATAAACTTCATCGAAATGAACGTCATTAGAGGTCCTAACATACCCTAAACCATGTACATGTGAAGAGGACCCATTTGCAAGGTGTGGTATATTAGAAGATGAATGTAGGATAGAGAAAATCCTCTAATTACCTACATGTGTTTAGAAATCTCTAGGTCAAGGATCCAAGACATACTATAAGAGGCAGTGGCTGTAACGCCCGGAAGAAGAAGACATAGTAGAAGTAGAGGTAGTAGAGGAAGAACTCATATGTAAAAGTCTTTCATACTCAGCTTTGGATGTTGTCATAGACTCTATGCTAGGTTTCCATAGATTGGGTGTCACAAATCACAATCTATGGCTTGTGAGGAAGTGGTGGCCTGAGCTTGAGGCGGTTGACCAAATTTCTGCCAATAGCGTTAAGAAGGATGATTAAAGCAACCACAATGAGTGCAAGGAGGAAAGGAGTTCCTCCCATGATCACCACCACCATTCTTCCCACCACCACTACCTCTGCCCCAACAACAAGGGTAGAATGCTCAAGAATAGGAGTGGGTGTGTTACACCCATTTAGCAGCCACCTCAGCATCAATGTGGCAGCCAGCCACCTCAGCCATCCAACTCACATTACACACATGATGAAGGGAGATGGAGAATCAAGTATGAACACCGCATAAAGAAGAATAAAGGCAGCACTCAATTCAAGGATAAGAATTGAAGATGATTTAAGAGTGAGAATTGAAGACTGCTCATAATGACATTAAATAAAATAATGTAACTGCTAGTGAGCTTTAAAAGTGAGAATTAAAGCTGGTAATTATGGACAGAATATGTATTTATATGGGAAAGAATGAAGGAGAAAGAGCAGTTCTCAATTGCAGTGTTCTCTACTTCTACCCTCTACCTCTTCATCTTTCTCTCTCTCCCTCCCAGTCTTCTTCTCATCCAACTATCTTGTTGCAACACATTCCATCGTGGAGCTTGCAAACTCTTCTCGACCCCGAACTCGTGCCTATAGCAAGGTACTTGACAAGTTGGTATTAGATTTAGGCAAGGGAGAGACCTTCCAAGATCAGGTCCTGAACTTCATGCACGAGATAACTGCTTCCCAAGCCCATGACCGCGCTGAACGCGAGCAAGAACGCGCTGAACGTGGGCAGATCTTAGCCCAAGTAGCAGCTCTCTCAAAGGACATGGAGGCCCTTCGAACTCCGGCCACGGTGGAAGATGACAACGCCTCCATTCGTCGTGAAATGGCTACAGTTCAACGACTTGCCCCACCACCAACGACGGAAGGCATCCTTGGCCAAGTACCTCGGCGCCAAGGCCACCCACGTCCACTGGAAGAAACCGGCACCATCCACCTGCATCAACGATCACCTCGTTTCGAATTTCCATGCTATGATGGCTCAGAGGACCCCCTACCATGGTTAGCACGTTGTGATCAATATTTCCTCTTCCATCAAATTCTGGAGGAATCCAAGGTAGCTATTGCAGCGTACCACATGACCGACGATTCACAATTTTGGGTGCTAAAACTGATGTCAGACATTCCCCACCTCACATGGGCGGACTTCCAAGACTACTGTCATCGTCGCTTCGGGTTGCCAAGCCGAGGCAATAAACTGGGTGACCTAGCTAGTCTACATCAAACAAGAACCGTCCTCGATTATCAACGTTCCTTTTAACGACTCTTTGCTCGCGCCAACACACTATCCGCGGAACAAGAGGTCGAGTTATTTTTACGAGGTCTCACTCCCAACCTTCAAGTGCTAGTCGAAGCTCTCAACCCCGTGGACCTCACGGAAGCCATGAGACTCGCCCGCTTGTACGAGCGCGTGGCGTGGTCTCAAACGCCATATATGCTTCGTCGATCTTCCGGCTTGTTACTCCAAGGTTCCACTACCTCTTTCACCCCACGTGCCCCTACCAACCGTGATCCACTTGCTTCCCCTATTTCCCGACCGCCGATCAGAGGAATCCAACGCGGCCTCCCCACCCGACGGCTCAGCCAGGAAGACGCTGTTGCTCGCCGTCGGCAGGGCTTGTGCTTCCATTGTGACGAAGAGTGGCATCCAACTCACTGTTGTCGCCAGTTATACCTGTTGGAAATAGCACCAGATGTGGAAGCCGAACAACCGAGCCCGTCATTGCCCAATGAGGAGTTATTAAACCATGATGACATCATTCCCATGGCCGAGGTCAACATGGAACCTGCCCTATCCATCATGGTGTTACAGGGCACCCCACATCCTCAAACCATGCAGCTCGCCGGCACCGTTAACGGGTTACCCATCCGTGTACTCATCGATACAGGGAGTACACATAACTTCCTGAGCTCCTCGGTGGCGCATCGTCTTCACCTTCCTGTTCGTCATCGCAACGGCATCTCAGTGACCGTTGCTAATGGAGCTCGCCTCCATTGTCTTGGAGACCACACGGCGACTCTGCACCTCAACAACGAAGCCATAACATCATTTTTCATCATCGAACTCAGCGGGTTTGATGCTGTTCTTGGAGTACAATGGCTTCAAACGTTGGGGCCGATCACATGGGACTTTGACAAACTGAAGTTGCAATATGCCACTCCCAACGGCATTATCATGCTGCAAGGAATTCAGCCACAACAAGATCAGTACTTTTCGCAACTCATGACAGCGTTGAAAATGTTCTTATACTTTTTAGAAGCTTGTTTCAGGAGCCAATAGGATTGCCACCCTTTTGATCAAGGGACCACCTCATTCGACTACAACCACAGTCAGGACCGGTGGCCGTTCGTCCTTACCGATACCCATTTCGGCAGAAGGACGAAATTGAAGCTCAATGCCAACAACTACTCTAACAAGGCATCATTCGACCAAGTACATCCCCGTTTTCAGCGCCCGCCCTTCTTGTCAAAAAGAAGGATGGCTCATGGAGAATGTGCATCGACTACCGTGCCTTGAATGCCATCACAATCAAGGATAAATTTTCCGATCCTTGTCATTGATGAGCTACTAGACGAGTTACATGGCTCCTGCATCTATTCCAAACTCGATCTGCGTTCGGGCTATCACCAAATTCAGATGCATGAAGATGATGTGGAAAAGACCGCCTTTCGTACTCATCACGACCACTTTGAGTTCCTTGTCATGCCCTTCGGCTTGGCCAATGCACCATCCATTTTCCAAGCCTTGATGAATGACATTTTCCGCCCCATGCTGCGAAAGTATGTGTTGGTCTTCTTCGACGACATCCTCATTTACGGCCCTTCTTTAACTGATCATCTCATCCACCTCGACAACGTCTTCTCAACCTTAAGGCAACATCAATTATTTCTCAAGGAGTCCAAATGTACTTTCGCTGTCCCTACTATCACATACTTGGGCCACGTCATTTCTAACAAAGGAGTCAACACCGATACTCAAAAAATTTCAGCAATATCATCATGGCCTCAACCCGTCACAACCGCTGAACTGCGCAGCTTCCTCGGCCTAGCAGGTTACTACCGCAAATTTATCAAAAATTATGGTGTACTTGCTGCCCCTCACAGGTTTGCTCCGGAAAAACAACTTCAGTTGGGACAAAAAAGCTACAATCGCTTTTGAACAGCTCAAGTGCGCTTTCACCACAACCCCTACTCTCGCTCTTCCGGACTTCTCCCAACCTTTTGTAGTCGAATGCGATGCAGCCACTACTGGTATGGGCGCTGTCCTTCATCAAAATGGGCACCCCGTCGCTTATTTCAGCCGCCCATTTCCAGCCCATATGCAAAAACTCGCGGCGTATGAAAAGGAACTAGTAGGCCTCATCAAGGCTATCAAACACTGGACACCTTATCTTTGGGGCCGCCAATTTGTCGTCCGCACTGATCATTACAGCTTGAAGTATCTTCTTGAACAACGGTTGACCACTTATCCTCAACACCATTGGGTTTCCAAGCTGTTAATATATGACTTCCTCATTGAATACAAAGTCGACAAGTCTAATACAGCGGCCGACGCTCTATCACGTAAGCCTATTGCTGCCGGGTCCAATGCTGCTATTTCTTTTCCCCAACCGCACTTCATTTTGCAGCTCAAAGCCCAACTACAGTCCTCTCCACCAATGCAACACTTATGGAGGGATATCAAACTCATGCCACAACCATCCTTATGAACAGTTCGGGACGGCCTTATCTTCTTCAAAACCAGAATTGTTATTCCAGCGGCGTCTCCCCTCCGCTCCACCATCTTATCAGCACTTCATGATTCCACCCATGAAGGCTACCAATGTACACTCCAACGAGTATGTGCAGAGTTTTTTGGGAACACCTTCGCCGCGATGTACGAGAGTACGTCCAATCATGCGTCGTATGTCAACGCAACAAAAAAGATAGCTTACAACCGGCTGGTCTACTGCAACCGCTGCCCGTTCCACAGCAAATTTGGGCAGATTTATCCATGGATTTCATTGAGGGCCTCCCAACATCAGCGGGCAAGAATGTCATCTTAGTGGTGGTTGATCGACTCTCCAAGTATGCCCACTTCCTTGCCCTGAGTCACCCTTACAATGCAACCAGTGTAGCGCGTCTCTTCTTTGACCACATCGTACGTTTCCATGGGGTGCCGGAATCGATCGTCTTTGATCGCGATCCCACTTTCACGAGCAAATTTTGGAAGGAATTATTCACTCTATCCGGAGTATGCCTCAATTTCACCTCAGCCTATCACCCTCAATCAGATGGCCAATCCGAAGTCGTCAATCGCGGCGTCAAAGTCTACCTAAGATGCTTCACAAGCGACAGGCCGAAGAGCTGGACCAAATGGTTGTCTTGGGTAGAGTATTGCTATAATACGACATATCATACAGCTCTTCGCACTAGCCCCTTTGAAGTCGTCTATGGTCGGCCACCACCACGTCTCCTCTCCTACACAACGGGGACTACCAATCTGGACGCCGTTGATCAAGCACTATGTGATCGTGATGCTCACTTACAACTCATCCGTACTCGGCTTCAACAAGCACAACAAATTATGAAAAAGGCTTACGATCACAAACATCGTGACCTCCACTTTGACGTCAACGACTTCGTCCTCCTTAAGCTCCAACCTTATCGTCATAAATCGTTGGCTCAACGGACTTCGCAGAAGCTATCCCCAAGGTTTTATGGCCCCTTTCGCATCCTGCGCAAAATTGGGACAGTGGCGTATGCTCTTGACCTTCCTCCGGAGGCCAAACTCCACAATGTTTTCCATGTTTCGTTCCTAAAGAAATTTCAAGGTCTAGCCCCACCTCCTTAACCCATACTGCCACTCACTTCCACTGCAGATCTCTTTCCCACTCCCTCTGCCATCTTGGCTCGTCGAATGCACAACAGTTTAGAAGAACTATTGGTTCAATGGACTGGCCTACCTCATGATGAAGCAACCTGGGAACCATCCTCTCAACTATGTCAAAACTTTCCACAATTCATGCTTGGGGACAAGCATGTATCTTCGGAGGGAGGACTTGTTACACCCACTTGGCAACCACCTCAGCATCAATGTGGCAGCCAGCCACCTCAGCCATCCAACTCACATGACACACATGATGAAGGGAGATGGATAGTCAAGTATGAACGCCGCATAAAGAAGAATAAAGGCAGCACTCAATTCAAGGATAAGAATTGAAGATGATTTAAGAGTGAGAATTGAAGACTGCTCATAATGACATTAAATAAAATAATGTAACTGCTAGTGAGCTTTAAAAGTGAGAATTAAAGCTGGTAATTATGGACAGAATATGTATTTATATGGGAAAGAATGAAGGAGAAAGATAGAGCAGTTCTCAATTGCAATGTTCTCTACTTCTACCCTCTACCTCTTCATCTTTCTCTCTCTCCTTCCTCTCTCTCTCCCTCCCAGTCTTCTTCTCATCCAACTATCTTGTTGCAACACGTTCCATCGTGGAGCTTGCAAACTCTTCTCGACCGCGAACTCGTGCCTATAGCAAGGTACTTGACAGGGTGAGTGGGAGTGAGTTCAGTAACTCGAAGGATTCGTGCCATAGCACCAAATAGTGTTATCTGCTAGGGCTGAGCAAAACCCGATCTGACCCAAAAAACCCGAAAAAACCGACCCGAAAATTCATTTCGGGTCGGGTTATTCGGGTATATAGGGTCAGGTCAGGTTACATTTTTAAAATTTTCATCTACTATTTCGGGTCAGGTCGGGTTCGGGTGAAAACCCTATTTAACCCGACCTGATCCGATTTTAAGTTAAATACATATTTATGTTATATATATTGATAAAAGATGGTGTTGGCTTTGTGGTTAGAAGGGTGGAGATAAAGTTTAGGAGGTCTTGAGTTCAAGTCCTACTTAGAGTTATAATTTTAATACAATTGTTTACCTTTTTTATCACCATTTTCAAGATGAATTTTTTTTTTTTTTTAATTTTTCTAAACCGAATTCGGGTATTCGGGTCGGGTCCCAATTAAAAAATCGGGTCGGGTCGGGTATAAATTTTTTGAAAATTTTGGGTTAATACCCGATCGGGTCGGGTCGGGTATTGACCCAACCCGCCCGATGCTCAGCCCTATTATCTGCCATAAGTTGAGATTTCACACTTTGAAGCGAAGGTGATAGGGTAGACAAAAATCTAGCTACGAGAAATTCCTCTCGTTGCTCATTCTGAATTGAAATATCAGCGGTGAAGGATGATATTCGGCAAACTCATATGCCTTTTCTTTTGATGTAGCATAAAAGTCATGAACAGATCCTCAGTTCCTCCTTCTAGCTTCAGATTAAAAATCTCATTAATCTCCGAGTACAGGGTGTAGATTCTAGAAATATTTTTGTCTTGGAAGTAAGTTTTCTTAAAGGCAAACTCACATGCTTTTGGCAGTGGGGTGGAAGACTACTAGACTCACCATATGAGGTTCAAGGTTGTTGAGCATTCGAGAGAGAACAACACAATCATTCGTCTCCCATTCTGTATGTTCTTCAATGTTTGCTGCATCAGGTGGTTCACTATCAAGATGTTTTGTCTTCCCCTAAGAACCATATAAAAGATGGAATGCCCTTGACCAAAGAAGATAGTTTGCACCATTGAGCTTTGTTAAGAAATTAGTGGGCCTAACTCCATCCCAAAAGCTAGCTCAAGGGAGGAGGGACCGCCCAAGCTATTTTAAAGGCTATAAAAGATACTTATCTGTTTATTTGTTAATGTTAGAAACCAAAGGGAAGAGAGATAATGATTATCAGCTTGGTTTTTGCTGGTAATGACAACTCTCCTTTGCAATATCTCATATGATTGATTTCTATCATATAACTCCAAGATTAGATTCTCCTGACTGCCAGTCAGATGCCATTATGAATCCAGGATATTGTAATAACTTTATTGCATATATGAGAGCTTTAGATATGAAAGTTTTGGTTTAGAACTTGAGAAGCTACTTATTCAAAGTCAGCAATAGTGACTACAAATGTTGGGATCTTAATGATTAGCATTTTCTGATCCTTCTTGTCTTGGCACTGTTAAAGTGAGATATTGTTCCATCTTGATTTTGGCCACCAAAAGAGACCATTATGACAGCCAATATAAAAATCTCTGAGAGAGGCAGAATGACTGCAATATGTTCTTCAAACAGATTGAGCAGATATGACTTATGAGTTATAACTCAGTATTTGACTTCATTGATCAATTCAATTTTTCACTAATCAATTGGTTTAGGATTTAGGATGCTTTTATAGCAAAAATGTTTATTGTAGTATTCATATACATGGTTTGATAAAAGATAATGAGTTCTCTTTTGTTAGTTGTTCCTGGAAAATATGGTTGGCATGTTTGATCAGTTATTTATGTTGATATGCTTGCACGATTCAATATTTTAATTTTCTGAATGTTTTATTCCTCATTTTGAAAATGCTGCGATGCCAGATCCTCATATTCATAGGATGAACATACCTCGGCCAATAAATATTACCTGGAAATCGTGACTTGTGACATTAGTTTTTTTTTTCTCTTTTAAAAAATATTTATTACATTAAAACCTTGATGTATTGATAGAGTTGATGCAAAGATTGCCTTGAAAGATGGAATCCTTTAAACTTCCTGACTTCTGTACAGCTTATAAATGGACATTCATTTCTTTCATCCCTCACCTTTCCCTCTGTATGCTTTGTGTTTCAACTTTCAAGTGCCCCAAAACAGAGATTTGTGTTTCCTGATTCTTATCTTTTGTATTCTCTCCAGGAAAAAACTTGTAAGCTGAAAATGCCATCTCCTCTTGATGTGTGCAAAATAGTTAAAAACAACGTGTATGAGAAGCAGGTTGGAAAGATGCACAAAAGACTTGTTCATAAACAGACAAATCCAGCAACAATCAGAAGTTTGCTAAAGAAACATATCTTCAGACTTGTCCGAACTTCAAAATTGGTATCCAGAAGTCAGGAAGTTTCAAGGATGCCAGCTGCAAATAGTATTGTCAAAAAGCGAAAAAGAGGTACTTCTTCCAAGAAGAGAAAGATAACTGAAAACACAAAGGGCGGTGATCTTGTAGAGCTGTATTGTGATTCGACTAAACACTTGTGTTTCTCCGGTAAGGATGATAATCTTGTGCATGGAGCAAGTTGTTTGCCTTTAGAACTGCCTCACTTGAAAACCCTCTGTAAACTAGTTTCTGATGTCTTGGCTGCATCATCAACCATGGACAATTTGCATAGATGTTCATCTGCTACTGAGGGAACTAAGTTAAACACGAATGATAAAGAAGCTTGTATTAACTTGAATGGTAAAGGAGTTATCACTAGTAATGTTGAGACAGGTGAAAATTCCTCTGAAATGCAATCCAATGGTCATTTAGGTCATACAACTACAACAAACTCCTCAATCACAAAGAAAACCCCAATGGTTGAAATCTTGGACCTAAACCATCCAGTGAAGGATCATGTGGATATAAATTGCATGAACCTGGATGGCTCCACTTTGATACCCAGTCCTACATACTCAAGTGATCTGAATGCTCAAGGACCTATGAATAAAGTAAGGCTTGAATCAGTTCCTGGAAGTTTTCAAGAACAAAGTTGTTCTGTTATATCTGATCATTTGAACAATTTGCATGATCCTATTGGGAGGCCCGCTTCAGTTTCTGATACCAATAGTGTACTTAGCCTTACAAGAAACCAAGATAAGCAGCACTGGGTATCTTGCTTCGATCAGAGATGCATGGACTCAACTGAAGGAAAAACTCATCTTCTTGGCCCAGCAAAAGATGTATGTAATGGCCTTCCTGGATTTCAGCAAATGTACCATAAAGCGAAAGATTCAGGAATAGGCACTTGCTCTTCAGTTGGACACAAAGCCATTATAGAGCCAACATCAAATCTGGGGCCAATTTGGAGGGACAAGTGTGCTGAGGAGGGTTTCATTGGATTGCCTCTTAATTCACAGGGAGAGCTTATCCAGTTGCATCCAGGCACAAGGTATGGATTTTGTCAAGTGGATAAGATGCCAAAGTCAGCACTGAATTCTCTTCAGATTCTTCCATCTTCCAGTCATTTTCAGCAACCTAGCCATATTTGGACAAAAGGCAAGTTTCCTTTTGTTCCATCATATCATGATGATGATCAAAATTGGTCTGTGAAGCAGTATTATCCTGCTAGAAAAGTGGTTTTCTCTGAGTTGGGTTCTGTTGAGTTGCAAGGTCTTGAAAAAATGAAGAGCCGAACCTATGATGAGAAAGCTCATTTTAAGCACACTGATCCTAGACAAATGGAATTCTCTCATTGTGGATGTAGAGATCAAATTCATACTGAAAGTTGCTTTAATAGGATGAAGTTTCACTCAGAGAAAGACTTGGAGCTAGGTATTGGGTCTGCTATCCAACCAACTATGCGCTTGATGGGCAAAAATGTCACAGTTGGCAGCTACAGCAAAGAGTACCATGGATGTAATGATGGGAGGGTGTGGACAGACAAGGAAATAATTACCACGAGCTGCCCCAGCATAAGAGTGTACAACAGACCTCTTTTGAATAGATGGCATGAGGAGGAATGCATTGTGCAAGCAGAATCTGGGGCATCAAGAGATATCCCTTTTACTTCACTAGATGTCCCTTCAAATTATTGTTGCATGCCTGCAGATAAATTTGCAGCTAACTACATGCAAATTGGTTTTGGATCTGATTGGATGTTAAGTGATGGAAATTCCTCAAGCAGTGGAGGTCGAGGATTTCATATTGACCTTGCTGGGAGTCCAGTTCCATGCCAATCTTTTTTGAACAGGGCATCCCACTTTGCAGTTGATTGTAATCCAGAAACACAGTCTGTTGATATGGGAAAACGAAAAACACTTTGGGCAGCATATCCGCCAAACTTTTGCCAGCATGTGCTTGTAAATTCAACCCATTGCAAGCGCAGTCAAAGTATATCTTATGGTGTTCCATCAACTGCTTCCTATTCCCCTTATATTGATCAAGTTCCTGCACAATCATCAAGAGGTCATTCTTTACAAAAACTTCCCCATTGGATGCTAGATTCAGCCAATCAGCATCCTCGTTATATTCCTTACCCAACTGCTGCATATCAATCCTGCACCATACCAGCAAATAGTGGTTTCCATCATGCTTCTCCATACACAAGACCTGTAGTACCTTTCCCTTGCAGTAGCAACAGCAGTTCACAAGCATATGGCTCGTATGCTCCCTCGTCTGTTGTTTACCCATCATCTATGACTGCCTTAACAACAAATGATTTTAGCTCTGTATCCTCAACTTATGGCGACAAAATAAAAGCTAAAGATGGCATAGTGTTTAACTTCACTCATATTAAGAGTCAGGACCAGTCCAAAAGATGTAGAAAAAGGTCTGCATCCAAAGATGATAAAATCATAGAAGCAGTGAAGAGGCCTAACCTCAAATTGCAAGAAGACTCAAATACTCCTGTATGTGTGAGAAGAGAACAGTTGCTTGGAGAACAAGAGAACATAGGAACGTCAGAAGTGAATGCTTGTGTGAGTAGAACAACAGATGACAGCCTCTGTGTTGCAGATAATGAGAAAGATACTGTGGTAGTTTCATGTGGGTTCCCTTTGAAAGCTAGTCAAACAAGATCAGGACCTATAAAACTAAGTGCAGGAGCAAAGCATATACTGAAGCCTAACGGAAGTTTGGATCAGGAAAACTCTCGACCAATTTATTTGACTGTACCTTTTACTCAAGGAACTACTGCCGGCAAAGATTCCAATCCTCAGGAGAAAGCAGCAAAAGTCTACAGGTTTTAGACTTTTAGTGGCAAATGGGAATATCTAGACCAAGACATTTCTGGCTGTCATTTGGAACTTTCTTTGACTAGCAGACATATTCTTAATAGGCTTGATAGGTACTGTTTATTCTTTATGCCGTTTGCTTATGATGTTGAAGGAAAAATATATAATAATCCTTCTCTCTAAACCTGATCATCTGCACTACTGTCTTTAAAATCACTTTTGTATTTCTTAACTGCAACAATCTTAAACTGTATTTTTCAGTTGTGTATTTCTGCTAAGATTCAGTATCTTTTAACATATATTGTAGACCTGATGTTTGGGGTGTTTCTGAAATTCGTTCTCATTAAATTATGATAATTATCATTTGTGTCAAGAAATTAAATTTTGCTGACCTTGTGACTTGTGAACTATATTGTCCCTTGGTATTCATGCATTGAATGACTAGATTGCCGTATGTATGAACATGCAGTAATAACATGTACTGTCCTATTGGTGATATTGTACAATTGTAACAAATGTAAATCTATGTTGCCTAGATTAACTAACTCATTTATAAGTTATTTGATTGGAGAGTCATACTTTTGTTGTTATATATATTTAATATTCTGTGATGATATATTTCCAACCAACATGGGGCAACATCATTAGTTTATATTGTTTTTTGACAAGTGTCATAATTTTTTAGATGGTCTTGACACAGTTTTAATCAAGAATAATCCTTTATAGCTGGGATCCCGCTGTTCTATATTGCTGACAAGTAGGAAATATAAATAAGAAGTGAGAAATTAGTCAGTTTTGTTGCTTCACAGCCTTTTGACTTTAATTTGGGATGATGTAAACTCCTCTCTTTCTTTGGTTATGGTTCTCATGCACTTTGCAGCATACATTTTATCACAGAGCTACTTCATCTCATGGATATCAGACCAGAGTAACAGTAAAAAGGTTTAGGAAGACCAGGGAAAGATGCTCTCTGCTCTTCTTTCTACGATGAGCATGGTTCACTTATTTCCCTTCGACTTTATGGATGATTTGTTGAGAAATCTTAGAAGGTAAATTCTTTCGTATTGTTTTCTTAGGATGCACTTGCTTAAGATATGCATGTAATTTAGATGTGCATCACATAATCTTATGACTAGGTACCACTTTACAACTTATCTTGATTCCTGATTACAGTTTATTACATTCTTAAGGTTCATGGTGCTGCCTCTGCTTTGTGTTCTTAGTCATGGTTAAAGAGATATATGAGTATATTGGTTGGCAATTACTTATTTATGGGTTGCTAAACTTTATCTTCAGCCAGAAAATGGATTTTTTGGACAGAAACTGGAGGGAGAGGTCCCCACCAAAAAGATATTAATTGAAAAAAGAAAAACTATTTACATTAGGTAAAATGAAAAGAAAAAAGAAGAAGCATAATACAAGCAGATAAAGAAAACATTAAGCAAGAAGGAAAGAAAAGTCAAGAATAGGAAGCTGGCTTGTCTGCCTAATAAGCGAAGTTGTTGTCCTCTAAGGTGCCTAGGATGAGCACAATTAGGATACAAACATCAGTTGGCGTAGCACAGACAGGTTCTCTGCAGTGGAGTGTCATGCTAAAAAATCTATTTTTTTCCCCTCTAGATGCAGTATACTAAAGACAAAGGCTACAAACACATTTCTTCTCAACCTAAGGAAGGTGAGGAGGGATGGTGTCATGCTGACCTCAAGAGATGAGGTGAGGGCTCTGAGGCTAGATAAGTGAGGGAAAATATGTAGTGGATGACAATACTACTACTGGTATCCATAGATCATAATCATATCTAAGCTGTACATATCATTTTTTCTGAAAAAATAAGTATCAGTGCGGATACGGATTTAAAAAATCAAAATCTGCGTGGATACAATTTCTCATGCATACCTGCATTTGTATGTGCATAGATATAATTATCGTATTACCCCCAATAAGTAATAACTCTTATATACACTATATACATTATAGTAAATTTCATTGTAACACTAAATACTTACCATATAATTACAAAGCTACCAATTTATTATATGATTTGGTGATTTATTTTTTATATTATATAAAATATATGGTGTATTTACAATGTGGTGTGAATAGCATCTCCATGCAACGTGGATATGTAACCACATATTCATATTTGTTGCAGATGCATGTGTAGATATAAATATGTTGCATATGGTTTTTGCACTATTCTTGCCATTCCTAATAATATGATCCTAGCCATGTCTAGCAAAAGTACATTCATACAAGTGGTTGACAACTTTACATGCAGCATTGTATACTATACGGATATCGTCCAAAGTAGAACTATGTTTGTTTAGTAATGCTTTTTTATGCCAATGCCCATTGAGTATGATCCATCCAACCAAAGGGAAGATGCCCAAAGGGCAGAAATGCTCCTCAAAAGTAATGAGTTCGTGAGAAGACGAGAACACCAAGGAGTGACAAGATTGGCGAGCCCAAGTGTGTTGAAAACATGAGGTGACTAACAAGGAGATAAGGAGGGATGTGCTAATGAACCACACCATCTACAGAGTACAATGCAGTGTCACAGACCAATGTCAAAGCTCATGAAGAAGTAGCATGAATGTCAAGGGAAGTATCCATCAGGAGGTGTTGGTCCATAACTTGGTTAAGGCGCCATTACCAATATTAGTCCAAATCAGTGTAGGCATTAGGCGCCTCAAGGCGCCAAGGTCCTTTATTGCTCGAGGTGCTAGCCCGAGCGAAGCGAGGTTCTTATATTTAAGTATATATGTATTATTCAATGATAAACCTATTATATTTAGTTTATGTAATATTTAATTATATTATTTTTAAGTATATATTATATCATATTTTTATGTTATAGCATTAAAGATGATATATATATATATATCATTTTTAAGTATAAATGCACCATTCCATGCAATGTTATTAATAACATTGCACAATCATGCGGTGTTATTAATATTGCATGCGGTGTTATTAATAATACTGTATGATCATGCGGTGTTATTAATACCACATGCGGTGTTATTAATACCACATGCAGTGTTATTAATACTGCATGTGGTGTTATTAATAGTGCTGAATGCGGTGTTATTAACAATGCTGCATGTGGTGTTATTACAAACGTTGCATGTGGTGTTACTAATAACATTGCCCGCATGGAGTAGTGTCGGTTATTAATAGGCGCTGCCTGGAATAGTGCGGGTGTTAATAGGCGCGACCTGGAATAGTGCGGTGCCAAGCTTGTCAAAACCGCTAGGCGCACTCAAGGCGCAAGGCGCAAAAATATTGCATCTATACTATTCTCAAACAATAAAAAATATGATATGCAATGTAAGAATTAGATTATATGCACCATTACACCTATAACATCAACTATTCCAACGGAGAATTGAAACATCACATATCTTGAATCTAAAAAAGACAAGCAATAAAATCTTTTAATGACTAAGAGTTTTTCACAATCCATATCAAACCAGGTAATTCAAATCAAACACGGAAAGCACCAAACCTCGGAATCCCTACTCCCTAGACATTATCCTCAGAGTCATCATCACTAAAATTACTATAAGTTTCATCTTCCCCATCTAACTTGTATCCTTCAACATCATCTTATGTTTCATATGAATCCGCCTCACTCTCTTCAAAGTCACGCGAGTGAAAGAGAAGAAGGAAAAGGGGACGGAGAAATAAAAGGGCACGAGTGAAAGGGGACGGTTGAAGCCCTATATGTTTTCTTTTTTTAATTTTTTTATTATTACATTAAGTGGTGGTCCCTGAGCCTTTGCAATGCCAAGGCGCAGCGACTTCACCCAGGTGCATAGGGCGTGTGCCCGGGGCTTCAAAAGAAATGCCTCCAGGTGCAGCCAAGGTGTGTGCCTGGGTGAAGTGGCTATGCCTTGGCCAAGCCAAGGCGTAGGATTGAAATGTCGCCTCGCCTGGTGCGCCTAAAGAAAAGCGCAGCCCGAGGTGGCGCCTCATTTAAGTCGCTCTCCTCGGCCATTATTGAGGCGCTCGAGCCTCGTGTCGCCTCGCCTGGGCGCCTAGGCAAGCGCCCGAGCGGTCGAAATGAGTAGGAGTTGAATGTTTAGCACATGCTATTTGTTATAGAATCCAAGGACAGGTGTCCGCAAGATGTGCTAAGGCACCAAGGTGACCTCACAAAGCAAGTGTCTAGCAAAATGACTTTCCAAGGGCTCTAATAAGCTGAGGCAATAGGCCACCACATTTGCCAAGCAGGGTAAGATTATGTGTCTTAATTTTAATAATTTTGAGTTCCTCAACCTACTGGGAAAGGTAAACATGATCTAGTTAACTTTACACTGTCATCCCTTAGCAGAGTCCAAACTGGTCCAGAGGAAGGAATGCTTTATAACAGTTTGTTGTGTTGGGCAATGAAGGGGGAAGGAGAAAGACACTCATGTAAAATGTAGGCAAGGCAGGGTGTAGATAACTAGATAAGTGTAAGGAAGTTGGCTTTCCATGGGGGAAGGTGACCTTCAAATTTGAGAATTAAATTGGTCCAAAATTCTTTGTGCGGTTTCTTAAGAGAGAGTGGGAGTCTTATATAAGTAGTAGGGAGTTTTCGTGATTGCAGCCAAGAAGTTCAGCAATTTGTTGGCCACGCTACCCTTGTCTATTGATGACTTGGATGCTACTCTTCTGAATGTTGATCTAAGGCCCAAAAAGCTGATTTTGGCCAACTTGTAAGGATGACCCTTCCCACCTCCTGAAGTCCTGAACCTTAAGCCCATCCTTAAGCTCTGTGAATTGTTGGTCATACAGTTTAACAAAGTACATACCTTCCTTTTAGATAGAACAGGTGGACTAGTAGATTGTGCAAATTTGGGAACTATGAACTTTTTGGTACAAGAACTAAGGTATTCTGTGCTCCGTTCTGATTCAAGGTTTTTATGATATTTATGCATAATTTTTCACCCAATTGCATATTGGCACAAAGCATGTGACACCACAAATGAAGGAACATTTTTTTACTATTAATTTTTAGTGAAGTAATTAGTTAGTCTTTAGCAACTTCTGATTCTGAGATATTGTTAGGATCATTATATTTACAAAGCAATGTTGGCAGTCAATGTTCGTCTGGGAAATATTATTTTCTTTGCTATCATGTATAAAACGTATTATTGTGGTTCATCCCAACTATTATTTGAGTGTGCTAATCTCTCTATCTCGAAGACCAAATGATTGGATATTTCAGAATAACAATCTGGGGGAAGGTTTTGCATAATCAAGGACTGCAAACAGGTCAGCATGTTCAATCATCACCTATTGAAATTAAAATTGCACAAATTGAATTGCTGATACATATTCCATTTTAAGCAATCCTACATAATTACATTCATATACATTCAACAAACATTATCCTTTGCAAGAAAAGAGGAAAAGGCCATCTGGTCCTAATTTTTCCTATTAGCCTACTTTCTCTTATCTGGTCTTTCAATATATATTCACTGCTATTCAATTAGTAAAATTTACTGCTATTTCAAATATTTACTTCTGCATATAAAGAATGATGCATTGGCTCAAAGATGATTTAGAAAGACTGTTGGAAATATGAGGGAAACTCAAAATGTTCTGTTTCTAGCTTTTGGTACACAAGAATGGAGAAGCAAATACTTCTTTGCTTTGCTTGTCAAAACTCTTTCTTTAGCAATTTAGCCCATTGGATCTTAAGAAAAACAGTGGCTTGACAACCTAAAAGATTTGTCTCATTCATGCCCATGTTTTGTGCCAGGTCAAACTAATTTGATTGCAGGTAAAATGGTAGTTCAGACTTAACAGATATCCATCTAAGTTTTAGTTTTGCATGCAGGGGGTGATATTTTTTTTCCATAGAACAGTGTCTAGGAAGAGTCATAAGATAAGAATTCTTCTGAGCTGAGCTGAGCTGGCAGAACCTCTCCTGCATATCGCCAGGATGCTAGCTAGTCTGGTTTGCTATGCAGTATCCTTATTGAGCTTTAAACAGATTAGAGAAAAGAGAATTATTGTCAATTATTTTTACAGTTGGAGCGTGCTTCACTTCTATAATATTGTCGAGTAAAATTCTAAAAAAAATCTTCAAATCTGGAGCATCCTGATGCCTGATAGGAATCTTTGCAAACAATTACTTTCTATCCTTGTTTTCCTTTTTGACTCTTGGTCTTTATTACTTTCAGTTATGCCATGATGATTGGCGTACTCTCTTTCATGCTTGATTATTGGTTATGGTACACGATCCTTTATCAAATGGATTCTGATAAAGAAAATGAAGAGTTGTATTTATTTAGGAGAGTAACTTCTCATAAAGGCTATGTAGTGTTCTATATAATGCTTCAATTGGTGCAGAGTAAATTATTTCATATGCAGATTCATATTTGATTTTCCTTCTGTCTTTCTAAAATGCTTACTCGTTTGTACAACCAAGCTTTGCTTTTCTGTGTTATGTGCTGAAAGTTTGCTCAACATTTAGCCAAAAGTTTAGTTATCTCCAATTCCGCACTCTAATATTTTGTTTTGTTTGTTTTTAATCGTCTCATAGCAAACGATGGAATAATATTTACTGTGGCTATCAGGTTTTGTAGTGCCTGAGCTTTACTTTACTCAATGATTCTGAGATAATCTTTTATGATTCATCACGCTTGAACAGGAGGTTCATTTCAACTCCCAATTACCTTCACTTCATTAGTTTTATTACATATGCTGGTGTATAGATGTTGATGGTTCCCTAGCCCTGTTTAATACATATTAAGGAAGATTAGGAGCTAAAGCATAATCCAGCTGATGGACTCTAAAACATCATCCCTATTGGATTTTTGGACACTGATTAGTCACCTGCATGGTACTTAATGAGTACGTCTTTCTTTATTGTTTGGATTTTTGACTAGCTAAACTAGGTGCTTCTTTCAATAAATTGGGAAGTGGAAAATCCTCTCTTTTCTTCTGTTCTAATTTAGTCAATTGTGGAAAGTGTGTTATTGATGGAGCATTGTGGACTGGGTAATTAATTTACATGTATACCCTTTGTACTTTGGTTAAACTAAGCATATACATTATCATACTATATATGGAAATATTTCATATCCTTTGGAATACACGTTGCACACCCCTCCCCTCTTATAGCCTTGAGCTTGGTATGGATGTCTTTTAAATGAAGATGAATTGCACATCATTTAATTTCCATCATATATAACCACAGATTATTTTAAAATATAATGTTTATTTGTTTTAAATTAAATTGCTTCTAAATCAATATGGTTAAAATTATATTGATTTTAAGATATTAGGAGCTAATAAATTTAAAAATAAAAATTAATCATATTTTAAAACTATATTTATAGGTATTTTGATAAAAATGAAAGAATGTTTATTTTTTTCATTTAAAAGTCATTCACATTGAACTCAAAAAGTGTTGGAAGGTGCCAATTGTACGTGTGTCCCGTGGAAGTGAATGAGGTATGGTTATTTTAGTTAAAGTATCTAGAGGGGATGGATAAGTAAATTATTCTATACTTTATGTATTCTATGTATGTACGCGTTAAATCTCTCTTGTGCTATTTAAAAGTAAAATTTTGCCAATACATATCCAGTTGCCTATAATCGACGTATTGTTGTTCTACAGCATCTCAACGACCCGCCTATTAGCTCAACTTGAGGGGCATACCTTAAACTGAAGGATGGGCCACAGTCAACAACATATACAGCGACATTCTACTCTCAAATGAAAATATTGTACAACGGAGGGAAAGCACCAAGAAGCAGCCTAACAAATTGGAAGCCAGCCACTGTTGGATTCGCATGCGTGCACCGTCGGACGTGGACGGCGTGACTGAATTGAATTCCCCCCAACAACTTCCCTTTTACTTTAATATATGGTATCAAGAGCAGCGGAGAAGAATCTAATGGTGTGGAATTAATCGAATATATAGGAGGAAGTGGTGGTACCAACAACGCCATGCCATCTCATGCACGCACGTGATCCGGTGCTTGGTTCGTTTCCTTTCTTTTTCAACCTGCACTAGTGCTCAAAGTTCACCTCCACCTGCCCTACTTTGACACCGCCATCCCCTCAGCATTAATCATCTTCCTGCAGTAGTAGAATGTATCATGCATGATCTAGAAAAATCATTACCCAAGAACCAGAAAAAGGGTAAAGAAGATATCATTCCATCTTGTACTCTTGTGTACTTAACACTTCTCACAAAATTAAGTCTAGCAGCCTAGCAAATTAGCAATGCAATATAACTAAGATATTAATTGTACGCTATTTCATATCTTCATTAATTGGACTAAATCTATAGTACAATTCGGCCATATATTGTTGGACTAGTATATATATATATATACACACTATCAAATTAATGTTACTTTCTTCCTTTGCGATAAACTTTGTCCCAATGAGTCAATATCCATGAAGGATTTTTGATTGCGAGACTTATCTCACAGCTTAAATTAGCATGATTTGTTCCAAAAAGTTTCCAAGTCCCAAAAGGATCAAGTTTATCCTTGCAGTTACGAGACATCATTGCAAGCTCTTCATCGTTGATGTTACAATTCATGACCAACTTAATTAGAGATTTCGACACAAGTTAGGCGTGGAAGATGCAATTGCTTCTGTTGGGAAATCGAACATATATTAGGGAGTGATCCTGACATGAGCTTGAGATAGAAATTATCAAACTTGCAAGGTCAAAGTTGTATGTAGGCATGCCTGCCTGGATATAGAGCGGAGTGATTGCTAAGTGAAATTAATAAGAATTCATCCTAGGGATGGTAGGATCGTACCTAGTGCCCAGGAATCACCGGAGTGGATATATTGAGTCATAGAGAAAATGATATAGGAATTTGTTGTAACTAGTCGTGCATTTAAGTATAATTAATTACATTAATTTCTCTCTTTCTAAAATTTGAGTCAAAAATGATATTTTTATTAAACTATATTTATAAAAAAAGAGAATTAGCACTAAATACCTCAATTTAAGTCATTCATTTAATTGAAAAAAAATAATGAGAAATAAAGAAAAGAGGTCCTATGTGACGTATCTTTCTAAATAAGCATCTTGACATAAGAAAAAGGAATTAAATGCATTTCTTAGTATTTTATATCTATTTGAATAATAAATCAATTAGATATATAATAAAATTCATTAACTTTACTTTAACATACCAATTTTTTTTCAAATCTTTCTTAATAAATATTTAAAATTTAAAAATTATTGAAATAACTTAATTTAAATGAACATATAAATAGTAAATACATAAATATATAAATATTTTTTAAAAAAGAACTACTTCAAACTGATATCTTTATCTTCGTAGTTAAGAACAAATAGAGAAGATATTCGTAAAAGTAATCATATGCATTAATTTAAAACCTAAATTTTATAGGTTGTACGTGGAAGGCAATTTATGCGACATAACTTGGTAAATTAATTGATCAATTATTAAGGCTAATTGAAATAAGGTATATTAATTCTGGGCCAGAAATGGCTACACTGCTAATTTCTTATCCATGCATTACGTAAGACCCGGCCAGGTATATATATTATTTGTTATTGACCTAATTGTAATTATATTTAATTACTGCATTAGAGGCTCAATTAATGTATGATTAGAGCGATTATATTAATTGTAATTAGTGACGAGAAACTTATCATAATATTATAAGAGAATATGTAGAACTATTATTAATTACCACTTCACTATTTCAATCAATAGTGTGTATCAATTAATTAGTGCACAATTTATTATTATATAAAGTTCTAAGTAGATAAGAATAACAAAAAAATATAGATTTATCATGTGAATGTACGTGCCACATGGTATTGTTTTTTTAATTTTGCTTATATACATATTTGCTCACTCGTGGTATTTGATTTTTTTGTTAATTCACTTTATCCATCTTTGTGTTACAAATTAAATTTATGGCATTTTAATTTTTTTGTTACCCACTAGTGTATGCAGTGGTAAATCATATATTCTTTCGAGGAAAAAACATAGGAAATAATTAAATAAGGTTAGTTATAGATTATCTAGGTATCACTAAGTTAATTTTATTATGTTTACTTACTATTTTGGGAAAATCATAAAATCTTTATGGTATTAGCAAAACGATAAATACTTTGTATTTGTCAAAATCATAACTTTCTTATGATATACTCAAATAGTTCATCAATTTTATTCATTTACTGTTATGCTCCAAAATCCAGGATCACATGACTGGCTAGAGCACACGTCCATACTCCGAAGCCTTACCCAAATCATATACCAATGCGAAAAAAATAAATAACAGGATAGCAATCTCCACCCTATTAGCTCTTCGTCAAAACAATGTCACGTGGCAGCAATCTCTGTCATCCATCTCATCTGACGACCATCACTTCTTCTTCTTCTACTCATCCCTCACTTAATTACCTACACTACTTCCCTTGCCCTAGACTCCACCGTCGTCGCCGTCATCGACGTCACCGCAGCAGCCACTGTCGTCGTCATCACCGCGGCCATTGTCGTCGTCGTTGCCACCACTGCCGTCGCCATCACCGCAGCCATTGTCGTCGCCATCGCCGCCGCCGTCACCGCCTCCTCCTCCTCCTCCTCCTCCTCTTCCTCCTCAAGAATCCTCCTCCTCTAGAACACTACTAGAAAAATGGGCATCAGCAACGGCTGATGCCGTTGCTGAGCCGTTGCTGAGCCGTTGCTGAAGCGCATCAGCAACGGCCGAGCCGTTGCAATGGAGCCGTGGCAGAAAGTCGTGTTGCTGATAACTTAGCAACGGCTCCGTAACGGCCGCTCGGGTCGTTGCTACAAATATTATCAGCAACGGTTTTGCCACGGACCCGGAGCCGTTGTTGATAACATTAATAGCAACGGCCGCTGAGTCCGTAGCAACGCCGTTAGTAAAATCTCGTCGCTAAGCCGTTGCTGTAGGTCATCAGCAACGGCTTTCGATACACTTTTAGCAAAGGCTTTCCCACGGACGGCCGTGGGAGAGCCGTTGCTGATGATGTGAACCTGGTAACGAAAAAATTTAAAATTCCAAATTTCCATTGATACATTGATACATTATCTGATACATAACTCACACCCATACACTCATACACACATTCATTCACACATCACAAACACACCAAGATATACATCAAAACAATTATATTTATATTGATAATTATCCACGATAGTATAAAAACTATTCAAATGCAAAATTGAAGTATCAATATCTCAGTAACAAAGTCAATATAAATTAAACAAGTTCAATATCTCAGTAACAAAGTCAATATAAACAAAATATCACGATGACGATGGAGGATGGCCTGGATCATATGGCGGGGTCTGGAGTGCTTGAGTGTACACCGGCGTGGACTGACTCGAGGATGATGGATTAGATGATGCCGAAGAGATGCTTGCTTCGGCATGACCTGACATATTGCGTAGCATAGCTTGTATATCCACCATCATCTGACTCTGGCGCTCCATTATCTCAGTCTGACGCGCGACCGTGTCCTCTAGAGTCCTTAATCTGCTACTATGATCATAACTGGATCTAGAGGTGGACGGCCGCTCACCAGCGACCGGAGGGGTCGGTGCCCCAAGTGTCCCTAGTACGGCTCGCGCATGACCACTATCTGCGAAGCCATATACGCGGCCATGGTCCCAGCCACCTGCGGCCTCGACCCACGTTGCTCCGTCAATTTTTCGGGGGTACCCCCGCGCTGCACCACCGTCTGGCTGTAGGTCTCCTACTCGAGTTTGATTTTTTGTTTAATATTTATCATAAAAATTAAATTATAAATATATAATGAATAATTTAAATAAATATATAGTTACCATAATGTATGCAGCGCGGTTGTCGATGTACTACCCCGTCCCATGTGCTCGACGGTGAGTCCGCTCAAACACCGCCATCGGGGAGGGTCGCTGGACAGTCCCGTCATCCGACACCGTCGTCTACATTTACAAAACAAATACATTAATTAGTACACATAGTAACAAATAAAATATATAATTAAAAGATATACTTACCATACGGTTCGTGTGCACTGCAAATGCAACAGAGCCGCCGGTGTGACGCGCTGCTCCCCTCGACATGCGGTTTCTAGCCGCATTCCGAGAAACCTCCTGCCATCGATCCGTCGACCATATTCCCACGAGCTGGTCTCATATATCCGGAGTAATCCAATCGGGGCCGTATCCCCGAGTCTCCGCGATGTTAGTGGTCCCAGCTCGGGCCATCGCCTGGGACCGAGCCTGCCCCAGCTGCCCGTTGTACCTCACATGAGAAATAGCCTCCCAGGCAGCGTAAATGAATGGCCTCTGGTCCTCGGCCCATGTAAAGCGAGCCTGCAAAATAATAATATCAGTACCAATATTAATCATATGCATGTAAAAAATAAAATAATACGTGCCTCAAACTCGCGCCATAACATGTCGACGTGCTCGCTAGGCACGTGAGACCACGTAGGCCATGCCCCGTGCATGTATCGTCGAATAGTAGAAGAAATGCTCCTCGGCACTTCTTCTTGCTCGAACCTGCACAACAAAAATAAATTTTAATATTATATTATGATATAATGAATTTGTAATGATTCATAATTCATGATATATTACCGCTCCCCAATCACGCTAATCAATCTACGTGACTCTGTGGCTGGTGGAGGCTGCCACCTGTTCGGCCCGCGTGGCCGCCTGCGTCTGGATGTACTAGCCTCGGCAGTATCATCCGCATGAGGATCAGCAACAGGGGGATCAGCAGCATGAGTAAGTGCTGGAGTCTCACCGATCGAAGACTCCAAAGCTCTCCTGCGTCGATAACCACGACCAGACATATCTATCGAACAGACATATAATCAGATTATTGTATAAATAGTAGAGATATATTTAATAAAATATATACTTTACAATTATTCCTCATCATCTGAATAATAGTCTTCGAATTCTTCCTCTTCTTCCTCTTCTTCCTCTTCTTCATCTTCTTCATCTCCAGCTTTCTCAATTTCATGATCGTCATCATCAGCATATTCAACTTCTAATTGAATTGAATCTACAGCAGGAGGATCATCTTCTTGATAGAAACCATGTGTCATATCAGGTATCAGCTCATTTTCTCCTACTATCGGATCAATTTTTCCTCTACCTTTTGTCTTACAAACTACACGCCAATCTGCTCTATCTTTATTTCGAGCCGGATACTTCGCGTAATATACTTGTTCGGCTTGTGATGCCAATATAAAAGACTCATTTGCTGCCAAGACTATCAAGTATCATAGTTCTATAGGGATTACATTGACTGGATGAAGAAGCACCAGCAGAGGAAGATTCACCATATGTCTGAACGACAGGATTGCTCGACGTCCCGACTTCACATGACTCCCCGTGACAAGTCCACAGAAAATATCTTGGTGCAAATCCTTTGGTATATAGATGCAGAGTGACAGTCTCCCGATCCAAAAATCATCCATTTGAATAAATGCGGCACAGACATCGGATTTGATCACCCATGCTAACGAAATTCCGATTCGAATAGGAGAAATTTAGGAAGTACGTTACGCCTAATTGAAACTCATTCGTTAAAGCTCCACGATGAAGACGTCGGTACATCCAACTTCGATCAGTCGACATGATTCTGTCAATCAATGACAATTTCTTTGGTTAATGTCTTTAGGTGAGATTATCCTATTCCATTCGGGATTTATGTTATTTATATTGCACTAAGTACTTATTTTAACCGTTAACTTCATTCTAAATTTCGGCAGCATCTCCCTACAGTTCTCCGAATATGCATATCATCTGGGCGCGTATCGGAGAACAAGAGAGATGTTGTCGAAATTTAGAATAATTAGTTAACAGTTAAAATAAAAATGTAAGTGCAGTACAAATAACTATATTCCCAAATTGTCCAATCAGGGACAATTCAAGAATTGTACGTCGTATAAAAGATCATCTACTTCTTTTACACGAACATACAATCCCTGAACGGATCTAAGGTTTTGCTAAATCATATCTGACTCGTCGATGCGTACGTGAAACATATGAACTCGTCAGATGCATGATTATTTTCTAAATGTTTCGAGACAGTTCGAGTCCATATTGGACGATTCCGGCGCACGTCCGAAGTGGACGATTTCGGCGCGCGTCCGAAGTGGACGATTTCGGCGCGCGTCCGAAGTGGACGATTTCGGCGCGCGTCCGAAGTGGACGATTCCGGCGCGCGTTCGAAATGGACGATTCCGGCGCCCGTCCGAAGTGGACGATTCTGGCACGCGTCTGAAGTAGACAATTTCGAAATTAATCTAAACCCTACTAATTAATCTAACAAATTAAACAATTAATTAAATAAATAATTAACAATTAATTAAAAATTAAAAAACAATAAAAAATTATATATTAATCTACAAATTCCGGCGCCGGAGTCAAGTGGACTCCGGCGCCGGCGGCCAGTGGCTGGACACACTGTCCGGCCACTGTACAAGGTTCGACGGCGGCCATCGGCCGACCGCCGCCGGCCGCAACGGGAAGAGACGGCCGGCCGGCGAGGTATACCTGAAAATGTCGGCGTCGTCGGCGTCGGCAGCGGGAGGAGGAAGCGTCGGCGTCAGCAGCGGCGGCGGCAGCAGCGGGAGGAAGAAGGGTCGGGCGCAATCGCGTGCCCTATATAAACTTATCAGCAACGGCTCACTCGCCCGTTAGAAAGCCGTCGCTAATAAGTTATCATCAGCAACGGCTCACTTGTCCGTTAGCAAGCCGTTGCTAATAAGTTATCATCTGCAACGGCTCACTTGTCCGTTAAAAAGCCATTGCTGATAATTAACATTATCAGCAACGGCTCGCATGTCCGTTAGAAAGCCGTTGCAGATACAACATTTCTGCAACGGCTCGAGCGGCCGTAAGAATGCCGTTGCAAATAGCAACGGCTTGAGCGGCCGTTGCTGATAGCCGTTGCTGAAGACTCAATTTCTAGTAGTGGAAGAAGAGGAGGAGGTGGTGGAGGCAGCGATGGCGATGACGACGACGACGGTGGCGGCGGAGGCGGCGACGGTGGCGGTGGCAACGGCGGCGACGGCTGGATTTGCAGAAGAGAAGGTAAAAGAGGGGGATCATAGGGGGGTTTGCGTACGGAAGAGTTTTACTATTAAGTTACTAACGAGCTGGATAACGGAGGAGAATTATTGGAATAACTAATGTAATGGAGGGAGGTTTTGTGCACACTTGGTAGTTTAGATAGGTTTTGCATACATTGACTATAGTCGATGGGGGTTCCGTATAATTTACCATAAATAATAACCATGCAGACACTAGCGGTACCGAGAAGACCCGAAATCGGTTGGAACTTACTTGATTATGCAGGTTTCGGGTAAACCTGAATTAAATTTGGGTAGGTCCGAGATAAAAATTAAGGAACCAATTAAAATCGATTTTAGTTTTGGGTCCAACTCAAGTACCTGGAACCTGTTCTGGAACTTGTTGGAACATGTTCTGAAATCTATTGGAATCTATTTTGGAATTTATTGGAATATGTACCCTGGAATTTGTTCATTTACAGGTTCCAATAGGGTATCCAAAACTTGTACCTCAGAACTTGTAAATGAACAGGTTCTAATAAGATACCCGAAATTGGAACCATCGGTTCCTAGTAGGGTCCGATTTTGGATTCCAACAGGACAGTGTCTGATTCAAAAACCTATGAATCAGTCCTTTACAGGGTAGGATCTGGGTATCATAAAAAATACAAGATACCTGGACCCGCTCACCCCTAGCGGACACTGAATTAAAAAAAATGCATAATTCCAATGGAATGTTTAAACACCAATATACATACGAATCCAGGTTCTGCAACCTACATATGACAGAATGCATAACCACCCATACAACTTGACTACGACCGATTCATCACGAGACCTGCTGCCTGAGCTCACCACCCTAGCCGTGCCACGTAGGTACATCAGTACCTCCACGGGTCTAGAGCTACAATAAAAATGCAACAACAAAGAGTGTGAGTTCATAAAGAACTTAGTGAATGGCTCGTTCCCGAGCCCTCTCTAAGTCAATAAATCCAAATATATACCATATTATCCCAGTTATCATCTATGTGTAGTCGAAATAACAACACTAGAGGGGGGTTGAATAGTGTGTTTACTAAACAATTAACCTAAATTTGATTTTACTCGTTTGCTTAGATTGTTTAGGCAATTTACAATTCGAATGATTTGATGCAGAAGCGATAAGTAATAAAGCAATTAATACAGACAATAAATCAATGCAAACACAGTAATTTATAGTAGTTCGGCCCCAATGTCTACTCCATTACCTAAGCACCATGCTTAGGATTTCCAAACTAGTTTAATTAGATTTAATCGGCTTCCCTTACATAGAGGACTTTGACTCGAAGAGTCTCACTATCGACCTAAGACACTTCCACACCCAGAAGTCTCCATCTTCTTATCGAAAGCATTTTTCCACCTCAACCCTAATAGACAATTAAACTAATCCTAGTAAATACTAAGTTTACACAAGTGGTTTTACACCTTCACGTACAACAAGATAACCACTTTCACACAAGAAGACCTAACACCCGGTATTCGTGCAAACTCAAATCCAAGAGACAACCGTTCAAATAACATATAAAAATTACAATCAAAAGAGCTAAGAATAAAACTAAGAGTAAAAGCTCTTTTCCAAGCCTCGGAACCTCCAACTCGCTGAGTAGTAGAGCTCGATTCAATTCCCGAGTTGAGGCAGCAGCTGGGGCTTGAGAAAATGTTCGTGGAAAGAGCAGAGCGTGCTTAATCAATCTCTAGAAGGCTCAAATCTTTCTTTTAATTGCTCAATAAAATCTGTAATCATCAAGGAAGAAGTTTAGAGAGGTTAGATGAATGATATTTATAGCCTCTCAAGGAAATGACAACTCAACGGATGGAAAACTATCCGTTGCAGACGCTCGGTCGATTGGTCGGTCGATCGACCGATCGATCGCTCGAACGACCCCTGCCTTCCTCTTTGTGTGCGGTCGACCGACGGGTCGACAGCCCAGACGCAAGACTGCGTTCCCGCAATTTGGTTAACCCATCGGTCGACCAACGCAAGGGAAGCAGGAGCGCGACCGCGCGATCCTCAGTCCGGTCGACCGATCAATCGATCGCTCGAGGTACTGCCTCTGTTTGGCATTTGTCGATCGAAGTAGCCACTGCCAATTTTTGGCAGTGTTCGATCAACCGAATTGGCTACTGCCAATTTCTTACACTCTTCGATCGACCGACCTATCGACCGAACATAGGCTGATATTGATTTTTTCAGCCTTTTTCTTTCACGTTTCATTTCCGGGTTCCGACTTTCAACGAGCATCAACTTGGAGAGCTTTCCATGTGATCTTTGAGCTAGTCCAATGAGTCTTTGGTGCATCCGTCAATCTTTGATATGTTTCGCGACGAACTCGAGTGCAACGATCAATGTCCTTCTGATTTTTTCGATCGAGAACATCGAACGCTGATCGATATGGAACCTGAAAGATTTCTCGATGAAATATTAGTTTCATGTTTGTTATCATCAAAACCGGGATTAAGAGATTAAGATCAAGGTTGAAAACCTAAATCCAACACTATGATCATAATCATTCAGGTAACATATATCCAGATAATTCATATGAAAAGAAATCTATATCACCATAACAATAAGCATCCATGTAATTCATGTGGTAAGAAATCCAACCATAACCATCCTGTGCAGCCACAATCAATCCATCCAAATACAAGTAAAGCATGCATAAATAAGAATACGAGTCGGACACTAGGACACGCCTAGTGAGCTTCCCGCCCACGGCTCCCTGAGCTGGGAAGGCCTTCTAGCCTCAAATAACCCCAGTGGTTGGGAAATGCCCTCCAACCAATGCCACTCTGGATCTATCGTCAGCGTGGCTCACTAACGTCTTTCCCGATCCATAAACCACTCGCTGATCAGCCCAGTCATATCCAGTTTCTAATAACATGCACAAGCATAACCATGACTAAGATAAATAATAACAAACATTCATAAATATATTCCTTAGTCAAAACCAAATCTCCTAGGACTATTAGAGTCCTTGTTGTCAAACTCGAGTATGCGCACACGCATCCTTATATTGGCCCTACCTCGAGTCTAGTCTTTCACTACTAGAATATACCACATCAGCCATGGGGATCACCGACGGCCGCGAGGCCGTCAGAATAATTCACGACTTTGCGTCGGCCACAGAGGCTGTGGCTTATGTAATCAAATCAGCCGCGACTCGCATACAGCCAAATAGAGCCGTCGCTCATAGTTCATGGCGCGCAAGGGGCGCGAAATAAAATAAGTTATTAGCAATGGCTTCGCGGGGGCGCTAGAGCCGTTGGTGATGTGAATAACCAAATTAGCCGCGGCTCGCATACGCCCGAATATAGTTGTCGCTCATAGTTGATGGCACGCACGGGGCGTGAAATAAAATAAGTTATTAGACACGGCTGGATGCCACCGTCGGTGATATGAATAAGTCATTAGTCATGGCTGAAAGCGGCCTCCGCTTATAAATTAATTATATAGCTTATTATATAGCTTTATAGCTTATTATATAGCTTTAGCAGTGTACTCCATCACTCCATCCCAACTAACCCAGTCTCATATATGTATATCCAAAGCACATTAAGAATTTATTCACAACAATGATAAAGTTATCATGTTCAAATATTAGTCTAACAAATGGAGATAGTTTATCACCCAGAAATCCGAAATCTAAATCATGCCAAAATCTCAAATTAGTTAAGCAATAAATTTGAAATTAGCAAGAATTATTCTACATAATACCCAACTGAAATGAAACATTTAATCCTAGAATTTACCATGCTCAAATCTAGAATTAAAGTACAACACCGGGATCGTAAGCCCAAAAATCATAAGGGGCGGTCTATACTTCCATAATACGCCTCCGCCCTTACGTTACAATTTCTACACCATTTATTCTACATTTAGCTACTGTTTTTACATATTTTTAATCATACCTAGCTTAACGCCAAAGTGAACAACCGAGGATTTCCATTAGCTTGACAAATCGGTTTCTAAGGATCGGCCCTCAGGTGTAGGGTCGGACCTTAATTCCCTATTGAAGCATCCACCCTTCTCTATTCCTTAAGATCCTTGGATGTGAATATTTTCTGCATATCATAGTCTTATGGAACCCAAGCATTGCCGTCTCAAACCGTTTTCCTTACAAGAACCCTTGTCTCTAATTTTTCCCTAACCAGTCGGCCTATAGGTTTTGGGAAAACCCCAAGGTGACCGGCCCTTAAAATATACATGATATCAAGCAATAATAATTTATGATCTAGGGAAATAAAGTCTAAGCATTGTTCATCCAAGGTAAATAAAATTTTCAAGCCGGCCCTATGGCCTAGGGTTTGTTCTAGGGGCTGCCGCACCCTTCCACCTTCCCAAAGATCCCAATCTCCATGATCAATCACCAGAATATGCATTCAACAATGAAAAAATCTAGTCGAACAAAGAAAATTTCAGATTTAATCCACATAAAAGGGGCGGCTATAAGGGGAAAGGAGAATCCTAAAGCTTGGGATGCATGCGGCTCTATCAAGAACCATACAGTCCCAAGGGTCAATATATTATTTTTTATTTTTTTCGAATTTACCACAATACCCCTATGACTTAAGTTAAGCCTAGTTCGGTCTACACTCATTCGATTCAAGTTCCGATCGAACCCGTGGACTCGACTCGAGTCCATCTAACCTCCAAAGACCAAACCAATTTTTAAGTAAAAAATATATTTTACTCGCATGTAGAGGCCGTACCTTAACTTGCGCCTTTCGGCGATTCACTCGGTCCATTCCGACACGCATTTCGATTTCTTCGTTGAAACCAAATAAAATTAATTAAAAAATTTCACGAGTATTACATTTACTTAATTATAATAATTATATTGACAGTTAAGAATTTTGATCAAGTTTCCTAATAGCTTATATATGTATTTTATTGCATTTTTTTTTTTACATTTGACACGCTTATAGAATTGTTAACCTAATTAACAATCTAAAATGAGAATTTAATTACAATTATATATATTGGCAATTAGGGAATTTAATCAGAGCTCTAACTATCAATATAATTGTAATTAAAATCATATTTTAGGTTAGTTAAGGTCACATATATGTGAATGAAGTTTCATATATAGTAATATATATAAACGGTTAAGGCTTTTCACCAAAGTTCCTAACGGCTAATATCACTGTGACTAATATTTTATTTTAGATTGTTAAGTCTATTAATTTTAATAAGTATATCAAATTCAAAAATTTTACTACACATATCATTGTGATTAATATTTTATTTTAGGTTGTTAGGCTGTAGTCAAATTGCTAATTTATCTTCTCATGCAGACCAAATAATTTTTAATATATTTTTGAAATACCAAATTCTAAAAAAATTCTCTCTAGCTTTGTCCTTTTCCAAACGATGAGAGTAATATTTAAGCAATTTGACTTTTTAAAAATAAGTTTACATTTAATCTGCATGCCAAGTGTAATGATGTGCTATCCAGGGGTGTTCAATTGTACTAAATTAAAAAAAAATTGGAGAAGTGCATATTTAATCATATAAATTTTCAATTTTTTAAATTTTAGTCTTATAAAATTCATTTTGGTATTTTTAGTCCTATAAATTTATTCCGTAGTACAGATTTGATCATATTCGTGACGGTCCGTTAACTCTCCGTCAATGTGGACTAACGTCGTTCATACACGTTGACAAATTTGATCCTGTAAGTTTTATTTCAAAATTTTCAGTCCTATATATTTGTCATCATGTAAGGTTTGCTCACTAATTTATTGCATATCCCCGTTGTAAATCTGTGCTACGGGGCAAAAATATAGGATCAAATCTGTGCTACGGAGGAAATATATATGACCAAATCTGTGCTACAGGACAAACATATAGGACTGAAAATTTTGAAATGAAACTTATACGATCAAATATGTCAACATGTATGAACGGCGTTAGTCGACATTGACCGAAAGTTAACAAACCGTCACGGATAGGATTAAATCTATGTTACGAAGCAAATTTATAAGACTGAAAATACCAAAATGAAACTTATAGGATCAAAGTCCAAAAAATTAAAAACTTATATGACCAAATCTGCACTTCTCCAAAAATAAATAAATAAATAGAAAGATATGTTGTAGGTCGAATGACCTACACTAGAGGGGGATGAATAGTATGTTCGCTAAAAACTTAAAACCTAATGTCAATTTTCACGCTTCTTGATTTACTTAGGCAAAAGACAAGTCAATCATAATATATAAATGTGGAAGCAATAAAGATAAATAGTAAGCAAGAACAAGCTAATCACACATGAATCAATTCAATGCTAACACTTTGATTTATAGTGGTTCGGCCCCAATGCTTACTCCACTTCCTAAGCACTTCGCTCAGGATTTTCAAACTTAGCTTTACTAGATTAATTTGTTTCATTACAATGAGAACTTTTTCACCAAAGAATCTCTGCTCTCACACCGAAGGCACTTCCACACTTGGAAGTCTTCGTCTTCCTACCGAGAGCACTCTCTCACCTCAAACCCTAAGGACGATATAACTAATCCTAGTGAACTAAATTTACACTGGTGGATTTAAGCCGCAACACCAAAGCAACCACCGAACTCAAGATCTACAACTAGATCCTTACAAACTTGAGTAATAATGAAATAAATATAAAAAATACAATAACAAATGGAGCAATAAACAAAATTAAGTATACTTAGCTCCAATACAAGTTCCCTAGTCATCTTGATGCTTTTTGATGATGAATCAATGAAGGATGAAGGCCAAATCAATGTTTCACTAAGAAACTAGGTTTGCTCAAAGAAAGGCTCAAGAAAGCTCAGCAAATGTCAAGAGATGGCTCAATGAAGCATTAGGTACATAGGAAAACAGATTTGAGATCTATATATAAATATATATCCCAAAGGTAGAGGCTCAAAAAGAGCCGTTCAACAGATCTAAATAGATCTGTTAGACAATTCGGTCGACCACCGGGCGACCCTCGGTCGATCGAGGTTCGGCCGCGGGTCGGCCGAATAGGTTTTGGAAATTTTCCAAAATACTTTCGGTCGATCCTCAAGAGACCATCGGTCGACCGAGGATCCGTCAAGATTCAACCGATATTTGTAGTTTTGGGCAGTTTGCTGATTTTTTTGGTTTGTCGATTCTTTACTAGTTAGTCTTATTTAATATTTCTTAACTTTAAATTATCAATTTTATAACATAAATGTAGGTAGATGATATTATTAGTAATACTAGAAAAGGACCACACTTTGCTAGGGGACCAATATTTTTTGTAAGAATAATTTCTAACCAGTAATTAATTATAACTTTATTTATATATTAAAATATAAAAATAAATATACCATAATTAGACATTAAGATACGAAGAAGATAATATATTAATAGATCAAAAAATAAAGTTTCATCTCACTGTAATCAAATGTAAATCTAATTTGATATAATAAATAAGATATTAGTAAATAGTTATATGGCGGATATAATTTACTAAAAAAATAAAAATACAATAAATTAATAAAGACAACTTAAGAGAAAAAAATGGAAATACTCAAAACAATTTACTTGACAAAATAAAAATAATCAAACTTACTAAAATTGCAATTTGAATAAAGATTAAACAAAATGAAGGTGAAAAAGAAAGTAAAAAAAAATAGGAGATTTGAGTTTAGACGTATCACTAGAATCATCTCATCATAACATCCATTAATTTTTGCAAATTAAATATATAATATTAATTTAAATATAATAAATAAGTATAATATAATATAATATGCATTCTATAATCAAGTTTAATTACAGTGGGTGAAAATTACAAAATATTGAAAAAATAGGTAAGAAATGACTATTCACATCCATGAGAAATAGATGTGAAATATGAATAGTTATTCCTTATCTAGCTTAAAACTCAATCAAATAAAGTAATAGTTATTCCAACAACCAAACAGATTATTATCCCGTTCCTCTAATATCAATCAATTATGTACCTATCAACTTCATAGACCATAATTATTGGCTTCCATAGTTGATAATAACATAACCACCAAGACATATAAATCAACATAATATTCAATATATTTTAGATGTGACACTAAATCGGGTATCATGGTACATCTCATGGTTGTACATTTTCAAAATTTAAAAAGACATAGATAGATATAAATATGAATATAAATATAGATAAATATAGATGCCCATTAATTATACAAATGACTTCTCTTATTATGAATTGGATGACTTAAAACTAGCAAACATCCCAACAGTTCTTTTTTGACAATATAAGATTAAGTGGGCAACATTGCATTCTAAAATGACTTCACTTAATTATCCAATAAGTAGCTACACCATCCACTCACTAGGAATATAAATATAAGCTTCATCGACGACTCAAACTGTTATTGAACCGCTAGTGATGTTTATCATGGACGACAAAAACCATTGCAACAAGTCGTCGCAACTATAGACATCGCCAATAACTTGTGATGGCCACGTGCTCGAACAAAATAAGATAATAATATTAGTATATATATATCATTGATTTAAAAATATTTTATATGTACCTTGAACTCTCGCCAAAGCACGTCAACATGCTTGCGGGGCACGTGAGATGACGTCATACCCCGTGCATGAAACGATGGATCGTCCCCGCTATAGTGCGAGAGACATCCTCCTGCTTGAACCTACATAACATAAATAAAATACAATTATATATTAGAGCTAAATACCTAAAAAAATACGAACTTTGGACATTTTTCTATTTTTAGCATAAAATTTTTTCGTTAGCAAAGAAATACACGAACTATCATTTCGTTACCCTGTTTAGCATGCACCGTTATTTTTGACGATTTTGGATGATCTGGCAGTTAACAACGACGACGTGACAAATTTTGTCCTACGTGGATTATTATTTTATTATTTTAACCAATTTTATTAATATGTTATTATTAAAAAAAGTTTTTTTAACGGCGACGACGTCGAGAGGCGGGACCTTCTCGGTGGCAGCGACGCTCTCTACAGAAACAACACCACCGTCGACGGAGGCGGAATTGACGGGGGCGGGGCTATGCATCATGGGGTGGATGAAGGCCCATCGCAGCTTCGGCGGCTCCAGCATCATGGGGTACAACGACGTCCTCCCCAATGCCGCTGTCTCCACGTTCTCGCCCTTCCGGTACCCCGACTGCGACCACATCTTGCAATCCGGCGAATGAAAGACTCTAATAGCTTCAACCGAGAGATCAAGTCAGATCCAATAGCTACCAGACGGTGTGCCTCCACGGGCTGTGTTTTCCTCGCGGTGATGTCTCGTGAGCAGCACATGGAGGGGGCCGATGGCATAGGTATTTGGGCAGTAGGTGCGGATGTGGAACAACGCCGAGGCTCCAACGCTTCGAACGTGTTGAGTATGAATGCTCTCACCCGGGGCGTGTTGGCGGTGGCGGTGCACAAAGCCGGGAGGCTGGGCTCGGCGGAGTCTTTAGCATTCCTACAATAGATCGATAGATCCCTTCGCTAGAGAAAGCCCTCCATGCTTGGAAGACTTCTTATGGGCTCGTCGAGATCAACATCGTCTTCATTCGCCATCATCAAATCTAATCATCAGGTGTTCAAGGACAAAAAAAGATATTTGATGTAAACGGAGATGTTTACATTTTACCTAGAAATGGGAGATCCCCATTTTGGAAAAGCTTGGGGATGCATAAATAGGACCATACACTACAAGCGCTGCTGGTGCGATTCGATGGCGACATCCACGATGAAGGGGAGGATCCCATCGGCTATCATGCATGTTAGCGTGGGTCATCCCTAACCACCAGCATCTCCGCTAATGAGCTCAAGAAGGAGGTCCTTGTAGAAGACTGTCGCTCGCGTCTGTAGAGATTTCGCCAGGTTGAGTAAGTGCGAGATTGACTGGTGTCTATCGTCGTCGAAGCCGTCGGGTATGGAGCGGAAGTGCAACCTCGGTCGATCAAGTAGAGCTCGAGGAGCTCCTCGAGCTAAGGAGGCGACAGTGGTGTTGCAAAGATGCGGCGACGCCTCAATCTTCCAAGTAGGTTAAAATATTAAAAAAAATTTAATAAAATTAGTTTAAAAATAAAATAATAATCCACATAGGATAAAATTTGCCACATCATCGTCGTTAACTGCCAGATCGGCCAAAATCATCAAAAATGACGATGCGTGCTAAACGAGGTAACAAAATGATAGTTCGTGTATTTCCTTGCTAACGGAAAAAGTTTACGACGCTAAAAATGGGAAAATATCCAAAGTTCATATTTTTTTGGGTATTTACTCTATATATTATGATATATTTAATTATATATAAACAACAATTAATAAATAATACATTTTCTCTCATTGCGCACAATAATAAATCTGTGCGACTGCCCGTCGCCTGGCGGAGGTAGAATTATGTTAGGCCATCGTGGCCTACGTCGCATTATCGACGGTGTCGATGTCGATGGACCTTGATTGGCGACTGGAGATGGTGGGTGGAGGTGAAGGTATGGTGGCTAGAGGTGGGGGGAGGTAAAGGGATGGTAGCGATCGACGACGATTGAGCGACATCAGAGGTGGTGGCTGGGGCTATGGGTGATAATCATCAGACGATCTTGCGAGAATATCCTCGACCCGCCATAGCTATCGAGTAAGCATATAATTAGATTATATAGTAGTGTTAGCATTAAGAATAAATAGATAATTGAAGATATACTATTCATTTACAATTATTCCTCATCGGCATTATCATTGTCCGAGTAATACTTTTCTTCTTGTTCTTCTTCGTCTTCTTCTTCTCCTTCTTCTTCTTCTCCTTCTTCTTTGTCATTTTGTCCTTCCTCAACTTTATTATCGTCGTCATCAACATATTCTACTTCCAATTGAACTAACTCCGTGTCATCATCCTTGAGTATTGGACTAACTCGTTGCACTTCGAAAGAATTCTCTTCTTGATAAAAGTCATCTATCACATCATATATCAGCTCATTCTCTTCAGCTAGCGAATTAATTCTTCCTCTGGCTTTAGTCTTACAAACTACACACCAATCTGTCATGTCTTACTTTCGAGACGAATATTGTGTATAATATACTTGTTGGGCTTAAGATGACAATATAAATGGCTCATTTGAAGCTAATTTCGTTTTGTAATTGACATTGACAAGTTTATACTTCGGATGAACTCTCATGCCACTATCGCTTCTATCGACAGATTTTCAGCTGAAAAAGTGCAATTCTACGACTTCTTCCAACAGTCCGTAAAAATTGACATCACATTCAGCATACGTTGTCCCTTTGACGTAGACCCCGACATTCATAGTCTTCTTTGTAAACGAATATTCAACCGTGTGAAATTTATACCAATTAGCAAAATAATTGTTATAACACGATACAAGTCACGACAGTCCGCTAACAAACTCAAATATTCTATCATCTATTTTGGCTCTGTGTTCTGTGCTGTAAGATCGAAGCCAAGAAGAAAAATCACGATTGCGTAATCTCTCCAATTCCTAGTCGCTATAAATGGAGTATTTATGCACCATCTCAACATCAAATATATATTTGGATGAACTGTTCAATCTTTGGGCAATTGAGTAATACATACAAGTGTGTCAAATGATACTTTTCGTTGTTTAAGTATCGAGACAGATAACAACCCAAAGCATGACCAAGGTAACAAAAGATATTTAAACCATCGTCTGATTATCGAGCTCTCTCATTGTCATTCCGTGGAAGACGATTAAGTCTTGTCTGAACGATGGATTCAAAATAAAATGAGCAGAATGATAAAATTTCTTCAAAGATATATGCTTTTGAGATTGAACATTTAACAGCCGCAGTGTTCTTTACTTTTTTCTACAGATAATTCATGTGTTTTTCAAATAAGTACATCCACCGGTATTGAATCGGGCCACCAACCCTTCATGCCTCCTATGCCAAGTGTATTGGTAAATGCTCTATCGAGTAAAAAAAGACAGGAGGGAAAAACTGCTTCACCTTGCATATGATTTTAATAATATTAGTTTCAAGTGCTGACATATCTTCGACTTGAAAAATATTTGCACAAATATTTTTCAATAACATACTTAATTCGGTCAATGGACCCCAAATCTTATCAGGTAGAAAATCACAAAATGTGATTGGAAGCAATCTCTGCATGAATACATGCATGACAATCGTGGCTCTTCATCCCTGATATTCACACATCGAGATAAGTTTGAGACATAACCATCGGGTAATCTGAGTTCTTTGATCGATTGATAAACATCTTTCATCTATTGTTTATTTAACAAATACGACGCTTTCAGCTTATGAAGTCATATGTTGACCTCCTGCAACTCTAACTCCAACATCTTACAATATATTTTCAAATCATGTTGGGCCTTCACACTATCTCTTGGTCAGGTGTAGCTTCGGGGGGGGGGGACTGCAAAAGACACTCTGACGCTCAAGTCAGTATATGATCGAGGTGGTGGTAAGAGCAAAATTAGACTTTAGGTTACCTAAGGCATGTTATGTCTGTATATATTGCAGGATGAGGAAGGAATGATGATAATGTTGCCCGATAATCTCGCTGGGATGTTGCTCGAAATGGGTCGAGGTTGATCCCGAAGATATCAGACTCGAGATAACGAATCATTCATGATAAATAAGGATGTAGATATCCTTGTATGGCCGGGGGGAGCCCCCGGGCTAAGCCATTTGGCTTGATTCGAGTCTGGTTCATGAGTGTGGGCATTGTTGGGCCTAATCCAGTCAAGGGCCAAAGTGCTAGTTCAGTTCATTATCAAAAATATTTTTCTAAATATGCATTTTGTCCTAATTATGTCGAACTAGTCATGAACTCCAATACGATAATTCTCAAAAGATACTTTATTCACTCATTTATGTGTTTGACCAAAGCCTAAAACTTTATCATTCCGACCAAACATAATCTTTGGAAGAAAGGAAACACGTGCTAACATCTGTTCATCAGACAATATCAGTGGTGGCTCATATCTTTCGACTATTCCCTTGGTAAATTTATCACGATTCCTTCGATATTGATAGTTAGGCGGTATGAACCAGCATAACAACAAAAAAGGAAATTTTTTGCTCGTTCTCAAGACTAGACACTTTTGAGTGTTCTACACAATATGGACAAGAGAATAGTCCATGCGTGCTCTAACCAGACAACATGCCATAGGCCGAAAAATCATATTCAAGCCCTATTTTTTTCATCAACTTTTTCGTCTTATAAAAAGTTGACTCCGACTTGTTATCTTTAGGTAACATTCGATGAATAAAGCCCGCAAGTCGATCAAACACGACCCCGCTGATATTACAATCAGACTTGATGCTTAGAGTTGTGTCATTGTCGATAATCTAGTGTATTCATCATAATTCTCATACAAAGGTTCATCGGTAGCTTTCAACAGCTCGTAAAATTTTGTAGCTTATTTATTCGATAATTCAATCTCTATCAATGGTTGTTCTTTTGTGACATCAATTGATGTAGTATCTGGCATCGATGACTCAGTAACTAACTCGACATTATCATTCAAATGGAATTGATCGCCAAGACTATCAAGTATCACTGTTCTATGAGGATTAGGTGGATTGGATGAAGAAACAACGACATTAGAAGTTTCACCATGACTTTGAACGACAAGATTGCTCGACGTCCCGATATCACGTTGTTAGCTCAGCAAGCATGCATGGTTGTAGTCACATCAACCCATTGGCCATGTCATAGCACAGTCACCAGTAGCACCCTCAATAATGTAGCATTACTTTCTATCAGCATCACTTTTTACTTTTTGTTAGCATTACTTTTTGTTTCAGTATTGTGCACGCCTAGCACCTCTATAAATATCCTATAAAGCCCATCCATTGAATAGAACTTGCATTTGCTTTCTTCGCCACCACTTTGTTCTCTTCATTACTTTTCATCATGGTATCAGAGCCATGTCTCTCGCGAGAAGGCATCTGAGATCTTTTTTTTTCTTTGTTCAATGGCTACCAGAGGAGCGCAACTTGGTTAGGCAGATGATTCTTTGTCATCATCTCAGGAAGTCGCTCACCCGATGCTCAACAATGGTCAAGTGGTGACCATAAATCCAACAACCCAGCTGCCGATCAAACTCAGCGGCAGTCACAACTACAAAACTTGGAAAATGCAGATCGAGTTTCTCTTGATAAGGTATGATCTCTATTCCTTTATTGACGGCAGCTTTCTATGTCCTTCTATTTTCGATGCTGCTTACAAAGGTTGGGTTCGTCAAGATGTCTTGATTCGCCATGCGATCATGGCTTCTGTAGATCCAACCTTCGCTCATGTTATTGCATCTACTACTTCTGCCGCTGAAGCTTGGATTCGATTGGCTAATCAGTTTGCAAATCGATCTCAGTCTCGCATCTACAGTTTACAGGATAAGCTAACTAGAAAATATAAAGGAGATAAATCAATCAATGACTATTTCAGTGAAGTAAAGAAACTGGCTGATGAACTCTCCATTGCGGGAGCGCCTGTTACTGAACCATCTCTCACTATTAAAATATTAAGTGGACTTGGACCAGAATTTAATGACATCAGCGCAGCTATACTCTCGCGAGATAACCCTATTTCGATTGAGGAATTATATGACAAGTTAACCGGTCATGAAGCCTTTTTGTCTCATCAATCAAACATACCAGTTGTCAATATTAATTACAATCAAGCTCAGAGAACAAACTCAGGTTATCAACAGAACTGGGATAACAGAAGAATGCCAAATAACTTCATCAGACCTGGTTTTAATCCCCAGTTCAGACCTCAAAATAGGAAGCCAAATGAACCCAAAACTCAATGTCAGATATGTGAGAAGTATGGTCGTTCAGCAAAAAATTGCAGATCTCGCTTTAGTGGCTATCCCAAAGCTCCACCTCAGGTTAATTACACTGACCAAAATTCTAAAGTTCACCAGAATTGGGTTCTCGATTCAGGGGCCACACACCATGTTACATCAGATCCAGCAAATCTGAGCTCCTACTCCAGCTTCAATGGTGAATATATATGGCATCTCAGTCAGCGATGGTAGTGTTGCTCCGATTACTCATTTTGGTACTACATTGCTAACTCCAAGTTTCAAGTTAAACAATGTCTTGTGTTCTCCTTCAATAGCTAGAAACCTAATCTCAGTTTCAAAATTCTGTCAGCAAAACAATACTTCCATTGAATTCTTTCCAACCTCTTTTGTTGTCAAGGATTTGCTAACAGGGAAACACCTAGCTCAAGGCTGGAATAAAGAAGATCTATATGAGTGGTGTTCGTCAACTCCAGTTGCAAATCATCTCTCCATCTCCAAATCCTCAATTTGGCACAAATGCCTAGGACGTACATCCACACCAAAAAGTCTTCCAGCATATGGTTTCAAAATTCACTATTAGAAACATGGTCATCAGCAACGGCTGATGCCGTTGCTGAACCGTTGCTGAAGAGCATCAGCAACGGCCGAGCCGTTGCAATGGAGCCGTGGCAGAAAGTCGCGTTGCTGATAACTTAGCAACGGAGCGGCCGTTGCTAAAAATATTATCAGCAACGATTTTACCACGGACCCGGAGCCGTTGCTGATAACATTAATAGCAACGACCGCTGAGTCCGTAGCAACGCCGTTAGTAAAACTCCGTCGTTAAGCCGTTGCTGTAGGTCATTAGCAACGGCTTTCGATACACTTTTAGCAACGGCTTTCCCACGGACGGCCGTGGGAAAGCCGTTGCTGATGATGTGAACAAGTCCAATAAAATAAATTAAACAAGTCCAATATCTCAGTAACAAAGTCAATATAAAAAAATCTCACGATGACGATGGAGGATGGTCTGGATCATATGGCGGGTTCTGGAGTGCTTGAGTGTACACCGGCGTGGACTGACTCGAGGACGATGGATTAGATGATGCCGAAGAGATGCCTGCTTCGGGATGACCTGACATGTTGCGTAGCATAGCTTGTATATCCGCCATCATCTGACTCTGGCGCTCTATTATCTCAGTCTAACGTGTGACCGTGTCCTCTAGAGTCCTTATTCTGCTACTATGATAATAACTGGATCTAGAGGTGGACGACCGCTCACCAGCTAGGGCTGTCCATTCGGTTCGAACCGAACCGAATTGGGCCAAATCGAAATTTTTTCTTTACCCAAACCCGAACCGAACATTTCCTAACCCGATTTAACCCGAACTGAAATAATTCGGTTCGGTTTTCAACCCGAAAACCGAATTTTTAATTAATTTGATTAAAAATTAAAAATTAAAAATAATTATTTAATACTTATTTACTTAATTCAGTTAAAAATTAAAAAAAAAATATTTTTTTAATTAATTCGGTTTTCGGTTCGGGTCGGTTCCCGAATTCCGGGAACCAAATCCGAACCGAAATACAAATTTCGGTTCGGTTCGGGTCAAAGAACCGAACCTACAATGGTTGAAACCGAACCGAACCGAAAATTTCGGTTCGGTTTTTTGGTTCGGTTCGGTTTGAACCGATCAGTGGACAGCCCTATCACCAGCAACCGGAGGGGTCGGTGCCCCAAGTGGCCCTAGTACGGCTCGCGCATGACCACTATCTGCGAAGTCATATACGCGGCCATGGTCCCAGCCACCTGCGGCCTCGACCCACGTTGCTGCGTCAAAGTCCTCAGGGGTACCCCCGCGCTGCACCACCGTCTGGTTGTAGGTCTCCTACTCGAGTTTGATTTTTTGTTTAATATTGATCATAAAACTTAAATTACAAATATATAATGAATAATTTAAACAAATATATAGTTACCATAATGTATGCAGCGCGTTTGTCGATGTACTCCCCCGTCCCATGTGCTCGACGGTGAGTCCGCTCAAACACCGCCATCGGGGAGGGTCGCTGGACAGTCCCGTCATCCGACACCGTCGTCTACATTTATAAAACAAATACATTAATTAGTACACATAGTAACAAATAAAATATATAATTAAAAGATATACTTACCATACGGTTCGCGTGCACTGCAAATGCAACAGAGCCGCTGGTGTGACGCGCTGCTCCCCTCGACATGCGATTTCTAGCCGCATTCCGAGAAACCTCCTGCCATCGATCCGTCGATCATATTCCCACGAGCTAGTCCCATGTATCCGGAGTAATCCAATCGGGGCCGTATCCCCGAGTCTCCGCGATGTTAGTGGTCCCAGCTCGGGCCATCCCCTGGGACCGAGCCTACCCCAGCTGCCCGTTGTACCTCGCACGGGAAAGAGCCTCCCAGATAGCGTAAATGAATGGCCTCTGGTCCTCGGCCCATGTAAAGCGAGCCTGCAAAATAATAATATCAGTACCAATATTAATCATATGCATGTAAAAAATAAAATAATACGTGCCTCAAACTCGCGCCATAACATGTCGACGTGCTCGCTAGGCACGTGAGACCACGTAGGCCATGCCCCGTGCATGTATCGTCGAATAGTAGAAGAAATGCTCCTCGACACTTCTTCTTGCTCGAACCTGCACAACAAAAATAAATTTTAATATTATATTATGATATAATGAATTTGTAATGATTCATAATTCATGATATATTACCGCTCCCCAATCACGCTAATCAATCTACGTGACTCTGTGGCTGGTGGAGGCTGCCACCTGTTCGGCCTGCGTGGCCGCCTGCGTCTGGATGTACTAGCCTCGGCAGTATCATCCGCATGAGGATCAACAACAGGAGGATCAGCAGCATGAGTAAGTGCTGGAGTCTCACCGATCGGAGACTCCGAAGCTCTCCTGCGTCGATAACCACGACCAGACATATCTGTCGAACAGACATATAATCAGATTATTGTATAAATAGTAGAGATATATTTAATAAAATATATACTTTACAATTATTCCTCATCATCTGAATAATAGTCTTCGAATTCTTCCTCTTCTTCCTCTTCTTCCTCTTCTTCATCTTCTTCATCTCCAGCTTCCTCAATTTCTTTTACCCATTGACAAACATCTTTGATCTGTTGTTTATTTAACACATATAGAGCATTCGGTTTCAGATATCGTCCGTTGACCTCTTGTAACTCCAACTCTGGTCTTTTACAAAGTATTTTTATATCATGTCGGGCTTTGACATTATCTTTAGTTTTTCCGGAAATATCCATCAAAGTGTTGAAAATATTATCAAACACATTTTTTTCAATGTGCATGACATCTAAATTATGTCGAATCAATAATGAACTCCAATAGGGCAATTCCCAAAAGATACTTTTTTTCACCCAGTTATGTGTTTGGCCAAAATCTGACACTCTTTCATTGCGACCAAATACTATATCTGAAAGTGCTGAAACACGTGCTAACATTTGTTCACTAGACAACATCGGTGGTGGCCCATCTCTTTCGACTCTGCCCTTGGTAAATTTATTACGATTCCTTCGATACTGATGATTAACCGGTAGGAATCGACAATGACAATCAAAGAATGAGATTTTTCGTCCGTTCTGAAGACTGATTGATTTAGAGTATTCCATACAATACAGACAAGAGAGTCGGCCGTGAGTGCTCCAACCCGACAACATACCGTACGCCGGGAAATCATTGATTGTCCACAAGACCGCGGCCTTTAAATTGAAGTTTTGCTTCCGATGACAATCATAAGTGACAGCTCCCTCAGTCCACAATGTTTTCAATTCATCTATCAAGGGTCTGAGAAATATGTCAATTTCTTTTTGCGGACCCTTAGGACCCGGAATAATCATCGAAAGATAAATAAATTCATCTTTCATGCACATTGACGGTGGCAAATTATAAACTGTCAGCAGCACTGGCCAAACTGAATAAGGAGTTGCAGAATATCCAAACGGATTAAAACCATCTGTGCACAATCCCAATCTGATATTTTTAGTATCCCTAGCAAATGAAGGATAACATGTATCCAAATGTTTTCATGCTTCACTATCAGATGGATGAGTCATTACTGTATCATCACAACTTTTTGCATGCCAACTCATGTAGGGGGCTGTCTTTTCCGACATGAATAATCTTTGAAGTCTCGGTGTTAGTGGAAAATACCGAAGCACCTTAAACGGAATATTTTTTTGTCGGACTGATTTCTTCTCCTTGTAACGAGGGTGTTGACATATAGGGCATTTATCCAACTGCACATTTTCTTTATAATATAAAATGCAGTTATTTTGGCACGCGTGTATTTTTTCGTACCCAAGCCCCAATTTTCTCATTAGCTTTTTAGTCTTATAAAAAGTTGGCTCAAACTTGTTATCAGTAGGCAGCATTCCATTAATCAATCCAGCAATCCGATCATACGCAACTCTGCTAATATTACAATCGGCCTTGATGTTTAAGAGTTGTGTCATTGCTGAAAACCTAGTGTATTTAGGACAATTCTCATACAAAGGTTCATCGGCAGCTTTCAACATCTCGTAAAATTCTGTAGCTTCTTTATTCGGTAATTCAATCTCTACCGCAGTTTGTACTTCTGTGATATGAACCGTTGTAGTATCTGGTGGGACTGATGTCTGAAGAACTGGCCGATCAACATTATCATTCAGGTGGAATTGACCCCCAAGACTATCAAGTATCATAGTTCTATAGGGATTACATTAACTGGATGAAGAAGCACCAGCAGAGGAAGATTCACCATATGTCTAAACGACAGGATTGCTCGACGTCCCGACTTCGCGTGACTCCCCGTGACAAGTCCATAGAAAATATCTTAGTGCAAATCCTTTGCTATATAGATGCAGAGTGACAGTCTCCCAATCCAAAAATCATCCATTCGAACAAATGCGGCACGGACATCGGATTTGATCACCGATGCTAACGAAATTCTGGTTCGAATAGGCGAAATTTAGGAAGTACGTTACGCCTAATCGAAACTCATTCGTTAAAGCTCCACGATGAAGACGTCGGTACATCCAACTTCGATCAGCCGACATGATTCTGTCAATCAATGACAATTTCTTTGGTTAATGTCTTTAGGTGAGATTGTCCTATTCCATTCGGGATTTATGTTATTCATATTGCACTAAGTACTTCTTTTAACCGCTAACTTCATTCTAAATTTCGGCAGCATCTCTCTACAGTTCTCCGAATACGCATATCATCTGGGCGCGTATCGGAGAACAAGAAAGATGTTGCCGAAATTTAGAATAATTAATTAGTTAACAGTTAAAAGAAAAACGTAAGTGCAGTACAAATAACTATATTCCCAAATTGTCCAATCAGGGACAATTCAAGAATTGTACGTCGTATAAAAGATCATCTACTTCTTTTACACGAACATACAATCCCCGAACGGACCTAAGGTTTTGCTAAATCATATCCGACTCGTCGATGCGTACGTAAAACATATCAACTCGTCGGATGGATGATTATTTTCTAAATGTTTCGAGATAGTTCGAGTCCATATTGGACGATTCCGGCAGGAGTCCGAAGTGGACGATTCTGGCGCGCGTCCGAAGTGGATAATTCCGAAATTAATCTAAACCCTAAAAATTAATCTAACAAATTAAACAATTATTCTAAATAATTAATCTAAATAATTAATTAACAATTAATTAACAATTTAAAAACAATTTAAAAATAATATTAATCTACAAATTTCGGCGTCGGAGTCAGGTGGACTCCGGCGCCGGCGTACAATGGCCGGACACACTGTCCGGCCAATGTACAAGGTCCGGCGGCGGCCATCGGCCGACCGCCGCCGGCTGAAACCCTATTTTTAGGGTTTCGGTCGAATTTTCCGCCGACCGCAACGGGAAGAGACGGCCGGCCGGAGTTTACCTGACAGTGTCAGCAGCAGCGGGAGGAGGAAGAGGCGTCGTCGGCATCGGCAGCGGCGGCGAGAGGCAGGAGGAGGAGGCGGCGGCGGCAGTAGCGGGAGGAAGAAGGGTCGGGCGCGTTTTGTGACCTATATAAACTTATCAGCAACGGCTCACTCGCCCGTTAGAAAGCCGTTGCTAATAAGTTATCATCCGCAACGGCTCACTTGTCCGTTAGAAAGCCGTTGCTGATAATTAACATCATCAGCAACGGCTCGCATGTCCGTTAGAACGCCGTTGCAGATACAACATATCTGCAACGGCTCGAGCGGCCGTAAGAATGCCGTTGCAAATAGCAACAGCTTGAGCGGCCGTTGCTTATAGTCGTTGCTGAAGACCAAATTTCTAATAGTGATTTAAAATTCCATGTTCTTCCCATACCGTTGAACATTGTCATGCTTGTGCATGTTACAAAAGTCACAAGTTACCTTTCAATATTTCTAGTGTGCAAACTACTAGGCATTTAGAAATTCTGTTCACTGATGTCTGGGTCCCACTTCCTTTTCATCTACTGAAGGCCACAGATACTACGTTATCTTTGTGGATCACTTTTCCAAATATGTTTGGCTTTATCCCATGTTCAATAAATCTGATGTAACTGAAGTCTTTATCAATTTTAAAAAGCTTGTTGAAAACTACTTCAATGTCCAAATAGCTGCAGTATATTCGGATGGTGGGGGAGAATATGTTGGTTTAGCTTCATTTCTTCAACATTCTAGCATTCAACACTATTTTTCTCCTCCTTATACACCCCAGAGAGTACGATTAGCTGAAAGAAGATATCGTCACATTGTTGAAATAGGTTTAACCTTGTTATCTCAAGTCTCCCTACCTCTAAAATTCTAGAACTTTGCTTTTTCTGCAGCAGTTTACTTCATCAATCGCATGACTACTCCAATTCTCAAAAATAAATCCTCATATGAATGTTTTTTCAACACCACTCCAAACTATCAGTCCTTAAAGGTCTTCGGGTGTCTGTGCTACCCTTGGTTGAAACCTTACAACGACAACAAGTTCCAACCCAAGTCGCAAGCATGTGTTTTTCTTGGTTATTCTGTAAAATATCATTGCTATCAGTGTTAAAGCATTGACAATAATAGAGTTTATCTCTATAGACATGTCAAGTTCATTGAGTATGTCTTTCCATTTGCCAACTCCTCTCAAACATTTCCACATGACATTACTGTCAATTCGTGGACTAGTCACTCTTCTAGTAACTCCTCCTCTCAAATCCCTGACCTACCAGCTTATGCTTCTGATATACCAGATCCTCCTCCAGTTCAACTTCAAGTGCAAAACCAAATTGCTCAGGTCATCCCAGCTCATGAAAACTCTTCTACTACTCAAACTCCTTCTCAACCTTCAACCTTACCACCACCTATTCCACCTAGCTTATCTCAAAATTCACCACCACCGAGAATGGTTACCAAATCCCAACATAACATTTTTAAGCCAAGAAAACCGACTGACTACTCTGGTCTTCATACCTCCACCAGTGAGCCTTTAACACCTACAACCTATAAGTAAGCATTGAAACTCAAACCTCGGAGAGATGCAATGCAGTCCAAATTTGATGCCCTGATAAAGAACAACACTTGGACATTAGTTCCTCCAAATGAGAACCTAAATATAATAGGTTGTAAATGGGTCTTTCGTATCAAACACAATTCGGATGGCTCCATTGAAAAATTCAAGGGTCGGCTAGTTACAAAAGGGTACAATCAAAGACCTAGAATTGATTTCAAAACCACATTCAGTCCAGTGGTGAAACATTGCACAATCAGACTAGTCTTAGCACTAACAGTCAAATCAAAGTGGAAAATATTTCAATTGGATGTCAATAACGCATTTTTGCAGGGACATCTTCATGAAGAAGTGTACATGTCACAACCACCAGGCTTTGAAGATAAACATCATCCTACTTTTATGTGTAGACTAAACAAAGCAATCTACGGTCTCAGACAAGCTCCACAAGCTTGGTTTAAAAAACTTACTCAGTTTTTGCTCACTATGGGATTCAGAAATTCTCAGGCAGATACTTTAGTATACATTCTAAATTTCGATTCTCATATAGTGTTGTTATTAATATATGTCGATGACATAGTTTTAACAGGCTCATCTGAAGAACTTATCTTGGACATCAATGTCAAGCTGGAGCCAGGTTCTCTCTGAAAGATCTCCGGTCATTAAACTATTTTCTTGGAGTGAAGGTCTTACACACTCAGCAAGGACTATTTCTTTCGCAGCAAAAGTACATTGCAGACATACTTCATCGCTTCAACATGCATGAAGCAAATCCAGTAAAAACACCTATGTCAACCTCAGCAATTTTATCTACTCAGGATGGCTCTCCCTCAGCTAATTCAACATTATATAAGCAGGCAGTTGGAGCTTTACAATATTTGTCGTTCACTCGTCTGGATATTTGCTTTGTTGTCAATAAATTGTCCCAGTTCATGCACCGCCCTTCATCAATTCATTGGCAACACTGTAAAAGGTTGCTCAGGTATCTACACGGCACTCAGTCACATGGTATTTTAATTGATTCCAATGCATCTACCACTATCTATGCTTATTCTGACTCTGACTGGGGTGGGGATCACGACGATCGGCGATCAACTGAGGGTTATATTATTTTCCTCGAACAAACTCTGGTTAGCTGGGCTTTAAAGAAGCAAAGAACGATTGCTCGTTCATCTACTGAGACTGAATATAAAGCCTTAGCCAACACAGCTGCAGAGGTTTCATGGCTTATTAATGTTATTAAAGAATTTAACTGGATTCTTCTGTCTACACCACACATCTATTGTGACAACATGGGGGCTACAAAACTTACTGAACATCCAGTTAGTCACAGATGAAGCACGTCGAGCTCGACTACCACTTTGTTCGAGAACAAGTTCATGCGTCAAAGCTCAGTGTACATCATATACCTGTTGCGCTTCAATTGGCCAATTCATTAACTAAGGTAGTTTCGTTGTCTATCTTTCTTGACCACAGGATCAAGATGGGCGTCATCAGACGGCCCATCTTGTGGGGGAATGTTAGCTCAGCAAGCATGCATGGTCGTAGTCACATCAACCCATTGGCCATGTCATAGCACAGTCAGCAATAGCACCCTCAATAATGTAGCATTACTTTCTGTCAGCATCACTTTTTACTTTCTGTTAGCATTACTTTTTGTTTCAGTATCGTGCACACCTAGCACCTCTATAAATATCTTGTAAAGCCCATCCATTGAATAGAACTTGCATTTGCTTTCTTCGCCACCACTCTGTTCTCTTCATTACTTTTCATCACACGTGACTCCCTATGACAAGTCCATAAATAATATCTTGGTATGAATCATTTTGTATATCTGCATTGTGACAGTTTCCTAATCTAAAAATCTTGCATTCGAGCAATTCCAACACGGACATCAAATTTGATCACCACTAATGATTTTTTTATTCGAATAGATGAAATTTAAGAAATTAGTTACGCCTACACGAAACTCATTCGTTATAGCTCCACGATTAAATCGTCGGTACATCCATCTTCGATCAATTGACATGATTTTGTCAATCAATGACAATATCTTGATCACTTAATAATTTTAGGTGGGATGGTCCTATTCCATTTGGGATTTATGTTATTCATATCACACTAATTAAGTATTTCTTTTAGTCGTTATTCATTTTAAATTTCGGCAGCATCTCCTTATAGTTATTTGAATACACATATCATCTGGGCACGCATCGGAGAACAAGCGACATTCACAAGTCAAATTTATGAATGAATAACAACTAAAAGAAAAAATTAAGTTCAATACAATTAACTGTGTTATCAAACTATCCAATTAGAGATAATTCAAGGGTTGTACGTCTTATAATAGATCATCTACTTCGTTTACACGAACATACTCCGACGGATCTAAAATTTTGCAAAATCATGCCTGACTTATCGATGCGTACATAAAGCGTATCAACTCACTAGTCATTATTAATTTCGATTTAGTCATTCATCGATACGAACGACACACGTTGATACGAACGAAAAATGTCGATCCCAACGCTGGCGGCAACGTCCACGACGTCCATTAATTCCAATATATATATATATATATATTTCAGTTATACATTTAATCAAACCCTAATTTAAGTTTTTCTTTAATTAAATCCTAAGTTAATCAACATTAGGCATTATACAAATAATTTAGTCAACATTTAATTAAATTAAACAATCAACTAACTAATTAAACGAAAATTTAATCTTCAACATTAAACAAAAAATTAAACCTTAATTTACAATATATCAACATTAACCTACTATTGATCTAACCAATATTTAATCTACAATCTACATTAACCTACAATCAATATTAACCTACAATTTACTATCAACATTAACCAATATTTAATCTACAATCGATAATAATCTAAAATCAACATTAACCAACATTAACTAATACATCAAATTAATTAAACAAAAAATTAAAAAAAATCATTCGGTCCACCGTGGACACCATTTTCGTCGGCGTTGGGGCCGAAACTAGGGTTTTGGCCCCAACGGTGGAGAGGAGAGGGGAAAGGGGAGGGCCGGCGCCGTACCTAGCTGGCGATGTTGAGCATCAGAGACCGGCGAGAAATGGCACGGAGATCGATGGTGGCGCGGAGAAGAAGAGAAGAGAGGAAGATGAAGAAGAAAGGGGCGCAGCCGCACGGGAGAAAATAAAAAGACTTATTAGCAGTGGTCGCCACAATCGTCGCTGATAAGTAATTTAATTTGGCATCGTGCCTGCATGCGCCCTCTAGGTATCAGCGACATCTTCAAGCAATCATCTCTGAACCATCACACATGTTTGTGTAATATGCGACGGTTGCACAGATTGTCACGTAATCGTCGCAGATGATACATTATTAGCGAAGACCTCGACCGTCACTGATACCAATAGCAATTGAAATATGTTTTAGTAGTGACTATAAATAATCTTTCAATAATTGAAATAATCATATAGCTAGCAGAAATAGGAGATCATTGACTTGATTAAGCATTATACACTAATTAAAAAGCCACACCATGAAATTAGCATTAATTTTTCCCTTGTTCAGTTGTTTTATTGCATACAACATATTACATATATGGCAGAGATGATGGAGACATTAATCCACTGTTCATTACTATGCTTTAATTGATCACTTTTAAGACATATAATTAACAGTATTATAGTAATTATTAATGTTTTTTGCCAGATCATAATTAAAAAAAAAGATTTGTTTTAGCATTTTGACCATGCATAAATCTTCACCCATGACATGACATGACATGACATGACATGACATGTTATGAAGGCTGCTAACTATCAATGCATGCCTTGGAGATTTGTAGCAACTGATTTATGGATGAAACTTGATCAAGTCACGAGATATATATATATAGGCTTATGGGAATCCCTTTTACAAGTGACTTATATAATATGGTCTACATTTAGCTCTTTTTCAAAGAGGGAAACTTTTGATTGGCATCTCATTTTTATTTGTTTCTTAAAGTCAAAAAAATCTCCCAACAGTTGGCTATCATCTTTTTGGAAAGATTAGTTCTACAGATGCATGGCTCCCAATGGAAACCAAGCGAAGCATTTAATTGAGTCTGGAAAAAAGAATTATGTGCCACTTCTACAATAGGGATATATGTCAATTGGGTGAAGTATTATTTTCTTTTAGATACTTACGTTATTTGATTTATTAATTTCACTAAATCATATGCGAGTACGGACTTATCAAATTATTTAGGCCAAATTTTGGTAAGACGTGCATCAATTTTTGACCTATTATGCGGGTAACCAAGGATATTTAATTATTTTCCCTCGAGTGACACTCAATCATTTAATCTGTTCAATTAGGTATAGTTCAATATTTGGAAAACACCCACATGATTGAGGGGATTCAATATTTAAATATATATAAATGTTAAATTTATTTTCCCGGATGTTGGATGGGTCAAATTAAAATGTGATGGTTCGTGGAGTGACTCTTCAGGAGGCATAATTAGTATCATTATTTGTCATCCTACTAATGTTTGTTTTTATATAGTCCCATGTCAATGAAAGAAACTCAAATGTAAGGCCATTTGTGTTTGTCTTATCTTTTACGTACTCAAAACCAATTACATATGTAATATCACCGTTGAGTTTGATTCCAAGATTTTGATTGATACGCTCAAAGAGAACCGACTAGTGTCTCTAGCTATGTGATCTAGATCTAATCATTACAAGCGACCACATTAATCATGCCTTCAACGCTTAATAAGATAAAGCTTATTTCTTGTGGGGAAAAAACCCAAGTTGGAATCTTCAAGTTCTTCTTAAGAGCTTGTGATCTTCAATGTCTTCTGGTACTAATTAAATAGACTTAATAGAGAAAAAACAATGCCAAATTGCCAATGCAAAATTTTAGATGATAGGGTGTGACCAATTAAAGTATCCTAGCTTTTAATGCTATCATTTATTTCTGTATAACATGACATGCATTTAATTACAAGACACATTAAACATACCGAATTCGAAGGGGTATCTATTTTTTTAAAAGTAAAAACTAGATTAGCAAAATTAAAAAAGGTCTAAAATCATGTCCTAAGGCCTTATATAGTTGGCCAAACAACAAAAAAAACATCTTGGTGGAATTCATACAATTGCCAATTAGACAAATGATATTTCTAATAATACAAGGCTCTTGCAAGTTGAGATTGATGGTGTCCACTGTCCACCAGATATTTAGAATTAGTCTCGATAACTAACTTGGGCAGACCATAAGATGGCGTCGAAATATTTCGACGCCGGATGCGTCGAAACGCTGGCGTCGAAATGCTGGCGTCGAAATATTTCGACGCTACCTTTTCGGCGAAAAAACGTCATTTTATCGGCGGCGTCAAAAATATTTCCTTTTTTACGTATCGACGTCTAATATAGACGTCGATATTTTTAAACTTTTTCTTATCCGTTCTTAAACATTTCGACGCTTCTTTGGACGTCAAAAATTAAACGTCGTTATTTCGAAATTTTCTTATTGTGCATCCTAGATCACATAATCAAGAGCTAGTAAAATAACATATGCCTCATTGTGGATAGGAGAGGGAATGCAAATAGAAGTGCATTACTCACGTGAATGTAGCCGAGCTACCTTGGCTATTGGTGAAATGAAGTTTGATGTGACTTAGGAAGTGACAAATTTGATGTGTGGCCAACTATCTTTTTTTGATCAAGAAGACCGATGAAGGTTGCTAAATATCGTTCGTAGTAGAATGACTCATTTTGAATATGAAGCCAACACCAACTTGATTAGAATATTAAGAGTCATCACAATTGATCTTGGTCCAGGCCAAGGAATTTAATTTAAACTGATTGAGTTGAGATGCTAGTTTCTAATGTCATATATAGGAACCCTCAAACTCCCTCAAATTTGAGTTGCTAGCTAGCAACAAATGCTAGAATATGGATCATGATGTACGCCTGCCCAACAAGGTGAACTAACCCTTTCCTTGCGTGTCAAATGAACCAAAGAGAAATGATAGTAATAGTTGACGAGGGAGATGTGTTAAGTCAATTACCCAAAGGCTAGAAAGCCTTATTAGAAAAATTCAGCTAAGTGTTTTTAGCATGGAGTAGTACTTTTGTCGGACTTTAGAAATAAACGGGCATTGGAAGAATTAGATGTGTTCAATAAATTGTTTGAGGTCATGAATCACATAGGGAATACAATGGAAAGTCAAAGATATTAAGGTGGCACAATCTAGATATATTGATGGGGAAGTTACAACGAAGGAGCTTCCAAATGAATAATTTGATTTTAGGAGGAACATATATTTAGTTTGCCGCATAACAAAAACCACACGGGAGAAAGAGTTAAGAGAAGATGGTTTATAACTTCTAAAAAACTTGTGACGAACCTTGTGGTAACAAGTCCATGATCCTCCCTCATCCAAATCTTGGAATCATGACCGATGGATTTGGGGGCAATGCAAGCATTTTTTGGTTTTCGATTGAACTCAAACCAAACAATTCAAGACCTAAGGAATCATTCTAGGTAATTAAGTCCCTATATGAAAACATCCACAAAAGCATAACAAGCAAATCATAAAATAAGGAATTAAGTAGAAGTGTCTTTAATGATACTATTCTTTTGTTCGCGAAAAATAAAACCAAGGAGATAGATATTTAAGATAGGCAAAGATATTAAGAAAAAATAACCTTTGGCCTATCTAAAAAAAAGTAATGTTAAATGAAAAGGAAGTTCATCTAATTGTCTAGTATGTTTGGCCGCAATATAATATTGAGAGAAATAATAACAAATAAGAAATAAAATAAAATAATAATATTTTATTATTTAGTTGACCTTAAGAATAGATAAAGAATAACTATTTCTTTGTTTGGATTATTATATGATTAAAGTGCCTTTTGAGTATTATTATATGATCTATATAAAAGTAATGTATAAAATTAGAAGTAACAATATATTAAACATAATATATAATGTTGACATTCTTATATAAAAAATATTAATTAAAAATGCCGTAATATATAATGTTTACATTAAGTTAATTTTTATTTTAAAATAATTATAAATATAGATTAACTATATAATAATCTAAAAATCATATATTAATTAAAATTTTAAAAATATCTATTATTAATTTTATAATAAATAAAACAAATATTATTTCATGATTACAAAAATGCCGTTAGACTTCGATAAATCATTTAAGTTTTCCAAAAAATTTATAATCAATCACATATTTAGTAAATAGAAAATATTGAGTTGAAAAATATGTCTAGAAAATAAACATGATACTTTTTTAAGGACCAAAATAAATAAAAAAACATAATTATTTAAATAATCACATTTAATTATCTCATTATTTATATTTTTTAATTGATGGATGACTAAAATATAAAATTTATAAAGTTGAATCAATTAAATTTAAAATATATTATTTACAAAGTATCTTATATTATTAATTTTAGTATAATATTTTTAGCAAAAGCATACATTTCAAAAAAGAATATCAACACCGAAATGGGCGAAAAGCGGATACTCAACGGGTACCTATTAAATTAGTGGGAAGGATTTGAAAATTTTCTTTCAAAATAATAGCGAGTTTGGGAAGGATGTGAGATTGAGTTTTCTTAATGGGTATGGGTATAGGATGAACTTCACCGTACCAAACTCTCCCTAGTGCCATCCCTAACCCAAAACATATTTTTGGCAAGTTTAGTTCCATTTGTATTTGAAATCAGGTAAATTGGGGTTTCTTCCATTCCTTGTATGAAATTAGTTGCTGACAATCCTGTAAAATTAATTATCTCATCTGCCAAAATGTTGCCTAAAACTTTATTTGCAATAATAATTGCATATATAAACTCTAGAAAATTGGAATAAAAATCTTGCATGTTAATTAACATGTTGACGTGGCAATCCTACATGGCATTTGCTTTAAAAACTCTATAATATTTGCAAATGTCTAAATATTAACTTGATTAAGAATCATGCATGAACTCATCAAACATACATATCTGTTTTCTAGATTGTACATGATCTGCGGAGTATACTATGATTACTATTTATAGTGTTTTTTGTAGTATTATATTTTCTTATTCTTTTGATATGACTTGAGTGTACTCCTAAAGCAATAGGATATAGAGGAGACATTAAATAGGATAAGAAATGAGGTGAAATTAAGTGGATAGATTTTTTTTTTTAATGTGCAAATTGAATAATAACATCAGTTTTATCCCATGAAACAAATGGGCTATGTCACCATTTAGTTTATTACTTGATTTCATTTGATTTTGAGACAAATATATTGATTTAACTTGTTAATTATCCCTAGAAAAAGAGGGCAGCAAAGCTTCCTAGTATGCAGCAGACACCCTTCATTTGGATGAGAAAGGAGTTGTTTTTTCTATGAAAAATGAGTTCAAGACATCATTATAAAGTTTCAGATACTGAATCCTCGGATCAGACATCATCATAACGAGCGATTTTTTATCTAGATATATGCCATGGTGTGTTAATTGAGTTACCTAGTTCATCATTTAGATAATAATCAAATCTCTACAGCAAATTTGATTTGATATGGGTTACTATGTTCACTTATGTGCCTTGGAATCAATAAATAAATAGTATTATGTAGGGCAGCTTGATGACCATCAAAATATCTGCATAACCAAAACTAGATTCTGAGAGATGGGAATTAATTGGACAGGGAGATAGATACGAGAGAGTTGCCTTGGTTTTGGACCAGAGTACCCAGTACTTACAGTATAAGTAAAACAGGAGAATATATATGTGCTAAGTGAATGGGGGAGGAGGATAAGATTGAAGAGAGAATTGAATATGAAGCTATAGGCTAGATGAAATTTCCTAGTATAAAATTAACCAAGTGAAAAATTCCAAAAGGACAATGGAGCCCCTTGTTTCTCTTTCTCTCTCTCTCTCTCTCTCTCTCTCTCTCTCTCTAAGCTAGCTATGCAACATATTTTTTGAGTGCAACTCATCCTCAAGTCTTATTCACACTCCATTAAATTTGACGCTTTCTTCAAGTCCCTTTCCTTTCTCTCTCTAGCCCCCACCCATGAAAGCTGAAACTGATGGCAATGGATGCCTCACTCAATAACCAGTCCTCCTCACTTATTGAGATCAAGCTAGGATAGTGAGTGAAGGAACAAGCTAGGAAGAAAGGCAAGTGAGATAGCAAGGGAAAAAAATGTTGGGGTTATAAATTTCCCTTCCCTTCCTTTTAACCCAAAAGTGCTGCTTTCTCACCATTGCATTCGTTGAGGAGTACTGCTTCTGGGAACCACAATTTGCTGCTGCCTTTTCTCCTCAAACTTTCTTCTTCCTCATCTCTTCTTCACCCACTTCTTCCTTAGACTGGTAAGTCAAGAATCGCATCACCTGCGTTTTTCCTCTTTAGATTTCTTGTCAGTGCTTGTACCGCAAGAAACCACTCATCTCTGCCCCCAATTTATGCTGACCGGCCGTCTTAATTAATTAGCTCTCAGAGATCAACGCTGGAGCCGCCGCAGCCGCCGCCGCCTGCAAGGATGGGGAGAGGAAAGATTGAGATCAAGCGGATCGAGAACACGACCAACCGCCAGGTGACCTTCTGCAAGCGCCGCAATGGCCTCCTCAAGAAGGCGTACGAATTGTCCGTGCTTTGCGACGCCGACGTCGCGCTCATCGTCTTCTCCAGCCGCGGCCGCCTCTACGAGTACGCCACCAACAGGTGATGCGCCAGCCTTTGTTAAAAATTTGGGGACAGGCCAAACCAATAAAAAGAGAGAGAGAGAGAGAGAGAGAGAGAGAGAGAGAGAGAGGAATCGCTTTTGTTTTGACACACTAGCGATAGCTACAAATACAAATACAAAATTAATCTGTTGCTATATATCGCGCGCTTGAAAGAAGCCGGTGTTAAATCTACTTTTGAATCGATGCTTTATCGATCGTTATATTTCTTTACTATCCATGAAGAATAACTAGTAGCTAGGGGCGAGGCAGACAGAAGTGTAAGGAAGTCGTTGGGCGTTCTTTTGGCAGGAGGGCGACATTACAAGTTCTTTCTACTTTGCTGAAAGGAGGAGGTTTATTTTAGCGGTGTTACATCTTGCATTTTTTTTTTGGGCTGGGTTGTCTGAGGAGGATGAGATCTGAACTGGTTAGGATCGAGTAGATCTAGCAAAGGGGGAAGGCCATGTTATGTGTTTTGATAGATTTAGTACATCTGAGCTTACATTTGCTTGCATGGTGGTCCTCTTCTTTCTCTATTTGTGCTCTCTCTAATTGTGGTAGCGTTATTGTATGCTGTTGTTTGAGCTCTTCTGTTATCAAACTTTTTGTTATCTCTTGCTTTCCTTTCATTGCTTTGTTCGGTGGAAGCACAGATCTGAAGAGGCCACAGCAGTTAGGAGATGCAGTAAAGGTGTGGTTTCTTGCCTTTGGTTGGCCAGTTGATGTCTGTGTAGTTAGTATTCCTTGGATCATATACGACCTCTTTCTTTCTTCTCTTCTACCTCTCTCCACTTTTAGATCCATCTCTAAAGCTTTAATTTGCCACTTCCTCTCTCTCTCTCTCTTTATTTCACTCTCCTCTCTCTCCTCCCACCCTTCCCTTCTTCACGTCACCCATCAGTGTAAGAAAGCCTGCTGTAAGAGCTGTCACGTTCTCAATAGCCCATTCCTTAACCAAAAGTACCGCAAGCCTCCCAACACGTCACAGTTCTCCTTTAGGGTTTTGTTCTCCTTGGTTGAGTTAGAGTTAGGGTTCATCCTCCCTTTCCTTTCCAATTCTACCCCCGCCTTCCCCCCTAATATGTTTATAGATTTAGATCAGATTTCAAGCACCTAAACAGCGCACTAAGACCGCGCTGAGAAAGGAGGAGTGAGAAACAAATCCGTGCAGAGAGAGGAGAGTACGGAGGAAGTACAGAAAACTGAGCAGCCAATGGGGTGAATGTACTGTGTGCTGAGTTTGCATGGGGAGTATAAAAAGCGAGGGCAGAAGAAGCTCACAAGAAGACCAGAGAAGGAGATCATCGAGGAGTGGGTAAAAGAGAGAGTGCTAGTATTTGCACCGAGGGTAAAGCGAAGGGATACCACGTGGGTCCCGCGGCGGTGGGAAGGAGCAGCGGCCAATCATATCGTGGGATCGCGTGCTCGCGTGGCAGAGAAGGACCAATGGGGATCGTCGAGGAAACTAAGGTTGGAGGAAAGGGCGATTTTGGGACCTCGGAACTCGGAGCTCGGTCTGCAACTCTATTAGCAATTGGGCTGACGCCGTGTCTCACTCTCTCCCTCTCTGCTGTGCTCCACTTTTATGCAGTATTTTATGCATTTCTTTTACCTTGTGGTCGGCTTCGTTTTTTGGATTATTTTGCTTCAATACGTAGTTGAAAAGATTGAGGATGAGTTTAAAATTGAATGGTGAAGAAGGTAACGTCAACAAATGTGTCACGTTGAAAAGACACTGAAGAATGATATCTATGTTTCTGATTTATGTATGTGATAGATGTTGACTGGAATATCTTTTGGGCACTCTTGTTGCACATAAGATGCTTGAGTTTATGTTTCTTTGGTACCACTATTCAAAGATGGTCCCATCAGAAATCATTATATGCCTTTTGTTTCACAAATAAGTGTCTCAGTAAGTGTTACTTTACATGATTACTCTGCTATTTGGTGCCTTTCATTATCTTCCTTGTTAACAGCAAAATGGTCCTTTGAATGCAGTGTGAGAGCAACGATCGATAGGTACAAGAAAGCTTGCAATGATACCACCAACACTGGATTTGCTACGGAAGCAAATGCTCAGGTAATTCAACATTTATCCCAAAATTTATTAATCGTAGCGCACTGATTCTCGATCTCCGCCATAAGATATTAAGTAATGTCAGCATGTAAACCTGAAGTGTGAAACTACAGTCCTGACTACTAAAAGCAAAGTATACAGCAAACTAAATTTAACGAAGATGAATACCACGATCACGGGGAAGAGAAAAGAGAGTCTTATCATTAGAAATAAACAATAAGATATATAACTGAAGTTTTCTTTGTATAATTTAGAAATAGGAAATGAAGAAATGGAAGAGGAATATGTTTTCATTCATGCCTCTAAACATGTCCTCCCAAAATAGAAAGAAATTGACAGAAAAGAGAATAAACTTCACCTTTCTTCTCTAAATCCAAACAAGAAAAGAGAACCGCTTAATTAATTATCTTGTCTTTCCTTCTTTACTCTTCTCTTCTTTTCATTTCCTCGTACTTGCTTTTGTTTGTCCCTCTGCTATTCTTATCTTCCTTAATTTCTAATCTTTCAATTCTATCTACACTTATATAGCATAATTCGTAAATTTAAAAACCAACCACACGAACTTTGTCACTGATTCATGCTAGATATATATGGAGGCTATGCTAACATTGTTATGGATGGATCCTTGCCATATACCATGATTTTTTGTTATAGGATTACCATTCAAGAATTAATCCGTCATTCCTTTCATTCAGAATGTGTCACTTTTGAGTAACAGAATGGATATTAGTATTTACAATCAGTATCTTCCATCTGAACGATCTTTTTTTCACATTCCAAAATTGTTTTGTTTCACAGTGGAATATACTCCAAATGGCATGATTATTCATCTGCATTCAATCATGATGTATTCCAAGAAAGATTAATGCTGCATATATAAGTTCCACTGATTCAAATTATATACACAAAGCCACCAGATGTAGCAAGGAGTTGATCTCACAGTTTCCAGGAGCATTTTTATGATAGAGCACCAACTAAAGATGGATCATTCCGATAAAAAATAAACAAAAATTAATCACAATCATTTAAGTTGAGGTTAGGAGATTTCATTTGATAACTCAAGTTTGACAATTTGTTCAAACTCCAGTAGGGTACTTATTATTAATTCCCTCTAACTTGGAAACTTCATTTTCTTTAAGCGTTTAATTGTCATTTCAAATCATTTCCACAAGGCCAATAAAAGTTCAACCTTAATCCTAACATAAATTGTCTTTTTTAATCAAATACTATATATACTGGTAATTAAAATAACATCATCTATATATGCACATTCTCCATGCATTTTCTAGGAAAATAAGGAAACCGTACAACGTATGTATTTGTTTATGTACAGATACAGATTTCTTACCTTCCACTAAAGAAATATATAATAAACAAATCAATTAATTAATAATCAATTTATCACATAAGTTTCTTATATGACTTGTATATTTCTTTCAACCATTTCTGTGGCAGTGGACAGGCGCAAGTACTTATCAACAATAATGAACTTGAACCTTTCAACTTCTTTAACAAATTAATACTTGGAAATTCTTGTTGCAACTAATTTAAATAATCTTATCTAGCTTTCTATTGGATTGGTTTTAGTATCACTATCTTGATTTAACATACACAAGTTTTCTGTGTTTTGAGTCATCAATGCAAAGGTTTATTCCCTTATGCAAGTAATAATATAAAGTATTTCATGTCACAATTATAGGTTTGTTTCTATACATATATTAACTTGGGGGGATCTGTGCTTAATTAATTATAACATAAGAATATTGATACTTCTATCTGTGAAATTAGAGCTATAGTTTTTAGTATCCTCTACATGTGAAGGTTTGTTGTCCTCTTCAGCTTGTACTAAATATATACTTCTAATTTCAAGTCTCTTATGCGGCAAAAAAGTAAATTTAAGCTAAATAGATTATTTATTTATCAAATTGGAACAATCACCTGCTTGAAAATGGTGTGTATTGTTTTCAAATAAGATTCATTTACTGTTCACAACATGGTAAAATACCTGAGCAAGAGATTTTACTACTATCCACGTATAGGTTTTTAGGCCAAGGTCAAAATCTGCAAGCCCTAGGAAAGAATTAACCCTTCATTTTGTTCTGAATCTTAAATTCACAATATTGCTTAAATTTCAAAAAAGTCGAATCCAAGTTTGGGTCTGAAAATGTAAGACATTTAATTTCCATATATTATACAAGTAAGAATCACTAAATCCTTGAATTGCTTAAGTTGGTGGAGGAAAAACAGTTGTAAACCAAGATCATAGATTTTGAGCTAGCTACCTTCTCACATTTTGGTATTGACAACATTCTCAATGATTAATTGTTTTTCTTTTTATATACTATTATTGATTTATTAACATTGCTACTTCATTTTGATCTCTTAATATAAATTCTATTGAAAAATTATTAAACAAAGAAACTTAATTTGAACCAGACAAAGTTTCTACCAAAATTAGGGGTGAGCAGGTATTTTTCATGATACCCAAACCCTATCCTGTATAGGACCGATTCCTAAGTTTTGAAACCGGACCTACCCTGTTGGAACTTAGAACCCGAACCCTACTCGGAACCTATAGTGTAGTACCGATTCCGAGTACCTTGTTGGAATCCGTAAATATTTTAGGGTATAGGTTCCAAGTACCCTGTTGGAACCTATTCATTTATAGGTTCCAGGGTATAGGTTCCAACAAAGTACCCTATTGGAACTGGTTCATTATAGGTTTTATTCTAATAAGGTACATGTTCCAGCTATCGGTTCTGGGTACCCGATGTGTTGGACCTGGAATCGGAACCAGTTTTAACCAATTTATTAATTTTTGTCCCGGACGCTACTCGAATTTAATTCGGGTCGGGTAGGTTCCAATTGATCCCGGATCTACCCAGTACCCATGCACACTCCTAATCAAAATAGACATAATTAGGAGAGGGTTTTAAAGAGAAGGTACAAGATTAAGGAGGTATGATCAGAGAATTGGCTTGAGGAACTTGAAGAAACTAAATAATCTATATCATCAGACCCTAAAATAAAAAACAGTGACTCCGAGCTGAGAAAAAGTAACATCTCCAAGACTCCAACTGGTATGTGGCATATATATGTGTGTGTATAGCTAACATGATCGAGACTCACTAGACATCTCCAACTTTGGGTATTATGGCTAGAGATAACTCAAAGAACATTTTAGATGAATTTTGAAAAAAATTGAGTAAAAAACTTAAAAATTCGGACAGATATTTTTTATTGGCCGAGAGAGCCAACCATATTAAAGAACATTGAGTCTCATTTTTATATATGTATCTTAAGGAATCCTGGTGGTTTTGAATTCCATTAGTCAACTGTCTAGCTTGGCCTCGTCTTAGAAATCCATATGGTCAGATTTCCATTTTGGAAGTTAATTTGATTGCAAAGCTTTAAATTATTTTAAGAAAAGGGAAAAAAAATTAAGCAGAAACAACTACGTACACAAGCTTCCAGAAGATTTGGATTTTTAGTACAATAATTAGAGGGAAACTTGGCACTGAAAACTAGACCAAGTTATAGAAAATATGATTGGTTAAATTTTATTTCGGTGTTGTTGGCCTTCCAGAAGCTGACGAGTGCTTCTTTGCCTCTTGATCGCCATCCTCCATATCTTCTCCGCTCAACTCTAAACCAACCGATCCATGACCTTCTTTAATTAGTGTTAAGTTTATGTAAGAAGCTTCGACTTTATGAAGCTTAATTAGCTTTGGATTTTTAGTCTAGGTTCATTGGATGGGATTCCATGCGTTTCAATTATTTACTTTTGTTTTAATTGACAATCTTGTCTAATATAAGTAGAAGTGGCAATTCGGTTAATGAGTCAAGTATATCCACCCATTTATGGCACGTATCTCATCATATTGCGGATGGATTGATGTGTTTAGGTAATTTTGTATTAGTTCATGTTTTGCTAGTCATGGTGGCTCTTGTGTTTAATTATTGATTAAACATGAAGAGCATAGAGTAAGATCTTATTGTTTCTACGTTCCCAAACCATAAGTGAAAATATAACATCAAGTGTTAGAACTGCTAGAAATTTACAAGCTTTGGGGTGAAGAAGAGTAGTTTACAAGCTTGGTATCCTCTTACTAAATGTTTGGGTTATGGATCTTGGCATATATGTGGACAAGCTTAGTTATCCAAGTTTTTTAAGTATTATTAATCTAGTGAGGTGGATGACAAAGCTTGCTAGTTTGATGGATATTTCTTATCCTTAACAATTATGAAATATTTGTTAGGAGAAGAAGTTAAATGAGTACTGTACTAAAACAAGAAAGAGAAAGAGAACAAGAAAAATAAGACATCATAAGAAACACACAAGAATTCAAATGATTCATCAAGGGATTTGCCTATGTTCATAACTGCACACAAGAATCCATTATTATAAAAAAAATTGTACAAGACTACAAACTAGGGTAAACTATCATTAGACATGATGGTGTCCTAAAAATAGGGTAATTTTAAGACATGTCATAACTGCACATACACACACAATGCTCCTATTTGTATTAAAGGAAATTAAGGCAAAACTAGGGTAAACTATCATTAGACATGATGGTGTCCTAAAATAAGTGAACTACCCAATATCCATATAAATTGTCTAAATCTCGACAAACTCATTTAGGTGCTCTCAAGTCTTTCTTAACTTGAATCCCTAGTGGCTTCTTAATTAGTCTAGCACTCTTGAATCTCCCTTGGAGCGATCTCAAGCATCTAATTACTCGGCATGGGTTTCACGAGTCACTCCTATTCAGTTGTTCGCTTGAGTAGCTTTATAGTGGGCCATAAATCCCAACTCTGAATTACTTCACCCCTCTAAATGACAACCAACATAGTGAAAAACAAGTTAGGGTATGGCTCCACACCCTTTTATTAACATTGCTAAAAAGTTTGGAAAGTTCTCATAGTGGAGGTGAATATGACATTGATTGATATTATAATGGATTGCTCTAATAAAAGAGTTGAGCTATATCTTGAACTTTTCCATTTTCTATTGCAATCTTAAAATTATCACTTTATTAAGTATTGGCTAACAAACTGTTATGGGTAGTAATATGTTATGTAGAAATAATCAAGTGAAGTTTTGATAATTAGAATGAGCTAAGGTCTATAGAAATGGGTGAAATAAATACATATGGTATTTTATTTTATATGATTATTTTATTTATGCAATTTTAAGGCTATGATTAATCATTTGTTTAGTTAGGCTATTTTATTGTTGGAGTTGAATGGTGATTATAATCGAATAAGGGCCAAGGCAAGATGGTAATGACAACAAGGGCAAACTTCAAATACATTTATCCTTCCATCTTTCTCTATCTCTGACATTTATCTCTCTCTTTCTTCCTAATTAACCTGTAACTACCCTATCCCCCTATGCTCAATCATGTATTCAAAACACAGACCAGGTAATGAAGAGTTGATATATCTCTATTGCAACTATTCTCAAATATAATGATTCTGATTAATTAATTAGTATGAGATTTTTTTAATCTACGCTCTAGATATGAATTAACAATATGCACAAAAGATGGTCCTAATATACTTTTTAATTAAGTAGATCTAAATAGCATATATACACTGCTTTTGATCAGTATGAGAGAAAATCAAGATAAATATATAGGAATTTTCAATGAAATAACTTATATATATTTATATTTATATTTATACTGTTAAATACCTGTCTATATATATTGTAATGCACAATTATGGATGAAATTATTCTTAGGTTTCATTCTGGTTACTGTCACAATATATATGGTGCTGAATTTATTAATTTCATGAGTTTGTTTCTTTTGTTTAAGTTATTTTTCCCTCTATTGCACAACATAGACCAAGAATATTTAAGTTGATTTCCATTTCTTCTTTTTGTGAAGAAAAGTTAGGATCTGTTGATGTAGGAGATATTTGCTGCATCATCTTTAAATAGATAATAAAGATGGCATGTTAAATTAGTTTGGAAGCTTTTCTCGTTGTCTTTAATAAAAAACAACTTTATTAGGTCATTTTGAGATTCATGTAACCTAGAAAACCTACTTAATTAAGCAAGTCTGTGTGGTACGTAGGACATGCCCAATAAAAGTTGCATACCTGCAAAAGTCAAATTTAATCTAAATTTCAATAGATCCTCAAATTTTAATCAAAGATGCATAAGATTGCACAATTAAAATGGAAACAATATATTAAATCCTAATTAGGCATTATATGAACGGCATCACAATTCACTGGTGTATTAGAGGGCAATTCCATTATCATTCAAGTAAACCTATTTAATATACTATTTAAATGATATCCAACTGCATTTAAAATATTATTAAGAAATTGTTATGATTCACTCAATGGGATAACTAGCTTATCAACGTAGTTAAACTACTTAAGTTGAAGTTGTTAAAATCTCACATCGGTTAAAAATATGGTCAAGATAGTTTTTAAATAGTTTGAGCAATCCTCTCCTCTAGAGCTAGCTTTTGGGGTGGAGTTAAGTTCATTAATTTCTTAACATGGTATCAGAACCTATCATGTGGTTGAAATTGTGTCACCCGTAGATGTCTAGTCCTACAAACTCCACGCTCCAGATATCCAATCCTGGGCATGAATGAGGTGTGTTAAAGTCCCACATTGGTTAAAAATATGGTCAAGATAGTTTTTAAATAGTTTGAGTAATTCTCTCCTCTAGAGCTAGCTTTTAGGATAGAGTTAGGTCCACTAATTTCTTAACATAAGTTAATGGTTGTACACTCACCAAGTCTTGTTAATCAACATAATTTCCCACAAAGTCTATATGTGAGACTAAATTGAGGTACTATAGTCTATAATCTCTCCCACTTAAGTATTGATGTCCTCGTCAAGACCTAATTAAGTCAAGCGCGTAGTCCAACATCATACCTAAGTTAGCAACATGTAAGGCTTCTTTATTTTTTGAAAAGAAGTGAGGCAAAGCCACACTGTTTCATTTCATAAGTGAGGAAATGAGACGTACAATCTAGTTATATGACACCATGTTTCCAGAGGAAACGAGAAAGAAGACCAAGAAGATTACAAAAACGAAAAAAAAAAAGAGACATTTTTTCATTATCCTAATATTTAACTGAGCCTGGACCAAAAGGTTTGAGCGCAAGAAACCATCCTATTCAAAGAGAACACCTTGTTGCTAAAGATCGAATTGTTCCTCGTCTGCCAAAGCACCCAACACCAAATTAAGTGCCAGCATTCATGCTTGGTCTAGTAGTGGCTCCACCTCTTCTTTAGGTAACTCTTTCTTAAATATGTCTCTTCACCATGCCTAAAATTAGGCTCTACTTTGACATGAATTGTTATGACACTCAGATAGGATAATTAGCTCATCAACTTCATAGACAGAAGACACTAACCTAATTGAAATACTTAAGCTTAATTGGATTGTAGGACACCAGCAAGCCTTATTAATCAACACAACTTCCCACGATTTAACTCTCCATTTCGGACTAGACCTGAATACTACATAAATGGTTGAATTCCTCGTGATTTATGTAGCAACAAGTTATGTTTATCTTGGCTACATCATGCATCGTTTTTGCCTCGTTCCATGTTGTTGGAATATACAAAGTGGTGCATATCAGTTTATAAAAGATAGATGCCAAATTGGACTAGTAGCATGAGATGACATATATATTCTTTCTTTCTTAAGTGTAAGAGATGAAGAAAGGAGATGGCTCTAACAACAGTGCTATTAATATTGAAGGTCCTTACCAGCTAAACTAGCTTAGGTTGCACTTCCCTTTTTTCTGCTATTGTTTGGTCAGGGAACGGTAATAAGAGCATTGAGAGGTACTACTCCGAAAGATAAGCTAATTAATATTGGTATTAGTACTTCAGACCTTGGTATCTATTATAGCAGTATCTTCCAATGTCAGAAAATTGGATATAATCAACTATATTATAATCAATAGAATTCGTCACCAAATTCGGTAAAAAGCAAAACCCCACAAGATTTTGGATTGGTCTATCTGAAGTTTTTATCTTTCTTAATGTGTACACTTTACATTTTAAGCAAATTGATGATATTATCAGTTTAAGATCTGGTTCAAGTTTTGAAACATTGGTACCTTCTACTTAATTTATTTCTTTTGAGTGCATCAAATCTACTAGTGCAACCACTTTTGCTTACTCATTCGCCCTGTCCAAACTCATTCAATCAGTAAATGCTTTCTACGGAAAAGGATCGAGAAACTAGTTTACTTGCTGAAAGCAATAGGATATGGATAATCTTCTTAACAAAACCTTACCATCTATTATGAATCTTATTTTTTGCACATTATTTGTTGTTAATCTAAAGTGGTGCAAGTATTTCTGACCTATTTAATTCGTCTATATATTATATGTATATATTGCCTACTAATCTCTCCTTTGCCATCAGTATTACCAGCAGGAATCATCAAAACTCCGACAGCAGATTAACCACTTGCAAAGTACAAACAGGTAGTGCATACCACAAATCAAGAATAATACAGTTAAGCCTTCATTGCGTTTTTATAGAAGTAAAATCATATCTTTGTTTAACGAGCAGGAACTTGATGGGTGAATCCATTGGATCCATGAGCCTTCGTGACATGAAGCAACTCGAGAGCAGATTAGAGAAAGGCATAAACAAAATAAGAGCGAAGAAGGTTATAAATAACTAACAATATCCTAAAGTTAATTATATTTTGAGTTAAATAATTAATTTGGTACAAGAACCTACATATGGTAATTACTCATTGGTCATTGTTTCAGAATGAGTTGTTATTTGCTGAGATTGAGTACATGCAGAAAAGGGTAAGTGAAAAATACCTGCAGATTCTAGCTTTGCCTACTGCATTCTTAGATATGATATCATCTCTTCAGAATTTTAACCCATATGCACTTAAAATTCTTGTTCGATTCTAATTAGGAGATGGAGCTGCAAAATGACAATATGTACTTGAGGAACAAGGTTTTCTTTCTCTTTCTCTAACATGTATACGCATCTCATTTATTTTATGATTTAAACAAGCTGCATGATATATATCCATGAGGAGCAGATAGCTGATAATGAGAGAGCACAGCAGCAGATGAGCATGATGCCCTCAACGACAACCGAATTCGAGGTCATTCCACCACCATACGACTCAAGGAACTTTCTGCAAGTGAACATCATGCAGCATAATCAGCAATACACTCATCACCAGCAGCAGCATACCACCCTTCAGCTTGGGTATCTTTTTCTCTAACTTCTTTCCTTCTACTGAGTCTCACATAAGTCTGAACTAATTCTAAATGAATGAACAATTAATAGAAATTAATCATGAGTCTTATTGCTAATTATTTTTAGTGGATAATCAATTTATTCATTTTATTTTATTTTTGTTTGTAGCTAGATGAGGTGAGACTATATATGAAGATGCTTTTGCTTATGATCAGTAGTAGATCTTGGATATTACTGGAGCATATATATATATATATATATATATATATATATTTATATAGCTAGTGTTAGATGATCAAGTTGAAAGATTTGGGAGAAAAATTAGCAAGGATTGCTTGACTTGATGAGAGCCCTTTTCTCCAAGAATCTCAGTGTTGTCAGACTACTAAGTATTTGCATATTTCAATAATATGGCTGTATGATTTACTATATGCATGTAAACCAAGTACTTGTTATATACATTTTGATGTCATGGTGGTTTTCATGTTAGCATAAATGATTTGCACTAAGAATGGAGATTTAATTACCTTGTTTGAGTGAAATTTATTGCTTAAGATATTTGAATCAGTAATGCAAGCTTCCTTAACTTGGGCCAACCCAAGAAGTATTGGAGCCCAACTTATTCCACTGTTTACCACCTTATAACTTGATCAATAAGTCAAATTTGTTAAAAGCCTAGATCGAGTCCTAGACAAGGTTATCCCGACTTTTAGTTGTTTATAGTTTTTTTTAACCAATTTTGTTTATCAAGTCAAAAATCAATTATGGGTTAAGATTTGGTTCGAAATTAAAATATATGAAAACCAAAAAACTATTCTTGGTCAAACTAGGAAGAAAAATGATTGCAAAATGACATCACAAGTGATATGAGAGGCAGGCTTGAAAAATGAAGGATGAAGTGGATTAACAATTAATGTAAACTAATCAAAAGTCGTGGAGCTCGAAACTGATAGCCACTAGAAATCAAAGGGTAGTTCTTACCTAAGTGATAATATATATATACTTGATATGTCCTTCCACTAATAAGACAGGTTACCTTAGATTCTGCAACCCTAAATATTTTATCCCCATTTGCTTTAGCTAAAAGCTAAAGTTAAAGGGCAGAATCACAAAAGAGGAGCAACTAGGTTTGCAAAGCTGCCTCCACCCAACTGTGGTGCGATGAGTGCAATCCACCACCTTCACAATGATTCTTCAGCAATAGTTTGTCACTAATGATTCATTTGATTTGTTCAACGCATTGCAATGCAGTAATATGCAATTAGTAAGTTTTCTTTTTCTGAAATAAAAACTTTATTCAATCAAATTCAACCATACTGACAATCTATATATATTAACATTTCCAAAGTAAGACTAAGCGCGAAAATGATGATAAATAAATGTGTTGAGCTTTAATAACTCAATGCCTAGCTTGACTTGGATAGGCTAATTTACACTCCTACGTCTTATCCTCAATATTCTCAAAAAATATTTGTATATATATATATATATACATGCTTTTGAATTAAAATAAATATATGTCTATTTGAATTTGAATTTGAATTTATAAGTATACATAAATTTTTATTTTATTTGTAAGTTTCGTTGTTGTACCAATTATTGTGTATACCCAATAAATAATGTCTTTGTTAGTCAAATAAAATTATATGTTGTAATCAAAATTGATTAGAAAAATGGTAAAGGCTCCGGAATTCTTGTGATACGGCCACAAGGATTAGATGTAGATCTTCTCGTGGGGCTCACTGTTTGAATATTTAATATTTAATTGCTCAGAATCCACATAGCATGCAAATAGAGGTCACATGAGCAGATATATATATGCATCTATAATTGATGCAGAGATCACATTTTTCTCGGGAGACACCGGACTCTATTTTATACAGTCCCGGTTCTTAAATTTTAGGATCAGATCCTATCATATTGCAATTTAAAATCGGATCTTATCCAAAATCACAGGCACAAGTTTTAATTCCGGGTACTCTATTAGAATTTGTTCATTTACGCGTTCCTACAACGTACCCAGAATAGGTTCTATAGTACAAATTCCAATAGATTCCGAAATAGATTCCAACGAATTCCTAAATAGATTCCAATAAATTTCAAAACATATTTCAACAAGTTCCAAAACAGGTTACGGGTACTGGTTCCGATTTCAATTTCGAGTACTCGATGTGTTGGACCCGGAACTAAAATTAATTTTAACCAGTTCCTTAATATATTTTTATTTCGGATCCTATCTGAATTTAATTTAAGTCTATTCAAAATTTATTCAATCAAATAGATTTCAATCGATTCTGAATTTATTTGGTGCCCACGCACGTCCTTACGTTTTTCTTTCAATAATGTGACAACTAAATGTACTAATCATTAATGAAACTCATTTAAGACTCGCATGTGACAGTCAAATGATTAGCAGCTCCGCATGAAAAAGAAATGAGCTGAAGCCATGCAGAAGCAGCATGAGGACTGCTAGGCTATAGCTAGGCTGGTACGATGCAAACAGAGGAGCCAATACAAAACATGATTCACCATGCTGGTAAAAGCTGGAACAAGATGCTAACATTTCACCACCACATGTTCCAACTCCTCGTGTCACAACAAAGTCCAATTTGAATCATGCGGTTAATGGCCTCCACCGAGCTATGGATGCATGATATCTTCTTTGCTGTAGTATTTGCCATGAACTTAGCATGGCTCAGCTGACATGATGGAGAGGAGAGGGAAGAAGATGAGTTGATGTCATCTCAAATTCACAAACCCATCGAAATTGGCAAAGCTCATGATCGAGCTATCTAGAAATGAATTGTTCATGCAGCTAGGGTTTGAAAGTTGAGACTAAGTGGCATGACTCATGAGTAAGCCAAGGGTCACAAGGGGTTCAATTCAAAGAAAGGGACATTTAATAGGGTCAGTGCAATCCTCCCTCATAAGTAGTCGAGGAGTCATAAAGACTTCATTAATTTACAAGGTCCTCTGTGCCGGTTGCTAGCATTGAATTCCTTAAACCTCTGCCAAGCCATTAATTCCTAATCATCCACCATATTAGGCAGGACAAGTGACCACATGTGTTTGTTGGCCTACATTTCAATAGAAAACCTACTAAAATTAATTTAGGAATTTGGCAAAATCATAAAATATAAATATTTTAAGAGATATTGATAAAATCATAAATAATAAGATTGGGTATTTAGTAAAACCATACCTTCTTTTGACAATTACCCAAATTATCCCTAAAAGCCAAATTGGTTCACTAGTTTGACCCATGTTTCTTGAACCAGATTTAGGAACTTTGGTGAAAATTTCCTAAGTGCTTAATATTGGTTGTTTGAGACTTTAATAAAAAATTCCTAAATAGATCATTTGCATGTTTAATTGAGACATATTAATGTCAAAAATTAAAATGATTATAATCATATTTTTTATTAAAAATATTCAACAAAATAATTATTTATCAAACAATAAATAAACTATCATAAGTGTTTTGGTTCTACTTTGGTGAAAGCCCCTAAGTACCATATATGCATTTTACTACATAAATTTTTTTACATTTGACATATTTATAAAATTTATAGACATAAAAAATCTAAAATTAGGTATCAATTGTAGTTATATTAGTTATTATGGACTTTGATCAAAAGTCCATAAATGCTCTTATATGTATTTTAGTATATTGGAAATATTTTATATTTGACATATTTTTGAAGATGATACACCTAAAATATGTAAATGGACTTCATAAACATATCAAATGTGAAGTTTCGTGTGTATATATTAAAATGAACTTTATGAGTATAAATATAAAAATTCAAACTAAGCCGGTATGAGATCAAACTCAAGCCTAGCTGGTAAGCTTTTGATATGGACTTAATTTATGAGTATAAATATGAAAACTATATGTATATATTATATAGGCTTGTTAGCCTACGCTTGAAACCTTGAAAGCTCGAATTCGAGTTCGATAATGTAAACAAGCCTAGTGTTAAAGCCAAGCTTGACGCGTTTATTAAATAAGCCTAAGTCGAGCTAGAGCCACTCGCTAATAGTTTAGATCATTTACAACCCTAATTGCATGTATAGAGATGTTAATTAATTAAAGTGGATGCAATAAAAATAGTGAAATTTATATAATATCTCAAGGCTTTAAGTACTTAAGATTATATTTGATGTTTATGTAATTTATTAGTTTAGATTTCATATAAAATACCAAAATTGATCTCGTATTAGAGTATCATTAATTATAGGTTTCCTAAAGTTATCTCAAGTTTATTTAAGAAAATATCTGAAAATTAAATCTACCAAGCTTCATGGTACTCCCCAAGAATGACGATTAATTTGTTTTTTTTTCAAATTAGTTTAAAAAAAATTGATCGTTAGAGTTAACTACACATGTTCTCCACACTATTTTATTTCAATTTTGACTATCTTACACCTTAGATTTCTAACTTTTCAAACACTGCAAATAACTTTTCGAATAATCTTACAATAAAATTAACAACAATCTTATAATAAAATCAACAACATTCTAAACTTCCAAGAGTGATTTAAAAGTTCTAAAGAAGTAAGTTTACAATCCACTAATCTCCCTTGAATTCATACTATGTTCATATGGATATCATAAAAGGTGTTCTAAGATTTAAAAAAAAATGGAGACGGCTACAAATTGAATAAGATTTCTTCGCTCTTACATTTATTTTATTTATTTTTTTCTCTTTATGGAAAAATTATTGGTTTAAACACTTCCTGATGATTGCATTTATTAGTTGATTCCTAGGAAGCATGAACACTCCGTGGGACTATCGTGTCTGCGTGTCCGACACTTCGCGGACATCGACACACGAAGACATTCGTCCGACACACGTGTCCCACATGTCCAAGAGTATCTTGATCAGTCAAAAAAAATTTTGCCCGGACACGGCCCGAACACGGCCAGTCATGTATTTTTTTAAAAAAAATAATAAAACAATCAAGAGAATTTAATATTTTATCTTTTTATTATAGTGAAAGAAATTAGAGCACTTACTATTTTATTCATTCCCTTAAAAGGAACAGGATGAAACATAAACGTGCGGAGAATTTAGTATTTGTCCTGTTACGGTCAGCTTGATGGGATAACTGACCTATCAACTTGGTAGACCAATCTATTGGCCTAATTAAAATGCTCAAACTGAAGTTGATGGTAGCACATCCATCAAGCCTTATAAGCCAACACCACATTCAACATACTTCACATGTGGAACTAAACTAGGATATTACAATCTCCCTCACTTATGTCTTGACGTCCTCGTCAAGATCCAACTCGAGTCTAATACATAGCCCAGAATCACACCCAAGTCGATGGCATGTGAGGCCTAGCCTAGTAGTGGCTCCATCCTATAACCCGGGCAGCCCTTTCTCACATAGGCTCCCTCACCATGCCTAGGACTAGATTTTACTCTGATATTATTTGTTACGACTCGTTTGATGGGATAACTGACCTATCAACTTCGTAGACCAATCTATTGGCCTAAATAAAATTAATGCTCAAGCTGAAGTTGATGATAGCACACCCATCAAGCCTTATAAGTCAACATCGCATTCAACATACTTTCCATGTTGAACTAAACTGGGGTATTACATGTCCATACTAATCTTCGTCTCATTTTAAGGAAAACTCTCCAATACAATAAAAGAGAAGCAACGATGTGAGATATTGCATGAGATGAGTTTTCACCCATTGATGAAGATAATTAAATCATTGAAGTTGTCGATCTTTCTCTTAATAAACTAGAGTAGGAGAGAGTAATATTTTTCAATGAAGAAGAGAACAACAATGATTGATGAAGAACATAGTGAGACTCTACTTAACTTTTTATTTACATGTGTACATGACTAATTCTACTAAGACATGCTAATTTTAAAAAAAAAAAGGAGATGTCAACAGATAGTGTGCCCCATGCTTTTGGAAGAATTTTAGAAATAGTATGTATTTATACAAGAAATTATCTAGAATGCTTCATATATTTTGAAAAGAGCCTAAGAAAAATTGAAAATTAAAAGTTTGATATCAATGAAAATATCATGATATTATTATAAATCTTGAACTATATATATATATGTCGTGTCCGTTTTCGTGTTCGGTAAATTTTTGAAATTGATGTGTCCCCATGTCTGTGTTCGTGTCGTGTCCCGTGTTTGTGTCCGTGTCGGTGCTTCATAGGTTGATTCATTGTACTTGAGGTGTAAGGCACCTTTTAGATTAAGGGATAAAGTATTGTTGTAAATCTTCTAAGAATAATTAAGTGTTAGTGAAGTTATAAAATATTTACTTCTTGCTAATTAACTTTAATACGAACCTATTATTCATTAAAATATAGTCTTGTTGTAAATTTCTTGTTGATGATAAATAAAAGGAGTGGATATAAACTTGGAGAGTCGTCAAACCACTTACAAAATATTTACTTCTTGCTGACTTCAATTTGAATCTAATATCATAATTCATCCCTTCCCCCTCCCCTTGTTGTGTCATGTATCCTATTACTATTGTGGGGGGGCATTCTCACTTTTCAATGCACTTAAATTAGATTATACTACATGTTAATAAATAAATAATCTAAAAAGTCTAGTCATGATAAATATAATGTCAAATAATCTATTATATATATATATATATATATATAATAATTTTGAAAGTTGAGAGCAGATTTAGTACGGAGGAGCTCTCAATTTTCTCCACGTCTTTTTTCCCTTTTTTGTTTTTTCATCTTTTTTTACATGGACTTTGCCCTTAAAGAAGAGTGGGTAGTGATGGTCAGGCTGTCAAATGATTTTTTTTTCCAATTCCCCATAAAGTAAAGCAACGGGCAATGTAATAGATGTTGTATCTTTTACAATTTTGACTTTTTAAAATCTTAAAGGAGCAAATATATATTGTTGAATAGTCTAATATTTTGATCATACTTTGTGTATCTACTGCATGGTCAATTTGGAAGTTTAAGCTATATAGTAAATTATGTTGTTTCATACACATTTTTTACACGGACTTTGTCTCACTTTCCCTCCGATTGTTGTGTTGACACGTGATGTTGCTAGCTGAGTTATTTTTTTCTCGATTTCTCTCTCTCTCTCTCTCCTCCATTGCCGCATGGTAATCGTTTGGCAGAGTTCACGAGGCTCCATAATTTTACTTTGGCAGACATTCCAAACTTTGCTCCATTTTTTTTGTCAATTTTTGCACTCAATAACGTTAGATCACTTTATTTCTTAGATCAAACAAATTATATTTTCAACTTATTTTGGATTCACATTGAGTGCGATATACAAGTTTTATCATTTTCTTAACTTAAAAATATATAGTTTGTACTGTGTCTCAACATCTGCATCGAACCAGCATGGTGCCAATTGTTAATTGTTAAATAAAAATATATTATTATTCTATATGATGATATTTTGGTGGATTCATTTTCTTAATTGAGCGTTGGCATTGTATGCTCACACACGAACTTAATTTTGTGTTTTTTACATTAAATTCTACGTAAATATACTGAATGTGAAAATTTGATCATTCTATTTTTTTGCATCTGATTGTTTTCTTTTGCAAATGTTTGTCTCCATTTTTTTCCTGCCACATTGCATTATAGTTATGTTTAGCTTATTATTAAATTCGCATTTTTTTCTTGCACAATCATTTGTTTCTAGTATTTTTTTGTAATTACATCATTTTACAATTATGATTAAATTCTTATGAGATATTTGTGCAGACCTTGACTTATTAACACGTTGTTTGTTTAATAGATCTACAAAAAAAAAATTGTAATTTGACTCATTTTTTATCTTAGCATGTGGTGTTCTGCTAAAATATAATCGAATAAATATTTTCTCATGTTTTATTTTTATTGTTCATAATAGTTAATCATTTGCATTCATTGGTTCTTTGGTGCATTGGTCTTAACTGGTTTGACAAGATCTTCTTTTCGTTTTTTCCCTTGCCTTTTTCGCTTGATGAAAAAGGATAGTGTTTGCTAAACTTTTATATCAGCAGTCCGTGTTTATAACAATCTAGGCTTCCTTAAGAGATAATTTCTTCATATTAGCAAACTTTGTTATATTAGACTATCTAGATAATTAGCTGCTATATTGTTGGACAAATTTGAGAGTAGTTGTAGTACTCAAAACATTTCAATGTTAGAAGCTCTTTCTTATGTTGTACTAAGTAATGGTATGGATATTTATGATCATCCATCCCATGTGGATAAACATGCTTGAATCACAACACGTATGCGCCCATCTGGTTAACTTTCATAATACTTTTTGTGATGTACGTACATAACAATACATGGTCGAATGAATGCACTTTGCACATTCCATGATGATGAGCCACTCTACATTTTATATTTGATTTTAATCCATTTGGTGAATACATCGAAAGATAATTCTAATCATCATGCACAGTTCATCTTAATTTTGCTAATCATTTTCCTAGTTTTCTTTGCATATTTAATCACGAGCTACCATTATTTTTTATTCATATAATAATAATGACTACCATTTGTTTTTTTTTACAATAATGCACACAATTGAATTCCAAAAAAGAGGTCTTCTATATGCCCACATCTTGCTTTGGCTTAGACACTCACTGAAAGATATTCTTATGTATGATATTGACAAAATTATTAATGCTTATATACCAGATGCTGAGCTTGATCCCATTGGATATAAATCTATCATGCAATTTATAGTGCATAGACCATGTGGCCAAATGAACATGGTAGCTCCACATATGAAAAATGGTGCATGCAACAAGCATTACCCAAACGAATACCAGAATGAAACAAAAATCAATAAACATGATTTTACTTTGTACCAAAGAGAGCATCCAAATAATGGTGGAAGAACATTTATTAGTCATGGATTTAAACTTAACAACTAATTCATAGTGTCGCACAATGTTGATCTGATAATCAAATACTAGGCAAACATCAATGTTGAGCTATGCAATAAGATTCAAAGTATTAATTATCTCTTTAAATACATCAACAAAGGGCCCGATAGAATTCGAGCAGCGATTGAAAACTTTGACTCGACTATGTAACAAAATAATCAAGAAGGACAAATTCCTTATGATGAAATCAAAGTTATTAGTGTTTGGTTTTTATGAGTTGACTATACTTAACAAAAGTATTTCAGGTAAAATCTTAGTTTAATGCACCATCACAACTATGAGGAGTTCTGCCTATAAGATGATAGTTACAACTGTGTGGTTTTATTGAACAATAGTTATGTCAGCATTGATTCAGATCTATCAGTTATCACATATAAATTCCAATGAAAAGATCTCATTTATCAACTCCTGTGTGCGTACACTGTGTTGCCAATAAATCTGAGGATTTGAGACTACTGAGTGCAAGACAACAACAATCTGTCTTATCTTCAAGTGGAGATGGTTTTGGGCTGTTAACTCGCTACAACACAAGGACTGTGTGAAGGATGAAACTCTGTGACTGAGATGTCATAGAGAGGCAAGTTGATATATATGTACTTGTAATAGCAAATAGGTTTATGTTGTTTCCAATTTACTATAGTACTGGTAGTCGGATTTCGGGTGTGAAATTCTGAGGACTTATATTGTACTTATTGAGAGTGGATTAGGCATTTGTCCGGTGAGTGCCCCGCAGATTAGGTGACAGGTTTTGTCACTGAACTACGTAAACAAACTTTTGTGTTTGCGTGTGATTTCTGTTTTGGATCTTACTTTGCTACTAATAGCAGTAGCAATAGCAATTGCAACTTCCTATTCAACTGCCCTTGATAGAAGTTCCCTTAGAAACCTATATTGTCAAAAGTATATCATGATTGTTGATTTCTTACAGCATATGAGTCAGCATGAAAGATATACTGATACAAAATACATTATAGAGACTCGTCGATTGAGAGATTGACTGTGCATTTGCCTAATCAATGAGTCATTACATTCTCTAGAAATCAAACGACCAAGAAAACATTACAAATGTCATGGATTACAAAAACTACCCTCACTGAATGGTTTATATGTAATCAAACTAATCCAGAAGCTAGGACATTGACTTATGCAAAATTTCCTACAAAATGGATTTGGAACCAACAGAACAAAATGTGGAAAATAAGAAATAAAAGGAAGAGCAATTGACAGGATTATTTATATTTATTTATCAGTTGGAAAAAAAATTTACTTGCAAATGTTGCTAAATATTATCAAAGATGTGACATTCTTTGAAAATATACAAACAATTGACAATCATTGCCATCGAACTTTTCGAGAAGCATGTGATACACTTGGTCTTTTTGGATAATGGCAATGAATGACAGCTCACAATGAAAGAAGCAACTATATGGGCCTCACCTTCCCAATTGAGACAATTGTTTGTCACACTAATTGTCTTCTGCAACATTTCTAATCCCTTGGCACTATGATTTTTTTTTTGAAAATTTATGTCATAAGACATTAGTTACAAAATCAAAGAAGCTCTAAGGCTATTTTCTTATGAACCTCTAGAAATACAACTCAAGAATTACACACTAATAGAATTAGAAAAACTTTTAAATAATTTCTCAACAACACTCTCCGCTTTAGACTTGCCAACACCTGAATCCAGTGTCATTCCACACTTTGAAAATAGGCTACTTACAGAATAGATTGACTACAATGTTGTTCAGTTAGAACTACAATTTGAACTTGCTATCGGCACTCAATGTTGAACAAAGAGAAATTCACGATGTAGTTGTTCATAGTGTAATGACAAATTCAGGTAAATTTTTCTTTGTTTATGACCATAGAGGAACTGAAAAGACTCACCTCTGGACTACTATAATATCTAGCATCAGAAGCAAAGATTTAATAGTGTTGGCAGTTGCATCATTACTTTTACCAAGAGGATGAACTGCTCACTCAAGGTTTAAATTCCTCTAAACATTTATAGCAATTCAACATGTCAGATCAAACAAAAAACTCAATTGGTTAAGCTCATTCAAATGGCAACACTGATAGTTTGGGATGAGGCACCGATGAATCATCAGCACTACTTTGAAGCATTGAGTGGAACTCTACAAGACTTAGTGTATTCAAAAGATTCTTCAACAATAGACGAGCTATTTGGAAGGAAAACGTTGACATTAGTTGGAGATTTTCGTCAAATCTTACTTGTTTTCAAACATAGCACTAAGTCTGATACGATTGATGCATGCATTCAAAATCTCATTTATAAAAAAATTGTCAGCTCTTCAAATTGAAAACCAATATGAGATTACAACTCGACTGGACCAGAACTATTGGACCCGATCGGATCAAACCCAGCAGCGCCCCATAATTTGCCTCAAGTCGAACCAAACCCGCCTGGGGCCTCCACCCAGCCACGCTCCCGGACTAGATTCGAGCCATACCGAATGGCTCCACCCGGGACCCCACCCGATCATACATGAACATCCACGTCCTTCCTTATAACAAGGGATACGCCATTATAAACCCGCCATCTTTGATATAAGTCTTGACCCATTCTGAGCAACATTCCTATGAGATTACCGGGCGGCACCATCGCCTCCACCTGTAATAAGTACAAACACGGCACGCCTCAAGTAACCTAATAAGTTCTAATTTTATTACCTCTACCTTGGAGTTCCACTAACCTGAGCGTGTCTTTTGTAGCCCCCCCGCGAAGACTTGGCGTCCACCGTTGTGTCGAGTAAAGCTTATCTCCCCCACAATGGTTGGAACTTGGAGCCAAGCGATCGCCACCGCACACCAATGGCAATGACCCGATGACGACAATCGACTGCAACTTGGTAACGCTGAAACAACGAGGACCGATGCTTCGGCACCAGCCCATCCTCCCCCTGAAGAGCCCCAACGTCGAATAAATGATTTGGAAATAAAGAACCAACAGTTAAAAGCCCAAGTCGACATGCTAACTCAATCCCGGGAGAAACTCCCGGCTAACCACGAGTGTTGTCGTCCAGAGTATGAAGAGAACAATCACTGAGAAAGAATGAGGTCAATTTCCATCCTTTGCGACGAGGTCTCCAGTACCCCCTGTCCAGAAAAAAGACGAAGATTCCAAAGCCATGAATGCCGAGACTGCCCTTCCTATCGACGCAGGACCCTTTGCCGAACACATTATGGCAACCCGCCTCCCGCCTCCCGCCAAGAAGTCAGTTGCCGGCCAACCTAACACCCTACGACGGTACAGGCGACCCCACGCTACACCTGACGGCGTTCAGGACCATGATACTCTTTCACGGAGCAACCGATCTTGCAATCTATAGAGCCTTTCCAAACTTCTTGGGAAAAGCCGCTTTGTTGTGGTTTACCTCCCTCCCGTCGAGATCTATTCATTCCTTCGAGGACATCGCGAGTCTATCAGAAGACGGAGGCTGCCCACCATTATGTTAGGCAGGGGCAACATGAGCCCCTAAGAGAATACATTAGCAGATTCCAGGAAATAGCAGCAGAAATCCTAAACCTCGACCCATGAGTCAAACTCTACTCCATCAAACTCATGTTAAAGCCCGGACTCTTTGCTGACCAAATAGCCTTGATGGAGCCTAAGGACATGGCTGAGTTTCAGGGGAAAGCTGTCAGCTTCATAAAGATTGAAGAACTTCGAGAAGCTAAAAGGATCGATTTACAATATCTCAAGATTGTCGTCAAAAAACCTAAAAGGACATATGGAAAAAGTGAATACTATAGCCGCCATAATAATAGGAAGTCGAGGTCGTCACCTCTCCTACGTACTCGAAATGAGAAGTACATGCCTCTCAACACCCTGAGAGAGATTACCCTACCTGCACTTGCTTAGACCCCGCAGCAGCCCCCATGGATGAAATCTTCATTCAAGGGCAACAAAAGCAAAAGGTGTGAGTTTCACCGAACCTATGGACACACCACCGAATAATGTGTGGTCCCCCGTGACCAGATTGAACACTTAATTAGAGAAGGTCGCCTCGACCACTACATCCGACATAATCGAGGTCGCGGCTAGAGCCGGCAGGACCACCGACACCGCCGAAGTCCTAGTAACACACCGCCATCTGGAGAAATCTGATGGATAGAAGTCAATTAGGAGAAATGTCGAGTCATTCAAGAGACGCGGAGCCCGCGCAACATTAAAGAAGTACATCAGTTCACTGGGAGGATGGCCACATTATCCAGATTCCTCTCCAAGTCGGCTGACCGTGTCACCCCCTTCTTTAAGATCTTAAGGAATAAATAAAATTTCCATTGGGATAAAAAATGTGACCAGGCTTTCGAAGAGCTCAAATACTTTCTTACTAGCCCACTGGTTTTGGACAAGCCACAACAATGAGAAACCCTTTTTCTCTACCTCATAGTTACAGAAAGCGCCCTCAACTCGGTCCTGATCCGAGAGCAAGAAAAAGATCAAAAGTCGATCTACTTTGTCAGTAAGGTTCTCCAATGACAAGAAATCATATACCAAAGACTAGAAAAGTTTGCTTTCGCCCTGGTCATCTCGGCCCGAAGATTGAGGCCATATTTCTAGAGCCACCACATCTAGGTGCATATCAAGCAACTAGTTAGATAGGTACTAGCTAAATCCATATTCGCAAGACGAATGATATCCTGGTTGGTAGAACTCTAAGAATTTAGTATCGAATAATAGCCCTGGGTCCCATCAAAGCCCAGGCTCTGGCCTACTTTGTCGTCGAATTCACCGACCAGGAAGATACTTCCAAATGAGTCAAAACTTGGATGCTATTTGTAGATGTCGTCTGCAACGAAAAGGGAAGCAGGGCAAACGTCATTTTGGAAAACGATTAGGGAATCACCTAGAACAGTCCCTTTAATTTCAGTTCAAAGTCAACAATAACAAGGCAGTGTATGAAGCTTTGATCGTCGGGTTAAAACTCGCATAGAAAGTAAAGGCTCAGAGCACAGTCGTGAAAAGAGACTCACAACTTATCGTAGGACAAGTCAACAACACTTCCCAAGTAAGGGACCCCTTCCTTGAAAGGTATCTTTCACTAGTACTTCTTTTAATCACTAACTTTGGTAGTTGCATGATTCAGCACATACCTCGGGAAGAAAACACTCGAGCCGGCCTACTATCCAAACTTTCTAGTACCAAAAAGCCTCAAAACAACAGGATGGTCATTCAACAAGTCCTCGAGCATCCGAGCATCTAACTAGTCGACACCTCGACCGAGGTCCAAACGATTGAGCAAAGCGCGGACTGGAGAATTCCCTACATTAATTACCTCGAACGAGATGAGATCCTGGAACACATTTCCAATCCAAGTAAATTTAAAAGAATAGCAAGCTATTATACACTCCTTGATAATCAACTCTACAAAAGAAGGTAACTTTACCACTCCTTAAATGTGTTGCCCAACCCCCGGGAAGCCACCATAATTGTGGAAGTCCACGACGACATCTTTGGCAACCACATCGGGGAAAGATCCCTAGTAGCCAAAATCTTCTGGGCCGACTATTTCTGGCCAAGCACGAAAGTAGACTACAGCCTCTATGTCAAAAAATGTGACAAATGTCAAAGATTCTTCGATGTCTCACAATCGCACCCTGAATTGATTCACAGCTCGAACACCAGCTAGCAATTCCACAGATGGGGCATCGACCTCCTCGGCCCATTCTCCCAATCATCGAGGCAAATCAAATTTTTGGTTGTAGCAATCGACTACTTTACCAAATAGATAAAGGTTGAATCCCTTTCTTTAATTGTGACCGACAAAGTTCAAAAGTTTGTTTGGAAAATATCATTTGCAGGTACAGAGTACCACGCGAATGAGTCAGCAACAATGAGACACAGTTCATCGATCACTAGTTTCGAGAATTCTGCTCAAACCTCCGCATCTGGCAAATCTTTTCATCTGCCGAACATCCATAGACAAACAATTTGGTTGAAGCAACTAATAAGGTCATCCTGACAAGACTAAAGAAGAAGCTCGATCGAGTCAAGGGATACTGGGCCGAAGAGCTACCCGAAGTACTCTAGAGCTACAACACATCTACCTAATCCTCCACCTCGGAGACCCCTTACTGGCTCGTCTATGGAGTAGAGGCCATGATCCCCGTTAAGATCGTAGAGCCCAGCCTCTGCCGAATTACCTTTGAAGAACAGGGCAACGCAAAAGCTCGATTCGCCGAGCTCAGTCTTATTGAGGAATAACGAGACCTCACCAAAATTAGAGAAGAAACAATGAAACTTAAGATTGCTAAAAAATAGGATGAGCGTGTTAGGCCTAGAAGCTTTACAGAAGGACACCTTGTAATTTGAAAGATTGAACCATAAAGAAAACTAGCTGGAGAAGGAAAACTCGCTCCGAATTGGGAGGGCCCCTACCAAATCACAGAGGTCCTCGAAAAAGGTGCCTACAGAATCGCCGAACTCTTTGGAATGCAGCCTCTATACAGGTCTACTACAGCTAAGCGTCCACCCTTAAATTACAACAAGGCTGGAGTACTATTTTCCCTACTTGGCGATTTTTTTCCATTGGATTTTCCCCATGAAAGGTTTTAACGAGGCTCCACCATGTGGCAGCCGAGCTCAACTCTCGATGGGATGCAATGTATTTTTGTAAATGAAATTAATCATTCTATTTTGCATATTTCTTTTGTGTCAGACGTTACTTGCAATCATTGCATACCTTGTAGGGGAAACTTACATGGTCTCACAAGCGACCCTTGACCACGTGATGCACCATTCCTCCCCAACCAATTTCCCCTGATCTCGATGCTACAAAGCCATCGTAAGCAATTGGGACTCAGTTTTCGCCAGCCTAAGATCGTTGGCCTCGGTGCCCACTCAGCGATCAGAACTCAATTTTCACGAGTCTGGCTCGCCGGCCTCAGTGCCTATTACGGGCTCCGACGCTCCCAATGATCCCAAACATGCTTCTCGTGAACTTAGTTTTCACCGAGTCTGGTCATCTGTCCTAAATGCGGCCTCGGGTCAGCTTGACACGCTCTAAATGAGCAATATGACCCAAGCGCGCTTCTCGCGAGCTCGGTTTTTATCGAGTTTGGTCATTGGCCCTAAATGCGGCCTCTGGCTCAACCCGACATGCTCTAAATGAGCAACATGACCCCAAGTGCGCTTCTTGCAAGCTCGGTTATCATTGAGTCTAGTCTTCAGCCCCCAGAGCCATTACTTCCGACCTCAATGCCCTTACACAACCAAGACTCAATTTTCACCAGTCTGGCTCGTTAGCCACCGCGCCACTACTTCTAGCCTTAAAGTCCTTCCTCGACCCCTCGTGCGATACATGCCTTACGCTCCTCGACGATATCGACTTGAACCCCCAAGTGCGGTTCTCAATCTCCAAAACTATCTTCCAGCGTCAGCGTCTTACTCACAATTACCAAACAGTTAACAGAGCCTTAGCAAATTGAAGAGCTGATCAAACTCGGCAAAAACACAACAATGATAAACACATAAGACATCCTCTTTATTCATAAAGTCCCAAAAAGGGATATTTACACTTACAAACCCATAAAGAGCAGCTCATCAATAAAATACAGATAGACTGCCAATAAAATAACAACTTAGAAAACATCCCAGGAACATCGTCATCGACTAAGCAACACTAGTAAAAACCCTGGATCAAGGTTCTACTACCAGGATATAGTGCCATACGCAGACTTTGTCGAAAAATTTCCCGCAACCCGGGAATTGAAGGGCAAGGAGGAGAGGAGTGAAAGCCCTAGCTTGGCAAAACTAGGACCATGGACAAGGTCCCAACCAGCAAAAAAGCACGAGGCCTCCCTCGATGCCAGAATCATAGAGACGGCTTCGTCGTATGCCCGATGGTACAGACCCATGGTTGGAACTCCGTCTCCTACCCTCATCTTTAAGCCCGATAGTACAGACCCATGGCGAGTGGCAAACTAATTGCCAAACAAAACAAAAGTGACCCCCGGAGGGAGGGTGATCTTCGAAACCTCCCACTCCATGTTCAAAAATACACGCAACAAACAATGGGCTATTTATAGACCCAAAAACAAAAACCGCCTCTCCGATTGGCAGTTCTTTCACGAGCAGAATCATGTCTCGTCACAACTAGCACTCGGACATCTTAAAAATTGCCTACTAGATTTTTCCTTATAAATTGCTTTCTTATCAAACTATATCTGCCATACAAGGGGGCAAACATTCGAAAAAGCTCACACAGATATCACATCTCATCTGGATATCGAAGCGTCGCATAAGAAGTTGTGCACCCTCCACATGATCAGTCGAGGTCGAAAATCAACATCACTTAAAGCTCGGCACGCAATCCTCTAGGCTCCGACTGAATTCGGGGACTGTGGACTGGACTAAAATATTAGACCCGGTCAGATTAGACATAATGGTGCACAACAAACTCAACTCGAGCCGAACCAGATGGCTGCACCCGAGGGCTCTGCTCGATCATACATGGACATCCACATCCTTTATTATCACGAAGGATACGCCATTACAAGCCCGCAATCTTCGGGATCAGCCTCAATCCATTCTAAGCAATATCCTTGCAAGATTGTTGGGCGGCATCATCGCCTCCGTCTGTAATAAATATAAACACGACACACCTCGAGTACTCTAAATTCCATATTATGTTACCTCCTCCTTGGAGTTTCACTAACTGGAGCATCGGAGTGTCTTTTGCAGGTCCTCCCCCGCCGGAGTTGCACCTGACCAGGAGAGACACCGAGTCGTACTGGACTACTCTGATCCTCATGCAAAAATAATTATATTATCGATAAATTGAAGGTGACAATCTGTCTTGTGGTAATGTAGATTGTCATTATAACATTACCAAGCAATGTACCAAACACAACCTAAATTTCTTTCTCACATCTCTTCATCAAACAAGATCTTTCTATAGTCTATAAACAACATAACACCTTCCACAAGTATTTGGCAACTCTTGATTGATAACAGTTTGAAAATGACAACTTAATTAAATCATCCCAACAAAAAATTCAAAGAAAATCAACCCTAAATTTCTACCAAAAATCATTGTAAAATTTTACCTTGACAACATCAAATTTTGACCTTATTTATAATATAATGGCCTATGCAAAAATATATTACTCTAAACAAAAATATATTATTGATCATCGGATGTAAAGTAATTTAAAATTGTCAATCCACACCAATCATTTTAATAACTTTTCTTTCAATTTTGATTCCACCCCAAACTTAAACTATTTATATTTCTTGTCTCTATGCAAGTGAATCTAGTGATTTTGGATCTAACTTAAAAAACTCTTTTGTAATCCAAGAACATTCACTCCATTAGTATCTCTTTACTAATGCTCCATGGGTAGCCTAATGCACGATGAATCAAGTCGAATCTTGGTCTTCAATACTCATATAGTTGTTAATGGCATCTTCTCCCTCGTTATCGGAGATCAAATATAATATTTGTCTTCTTTGAATCCTTAGCCCATTAATTTGGAATCAGAACCCCCTAGCACAAATAGATTTATCAATGTCGTAAAATTGGTCCATCTTTACAAATATCAAAAATACCTCAAGATGATATTGGCATAGCTAGGTATTGAGTGTGCCCAACAATACTAAGAAAATATTTGGCTCAGGGAATGTAACATCCCTTTATAAAATTATATTGTCAATCATGTGATCCAGATAAATTAAATAGTCAAACATATGACATGACTATATTTAGTTCATAAAATAATATATTATTAAATAATCACACCTAACTAATTTACCCCATCTTTTTCTATTTAGAAAGACCTAATTTCATTTAAGACTATGTTGCGCTTTTTTTCTATTTCGAAAGACTATTTCATATAAGGCTATATTGGGCTTCTTTCACAAAGGATCGGTCTATCTTCAAGCAGCTAGGAGGGTGGCTAGTCCCTGCAGCGAAAGCAACTAGTTCATTCGGTAGCTATTTAAGTTGTTTTGCTTATACGCCTTCTTTTCTTTATAGGTGAGGATTCGATCGACTTTTCTTCTCCAGCTCCTTCCTGATCGGGGGGTTGCACTTTTCCTGTTGTGAAGAAATGCATTGAATTAACCTCTATTTACTCGAGTATTGTCTTTCATTCGAAAAAAGGGCACGTGATATCAATTCCCCATCTATATCTAATCCCAACGAGACGAGAATAGGAGTAGCTTCTAGCGTCGGCTTGTAGTTTATGCAGTTGACACACACGCACCCGCCAAAATGCCTCCTTGCATTAAGGATGAAGCCAAGATGCTTTACTAATTATCTATACTATTATAGTTTTATGAGCGGCTCGCCATTCAACTTTCATGAATGGAGTATAAGTAGATGACTTACTTTTTTTGTATCAAGTGATTGACAAAGTAAAGTTATATGCCCAAGTGCATTATCATTGTGAAAGATCAGATATGTCAATATAGTATTTTCATGTTTTAAATTATTTATATTCATTTAATATTGTACAAGCCAAATTAATTTTTTCTCTTTTACTTAATGGCAACAAAGAATATATTATGAGAAAAATATTTTAATTAAGTTCATAGCTATCTACTAACAAAGAATAGTTGAGAAACTCTCTTACTATATGGACTAGACTAGTATTTTGGGCTCGGCCAGATTAGTCCGATTACGCCTACACTCATGAACTAGACTCAAGTCAAGTCAATTACAAATTGAACTAGTCCGGAGACTCCACTCGGTCATACAAGGACACTCACATCATTCATTAATTAACAGGGATTCAATAGTAATGAGCATGACATCTTCGGAATAACTCTCAATCCATTTCGAGTATATCCCCACAAGATTCAAAGAGACATTATTGCCCGAGACATTCTTGACATGCACTATAAATAGACACGACACACATCGGGTATACTTTTGATTCTAATTCCATACCAATCATGTTATGTAGTTATCTTTACGTCTGCACATACTTTTTCCTTTTTTTTTACTAGAAATAAGTCTACTCATATATTAAAAGTCAACCAGCGCCGACACCCAAAAAGTCCGAATACAAAATAGCCTCAAGCTCTGGAGGACGGATCGAAGACCAAACAAATCAATCTTTCTTACAACGGGCCCAGTTTGCTACCCAATGGATAACTTTATTGCCATCTCGACGAGTAAAAAGAAAACCAACACAATTACATAAAGTCCTAATATATAGGATGTCGGAAACCAAAGTACGGATGCACCAAAAAGTGATCGAGGTACCATCCAGAGCATCAATAAGTACTTTATAGTCCGACTCAACTACAAAAGGACCCACACTTTGAGTAGAGGCACCAGAAGAGCTTCCTTAATCGCCAAAGCTTCCAAAAATATCGGACTGCATCCAGGAAAGTAATTACCACCCACACCAATGCACTGACCAAGATGTTGCCGAAAAACATAACCAACACCACCTACATTTTCTAAGAAAGAAGCATCACAATTGATTTTAATTGTATCTAAAATTGGGGGAGACCATTTAACCCACATACAGATGTTGCTGATTCTAACCTCATACACAGTATCCACAGGCCGACGGCTAGTGAATGCTAAGATCTGATTCATAAGGCATCCCGGGGTGGTCTGTCAAGCCTCGTGCAGCGCACGATTCCTAGCGTGCTAAATGAACCAGCAAGAAGTGGCCACCAAGGAAGGTCGACCTAACGGATCGTATCGAGGACCCAACCTCCCACTCCCAATCAAATCTATATATCTAAGAGATTGAACCCAGTTCTAGCCAAAAGAGAAATCCAAAGTTCCTCAGCAAAAGGACAAAGGACTAACAGGTGAACAATCGACTCAATGCCCCCCCCCCCTCTCGACATAAGAGGTAGGAATCATTAGACCCAAGACCAAAACTAGCCAAATCGGTCCCTGGTAGGAAGACGCAAATGCAACAGAGACCAAAAAGATCTCCATAAAGGCTTAGATGGTGGCTCTAACTGGTCATGGCTTCTTAGGTATCGGTACGCTGACTTAGCGATAACTCTACCATCCAGAATGTCCTTCCAAATAAAGAAATCATCATTAGTGAACAACGGCAAATGCACCCAAGTAATAGCCTTTCCCAGAATCGGACCAAAGCAATCAAAGCACAGACGTGAATTCCAAACATTATTAAGAATAAGCTCACAAACTTGAGTTTTATCATTAATAACATCAACATTGAAAAAGGTCGGTTTCAAGTTTAAAGGTAAGTCGAGAATCCAGCGATCATTCAAAACAAAGGAATTATTGCCGGAAAAGATTAGCTTACGAAAAAATAAAAGTAATAATCGAAAAGCATTGTAAAAAAGGACGACAACTCCAAGAACACTTCAAGTACCTAGGATTGTCCAACAAAGCATTGTCATATTTCACTTTAACCAAGTTAAACCATGGCGAAGGAACACCATTCAAATAAGTTAAGGAACGTTTAGCCTAGAGAGAAGTAGCTTGAGCATGAATATCAAGAATGCCCAAACCACCGCACTCCCGGCTCAGCGTAATCATATCCCAAGCCATCAAATGGAGTGACTTATTAGAGGCATTACCAGATCATAGGAATTGCCATAAAATAGCTTTCAATTTTGTCCAAATCGCATTAAAAGCCCAAGTGACAAATAAGCAGTGAAGGGGAATGACCCTAAGGATAGAAATGATGAGGACAACTCTTCCCGCTTGAGAAATGAGACTACTCTGCCAAAGACTTAACTTATCCTTGAGGTCATCCAGGAGAAAATCTAAGCAATTAACTCTAGGCCATCTAAGAGCCACCATCGATCCCAAATATTTAAAGGGGAAGAAACCCTGATTAATACCCATGAAATTAGAAATATGACCAACCACCTGCCTCGAGTGCCTTTAGGGAAAAAAAATTGTGATTTTCCAAAATTAATATGCTGGCAAAAAAGAGAGCATATTTTTCAAAAATAGATTTAATGGTGTCCAAACTCTTCTTATTAGTCTTAAAGACCAACAGAATATCGTCAGCATACATAATATGACTTATAGGGGACCCATTCTGAATTCTAAAAGGAGTTAAACTACCCTCATCGACTGCCTTATCTAGCAAAGAGGTCAGGCATTGCACCGTGAGGACATACAGATAAGGCGATAAAGGGTCCCCCTACACAACCCTTGAGAAGAGGTGAAAAAAGGAGACTTAATCTCATTAACCATGCAAGAAAATCTAACCGAAGACATTCAGGAGTTAATCCAGTCTAAAAATAAAGGCGGGAATTTAAATTTTTTTAACATAGCCCTAACCGCATTCAAGGACAACTTATCATAAGTTTTTTCCAAATCCAGCTTAACAATTACGTAAGAGTTTTTAGATTTTGAATCATAAAAGGAGTGAGCAATTTTTTAGGCAATCAAGATATTGTCCTGAATGGACCTGCCCTTGATCAAAGCCGACTGAACCGGAGACACAAGTTTCGGAACAACCAGGCTAATCTGTTTAGCAAGTAGCTTAGCTAAGATACAGTAGTTTAAATTATACAACGCTATAGGCCTAAAATGTTTGACCTCAACAGGATTAGCATACTTCGAAATAAATGTTAAATAGTAGCATTCCAATCAAGCGACAGAAAACCAGAGTTAAAGAAAGCCTTCAAACAGTTCATAATGAATCAGAAATTATGCTCCAATACCTTTTATAAAATTCAACCGTAAAATCGTCAATGCCAGCACTATTACCGTCCGGTAAGGTCCTAATAATACTCCAAACCTCATCCAAATAAAAAGTCCGCGCAAGGAAGTTTGAAGAATCATAGTCAATCACTGGAACAGAAAACTCAGACGAGATATCAGAAAAATTCACAAATGAATTAGAAGCCAAAAGAGATCGGTAAACAACAGAAAATTCACGCAAAATATCAGTCTCATCAGAGATTAACCCATTTGAACCCATCACACCATTAATATGGTTAAGCTTTCTACACAAAGTAACAACACGATGAAAGAAAGCTATATTATAATCACCCTGCTCGACCCATTTAACTTTGGCTTTTCCCCACCATTTCACAGAGATTTGCCTGCGCAAGGCCTCAACCTTTTTATACAAAATACAAAGCATAGAATTTTCATACTGAGACAATCCACAAGAAGCATCCTTAGATTCAAGCACATAAATCTCAAAGTTAGCATCCGCTAAAAGGCTTTCGATCAATCATACCCAGACATTGTCTATTTCAAGCAGATAAAGCTGAATGGGTATAACTTAGAGCCAAAGAAAACTTACAGTGGGGAGGGAGCGGCTCAGGGACTTGGCCCCAGGCCTGATGAACCACCGCGGTCGACTCCGGGTATTCGACCCAGAATCCCTGAAATTTAAATGAATTATTTCTACGAATATTAGAAGAAGAAAATTACATAACATGGAGCAGTGATCAGAAATACCCCGCGCCATATGCTTCACAGAACAAGAATCAAAGAAATGCAACCATGCGGCATTTTCGAAGAAACGATCAAGTCTAATCTAAATACGAGCAAGAGCAACCCTATGATAACACCAAGTAAACGGCGAACCAACAAAATCCAGATCAACAAGACCAAGAACACGAGTAAAATCTCGAAACTCCACAACATTCTTCGACAACCGAAAAGGCACCCACCTTTTTGTCTTCCGAGATCAAAATACAGTTAAAATCATCACATAAAAGCCACGAAACAAAAGCCGAACCAAAATCCAAAAAACTTTGAAAAAACCTTGCGGGCCAGATATCATCCAAATGGGTTTCTTGCAAGGTGACAACAGCCATAGTAGAATTATGCAACAAAACCTTAATAAAATTATGTACCTGTCGACGCCAAGCGCCACGCGCGTTCCAGCTGATGATACTCATTCGAAAACCAAGGCGACCTGAGCTGTAGGCTCGACCTCAACCATGTCTGAAGACGGAGGGGAAGCATCCACCTCATGGAACTCACCGAAAGGGCAAGGCTTTTTGGAGCGGGCCAATTCAGAAGGGGGTAGAAACCAGAAGCAGACTTCGATGGCTTAGGAGGCTTATGAAAGGACTTAGTCGATTATTTAGCAGCCATCAGACTAGTCGAGGAGAAAGTAAAAAATGGGGGTTTGAAGAGAGCAAGCTCGTGCTCAAAGACGTGAGTAAAAGAGATGGCTTCCAGACATAAGGAAAAAAAAAGGACAGTGTGATTACCTGGCAAGCTCTCAAGCTCGCACATACTTTTGCTTTCACTTTATAGGATACATGATATTTCGCAAGAAAACACATTGTGTTATTACTTTAAATCAAGTGCATTGGATGAAGTTGTTATGATCTCTCAATCATCATCACCACATCATCGTTAATCGTCATGATCTCGATGGGCGCCCATATATATATATATATATATATATATTAATAATACCCTAATTCTATCGATTAAACAAAATTCAATGCCGAATCAATCCTAGACTAATTTAAGATTTAAGCATTAGTTTCGACATACACTTTTTCTAATATCATGTGATGATGGAGAAAAAATTAGATCACAACACTGTAAATCATATAAAGAAATGCCAATGGTGGGACCAACCGACCAACTCATAATGCCCCTCTTGCACGATATTGGAGCCCCTTAACAAAGGAAAGGATTCTTGCTTGTGTAGGACACAGACTACCCTCAGAAATCAGAATCTCTATCTCTCCCTCCCTCTCAAACACACACAAACGCAGCAGCAACACAGGTGATTGATGGAATGCATTGGTCCCCACCGAGAGAGAGAGAGAGAGAGAGAGAGAGAGAGAGAGAGAGAGTCACATGACCATTAAATGAGAATTGGATGCTCCCCTCATGACCTGCTTCTTCCTTTTCTTTCTCCCATAACCAAATCAATGCAGACTTTGACATAATTCCAAAGCCAATCAATTCCTCTTTATCTCTCTCAAGCCAAAAACCAAAGCTGCGATCAAATCAGAAAAAGAAAGATATAGAGCACATTGAGTAATAGTTGCAGTACTTGTCCTCCTCCCACATCCTCCTCCCACATCATGGACCTCAAGGATGGATTCTATGTTAGTATGTCCACTCCATTGATGTGCAACCCACCCCCACTACAATTTTTAATCATTTTGGGGGTGGGAAAAAACTCATTAGATTGCATTGTGGTCTCCAAATAGAAACAAGTGAGGGGTTGTCTCAAGTCAATGGACCATCTTTTAATTCAACTTGAAATTTAGTCTTATTATTATGATGGGGAAGACTAAATGGACGTCAAGGAGGGGCATGTGGGCCAACTCTCCCTCTCCATCCCTTCATGTTCTTCTTCTTCAACAAAACAATTCCTCATTAACCTTTTTCTCTTTTATTTTATCGAAAATTAAATGTTTTGAATGATAATTTTAATTCAATGTAATTTATACAAAATTTTCCTATTTATTTATTTATTCAAATAATGTAAGCTAAAGACATATCACACTATATTAGCCTTTATTTGAAAAAAGAGAAGGCCAAGTGTGAGAGCTGCAGTTTTCTTCTCTTTCACTTTCTCCCATCCCCATTTCCTTCCCTTCCTCACTACTTTTTGCTGGCTTGCTTGCTTTCTTTCCTCTCTCCCTCAGCTTGGATTCTTCCTCACATCATCCCTATTCTTCGAAAAAAAGAACAAGTTTTTCCGCCACTGGATCACATGGAAAGCCTCCCTAAAGCTCAAGAAGCCATCAGCAACAGCAATGGAACTGTTGGTACGGCGGCGGCGGCTCAGCCATCGTCACCTTCGCCGCAAGCTCCGCCGCCTCTGACTCCTAAATCCATTTCGAAGCCTTGCGACGCGACTCCCTACCCGACGACCTTCGTCCAGGCCGACACCTCCTCCTTCAAGCAGGTTGTCCAGATGCTCACCGGCTCGGCCGAGACCGCTGCCGCGGCTGCCGCTGCCCCCAAGGTACCGGCCCCGCCGGCCGCCAGGGCCACGGGCCCCAAGAAGCCTGCTTTCAAGCTCTACGAGCGGCGGAACAGCCTCAAGAACCTCAAGATTCTGAGCCCCCTCATGCCGACATTTCTGAACCCCAACCACCCCAATTCCCCTGTCGGCCCCGCCGGATTCTCTCCCCGAAAGCAGTCGGATATCTTGTCGCCCAGCATGCTGGACTTCCCCTCTTTGGTGCTTAGTCCGGTTACGCCGTTGATCCCCGATCCCTTCAACCGGCCGCCGCATCCGAGTTCGGAGGCCGGAAAGTGGGCGGAAGACCGCGCGATCGCCGGCAAGGGGTTCTACCTGCATCCCTCACCACGAGCCGTGTCGGACGCAGAGCCACCGCGGCTGCTGCCGTTGTTCCCGGTGACGTCTCCCAAGGTCTCTTCTGATTTATCTCTTGCCACACCTCACTCTTCTACTTGAGAATTCCAACTCATCTAGGATAATTTTCAATTCCTGCTCTTGTGTTAGCTTCAATTGTATGGTTTGCCCTTTCCCTCTTCTATGATGCAAATTAACCAGCTTGAGACAGAATGATCATGTCCTTAGGATTTTTGTTCCTTTTCTTTTGCTGATATTCATGATCGACCGACTAACTTTGTGCAGTTAAAATTAAAATTTTGGGGAAAATTCTACCTTCTTGATATCTCTTCATGGTTAATGGATAGTTGACCTTGTTTAAGATCATTTAAGCCTCCGAAATCAAGCTAGCTTTTTCTTTTTTTCTTTTTTTCTTTTTTGAAAAATGATATAAGTTTTTTGTTCATTTCAAAAGGTCTGAAATGATATATGATTACAAGAGGAGAGAGAAAGAAAAGGGTAAAAAATAAAAGGAATATCAAACATAGAATTACCAGAAATCAAGCTAGCTAAGACAGTATATGCACAATTTGGTACTACCTCAATGAGAACTAGTGCTGATGGTGGGCGTAAAATAAAGATGGACGATGAGTTTGATGATGAAGATGGACCCGTCAACAACTTTGCCTTCTTAGAAAATATTGCAAAATTGTAGAAGAGAAATGTACTGAAGGAAGTAAAAATCCATGCCCCACATCTTCTTTTGTTTGATTGGAGCTTGCTGTCAGGAGGTGTTTGGCTTGTCAGGCAGTAGTATCTAAGGCCCACCTTTCTTCATCTCTTTCACAACTCACATGACTCATAAGCCAAACCAGGGTCCTTTGGATCTCATCTCATTGCAATGTCTAAGATTAGCAGATATTCCCCCCCCCCCCAGGAGTCTTATTAGCAATGTCTATGATTATTTTTTTGGGGACAAAAAATTGCAAGTGTTGAAGGCAGGACTCAGATCTCATAACTTTGTTGTCAATGAAAAAGGGCCCTTAGCTAACACCTTCAATGTCTAAGATTAAGAAGAGTGGAAAGTCAGGCCTACTTTGCTAAGATTAAACAGTAAGAAACTTTTGTCTTGTATTTGTTATCTTCCCAACAGATGTGGCAATATATGCAACTGGAAGAAGAGGTCTGCAACTTTTGAATGCCCTGAAGCACCTAACTTCTGCTCAGGCAATTATGGACCTTTCTATCAAAAGGGCAGGAAAATCTATCTAAATGCCATTTTCACTTTGAGAAAAAGTGCTCGTCTAAGTCACTCGGGCTTTGCATTGATGGATATTATCAGTCTGGGCATTGTAATGGGACCACATCCTCTCATGATGCAGACTCACAGAACTGGTGGGGAAATAAAAGTCATTTAAAGCTGCGGTCAGCAGTAGGGTTGACAACGGATCAGATACGGTGCGGATACTGGATTATCCGTATTCGCACCGCACCCCATATCCGCACATCCGTATCCGCTACGGATGTGAATATGGATATCCATATCCGTACCGCTTCAAATGCGGATATTCGCACCGCATCCATATCTGCACTGTATTTAATAAAAAAAATATTAAAATAATATATTTAATTAAAAAAATTAATAAATTACCAATTCATTGATCCAAAATAAATATATAATATATTTTAAAATTCATCTTGACATAAAATTACCATAGAGCTCTTATATATATTAATAACTTATATGGGCAAAATAGTAATTCAGAGTCATATCTGTATCCGCACCGTATCCCCGCGGATATAAGTTTTCTAAATTTGTATCCGTATCCATATCCATTGTTACTTGCGGATATGGATCAAATACGGTGCGGATGCGGTTTTTAGTTAGCGGATGCGGATAAAATTGCCACCCCTAGTCAGTAGTCTATCTTGAGGCCCACTGATTAGAAGTGATTAGGAATTTGGCAAAGTGATTTGGTCTTTGGTCTTCCAAATAAAGTAATTAATTCATCATATATCAATTCATACTAAAACTACATCTATCAGAATTTATATTTGGCACTCTCAACCACAATTCCAAGCCAACTCCTATCCTTAGAGCTTCCCAGCTAGGTAAGTATTATTAGACGAGAATTTTGAAAGCAAGAACAATACCATAACAGGAAACCACATGGAAACTGAAATAAGTTATTCCAATTCCAGGCTCAACAAATTTTCATTCTCAGTAGACATGTCAATTTCAAGTAAATGAAAGAAAAAAATAAATATCTCAATTTTCTTGCTGATGTGTAATAGATGGATGATTTCTCAATCATAAATGTAGCTGAATTTCTCAGTCAAGAAAGTTAATCAAAGACATGATTGGCTAATCCTAACAATCCTAACATGTGGACTTGACTTAATTATGATTTTGTTTTCTTTTGGAAAAGAAAGTGTGCCTGGGACAGAACTTAAATCATTTATATTCTTAAAATAACTAAAGAAAAGAGTTCCACATCCACCATTAGTTGATTAAAACACAGAAACAAAAGAAAGCATAAGCATGAATTCCAAGGTGACATGGATCTCAACTAAGAGCTGTTTAAAAGTTCAAATTAGCTAAATCAACTATAACTTGGTTGATTCCTGCAGTCTGATTCTGAATCGAAACAATTTGCTTGAACATCATATCTTTGTTTCCCACTAAACCTAAGAAAGTTTCTTTCCTCCAAACAATCAAATACCCCATTAGAGATTATGCAAAGCACGATTTATATCTGATGAAAATGGCATTTTCTAAAGTCTTGTAAATGAAAAGAATGTCGACCATACTAATCTAAATTAGAAGATGACATGCTATACATTGTTCTTAATGATATATAGATGCCATCACGAGGAGCCAGCTAATTCTATGACCATTATGAAATAATTTCTAAGACAAATTTTGCCTATAGACTATAAAGATAGATAACGTTGAACTTTCTACTGAATGTTTATTCTCTGGAAGTCAGATCTTAGGTCATAAGCTGGAAAAATAAATCAGGTACAATATACTGGACAAAGTTAAGTTTCTGGTGCCATTTGATTAGAACAAATCTGGTTTTCATGATAAGGAGTTGTAGACCCTCTGAACCAACTAATAGTGCAGTATGAATCTGCTTGGACAGATAAGTGTATACCTTATGGAAAATGGCAAGAACAGAAAGTTAATAAACTGGAAGGATCGAGAAAATATTCCTTCCCCCAAGTAATACCAGATAAATTGTGCATATGAAATGTGAAAAAAGACTTCATGTGGGTTAATGGAAGTCGGAAATAGGGGCTTAAAAATAAAGGTATAAATTAATATTAATTATTATTATTTTAATTATAAAGGTATAAAAACGATGTTAATTATTATTTTATTAATTATAAAGGTATAAAAATGATGTTAATGTTATCTCACGGGAGAAGGAACGAGGAGGGGGGTGGAGGGTTTTTTTTTCTTATTTTTGTAATATTAATTATAAAGGTATAAAAATGATGTTAAAGTTATCTCACGGGTATTAAAATGCTCCCCAGATTTTTTTTTGGATCAAAAATACATTTTATGTTATGGAATTGAGTACAAAAATGACCCTATAGGTAAACGTCATTGATGGAGGGATAACGAAACTAATGTGGCTGATGACTGTGATTGATGAGGTTGACACGTGGTGTACAAGCAGACCGATTCATTTTCTCACGAGTACTAAAATGTCTCTAACGTCTCCTCACGGGTACTAAAATACTCTTAACATTTTCTCACGAGTACTAAAATGTCCCTAACGTTTATTTTGGAGCTAAAATATCTCTGAGGTTATTGAAAATTGTACAAAAATGACACCCAAGATAATTTCTATTTGGTGAGACTTAACAACGTCGTTGATACTAACTGGGTCGACTTTACATGTAGCACACATTCAGAGAGCAATTTGCCACACAAGAGACACATAAGATGCAACATAGGGGTGAGCAAAAAATCAAAAATTTGGTTAACCGAAAAATCGGTCCGAAATCAAACTGAATTTTTTGGTTAACTGATCCGATGATTTCAGTTTCGATTTTTGTTTTCTAAATTTTTGGTTTTCGGTTTCGATTTCGGTCAGCTTCGTTATCCCGCCATTTACAAAAATTGAATTTTTTGGTTAATCGATCCGACGATTTTAGTTTCAATTTTTATTTTCCAAATTTTTGGTTTTTTGTCTCGATTTCTATTTCGGTCAACTTCGTTATCTCTTCACTAACATTGTTATCTCTCCATTTACAAAAATCGAAATCAAAAATCAAAAATAAAAAATTTAGAAAATAAAAATTGAAACTGAAATCAACAAATTAGTTAATCGAAAAATTCGGTTCAGTTTCAGACCGATTTTCTGATTAATCGAATTTTTAATTTTTTTGCTCACCCCTACGTTGCATCTTACGTGTCGCTTGCATGATAATTTGTTCTCTACATGTGCACCACGTGTAAAGTCAACATCCACAACATCTTCGTTAAGTCTCACCTAACAAAGTTAGCTTGAGTGTCATTTTTGTATCATTTTCAATAATCTCGGGGGTATTTTAGTTCCAAAACAAATGTTAGATGCATTTTAGCACCCGTGAGAAAATGTTAGAGGCATTTTAGTACCCGTGAGAAAATATTAGGGGTATTTTAGTACTCGTGAGAAAAAATTAGGGACATTTTAGTACCCGTGAGAAAACGTTAAAGATATTTTATTGCTCCTGAGAAAACGTTAGGGGCATTTTAGTATCCGTGAGAAAACGTCATTGTCTGCATGCGCGTCGTGTGTCTACATCATCAGTCTAAGTCATTAGCCACATCAGCTCTGTTATCCTTCCATTAACAATGTTTACATATAGGGTCATTTTTTTATCCAATTTTATAACGTAAGGGGTATTTTTATAAAAAAAATATTAGAGGTATTTTAGTATCCGTGTGAAAAATTAGGGGCATTTTTGTACCTTTCCTTTTATTAAAATCTTCTTAATGGACTTGTTTGGTAAATATAAACTAGAAGGTTTTATCCGCAAAATGTAAGACTTTCAATTTAATTTATTCAAAAAGTATACATGTTTATGTATATTTTATTAATATTTTACATATACAAATATACATGTATATTTGATAAATATACATGTATATTTGATAAATATACATGTAGCCTTCAAGGATCCTCAAATTTTCAAAACAAAATTACTATTGAAATTTTAATTTTACTATTATGATTCGGGGTATATAACATCTTAAAATAAATAAATTAAGAAATAATTGCTTAAAAGGAAAGTGAATAAAAAGCATACAGAATTTCCTACGTAATTTACTTGGAAGTAAATGCAATATAGAAAAAATAAAGGTAAATTATATTGATCTCCTGAAGTTTAGTGAAATTATATTGACATTCTCTCTATTTGTAATTTTATCTTGTAATCCTCCTAAATTTTGTAAAAGATTACACAAACCTCTGCTATTACGAAATAAAATTACACAAATCTTCTCTGAGTTTTGAAAAATATTACACAAACCTTTCCTAAAATAATTACTCAAAAATTACTCAGAAGAGATGATTATAACCTAGACAAATAGAAAAGGAGTCAATGTAACTTTACTAAACCTCAGGAGAGGTCAGTGTAATTTACCCTAGTTATTACCGTAACAAAAAATCAAGTATATATTTGCTATAAAAAAAACCAAGCATGTAGAAATAAGTGATTCAATATATAATTTTTTACTTCTAAAATGATAACAATATCTTTTAGTCAAAAGAAATAATTGATTTGGATGATTACAGAAAGAACATAATTTGAGACATTGCTAACGGAACTAAGTGACTAAATCTTGATACGGAACGCAATGGAATTAGATGCAAAATTAGGGAAAAGAAAAGTGATTGAGAGAAAGGAATAATGGAATCTGATTGTCTTTTACAGTATTGACACTTATGTAAGATGTAAAGTGATTGGAGACTATATTATAAAACATTAATGCTCATAATTGCATATTAATAAAATTATTTATGCTCACAATTGCATATTAAGAAGAATTAAGTAGTAGTAAAATTCAATGAGGTAATATTTTTTCTGTTACTGAATGCAATTTTTAAATAGAAAATATGATGTTAATAAAAATGAAATTTTATTAGGGATATGATTTAAATATAAGGTTTTGAGAGTTAATTAGGTATAATAAGAAGCATTGATTTATTGCAGCTTTTAAAGGATGGGGGGTTCTAAAATTTTCACAGTTATAATGTCTTGCTTTTGGAGAAATTTTTAAGAATTATTCTGGTTTAGAGTAATTGCTCAACAGATATTGCAGCCCAATTAATGAATCTAAAATAACACCATTAGCAGACAGACTGCAGCCCACTTTTTCTCTACAACACACACATAACTATTTATGTCTGTTCAAGCCAAGCATGGATTTCATTCTTCACTCTCTCCAGCATTTGTTTCATCTGGAAATACAAATACAACAACAGTTCAGTATTGACAAAAGATTCAAGACAAGAAAGGGTCATTCAGTTTCAGGTTTGGAGGCAGATGTTACTGAGAAAACAATTTTACTTTCCAAACGACTGAATTCTCCGACCAATTAAAGATGGCGAAAAAGACATTTAATTTCCTGACCACTGAAATCCAGAAGCATTCTACAGGACTAGTAATTTCGACACATAACGACTCTGCCGCTCGCAAAGAACTGAGAACGGCTTAAAGTTGAGATGGACATCAAAAGAGAGCGAGAGTTAGAGCAACGAAAAGTCAAGAACAGGTCTTATCAAAGTAAGCTTTTTGTCAGAAGTAACAGTACTCAAGACTATTGCCTTATTCTTTAAGAAGCACAGTTCTGACTTCTGCCATCGTCCTCCCACCTCAGAATTCACAGCTCATTCATCTGCCTTTTGATTGTCTGCTACTGCTTACGAATTAAATTATAAACCAAGCAGGTAAGAAGAAAGAACATGCTCATCTCAGTTTTAAGTACAGAGATGAATCAAATACCAGACATAACTCGAATGATATTACTACTTAATTATATAAATGAAATTAATGCTCAAGTAAAAAACCAGGACAAGACAGAGCACAAGCTACAGTAAATGGAAGAGCAAATGTACAGCCAAAAACCATCCTCTCCATTAATGCGCAAAGCTGGTTGGCTCTTCCCAGCTTTCATTTTGTGCTGCACTTAAACTGACAGCTATCTCCTATATATACTCACTCTTCATCTATGGCCCCCTATAACATAAATGCAGATATATTCTCTCCTTCGCCAGTCATGTCCCATCTCTACGATCTTTACGTGCTTTGGGTGTGGACGTGATTGATTTTTCATCTTTCAATCGAGTTCGACTATTTTCGGCCGAACTGATTCTGGGATTCACCCAACCAGATCCAGTATATTAGGATCAGTTGCCGGCCGGTCGATTCGACCAGTGTAGGCCGGTGTTCTAAACATTGGTGGTCACAACAGTAATCACTAATCAGCATGCATGGTTTATTTTGTGTTGCCTCTTGATCGTCTTGATTAATTATCAAGGACCAGGTCCAAGAGCAAGTGGATTGGGCCCATTTCCTAAAGGATTTTATGTGTTTGATTTGTGCGTCTTCAACTGTATTGACTAGATTTTGCTTACAGACAATTCATGGTTGTATGAAGCCACAGGAAAAACTGGTTAATTAATTATGATTGTTTTCTGATACTTAATATTTTCTTTGATAAGACTTTTTGTTGATCGCCACCAATTGAAACTCTATCTGGCTTGAAGATTAGTAACTTTACGCCTTTACCATCTGACTGATTGCCCACCACAGGTTTCATCCATGGGGGACCCATTAATTTGCTTCCTGTGGATGAGATCATAGAGAGGACATTGTAGCACTGTCCTTGATTCTTTGGAAGACTTAGTACACAAAAAGATGATTGAGAAAACAGTTAGATTAAGGAAATAGTATTCACATGGGTAGGTAAGAGTGCACATTGGAATATTGGATGAAAAAAAGTTTCGGATCACAATTCCTTACTAAGGAAAATTTACACAACCACGTACATTGCATAAATTTAAGAATGGTCAAAATTGCAGGTAGCCTCAGTGCTGTTATAAAAGATTGTTGAGACTTGGCTCATTTGAAATTTACCATATATATGAGTTGCAAATGTAAGTACACGATCTCTTTATCTGTAATTACTTTTTCCCATATATGTGGGCGCGTGATGCAGCAAATATCAGTTCTAAGACCCAATTTACCGTATATAGCTGAGCTAGGAAGCTCTTGTGTTCTAGCTACCGGGGGGACCCTCTAAATTTTGGAGGATCCGCGTTAGGGCCAAGAGATCATTGATCCTCTAAATTTTTTTAAAATATTAAATATTAAATATAATTTAATAATTTAATAATTTTTAAAAAAATATATGATAAAATTACATTACTAGCATTAATTTTAATTATTTTCACTAATATATTCATAGCCTAGTGGTTAATTATTTTAATTTTTTGCTTATAGATCTTAGGTTCGAATCATATCTCTTATCTTCTATATTCATTATTTATCTTTTTTTCGTAATGGCTAAATATAAAATTTAATTTTTTAATTTAAAATTTTCTCTATTAGTTTTCCACTTAACTCCAAATTTTTTTTATTAGTTTATAAGCTAAATTTAAAATTTTCTCCATTAATATTTTACATCTAAAGTCCTCATGTTGGTTTAATTTATTTTTAATATTTTTTTCTATGCTATTATCCATGCTCGTACTATAAAGTTGTGTGAACTTTTGCGTATGAGTTATTAAATACATGATTGAATAATTAATTTTCTCATCAAGCATCCAAGAAAATGAATAAAAATTATGTTATATTTCATCTGATTGTGAAATTTATTTAATTGAGAATCCAAATCTAAAATACATCTATATTAATTATATAATACATCTTCACGGTGTCAAGTTAGATTTTACTTTTAATGTAATATTAAGTACTATTAATACAACAAAGAGCAATTATTTTTCTGTATGTATTTATAATTTTGTTAATCTCTTATTATTTTTTTAATTTTTTTCATATAGCTTCATAAAGTTGGCACTCGAGATGAGTAAGGCGACGACCGCATCATAGTAGAGCTTGCTAAGGATAATTTAGATGAAAGAATTTTCACAAGAGCTTTAATTATTTTTAATTTAAATATTTTAGCAATATTTTTAAAATATAAAAATGGAAAAAAATTATACTATTATAAGTTGTGATTTTAATTAAAAATTTTAAAAATAAAAAGTTAAAATAATATTTATTAAATTTTTATATTTTAAATTGAATCGTCTCATTAAAATTTTTGCGTCCGCCACTGAGTTGATGCCCATATGATATCACCACCGAAGAAGATGACTGAGGGGGACAAGCATGCCTTGCTGTGAATATAATATACAAGCTCTTTGCGAAACCACTAACCTAAGGGCATATGCATATTGCAAATACCCATGCTGGATATTTGTGCAATTCCTTCCCATAGGTTACATGATGTTAGGCAAAACCAACCCTAGTGCATAACGATGGCGAAAAAATAATAAAAAGAATATGCAGAAAAAATTACACATGTGACATACTGACATAAACTACTGTAATATAAAATAGAAAAAATCATACTTTAGATCTCCATAGTTTGCTCAAATTTTAGTTTTAGTCTCGATAATTTTTAATTTTTAATTTTAGTTCTCACACTTTATTTCTGTTTAGGATTTGGTCCCTACCGTCACATGAGGCCTAAACAGAGCTGACGTTGATAACAGATGCTGACTGGACATTGCTGACGAGGACCTACGGGAACCAACTTTGTAAACTACGAGAACTAAAATCAAAATTTTATAAACTATGAGGACTAAAACCAAAATTCAAGTAAATTATAGGGACCAAAATTATTATATATATATATATATAATCGCGATATATTTTTAAATTTATTTATAAATAATTATAATATTTAAAAATATTAAAATTGAGCACACTGTGGTAATTTACATTAATTTGGGTGGATTTAAATCGACGCCGTCAATAGGCGTCGGTTTTTATCCGTTAATTACTCTAATTTAGCGTAAATTTCGTAGTGGTTGCAGAATTCGAAAACCTGCTCTCCTAATATGCTCATCTCTTCATCGATCACTTCCTCACCTCCATTTTGATCCTAAATTTGACTCATTCAAAGTAGTTTAAATTAGATTTTGAACGTCAAAAATATTGATTTTCACTCTAATAAATGTCGGTTTTCCATGCATTTGTTGTAGTGGCAACACCATAATACAATGTTATTGCTACGATTCCGTGAGCATTGTTAAGAGATATTCATGAAAAATCGACATTTATTAGAGTGAAAATCAACATTTTTGACGTTCAAAATTTAATTTAAACCGGTTTGAATGCACTAAACTTAGAATCAAAATGGAGGTGATGAGGTGATTAGTGAAGGGATGAGCAGATCGGGAGAGTAGATTTTTGAATTCTACAACCACTGTGAAATTCACGCCTAATGACGGTGTTAGTTAAATCCACCTAAATTAACGTAAATTATTGTAGTGTGCTCAATTTTAATATTTTTAAATATTATAATTATTTATAAATAAATTTAAAAATATCTTGTGATTTTTTATATTTTTTAAGAAAAATTATTATAATTTTGGTCCTTATAGTTTACTTGAATTTTGATTTTAGTTCTCATAGTTTACAAAATTTTAGTTTTAATCCCCATAGTTTACAAAGTTGATCCCTGCAAGTCCACGTCAATAATGTCCAGTCAGCATCTATTATCCACGTCAGCTCCGTTTAGGCCCCATGTAACGGTAGGGACCAAATTCTAAACGAAAATAAAGTGTGAGGACTAAAACCAAAATTTTAAAACAATGAGGACTAAAACCAAAATTCGAGCAAATTATACGGACCAAAAGTATGATTTTCCCTATAAAATATGTAATCTTCAACGATCTTTTGTGACAAAAATTATGGTCGCAGATGCCACAATTTTGCGAACGTGGAGATTGGGTGTTGCACTGTTGCCACATTTGCGACGGTAGTGCGGCCGACGCGTTTGCCATCGCAGATTTAGTTCACGCGTGTTTGTCACCTTTTGCGACCGACATGTGCTGTCACAAAATTATTAGAAATCGAGTATTTCAATCCCACGCACAATCCCTTTTCTTCCCTTGTTTCATCTCTCTCTCTCTGCCCGACACAAGGAGAAACCCTAGCTAGCGGCGAGCTTTTAAAGGAGGGCCATGCGGCCCTTCCTTCATTGATCTTGTAGAGAGGCCGAGATTTCTCGGCCTCTACGGGAACCTGAGAGAGGACGGTAGTCGATTCCATGAGCCCTAACCCCCTACTTTTATATAAATTATAAATATATTTATAATTTATAATTATAAATTTTATTGATTTATATATTTATATTACTTTTTATATAATTATTAAAAAAATTATAATTACAAATTTTCATGTTTATACAATTTTATAAGTTTATATAAATTTATAAAATTATAAGTTATTAAAGTTTATATATATTTTATTGAGAAAATACCTAAAAAAATACAAACTTTGGACATTTTCCCATTTTTAATATAAACTTTTTTCGTTAGCAAGGAAATACATAAACTTCCATTCTGTTACCCTGTTTAGCACACATCGTCATTTTTTACGGTTTTTGCTGACCAGGACGTTAACGGTGACGACGTGGTAATTGTTGTCTTATGTGGTTTATTATTTTATTATTTTAAACACTTTTATTATTATATTAATATTTTTTTTAAAAAATTGCTACTTCCTTTCGCCCCTCCGCCATCGCGATGGTCGTCCACTGCACCACGTCGGTGAGCAGCTCGAGGAGGAGAACGCTGAAGCAGTAGACGTTGGACTGGGGGGAGATCGGGCGGCCGGCGATGGCCTCCGGCGAGTGCAGGGCCTACATCGTGGTCGCGGCTTGAGCGGAGTTCCCTGTTCTCCACCAAGGGGCTCCCTCCCTCGTCTCTTCAAACCAAGACAACCAAAAGCTTCGAACATTTTTAGATTCCTACAGCACAACCTTCTCTAAAGCGCACATAGATTCTCAACCACCCCTTGTCTTTATACTTCGATATAATCTTTGATTCTTTGAAGAAGTTCAAAGATGGTGAACAATGAAGGTCCCGCGATCGGCATCGACCTCGGCACCACCTACTCCTGTGTGGGAGTATGGCAGCACGACCGGGTGGAGATCATCGCCAATGACCAAGGCAACCAGACCACTCCCTCCATGCAGGCCCTCCGCTCGCTGGAGGCCATCGCCGGCCGCCCGATCTCCCCGATCCAACGTGGTGCAGTGGGCGACTATCGCGATGGCGAAGGAGCGGAAGGAAACAACAAAAAAAATATTTTTTTAATAATATAATAATAATAAAGCTAATTAAAATAATAAAATAATTATTCACATGGGACAAAAATTATCACATCATCGCCGTTAACATCCAGGTCAGCAAAAACCGTAAAAAATGACGGTGCATGCTAAACGGGGTAACAGAATGAAAGTTGATATTTTTTTTGCTAACGAAAAAAGTTTATATTAAAAATAAAAAAATGTCCAAAGTTTTTTTTTTTTTTTTGGTACTTACTCTATTTTATTTTATTTTTCAGGTGTTTAAATATTTAGAAGAAGTTCATAAGTTCTTCTCGTAGAGGTAAGTTTTCAAACAACTTAATTATATACATGACATGTTTAATTTTTCATGTTTATATACTTGTTTTCATGATTAATATACATGTTTAATTTTCATGTTCATATTCATGTTTAATTTACATATTTAATGTTCAGTTTTCATGTTTATATATATATATATATTTCATATTCATACTTTATTCATGTTCATAAGAATTTTAATGGTATAATTTTAGGCTTAAAATTGAAAAAAATATTATGGTTCACGAGTTGGTAAAGTGTCACGAACTTATTGACCGTTGAATCATAAATATATTTACAATACCTTAGATTCGTTTGGAGATCGTATTGTATTGTTGTCTATAAGAAGCACATCACTTATAAATACTTTGATTTTTGAATTATGCTTCATTGGATAGTCCGGAAAGAAAATTATTTTACTTGCAGTTAAAATTTTTTCTGCAATCACTTTAGTGCGATATTCTAGCATATTTCCTTTGTTCTCCAAGTACGCGCCCATATGATATGCATGCTTGGAGAACTATAGTGAATTATTGACGAAATTTTGACTAAATTTGAATGTTAAAAAAATTTAAATGCAAGTACAATAATTTAATTCTCGAATGAAAGAGGACCACACCGACTATGAAGAGTTCAAACTAAATTTAAAAATAAGTGGTTGTTGTGATATATCATAGAATTATGACGGAAGATCATAGTTGGATGCACCATTGAATATACCGTAGTGGTTTACTTGAAGATTTCAAGAACGGTATTCAGGAGTTTATGAACTTTGCATATTCAAATCCACAATTTGCTAGTGGTAACAAAATCAGATGTCTGAATCATCAGTCTATCAATATATTTTACCTAGACCGACAGACGGTGACATTGCACCTATATAAAAATGGTTTCACACCCCGTTATTATCAATGGATTTCATACAAAAAGTCACTCATAGGCATTACATCATATGAATTATGAGATCAATCGTCTAATATTGAATCATCATCCACAACTCATACGACATATGTTGAGCAGTCATATCAAAATATGATTTTTGATGCTCTATGTGGTAGATTTAATTACATTGACGATCGTTAAATCCAAAGAGTGTCGATGCCTCAAACTGATTTAGGAGGACAATCAACAAGTACTGAAGTTCCCATGTATATAGAGTGCGAGCCACATGTACAATCGTAAATTGAAATAAAGCTACCAAATTGGGAGGCAACATAATTTTACAAGTTACTAGAACTTGTAGATGAACTCTTATACAAAGATTGTGATGAATAGTCAAAGTTATCGGCATTGACTCAATTATTAAATATTAAGTCCGACTGTAACGTAATTGAAATAACATATAATCGGTTTGTCAAATTTATTTCACAAAGCGCTGCCTAAAGATAACAAACTAGAGGACACTTTCTATAAGAAGAAAAAAATGATGAAGATGTTTGGTCTAGGGTATCAAAAAATTTATGAATGTTAGAACAACTGCATTATGTATTATCATAAATACGCTAACTTGATCGAGTACCCAATATGTCGACATCCTCAGTACAAAGAGAAGTGTTCTAATAGGCAAAAGGATATCGTTTAAGGTTCTTCGATATTTTTTTATAATTACCATATTGAAGCGGTTGTTTATGTGTGAAAAAATAGTCCAACATATGATATGATATGCTACGAGTCGTGACTCAAATGTTATGACTCACCTTTCTGATTATGAAGCATAGAAACATCTTGATCAGTATTATCCTTCATTTGCAAGTAACCCTAGAAATGTCAGACTAGGATTTATGTACCGATGAATTCAATCCATTCAATCAATCATCCACTGTTTGGTCGGTGCTCATCACAATTTACAACTTTCCATCGTCGATGTGCATAAAAGATAATTTCATATTTCTTGGTATGGTAATCCTAGGACCAAGGGAACCAAGAAAAGAATTAGATGTATTCCTTCAACGGTTAATTGACAATTTAAATAACCTATGGGTCAATGGAGTCATCACTTACTATATTCATCGTAAAAGAAATTTCAACTTGAGGGTTGCATTATTATGGACAATTAGTGACTTCTCTGCGTATATTATGTTGTCTGATTAGAGCACACATATAAGGCATGGTTGTACGTATTGTATGGAATGAACAAAAGCTTTTAGTCTTCAAAACTGACAAAAATTTCATACTTTGATTGTCACCGTCAATATTTGCCACTCGATCATCCCTACCGAAGAAATAGAGAAAAATTCATCAAAAGTATAGTGGAAAAGGACAGACCACCTCCATTTTTGTCTGGTAATCAAATGTTAGCTCAGGTTTCTATTTTTTGGGACATCACCTTAAGAGAGGTTGACAAAATTACTGGTTTTGGAGAAAAACACAATTGAGTCAACAAGAGTATATTTTGGGAAATGTCTTACTATAGCTCATTACTAATTCAGTACAATTTGGATGTGATGTACGTTGAAAAGAATGTGGTCAAGAACACTTTTAATATAGTGATGGAGGATGTTGCAGGAAAACCAAAAGATAACATGAAGGCAGAATGGACTTGAAATTATATTGCAAACTTCTAGATTTAGAACTACATCAAGTAAACGGCAAACAAGTGAAACTGAAAGCCTCCTACGTTCTTAGTAATCAACAAATCAAAGATGTTTGCTAATAGATGAAAGGTCTCAGATTATCAGATGGTTATGCATCTAATTTAGCTTGATGCGTCAACGTAGGCGAAGGTAAAATATCATGCATGAAAAGTCTTGATTGTCATGCACTTCATGCAGATATTACTCCCAATAGAATTTGTGATATTTTACTAAACAAAATTTGGGGTCCCTTAATCAAGCTTAGCATGTTCTTTAGAAGGATATCTGCGCCAATGTCCTTTGTATCGAAGATATGGAAAATCTAGAAACTAACATTGTAGAAATTATTTATAAATTAGAACAGATATTTCCACCTACTTTTTTGACTTGATGGAGCATCTACCGATTCATTAACCTACGAGGAAAGAGTATGTAGATGTACTTATTCGAGAGGTATATGCAAAGGTTTAAAATGAAAGTAAAACATACAGCAATAATGGAAAGTTCGATCAATGAAGCTTATATTATTCAGGAGATATCAACCCTTTGTTCATTCTATTTTGAGTCCGATGTGCATACAAGGTTGAATCCTCTTCCACAAAATGATAATGGGCGAAATGTGAATGTTGTAGATTATCTACTAATATTTTTATTTTTTTTGCGTACTTTGGGTTCACGTCCATCAAGATATATAAATGAAGAGGAGTACTATCTTGCACAATTATATGTATTGATGAATTGTCCCGAGGTTGATCCCTTCATTCAACAATTTGACACAGATATTCTCATGCATACACCAAATATCACCAAGGAAGAATTAGAAGAAAAGCAAAACAAGAAAATTCTGAATTGATACAAAACTTCGTTGAATAAAAATATTTAAGAAATTGACAACAAATTATTCAAGTTAGCACGTGGATCGTGACAAGTGATCTTATGCTATAAATGATACTTTGTAAATAGATATAAATTTCATACAAAAGAGTACTCGAATACAAAGAAGACAATGAATGTCGGTGTTTGTGTGAAAGGCTTCACCTGGGTTGGTTCTAATTGTGATTCTTACAGCCTGCTTGAGGGAAGTACTTGAGCTTCGATATTTTGGATGCTAAAAATTGTGATGTTCAAATGTTACTAGTTTGACACATCACCACACGGGAGTCAGATTTATCCAAAATATAAGCTTGTTGACAATAATTTCAAATCAAAATTAGCGTCAAACGAGCCTTTTATTTTGGTATCATATGCACAACAAGTATATTACGCAAAATTTCCAGACAGACGAAGAGATAGATCGAAATGATGAGTAGTGTGTAAGAACAATGCACGATTAAGGATTGATCTAATGACAGAGGAGAATGATAATACAAGAGTTGTACAATATGATTTTTATCAGGAGGATGATCCACCTGCAGCTAAAGCTGTGGCCCAAACACTTGAAGATGAAAATTTAGTCATCGTACAAGGGCTTCATGAAGAAGGCGTTGATGTCGAATCATATGATGCAGAGAACAAGGAAGATTAGAACAATTTTGAAGATTATGAGATGAGTGAAGAAGAAAATGACCTAATTAATTATTATTCAAATGATATCGATGACTGATATGTAACATTCTTTTCTCATCCATGGACCGTCAATACCACTATGAGCTGGACCATCGACATTAGCACCGGCCCCGGAGGCTCGAGGCCATCGTGGGCCTAACATGAGTGCTCCCAGTACGCATATCTATAGACCTACGACAGCGGATATCATTGAACGATCTAAAGTAAGCATCAAATTTTATTTATTATAATTGTTAATTAATTAATCGCAACTTTTGTTGTTATACTTGAGTTGTAGGTTCGAGTAGGATGAGGTTACCTCCATCATCACAACAATAATTAAGATATTCTTTCACGACCAGTGACGTTCGTGGACCCACATGCCGGAGCACTACCGCAACTTGTTATAGGCCCATTCAGGGCCGAACCAAGCGGCTCCACGCAGGGGGTTCCGCCCAACCATGCACCTGAATCAGATCTGAGCCAAACCAAGTGGCTCTACCTTAGGATTCCACCTGGCCACACAAGGATACGCACATCCTACCTTATCAGGAGAGATACGCTATTACGAGCCCGCCATCTCCGCGGTCGACCTCAACCCATTCTGGGCAATATCACCACGAGATTTTCGGGCAGCATCGTCACCTCCACTTGCAATAAATATAGACATGACATGTCTCTGATAATGCTAATTTCAATTTCTATTACCTCCACCTTGGAATCTCACTAACTTGAGCGTTGTAGTGTCTTTTGCAGGTCCCTCCGCTAGCGTTGAACTAGACAAGGAGAGACAATGATCCGGACCAAAAGGCCCCAACTCTTAGACAGGAACATTTGACTCCCACCGTGGGGCCGAGTAAAGCTTACCTCCCTCATAATGGTTGGAACTCGGAGCCAAGTAACCGTCGCCACACACCAACGGCAATGACCTGATGGTGACGATCAATCACAACATAAAGGAGGTACAATAGCTCATTGGAAGGATGGAGGCTCTCTCGAGATTCCTCTCTTGGTTCACCGATCGGGCCGCTCCCTTCTTCAAAATCCTACGAAAAAAGCAGGACTTCCACTGGGAAGAAAAATGCGAGCATACCTTCAAAGATTTAAATCGATTTCTTGCCAGCCCGTCGATTTTGGACAAACCACGATAAGGAGAAACCCTTTTTCTTTACCTCACCGTTACAGAGAACGCCCTCAGCTCGGTCTTGATTCGAGAGCAAGAGAAGGATCAAAAACCAATCTACTTCGTCTTCAAAGTCCTCCAATGACCAATAGTTATGTACCAAAAACTCGAAAAGCTCGTGTTTTCCCTGTTCATTTCGGCCTGGAGGCCGAGACCATATTTCTAGAGACACCGCATTCAGGTACGAACCGAATAGCCTATCAGGTAAGTGCTGACAAAACCCTAACTCACAGGGCGAATGATATCATGGTCGATGGAGCTTTCAGAATCACTACAAAAAAACATGGTATCACCAACGGACAAAATTCGTTGGTAATACTCAAAAATCCGTTGGTAATACATTACCAACGGATTATCGGTTGGTAAATACGTCGGTGATGACCATGCTAGGTATTACCAACGGATATTATTATATTCGTTGGTAACACCAACGGTAATTAAAGTCTGTTGGTAACACCAACGAAAAATATTATCCGTTGGTAACACCAACAGAAATATACTCTGTGGGTGATACCAACGGATCACTATTCGTTGGTGTCACCAACGGATCATAGTATGTTGGTATTACCAACGGAGATAATATCCGTTGGGAATACCAACAGATATCATCCTTGTTTACGCTGACATATTCAACAAAGGTATCTGTTGGTATTACCAACTGACATCCGTTGGTATTACCAACAGAAACATTTGTTGCTAATACATTTTAATTAAAATGCTCATACCCATATGAATTTTCATTTTCCTGTATACAACCTATAATCACACATCAAATTTTTTATTTACCCAATCACAAATATATATACAAGTCAAGAAAAAAAAAATCATATTTCATAACCAAAACCAAACATTTTACAATCGAGTATATTATCAAACAAATACAAACATTACTAAGTCAAATTTTCCCTAACATTAACCGAATTGTGTAGTGCAAAATCATAACCAAATACAAATCTTAACCAACATCATAACCCAGATGGAGGTGGAGGTGGAGGTGGAGGTGGAGTGGAAGCTGAAGGTGAATCTGTTGATTGCAAAGAGTTGATTGGAAATTAAAGCCGAGTTGTGTTAACATCAACCGAACTTGAGCTTCCACTTGTGCTTGTACTTGCGACTGCACTTGTGATTGTTGTGATTGCATTGATGCTTCCAATTCAGTAATATACTGTCGCATGGATGTCATCTCAGTTTGCATTGCATTCCACTCATTCATTCGACCATGGCCCGATGTACTAGATTCTGCTGAGCTAGAACTCCCCATAATGGATTTAACATTCTCTCGACATCCAAAACCGTAAACTCGATTATGAGATGGATGTCCAGAGGCATTAATCCATTCTTCTGGATCTAAAATGGGTTGTGATGCTACATCTGTACCATACTTTTCTATGATCGATACCTCATAAGCCTCCTGCACAATGTTTTATAAAAATAGTTAATTACGATATTTTAAAAAGAAGCAACAAATAAAATAAATACATACCGCAACACTCTGCGATTTGTTGTCGATATAGTCACCCTCACCACTATTACGCTTATGAGTATGCTTAAACAACTCAAGATGGGTTGGGGGTCGGTTCAACTTTTCTTCCTACAAAAAATGACAAATAATATTTAATTAATAATATTTTAAAAAACATATAGGATAACAAATTCTATTAATATCATACCAATTTTCTTCGATGAGCCACAAATGAAATAGATCCACCTGTATGTCGTATGACATCACTATCTACCTCTTTCTTACGATTTTGACGAGCAACTTCGGATTTTCTCCTCCACTTCTCCGTGACCCTATGCTCACTAATTAGTTGATTCCACACATCTGGAGATATCCATGGAGGGCCAAATCCATTAGTTCGACTAATATCATCAGTATTGGCCTTTCTTTTCGCATAATTCCTTGCATCAGACATATTATCAGAAAAGCGTCGACAAGCTGTTCTATCCCATATTTCATGAACCTCGCTTGTCCTAGATGGATCCCAACGATAGACTGTCTGAAAAAAGACAAATATGTTAATGAAATGATAGTTGACAATATTCTAAAAAAGTACCAATTTGATGCAATTATATGATCACACAATCAATCATGGCATATGCAGGTTTGATGCAGCCAACCTTCTTTACTTCAGCTAAATCTTTTGTGTACCAATAACATGATGAGTATGGGTTTGATGCAATTATATCATCTATTACTTCAGCTAAATCTTCTATTACTTCAGCTAAATCTTATATTACTTCAGCCAACCTTCTATTACTTCCTTGTGCAAGCAATGGATAACAATAGATTGTTTATAATAAACAAAGGTATTAGAACAGGCCATGGTATTAGAACAGCTTATGGGCAGTAGAACATTATTTCTTGGTCTAATGACTTTGTGCCAAAGAGAAAACATCTAGATAAGTAAAGCTAAAAAGCACCACATACTAGTATCCTGATACTGATATTGACTGATATACTGAAAAAGGAAAAGAAGCTGCATTTGCAGTGCAGTGAAGTGCGTTGAAGTACAGTGAAGATGGTAGGTGTTTTAACTACCCATTTGCATTAAAGAAATGCAATGATGATATATCTATATATTTTTTTCTGAGTTACTTGACAATATGCATTTATGCCTGCTTCCCTAAGGCTGGCTTGTCTAATGAGTTGTTACCTTCCTGTGATATTATTATTCGGAGATGGAACTGCAACAGTTAGCAGCTATTGAAGAGAGGTTCCACAAGGCTCTATCAGTTTGATCTACCATGGGATGGGGGCCAAAGTTCTTGATGCCTCTGTTTTCCCATCTGCAGAGGACAGTGAGGAAGGGGCCTGGGTGTTCTTAACTGAAAAGGCAGGATTTTTGACAATACCAAAAAGGCTACTTGGTGGGGTGGAACCACCGGAGCGGAGTTTGTCTAGGAAGGGGAGCTCAAACAATAGGGTAAGTCTGTTATGGATACTTTAGCTAAATACTGGGCAATAACCAGAGGAGCTGAATTTGTGGCTTCACCTGTAGTGTCATCGTTGCTCTTGGATAAGCAGCAGAAGCATGTAAACAATTCCTATGGAACTTGGTGAGAAACTTTCTAGTATCAGTCAATATCAGTATCCTATATCAGTATGTAAACTAAGCCGTATGTAAACTATATCAGTATGTAAACTTTCTAGTATCAGTATGTAAACTTTCTAGTATCAGTCAATATCAGTATCCTATGTGAGCTTCTTCAATTCCTATTCAGTATCCTGATACTGATATCCACATGAGCAGCATACTTAGCATACCTATTCGATCAGTATCCTATATCAATCATGTAAACAAACTGGATACCTATTCAGTATCCTATATCAGTATCCTATATCAGTATACTTAGCATACCTATTCAGTATCCTATATCAATATACTTAGCATACCTATTCAGTATCCTATATCAGTCATGTAAACAAACTGGATACCTATTCAGTATCCTATATCAGTATACTTAGCATACCTATTCAGTATCCTATATCAGTCAGTATCCTATACCTATTCAGTATCCTATATCAGTATCCTATATCAGTATACTTAGCATACCTATTCAGTATCCTATATCAGTCAGTATCCTATACCTATTCAGTATCCTATATCAGCATACTTAGCATACTTAGTAGTTTTGTCCATGTAGATGTGGATTCTCATGTAAACAATTTGTATGAAAGTAATAAAATGGTCAATACTCATGGGCATGATGCAACAACAAACTGGATATGGAAATAACTGTATATTAAAATTTGACTTGCTTTATAGGAAAATACCTTAAATTTGTCCCAAATGAATTCCTTCACATGTGATGGTACTTGAGACCAACATGGCCATGCACCCGTGAAATTTTTCTTAATTATTGATGAAATATCTCGTACTACTTCTGTCTCGGGGAAGCTGCAAAAAAGAATGTTAACAAATATCTTGTATTTACAAATGATGGTGTTTGAATATCTGACTACATATATACCTTTTCTTATCAATAATTAGTAGGCGTCTATCATCTGGTGTCTCTGGCGGCTGTGAAGGCTGATTTGGTCCTCTTCCTCGACTTTGATGTGAAGTACCATCACTTTTTGTAGGAATAGATGTGTCATGTATAGACGTAGATGGTATAATAGGAACTGATGACGTCAAAGGCAAATTCACTGAAGGTTGTGAGGGTAACGATGCTGCCGATGTCGACGGTGTAGGAATACTAGGAATATTAGGTGTTTCTATGGGAACAGTAATAGGTACAGGTACAGATATAGGTATCGTGGGTGCTAAAGAGTCAATCACAGGTACAGGTTCAACTATCATGGGTGCAGAAGAAATGATCACAGGTGGTACAGGTGTATCTCCAGATGATGAATGTATAGAAGTGGTAGAAGGGTATTTACTCAAAGGAGGACGCCCTCGTCCTCGTCCTCGACCTCGACCTCGACTTCGTGTATTCACCATTACTTAATAAAATAAATGAAGCATATATAAATAATTAACGATGTATAAACATATAGTGCCATCCAAATTATGATAAAATACCCTATTTTGTTAAATTCCTATGCAACTGGAGACTATAGACTTGAATATGTATCAAGCTACCTCATGTCAAAACAGTGGGTGTCTGTCACTAGAAATCCTTATCCTTAACTACATTAACTATGTGCTCTCTTTGATTTTAATGAGCTCACACCAGGTTGCCATCATAGGAAGAAGTCTCCGGCAGCAACCAGTGCCACCAATCTCATTGCTGGAGATCTCATTTCAGCCATCTTCCTTGAGATGCAGCGACCCATGATGAGATCTCAAAGCCAAGTCCAACATAGAAATCCTTAATTGCTTACTAATGGAGTTAACTGTCACTAGAAATCCTTAATTGCTTACTAATGGAGTTAACTGTCACTAGAAATCCTTAATTGCTTACTAATGGAGTTAACTGTCACTAGAAATCCTTATCCTTAACTGCAACTCAAAGTGGTTACATGAAATTTCTACATAGCTTCTTAATAATCTTAAGGTTGGGCCAGTTTAATATTAATTATCATTACTGAACACTACATGAGCTACTTTGGTTTCATTGGGTTAGAGTGAAATAATTATCCATGTGTAAGTTATGTACCTACTGATTATATCATGCTCTAGTCAACAATAATCTCATCACTCTACTTCAACATCCTCTATTTCCAGTACTCTCAGCAAGAAGTATCAAAACTCCGTCAGCAATAATTACAAAGCATAAATAGGTATATATCAGTTATTAATTAATTACTACATGCAAGAATAATCATTGTGTGATCATATATAATCAGTAGGTACATAACTTACACATGGATGCTTGGTACATGTGTAATTGATAACATATAAAGCAGTCTGTGCCTGATTGATTTCCCATTCGACATATATAATCATTGTGTGATAACAATGGATAACATATAAAGCAGCCTGTGCCTCTAAAAAACTTAGTTTACCAAGAACTTGATGGGTGAGTCTCTTGACTCCATGAGCCTAAGGGACCTTAAGTAGCTTGAGAGTAGATTGGAGAAAGGCATCAACAAAACCTAGTTACTAATTCACTATTACTGGATGCTTCAGAAGTGCAATAAATTTACTTAGTTGAAGAGCAAAATAAACATTTGATGACTAACATATTCACATAAAAAACAGGAAAAAGAAAATACCTCCTCTAGACTTAAAGACATAGTTCATTCAGTCAATGACTTAAAAAAATGATATTGTGCATGATACCTTGGTTCCCTGACTTCTTGATACAGTTAATTCAAAGTGTTGGCAAATCCTTCAGAAGAATTTGTTTAATAGAAGAATGGTTGCAGTAATTAGCAGATAATTATATTATGGATCTGTTTTATATTACTTTCAGTCAATAAAGTTTAAAGTGAATGAAATGATCCCATGGGCATATTTCTAAGTGAATGAAATGATCCCCCAGCCACATTCTCTTTAGGAAAATTATAGAACACTACTATATTAATTTGATGATTGCTTTTGGACAAGATGCAAACCTTAATTAACTTGGAATTCCTCCACTTCAGCAAGACCAATTGGCAGCAACTTCCACTTCTTGTAGCTCTGCAAGGATTAATTTTAAGCAATTACAACCCAATAACACCACCTAAACTATGTACCTTTAGAGAAAGGGGAAATTATGAAGGAACTCAAACATCAAGCATAAAAATAATTCAAACATATTAGATAGTTAGTCATGTCTGCATTAGAAATAAATTACAAATAGTGACTCCTCAACTATAAGGCCTCGGGGCCCACTAAACACATATATTAGATAATTTGAGAAAAGTATAATAGAAGTTTAAAAAATTTCAATCATCATTCTCCTCATTTGACAAACACTCATCAACTTCAACATCTTCAGTATCTTCATCTTCAGTATCTTCATCTTCAATGTCAACAACATTTGCTTCTTCTTCATCAACTTCAACATCTTCAGTATCTTCATCTTCAGTATCTTCATCTTCAATGTCAACAACATTTGCTTCTTCTTCATCCTCCTCAACGACATGTGTTTGAGTTCTCAAGAAAAATTCTTCATATTGATCTACCTCATCAACTACTCCAACATTAACTAATGCATTGGATGCATCTAACTCTGTTGTAGGCATAATAGGTTGTACTGCTTCAACCTCATCCTCTTGAAAAAAATCATCGATATGTGGAGGGATATTATCATCTATTTCTTCAATGTCTTCATATCTATTTCTTGCTTTAATTTTGCATGCAACCCACCAATCACTCCTTCCTTTTTTCTTTGAGGGGTAACTCGTGTAATAAACTTGTTGAGCTTGCTCAGCTAACACAAAAGGAGCATCAATATAAAGTTTTAACTTGTGATTGATTTCAACAAGTCCATGACGATGATGTACCCTAACTCCTTTTTCGGTATCAAACCACTCACATTTAAATAACACCACCTGATTTCCTTCACCAAAGTATTCTACCTGTACAATATCAATCAGGATGCCATAGTAATCACGATCATAATCATTGTAACAACTGCCCTTAACACAAACACCACTGTTTATTGTTTTCTTTCCATGTGAATATTCCTTGGTGTGAAACTTATATCCATTAACAAAATAACCCTTCATAGATCGAACAAATCTTTGTGGGCCTTGTGCAATGGCAAGAATTCGAGTATCAATCGTGTCAATATTATGATTAACCTATCACAAAAAGAAGAAAAAGAATAATTTATAATATAGTCATGATTATTCATATTGAGACAAAAATTATTATATTATTTAACTTACATAGTCTCTCAACCATTTTGGAAATTCTCTATCTCGTAACTTCTCAAGCTCTGCGTCAGTCAAATGTAGTTCTCTTTGCATAACGATATTATTAAACTCACTAAAAAACAATAAAGTTTACATTAATATAAAGTAAATATACGAAATAATTAACACTACTATACGTACTCAATGAAAGGAGAGATCTCTTCACAATTCATAAGTACGTAAAGCTCAATTACTTTATACTCATTTTCGTCGACCCTCCTATAACGCCCAACAGCCCCACAAGGTCGACCAGGATAGGTAAAGATAGATAGACGTCCCATGGTAGTTGGAACTCCACCATCATCATTTCGAGGTACTTGATTGAACCTTGTGTGTACCTTTTGGTCCAGGAATAAAATGAACAAGAAATTAATATTTCTTATATAATACATATATATATATGTGTGTGTGTGTGTGTTTTTTTTTCACAAATCAATTCAACCTTGTGTGTACCTTTGGTTCGAAGTAAAAAGAACAAAAATTAGAAATTTCCTCAATGATATATGCTTCACAAATTGATCCTTCGACATATGCTCAATTTTTCACTTTTTTCTTCAATTGAAGCATATATCTGAAAATATTCTTAGAAATTAAGACGTAATTTTTTTCAAAAATTTCAATCAAGAATAAAAAGGAAGATGTGTTACCTTACAAATCTATACATCCATCTATATTGTACCGGACCACCAATTTTAGCCTCATAAGCTAAGTGAACAGGGAGATGCTCCATAGAGTCAAAAAAACTTGGTGGAAATATTTTCTCAAGCTTGCATAGTATCTCGACAATGTTAACTCAAGTCGTTCTACATCCTCAATTCGCAACACACTTGAACACAAGTCCCGAAAAAATAAACTCAGCTCAGTTAATGCATCCCATATTGGATCAGGTAATAAATCACGAAATGCAATTGGAATAAGCCTTTGCATGAAAACATGACAATCGTAACTTTTCATTCCATAGAATTTGCAGTCATCTATATTTACACACCGACTTATGTTTGAAGCATAACCATCGGGAAATTTTAATTCTTTAACCCATTGACATACTGCTTTGATTTGTTCTTTGTTCAACACAAATGAGGCTCTCGGCTTCAACATTTTCCCATTAACATGCTCTAATTCTAATTCGGGGCGCTTGCAATACTTAGGCAAATCAGCTCTGGCCTTGACATTGTCTTTTGTTTTCCCCTTGATGTCCATCACTGTATTGAATATATTTTCAAATACATTACGTTCAATATGCATCACATCTAAGTTATGTCGAATTAAATTTGTATGCCAATACGGTAAACTCCAAAAGATACTTTTTTTAACCCAATTATGTTGTTGGCCAAATCCAGAAATTCTAGTATTAATACATTGATTTCCAAATTGAATATCAGGCAATTTATTGACACGTGCCTTTATATCATCGCCCGATAATCGTAGAGGTGGAATATCTCTTTCAATTCGGCCTTTCATAAATTTATCTCTTTGTCGTCGATATGGATGATCAAGAGGGAGAAATTGACGATGACAATCGAAAAATGATATATTTCTCCCATTTTCGAGAACAAAAGCTTTGCTACGCTCTAAACAATAGGGACAAGCTAATCTCCCGTGTGTGCTCCATCCTGATAGCATAGCATATGCAGGGAAGTCGCTGATAGTCCACATAAGTGCTGCTCTCATTTGAAAATTTTGTTTTCTAAAGACATCATATGTCAAAATTCCATCAGACCATAACATGTTCAGTTCATCTATCAATGGCCTCAAAAATATGTCAAGTTCTTTACGTGGGCTCTTTGGTCCAGGAATTATCAAACTTAAGAACATAAACTGATCCTTCAAACACATAGATGGCGGCAAATTGTATACAGTAATGAGAGCGGGCCAAACTGAATAGGGAATAGAAGAATGCCCGAATGGGTTGAAACCATCGGTGCACAATCCTAATCTGACATTCCTTGGGTCAGAAGCAAATGAAGGATGGTGAGCATCAAATTGTTTCCATGCCTCACTATGTGCAGGATGTGCAACAACGTCGGAAGTAGGATTCTTAGCATGCCAAATCATATGCTTTGCAGTTTTTTCAGACATAAAAAGCCTTTGAAGTCTTGGTGCTATAGGGAGATACCGTAAGACCTTATACGGTATATTTTTTCGTCTACCATCATTTAATAGTCTTGGCTTATATCGAGCATGTCCACACACTGAGCACTGCGTTAAATTTGTTGTTTCTTTATAAAACAACATGCAATTATTCTGACATGCATCTATTTTCTCGTACCCAAGTCCTAATTTCTTCATCATCTTCTTTGTTTTGTAAAAATTTTCTTCCAACTTTGCATCTTCTGGTAGCATATCTTTAATTATTAACATCAGCCGATCATAGCAAGCTTCACTCATGTTAAACTCAGATTTGCAATTAAGCAACTGTGACATGGCTGATAGCCTACTTTGACTCTTACAACCACTCCACAATGGCTCATCTGCATAATTCAGTAATTCAAAAAACTTGGCAGCTTCATCATTTGGTCTTTCTTCTCCAATACCTTCAATACCGATTGCATCCACCACCATAGTTCTATACGGATTTTGAGGAGCATCAAAGCATTCTGATTGAGGAATGCTTGAGGATTCATCAACTTCTTCACTTGTCAACTCCCCATGTGCAATCCATTATGTGTAGCCAGATATAAATCCCTTCGAACATAAGTGATATTCCACCTCATCTCGACAATGAAATTGAAGATTATTACATCGTCGACATGGGCACCTAATTTTATCACTAGAAACATATTGAGTTTTGGAGTATGCAAAATCAAGAAATCCCTTGACGTACTCCTTCCATAAATTCATTAGTCAATGCTCCTCCAATTATCCGACGTTTCATCCAACTACGATCGATATACATTTTGATTAACTCTTTTCAACCTAGCAACAATATTAAGCACATTAATTATTACATGCACAACATACAAAGAGAACCTTCGGTTTAAAGCAGCAGTTGAAAATGAGGTTGATGCAAAAGTGAAAGTGCTAAGAACTGATAGAGGAGAATTCACCTCTAAACCTTTTGTGGTCGTGATGAACATGGAATAAAACGCTTACTGCAAGCCATAGACCCCAACAGAATAGGGTTGGGGAAAGAAAAAATTGAGTTTTGGTAGAAATGACTAGATGTCTGCTAAAGGGAAGTAAGCTGCCTAAAAACTTGTGGGCAGAGGCTTTTAAAACTCCAGCATATATTATAAATAGAAGCACAACCAAAGCATTGCTTGTAAAAACATCATATGAAATTTGGTGTGGAAGAAAACTAGATCTCGGTCATCTAAGAAAATTTGGGTATGTAGCTTATTGTCACATACCTAAGCATAGAAGAAAGATGCTAGATATTTCAGGGCTGAAATTTGGTGTGGAAGAAAACCAGATCTCAGTCATCATAGAAAATTTAGCTAACAGTTCAAGTTCAGGGTTGATATGATCAGGATGAAGCTAAAATTGTGAATTCTTAAATTTCAGGGCTGAAAATTTATCAACTTAATGTAAAATCTGCATTCTTAAATGGAGAACTCAAAGAAGAGGTTTATGTAGTTCAACAGTTCAACCAAAGGGTTAAAGGAAATGAACAAATGATCTATAGGCTAAAGAAGTCCTTATATGGCCTAAAGCAAGCTCTAATAAGCTGGTATGAAAAAATTGATAGTTACTTTGTTACTGAAAAAAAATTTAGAGAAGCAGGAATGAACACACATTATATACAAAAGAAGATGAAAATGAAGATATTCTAATTGTTCTTCTCTATGTGGATGACTTGCTTTATTGTAGTAACAATGAAAAAATGAGAGAGGAGATGAAGAACAAAATGTTCAAGACTTTTAAGATGACTATTCTGGGTGAGATGAAATTCTTCCTAGGTTTGGAAGTTCTATCTCATTTCATGAATGATCCCAGAGCAGTACACTTCAAGGCAGCAAAGAGAATCTTGAGATACTTGAAGGGGACATGTAATTATGGAATACATTTGGGAAGAGACAATGATCTGAAACTATTGGGGTATTTTGATAGTGATTGGGGAGGATAAATAGTTGACAGGAAAAGTACTACTGAATATCTATTCAAAGTTGGAGCAAGTACAGTGTGCTGGTGTTCTAAAAAGCAGAATTCAACTACATTATCTTCAGCCGAAGCTGAATATGTATCAGCTACTTCAGCAAGTTGTCAAGCAATTTGGATGAGAAGAATTTTATTGGACTTTGGGATTAATTTGACACAAGCTACATGCATATAGCTTGCAGGAGAATAGCTGGCAGGCATTGGGATTATAGCTTGCTGAACACTTAGCATGCTGATGAATTCTCAGCAGCATGCTGAATTCTGGTAACTATCAATGTATGAGTAAGAGAAACTACCCCTCTTACTACCATCCCCTCAAGCATCATAGGCTGATATAGACAGGAACCTCACACAATTGAATGCTCTTTTTAAAAAATGCAAAAATTGACCTTGCAACTATAACAATGTTAAGCATATCTATACTGATCAGTCTGATCCTCCCTCCATAGGCTCCAATTTGATTTGGATCCTTAAGCATTCACCAGCCAGGATTAGAGATCTATTTACATGTTAACAATTCACGTCCACAAGGTAGTTTACAAGTTAAAACTAGTTTTATATATTTACTTATGCATAGGAAGTACAAACGGAACCACAGTAGCTATGATAGGGGCAAGTCATTCATGTTCTTCACTCCTAAGCTTTCATTGCAGATCACCAATTGATCCAGCAACCAATTACTTAATTACTTCATCTAAATGTTTGATTATTATATCTTGTAATGTTGAATGAAATCAGAATTCAGCATGCTGCTGAGAATTCATCAGCATGCTGAGTGTTCAGCATGCTAAGTGTATGAGAACACTCAGCATGCTGATGAATTCTCAGCAGCATGCTGAATTCCCCATTCTTCCCTTCATGCTTAATTCTGTTTCTGTTCTTCCATAGAAACTAAAAGGAATTTGCAATGAAAGCTTTCGGTTTATTTTCAGAGTCCTTCTCATACTCTTCTCCCTCTTTCAGCCAATCTCCATTAATCCACCCATCTTTAAACCTAAATTTTAGGTCTAACTGGTTCTCAACATGTACCCAATAAATGAGTGTAGAATATAATTGCAAAACAGGAATTTGGGTTCTCAACATGTACTCATCGTGTAAGCATCTCATCTTTATATGAGATCTTGTGATTAGTAAAAAATGTGGGTAGATGGTGAGAGTGGAGACGAGCATTAATAAAAATTTGACCTTCATTAACTAAATTTAAAAGCATCTCTAATATTTGACTAAAATCTCAACTAAAATCATTTGAACATCATGAAATCGCAACTAAAATCATTTGAACATCATGAAATCGCAACTAAAATCGAACCTCCACAATCGAATGGGAAATCGAGTGCTCGAAACCCGTAGAAGGGAAGGAATTCACTCGTCGGTCGGCTGTCTGTGACTACTTGCGCTTCCTCTGAGCGCTTCCTGCGCTTCGCCACAAAGTAACAGAGGATTAGGGCACGAGGAAGGGAAGAAACCTGTAGAAGGGGAGGGAAGAAATAAAAACTTGAATCAGCTACGGGGGAATTAGAAGGAACCTGCGCGCGCTATCTGTGATGACTAGCTCGAACCGATAATTTTGTCGGCTGCGGGGAAGAAAACTGTGCGGAAGGAGTCTACGGGGAGGGAACCGGCGGGGAAGGAAACTGTGGGGAAGGAAGAAATGGCTTTGTCGGCGCGGCCTGGGAAGAAGGATGACGAGTGGGAGAGGGGGAAGAAAGACGATGCTTTGTCGGCGTCAAAGAGGCGCGAGAAATTATTTTGACGAGTGGGAGAGGGGGTAACTAAAGTGGTCGGCCGAAATGAGAGGGGGAAAAAAATTTGGTCGGCTGAAACGAAAAAAAATGCTAATTTACCAACGGATTATGTATCCGTTGGTAATTTTGTTGGTAATACCAACAAATTATATCCGTTGGTAAAAATTCTGTTGCTGAAGCTATGTTTTCTTGTAGTGAATTCAGCATCGAGTACCAACCCAAGGGTCCCAAAAAGGCCCAAGCGCTAGCCGACTTTGTTATCGAGTTCACCAACCCAGGAAATACTCCTAAGCAAAAAGAAAACCTGGACGTTATTTGTGGATGACGCCTCCAATGAAAATAGGAGAGGAGCATGCATTATTCTGAAGAATAGTCAAGGAATCGCCCTGGAGCAATCCCTTCAATTTCAGTTTGAAGCCAACAATAACTAGGCGGAGTACAAAGCCCTGATCATCGGGCTAAAGCTCGCTCAAGAAGTGAAAGCTCGAAATATCATCGTGTAAAGTGACTCATAACTTATCGTAGGGCAAGTCAACAGCACTTGCCAAGCCAAGGACACCTCCCTCGAAAGGTACCTCGCATTAGTGATATCCAAACTTGCTAGCACCAAAAAATGCCAGAATAATAGGTCGGTCATTCAACAAGTCCTCAGATATCCAAGCATCCAACTAGTCATCACCTCGGTCGAAGCCCATACGATCGAACAAGGCACAGACTGGAGAACTCCCTACATCAATTACCTCAAACAGGGCAAAATCCCGAAAGACGTCTCCAATCCAGGTAGATTCAGAAGATGGCAAGCTACTACACACTTCTTGATAACCAGCTCTACAAAAGAGGTTTCTCTCATTCGCTCCTCAAGTATGTCGCCCAACCTCGAACAACTACCATAATAGCAGAAGTTCACGACGGCATCTGTGGCAACCACATCAGAGGGAGATCCTTGGTGGCCAAAATCCTTCGAGCCGGCTACTTCTAGCCAAACATGAAGATAGATTACAGCCTCTACGTCAAAAAGTGCGACAAATGCCAACGATTCTCGAAAGTCTCTCAACTACAGCTTGAACCATTGCACAGCTCGGACGTTAGTTGGTCGTTCCACAAATGGGGCATACACCTCCTTAGTCCATTTCCCCAGCACTAGGATAATTCAAGTACTTGCTTGTAGCGATCGACTATTTCACCAAATGGATAGAGGCTGGACCCCTATCAACCATTGTAACTGATAAAGTTCAAAAGTTCGTCTGAAAAAATATCATCTACAGATTCGAAGTACCACGTGAACTCGTTAGCGACAACGGGACCCAATTCACGAATTGTCGATTTTGATAATTCTGCTCAGTCCTTGGCATCAAATAGCTCTTCTCATCTATTGAGCACCCACAAATGAATGGTCTGGTCGGCCAACAAAGTAATCCTAACAGGGTTAAAGAATAAGCTTGACCGAGTCAAGACCTACTGGTCGATGAATTACCTGAAGTGCTCTGGAGTTACAACATAACCACCTAATCTTCTACCTCAGAAACCCCTTATCGTCTTGTTTACGAGGATGCCATGATCACTATTGAGATCACAGAGCTCAGCCTCCTCAGGATTACCTTCAAGGAATAGGGAAACACAGAAGCTCGAGTCACCGAGCTTGATCTTTTCGAAGAAGAACGGGAACTCTCCAAAATCAGAGAAGTAGCAATGAAGCTTAAAATTTTCCAAAATACGACAAACGCGTCAGGCCCAAGAACTTCGCACAAGGAGACCTTGTTCTCCGAAAGATCGAACCATTGAGAAAACTAGTCGGAGAAGGCAAGCTTGCCCCGAATTGAGAAGTCCCTTATCGAATCACAAATGTCCTTAGGAAGGGTGCCTACAGAATAGCTGAGCTCTCTGGATGGAAACTCCCACGTTCCTGGAACGCGACCTCCCTTCGGGCCTACTACAGCTAAGTTTCCCTCTTAAATTACAACAAGGTTGGGATGCTCTTTCTCTTGCTTGGTGGTTTTGTCCCACTGGATTTTCCCCACATAGGTTTTTAACGAGGCTCCGCCATGTGTAAGCCGAGTTTAACTCTTGGTGGGGTATGATATATCTCTATGACATTCCGCAATGAAGTTACTCTTTCTATTACACACATGTCTTCCTTGTCTAACATCCCTTGCAGCCATTACATACTTTGTAGGAGAAATCAACACGGTCTCAAGTGCGGCCCTTGACCCATGTGACGCACCGTCCCTCCTCAGCTACTCCCTCAGCACTATCAAACACAACGACCAGTCCAAACTCGAACTCAACACTCCATACAATGACCAGAACTCGATTTTCATCGATCTGGCTCGCCGGCCTCAGTGCCTATCCCGAGCTCCTACGCCCCCAATGACCCTAAGCACATTTTTCGCGAGCTCGATTTCCACCAAGTCTGATCGATCCTCGATCCTACATGCGGCCCCCGGCTCAACTAGGCACGCTCTCAACGAGCAACACGACCCCAAGCGTGCTTCTCGCAAGCTCAAATTTCACTAACTCTAGTCCTTGGCCCTACATGTGGCCCCCGGCTTAATCAGTACGCTCTCAATGAGGAACACGACCTCAAGCGCGCTTCTTGCAAGCTCAATTTTTCACTAAGTCTGGTCCTTGGCCCTATGCGCGGCCCCTGGCTTAGCCCGACACACCCTCAGCAAGCAATATGATACCAAGCAATTAGTATCCTGTTGTTTTCCAATTCGCTTTGATTACAGTCAGCGTCTAGCTCACGAAATGCCTAACAGGTAAATCACAGTTCAAATACTACTCTAATGAAGACATGAAGGAACAACCACTCCCCAAAAAATACAATTAGGATGAACAAGGAAGAAATCTCTTTCATTTCATAAAGCCCCACGTACGAAGAGAATAGTTATAGTTACAAACCCACAAAGGGATACTCATCAACAAAAAGAAATAAACACTTTCAAACAGAGCATCCACTTAGAGAGCGTCTCGAAAACATGGTCATCGACCGAGCTGCGCAAACAAAAAATTCTGTCTCGGAGTCCTGCCACCAAGATTCAACAACGTGCACAAACTGGGTCGAAGAAACTCCTGCAACCTAAGAGTTGGAAGGATATATAGAAAAGGAATTCAAAGTGGTAGCGAGGTAAAACTAAAATCCACTAACAAGGGTTCTAAGCTAGCACAGTGTTTTCTGAAAACCATGGAAACAGGCTTCGCCTTCGCTATAAGCTCGATCGTACAGACCTACACCTAGAACTCCTTCTCCTCCTCAAATCCTTAAGCCCAATGGTACAAACCCACGATAAATAGTGAACCCCTCGTTGAGCAAAAGAAAGCAACCTCTGAGGGAATGGTAACCTCTGACACCTCCCAATCCATGATTTCCATAACACACAACAAACAGAAGGGCTATTTATAGGCTCGGAACACAAATCGTCACCGTAACTAGCGGTTCCACGAGGCTTCTTTTTCGTCAAATTATAACCGACGATTGATGGTTTGGGAACTGATTACTGAATCTTTGTTCATGATTATTTTTTTGCAAAATGATATATTTACTGCACAAGTGGCATCATCTGAAAGAGTTTTCACATGCGTCACATCCAACTCGGATACCAAGGCAATACATCAAAAATCGTGTACATATCCCGTGATTAATCGAAGCAATGAAGACCGACCTCACTTAGAGCTCAGCACACAGTCCTATAGATTTCGATCGAGCTCGGGGGCTATGGACTGAACTAGGACTATTGGGTCTGGTCAGAACAAACCCAAAAGCGCCACATCATTCATCTCAATCAAATCGCGCGTCCCCACCCAGGGGGCTCCGCTTGACTATGCCCTCTTGCCAAACTCGAGACGGACCAGACGACCCTCTCCTGGGAACCCACCCGGCTGGCCATACATGCACGTCCACGTTCTTCCTTATCACAAGGGTCATCTCCAGGATTGGCCTCGACCCATTCTGGGCAGCAATTCTAGCGAGATTATCGGGCAGCATTATCACCTCCACCTACAATAAATCTAGGCATGACACACCTCAGATAACCCTAATTTCTAATTGACATTACCTCCACCTAGGAGTCCCACTGACTTGATCGTCGGAGTGCCTTTTGCAGCCCCCCCCCCTTGAACCAAACGAGGAGAGATCGGCACCAAACCGAACCGGAAGGCACCCAATTCTCAAGCAGAAACACACACACACACACACACACTATATATATATATTTCATTTGTGGTATGTACTTTTATTTATCTCAATTGAATCATATATTTCTACATTTATTCTAATTGAATCATACCGTCTAATTTTTGTCTAATTGAATCATATACTTCTAATTGTTTCACTCAATTCCACCAATTAAGCTGCATCGACACAAGTGGTTCAAACCAACCAGCCAACAGATCATCATCGTGCGTGGACGCCAATGGTTTCGGTGACTTCTTGTCGGTACAAGAGGTCGTCGACTCAATTGAAACAAATGTAGATGGTAGGATTCAATTGAAACAAATGTAAAAGTATATGATTCAATTAAAACAAATAAAAGTATATGCTACAAATGAGAAAAACCTCAAATTATATGTAATTTCTCATCCTATTAACTAACATAATTAACAAGTGGAACTAGGGGATGATCGAAAGTTTCAATTGTTTTGCATTAACTTCATTTATTCAAACATAACTGGGATCATCACCTCCAAGTGCATATTTATTTCATCAGATTTATAAGGTAGATAGGATTTTTTTCAAAAAGAATTATTTGTGTCTTGGGTCGATTTCAAAAAGAACGAATGCAATCGAATTTAATTTTCAATTACAGTGAGATTACCTCACAGAAATTGAAATTCAAGGAATTGAAAAAAGTATTATTTTAAGAAAAATAAAGTAAAATTTATTTTTATTTCAAAATAAATGATATACTATATATTGAAATAAACTCATAATTATTTTTCTTAGACGTGAATAGAAGTTGCTACTTGATCCATCTTAGATGATGAAAGAATGATAAGAAATATATTGGGTGGGACAATTAGGAAGGTGGATGTCAGGGCATGGTTCAAGAAATGAAAGGGAGAGATCTAGTATTCTAGTAGATGGAGGTGAAAGATATATGAAAGCAAGAAAGATCAGTAGATTAAGATTACTTGAAATAACTCGATCATCATTATTATTAAACAAGGAAGCAGACAAGAGCGTTTGCGGGTCCCGCTTCCACCCTCCTCTCTCTTCTCTCTTCTCCCTTCTCCTCATCTACTACTAAATCCCCCTTCCCTCCCACTTCATCTCTCGCTCCCATCTCCTCTCTCTCTCTAACCTGTTACATGCAACTCCGCCATTGAAGCAAAGTAGCATCTTTAAAGCATTCGTTTGTCTTGTTCCTTTCTTGAAAGATTTCAGAGCAAGTACCGAAGGCTGCAAGGCAGTACTCCGCTGCTCTCTTCTTTATGCAAGAGCTCAACTTGGTGAGAGAACAGCTAAGTAATGAAAGTCTGCTTGCGTGTCTCATACTTGATGGACCCTCTCTGTTCTTAGCTTTTCTGTGGCCACCAATTAGGAACTCCATCAAGCAAAAAAATTAGTATTTTGGCCTCGGTAGCATCAGAGTGGGACAAATTTAGTACCGAGGCGGACGAAAAAGATTGCTCTTTTGGCATCAATGGCAGATCCTCCGAACTCTTCTGAGCCGGAATGCAGTGCCAATTCGGTGTCTTCCGTGTCCTCGGCGTCCACGTCTTCGTCCCCTGCCCTTTCCGTGGCTCATACTATGGGCGCGTGCAACGAGGTCGCGGTTGATTCCAGGAAGGAGGGAGGCGGGAAGCGGCTGCGGGACCGGAACAAGCTCCCGGTGTACCGCGGCGTTCGAATGCGGAACTGGGGCAAGTGGGTGTCGGAAATCCGGCAGCCGCGCAAGAAGTCGCGCATCTGGCTGGGGACGTTCCCGACGCCGGAGATGGCGGCGCGCGCCCACGACGTGGCCGCCCTCAGCATCAAGGGCGCCGCCGCTGTGCTCAACTTCCCGGAGCTCGCCGCATCGCTCCCCCGCCCCGCCACTCTCTCCCCCCGCGACGTCCAAGTCGCCGCCGCCAAGGCGGCCGCAATGGACCCGGGCGAAGGCGCGCCGGCGGAGCCCGCGAAGGACGCCCCGGCGGCGGACTCGGACGAGCTGGGGGAGATCGTGGAGCTGCCACGGCTGGACGACGAGTGCTGCTTCATCGACTCGGCCGATTCCCAGGGCGAGTTCTTATTTGATGACTCGGTCGAGTCATGGGCGTATCCGGCATCGTCGTGGCTTGAGAGCGCGGTGGATCCGCTTTGGGGCGCGTCAGACACTTCCGTTCCTCCCAGCTTCGAAGCTTTTCTTTGGGATTAAACATCAATTAAGTTATCTTTTCTTCTTCTTCTTCCTCATGCCCTTTAATTTTTCTTGAGGGCTTAATTAAGGTTTTCTAAAAATTCTATGACTTGCATATTATCCTCTCTAGCATAATTCTACTTAACCGTGTGCTATTTTGTACATTAAGTAACGAGATCCTCGTGACTCCAAATTTGCAGTCAATTACTGTGTACAGTACTGTTTGGAGGATGGGGTTAATTTCTCCGATCTATCAATTATGTTACATACAGCAAGTGCTAGCTAATTGTATAATTCCCGTGTTTAATTAATTTGTGCAAAGAATTATCTAATATTTTAAGCTTTTGGATTAATATTTTGAGTGAAGTCATAATTGAGGAGTAGATAAGAATTAAGTGTTATTCATGTCATACAAGTATATTGTAGGTTGAGATATATACAATTAATCCACGTGCATTTAATGGATTAGTAGTAGTACGTACGAGGGCTATTGATTCGGAGCATATATATGCTGTATGCACATTGTGTTTTGTGGAGTCTGAGTCGTTCATTCTGTATCCAACTGTGCTTGTGGGTCCACGTATTTATCCTATCATTGATTAACTTTTACGTACGTACAGGGAGAATTGCAAGGAGTGAAACTAATGAGCCGAAGAAGCCGCCGCCAGTTTGGGCAAACAAAAAGCTGTCAAGAGATGAAATTAATTAAACACGTCATGGATCTCATTCTCACTCCATTCATTTTTTACCAGCCTTTTTTCTCTTCATTAAAAAGTAATACATTCTCCTCACGCTCTTTAATCTTTTTTTTTTATACAAGGAAAATTGAATGATTGATGTTAATGTTTGAAGTCAAACATAAAGTGATTACGTACGGTCTATAAATATAGGCTTTCATTTAGTCTTTCTTTACCTTTGATCTCCTACAATTGTTGTTCATTTCACCTTCACTCACATAATCGAAAATATTGACATAATGATTAGTTTAGATTAATAATTTTTGAATATTATATATTGTTCGTCGGTTAATGTTTTCTTTAAAAAAAACATATCACCAATTGATCCTTCATCAAATTAAATAAACCATAATTAAGATAGAGCACGATAGTACAAGATTAATATGTCAGACCCAAACCTAGCTTTCTAAAGAGAGAAAATAAATTCTTTATCATATTTTTTTTTGTATTATTGGCTAATTTGACTCTTTAAAAATATACTTTATTTTTCTCCATTATTGGATATACTAAATAATATTAATTTTATATTCTTATTTTCTTCTAATTCAAATACTAAATAAATAATGTATTAATATTCATCTCTTATCCGCCACTTATCCCATAAAATAAACAAGCCCGGGACATTTCTTTCACTCAAAGATCAAATTATTCGGTTGGCAATTACTTGATTGTTAACTCACAGTTGCCAACTTCAAAGCCTTATGGAAATAATTAATTTCATGCTACCGGTGTAATAATTTCTCTAATGAAATGAACATAATATTTTTGCATCCACCACAAGGAATAATAGGTCAGGCAAAAATTGGTTGTGAGGGGTCTCACAGATATATAGTTGATATAAAATCATATTATTAATTTGTGAGTTTGATATATTGATTTGGAAAGTCATAAATTAATAGGTGTGTATTTAGTGCAAAAAGACCATCTTTGATCACTTCACTAAATGTTAAACAAAAACGAGCTGGGAAAGCCTACAATAATTAATAGGAAGTTATTTGGTGGTTTAATAATTAATTGATGGGAATGGTTGTATTGTATATATGTTTGGGAATTGAAGTTGTTGCTAATTAGCAAGAAAATAAAGTGATGATCATTGTATTCCCTTTTTCATTCTATCAATTAAGTGCATTTTTTTTTCTGTTTGTCGATTCTTGTTGTACTGCTGAAATATTTTTTGGAGTAATTGATGAAATTGAAGTGATAAAGTAGGCCATGAGGTGAAAACAACAGCAACGTTTAATTTCAAGGGTTGGGAAAAGGACGAAATGAAGAATAGCGACAGCTCACTCACTCTACCTTTGAAACCATAATTTTTGGTTTAAGAGGACATGATTAATTCATCACCTTTACACTTGGTATAATTATTAATTAATCTGCTTTCATTCTTAATTAACTCTTTTTTTTTAATCCCATGCTTTGCATTTAAATTCTACCCGAAGACATGCATTAATGTACTTTGTAGAGGATACCGTACAAGGAATAATTGTATATTCATTTTAGCAGCAAATTTAATATTGACATCGATTTGTCTCCACAACTAGGACTCGAGATGAGAGATGTTGGATGAGAAGAAAAAATTATTTAGGTTTTGGTTAATAGATCGACGATATTAATTGCGATGATTTTTTAAGCTTGTACCACTATACAACAATACGGAAAGTACCATGTTGTACTATAACATGACATAATTTTTGTGTTATTCGTAATAATTTTTTGCAAATAAATATCATACAATAATTATTGTCATTTTTCGTACTTTAAAATAATGAAAAACAACCAGATCGATTCTTAGATGAAAAAATGTATAACTATTTTTGCTAGCAAATCTAGCATCGGTGTTCTTCTAATTTACCAAATGAACTTTTTATCTTTTATTAAGATGAATATCTCAAATAATAATTTTGTGTACGCTTTTCATTTAGCATGTATATATATATAAAATTTTAGAGGTCACAGTAAAATTTTAAAAAATTTAAGCACAAAAATAAGAATTAGATAAAGCATCAAAAAGATCAAAAATTTAGTATGAAACCTAATTAATCAAATTTTTCAATTAATTAATCCGGCAATTGCGGATTATGTTATTTTTTCGATTTTCGATTTTAATTTTTGAATGTGAGTTAACCATGGACTAATGGTTAACTGGTTCATATATATAAATTTTAATTTTTACACCCTCAAAATTTTTCTTTTCATATTTTTCTCTCTAAAATTTATATAAAGTAATACATTGAAGTATATTTAAATTATATTCATTCTCTGAAATTTGACCAACTATATATATTTTGTTTAAATATGACTAAATATTATAATACACAACTCTCTAAAATATTATAATACATATTTTTACCAAACACATATTTGAATTATCTTCTTGTTTCAATTAATCATATATTTATTGTTGTATGTATAATTGACACAATATTAGTATGTAATTTCATGTTAATTAAACATATCCAATTTTTACAAATATTTATGTGATTGTTATCCTTCTTTTGTTTTTTATTTATGAATATTATATTTGATTGGTATTTTTTATTTTGAAGTACTTTCGCTAAATGAAATGCACTTTGTAATTCGTATAATTTTATTATTTTTATATATTAAAACTTTTTATTGGTTAATCGAATTGTAAAAATCGAAATTGAAGTACTGATTAATCGAAGTTAATGAATTGATTTATAATTAGTAATTTTGAAAAACTAATATAATTAGTATATAGATCGGTTCAAAAAATTACTAATCGACCGAGTTAAAGTTAATTAGATTATGGTCTTGCCTACTCTTGGTGACTAATTGGTGGATCATTTTTATTTGTTACACATCATGTTGCTTTGGATGACTACTTAATTAATTAGGAATGTAATATAGCATTTGCTACGATAAAATAAAAATATTTATACGTACATAGAAATATTAATTAATTAAATGCAAAAAGTGTCCGTTAATTGTTTAAATGTCTGTTGTATAAATATAATATCCAAGTAAAGTACTTAATAATCGCCCAGAATATTGACCAGAATAAGAAATTATTTTTTTATGATAAGCATCGGACCATGGAATCGATCGATATTATTTCATTATGTTTGATTAATTAATAAGAACAAAATTTTGTATCGGGCCATGGATACTAATTTTTGAGGTTTGTTTAATTAGAAGGATATATATTTTAATTAATTTGTATACAAGTATTAATTAAGCATTGAGGAGGAATAATAGATGCCAACATGCATGTGGTAGGTCCTACGGTGCACGGGGACAACAAATAAATAAACTTTTATATATGTGGAGGTGTTGATGACGTCACAAAAATACAAATAATTTTTGTTTACCAAACAATAAAAGAGATATATTAACTTAAGGTGGAGGATGAAGAAATTAACATCCTCACCCAAAATTACATCCAACTCGGAAGCCGAATGGATGTTCAAATAGTAGACTCCTTTCTTCGAGCATAGTTTGTTGTCCAATGAGTAATTTTGTTTGTCGATCGACTTACAAAAATCAAAATTACATTATTGAATTTAGGAATCAAACTACAAATATACCTAAACAAATTATGATGCCTCCAAGGAAAAGCTGTCTTGTTATTGATCAAATCCACAATCCATCTGTTTGCAATCCATCTCTATTAGGAAGTGGTCCAAGTTCCTGGATAAAATCAAAGACAAGGCAATGTGGATAACATTAGCTTCCGATTGTAAAGCGGAAATAGATGAAAAATAATTAGCAGAAGCATACAAACACTCGCCTTGAGTGTTCGGATAATGATACTAGCGCCCCCATCTGAATCACAGAATGCTCCATCATAATTAATCTTATACTAGCCCACTGGAGGGAAAGACCAAAGGCAACCATTAATGGGATTAGATATAGAGCCCTCAGGGTTAAGTGGTTATCTATAATTCAATGAATTAGTTAAAATTCTCATAACCACATGAGAGATAGCAGACTGTCCTTCACCATGCAACACACTATTTCTAAAAAACGATAAAGTCCATAAAACATTGACGATAATGGCCTTGGTATCTGAGTTCAAATTAGAACTCAAATTAGACCAAAGCCAGCTACCTAAATGCCAAATACTTATACTAACAAAGTCACAATTAAGATTTTGACCGAGAGAAAGCCAAACATTAGAAGAAAAATCACAATTTCAAAAAAAGGTGATTTGGAGTTTCTATTTCGAAATTACAAAATAAATAATTATGGTCAATAGAAAACCCCAAAGCAATAAGTCTGGACCGAGTAAGTAAATGATTATGAAAAAACTTTCATAAAAAGATTTTGACCTTAGGAGCAACAAAAAGATTTTATAAAACATTCCACTCAAAAATTGAATTAGTAGGAGTATGACTAATGGTTCTAAGAAATAGGTAAGCAAAGGATGTGATTGTTTTACCATCAATTTCATTGGTCCAAACTATAAAATCATCATCAAGTTGTACCGAAATCTCCATACTTGATATGGTCTTCCATAAATCAGTGTTACACAAGGTAAGACCCAAAAAAGGGGACCATTCATGATTAGGGCCGGCAACGAATAAGATACGGTGCGGATACTGGATTATCCGTATTCGCACCGCATCCCATATCCGCAAATTCGTATCCGCACCGTATCCACCATGGATATGAATATGGATATACATATTCGCACCGCTTCAAATGCGGATATCTGCACCGCATTCGTATCCGCATCGTTTTTAATAAAAAAATATTAAAAATAGTATATTTTATTTAAAAAATCAATAAATTATCAATCCATTAATCCAAAACAAGTATATAATATACTTCAAAATTCATCTTGACATGAAATTACCATAAAGCCCTTATATATATTAATAACTTATATAGGTAAAATAGTAATTCAAAGATGCGGATAGGCGGTGCGGATACGATGCAGATTCACAATCATATCCATATCCGCGCGGATACAAATTTTCTAAATCTGTATCCATATCCATATCCATTTTTACTTGCGGATATGGATCGGATACGGTGCAGATGCGGTTTTTAGTTAGCGAATTCGGATAAAATTGTCACCCTTATTCATGATTGTGCATTAAATAATGTATATGAGATAAAGCATCAATAACATTCATATTAATAAAAGTAGGCTTTAAAGCTAAAAGAGCATATATCTAGGATCCAGTTATCATAAAGTAATGAAGTAAGTAATGAACTATTACTGTCATTCCCAATAATAGATTTAAAGCCAAAATAGAGTTTAGCAAAACTTTTAAGAAACGGTTTCCAAGCCCAAGAAGACTTGTTAGGAGGATTAGTATTAATGCATGAAACTTTAGGATATTTTCTTCTAACAATGGTAACTCATAAAGAACTGAATTTATTTAAGTAGGCTTGTACTCTCTTAGCATGAAGGGATAAGCTCTTGATTTTGATGTCTTGAATTCCTAAATCATCTAAGACTTTAGGAAAAGTGACCGTATTCCAATTAATAAGTTTAATATTGTTCTTATTTGGATCGTGGTTCCAAACGAATCCTTAAGTTTTTTTCTCAATTTTATTACTCAATTCTTATTAAATCAAGTTACAGAAATAAAATGAGTGGGGATTAAGTTTAAGACAGATTTGATAAGAACTAATGTACTAGCTTGGGAGATGAGAGGAGCTTTCCAATTACATATAATTTAGCATCATCCTTGTGTACAGCTCTTAAAGTATAATTAATGATTAAAAAATTCAGAGATCAACGGTGCCAAATGTGTTACTTCATTAACTGATACTAGAATAAATCCCTATATTGGATTAAGTGATTAAATTCTATCGATCCAAGCCAGCGAGTATGTGAACCAGAATCTAGTAGTTTTTTTTTCCAAAAAAATCAACTTAACGATAGGTCACTCCCTGGTCCATTGGGTGGGTAAAGGGTGCATTGGGCTACCAGCCATATAGTCCTTGCCACCAATAGAACAAGAATATATTTCTCCTCCGGCTTCATCAATTTTATTAATATCAATCAAATTACAAGTGCTTTTCACTCTATCAGACATTACAAACATCACACTACTACAGCTACTCTCAGCCTCCTCCATTACCAGCTCATGTTTTAGACTAAATAAACCACCTTTCTCCCTTATTATTTACTCATCTGAGACATCCTTGTTGCTCAAACATTCCCTTGCAATATCATTTGCAGCTTTGTTCTTCAACCTGTCAATATGCATCCACCTTTTAACATTTATAACTATCGCAGTTTCTTTGATTTTTCTCAGTATTCCTGCTATTTCCGATGACCATTTAATCTCTTTTCTCAGTGCTTTTATCAGCACTTCACAGTCAGATTTTATCACCACATTTCTAACATTCCTCCTTCTTACATTGTCCATACCAAACCACATAGCCATAGCTTCTATTTGTAAAGCACTTCTTGCAAAACTTATGCCTCCACCTTCTTTTGTCCTTCTACCATTCTCTTCAACTAAAAAACCATACCCCATTCTATAAGCTTCCTTCCATGCTGCATCTGTGAACAACGCAGTTTCCTCTCTTTCAGTTTCCCAGATCAAGTTTTTGCTTCTACTCTTGCCGCAGCCTTCATGTACTTCCTTGCCAACTGTGCACATCCACATTGTTTCTACCAACACCCTGTTATAAACTGAAACAATTCCCCATTTTTTTTTTTCAAATTTCATTCTATTTCTATTCTTCCATGGCTGCCAGATCGAATTTGCTATAAATGCAGAAATGAATTCAGCTGATTTCTTTTCATACAATTCTTCTTCAAGAAACCATTTACCATTCGACCAATCCTGCAAGTATAGAAACTTTATATTCAATTTCTCCTCAGCCAAACTCCAAAAACTCCTAGCAAAACTGCATTTAAAGAATGTGTTCCCCATTTTCTTTTTCTTCCTTACACATGAGACATTCATCTACCTCACAACCTGAAAATCTATTGAACCATTCAGATATTGGTAGCCAATTTTATATTACCTTCCAACAAAATAGTTTCACTCTCTCCGAAACTTTTAGCTTCCATATCTTTCTCCAATCAAAGTTTATTTCTTTTACTTCCATTTCCTTTTATTTCAGAAATGAATAAGCATCCTTCACAGATAAATTTCCATCCTTACTTCTGCTCCATACCCATTTGTCCTTCATCTCCCCTGAACTGACTTGAATAGTTGCAAAAAATTTTCTCAGTTCAACCCCAAAATATTCATTTAAGATATTCCATATCCACTCTCCATCTGATACCAATTCACACACCTTCACATAACTTTTTAACTTCTCTACTTCTAAATAAGTCGGCCACCATTCAATAGGAATCTCACTTACCCAAGGGTCTTTCCAGATATCAGTGTCCTCCCCATTTGCAATCTATTTGGTGAATCCCTCCTTCAAGCAGTCCATATTCTTCCAGATAACCTTCATTTGATCTGAACTTTTTTTCTTCATGCCACCATACCATGGATGTGTATCCCCATAAACCGGTTTATATAACCTGCACCACACTGAATTCTCCTTATTAAGCAAAGGTAGGATTCTTTTTGCCATCATAGACTTCTTCATGATATCCAAATCTCTTACTCCCACTCCTCCAACACTCTTGTGTGCAGTAACCCACTTCCATTTTATGAGATTGGCACTTCTTTTTTCACTTCCACCCCAAAAATAATTTCTAGTGATTCCCTGCATTTTTTCACTTGTATTTTTATCCATCCAAGTTGTCATCAGATTATAAACAGGAAGAGCATTTACAACAGAGTTTATCAATGTTAACCTACCAGCTTGAGAAATGTGATTTTTACTCCATCCCTCCAACCTTTTTCCAAATCTTTCAAGCACCTTACCTTGATTCTTCTTTTCCATTCTTCTAGGAGATAAATATGATCCCAGATAAAGCATAGGAAAAGACCATTCATTTATGTCCAACATCTGACAGACTCTTTGCTTTGTATCCGGACTACATTTCTTTGAAAAATATATTATTGATTTCTCCATGTTTACTTCATTTATGTCCAACATCTGACAGACTCACAGTACACTTGTAATGCTTCTTTCAAACCACTTGCAATCGATTTACTTCCCTTTATAGTTATAATTAAGTCATCCACAAAACATAGATGACTTAATTCAAACTCTTTCAGCTTTAGTGTCTTTATTCTTCCTGTACTCACATAATGCTTAAGGATTACAGATAGAATTTCCTCCATTATGATGAATAGATAGGGTGATATTGGATCACCTTGTCTTAACCCTTTATAACTTGTGAAAGGTTCAGAGATCACCCCATTCACTTTGCAAAGAAATTCATCCTTTTCTATACACCCACTTATCCAGTTAATCATTTGTTCAGGAAAATTCATACATCTCATTGCCATATAAACTGCCTCCCAACTAACTCTACCATAGGCCTTTTGAAGATTTAGCTTAACAATTATGTAAGGCTCCTTTGATCCAGAATTGTGAAAGGATTTTACAATTTTTGCAACCACAAAGATGTTGTCTTGTATTTGTCTACCAGGTACAAAAGTTGTTTGTTCCGGACTGATGATTTTTCCAAGTAAAGGCCTTATTCTATTTGCAATAGTCTTTGTCAACATTTTGTATAGGACATTGCATAATGCAATAGGCCTAAAATCTTCAATTCTGCTTGCCTTTTTCTTTTTTCTGAATCATTATTAGCAGTGTCTCATTCCACCCTCTTGGAAGAACTGTTGTTCTTTGAAATGCTAACATTTCTTCTTTGATACTTTCCTTGACAATCCCCCAATTTTTCAGGTAAAATTCTAAAATGAAACCATCTCTCCCCGGGCTTTTTCCTCTTCCCATACTGTTTGTCGCATTATATATCTCTTCCATACTGATCATATCACACAGACCCTTCTTTTCCTCATCTGATATCCTCTTCCAATTCAAATTCTTTATTTTCTTCAGCTTATCACTGCTTTCATCTTTCCTTTTCCATAATTCTTTGTATCAATCTGCCATATATTTAACCATCTCCTTACTATCAGTCACAGATTGCTGATATACTTCCAATTTTTCTACAAAACATTTCTATCTTTTTAATCTTACTGAATTATGAAAAAACTTTATATTTTTATCTCCCTCTTCCATCCATTTGCACTTCGCTTTTGACCACCATTTCAAACTTATCTGTTTATTTAGAGCTTTCAACTTATTCACTAAAATTCTCATATACACCTCCTCCTCCTCATTGATACCATTTCTTTCCTCCTCCTCTAATTTTAGAAGACATGCACTTGTCTCCTTTAATTTTTTTTCCAAATTGCCAATACCTTGTTTGTTCCATTTGGTCGATTCCTTTTTCAACTTTTCCAGTTTCATCATAATACTGCATTGAGAACCCATCTCCTCATTCCAACATTTTTTCTCAATCTCATCATGCTCCTTGTATTCGAACCAAAAATGTTCAAATACAAAGTTTTACCTTGCTTCATTCTCATCGCATCTCTTTTTCCTGCTGCATTTCACCATGATCGGTCTATGATCAGACCCTATCGTACTTAAATGCTCCACCTCCACTTCCATATTCCAGTCCCACCAATCAGCATTGTAATACACCCTATCTAATCTTACATTAATTTTCCTATCACCACTTCTTTTGTTCGGCAAGTTGAAAGGAGGACCTGAGAACCCAGCCTCCAATAAATCAGCATTCGCAATAAAATCCTTGAATTGAGTACTTGATTGATTCTCCACAAAAGGCCTACCTCCTCTTTTCTCCACACTTTTTGAAATGCAATACATGTCTCCTACTACCAGCCAGGGTATATCATGAATCTCTATCTTTTTCATTCTATTCCATAGGCTATTTCTTTTTTTCCTTACTGTGCTAGCATAGATTCCAAAAAGAAAAAAGCATTTGTCATTTCCTCTTTCCATTACACAGTTGATTGATTGCTTATCACTGTGTACAACTTTTCCTTTCAATACAGCCTTCTTCCAAAGTAAAATAATCCCACCAGCCTTTCCAATGCTTCCAACATGGCACCCATCCCAAGTTCTACTCCTTCTTTTCATATATTCTATGGCCTCTTCATCTTCTAAATGAGTCTCCAGCAACAACAGTATGTCCACATTGTTCTTGTAGACCAAAGACCAAAGGAATTCATTCGACTCCCTTTTATTTACTCTCCTTATATTCCAACTCACTATCTTCATATGTAAATTTCTGCACTTTATTCCATATCATATCATTATTTCGGATCACCATCATCCCCTATTACATTTGTCTCCTTTGAATACCTTCTTTTCTTTGGCTTTATTGATTTGAGAACAACATGTATATTTATCAGATTTTTTTCTTTGGCAGTTTCAGCTCCTTTTCTGACTTCTATTATCTTTCCCTCCCTTTCTCTTGACCATTCAGGATCAAAACCTTCTTCTAAAAAGTCCATCTCTGCAAATTCATTCTCTAGAATTTTGGATAATGAACTGCTCAATTTTTCAAATAATACATATAAATTCTTTTCCCTTACTGTCACCCTTGTTTTCTCATTTACATTTTCATTCTCTATTTCCATCTCCTTAGCTTCAAAGTTTTCAATTTTCTTTCCTTTATTCCTTTCAATCATATCTATCTTCGTAGTCTCAGATTTCCTTTCCTGCACTGCCTCTGGCTTGACTACTTCTACTTTCCTTTGTCATACCTTCTGATGATTATACATTTGTTTCCCAATTTTCCTCTCCTCCCCTTGCAGCTCTATCATTACATTTTCCTTCTTTTTTGCATTCCTCTCATCTGATACTTCTGTCTCCATTCTTTTTTCTTTTTCAAAGGTCGGATTATTTAGCACTGTATAGGAATTATTCAAATTCCCTGCATCTCTGTTTTCATTTTTTTGAAAATTTCTCTTTTTTTGAACCTGGATCCAGGGTCCTAGTAAACCCTCTTCCTCAGATACCTCCTTTTTTCCCGATTCATCCTTATCCCTGCTGACTTCTGAAACTTTCTGAATCATACATTCATTTTTCAGATGCCCCACTCTACCACAAGAAAAGCAAATTTTTTAAAGATTTTCATAAGCTATATTCTGAAAAAATCTGCCTTTTTTTGTCTCCACCCATACCCCTTGCTCAATCGGCTTATTCAAATCCAACAATACACAAATTCTTGCAAATTTACCTCTACTACCAGCTGAGGTAACTTCATCCATCTTCACTGGCTTTCCCACCGCTGTAGCTATTAAAGGCAAGATTGATTTATGCATAACTTCATATGGTAACCTCGACATTTGAATCCATATCGGAACTACTGATATCACCTCCTTTAATGGATGAAAACATTCTCTCCATGGAACAACGGACATCGCCTGACCTCTAAGAAACCATGGTCCCTCTGAATACACCCTCCAATACACTTCTTCATTTGCAAACTTAAAAGCAAAAAAGCCTGCCGCCAGATCAATAATTTGACATTCTGACTTTAATCTCCAAATTTTAGGCATAGCATTTCAAACCAGATCTAATGGAGGAGTTCTACCAAAATATTTACCATACAAAATTAGTTTGCATTCAAATCTAACCTTTTCAAGATCTTCTTCCGCAATTTGCACTCTCCCTTTTGCCGATTTTTCAATCATCTCAATATTTGCTTTCAGCACACTTGAGTTCTGCCATTCCTCTTCGTTCCTTGCTAATCTGAATAATCCCGCCCACGAGCTAGATTGCTTTCTCTGATTTCTCGCCTCTTCAGATCTTTGATCATCTCTCATTCCTTCCTGACACTTTGGATCTTCCCCAGATTCCTTTCGAACAGAAGAGCCTTCTCCCGCCAGCCCTCTTCCAATCTCCGCCCTCAGATCAGGTGGGTCAGGAGATTTTTTTGGCCTCGGGATAACCATCCCCATTGTCCCCTTTTTTGCCGCCGGCTCACTTGGAAACATGACTCTTTGTTGTTATCTATGAATTATGCTTAATGATTTGGACTAACCAGAATCTAATAGTTAATTATTGGGGCTGGCGAGCAGATTATCAGCATTAATCTCAATATCAGCCAATTAAAAATGGGGCTTTAATATGATATCGTGATTAATTCTTCGTCTACTCCGACAACTAAATAGACTCTATATTAATATACTAATAATATTGTTAATTAATTTAATGTATTAACTAATTAACTCTCTCTGTATATAATTTGTCACTTCAATAATAATTCAATGCGATGAATGCATGCTTAGTGCTGGCGAAATATAATTACATGAGCAATTGTCTTCCCTTTTCCTGACATAAACATATGAACGCTATATATATACATGTGCTAATCAACTAAATTAGTTAGATTAAAGACTTCTAATTATTTTGGTCGACCGATGGAGTGCGCATGATGGGATTTGAAATATCGTACGTTAATTTTCCACATCAATTTGACAGCTTGATGTTGCTTGTCTCGTCTCTCACCCAAATTAATTAATCATTTCCTCCCTCTCGCCATCCATCAGCTCAATACTCCAATCTTTTTCATTCATTCATTATTATAGTTAGCAAGTAATCAAGTAAAATATATCTTCATAGAATATATTAATTAATTCTTAGTTTAGCAACGTTTAGTTCGATAGAAATGGTAATAAAATTAAGTCATAATTAGCGACTAATTACGTACGAGTAATTAATTAATTATGGAATCCTAGTTAATTGACTGTCATAACTATATAAACTGGTCCTAATTAATTAGATTTAGATTAACTTAATTAGTTTGAGAAACATATACTTTTAATTAATTACGTACGTCAACGTTCACTTCTCAGCAAGAGACAAGTAATTAATTGGGTTGAGCTGGACCGGACCCATCAATAAAGTGGTCTAGCTAGCATACATACGTGAGTCGGATTCGAGTCCACGTCCAACATTGAATCCTTAAAGCCATCTCACCAACTCTGCGGTGGCTTCGTTAGCATGCATTCATTCTTTCATTACTTGATATTCCAACATAAAATGTTTTTCCAGCTTCATTATAATGCTGCTTAATTTAAATTATTTTAATTAATATATTGTGTGAATAATATATGCTGCTTAATTTATATTAAATTGAAATTGCTCATTACATTTTTAAGATCAAATTGGAATATTTAAATTTTTAGGGATGAACTTAAAAATAAAAACCCTGGACCAAAAATGAAATTAACTCAAATATATATTATTTGAGATATCAGTCCTGGGTCGCGTCTGCCTCAAGGGAGAAATTGGACTCCAATAGCGACTGTCGGCAAGCTCACCGTCCTACACGTGTCTCCCATTGCGGGGCCCAGCAGTCAATTCCAGAGTTGTGGTTGGACCAGGCCAGTCGGTACTCCAAGTGGGCGCTAGCTGTTGAGCGAACGCAAATGTATGACTACGTACATGCATGCATGGAAAGATCTGGGACACTATGTTGGACTGCATGCCCGCTGACGTCATTATTATTATTTATGTTAATTGTTTAATGACCATGTAGTAAAGTAAATAGCAGCAATAGTAAAAAAAATGGTGACGTTAGGTGGGCTTGGTTTTCAAAAAGAAAACAAGCAGATGACAAGGATTAAGATTCGATAAGATGGATTAATCTTTTCCAATGACGTCTGCCACATAAGCATGCATGCTTTGTTGACGTTGATTTATATAGGTGGTAATCTCATGTGCGTTGTCAAATTAGACAAAATATTGTTGTATTTTCTAAGGTATAAAAAAACAAAAATTTTAATTAATTAAGAACCCAACTGCTTCAACGTATCAAACAAATAACATTATTTGCATGCGGTAGAATATCTAAGAATATAATATAAATAATGATTAATTAAATAAAAATCATTCAGTGTGGAGTCATAATGATGGTCTTGAATAAAAAAGAGAGATTCTTAATTACCACATTTAGCCGAAAGACTAATTAATTAATTAATTAAACACCATCAAGTAATTATTAATCTAGCTAGCAAACTAAAATGTCGCTGCCATTCATGTCATTTTCCTAATCTAGAATCAGAATCAAAAGTTATATATTCGATCGTGAGTATATATAATAATAGAAAAAGGACTATATCATGCATGATGTCTCCCGTCTAAGGAAATAAACAAATATGGTTGCTCTTGAAATCAAAATAAGAATATTTTTCAAAAACTAATTTATTATATTGAAAAATATTATACATATGGCTAGTAAGTATAAAATATAACTTAAAATTTTTAAACTTAAAAATGATTATAATTCCGATCCTTTACGGTGTGTTATAGAGATGACAATGGGCCGAGCATGGCCCGCCTATGCCCAAGGGGCGGGCTAGGCTCACCCCTTGGGCACGTGGGTCGTGCATGCTCAGCACAGCCCGAAAGCGGGCCGTGCCGAGCTCAGCACGCGTGCCAAGTCCGGCACGGGTCCGAGCTCGGGCGTGCCTGCCCTACACACGCAGGCTAGGCCTGGTGCCACCCAGGCTGGCACCAGGTCTAGCCTCGTCTGCACCTAAGTTTAGCCTAGTATTCTGTGTCGGGCATGAGCGTAGGTACTTTACTTAGTGATATTATATATACATACATATATATTTATATCTATATAAATACCTTCGGTGTGGTGGTTAGTTCACTATTAATTAAGCTAAAGGTTAGTGGTTTGAGTCTTGTTATCGGCCTTAATATATCTGTTTTTGATATTTCGTGCCGGCTCGAGCCCGAAGGGGTGGGCTCAAGCCCGGGCTAGGCCTCCCGTTGAGTTGTCGGGCAGGCACGGCCCGAGTGATTAATTAAGACTAGTTTTATAAGTACTATTTTTTTTAAAGTTGATAAAATATTCTTTCATTCAGCAATCAAAATCTCAGTGAGAACAATGAAAGTATAAAATCTTAACCTAATTTAGTTTAATCAAGTATTAATTTAACTTAATAAAATAAAATATAAAATAATTAAATTATAAATAAGCCTATAAATACATAAAATTAACCATTTAACATTTTAAACTAGTTTACTAACCTGCAGGTAGCGGCGTTCGAAGATGAAGGAGCTATAGGAACCACCGAACCAAGATATAGCGTGCTAGAGTGGCGCGACGAAGAATAACAACAAAGGTGCGACGCAAAACTACGATATGCACTAGCTCTACAACGATGACGCAACACTAGGCTTACTGCCAGCCGGCCACTTGGGAATGAATGAATATGATGCTTCACACTGGCGACGACTGCGACACCTTTGGGCTTGGCGTCGGCGACGACGCAACACCCTTGGGCACGACAAGCAGGTAGCGATGCTTCACACCTTCACTGCGTCGATGCTTCCGGTGAATTCTTAATGTCTATAATCCTACTATCACACCTCAAACTCTAGGAGACGTAACCGGTCAAAAATACGAACCCGTACCCCAAAGCCTACCACACACCATGCATGAAACATAACAAAAAGTGATGCAATTTATAAATGTGTCCAACATGTCAAGTATAAAAAGACAATATCAGTGCACAACCAACACTCTCTGAGAATCAATTTAAGTGCAAAATACAAACACGACACCAGACTCTCCTATTACTATGACACAGGACAACTTGGTGGGCTTGCATCTCCAATCACAACATCGAGATACTAGGGTACCTCTACTGATCAGAGTATGCGACAATAAAAGAAAATGGTGAGTTCACAAAAACTGAATGAATGGCTCGGACCAAGCCCCCCCCCCCAAGCCAAAACATATGATAAATGTGCAAATAATATAAATTATTATATATCAACAACCAAGTAAAATGATTCTTGCATACATGCAAACTAAAATCATCCATAATATAGTGAGCATAAAGTTACAATCATACGGGTTGATCGCAATGATGCCCCCTTAGCGAGCTTCCCGCACGGGGCCTCCCAAGCTAGGATGGCTGACTAGCCTCGTTGCCCCCTCCAGTTAGCAATATCCCTCCAACCAATGCCACTCGATCTGGGTCGGTAGTCAGTGTGACTCCCTAGCGAGCTTCCTGGCCCATAAACCATACTCGCCGAGCCGGGCATTAGCTTAGCTTGCTAACACACTCCTCGGCCCAGCTATCCATCAATCACAAGCACAATCATAGCAAGAAAAAACATGTGTATATGATCATAATCATCCAACTCGGGTGGGTGTAGCATTCCATCGAACACACCGGGTGCACTTATACGTACCGCCGACCCGGCCCTCCCTCGAGCCCCAAGTACCCGGCCACCGGGGAGGGACTCGCAAAAGACAAAAGACACTCTGACACTCAAATCAAAATATGATCGAGGTGGAGATAATGGAAATTGAAATCTCCATACATGAGATGTGTCGTGTCTATATATATTGTAGGATGAGGGGTGATTGACGAATATGCCGCCCGTTAATCTCATAAGGATGTTGCTCAAAATGGATCGAGACTGATCCTAGAGATGTCGGGATCGTAGTGATGAATCCCTCGCGATTAATGAGGACATGAGTGTCTTTGTATGGCCGAGTGGAGCCCTCGGGCCTAACCGTTTGGCTTGACTTGAGTCTTGGTCATGTGTGGCATTTCTGGGCCTAGTTCGATCAGGTCCAAAAGTACTAGTCCAATTCACAACCCCCGAGCTTGGTCGGAGTCTGGAGGATTTTGTGTCAAGCTCTAAGTAGCACTAGTTTCTGATCTCGGTCTGATAGAGAGATGTCGGCCTTGATCAGTATGCTAATTGGGAGACCTCGGTGAAGACTAAGGTTTCTGGAGTTGATGCGGCGGTTAGCAGTCAAAAGGGTGTCTTTCCGTGTGTCGTTGCATGTATAATCATTAATTCTGGCAAAAAATAACTATTACCAAACACTACTAAAAATGTATTAATCAACAACGGCTGCTCAAGCCGTTGCAATCACTAACGGCGATCTTACGGTCGCTCGGGCCGTTGCAGATATGATATATCTGTAACGACTTACTTACGATCGGTCGAGCCATTTCTACCAAGTGGATGACGCGAACATGGCATGCGAATATTATAATTTATCAACAACGGCTTTATAAGGGCCGCTCCGCCGTTGCTAATGAAATTATCACATTAGCAACGACTTAATTACGTGTTCTCTACCCGTTGCTCTTTAGTCGATGACGCGCTCGCGGCGCAAAAATGAAATACTTATCAGCAAAGGCGTTGCAAAGGTCGCGCGACCATTGTTGATGATATGTATTTATCTGCAACGGTTGTGCAAAGGCCGTGTAGCCGTTGCTGATGAGATTATTTATCAGCAACGGCCTTCTAACGGATAAGTGAGCCGTTGTTGATAAGTTTATTTAACTCAACAGTGATTGCGCCCACCCCCTTTCCCTGCTTCTGCTTCCCTCTCTCTCGACGCCGCCGCCGACTCTTCTTCCCGACGCCGCTCGCCGATGCCACTCACCGACGCTACTTCCCTACTTCCAAACCAGGTAAGCATACACCTTTCTCCTATTCTAGGGTCGACCGAAACCCTAGGTTTAGAGTTTTTTTTATTATATTAAATGTTTAGATTAATTAAATATTTTTATGGTTAGTTTAGATATTTAGATTAATTAAATATTTAGTTTAATTTAAATGTTTAGATTAGATTAGACTAATTTAGATTAATGCTAATACTTTAGATTAATTTATATTAATTTAGATTAATTTTATTGTTAATATTTAGATTTAGATTAATTAGAATCGTCCACTTTGGAGTCGCGCTGGAATCATCCACTTTGGACTTGCGCCGGAATCGTCCACTGTGGACTAGAACCAGCATCAAAAAATAATATAATATAATCATTCATCGGACGAGTTGATATTTTTCACGTACATATCGACGAGTCAGATATGATTTAGCAAAACTTAGGTCCTTTCGGGGGTTGTATGTTCGTGTAAAAGAAGTAGATGATCTTTTATACGACGTACAATCTTTGAATTATCCCTAATTGGACAATTTGGGTATACAGTTATTTGTATTGCATTTAGTTTTTTCTTTTAACCGTTAACTCATTCTTAAATTTTGGGTATTGTATCTCTCTTATTCTCCGATACGCGCCAAGATGATATGCGTATTCGGAGAACTGTAGGGAGATACTGCCAAAATTTAGAATGAAGTTAGCGGTTAAAAGAAAAAACTAAATGCAATACAAATAACTGTATACCCAAATTGTCCAATTAGGGATAATTCAAAGATTGTACGTCGTATAAAAGATCATCTACTTCTTTTACACGAATATACAACCCCCGAAAGGACCTAAGTTTTGCTAAATCATATCTGACTCGTCGATATGTACGTGAAAAATATCAACTCGTCCGATGAATGATTATATTATATTATTTTTTGATGCTGGTTCTAGTCCACAATGGACGATTCCAGCTGAATGATAATGTCGATCGACTAGTTACTGAGACGGCAGTGCCACCAAATACTAAAGGTGTTGATGTCACAGAAGTGCAACCTGCGGTAGAGATTGAATTACCGAATAAAAAAGCCGCAGAATTTTACGAGATGTTGAAAGCTATCGATGAACCTTTGTTTGAGAATTGTCCTAAATACACTAGGTTTTCGGCAATGATGCAACTACTGAACATCAAGGCCGATTGTAATATCAACGAGGTTGCGTTTGATCGAATTGCGGGGTTGATTAATGAAATGTTGCCTACTGATAATAAGTTTGAGCCAACTTTTTATAAGATTAAAAAGTTGATGAGAAAATTAGGACTTGGGTACGAAAAAAATACACACGTGCCAAAATAACTGCATTTTATATTATAAAAAAATGCGCAGTTGGATAAATGCTCTGTAAGTGAATATCCTCGTTAAAAGGAGAAAAAAATTAATCTGATAGAAAAATATTCCATTTAAGGTGCTTCGGTATTTTCCACTGACCTTGATGCTTCAAAGATTATTCATGTCGGAAAAGACACCCCCTACATGAGTTGGCATGCAAGAAGTCGTGATGATACAGTAATGACTCATCCATCCGACAGTGAAGCATAAAAATATTTGGATACATGTTCTCCTTCATTTGCTAGGGATACTAAAAATATCCGATTGAGATTGTGCACGGATGATTTTAATCCATTTGGTCATTCTGCAACTCCTTATTCAGTTTGGCCAATGCTGCTAACAGTTTATAATTTACCGACGTCAATGTGTATGAAAGATGAAATTATTTATCTTCGATGATTATTCCGGGTCCTAAGGGTACGCGAAAAGAAATTGACGTGTTTCTCATACCCCTAATAGAAGAATTGAAAATATTGTGGATTGCTGGAGTTATCACTTATGATTATCACCGGAAGCAAAACTTTAATTTAAAGGTTGTTGTCTTGTGGACAATCATTGATTTCCCAGCCTACGACATGTTGTCTGGTTGGAGCACTCACGGCCGATTCTCTTGTCTGTATTGTATGTAACACTCTAAATCATTCAGTCTTCAGAATGGACGAAAAATTTCATTCTTTGATTGTCATCGCCGATTCTTGCCGGCTAACCATCAGTATCGAAGGAATCGTAATAAAATTACTAAGGGTAGAGTCGAAAGAGATGAGCCACCACCGCTTATATCTGCACTACTAGAAAAATGGGCATCAGCAATGACTGATGTCGTTGCTGAGCCACTGCTGAAGAGCATCAGCAACGGCTGAGCCGTTGCAATGGAGCTGTGGTAGAAAATCGCGTAGCTGATAACTTAGCAATGGATCCGTAATGACCGCTCGGGCGTTGCTAACAATATTATCAGCAACGGTTTTGCCACGGACCCGGAGCCGTTGCTGATAACATTAATAGCAACGGCCGCTGAGTCCGTAGCAATGCCGTTAGGAAAATCTCGTCGCTAAGCCGTTGCTGTAGGTCATCAGCAACGGCTTTCGATACACTTTTAGCAACGGCTTTCCCACGGACGGCCGTGGGAAAGCCGTTGCTGATGATGTGAACCTGGTAACGAAAAAAATTCAAATTTCAAATTTCCATTGATACATTGATACATTATCTGATACATAACTCACACACCCATACACTCATACACACATTCATTCACACATCACAAATACACCAAGATATACATCAAAACAATTATATTTATATTGATAATTATCCACGATAGTATAAAAACTATTCAAATGCAAAATTGAAGTATCAATATCCAAACAAAATAAATTAAACAAGTCCAATATCTCAGTAACAAAGTCAATATAAAAAAAATCTCACGATGACGATGGAGGATGATCTGGATCATATGGCGGGGTCTGGAGTGCTTGAGTGTACACCGGCTTGGACTGACTCGAGGACGATGGATTAAATGATGCCGAAGAGATGCCTGCTTCGGGATGACCTGACATGTTGCGTAGCATAGCTTGTATATCCTCCATCATCTGACTCTGGCGCTCCATTATCTCAGTCTGACGCGCGACCGTGTCCTCTAGAGACCTTATTCTGCTACTATGATCATAACTGGATCTAGAGGTGGACGGCCGCTCACCAGCGACCGGAGGGGTCAGTGCCCCAAATGGCCCTAGAATAGCTCGCGCATGACCACTATCGGAAAAGCCATATACGCGGTCATGGTCGCAGCCACCTGCGGCCTCGACCCACGTTGCTGCGTCAAAGTCCTCGGGGGTACCCCCGCGCTGCACCACCGTCTGGCTGTACGTCTCCTACTCGAGTTTGATTTTTTGTTTAATATTGATCATAAAACTTAAATTATAAATATATAATGAATAATTTAAACAAATATATAGTTACCATAATGTATGCATCGCGGTTGTCGATGTACTCCCCCGTCCCATGTGCTTGACGGTGAGTCCGCTCAAACACCGCCATCGGGGAGGGTCGCTGGACAGTCCCGTCATCCGACACCGTCGTTTACATTTATAAAACAAATACATTAATTAGTACACATAGTAACAAATAAAATATATAATTAAAAGATATACTTACCATACGGTTCGCGTGCACTGCAAATGCAACAGAGCCGCCGGTGTGACGCGCTGCTCCCCCCGACATGCGATTTCTAGCCGCATTCCAAGAAAACTCCTGCCATCGATCCGTCGACCATATTGCCACGAGCTGGTCCCATATATCCGGAGTAATCCAATCAGGACTGTATCCCCGAGTCTCCGCGATGTTAGTGGTCCCAGCTCGGGCCATCGCCTGGGACCGAGCCAGCCCCAGCTGCCCGTTGTACCTTGCCCGGGAAATAACCTCCTAGGCAACGTAAATGAAGGGTCTTAGGTCCTTGGCCCATGTATAGCGAGCCTGCAAAATAATAATATCAGTACCAATATTAATCATCATGCATGTAAAAATAATAATAATACGTACCTCGAACTCGCGCTGTAACATGTCGACGTGCTCGCTAGGCACGTGAGACCACGTAGGCCATGCCCCGTGCATGTATCGTCGAATAGTAGAAGAAATGCTCCTCGGCACTTCTTCTTGCTCGAACCTGCACAACAAAAATAAATTTTAATATTATATTATGATATAATGAATTTGTAATGATTCATAATTCATGATATATTACCGCTCCCCAATCACGCTAATCAATCTACGTGACTCTAAGGCTGGTGGAGGCTGCCACCTGTTCGAGCCGCGTGGCCGCCTGCGTCTGGATGTACTAGCCTCGACAGTATCATCGGCATGAGGATCAGCAACATGAGTAAGTGCTGGAGTCTCACCGATCGGAGACTCCGAAGCTCTCCTGCGTCGATAACCACGACCAGACATATCTGTCGAACAGACATATAATCAGATTATTGTATAAATAGTAGAGATATATTTAATAAAATATATACTTTACAATTATTCCTCATCATCTGAATAATAGTCTTCGAATTCTTCCTCTTCTTCCTCTTCTTCCTCTTCTTCCTCTTCTTCATCTCCAGCTTCCTCAATTTCATGATCGTCATCATCAGCATATTCAACTTCTAATTGAATTGACGTTGTGTCTGCATCCTCGAGTATTGGAATAATACGATCTACAGCAGGAGGATCATCTTCTTGATAGAAACCATGTGTCATATCAGGTATCAGCTCATTTTCTCCTACTATCGGATCAATTTTTCATCTACCTTTTGTCTTACAGACTACACGCCAATCTGCTCTATCTTTATTTCGAGTCGGATACTTCGCGTAATATACTTGTTCTGCTTGTGATGCCAATATAAAAGGCTCATTTGCTGCCAATTTAGATTTGTAATTAACCTCAACAAGTTTGTATTTTGGATGAACTTTCATGCCCCTTTCTGTTGTATCGAACCAATGACATCTAAATAGAATAACTGATTTCAAGCCGAAGTAGTGCAACTCTATCACTTCTTCCACCAGTCCATAAAAATCCATATCACATTCAACATAGGTTGTCCCTTTCACACAGACCCCAGCATTCATCGTCTTCTTTGTAAATGAATATTCAACTGTGTGAAATTTATACCAATTAACAAAATATCCGCTATAACACGACACAAGTCGCGACGGTCCACTAACAAACTCAAATATTCTTTCATCTATTTCAGCTCTGTGATCTTTGCTGTAAGTCTGAATCCAAGTAGGGAAATCACGATTCCGTAATCTCTCCAATTCTTCATCGTTGTGAATAGAGTATTTTTGCACCATCTTAATGTCAAATATTTCAATGAATTGTTCAATCTCTGGACAATTGAGTAATACATACAAGTGTGCCAAATGATACTCTTCCTCGCTTAAGTGTCGAGATGGACGAGAACCAAAAGCACGACCAGAGTGACAAAATATATTTAAACGTCCATCTGAATGTCGAACACCCCCGTCGTCGTTACGTGGAAGACGATCAAATCTTGTCTGTACTGTCGATTCAAAGTAAACTTGTTATCAGTATGTAGCATTCCATTAATCAATCCAGCAATCCGATCATACGCAACTCCGTTGATATTACAATCGGCCTTGATGTTTAAGAGCTGTGTCATTGCTGAAAACCTAGTGTATTTAGGACAATTCTCATACAAAGGTTCATCGATAGCTTTCAACATCTCGTAAAATTCTGCAGCTTCTTTATTCGGTAATTCAATCTCTACCGGAGTTTGTACTCGTGTGATATCAACCGCTGTTGTATCTGGTGGGACTGATGTCTGAAGAACTGGCCGATCAACATTATCATTCAGGTGGAATTGACCCCCAAGACTATCAAGTATCATAGTTCTATAGGGATTACATTGATTGGATGAAGAAGCACCAGCAGAGGAAGATTCACCATATATCTGAACGACAGGATTGCTCGACGTCCCGACTTTGCGTGACTCCCCGTGACAAGTCCATAGAAAATATCTTGGTGCAAATCCTTTGCTATATAGATGCAAAGTGACAGTCTCCCGATCCAAAAATCGTCCATTCGAACAAATGCGGCACAGACATCGGATTTGATCACCGATGCTAACGAAATTTCGATTCAAATAGGCGAAATTTAGGAAGTACGTTACGCCTAATCGAAACTCATTCGTTAAAGCTCCATGATCAAGACGTCGGTACATCCAACTTCGATCAGCCGACATAATTCTGTCAATCAATGACAATTTCTTTGGTTAATGTCTTTAGGTGAGATTGTCATATTCCATTCGGGATTTATGTTATTTATATTGCACTAAGTACTTGTTTTAATCGTTAACTTCATTCTAAATTTCGGCAGCATCTCCCTATAGTTCTCCGAATACGCATATCATCTGGGCACGTATCGGAGAGCAAGAGAGATATTGCCGAAATTTAGAATAATTAGTTAACAGTTAAAATAAAAACGTAAGTGCAGTACAAATAACTATATTCCCATATTATCCAATCAGGGACAATTCAAGAATTATACGTCATATAAAAGATCATCTACTTCTTTTACACGAACATACAATCCCCGAACGGATCTAAGGTTTTGCTAAATCATATCCGACTCATCGATGCGTACGTGAAACATATCAACTCGTCGGATGGATGATTATTTTCTAAATGTTTCGAGACAGTTCGAGTCCATATTGGACAATTTCGACACGAGTCCAAATTCGACGATTTCGGCAAGAGTCCGAAGTGGACGATTTCAGCGCACGTCTGAAGTGGACGATTTCGGCAAGAGTCCGAAGTGGACGATTCCAGCGCGCATCCGAAGTGGACGATTCCGGCGCGCGTCCGAAGTGGACAATTCTGAAATTAATCTAAACCCTAATAATTAATCTAACAAATTAAATAATTAATCCAAATAATTAATTAAATAATTAATTAACAATTAATTAACAATTAATTAACAATTAAAAAACAATTAAAAATATATATTAATCTACAAATTTCCGGCGCCGGCGTACAGTGGCCGGACACACTGTCCGGCCACTGTACAAGGTCCGGCGGCGGCCATCGGCCGATCGCCGCCGACCGAAACTCTATTTTTAGGGTTTCGATTGGATTTCCCACCGGCCGCAACGGGAAGAGACGGCCGGCCGGCGATGTATACCTGACAGTGTCGACAGCAGCGGGAGGAGGAAGAGGCGTCGTCGGCATCGGCAACGGCGGCGAGAGGCGGGAGGAGGAAGCGGCGACGACAGTAGTGGGTGGAAGAAGGGTCGGACGCGATCGTGTGCCCTATATAAACTTATCAGCAACGACTCACTCGCCCGTTAGAAAGCCGTTGCTAATAAGTTATCATCAGCAACGGCTCACTTATCCGTTAGAAAGCCGTTGCTGATAATTAAAACCATCAGCAATGGCTCGCGTGTCCGTTAGAAAGCCGTTGCAGATACAACATATCTGCAACGGCTCAGGCGGCCGAAAGAATGTCGTTGCAAATAGCAACGGCTTGAGCGGCCGTTGCTGATAGCCGTTGCTGAAGACTCAATTTCTAGTAGTGCTGGTGAACAAATGTTAGCATGTGTTTCAGCACTTTCAGAGATAGTGTTTGGTCGGAATGAAAAAGTGTCGGGCTTTGGTCAAACACATAATTAGGTTAAAAAAGTATCTTTTGGGAAATTATCGTATTTGGGTTCATTACTGATTAGGCATAATTTGGACGTCATGCACATTGAGAAAAATTTATTTGATAATATTTTTCACACTTTAATGGATGTTTCCGTGAAAACTAAAGATAATGTAAAAGCTCGACATGATCTAAAAATACTTTGTAAGAGGCCGGAGTTGGAGTTACAAGAGGTCAACGGACGATATCTGAAGCTGAAGGCCCCGTATGTATTAAATAAATAACAGATGAAAGATGTTTGTCTATGGATCAAAGAACTCAGATTACCCGATGGATATGCCTCAAACTTATCTCGATGTGTGAACGTCGATGATTGCAAAATATCAGGGATGAAGAGCCATGATTGTCATGTATTCATGCAGAGATTGCTTCTGATCGCATTTCGAAATCTTCTACCTGATAATATTTGAGGTTCGTTGACTGAATTAAGTATATTTTTTAAAAATATTTGTGCAAATGTCCTTCGAGTCAAAGATATGTTAGCACTTGAAAGTAATATTGTTGAAATTATATGCAAGTTGTAGCAATTTTTCCCTCCTGTCTTTTTTGACTCGATGGAGCATTTACCGATACACTTGGCATACGAGGCACGAGTTGGTGGCCCTGTTCAATACTGGTGGATGTATTTATTTGAAAGATACATGAATCGTCTGAAAAAAAGTAAAGAACGCCGCAGCAGTTGATGGATCAATATCTGAATCGTATATCATCCAAGAAATTTTAACATTCTGCTCATTTTACTTTGAATCAACAATGCAGACAAGATTTGATCGTCTTCCACGTAACGACAAAGGGGGAGTTCAACATTCAAATGGACGTTTAAATATATTCTGTCACTCTGATCGTGATTTTGGTTCTCGTCCGTCTCGATACTTAAGCGACGAAGAGTATCATTTAGCACAATTGTACGTATTACTCAATTGTCCAGAGATTGAACAATTCGTTGAAATATTTGACCTTGAGATTGTGCAAAAATACTCTATTCTCAGCGATCAAGAATTGGAGAGATTACGGAATCATGATTTCCCTACTTGGATTCGAGCTTACAACAAAGATCACAAAGCTGAAATAGATGAAAAAATATTTGAGTTTGTTAATGGACCATCGCGACTAGTGTCGTGTTATAGCGGATATTTTATTAATGAGTATAAATTTCACACGGTTGAATATGCATTTACAAAGAAGACGATGAATGCCGGGGTTTGCGTGAAAGGGACAACGTATATTGAATGTGATATGGATTTTTATGGACTGTTGGAAGAAGTGCTAGAATTGCACTACTTTGGATTGAAATTAGTTATCCTATTTAAATGTCATTGGTTCGATACAACATAGGGGCATGAAACTTCATCCAAAATACAAACTTGTTGAAGTTAATTATAAATCGAAATTGGCAGCAAAATGGGCCTTTTATATTAGCATCACAAGCCGAACAAGTATATTACGCGAAGTATCCGGCTCGAAATAAATATAGAGCATATTGACGTGTAGTCTGTAAGACTAAAGCAAGAGGAAGAATTGAACATGGAATAAAAAGGGCAAAACTTTGCTGAAATTTCCAAAAGATTTATCCTGTATTTAAATTCCGAATTTTTGATGTTTCTAGAAAAGTTGTCCCCCTCTAAGGGTTGGTGAAATTAATGGGCCGTTTGACAACCCTAGTTCTTTAGGGTCGATTGAGTGTTGTAAAATATGAACCTTGATGAATGGTTTCGAGGAAGCTCGAGTTTCCTATATGTTGTGTCAAGTGCATGTATTCCTTGGTGAGGTGATTTTCTTGGAAGGTGTCGGTTTAGGACGGTGCTAAAATAACTCTATTGGTCTTAAAATTCTGGATTTGGTGTAGGGTAGGAAGCTTTTTTTTTTTTGGATTTACATGTCCTAGAGATGCTCAATTTTTTTTGCTATTGTGGTGTAACATAGAGGCTGATATACCTGAATCTTGTCACATAATGTGATGCTGAAATCATTAGTTAATAGTGCATGATAGTGAAGTTGTTATTCCTTAATCTTTGTACAATAGTATCGCTGAAATGTTATGCTAAATGTTAGATTAGTGGTAATAATATTCATGTGCTGAAATTGTATACTTCACCTCCTTTTGATGCTGAAATGTAAATTAGATTTGAGTTTTTAGATGCTGAAATTGTAGTCTTGTGAAGCCTAAGTTGTTAAGTGATAGAGGTGCATAAATTTGGGTTCTTTGACATTGAGTGATGCTGAAATTTCAGCCTGGGTTAGGACCTTATGTTGCTGAAATTTTTCAGTTGTGTAGATCTTTTTCCTTCACTGTAGATATCATTGTTTTACCTACCTTTGGGGTTGAGTTATACGCGGGATGGGTGGACTAGGGGATAGGGTATTGATACTATGAAAATTCCAATTTGGAGGCATGTGTATAAATGTTGAAATTTCTATTTTTGAGTGTATAAAGCACTGAATTTTACACCTTAAAGTACCCATACATTTGCTAAAATTTTCTGGGATTATATGGACACCAGGGGTGTTGAGTAACATATTTGGTGTTATTAAAGCTACTCTTACATTCTGAAATTCATCTAGCATGCTAAAATTTTCGAATAGTAGATGTTAAACTAAATTCTGAAATTTGTCCAACTCCTACTGATATGTTAAATAAGATATCAAGGTTAGTCAAACTTGGATTGGGATGATAGGGTGCATGGCCGAGATTAATATTCTGATTTCACCTTCTAGATTTTTGGCATAAAATTCTTTACCAGTTCTAAAGCAAGTGTTCGCCCAAAAAATTTACCATAACAGATAAATTTGCATTCATATCTAACTTTCTCCAGATCCTCCTCTGCAATTGATAATCTCCCCTTCGTGTTCTTCTGGATTTTCTCTATCTTCTGAGCTAGGTCCATCGAAGTTTGTCATTCTTCATCCTTGCTTACCATTCTGAACAAGCCCGCCCAAGAATTAGGCTGCTCTTTCTTCTTCCGATCTTCATTTTTTAGATCAGCATTATCAGCAGTCAATTTCTCTCCTCCTTCCTTTGGATCTTCAGCTCCTTCATTCCTCTCATTCAATCGAGATGTTCCTGCTTGCTGAGAGTCATTATGCATCTTTGTGTTCATCGGATCAGGTGACTTAATTTTTTGGTTTCAGATTGGGTGGAACCACGATCGCGCTCTTTTCTCTATTCTCACTCATCGTTTGCTTTCGACCCAACCTAATTCACCGTTATGGTAACATCATTATTAAGTCAGATTAAAAGCTTATTATAGACATATGTAATAGCTTGATTAGATCATTTAGGTCAATTGTGAATCTAATTTATGATATTTTTTTCCTGATGGAATCAGTCAGCAATTTGAAGTTCCAACATATTCAATATGAGAGAAAGAAAGCGACAAATTGGGTCACCAAGCATTAGTTAATTTCTAAAAGTTCTTTTGTCTTGGAGGATCAATGGCATCCGATTTGTATAAAATCATAGTCCGTAAATATATTTTTGATTAATAATAATATCTATATTTAAAAAAATAGAAAATAATAAATGAATTTAGCAAAGGCTTTCCGCATGCATCCAAAATCTCGTTGATTTATGATATATTTTATACATTAAATTAGACAAAGCATCATCATCGAAAAAATCTGGTGACAGCGAAATTGATCTCGATATAGGAATAATTAATAACATGTATATCAATTAATTAAATTCTAATGGAGGTTGTTGAGCCAAGAATATTTCCAAATTCAATAAACAAATCATCCATCAGGTAAATCATAATTCCCATTCAACTACATTAGCTAATTAAATGATGTATAATTGTCCTATGGCTAGCTTGTTAGCGTTTCAAATAATTGTACCTTCGCGCATTATTCTAAATCAAAATCACAATTTAATCGATAAATTTCGACTAAGCTAAATATCTCTCCACCACCTAGCTAGTCAAGATTGACTATATATCTTATATTATGTCCATGCAAATTAATTAATATGCAGCATCAATTAATTGAATAACAAATATAATTTTATATATGATTGATCAATATATACATTAATTAATTAATATATTTACAAGTGGGCACATAGAGACATACTATAAATAGTAACAGGAATAGGAATAAACAAATTTAAAGTCACATTATCATGATTTAATTGTGAAACTTAACACAAACAATATCTAGTTGATATAAGATCAAATATAATAGTTTTGAAAAGTTGTGGTACTTTTGTTCTATTCATAGATAATGCCTTGGTTGGAATTATGTTGGCAAAGGAATGAGGAGATGAGTCAACAATGCACGGCTTGATGGTTGGAGAGTCACCGATCTCTCCTTTTTAACTATATATATCCTTCTTAAATTTACTTTTTTAACTAGTTATTCTTTTATTATTTTACTATTAGGTCGACTAAAATCATTAAGGATCGATTCGTTTCATAGAACAATGCTAATTAGTACGGTATAAAGTTATATAGGACAGCATAAGAAATAATTTCATTTTCATTTCACACGGTACTAGACATCAAATTTAGCATTGTTTTATGTTCGTTTCGTATTATCACAACACATGATGATAAGATAATTTGACAAAAATATTATTTGCACTATTTCTTGTTTATTTCATCATATAAAGTATACCGAAGAAGATCATATATTATTATTATAAAATATTAATTTTGATTAACATAATAATTATAAATCTAAGTAATATGTTCTATTATAATTATATCACATATAGATTAATTAACTAATATGTTGCGATATAGAGGCTCTAGTGTTGTTGACGACGCGTTCACACCGCTTCACATACTGAGTATACCTACTAATATAGTGAATATACTTGATTGCATAGTAAGTATACATAGATTAATTTTTGATTCAAATATATTTTTTATAATAACTTAAAATTATACGAAACAAATTTACCCTAAAGAAGTTAAATACTATCTCCTTAATTTTAATCATTGTTCGATTCGTATGTGTTGATTGAATTGATTAGGGCAGTGATGGTTTTAATCAAAGTACGCCGAATGATAAAATGAGATTCCTATCACGCATGTGATGGTGGAGTGGGGTTGACTTTAATTGATGGGATGGCGATGGGGGCGACCGCCCATGGGCTGTGCTACTCGGAGTCCATGCACGGTCCTTGTGCCGCGGAAGATGAAGTGTGGGAGTGATGTGATCAATGATGGTTTCTTTCTCATGATCACCCCTTTTCAAGCTTAATTCCATTATTATTAATTAGTTAATTGATTTTGAATCGAGTTTTCTCTTTCAGAGAAAAAATTAAATGTTTTTTGTAGTGAAGGTGACGATTGGAATGTTTCTACTAAACATGTGTACCTTCGGATAATAAATCCATTGTCTCTGCTATGTACATATTCAAATGCGTCTTAATAAGTGAAAAGTGATGCTTTTATCATCTAGATATGACTAATTATAGGGGCGTACTCGAGTTGAATTGAGTGGAGCAACAGTGCACTACTCCAACTCGTCTTGACTTTAAACTTTAAGTTTGAATTCGAGCTCAAATTCGATCAAGTTTGATTTTTTTTAAAGTTCAATCTCGACTTGAGTAAATATCTAAACTACTTGAACCGGCTTAGGTTGATTATGTTCTAATCAAAATCGAGCTTGAGTTTGAGAGCTCGTTACTTAAGTTGTTTATGTTTTTGCTCACCCTTATTGCCCATACATGCTGATTTATCTGATTTGTTAGGAATGAGCTACTTTTTCAGACTAGATAGCCTACCCCCCCTCCCCCGCGGGGGCTAGTGATATGTATTCTTGCATTCTCGAAAAACTATTATGGACAGATACTACTTGAGTGCAACATCTCTAGCACTTCTCAATTGAGAAATTAGATTCCCCAGCACAGGGCCTGCTTAAGATCAACTGTGATGGGTCCTTCCTTGATTTTACAGGTGGAATTGGTATGATAGTTCGCAACTCTGAAGGCATATGCTTAATTGCAAAAAGCTCCTACATTGAGGGTAACTCTCATATGGTCATTGAGGCTCTGGCTATTCGTGAGGCGCTGTATCTTGCCACTACCAACAACCTCTCACACTTTGTTATAGAGATCGACTCTAAAACACTGGTGGATGCAATCAACTCCAACATACAAGCCCCTTGGGCTATTTCTTCGATTATATCTGATATTCATGTATTAAAAACTAATTGTAATTTTATTGGCATCTCCTTTTGTCCTAGAATGCCAACAAAGCTACCCATTGGGCAGCAAATCGGGCTCGTCTGTGTAAAAGATAAGAGGATTTGGTCCTCCATCCCCCCCCTCCCCCAAGCTAGAAAGCATTTTGTATTCTGACCTTTTTGAGTCTGGCCCTCACCGACTTTAATCTAAGCTTATTTTCTGGTAAAAAAAAAGAAAAAAAAGTTGTTTATGTTTTAACAAATAAGTTAATTATGTCTATTCGAAACTAATTCGTTATAGTTCAATGATCGAATTGTCGGTACATCCAACTTCGATCGTCCGATATGATTCTATCAATCAATCAAATCTTTAGTTAACGTCTTTATAGGTGGGATGATCATATTCCATTCGAGATTTATGTTATACATATCGTACTAAGTATTCCTTTTAGTCGTTAATTTTATTCTAAATTTCGACAACATCTAGGGGTGAGAAATTTTTTTTTAAAATTTTGGTTAATCGAAAAATCGGTCCAAAATCGAATCGAATTTTTCGATTAACCAATTCGGCAGTTTCGATTTCAATTTTTATTTTTGAATTTTGAATTTTCAGTTTCAATTTCGTATTTTTAGTATCGGTTAACCATTGACTAACGGTACCAGTTCATATATATAATATTTTTATTTTTACACTCCAACTTTTTTATATTTTTCTCTTTAAAATTTATGTAAAATAATAAATTGAAGTATATTTAAATCATATTTCATTCTCCAAATTAAATTTAACTAATCATATATATTTTTTAAATATGAATAAATATTATAATATACAAGTCTCTAAAATATTATAATATATTTTTTACTAAATAAAGATTTGAATTTCATGTTGAACATATTCAATTATTGTAATTACTTTTGATGATGTTATCATTATTTTCACTTTTTATTTATAAGTATTATGTTTAATTTGTATTTTTTTAGTTTGAAGTACTTTCAACAATTGAAATTGGTTTTGCAATTTGTATAATTATATTATTTTTATATGTTAAAATTTTTTATTGGTTGAATCGAAAAAATCAAAACTGAAGTACTAGTTAATCAAAGTTAATAGATCGATTTATGCTTAATAATTTTGAAAACCCGATATTAATGGACTGGTTTAAAAATTTGGTAATGGATCGGTTAACCGGTCCATGCTTACCCCTAGCAGCATCTCCCTATATATAGTTCTCCGAATACGCATATCATCTGAGCGTGTATTAGAGAACAAGAGAAATTCACTAGCTGAAATTTAGAATGAAGATATATAGGATAAAAAAAATTAAGTGTGATACAAATAATAATATTTTCAAACTGTCCAATTAGGGACAATTCAAGAATTGTATATTGTGCAAAAAATTATTTACTTCATTTACACGAATATACAACTATCGAACAGATCTAAAATATTAGGTAATCATGCATAGCTCGTCGATACGTACGTGACATGTATCAACTCATTAGTTATATGATTAATTTCAATTTAATTATAGTTATAAATTGATCGACCTAGCTAGCTAATTAACATTAATTCAAGTAATTAACGGTTAATTAATTAACAATGATTAACATAAAATAAAATAAAATAATTAATTTGACTAATTAATTAACAAATAATTAACTAATTAATTAATCTAAACATGACATCATGTATTAAAAGCATGCTAATATGACATCATACAATTCAAATTAATTAACTTCTAACTAATGAACTTTATCAATTAATAAAAATTATAATGTAGAGGTCTTACCTCAAAAAGTGGCATAAAAACTTATGACGATCGACCGAAGACGAGAGACGAAAAGAGAGAGGGAGAAAGGATGAGAGTGAGAGAGGAGAGGGAGAAAATGAGAGGAGTCTGCCATTTTCAAGCTTATATACGCTATCAGCGACGACCGACGAGGTTGTCGCTGATGTTAAGTTATCAGCAACGGATGGAGCGATCGTCACTAGTATCAGCCATGGCTCGAGCAATCGTCACTATATTCAACGATGACATTGTATGGCCCTTGCCAGACCGTCGTGGATGAGTATATTATCTTTGACGACTTTAGCGGTTGTCGCTAGGCCGTTGCTAATGATGCTACATTAGCAATGGCCGCAACAGCCTTGCCTAAGTCGTTGCTAGTAGAGATGGCATTATCGGCTGTTGCTATTAGCCCTAAGCAAATAGAGGTTGAATTTGTAAGGATAAATTGATTTGGTCCACTATCTGGCCTCCTGAGCTGGAGGAAATTTTTTTATCTAACTCTTTTGATGCTGGCTCTCGCCGCAATTTAATATAATTATTTCCTTTTTTGGTATAAAAAAAATGCCGCTTGAATCATATTTAATAATTACCTCTTGTTTAAATTTTAAAGGTAATATTTTCAAAATAATCAGAATCACCCATTTGAACAATTCGCTATTTCGTAGAAAAAAAGTTAAGATGATGAAAACTCAGTCGATGTTGGGTGAAAATAAGATGAATTGATAAATAATATGCATATTATTATATAACTTAATTGAATTTTATAAATTTCGAAAGGATAAATTATACTGATTTTTTCTGAGATTTAGTAACATTATACTGACCTCATCTCTATTTATAATTTTATCTTGTAATTTTCTTGAATTTTGTAAAAAATTACACAAACATCTCATATTACGAAATAAGATTACACAAACATCTTCTGTGTTTTGTAAAATATTACATAAATCTTCTCTAAAAAGATTACTCAGGGGAGGTGATTATAACCTGAACAAATAGAGGGAGGATCAGTATAATTTCACTAAACCTCGTGGGAGGGGAGATTAGTGTAATTTGTTAATTATTTATTGGACCAACTGAACCGGTTGAATTAGTCAAATGGGTGAACTGATGTTCCAATTTGGATCTGGATTTAAAAACAACAAATAAAGTTTCATCTGGGCTTCTAAAGAATAACTATAACTTGTCTTTCTATAATAATCCAGCCCACTTCCAAAACCCAACAAAACCTGGGCTAGCAGTCCACGATTCAAATACAATTAAAATTCAAAATGGAAATACATTCTATGAAATTTAATTGAAGTTTTGGTGCATTTGATTGCCCGCGAATGCAAATGCTGCAACACTATTTGCAATAAATAGATAAATCAATTTGTTTGTTTGATTGTAAAAATATTTTACAATATTTAGTATTTACAAGTTATGTTTCTAATATCATTTACAGGGTGCAAAAATAGTTGTAGCTCAAAAAACCCGCAATAAAAGATTGCGGGTTGCAAATAAAATAATTTAAGTATCTTTTAATAATTAATTTAGACGATTTAGAGTCATCAGATGGTGACAGAATAAATATCAAAGTTGTAAATTTTCACGTGTTGAATGTGATTGTAGTGTTAGATTTTAGATCTAATGTTGTTTGGTAGATTTTTATATTTTTCGGTATTACATAATAATTAAAATTATTAATTTTATTTTGATAAATAACTAAATAATATAAAATAATATTTTACTAAACTAAATGGTAATTTAGAGTATAGAATAATATTATTTTGGGTCGAATCGATTTCGTTGTAGTTGATGAATTATTATTAGATAAAATGATAGATTTACAGTTTTGCCTCTATTTGCTTATTATTGCTTCTATATTTCATCGAACTCCTATTGGATCAGACAATTTGTATCGGGTCGAAGACATTAGACCGAGCTGGCCCGACCCAAATAAAAATCGTGCTCGATTTGATAAAAGTTCGGGGCTGGGACCCTCGGCCCAAAACGACATAAACAATAAACGAGCCAGCCAGGCTCGTTAGCATGATAACAAAAAAAATTTTAAAAAGGCTATCGAGCCCGAATCGAGCCAACAAAATTGGGTTGTCGGGCGAATTCAAGCTCGATAACCCGATATTTTCGATAATGAATAAAATTATTATCGGGTTATCAGGCCGAGCCATGTCAGGCCTGTTGGGATGCAAGAAGCACAGCGAAAAAAACGATTTTAAAAAATATAAATCATCCCAAAACCAACGATCAACTTTAGCAATATTTAAGTATTCAATCTACGAATAGAAGAAGATGATATACCTTATACTGCGGATGGTAAGACTGCTCCTATCCCCGTTTCAAGACGTACAAGTGCACGTCCTCCAAGGAAGGTCCACACCAAGAGCCTCGCAACCAAGGGACATGGAACACTAAGTCTCGTTGTGGCTCAACGGAGAGGGAAACTCGACCCTAAAACGCACCTAGGTGAAGTCGGCCCTTCCACCAAGAACCGAGCACCAAAAGGGAGGAAGATGATGGAATACCTCGCTGTCCTCGTTGGACTCCTCCAAGAAGATGAAGGAGATGACACACCCAAGAGGAAGAGATCTCCAAATCGACTTCATAAACTCAGGAAGGAGGAGCTTGATGGCCGGCCACCCATGGAGATAAGAGGAGCTCTTTGGAGTCTTGGTCTTCAAGAAGCTTATCAAGAATTGAAACCTTTGCTCATCTCCAAGATCTCTAACCAATTTTCTTAAACTCCTCTCAAAGGTGGTTAGACCATCTATTTATAATGTGAGTAGGTGGCCCCCATGGTGGACCCCCCCCCCTTTAAATCCTCTCATCGAAATTCAAAATTCTGGGGTTTACCTTTAAAATAATAATTTATATATAATGAATTTATAATTAATTCAAAATTAATTAAATCCAACTAAATATAAATTTTAATTTATCTCTATAAATTAAATTCTTATTGATTAGGATTTATCATGTGTCAATCCCTATAATTTAGGGATGCCCTACAAATTAGGGTTATCGAAGAACTCCTTCCTCGTGTATTCGTTCCTATAGGAAACATCTTTCCTATCATGTCCATAATCGAGATCCGTGATTGTGTTGCAGTATGTCCATGCTAGTAGACATATATATAGTGCCGCATTTAGACTTTATCTCATAAGGTTCATTATGAGGTTAGACTGTTGTGTGTGACCCATTGGGCCCCACACTACGCCAGTAGTAAGTTGTGCATAACGGAGAGTCGGATCTGATAGAACGACTTCTATTTGAATCTTACGAGCCACCATTAAAACCCTTTTAGTGTGGTTATGAGAGACTCCACTCACAAGTCAAGATTGACGTCTAGCAACGTGTCATGACTACTCGGATAGTGTGAGGTTCAATCTACAGGAATCAGATGCCCTTCGGTGATTAGTTATCGTGCAACTAAGTCCCTCGGTTACAACGCCCTGAAGTCGGCTAGGGTACGGAAGAAGTATCAAACCCTAATATCGATTCATATGTATTCCACCCGCCAAGATGTCGTCTCAATAATGAAACGTCAAAACATCTTCGTGACTTTCATGTCTTCTCTGGCCAGAGATTCCCGAGTCGACACTTGTAGGGACACATAAGACATTATCTCCTCTCACTAGGAGTAAATGATTCTATGTTGGTTGCTCACCTACCTCTATGAATGTTTCCCAATGCCTAGTAATACCCGGCACATGACGCTGATGGCCATGTAAGGATAAAACCAAAGCAATGGGTTGTCACTCACAAGGTAACCATGACAACCTTAGGTCCAAGGACTGCTTGCACCTACTATCACCTGAGAAACATCCTATTGACACTCATGTAAGGATTCCATTCTGTGTTCCTCGTGCAGGTCCATTCAGTGAACTCATTCCCTAATGAGCACATGCACTTGTACATTAATGACGGCTCATAGGTAACTGTGAGATCAGCTACCCCTTATTGTGTAAGACATGTACCAAGTGCACCAGTCTATCCGGAATCATCAATCCCCTAATTGGTGATCTTACAACTATGAATATTTAGAACAAAGGCATTTGGATTCCAAGTCTCACTGGCATGATCTTATCATGGCATTGAAATCAATTGCCCGAGTTCATAGGGTTCATCACAATCTAATATATACAAAATATAGATGCAGTAATGATGAAAAGATGTCTCATTTTATTCATTAACCATAAATAATTCTCTACACATCAACATGTGATTGGCTCAAGGGCACTATTTCTTTCCAGGCCTATACTGTGTAGGCCCGGTACGATCCAATATTTGTTCGGGCCTTATCGAGATGACCCAATAATTTTTCAGGCCTTATCGGACTGGCTCAATATTTTTTCAGGCCTTATCAAGCCGGCCCGATAACGACTTGGGCACAATAACAGACAGTTCGAGTATAATTTTATTGTGTCGGGCTATTGGCCTGAGCCAAAATTGTCAGACCTAGATATACAGATGCTAGTCGCGAGTGTGATTGCAACTTTCATTTGCGGCCAACCAAACACTTGCAAATAGAAGTTGCAACTCTAGTTATGGGCAACCAAATAATATGCTACAAATTTTATTCGCGGGCATTTATTTTGCATGCAAATAATTTTTACGACATTTATATTTGCAGGCAACCAAATGTTTTTTTCATTTCCTCATATCACAAGTCTTTGGTTATCTATTTCTTTTCAATTTCATGTAATAAACATATACATAATAAATATTGAAGTTTTTGAAAACAAAAATGTTATGTTATTTGTATATATAACTATAAATCTCTTGAATCAAAATTCCTAATGGGAAAAGGTACAAAAATGCTTATAACGTTTTCTCACGAGTACAAAAATGACCCTATAGGTAAACAACGTTAATGGAGGGATAACGGAGCGAGCGTGGCTGATGACTGAGATTGATGAACAAAAATGACCCTATAGGTAAACATGCTTTAAATGGTAATATCTTGATATCTAGAAAGTTTGAATGAAAACAGGAAACTTTTGAAAAATAGTTAACATTTATGAAAATGCCACTAGATTTCAGTTATTTTTAGAAAAATACAGAACATTGATTTTTGGATGATTCTTGAAACTGCATGTTCTCTGAAAAATCTAGTTTCTCTAGTAAAAGTTTCAAAAAAATTTAGTAAGAATATGATTTGATATGGATTTTTGAAATTAAATTTCAAAACTCAAAAGCATCATTATCCCCAAATGTTTATTTTTTCGATACTTTGATTTTTGGTCAAATCTTAGAATGAGACTTCAAGTATTATAATTTGAATTCATTTTTGGTACGGTTCTCATTTTCTCTCGCAAAAAAATCATTTCTAAAATGATTTTTCATATTTTGACCGATACTTGAGTTTATACATGATTTTCGAATTTGGATCTTAGTTATAATTCATTGCTATATCATGTATGATTTAATCTCGTATTAGATAGTTGGTTTTTCATCCCTTTGGTTGAGATCTTCATGTTTCATGAAAATTATTTTTAGAATCTCAACTTTGACTAGATTGAATTTTCTTGCCCTTTTTGATTGATGTCAAAAGGAGAAGAAAAATATCAGTAAAGGGGAAGAAAATATAGGAAAATCATACATATAGATAGGGGGGGCTCCATTATATAGATATGCATATTGATAGGGGGAGAAATCTCATGTTTGATATCATTTGTGCTTAAATGATATATTTTCTTAAAGATGTTTGTCATCATCAAAAAGGGAGAGATTATTGGCCTAAGATTTTTTACCTTGGTCTTAATCTCGATTTTGATGATAACAAACATGAAACTAATATTTCATTGAGAAATACTTTTAGATTCCAAGTCGGTTAGCGTTCGACGTCCCCGATCGGAAAAATCGAAGAAATTAGCAAAGATGCTCGTTGATGCTCAGGATTCTTCGAGAAGTTAGTATTTAGGTTTATGGTGTCTAAAATGAATATTTAATCCTCTCTTATGATGCAAAGAACCTAAAAACTAAATCCGAATCCTAAAACATGAAAAATCGTTCTTGGCACCAAAAGTCCCAGTAATTGTTCCTTAGGTAAAAACTAGATAACGATATAATTTTAAGGATTTTTTGAAAGCCTTTAGCCTACCCATATTTGAACCGGAAGATTATAACATTTTTGTTTTACGGAAATTTGCACTAGACCTCAAAAGTTAAATTTTGATTATTAAGGATTTTTATTTGTTAGATATTTTAATTGAATCCAAATGAGGGTAATCCTTATATAACATTTATAAAGTTAAGAAATATTATATAAGTAGACTTAGCAAAGTCAGAACCCAGAAACGAGCAAAAAAATTAGCCCTGCCCAGATTCAATCGATCAACTGGTCGACCAACTAAAGAAGAAATAGGGCAAAAGGCATTTCGGTTAACCGACCGATGCCTAAAATGGGCAAAATGCCTTCGGTCGCTCGTCGGTCAATCGATAATCGATCGACAAGCGACCGAGTGTTGGCAACAGACATAAATATGCCCATTGACGAGCCTTGAGTGTTGGGGGGTTATAAATATCAATCTCAAACTCATTTCTAAAGTGTTGTTGATGCATCCAAGCTTCTATTGGGCCATCTTTTATATCATCTCTAAAGCTTTTCTTGAGTCATCTCTTTGCAAACCCTAGTTTTCATGATAAAACCTTGATCTAGCCTTTGAACCTTCAAGATTCATCTTCTCATGGCATTAAGAGGACTAAGGAGTTTCTTTTGGAGCTAAGTATAGTTTGATTTGTTTATTGCTTCAATTGTTATTGTATTTTCTTGGTTATTTTCATTGTATATCAAGTGTGTAAACCTAGGTTGCTAGGTTTGATTGAGTTGGTGGTTGCCTTGGCGTTAAGGCTTAAATCCATCATTGTAAACTTAGTTTACTAGAATTAGTTGAGTTGTCCCTTAGGTTGAGGTGGGAGAGTGCTCTCGGTAGGAAGGCGGGATACTTCCGGGTGTGGAAGTGCCTTCGATTTGAGAGTGGAGACTTTCCGATGTAAAGTTCTCTTTGTAAGAGAAACGATATAATTTAGTAAACCTAGTTTAGAAATCCTAAGCGGGGTGCTTAGGTAGTGGAGTAGGCATTGGGGCCGAACCACTATAAATAATTATGTTAGCATTATTTATCTTACATTTCTTATTGTTTATCATTTATATCTTGCTTCTGCTTACTACTCAATTTGTGAATTGCCTAATTAATCAAGTAAACGATCAAAATCAAAATTAGGCAAAAAGATTTAGATAACACACTAATCACTCCCCTCTGGTGTGACCATTTCACCAACACCAATCATAAGCCACGTCAGCTCCGTTATCCCTCTATTAACATCGTTTACATATAGGGCCATTTTTGTACCCAATTCCATAACGTAAGGGGTATTTTTGATAATAAAAAAATCTTGAGCATTTTAGTACCCGTGAGAAAACGTTAGGGATATTTTTGTACATTTCCTTAATTACTTGTTTGAGCTATTCTTTGATTTCTAAGACTAAGTTGAAATGTTAAATCCACTTCTTTGGCTAATTGTTACATGTCGCTTGCGTGACAAGTTGCTCTTTGTATATGCGTCACGTGTAAAGTCAACATCCTAGTTAGCATCCACGACATCTCCGTTAAGTCTCACTTAGTAGAAGTTAACTTGAGTGTCATTTTTGTACCATTATCAATAACCTCGGGGGTATTTTAGCTCCAAAACAAACGTTAGAGGCATTTTAGAACCCGTGAGAAAACGTTAGGGACATTTTACTTGTGAAAAAATGTTAGGGGCAATTTTGTACTCGTGAGAAAATGTCTTGGTATGCATGTGCGCCATGTGACCACGTCATCAGTCCCAATCATCAGCCACATCAGCTCCGTTATCCCTTTATTAAAACCATTTACCTATAGAGTCATTTTTGTACCCAATTTCATAATGTAAGAGGTATTTTTGATAAAAAAAACCTTTGAGACATTTTAGTACCCATGAGAAAACGTTAGAAGTATTTTTGTACCTTTTCCCATTCTGAATTTTTTTTTTTGCCAATAGATATCAATTTCATTCAAAGAACGAGACAAAATAATCTACAAAGATGCCAATGAAGAGCATCAAAACATCACTTCCATAGGGGAGGATAAAATCAGAAAACATATTCAATTTGAACCGTAGACATCTACCACATCTCTAATGCTAAGGAAATCGAGTCTTTAACCGATCAAGGGTTACTGTTAAAGATCCTCTCGTTTCTGCTATTCCATAAACTCTATAGCATCCACCCTATAAGTTTCGGGAGCCTGGCATGTGGGCGTTGCATGTGGCAAAGTTTTTTTCAGCCCTCAGTTGAGGAGGAAAAGGCATCCATACCAACCGTAATGATCGGAACACCCTTCCAAACATGTTGAGCAGAGGAGCAATGGAAAAAGGCATAAAGCACAATGTTTTGGTGAACATTGCAGCTTGGGCATGAGGTGTCTGTAATGGGGACTCCTCGATCAGATAGAAGTTGGCGAACTGGAAGGGAATTGTTGCATAGGCGCCATAGATAGAATTTAATTTTTGGAGGTGTTTTGAGTTTCCAAATCATCCGCCAATCATGTTGTGCAAGTCTGTTTTCAACACAATTATCTCATGTTGTAGAGAGAATATGTTGGTATGCAGATGATACTGCGAAGTTGCCTGAGGGGGACTGATTCCAAACTGGTTTTTCATGGCCCTGAGAGATCTCTATATCAAGAATAGTTTCCGCCATAGATGAAGGGAAAAAACTCCTTATTGTGGGGACATTCCACATGGCAGTAGATCGGTCAAAAAAGTGTGATACTAGGGGGGAGCAATCTTAGATATGGATGGACCAACAATGCACGAGGTTGGCTTAATGGGGAGCCAAGGGGTTTTAAATACATGTAGTGTTGAAAGAGATTCTATTTGCCATCTCATTCCTGATTGAATGATCTCCCAGCCCTTTAGTATACTTCGCCAGCTCCATGATGGGTTGCTTCTGACATTTGCATTGATGAATGACGAATTTGGAAAGTATTTGCCCTTCAGGACTTGTCCCAAAAGTGTGTAGGGTTTAGAAAGAATTAGGGGTGGCAAAACGGGCCGGGCCGCAGTTAACGGGCCGGGCCGGGCCGGCACGATAAGGTGGCGTGCCGGCCCGGCCCGGCCCGCTAACTCAGTGGGCCGGCACAATATTTTGCGGGGCGTCCGGCACGGCTCGCGAGCCCTCTTATTGACTAAAAAATTTATAAAAAATATTGTAAAAATAATAATTTAAAATATTTAAGAGACTAAATAAACATCAAATATGATATTTCACATGAAAAACTCCATAGATTAACTTCACCTTCAATTTTAAAGCACTAAACAAACCCTAATCTAGACTTAGTTCTTTTTTATATATGTTTAGCGGGCCAAACGAGCCGGCCCGGCCCGATAAGAGCCGGCCCGCGTCGGTCCGCAATGTTATCGGGCCGGCCCAATAAGCTTATCGGGCCGAATTTTTTGGCCCGGCCCGCAGTTATCGTGCCGTGCTCGTGCCGTGCCTATTTTTGCCGCCCCTAGAAAGAATGCGCCAGGCCTGTTTAGCAAGGAGAGAAAGGTTGAAGAGGTGGCGGTCCTTAAAGCTAAGACCTCTGTCATCCTTCTCTCGGCATAAGGAAAGCCAATTCATCCAGTTAATAGATTTCTGATCCGCTTTGTTTCACCACCAGAAATTTCTGCATAATCTATTTATCTCCTCGGTCAGGTTCTCCGGAAGATAAAATCATGACATTGCATATGTCGGGATGGTTGAAAGAGTAGACTTTATGAGTGTCGCTTTACTTGCGCGAGATAGGAGACGAGATTTCCATCCCTCCAATTTTTGCTTGACCTTTGCTAAAATGTAATCAAAAGATTTCCGCTTTGATCTGTTTACAATTGATGGAAGCCCAAGGTAATGATCTTGGGCTCCGATGTGCCTGATATGGAAGATACTGATTAGTTGGGTTCGAAATATGTGCGGTGTATTCCGCGAAAAGAACATGGCAGATTTTGTCGTGTTAACTTTTAAACCGCTTACTTCTTCAAAGGAACTTAGAATGCTTCTTATAGTCTCGACTGGTTGGCTGTCTACCTTACAAAACAGCATTATATCATCTACGAAGAATAGGGACACTACAACAAATCATCTACTTTTTGACGTCAAAGTAAACCAATATTTCGACGTCAACGAGCGTCAAAATGGACATATTGACGCGGGTAAAAGCGTCAAAAATGAGTGGAAGAAAACCAGAGTAATAATGGACATTTCGACGTCCAAGAATGCGTAAAAATGTCAAAAATTTCGACGCCAACTTATAGACGTCAGCAGGCGTCGATATGTTCATATCGACGTCTGCTTATAAATGCCAGCTTGCGTCAATATATTCATATCGACGTCTGTCAACAGACGTCGATATATTTTTTTTAATATTAAAATATTTATATCGGCGCCTGTCAGAGGCGTCGATATAAAAAAAAAAAATTTAAAAAAAATTTCAGCAATACGCGCACAGCGCGGTATTGGAAAATACCGCGTGCGGCTGTGCGCGGTATTCTCCAATACCGCGTACAGCCGCGCGTACAGCCGCGCGCGGTATTGGAGAATACCGCGTGCGGCTGTACGCAATATTATCTGGGCGGAAATCGCGCCGCTCAATTTCCGCCACGCGGCGGAAATCTGACGGGCGCGGCGCAGCTCCGCTCGATTTCCGCCACGCGGCGGAAATCGGACGGGCGCGGCGCAGCTCCCGTTGAAATCTTTTAATTAAAAAAAAAATATTTCGAAAAATAATAGAAAACAATTAAATAAATACCCGTTAAAAAATTATACTAACCTTTATATAAGTTTCGGAATCCCAAAATTTTCATAACCCGAAAAAAAAAGAAAAATTAGATCAAAGAAAAATTACATGAGAAGGAAAAAAGATAAGGAAGGAAGAAAAAAATGATAAGAAGAAAAAGAAGAGAAAAGAAAGGAGTAGAAATCATGTATTTAAAGGAAAAAAACGGGAGAATTCCCGCCTCGATTTCACTCGCGCGGACGCGAGCTCGCCTCCTGCCTCGGCGAGCGCGCTCGCCCGCCCGTTACCCGCCGCGTGGCAGAAATTGAGCGGCAGCGGATTCGCTGCCGCTCGATTTCTGCCGCGCCCTACGCAGCAGCGGATTCGCCGAACTCCCCACCGGAGGCGCCTCCTGCTTAATTACCCGCCTCCAGATTAGGGATGGCAATATTACCCGTACCCGCGGATACCCGCGGATATTTACTCGACACGGGTCGGGTATGGTAAACATATTATACCCACGGGTACGGGTACGGGTATAAATTTTTACCCATTTAATAAATGTGTACGGGTATGGATACTATACTATCCACACCCGCGGATACCCGCTACCCGCCAATATATATGAAAAATTAAATTTATAATTTTATATATTAATATTTAATGAAAAATTTAAAAATAAATCTAAATATAATATATTTTTAGGGATATCAATTTCCAATTTTAATTGAAAGTACCTTGATTTTAAATTTAATTTTGGTTTTAAATATAATGTTGCATAAATGATTATTGATATTTCTTAAGATAATTTTATGATTTAGAATTTAATTATTACGTGATTTATTTTATGGATTAATGTTTCTCAACCAAGTTATTAATAGTGGTGAAATGAGAATCATTGGTGGTATACTATTATAATAAAATAAAAATTCTTGTCATATATTAAATGGGTATCCGCGGATATCCGCGGGTATCAATTACCCGCGAGGGTGCGGGTGATGGATATCCATCGCGGGTGCGGGTGCGGGTACGGGAGACGGGTTTAGTAAACGGGTGCGGGTGCGGGTGTGGCACTATCCGCCCCGAACCCGCCCCGTTGACATCCCTACTCCAGATCAGCAGGCGCCAAATATATTTTTGGCGTCTGCTATGGCGTTTCGACGTCTGAGAGAGACGTCGAAATTTTTCGACGTCTGCTCTCAAACGTCAAAATTTATAATATTAAAATATTTTAATATTATACATTTTGACGGTTTTAGTAAGTGTTGAAAAATTGACGTCCGAGCCGGCGTCGAAATATTACAGCATTCGAAAAAAAATTTCGACGTCTTTGAGTTGACGTCAGAACAAGCGTCGAAATATTTCGGCGTCTATTCTCAGACGTCGAAACGCCACAGCAGATGTAAAAAAAAATTGACTTTTTAAAATTATTGTCAGAACAGGCGTCGAAAAATTTCGACGTCTGTTATCAAGCGTCGAAATTTTTCGTATTAAATTTTTTTAATTACTTTACATTTCGACGCTTGTAATAAGCGTCGAAAATTTAACGTCGATATATAGAGATTGTGTTGTAGTGGGAGTTGATAGCAGGTGTAAGACATCTGATTTTTACTCCTTGGAGGCTTCGATTAGATACCTTCTTGCTTAGTAATAGGCTTAGTCCTTCCCTACAAATAACAAATAGGAGCGGCCGGAGACAATGGATCTCCTTGTTGTAGTCCACGACCCGATTGGAAGTAACCATGCACATAACCCCTTGTGAGGATTGAGAATGAAGTAGAAGACACACTGCATTATAAGGTCAATAAATCGTGCCTGGAAGCCCATCTTGTGCATTATCGATGTTAGGAAGGACCATTCAATTCTATCATAGGTTTTGTAAGTCTAATTTGATGGTCATCACCTTAATTACTACCCTGCTTTTGTTTGCTCTTCAGATGGTGCATGAGCTCATGCGCTACTAGTATATTATCAGAGATTAATCTTTCCTTGATGAATGATCTTTGGTTCAAGGAGATGATATGATGCATAATGCTCTGAAACCTATACATTAATACTTTGGAGTAAATTTTGTACAGACAATTACAGAGGCTTATAGGTCTTATTTGAGCCATGTCTGGGACATTCTTTCTTTAGGGATAAGAGCTAGCAAAGTATTATTGATTCCCCTTAATAATGGTCTGCTCCGAAAGAATGCAGTGATAGTCTGGTGTATATCTTTTCCAATAATCTTCAATACTTTTGAAAAAATATACCCGTGAATCCATCCTCCCCGGGGCGCTGTCACTTTTAATGGAGAAGAAGACGGCTTCCTTAACCTCATCTCTTTTCCCATTCCTAATTGATTACTTGTTTTCGCTATTGTTTGAGTTCTGGACTAAGTTGAAATGTTAAATCCATTTCTTTGGCTAATTATTAATAACATACACTATTGAATTAAATGCTATGACAAGTGTAATAACATATGGAATTTTGATGGGAGCTCCTTGGACTTTACATATTTACATATCAACCTCCTCCAATGCAAGAAGAAGGCCGGGAATCCTCCATCGTCACGTCCTCGCTGACGTACGCCGCTAGATTAACGTACGCCTCCTGCTCTCTCCTCTTCCCCCTCCATTGCGCCCTGCACATCACGCAGATCGCCCCTCTCCTTCCTCGGCTCCTCTTCCACCTCGCCCAGCACTCCTCGTGCAGCGAGTTCCCACATGTGGCGCAGCTCACCAGCCCCGCCGCCGCCTCCATCTCCTCCAAGCACACCGGGCAAACCTCCCTCTCCTCCCTTCTTTCCGCCGGGCGGTGGCCCTCGGCGCTGAACAGCTGGTGGAACCTCTCCCTCGCGCGGGCGCCCGCCACCACGTCCGCGGCCGCGACCGTGGGCGTATTCAGCAGCCGCGCGAGCTCGCACGGGCGCAGCGTGCGCCTCCACACGCAGGCGTCGTCGAGGGAGCAGCCGAGGACGCGGAGGAGGACGAAGAGGACGTGCTTGCAGGGGGCGGCGCGGTCGGGGCAGGTGCAGGAGGGCGCGGCGGCGAGGGTGACGTGGTAGACGTTGCCGGTGGAGCCGAGGACGTAGAAGGCGGCGCCGGAGCGGTGGATGAGGCGGAGAGGGTGGCGGAGGGCGCGGATGATGCGGTCGGCGACGTGTTGGGCGAGGTTGTGGCGGTGGTCGACGTCGGAATGGGGAGGCGGGGGGGAGTTGGAACCGACAGACTCCATGCAGATGTTACGTACGTGCAGTGCAGGGGGTGGCGGGCGATGGCTTGCTGGATTTGTAGTTGGTAGGGAATTGATTAATTAAGGAGGAGTGAAATGAAAAAGATGCGTTGAGTGAGGGGGAGTTTTGGACAAAGGATGGCGGCTTGTAGGGGAAAGTAAGAAAGCCAAGTTAACTTTGAATTCAAGTCAGATTTGGGTTTAATTTTGTCATGTCAATTTAATGTTTGAATATTAGAAATTTAATGTTGCAGGAAATGACATGTAAAAGTTAATTAATGTCACCGCACTCTTGTGTTGCATGTCCTCATCTTTTTACCATCAGAGAAAGAGACTCAAGCATGACCCGTGATTAATTCATTACTTTCTCCACCATCAAGATTAGTTCATGCCCTTGGAAATTATTCGCACAGAAACCAGAAATGGCTAGATTTGGCTGCCCCATTGAAATGGAACCCAAGACGCTCAACGTTGAAAACTTGAGCACTGCCCGGGTAATTTTGTTTCTTCTCTGCTGAATTAATTTGTTTTTTCTTTGCTGTATGAGTATATATTATTCAGAATCATATACAGGAAGCAGCAGTTGAAATAATTCAAACCAAGGAGATAAAGGAAGCTTCAAGTATCTTCACTCAGGTAGACTGCTACACTTGACGACAAATATTTTCTTTCTCCCGGAAGAATTATTCTAATGAGATATGAGAGAAACAAAATTTGACCGTTTGAATAAGCTTTTTTGGTACATAATTGTGAAAAAAATTTATATGACAGTCTGCCCAATATAAGGTTCTATGGACTGAATGAATATAGACTTCAAGCGACTGAATATGGATAGAAAGAGAATGGATATGTTCCTTTTCTATTCATATTCTATTACTGAACATATATCCATTCCCTTTCTATCTATATTCAGTCGATTAAAGCTCATATCCACTCGTTCATAAGTTTTCTATGGGCAGCCTGCCCATAGAAATTGCACTCCATAATTGTGACATGATTAATTGCAAGAGTAGGGGAAGAAGGCAATCGAGGCAGCAGAGCAGATGAAGAGGGAGACTGAAAAGAGAGACCAGCTTCAGAAGATTGCTGAACCTGAAGAAAGAGAGGGACATGGAGTTTGCAACTGCGAAATTAAGCTCCCTTGTACTCTTGTTGATGACGATGATGGATTTTTGGAGTCAAGATAAGGGAGCCTTTGTCATCCCCAATTTGATCATATTTGCACGAATAAGTGACAATGTTCTAATTAATCCTTTTCATCTTATACGCTGATGCATCATAAATGTAATAATATGATGATCCTACAATGTTAATTAATGTTTGATTGAAATTTTACTGCTCATTTTCGTTTATCTCGTATCTCTTTCCTCTCTCGCCCCTTTCGAGTTGTAAATCCCATTATCTTATATCGCTTGGTGTGATAGTGTGATTCATTAAGGGTATATTTGGTTCGCAAACTGCTTGTTACAGGACACCAAACAAGGACAAGAACAGAACACTAGATGTTCTGGGACAATAGTTATACTATGTTTGTTTTGTCAATAACAAGACACGATATCCAGTTCCGTCCTGCGTTTGTTTCGCTATAACACAATCGTGTACAGGACAAAATGACCAAAAGACCCTTGCATATTTTTAATACTCAAATTCAATTTTATACATAAAATTCTTCATACATAAAATAGTCTTAATATTTCTTAATACATAAAAAAAAATCTTAATACCCTTTATATTTTTGTGCAATTCAAAAATTTAAAACAATAAAACAATTGAGAATTTCTCAATTGTAGACTACTAATAGTTTTGCTTAAGGTTGACTATAAACGAGGGGAAGAACATTTCATGAAAAGAATTTTTCTTTATCTATACATACATAACAATAATCTCATCAACATCCAAAACATGTACACTATGGAATTATAACAAAATCATCTACAGAAAGATTAAGGAGGCATTAGATGACAATTTGCTTAGGAAGTGTTAATGATACATACAAATCAAGAAGTAGTCTTCAAACTCGGGATCCTTCTTGATTACTTGGTAGTCAAGTTCTTGGAAATACTCCCAATATTTTTCCCCTTCCCAAGTTCTCAAGGAGGTTCTTTGCACCATCCACTTCCATCGCTGCAAGTCTCTGCAGGTACCTGCAAGCTCCTACAGCCACTATTTGCCTTCTGCACTTTCTTGATTGTGAAATTGATATCAATATTGTTATTGCATACTTCTTATCCATACTATGAACTAAGAATCAAGCAACCGAACCACGTTTACAATCCCCTTCTCCTTCTTCCTTAGTAACCTATGATACCAGGGACTAGCATTAAGGAAGCTAAAGCCCTTACAACAGCTTCTTTCTCCTCTGCAGCTTTCACTTCCAGCATAAGAAGCAGCCGATGCACTGCATCCTTGAATTCCTTCCTCATCCTCCCTACAACCAAACCCAACTCAACAATTGCCCTGGTCGCCTCCGTCCTTGTTCCTAGCTTGTTCCTTTCTAGAGCAATGATGATGCGAGTAAGAAAGCCAGTTGTGGCAATGATCTCAACAATGTACCTAAAAGATGACAAATTTCTTAATAAACCAATACCAGGCTCAAGATTTTGATACTCCCCTCTGGCGTTTGCTTCCTAGTAGTTCTTTAGGCATTCCAAAGCGCCTTCTTTGAAAATGGATAGCTTTGTGCTCTGCGATTCCTCACCACATTCTCTTGGGCAAGAGGGGTTCCAGATTCCAGAACGCCGATAAGGACGAGGACTCTGTTCTCTTCCAGGAAATTCTGCCGGAGGTCTTGCACTGTGGCTAGGTTCTTCAGCACGGCGGCGACATCGACCTGGGCAGAGGGAGTTCCGGCACGACAGATCTCCAAGAGTGCTGCGATGCCACCACAGGACTCGATGACTACCGCGTTATCCCTGTTTAGGGTTAGGGTTTGGAGGAAGATGAGGCGGCAGTAATGGCGCTGCGTCGTCGTCGCTTTGTGGCATTGAGGTGCTGAGTCTAAAGAGGGAGGTGTGCGAGAGACCCCCCTTCTAGGGGGTATTTTGGTCTTTTGCAGCTCATGTCCTTCGCCTCATTTTGGTGTACCGAGAAATTTCTCGGTACACCAAAATGAATAGTTATCCTATCCCGAACACGAGTATTATCCTGTCCCGGGGTCAATTTTGCAAAACAAACGCGGGACACAAGCCGATGTCCTGTCCAGCCCCCCGTTTTTTTTGCAAAACAAACGAGCCCTAATAGTGTCGTATTTAGTGTGATATAATCAGGTCGTAAATATATATATTTTTAATTTAATTTTTTAAAATATTTTATTTTTTTATTTGATTCTCCATGTCAATATTTCATGTTGGCATTTAATATCTAAAATTGACAAAAAATTAACGAAAGTATCAAACAGAAACAAAAATAATTTTTGAAGAATTAAATAATTTTTTTAAAAAAATAAAGAACTAAACAAAAAAATATATATAATATTTTAAGATACCAAAACATAATTAAGTCCAATATATGTAACGATCTCACGGAGGCCCGATAAATATCGAGAAACACAGGCGAATTTACGTTTGTGCCATCACTTGGATCTCCGGTGACTTCACAGCGGGAGCGGGGAGAGACATGGAGGCGGTGCCGGCGGCAGCAAAGAATCGCCACCCTTTCCCGTGGCTGAATCTGATGGTGACGGAGCCCTTTTACCTCCTCCACTTCCTTCTTTTCTTCTCCTACTTCGTCGCCCGCAGCTCAGCTACCCTGACCCTCTCCTCTGATCTCTCCTATCGCCTCCTCCGTCGGGTACCCTCTCTCATCCTCGATTTTTTCCTCTATTTATAGTCTGTTTTCCTTCTGTTTGAATGTGGACGTTGGTGAAATTACCATTATCCTTCTAATTTACAAATTGTTTTGTTTCCCTCGTGCAAATGAGTTTTGGATCTGCAGGAGATTCAGGGGTTTCTCGCGTTCTTAGTGCTGGTAGCGGTGAAGGTATGATGGGACTTTCTCTTGATTTTTCTCATCGAAAAGTTTAGACTTTTATGGGTCCTAGTTCAGTTCGTACAAGTTAGACTGCCACATTTCCAACAGCATAACATATTGATTAATGCAGGTTAATTTTTTCTGTTTTTATCTCTAATTCATGAAATTTCATTAACCCCTTGAAGAAAATTCATGTCTTTCTACTTTGTTTTCAATCCGTTTAAACGCCCGTGGGCAAAAAGTCAGTTCACCATTTTTTTTTCTCTTTTCTTGTGTCTTGGTCTCTTGACAGTTCAGTTACCAGACTTATTTTGGCAAGACATTTTTTATTCCAAAGCTAATAAAGCTTTGAAACCTTGAAGTATTCTACCACAGCAACTTTATCCGTTAGTTCATGATTGCGAGATGAATACTTAGATTTGTGGTCATTATAAACCTTGATAGTGTTCATTGATAGTGTTCCTTGATAACGTAAACTTAGTGTTCATTGTACTATGAAGGCTTTGTTTTGGTTTGTGCATCTTCTCTTATCTGAAAATATCAGAAACATCTCTGCTTCTAAAGCAATCCATTTTGATGAAGAGGGGAAATGTATCTAGAGTAATCACAACTGATTTAGGTAAACAATATCCGATCCAGATCATGGATGAGAAATTTAGTGTCACATACTTCTTCCTGTCAATGTTTGACATTTTTCAATTTAAAATAAATTTTTAATCATGATTTGGATGTACTGATCCTATCAATATATGTACACAGATGGTGAGGGAAGAAACTTGGGAGGCATTCATTGCTGATACTTTGCTATATGCCAAGGTTAGATAAACCATGTTTTTGTAATTGACTACCTAAATAAATTTAATTCTGTTTTCAGCTTTAGATTCTCTAAACTAAAGATGGCTAGCTTGAAACTACTTGGAATCAACAATGATGAAAAAAACTCTGCTCAAACGTCACTTCTGTACTTTGATTTTACATTTATCAACTTATATCTTTTCATCTCTGCTATGCTTTCTTTTTCAGGGTTTCCTCTTTGCATTTGCCTTAGTGATTGACTATCATTTGGCACTTTGTTACTTATTGGGTTTTCTAGGTAACCAACCTTCACTCTTGGCTTTTTTATTACATTTTAAGAAATTGTCTTTACTTGAACTGCTAGACATCAATGAGAAAGGGTATGTGATCTCTCTGGATCACAACTATTCTTATGCATGAGCAGGATACATTTTCTCAGACATATCAGTTTATCTAGCTTGATTTCAGCATTTAGAAAAGGCATTTGAGGACTTATGTTATAGTTCTTGTATGTTTCAGCATTCTAGCATTATGTTGTATGGTAGATTCAGTTTTTTCTTGGTACTTTATATAGTTTTCCATCTACCTACTTTCAGAAGTCAGATAATAATAACTCTTGTACATTATTCTGATTTTTTTTGTTGTTTCCGAAGCTGTCGGGTTTCTTTAGTTTGTTTTATAAACTTTTTTGTTTTTCACATCTATGAAAATTCTCATACTTATTTCCCTGTCATTTTGGTTATTTCTTGCAGCAATTTTTGTCATTACTCAGCAGCCACCTTATGATGGTCTAGGTATACCTTTCTCCTTTTATGTGTCATTCTCACCAACCTGCAAGCCTTATTGTCTTCATAATATATGTGCTCCTAGGTCCATATTATCGAACTTTAAAATTCAACCAAGCAGTTTCATTTTAGCAACAATATGATCAAATGTTATAGATAAGCTTATCTTATAGAATTTTTTGCAGATTGCCAACTGTTTAATTAAGTGCTTGCTTGATTGACATTGAACTATTGAAGTGTATGATACATATGTTTGCTCAGTTCTAATCTGTGCTGCATAGATATATAAACTTGTCAAACTATTTATCTAATGACAAAGTTGTAGAAATTAGTTGGGCTGAGTTCTTTTGTATAGACCAATCTTCCAAGTTATTGGTACCTCATATTTTAATGTTGTCATGATGCATCCATCGCTGATATAAAAAAAAAGGGAAAAGTTACAAAAATGCCCTTAATGTTTTCTCATGGGTACTAAAATGCCCCTAAGGTTTTTTTTTGGATAAAAAATACCCCTGACGTTATGGAATTGGGTACAAAAATGCTCCTATAGGTAAACGACATTAATGGAGGGATAACGGAGTTGATGACCGGGACTGATGACGTGGACACATGGTGCGCATGTAGGCCAAGACGTTTTCTCGCAGGTACTAAAATGCCTCTGACGTTTTCTCACGGGTACTAAAATGCCCCTAACGTTTTCTCACGGGTACTAAAATGCCCCTAATGTTTGTTTTGGAGCTAAAATACCCTTGAGGTTATTGAAAATTGTACAAAAATGATACTAAGCTAACTTCTGTTAGGTGAGACATAACGGAGATGTCGTGGATGCCGATAGAGATGTTGACTTTACACGTGGTGCACATGCAGAGAGCAACTTGCCATGCAAGAGACACGTGGGATGCAACGTAGGGGTGAGCAAAAAAAATCAAAAATTCGGTTAATCGAAAAACCGGTCTGAATCCAAACCAAATTGTCCGATTAACCAATTCGATAGTTTCAGTTTCGGTTTTTATTTTCTAAATTTTTTATTTTTGATTTTGATTTCAGTTTCGGTTTCGGTTTCGATTTCTTACGTGTCGCTTGTGTGGCAAGTTGCTCTCTGCATGTGCGCCATGTGTAAAGTCAACATCTTTGTAGCATCCACAACATCTCCGTTAATTCTCACCTAACAAAAGTTAGCTTTGTATCATTTTTATACCATTTTCAATAACGTCAGGGGTATTTTAGCTCCAAAACAAACGTTAGGGCATTTTAGTACCCGTGAGAAAACGTTAGGGGCATTTTAGTATCCGTGAGAAAACGTCGGGGGTATTTTAGTACCTGTGAGAAAACATCTTGGCTTGCATACGCGCCACATGTCAACGTCATCAGTCTCAGTCATTAGCCACGTCACCTCCGTTATTCGTCAATTAACACCGTTTACTTATAGGGGCATTTTTGTACCCAATTCCATAACATAAGGGATATTTTTAATCCTAAAAAAATTTTAGGGGCATTTTAGTACCCGTGAGAAAACGTTAGGAGCATTTTTGTACATTTTCCCAAAAAAAAAAAGTAGTTGATGATCTTGTAATCCATGAAATTTCTTCTGATACCTTATTCTTAAGCATTGGCTAGTTGGAATATCAACACATTGATTTGGTTTTCTTGTGATTTTTAGGTGATTGTAGTCAGTTAACCCCTTTGCAATTGGAAAGCTTGCTAACTGAAAGAAGCTCCTCAAGGTTTTGGCTGGTCAGTTGATGATTGTTCTCACTTATGTTGCTTTATAACTAGTAATGGTGCATTCCTTGATTCATGTTGCATGTGTTGAATGTCGCATGAATGCCAAATATTACATTATAATTATATTGTTTAATGTGCTGATCAATAATTGATCCCAATTTGAGAATTTAATGAAATTTTCTCAAATTTGAGAATTCAATGAAACTTTCTAAATCCTCGAGGAAATAAGTAATATAAATTTGGGTCCAAGGTCAATTGGGATCACTTAACCCAAGTAGGCCATTGCCTGTCAGTCACTGACCAATCCAAGTTGAGACATTTTGCATCAGCCAAGCATTGAATTGTCTTGGATCCACTAATCCCAGATAGCATAGCTGATGCTGATATGTTACTGACAATTATTTATCTTTTGATTATTGCATCTATGCGCGCGCGCGCACACACACACGTAGGTTTCATGTATAAAAACCTTTAATCATTAGATAAAGTGTTCCTAAAATTTTCACACACTAGGCCTCAAGTATAAAAACCTTCAGTCATTTGAAGGTTTCTTCCACTAGGCCTAAGGACTGTGAATTTCCCTGTAAATATAAATCACATTTCTTAGTATCTGCATTGATGATATTCCTTTTCATTCTATTAGAGTACCTTCTTCCTCATATGTTATAGGTTTTGTACCATCCTAAAGGTCTTTGAGCATTTGAGTCTTTAACTTCGTTTCGAATTTTCTTGAATTTACTTGTCCTTTTTATTCTGTAAAAGTATATTTGGATTAAATATAACTTTTAGCAATGTGGTTCAGTCTATTATGTTACACATAGTCTCTATAATATTCACGTTTAAGGTAAAACGACAATCATCTTCGGCAATGCATTCAAATGAGAATAAAACATTGATCATTGACTCTCAGATTTCTTGCTATTTTCTATCCTGTGATGGTAAACTAACTGGTTATGCTTGGTTTGGAACCCCACTGATCACTAGTCAGAATTCAGATTTAGTTGGTATTTGCAAGTATCAAAAATGTAGCACATAGAACAATGTATTAAACTTCTTCCTGGGCCTTTGTTTTGTGAGAACTGTTCTTTTTCTCTGGATTACATTTAATATAAAAAATGCATTCATTTCATCTGCTGACCTTAGTGCAAGTGTGCAACAAAAAGTTTCAATTGATGTCCTTTTCTTTTAATTCAGTTGTCTGCTGTGCCAATTTTTTGTTGAGCAGGTCGAGTTTCGAGCTTTATGCTCTTCAACATATGTTCGTAACAGTCGTATTTTCCCTGATCTCTCTGTAATGTGAGTTGTCTATCTTGTAATACGAAAAACTTTGATGTGTCATTTAGTGTGTTAGCTTCCAGCTTTTTCTCTAAGATATATGTATATATAATATATATCACATCATAATTTTTGCAATGCCAAAACTTGGACAAAGTATGTGTATTCTACTGGTCCAAAGCACTCTCCATATACACTTATGTTGTACTTTTTTTGTGTATTTAATCTGAATTGGCTATTAGAAACATGACTATCATCGTAAATATCTCAAACTATTCTTTTGTACATCGTTTTATTCTTTTTATTGTCGTTAATTTTTTTCTATTATTTTTTGGCAGATACTCAAATAAAAATATTTCTTTTGGAATAGTCGATATTGGGCACTTTCCAAATGCTGCAGAGAAGTTTGGGATATCTTTGCCGGGTAAAAGATCTGATGTTTCATTTATATATTACTAGTTGAAATTTTGTTTTCATGTCTTCCCATGGATCATGCTGGATAGAGATTCCAAATCATAGTAGTTGACCTTGTTGGTTTCCTACCTAATCATTACTTATACAATGGTACTATTCCTGTGCCTATAGCCACTCAACATCTTTCTTATTTCCTTATAAATGATGGCTTTTCCCATAATTTATTTGATTTTTTCTTTTCTTTTTCTTGTTTGGTCATACAGGTCATCTTCCAACCTTTATTTTGTTTGAAAAAGAGGTCGAAGTTGCTAGGCTGCCTGAATTTAATTATTCAGAAATTTCTGCTCCAAAGTTTACCAAGGTATTCTTCTTTGGTTCATTCTGATAAGATGCCTTTTTCATGTGTAGTGATGGAAGCATTTGGTGACAACTTATTTATCAATTGGACAAATTAGTAGAAACACCCAAGTAAATAAAGTTTAAACAAGTAAAGTTACAGGGAGGTAGCTTTTAGTAGATGAATAGTTTACCGATTTTCTAAAAAAGTAATGACACATGAATTGCAAGGGTTGAAGTTGCTTCTAGATTAAACCCTGCTTCACCTAGTGGCAACTGTAAGTGATGAAGAAAAATATGGTTGGACAACTACCGCAATACAAAAGAAACAAGATTCAAGTATTTTACATTGATATTTGATAGTATGCGAACTAAAACATAAGCAAGAAAAAACAGTCTAAAAATCTCTATGATTTATGTGGAGCTAAATTCTCGAAAGAAAAAAATTCTCATTCCAAGTAGGAATGCAGTCCCAAGAACCAAGATTCTGTTCTTGTTTCTGTAAAAAAAATGATGGTGATGTTTTCTAAAATCCAATCAGTCCTCTGATAACAAGCTTAACCAACCCTCAAATCAATCATTGACTTGTTTCTCTGGAATGAGACACATCATTCACTGAAATAGGTCCAACAAATCATTTCAGAGTGTAGAATGACTTGGATGAGGTGAAGTGCCAAAATAAACTCATATGAGATATCAGAATTAATAAATAATCAGATTGTCAGTGGAGAAACTTATTGGGTGCATTATTGAATACATCCTAGATTATGGGTTAATGATGGATGAATCCAAAAATCAACTTTCTAACGGATATATGAACCAACTATCATCTTTGTCATGAATATGTTCAATTGATAACACCTACTAAAATTATCTTTCAAGCGATGATTTGGTATGGTATGCTAACATAGTATATTTTATATTATATTCAATCATCTCACCAGATAGATTTTATTCTATCCCGATTCATTAGGATACATAGTTTTTTCTAGTAAAAAATCATTTACATTTTACCGCCGTATCATATTACCATGCCATATCAACATGTTACACAATCCAGTTAACATGCTATGCCATCTGTACAGTTGGTGTGATATGGTGAATTGGGTTAGAACAACATGCCATTGCTGATGTGGTTGGATTTAATATAAAATAAGTCACATTAGCATACCACATCACCACTCAAATAGTTGTTTGATTGGCTATACTTGTGACGAAAATGATAGTTGTGCATATCTTTCTTACAAAGTTATTTTTTTCATTTATCCATTACAAAACCTATAGTTTGGGAAATATTTAATTTACTCCTAGGACATAGCTATAGGTTTTTTACCTCATTGTATTATCATTTGGTTTAGGCATGTAACACTTTAGTTGCCTGTTTTAAATTGTTCGATCTCCATGATACTAAAGACTAGTACCTGTTGGTAATGGAAAGCCTGCATCATGTTTTAAATTGCTAGATCTCCATGATATTAAAGACTAGTACATGTTGGTAATGGAAAGCCTGCATCATGATATACAGTACCAGTCTGACTGTTTCAACTTGATTTCTCTAGCATACACCTTATATGAATGTTCTAGAAGTTAAAGTTTTCAAGTGCCCAGAAGTTTCATGTTTCTTGGTTCTTTTCTAATTGCAGAAGCTTCTTTGCCAACATTTTGAGCTCGACAGACGACTCATCGAATATTTGTCCCAATAGCATTTCACGCAACTTTTTTGGCTTGCATAAGATTTATTTTGTTATTCTTATTGGTAACTTATGTTGTTTACTACTCGAGTAAGCCTCAAATGAGCGAATGCAGTAGTTGCCATTCTATGTAATATTAGTTGGAGTGATTTTTCTTTTCTTTCATTACACAGCTGGTCATAGAATTTCCTTTCTTTTCATTTAATGACTGGATAGACAAATATGCCATAGTTTGATTTGCCTTCGTAACCATATTATGGCGGGTTATGAATTGATTGTGGAATTAGAAAAATGTAATGCAATCTCCACCTATAAATGATCTCCAGAATATTGAGCCTTCAATAAATAAATATTTTTCCTGTGGAAACATCCATGCTGAATTCTGGGCACCTGCATCCGACTCTTCACTGAAAACATGTGGCAGCAACAGGCAAAGATGTTGCTTTGTTTGAAACCATGCATTTGACCCCTTCATTTCTCTGGAAAAGTATGGACTGTGCTTTGGCTGGACGTACCTTATACTTCTCAAGGCGTCCAAATTGAATGTTTCAGCAACTTAATTAAAGTCGTACCAACTGTGCGCTGCTCAACTGCTAATTAAGTCAAGCCTACCACAACAAGAACGCTTGTTACAGGAACAATAATGAATCCTCCAACTGCACCTTCCCCTGCAATCCTGCATCCATTTGTTGACCTATCATACCTGTCCATATGATGCAACACTCACATGCATTATATATTTTATTCTTCATTATTAATTCTCTGCCAAATGCAAGTAAAGTGGATAAAAATCTGCATCACGTGAAATTTTTCACGTATTTTTTCTTTTAAAATACGATAATTATATTATTTGTCGCTATAAAACTTAACTTTCTTATATATTCTGGCATACATTTCTTCTATTCATTAGATAGATTTAAACTAAATCTACCTAATCATGTCTATGAATATGTTATGTAAATTATTGAACTATAAATCATGTAATATTTAAAATACTCTTCTTTGTAAATACGTCCAACATTATTCATTTTTATTTTTTTCTTATATGGATAGTTTTTTTTCTAACTCTTTTATATGTATGTATATATGTATGTGTATTTGTCAACAAATTTCATTATAATTTTAAAATATTAATTGTGTTCTTTTCTGTGAAACTACGTTAATTTTTTTTTGTTGATAGTCATTCGATTATTAAAGATTTACTTTTTCGTCAAAAAAACATTAAATGAAAATTTTGTGAATATTTTCTCAGTCCCAAAACTATTTTAATAATCTAATTATTATTATTTTCCTAAAAAGGTATACAATATAAATATCAAAATATTAACATATTAGTGTCATGAATGTAAAATTTATAATTTTGCAAGGATATATATTTAGCTTAAATTTAAATAAATAAATATAATTATTAATTTTAGAGGGATATATATGTAGTATTTAAAGAGATAATAATGTCACCTTATAATTTTCTATCATCTATTTATAAGAATATATACTAAATTATGATTTTGAGATTAAATATAAAAAATTAGGGGTGTGCACGGGTAAGAAATTAAGGAACCAATTAAATTAGATTTCGATTCTGGTTCTAGCATACAGGGTACCTAGAATTAAAACGAGAATCGAAATCGATTATATGTTATTATATATTAATATATCTATTATATTCCCTCTCACTATTTTTTTAAATATATTTATATTAAAAAGTATTTATATAATATAAAAAATAATTTTTAATCTAATTTATTTATTGAATTGTGATATATAAAAGATGAGAAAAAATGAATATGTTCCAACAGAGTACCCGAAACTTGTGGTGTAATACAAGTTTCGAGTAGCGTTTTATTCCAAAGTCCCAACATGATAGGATCTGAATCCAAAACCTAGTAATATATGTAGGATCTGAGTATCATAAAAAAATATAAGATATTCTAATATATGAGTGAATAATAATATTTTCCTTCTTTTTTTTTTTTCGGCTCATTCAACGATAAAATTCATGATAATATTTGACTTTAATGACAAAAATAATATTTTTTTTTTCTTTCGGCTCATTCAAGGACGAATGAATAAAATTTGAAACTAAATAATCTCGATTGATACGGGATCCGATTTTTAAGGTAATCAAAGGATGAAGTCGTGGACCAACTTTGGTCATGGCAATATATACGCGAATAATTAATTAATTTCCTTATAATTGATGACGAAAATGCGCGATTCCAATCTTATCATAACACACGAGATTAATTATCGGCCTTTCTGACAAGTAATATGTAGCTGCCACAAATGACATCCATCGTCGTCAAATTTAATTTCAACGGTTGGATGTTGCCGGTCTCAAGTCTCAACGAGACTTATCAACAAATACGTGGCGTCGCAGTGATGTTTTCGCCAACCACATCCCCAACAGATGAGTGTGCATGACACGACAACTTATTCCTGCTAAGCTTTGGTTCAAAGAATAAACCATCACTTCATCTTCATCAGTAGATGCCTAAATTATATTCTATAATTCTATTCGCCCTTTTTCGAAACAAAGCATTTGATTGAACATGGAATTGGTGGCACACGAGCAAAGATGTTGACTCCTGTAATTAGGCAATTAGCCCCCCAAAATTACATCCTTTAATTACTACAACATGATATCTAACAATTAAAATCGTATTTTGACGAACACATGTTTCGATTTGGATCTGTATACGCGGCATCGTATAAAGATCACGAACGCGTTATACGCGCGTGGAAGATCTGAGATGTCCATGGTGCTATTTTATTTAGACTCAGATCCACCGCCCCAACTGTTTACCCATCTCACAGAATTAATGCGGGGCCCGCACAACCACGACCTTTACGGCCCGCTGCCACGACTTCTTCCTCCCACATGCATTCAATTCAAGTGCTGGCAACCGACCTCGCAATACGTTATTATCCCCGACGGTTATTGGCCTGTCCGTTATTGCTATATGACGGTCCCCGATTTCGTTACAGAGAAACGTAACGGGACTTGGCGTAACATGGACGGCTGCGTATTTAGCATGATTTCTCTCCCTTTTTCTCGTTTCTCCTCGCTGCCTTTCTATATACGTCTTACGAAGCAGTCCAACACCGCAGAAGAAGCAGAAGAAGAAGAAGAAAGAAGAAGAAGAGAAGCGGTGAGAGATGGATAAGGGCGCGCCGGTGCAGGAGCTCACCTCCGGGGCAAGCAGCCGCATCATCCCGGTCTTCCGAAATGTCGGGAGGTCGTTGCCATCGCCCGCGTCGCTCCTCCGCGTGGTCCTCTTGCTGCACTCCATCGTCATGTGGTTCCTCCTCCTCATCCGCCGCCGCAGTCCAGTCTTCGCGCGGACGGCGACGGCTGCGCCGGCTTCCCCGCGGCGGAGGACGGGCCGCGGGGGGTGGTCGGCGGCCGCGGAGGAGGAGGACGTGCGGCGGCGGAGGGCGATCGCGGAGAAGGTGGAGATGGTCTCCCCTTCGGAAGAGGACACCTGCCGCTGGGAGACGTTTGTGTTCGTGGGACCGAGGAAGAAGAAGCTTTTCTGCCGGTCGTGGTTTCCGGCGACAGGGGATTTGAGGTGAGATTTCAATCCGATCCCTTGGTCAAGAATTAGGGTTTTGTTTCCTAAACCATGCGATGGGATGCATCTTTTTATGCCAATTTTGCGGTTTTCGTATATTCGCATTTGCGATGCTTTGTTTGGCTTGCCTAAGGATTTTGGAATTGTTTGTGATTCTCTTTTATGAATGGAAAAAATCAACTTCTTTTATTTTTGTTTTGTGTATAGTTAGATTCGATCTTCCCTGTTTTCTCATTGTTGAATTATGGCCTCATTGAACATTCGTACTCTGGAAATACCTAAATTACCTGTTTTTTATTTCATTTTAATGTTGAGCTTTTCAAAGCTTTATATGTAGTTATTGTTAATCATTTATATTCGTGTTATTTATAAATAAATGATTGTTTTGCTTAATCTATATCTTCTTTGTACGACCAAGATTATTCTGTTCTTGGGTCTGTGATCAGTTAGTTTATATGCTGAATGCTAAGATTATTCAATTTGATTCAGAGTAAGCTCTTTGTTTCCTGGTAAGCTACAAAGGGAGCTTTAAGTCAAATTTCATAAGATCATTAAATCCAAAATAGTTGTCTTAAACCTCTGCTTTTTTGTTCGTTTGGGCAACTTTTTTCACGTATAGCTGTATCATATTGTTAGTATTACTTTCTGTTCAGAGATCTTATATGTTCAATTATCCATTTAGACGATTACTCATTCTTCAATATAATGGTTACGACCATTTCATCTGCCCCTTTTTTGGCTTTCAAGTCATAGTCTATCATCTTTATCTCAGTTTTAGGATGTTAAAGTAGTGTCTGGAGTTTCATTCACTTAGTAATGATCTATAAACAGACTGATTAGGACCAGCTAGGTCTGTCCAGATCAGGAGTATGTTCTAAGATCTGGAAGATCAATTGTTATTACTGGTATAGTGCCAAAAACACTATTGAGGGCAATTCTGATAGATAGTCCTATCATCTAGGTTGCATTTGGTACATTGCTGGGTAAATCATATTGTTAGTATTACTTTCTGTTCACAGATCTTATATGTTCAATTATCCATTTAGACGATTAGTCATTCTTCAATATCCTTTTTTTGGCTTTCAAGTAATAGTCTTTCTTCATCTTCATCTCAGTTTTAGGATGCTAAAGTAGTGTCTAGAGTTTCATTCACTTAGTAATGATCTATAAACAGACTGATTAGGACCAGCTAGGTCTGTGTCCAGATCAGGAGTATGTTCTAAGAGCTGGAAGATCAATTGTTATTACTGGTATAGTGCCAAAAAAACTATTGAGGGCAATGCTGATAGATAGTCCTATCATCCAAAGTATCTGTATCAGCTTGTTTGTATCAGGTCTAGCCTTGACTTAGTCTAAAAGAATCCTTAAATAGTTTGAGAACTTCAGATTATGTACTTTAGTTCAAGAGTATAACCATTGAATCTTAAGTTGTTTTCTGATCAATGCTTGGTGGCGTCTAATGAATGTTGTTCCTTCTTTAATTTTCAGGGGTATTGTGGTGATAATACATGGGCTTAATGAACACAGGTAAGGAGATATAACTGCTGTCACCTTGACTCATTTGTATACATATACACCATGTTCAATGCACAATGCATACATGTAGGTGTTTATACTGCCAGCATATTCCAAAACATGGAATGGTTGCTGGTAGTGATATGTTGTGCTCTGTACTTGGGCACCAAGTTGATTTCACAATGCACATATGTTGATAAGCAATAGTGGAGCATATGCTCATACTATTTGCATTCTGTGTAGAATTTGATTCATAAGATCTCTATCTTTTTCCAGTGGAAGATACTCACACTTTGCTAAGCAACTAATGGCATGGAACTTTGGAGTATATGCAATGGACTGGACAGGTGTGTGCGTGTGTTTAGCTAGTCCCTTTGTTCATTAGAGATTTACATTTTTTTCTTTTTGTAAAAGCTTTATATGCTGGTGTCCTAATATTAGCAACTTAAGGTGGATGCCTGCATGCCAAGAGGATAATGTGAAGCATGATCAGGGTTAAGATTTTAGCAAAATCATTTGAGAAATTTGTTAAAACCATAAACACTTTAGGGTTTATTGGCAAAACCATAAATACTTTATGGTATTTGTTAAAACCTATTCAAATTGCCCTTCATTTCTATTCATTTATTTAGTTATATTTATATTGGCAGTTAGGAAAGTCCCTAACTGCTTGTATATGCATTTTATTATATAGAAAATTATCATTTGACATGCTTATGAAATTAATAGACCTAACAATATAAAATGAGATGTTAATTGCAATTATATTGCCAGTTAAGGACTCTGGTGAAAAGTCCCTAAGTACTTATATATGCATTTTATTGCATAGAAAGTATAAATTTGACATGCTTGTAATATAAATAGACCTAACAACCTAAAATGTGATATTAATTACAATTATATTGGTAGTTAGGGACTTTGACGAAAGTCTCTAACGGCCAATATAAGTATGATTAACATCTCATTTTAGTTTGTTAAATTTGTTAATTTCATAAATGTCAAATTTATAACTTTCTATGCAACAAAATGCGTGTACAAGTAGTTAGAGATTTTTCACACATACACACATATATATATGTGTGTGTGTGTGTGAATAGAAATGGAGAGCAATTTGGGTATATTGTAAAGGAAGTTAGGGTGTTTGGTTGGATGGAGTGAATCCATAAGGAATAGGAATAGACAAAGAATGGAATAGATGAGGAATAGTATTACCTTGTTTGGTTGACATTGTAAAATAGGCCAAGAATAGAATTACTTTGTTTGGTTAGCATAAGAAATAGACAAGGAATAGAAAGTTAAATGACCAAAATATCCTTCTTAATAAAACTGAATATATTTACTTTGTTACTTAACATCAAGAATATACAATAAATTGAGCGGAAATGACTAAAATGTCCTCCTAAAAATATAATAAATTATATTATAATTTATTCTAATTAATAACAATATAATAAAAATATGGATCAATATAAAATAATTTATTAACTTAAAATAATAAAACACTATTATTTATTTTATTTTCATAAAAAATAATTGAATCTTCAAAAAATAACTATTAAAATATTATTTAATAATAAAATAATAATTATCTATTTAAGATATGTAATTATTAAAAATAATTTTTATATTCATATTATAAATATTGAACGATAATATAGAAAAATGACCAAAATACCCTTCTAAAAATATAATAAATTATAACTTTTTAACTAATAACAGCATAATAAAAATATGGATTAATGTAAAATAATATATTAATTTAAAATAATAAAAACTATTATTTATTTATTTTCATAAAAAACTAAATCTTAAAAAAATAATTATTAAAATAATATTTAATAAAATAATAATAATTATCTATTTAAGATAAAAATTATTAAAATTAATTTAATAATTTAATTTTTTATATTATTATGTAATATTATAAATATTGAAGGACAATATAGGAAAATATCATAAGGAATAGACAAGGAATACTATTCCTTGGGTTGAGGTAAGGAATAGTATTCCCCATGCATAGGGAATAGTATTCCTTAACTATTCCTTATGATCCACCCATTCCTTGTCTATAAGTTGCAACCAAACAAGGAATAAGTGGGGCATAGGGAATAGTATTCCATTTCTCCTCTATTCCATCCCACCAAACACTACCTTATAGTTTTGACAAATACCATGAAGTATTTATGGTTTTGTCAAATTTCTCAAATCATTTTATTCCCGACAACACTGTTATATACATTTCATCGGTACCTATATTGAAATTATTCTCCCTTGTTCTGTTCCTAATATGTTGGAAATCTAGAAAATCCCTTGTTTTATTCCTTTGCACTGGCATCTATGCCTCATTCATAAGTATCCGTTAGTAGCTCAAGTAATGCTATATGCTAGCAGATTATAGGCCTTTTTGGCATTTATTTCTATATTTTAGTTCTCATTGGACATTTGTGAAATAAATAGATGATGCATAATTTGTACTTTGATGATTGGGATAGTCAAGATTTGAATAGCTTCCAAAGTATGCTAAAGACAAATATTTTGATGAACCTGATGCATGACAGATTTTAAAATTCTTTGTCAGGCCATGGTGGCAGTGATGGATTGCATGGATATGTACCTTCGCTTAATCATGTTGTGGAGGACACTGTATGTTGACAGCTACTTTATATATGCTTGTTTATATGAATGTGATGAATTCTGGCTTGTATACATGGTAATTTGAATTGTCATTTTCATGTTCGCAGGAAAAATTTCTGGAGAAAATCAAATCTGAAAATCCTGGTGTGCCTTGTTTCCTTTTTGGTCACTCCACTGGTGGAGCTGTGGTTTTAAAAGTAATGCCATTTTAGGGGGAAAAATGTTCCTGCTTTTCATCTTGGATATTCTAGTTTATTCATGTTCTTATCGACACACTTGTTGCATCACAGGCAGCTTTGCTTCCTCATATTGAGGCTATGGTAGAAGGGGTCATCTTGACATCTCCTGCACTTCGTGTAAAGCCGGCTCATCCAATAGTTGGGGTAATTGATTTCTCTTATGATTTGTTTTCACATGCCACTACTGAATATGGATGTCCATTTTTTGACACATTCTATTGGAAGTTGGAACCACCATTTTTTGAATAGATCGGTAACAAAACCCATATAAAGGAAATTAAGTTTGCTAACAGCTATACCTTAGAAATTCCTATGAAGCTGTCAAATGTCTTATTGGTAAATACTGAACTGAGAAGTAGGGAAGTAAGTTTCTACATGGTGCTTAATTACTTTGCTGACTTTTCTTTCAATCAGGGATATGCTTGTACTTTCATCTACAATGACCGGCTTTCTTTATTCGTACGACTAATCCTATACAAACTTTATGACAATGCATGAAATTAGGCTGTGTGAATTAATTTGAACACTATGCCATTCACTACAAAAAATGGTAAAAAATTGTCGTTTTGAAGTCGATGACGACAGACACAGACGTCGGTTTCAGAATCATTAACACTGGTTTAATACTCTGGTAGAAGCGTTAGTATTTAATTCAAACATCAAGAAAATTTGGAATCGGGTGCTGGTACCAGCGCAATTATCCTAACTTGTTCACTATTAAATTTCGGCTCTAATTTATTCACTTCTGAAAGCATCTAAATTTTGATTTATTCATTGTATTGGTGCCGATTTTTCAATTAAATATGGCACTAGTTTTCTTTTAAATTTTTGTAGTGATTAGACGCACAAAACAACTTAACACACGGAAAAAGGCCAAAAAAGAAGAAGCAACTGTTCTTCCTTTCTAGAAGTAGATGTGCAGGAGAAAACTGACTAATATGTTTGATCAAACTTGGATTATTTGCTAGTGCTACTCAGTTGTTTAAATTTCTACATGTTGCAGGCTGTGGCTCCAGTTTTCTCAGCTGTACTGCCGAAGTTTCAATTCAAGGGAGCCAACAAAAGGGGCATTCCTGTATCTCGAGATCCTGCTGCTATGTTGGCCAAGTACTCGGATCCACTGGTTTACACTGGCCCAATACGCGTTCGAACTGGCCATGAGATCCTGCGCATATCTTCTTATCTCACACAGAATATGAAGTCTGTCACTGTGCCCTTCTTTGTTCTGCATGGAACAGCTGATAGGGTCACTGATCCATTGGCATCACAGGATTTGTTTGATGTTGCTGCCTCAGAGCACAAAGATATAAAGCTCTACCAAGGCTTTTTACATGACCTTCTATTCGAGCCTGAACACGACGAAATCGGCGCAGACATAATCGATTGGATGCTCAAGAGATTGCAGCCGCAAAGATTATGATCACACGCGTTCTTTTGAGAAAGCCATTGTTTGTATCAGATAAGAGGCAAAAGAATGCCTGATTTAGTATATATAGTTCAGTTATATCTCCTTGTAAAACTGAAGACGAAGACAATAATTAGTGTTAGAATCTGATTCTTAATAAAAATCAATCCCACTTTTCGTCCATTCTGATCTTATAATGTGTCTGTCTCATGATAAGGCCCGGTCCAAATCCGACCCAACGTGAAACATCGAAACCAGGTTCTAATGATGCTTTCCAACTAGGACAAAACTAATGAACTATATATGTTGCTTTACCAAAGCTCTGCAACTTGCTTCACTTGTGGTTTTTGCATCTCTTCCTTGAGTAACCTTTCTCTACAATAAAAAGATTCTGCATGCATATGTTATGAGAGACAATACAAAACCCATGTATCATCTTTGTAGGGCATCCAATTGATTCAACTTTAGGAATTAATTACAATAGTACTGCCATATACATATCACTTTGAACTTTTTCCCTGGTGAAAGTGTTATTTGACAGAGCATGCAAGCAGTATAATCCACTCATGTTGAATCTGTTGCCATCTTTTCATATACCATGTGCTACTGCTAACACAACTCCCTCCTTCCTTAACTTGGCATTTAATTACCAGTGAAGGTGTAATTTATTTGGCCACAAGTTTTATTTAAAAAAGCAACACACAGAAACAGAGGGACAACAATTTAAAATAATGGAGCAAAATTTGTGAAGGGCTGATGGAGGGACCATGAATTAAGCTTGCCTTCATTAAAAACACTTTCTCTTTAATAATGTCTGTGTTGCTCTACTGGCCCTAATCAATCAACAGGTCGTCTTCTTTGTGTCATTTTTCTTGCCCTTGTCATTCATGCATTAATGTAGAATTAGGTGAATAGGTGGTACCAATTTGCATCAACATCATTCATAAGCTTAAGCTTAGGGCAACATACTCAAAATTCCACCTCTCAAACATATTTCTTGCAATGGTTTGTCCACGTATCAAGAGTGCTTGTCATGAAAACATATTGATATGTTTACAATCGCATTCATTGGCACAAAGAGACACGTGGAGATATCAAATTAATATCCGCACTGATTGAGATCAATTAGTCAAAGCACTCAATTAAAGACACTAAATAAATTAGCATATATTGTTAATTTCAATAGCTCACCTTTTGCTTAATTAATTAATTAAATTGCTCTTGCTCATCTCTTAATAAGCATGCATTTTGATTTCAAGAAACACTAATCATGCGAGATGGACCCCCTTGATCAAATTTAATTGACAAGTTGTAAAGCTCCCATTAGATGTGATTTGATCTCTTCTTTAGGAAAAATTACTTGTGCCCCTACATACTCTTTGATGCCTATAATGCCATTTAATCATTTCAACTAATGATGTTCAGATAGGCCTAGGCTTCACAAACTTTGACATAATTTATTTGTACAGTAATAAGATGAAGTGGGTTTTTGTTGGTATGTGATCAATTTTTTTTTTAATCTTAACCGATTAATTGAATTGTAAAATGCGAATATGAATAGTAATTAGAATTTTTTTAAAACTTAATTCGGTTTTGGTTACTGCCTTGCACTCAGATTACGGGTAACCAAATTGATTATACTTATATAATTGATAATTTGTATAATTTAACAAAGCATTCAATTTTAATTCTAGGATACGACATTTAGGCAAAAGATTGAAATATGAGATATATTATTGCATCAATTTATTTAATGGAAAATATATCTTCAACCATGTTGCATGGTTTTGGTAAATAACATTAAATATTTTTTTATTTGTTAATAACTGATTATTCGTTTAATAATAGGTTATCCATTTAATAATCGAATAATTAATCTCATCCATTCAAACTACTTAGTTCTGTTCGATTAATCATCACATCTACAATCAATCGATTTCGGTTCTTAATACCAATTTCTAAAATCGACTGACTTTGGTTTCTATTTTGAATATCAGCTTTGTATAGTTTCGAGTTTCCAACTATCCTTATAAAAGCGCGATTAATCGAATCGTTGTCATCCCTAATTGATTTATATGTAAATTTATAACAAAGTTTTTTTTCCAATAAGTTGATCTTGTCTAATTAATTCGTATATGACATATTTAAGAAATACATTATATCATCACCAAATATTATTGTATATTCTCCAAATCATCTTCCCTGTATCTTAATTTCTTAAAAATAATATTATATCAACTGGCATTAAGAAAAATGGATAGTTATTTGAATATATCCTGAACTATGCATTTTGTCTCATTTGTAGTAAATTCTTTCATTTCACCAAACTGTATTTCGTATTTTGACATTTTCTCAATTGTAACCTCTTGTCAAGTATTCGTTAGCAGTCTTGTTAAGATGATGACATGTCTTTTCAACGTGGATTTAAATAATATTTTTATTTTTTTAAAAAAAGATCATGTCACTTTCTATTTAAATGATACATAATAATTTTTTTATATTGAAATTATCTGTTTGAACTATGCACTTTGTCTCATTGTGGTCAATTCATTCATTTTATCTAATTGTATCTCGTACTTTGACATTTGTCTCTATTCTATGCTCTCGTCAATTATTCGCCTAGATCATGTGGGTTTTTGTTGGTGTGTGATCAATTTCTTATCTTAAGTGGATTAATTTTAGGATAACAATTTAAACTAGTTAATCGACTAATTGAATTGTAAAATACGACTATGAATAATAATTTTATTATTTGATTTCAGTTTCTGTTAGTATATTTAGAAAATTGTTTGAATTAATTTGGTTTCGGTTATTGTCTCTTACGTAGATAATCGGTAATCAAACTGGCATTATAACACAATTGATCCATAAAGACACATAATTAGAAATAAATTAAAATTTTATTTTTAAATATTCATATCTAGAGACTAATAAATATAAAATTTATTTCTGATTAGTCTTTTAAAATAATTTTAAAGTCAGATCAATTAAGTGACTTTGTTGATGATGTTTATATAGCTTAGAGTCAAATCAATTAAGTGACTATATTGTTGTTGTTTCCATAGTTTTTTAGAGGCTAAATAGAAACAAATCTTGTGTCTATTGGTCCATAAATGTGAAGATTTAAAAATAAAAATATAATTTATCTCTAATTTTATAATAGATCAATTTTGTTATAGTGTGGTTATACTTGTATAATTAATATATTTTTAATTTAACAAAAGATGCAATTTTAATTTTATTGGTATGATATTTTTTAGGCAAAACAAAAAATATTAGATATATTATTGCATGGATTTATTTGATATATTGTATGGTTTTGGTACAATAACATTAAATATTTTTTTATTTGTTAGTAACGGGTTATTCATTTAATAGTAGTTTATCCATTTAATAATTGAATAATCTCATCCATTAAAACTACTTAGTATTGTTCTATGAACAGTCGAATAACCTACATTCAATCAATTTCGGTTTTTAATAGCAATTTCTAAAATCGATGGACTTCAGTTTCGGTTTCAGTTTCGAATATCCACTTTGTACGATTTCAAATCTTCGACCATCCTTATAATAAGCGCGTGCGTCGAACTGTTGCAGCTCCTAATTGATTTATATGTAAATTTATAACAAAGTTTTCGTAATAAATAAATTAAATAAAAGTGTTGGGATTCTATTAGGAGCTCCATCAACACGCACGCAGTATCTTACTAAATCTAATTTTATCAAAATTTGGATAAAGCAAGACAGAAAGTGTGCTTGTCCTACCGCCCCATAATTATCAAAATATAAAGCAAGGGGAGCTTTATTTGTTCTACAGCTATTCCACCACCTTTAAATTAATAATAAATTAGCATCAAGTAAAATAGAATTACCTTGATTTAATCTCAATTTATGTGCAAGTTTTAATTGAAAATTAGCCAAATCCAATTTAATATATTTTCATCATGATTTGATCCAACCTGATTTTTTTTTTTTTTTTAAAAAAAAATTAATCAAAACCCAATCCAATTCCCACTTCTTCAAATCAAGTTTTTTTAGGTTCAAATTAATTAGTAAACAAATATCAAGTACAAGCTGGAAATAGCCACTTAAAATTTGAATTAATTTGATTAAACAAAGACACATTTGGAGTGCAGGGGAAAAAAGGGTAAACTAATTTCTTGATGGAGATGGCACATTCAAAAGCTTACTTGTTAAGTGATCAGGTTTGAGTGAGACATGCAAAAAGGGTTCTAATTATTATTATAACTTTTATCCTTCAAGGGAATAAAAAGTTGGTCAAAATATATTATGGATAAAGTGAGAGATCATAGGATTAATTACGTATCCTCAGTTTGGATGGAATGATCATTAAACATTTCATCTCAAGAACTAAAACTAAAAGGGAGCTCTCACATGCATGCAACTTAATTCACACCAAGGATTTCCCTTTTCTTAATTTATTTATTCTTTTCTTCCCATTTTTTCCCTTATATGGAAAAAAGAATGGATAACATACTACATAAAGATCCATTTGTTGATAGTTTGGATAAGATTGGAGAAATATGAGAGATTCCTACAGCACATATGAGAGCATTTAGAATTGCCTTTTAGTTATGAGCAACACATGAAGGTACAAATTGAGTCCTTGATTGTCCATGCTTAATCAATTATTGCTAGCTCTTTTCTTTTCCATTCTTTTTCTTCTCTCATAAAGAGAAAAAGAGATATTGCTACTTGTTGGTGGCTCTTCAATTTATGGGCACCTAAAAGGCTCATATTATTGAGCTAATACTACTAATTATTTTGCACTACATTGACTATCACATACAAACATTATATATCTTAAAAGATTTGCGTTAAGCTGATTTATTTCGAATTAAGCGAAATAGATGCACTGATCCTACTCCCAAAATAATTTTTCTTGAAAGATAATCTTCATCCAGAAATATATGCATTGCAAGCAATATTGTAATTTAGAATGCAACATTGTGATCTTGGTTGATTTAGGGGTGGTTGGAAAGGTATTACCACTCACATGCATGGCATGTGCCAAGTAATCGATATACATATGTGTGTATTAGAAACAAAAATAGGTTTTTGTGGTTGGAGAGAATCCATGTACAGTGAATAGTACTAGCAGTACCCATTGGGTTTGGAAAAAGAAAGCACTAACAAAATAAAATTAATGTGCATTGTGGGATGACTTTTTTGTTTGAACTTTGAATGAATGGCGTTGCTTTTCCACTTGCACAAACAACTGTGCTCCACCCAACTAATTTTATTCATTCCTTTCTCATTCCCTGGTTGAATCTTGGGACAATTTGTTGTTATATATAATTACTCATTTGATTTAGTAACCCCTAATTAATTAATTAATAGGGCAAGTGGTATATGAAGTCATAGTAATTATGATGTAGCTAGCTAGGGAGTGCTTTAGCCCTTCATTATATATGAACCAATATTGTTATCTAAATTTTGATCATCACTCGTAAAACCATAGTCAGATAGAGAGATTTAATATAATAAAGTTATATATAGTTTCGTATGATATAATGATAACGAGGAAAATATTAGTCATTTGATTGATGTTTACTTTTTTTAAAATAGATAGTTGAATCAAACAAACTTTTAGTTGCAGTCAAAAAAACTCACAAACTTTCGATGAGTCGCAGTGTATGTAGTTGCAATATGTAAGTGCTTTCGTTTGAAGTCGGGAGTGTTGCAAGTTTTCGCATCTCCTGATTCAGCACGACTTCGGTGGTGATCTATAAAGATACTCTGATACTGAAGGATGTCTTCCAGAATTTCACTGTGATATATTTTACATAATTACATGAATTGATTATTATATTCTAAATTATGGATTTATTATTGTCGAATCTTAGATGATAAATATAAGATGTTGATATTCTTATTTGACCAGATGAAATCCTCAAACTAAATTGTAGCTAATTCGATGTGAATTTGGCTCATGAGTAGAAATACTTTGAGGTCAGATTCGACCGAGCTTAGAGATTTAAATAATATGTCAGTCCGTCTAAAATCAACAGTGTAGAGAGAAAAATATGTCATTAGTTGCATTTTTATTGTGGCGAATTTGGATCGCTAGAAACATAAAGATTTTTAAAAACTTGGATATTTCTCGTAATAAAATTTGGTCTACTGCTTCTTTCCTTTCGGAAGAATTTGGACAATTAATATTTTGGATCTCGTATGATATTTTTTTGGAAAATTTGATTGTAATTTGAATCTTACTAATTTCTTTGAAATACTTATATATTTTCACTCGGTGTGATCTTAATATATATCTAACTTTGTTTTTAAAAAAATTGCTATACGTCACCTCACATGTTTAATGCATTGGTCACTAGGCACCTCTTGGTCTTACCTGCGAACAAGCACGTGGGATAGATTTTTTTGGAGACCATTCCACACATGATGATTTGAGTTCAAGCACGAGGGAATTAATTTTTTTAACTTCATGAATAGTATTGAAATATTTGACAAAATAATCAAATTTTAAAAAAATGAAATTAAAAACATAATCAATCAATCAATCAATTAATTAATTGATATATTGAACAAAGTATCAAAGTGCCATCCAATCGACCAACAACAACTCAATGAAACATAATACTTGTTTCAAAAAATGTTTCATTGAGCTCCGGGCTTTACCTGCTTTGGTAAAAGAAAAAGGTGGGAAACTAGTTCACTTGCCCACTAAGTTTTGGGACCTGACCCACCACCACAAATACATATAGTAGATTAGTTAATTATGCCATCTTCTTTTCCCCTTGAAAGCCAGTCTTAATTACCCATCTTTTTTTAAGCCTTATTATTACCACCATACTACTGCTTTGAGCCTTTGAGCTTTCTCCAAAGTCATGTCCAATTAATTGTCACCAAAAGGCAAAAAAGCTCATGCCTCATTGCCTTGTCCAATTTCACCTCTGCTTTCTTTTCTATTTTCTGTTTTTTTCTCATTTAACTTCACCTTCAATTAATTATGGTTTTTTTAATTAATAAATTTAATTACAACTTAATAAAGCAGATCGAGGTCGGCTCCTTCGAATTAAATGAGCAAGCTGTTACATGCAGCCACTAACAGGCGTACACGTCACATAGATTGTGGGCCCCGCATCTCTTAATAATCAGTATTTTTGGGTTTTGCCCTTAAAACAAAATTATTGAGGGATCGAAAAAATCCAACCTCCTGACACGTAACATGAATCCAGAAGATTCTCGACCTAAGCACGGATCGTACGTGCTATTAGTTAGCCAGATCGGGAGTGGAACTCGAACCGAACACGAGTACGACAATCGCATTGGATCTAATCGATCAAATCAAACCACGAGCCCAGTCAATTCATTCGACCCGAATGATTGCGGAGGTAGGTCCCACGCCTAGTTTGGTAATTTCCCACACCCATGCTTAATTTCACGGCTCCTTCCCCTTTAAATACCATCGCCTGCTTCCCCTCTCCTTTCGAGTAAAACGCAAGCAGAACAACTTCTCTTCTCCATCTCTTTTCGCTCGTCTTCTCAAACTAAAGCACTTGGTCGATCGAGAAGAAAGAAGGCAATTATACAGTCGACAAAAAATGGATCCATCGTTGGCGAAGAAGCTGTGGCACATGATAAGAGCCGCTTACTACATGCTGCGAAAGGGCTTCTGCAAGCACAAGCTCATGATGGACCTCCACCTCCTTCTCAAGCGCGGCAAGCTCGCCGGGAAAGCCATCGGTAACTTCGTCACCTTCCACCACCACGACCACCGCATTGGCGCCGGCAACTCCGCCTTCTCGTGCCGCTTCATGGACCCCAACCTCGCCTTCGACGTCCCCAAGGAGTTCGAGTTCAGCTGCAGCAACACCCCCTCCTACCCCTCCTTCCTCCTCGGCCTCTCCGGCAAGCGCAAGAACCGCCGCCGCCACGACGGCTTCGACCTGGACGTCGCCGCCTTGGTCAGAGAGCTCGAGACGCTGAGCGCCGAGATGCCGGACGTCGCGGAATCGGCGCTGGCGTCGCCGTCGCCGGCGATGATGTGGAGCGTCGGGAAGAGCCCGGCGGTGCGGCAGCTGCGGATAACGGACTCGCCATTCCCGACAAAAGAGGAGGAGGGAGAGATAGTGGACGGCGGGCGGGTGGACCGGCAAGCGGAAGAGTTCATCAAGAGGTTCTACGAGCAGCTCCGCCTCCAGCAGAGTGTGCCGGTGACGCCGGAGAACCAGTTCCGCCGCCGCAAGCCGGCCTGAGATGGATGGATGTGCGTTTCTTCGTGTATAAGCTGATGTGAATTAATGCCTGCTTTTATTTACAGTTTTAATATTTGGCTGCATGCCTGAGATTGCAGTTTCTGCTTATTAATTTTGGTGTGGCTAATTGTGCAAGTCATAAATCTAATTAATGTTAATTTATTAATAGAGAAGAATGTTTCCGTATCATCTGCGTCTTTTATTTTATTGTATTTTGTTTTGGACTTAATTCTGTAGACATTATATATTTATATATGGTCCTATAATGTCTACATGCTTGGTCCTACGATAAAGAACAACATATTTGATTCTATAATTTTTTTTTTTTAGTTCTATAAATTTTAGTATTTTCGATCCTATTAATTTATTCTGTAATACAAATTTGATCATATTCGTAATGATCTGTTAACTCTCTGTCAATGTGGACTAACATCGTTCATACACGTTGACATATTTGATCATATAAATTTTATTTCAAAATTTTTAATCATATATATTTGCCCCGTAGTGCAAATTTGATCATATATGTTTGTCTCGTAGCACATGTTTAGTTCCATCCGCGACAGTTCATTAACTCTTCGTCCACGAAAAAATAAACGACATTATGTCCATGTTGACGGAGTTAATAGACCGTCATGGATATAACCAAATCTATATGACAGACCGGATAGACAATTAAGTTGGTATTTTAATTCCGCAACATAGATTTGATTCGTAACATATATAAGTTTGCTTTGTAACATAGATTTGGTCCTATTCATGATGGTCCATTAACCTCGTCGATATGGACATAACGTCGTTTATTTTTTTGTAGACGGAGAGTTAACGGACCACCACTGATATGATCAAATTTGTGATATGAGACAAATATATTGGACCAAATTTATGCTATGAGGCAAATATATATATGACCAAATCTGTGCTACGGGGCAAACATATAGGATTGAAAATTTCGAAATGAAACTTATAGGACCAAATATGTCAACGTGTATGAATGACATTAGTCCACGTTGACGGAGAGTTAACGGACCGTCACGGATAGGACCAAGTCTGTACTATTGGGTGAAATGGTACACTAGAGGGGGGTGAATAGTGTGTTAACTAAATTAATTAGCTTAAATTCAATTTTAGATGTTTCTTAGATTACTTAGGCAATTTACGAACGAATGACTAAGTGCGGAAGCGAGTAATAAAGATAAACAGCCAATACACAAAAATCACAATGCTAACAAAATTGTTTATAGTGGTTCGGCCCCAATGACTACTCCATTATCTGAGCACACCGCTTAGGATTTCCAAACTAGATTTACTAGATTAAATTAGTTCCCTTACAAGATGATTTTGACCTGAAGAGACTCACTCTCAATCTAAGGCACTTCCACACCCGGAAGTCTCCGTCTTCTTATTGAGAATTCTTTTCCACCTCAATCCTAAGGGACAACTCAACTAATTCTAGTAAACTACGTTTACAACGGTGGAATTAAGCCTTAACACCAAGGCAACCACTAACCAAATCAAACTTAGCAACCTAGGTTTACACAAGTTTTAATACAATGAAAGAAACAAAAAAATATACAAGTAATGGAGCAAAAAATACAACAATACAAATACTTAGCTCCAACACAATGAATCCTAGCTCCTCTTGATACATTGATGATGAATCAAATCAAACTTGAAGGCAAACACTAGGAATGAAAGCTCAGACTAGGATTTCTCTAAAAAATGGCTCAAAGAAAACTTAGAGTTGATCAATGATTGCTCAATGAAAGTTAAGAGTGATCAAAAGTTATTTAAGGAAGGTTGAGTTTGGGTATTTATAGAGCCAAGAAGAAATGGAATGAAACGGGCGGCTCAACGAGCAAAAAAATAGCCATTTTCGCCGTTCGGAAGCATGCCGGTCGATCGTCGATCGACCGCTGGCTCAATCTCTCTGTGCGGTCGACCGATGGGTCAACTGCCAGACGCGATTCATGTGATCTGCAATTCGGTCGATCGATTGATCGACCGACACATCCACTGCCAGTTTTTAGCTTCTATCGGTCGATTGGGCGGTCGACCGAAGTGGCCTTCTGTCGCTTTTTAACACCATTCGGTTGATCAACTGGTCGACCGAAACTAGGCTGAGCAATTTGATTTGCTTTGTTTCTCTGCTCGTTTGGGTTCCATTTTCGCTAAGCATGCTTATATAACATTTATTAACTTTAAAACATAAATGTTATATAAGAATTACCCTCCATTTGGATTCAATAAAAATATCTAAAAAATTAAAATCCTTAAGAATCAAAATCTAGTTTTTGGGGTCTAGTACAAGTTTTTCGAAAACAAAAATTTTCTAACTTTTTGGGTCAAGTATAGGTAGGCTAAAGGCTTCCAAAAATTCTTAAAAAATATCTCGTTATCTAATCTTAATTCAAGGAATAATTATCGCCATTTTTTATGTCAAAAAAAGATCTAGGACACATAGCCCTCCAAGGAGCTCCCTAGGCTTAGTGGATTTCAGGGCAATTTTCGCGTTTTCATATTTTGGGTTTCGGATTTGGTTTTAGGATTCTTTACATCATTAAGAGGATATACAACATATCTAGACACCCTAAATTTAAACTCCAACTTCTTGAAGAGTTCGAGCGCGTCGACCAACATCCTTTCGATTTTTCGATTTCTCCGATTTTTTCGATCGCGGACGTCGTGCTCTAACCGACTTGGAACCTGAAAGATTTCTCAATGAAATATTAGTTCCATGTTTGTTATCATCAAAATCGAGATTAAAACCAAGGTTGAAAATATTAAGCCAACATATACTACAGAGCAAATTTACTGGATCGAAAATACCAAAATGAAACTTATATAACCAAAGTCCAAAAAATTAAAAATTTATAGGATCAAATATGCATTTCTCCTGAAAAAAATACATATCTTTATGGAAATTGATATGACTACAAATAAAATGTAATAATATGTTAAAAAGATAATTATAATAAATTAATATGAATCATGCTGATTCTTATGCATTTCTAAATTATAATAAGAAATCTAAATATGACATCTTATTTCACATTTGTATCCGTGTCGTATCAACAACATATTTTAATAAAAATTAATAATATTATATTTAATTAGAAAATTAATACAATAAAATAATAATTATATATAATAGGAGGTGGATGGATCAAATAAGATGAGAATCGATCGACATCTGCACCACATCCGCACAGATAAAGAATTTTAACATTCATATATGCATTCATATTTTTTTTTAATGATTAATTTATGCGATACAATGCAAATAATGATGCAGGTATAATTATAATCCTATAAATTCAAATAAAGAACACGAGTAATTCATAAGGGTGAGCGGGTTCGAATACTTTATATTTTTCATATCTACCCTAGAACATGTAAATAAACAGGTTCTATGGTACAGATTTCGAATATTGATTCCTGTTCTGGTTCTAGGTATCCAATGTGTTGGTCCCGAAATTTGAATCGATTTTAATCAATTCCTTAGGGTCTGTTTGGTTAGCGAAATCAGGTTTATTTTTATAGTTTTGGTTTCAATAAAATCAAAATTACTTACGAAAATGTGTTTGATTTTGCGTTTTCATGAAATCGAATCATAATCAGAATGAAAATGAAACTAATTTTTTAAATAAAATTGAAAACATCGTAATATTATTTTATGTGGTTTCGAAGCTATCTGTTTCGATATCAAAATACAGTGACAAACTGATTCTAAGTTTTTCTTAAGTTTTATATACGAGCTCTACCCGAATTTAATTCGGGACTACTGTAATCCTACTCCAATTGAGTAGGTTTCAATTGATTTTGGATCTACCTATAACCTGTATTTTTCATATATATCCTATAACATGTAAATAAATAAGTTCATATGATACAGATTTCGGATACCGATTCTTGTTCTAGCTCTAGGTATCCAATGTGCTAGTTTCGAAATTGGAATCAATTTAAATCGGTTCATTAAGTTTTATCTTGAGCTCTTCCCGAATTTAATTCAGGACTACTCTAATCCTACTCCGATTGGGTAGATTCCAACTAATTTTAGATTTATCCTATACATATGCACACCTGACACCCCTGGTAATTCAGGTAATAAACCCTAACCCTATAAATCAAATTTAAAAAAACAACGACAACGAGACAAGTCATATCGCTGATGGCAGCACCAAGATAGGAAAGTTAAACCACTCACGATACGTGCCAAATAATTTGGTAACACTTGTCCATGAAAAAAATCTCAATCCTTCACCAAATTAATTTACTAGTTCCTCATGGGACACATGCGGCAGAAATCAACATTAACATGAAAATAACACTACAATTAACTTGCTTGAGTAATAAACCCACATTAATTAAACATAGACACGTATGGCCAGAAGACTTGTCCTCTTTAATTATTTACTTTGATCTCTCTTCTTTTGATGGCTAATATATTAATTAATAAATATATAAATCAATCAACGCCTACCTCCTCCTCCTCCTCCTCTCTTCTTTTGATGAAGTGCTGTGCAACCTTTTGCCTTTTATGAGAGGCTAAGTGGAGAGGACATGTCTCGTCTCATTAAAATGCACGGCTCACCAAATTGATGATCGATCGAACTCGATCGCCTTCAATTGACGGCTTCAATCGATTGCCACATGAATTGGGGGACCGTCTATTAATTGCACTAAAACTTTGAATTTGATGGCCTTTTTGTGTGGTGGGTGTCGATTAAGACTAAGGAGACCAAATTGGACTCTAATTTTGGTTCAACTTCCTTCGTCCCAAAGTAATTGTGGTCCAATGTTATGTATGAATACCAACGGCTCGAATTTTATTCACGTAACGAAACTATTCGACTCCTTCAAATTATATGCCATTTATGATTTTATAAATATGATATGTAAAGGTATACTCTTGTATTCAACACAAAGAACATAAAATTGATCAACTCAGGGATGACAATGATTCGATTAATCACCTTTTTAGTGATTAATCGAAATCGAAACCGAGTATAAAATTCGCTAATCGAAATCGCTCGATTTCAGAAACCAATATCCGAAATCGAAATCAATTCATTATTGATTATTATCCCTAGGATAACCGGAATCGGGTTTAAGGTATAATGGGTAAACGAGTTTCGGGTGGCGAGTATAATGGGTAAATGAGTAACGAGTTTCGGGTGGCGTGTTTAGAGGTTTTGGGTTAAAAATATATATAATCGATAAACAAGTAACGAGTTTCGGGTTAAGAATATAGTTATAATAAGTTATTACCGGTTACAGTTATCAGTTAGTCGTAGTTAATCGGTAACCCGTTTAGACGGGTACTCGCGGGTATTTACTTGTTTATGACGAGTATAAGGGGGGGGGGGGGTAATTTTCTATCCGCGGGGATTTCGCGAGTAATTTTTCTTACCCGTTTATTATATGGGGCGAGTACGGGTATTATAGTACCTGTACCTGCGGGTACCCATTACTTGCGAGAATTAGTAAATTATAATATTATCCTTAATACATATACTAAAAAAAATCTAACCTAATTCAATATCCACATACTTTATGTTTTGAAACCTTATGATGATGTTGTTATCAAAATATTGTGTATTTATCAAAATGAAGTTATTATCAAAATACTTGAAGAGTTGAAGTGTTATTAAAATATTGTAATTTATATTTTCTTTAAGTGTCATGGGTATTCGCCAATACCTGTGGGTATTCGTCCCCCCGTGGGTAATTAAATGAGTACCTATTTTTGATATCCGCGGGGAATAAATAAGTAGCAGGTACCCGTTTATTTCGCGGGGTGGGTAAGCGGATAGGCACCCCCCGTACCCACCCCGCTGCGCCTTGCCCCGCCTTGTTGACATCCCTATCGGTAATCGAAATCGAAATATATAATCAATTTTGGTTATTGATTATCCGTGACTTAGTAATCAAAATCGAACCGATTAAAATCGGTTTTTGAATTTTACTAACCGAAATCGAATCGCAAATCCACTATTTGAAACTAAATTTTACAATTCGATTAATCGATTTCAATTGTCACCCCTAGATCGACTTGAATGTTCCTTGACTAGAGCATGTCTATAGTAAGCACCCTATTCCTTTCAAGTGTTTGTTTATCTAATTTGGGTCACATTTTGATTTAGAGAATTTAGAGAATTTAGAGAATTTGATTTTTCTGGTTGATCTTTAACAAAATTGATTGTAGTATTAATACGACATGTGAACGACCAATTATTTGATATAGTTGGCAATGGCACGCTCGATAGGAACAATTTTTTTTCACGCAATAATGTGATTATTGTTGTCATTTATTTGAATAAAATAATTTAAAATAAACAGTGGGAGGAGACAATGACCTAAATAAAGAGGTTTTTTGAAGCTTGGTAGTGGGGTGGTGTATTATTGGGGAGATGTCCTTCTCATTCATCAAACAAAAGGTCAAATTTTTTTCTCTTTTATTGTCCTTTTTACTCATTCCAATTATTTAGTCATGAACAACAATGTTGAAAATTGAACATGTAGGTGTCACAATGCACCTTCTATTGCATCTTTATGGACCCTTTTTAATTTTCTCTTTTTTCTTTTTGCCAAAACTTTTTATTGTGTCAAAACAATTAATCACTGCAGTCACACAGAACAATTACAACTGTCGACATTGCAAATGACCAAGGATGATATACTCAATTGTCTCATGTGTGGAAGTTGAGGAAGTTACCTATTAACTTTCCAAATATATATTTAAAAGTATCAAAAGAATGTTTGATTTACAATATAGTTAATTAATTAAAAGTGCAACGGTTGAGAGTTGATTCAAATTGTGTCTGAGCCGAATTCAACGAGCTTGATCAGATCCAAATCCGAGTTGTATTGATCAAAATATGTTTGAACCATGATTAACTAGGCATAATTAAAACCAATCCTATTTTTTTATCAAACCAGGCCTTGTGGCCCAGCTTTGGGTGTTCATGCCTGATAAGACCTTGCAGGTTAATAGGCCCAATCGAGCTTGATCTCTTACATTAAATCCATTCGGGTTGTTTTATGCATGCAGGGGCATTTTTTTCTGGAAGTTTACAATTTCGGCAGTATGACTGAAACCAATTCCTCGTGGGTCTCTCTCCTATCAGCCGATCCATCTTCATCTCCTTCGAAAACCCTTCTTGATTTTCTCTACACGCAATAGAGGAAAATGCCGGGAACATGGGACATCGAGATCGAAAATTTGGGGACCTCTACATCGCTCCTTGGACCAGCTCATCATCATAGCACAATCTCCTCATTGAATCGAATTTTTGGGAGTCAATCTCGGCTAAAGATCTCATCTCTATCAGCTATTTTTACAACGAAACTGCTGCCATTTTATTCGAACATCATCAATCTCGATGGCCCATTTTTCGGCAAACTTCTCAACTCATATCTCGGCATCTCCGGCCAACACTGAAATCTTCGACCAAGATCCACGGAACAACTGCCATGTTGGCCGATCTTCATGGCAGAAAAGGCAGCCCACACCTGTGTCTTCTATGGCAAATCGAGCACATGCGAGATAAGGAAGGAAAGCTAAGACATTTCTTGGCCAACGTTATCATCCAAAATCTAAGACATCTTGGAAAGGAAGATGACGAAGCATCACAGCTGAAATCTCGGCAACACCAAGGCTGTAATATTGCCAATCTATATATTGCGACATGGATTGAGAAGAAGATGAGAGGCAAAGGCCAGGCAATTAGGCACCTTTAAAGTTGCAGTTCTGGTTTTGGATTGTGCGTAACATACGACAACCTATAGAGACAGAAAGTACCAAGAGAGAGACGAAGGCTTGGACAGTGAGTATATCCAGAGCTATTTGACATATTCATCTTCTAGCTTGGAGGTTATGTTATTTGTTGCTTGATCATGTACTCATTGTATTGTCCTTTTGATATTAGTAAAGTTAGTCTCTTTCTTCTCCCCGTGAAGTGAACGTAGGAACGATACATGTTGTCTCTGAACCACGTTAATCATGCCTGTTCATTGAGTTATTTGTCGATTTTGGGCAGAAAATTCAGAAAATTTTCTAACAGTAACTTTCCATGAATTAACTTCCTACAACATGTTTCATTGATATAGATACTTCACATAAAGTAGACCAAATTATTAATATTATTATTCATTTAGATTTTTTTATTTTTTCATATATATAATATAATTAATATAAGTTTTGATATATAAAATTATATATTTCAGTATATATGAAATAAATTATTTGTAAATTAGTATTTTATCATGTATGTAAAAATATAAAATATTATATATCTAACCTAATAACTTAGTTATAAAAAATGAGATGGGTGACGGCGTAACATGCTGCAAGGGAGAACCAAAGTGAAAAAATGAGGATAAAATAATTTTTTTTCAAATATAATGCAGGAAGAATTAATTATCTAGGTTTATATTATTCAAATATTATAAAAAGGATTATATATAACATAAAATATTATAATTAATGTATTATCTAGGTTTATATTATTCAATTATTATTAAAAGGATTATATATAACATAAAATATTATAATTTATTTTTAAAATACTTAAGATATACTGTTTGCAAGGCCGGCCCATCCACTATGCCAACAAGGCAATTGCCTTAGGCCCAGGTGGATGGGCATGATGCATGCATATCAATTAATACATGTGAAAAAAATGGGAGAGGTGAGGCTATGATATTCCATGATGCATGTTTTTCAAATTTAATTTAAATAAGATAATTAAGTATTAAAGATCATTAATTATATGATTAGCATGATATTATATGATTTGATTAATTAATTAATTTGGGATGTAATTTAATTATTATTTGCATTACATTAATTATCCTTAGGTTAGGTTGTTCTATTATTTACTAATTATTTTTTATGATGAATTTGTGTGCATAATCAATTAATTTTCATATGTTGGAATTAAATAGACTCAATTCAACCTTATTATTCTGCAAAAAAAAAGTATTTTTATTACTTCACAAGTTATAGTTCTCTTTTAGAGGATTTTTAATTTTTAGGAAATGAAAAATAAAATAAAAGCATGCAAAGAGATGAACATAAGACATGTATTATTCAACAATTGTGAGATAATTGAATTCCGCCAAAGAATTCATTCATCGTCGGAATTAATACGTGGGCTGGAGGTCATGATTTGTGGGGATCATTAGATGTATCATGCTTGAAGTAATTACATATTACCCGAACGAAATTTTTGCCTCATCTTCGAACTTTTCATCTTCTTTATATTCGTCGGCTCCAAGCAACTAAGCCTCCAATAGTCGGTCGTTCACAATTCCAAATAAAAGCAATGTCCGACTTCCTCAAACACTCATCTCAAAAAGTTAAAAAAAATAAAATTTACATAAAAAATTATATTAATTTAATTTATTGAATAAATGAAAGGTCTCATCTTAAAATTTTGCCTTAGGTCATAATATTTCTTGGGCCGCCCCTGACTGTTTGGTTGGATGAATCAAATCATAAGAAATAGGAATAGACAAAGAATAGATATGTAATTATTGAAATAGATAATGAATCGTATAATTTGGTTTGGTTGATATTAAAAATTGATTAGGAATATGATTACCTTAATTGATTAGCATTAGGAATAAATAAAAAATAAAAAATAAAAAAAATCAAAATATCATTCTTAATATTGAATATACTTACTCAAACTATTATTTTGTATATAATTTATTCTAAAATAAGAATTGATGCAAAATAATTTTTTAACTAAGATATTATTTTGAGAATATAATAAATATAAATTATAAAATACTATAAAAATATTTGTTGGATTATGCAAAAATACTACAAACATTATGCAAAATAATTTTATTATAAAATACTAGTTGCTGAAATATAAAATTTAAATTAATATTGACGTAATTAAAGAAAACTTTATTTAGTTATTAATAATTTGTTCGATTGTTAATAAATCTAAAATACTAATTGTTGTAATTATTATGAACTATTCGAGAACCGCGTGTTGCGTAAATATATATAAATATAATTTTATTTAAATAATTATAAATAATTAAATACATTAAGTATAAATTTAATATTTTTATAAAATTATATATAATATTATATATATTCAAACGTGTATTGTCATTAGAATTAATGACATTATTTTTAATTAATAAAATACAGTCATTGTTTTTACTTAATACACTTGCTTCATAAAATAAAAAAACCTTTACAAAAATAAATCTACACAAATAAGTCTAAATTGCCATCAAAGACGTAATCCTAGATCTATTCTTGTGGATTTTGCAGCTTATATAAAGCATTATTAGCATTTTTTTTAACAATGCGATATTGAATTGAGCATATGCACTATATGAAAAGGATGATCATATACTCAATACATATATATAGGTGCTGAGGTGCATATATATATATATATATGCTTGTAAAATGATGCTCAATCTAATATTTCTGTTCATTCAAATGTTTATATGTATATATATAATTCATTTATATGTATATACTCACATTCTTGGTTGCAATGCTAAATGCTTGCTTGTGGCTAATGTTTGGATTACTGGTCTTTAACCTTTGAATCTCCTTCCTAGAATATATATACGATGATAATTAAATCACAAATATTAGTTTAAAATTAATTAATGAATGTTCTAATGTAAAATAGTTAAATAATACTCATTTTGATTTCATGCGTGTTAAATATTGACAATCACTTGATAAACTTGTTATATGCAGAAGGAGTAAATAATTAGTAGGACAATTAATTTATCTTAATTTATATTATGAAATGTTTCCATTAATTTTATATCCATCAAGAATAGGAATCAAATTGAATAATTTGAGCTGCTTAAAATGATAATTAGTAGCTGAAATACCAAGAGCATATATATACAATGGATTAAATATTATGAGTTTATTGCCATTAGTTTGATATATCAGTAATATTTAAGCGTAGAAGAAAAAAAGAATGTGAAAGTTAAGGAAAAGAAAAAAACAAAAAAAAACTAATCAAGTTTATGTCGAAATATATTTATAGTTTCATATATATACATCATTCACTTCAAGTTCTTTAATTATGAAATGATGTTTTTCAATATTTGTTTAGTAAGAGATGGTAAATATATATATAAATATGTAGAGATCAAGATGTTTATTATGGGGAAGGGGTAGCATATGTTGTTGATCATTATGCATGAAGGAGGTCATTGAAGTCCCATATTTTGACGATGATCTAAACTCCATTTGATTTTCATTCATGTTATACGAAGCCTACAATTTTAATGATTCTCTCGACCAAATTCAGTGAGGTATATATACATTTTGGTATGATTATGCATATAAAATAAAAATACATAAACCCATCCACATATATGTGTGGTGTAAAGATACTCATTTTATACCAAATTAAATGCACACATATATTCTACCTCATAAAATTAATTAGGACTTATAGGCTTGGATGAATCATATATATAGAAATATATATGAATTGTGTGTGTATATATATATATGTCGTCCAAAATAATTGAATAATTACATGATCAGATTGAAGATGCAAAGATCCACCAATATGCACAGAGAGTAAACTTGTGCAATGCCTCGCATTGTACAGTAACTATGTTGAATGGTATGTGGCATGGGACACTAAGATGCAATATCAAAAACCCATGCTTTATATTTTATTATAACTATAAATTTCATCTTATCTTCACAAATATTTATATAGGAGAATAGGAGAAGAGAGTTTGGTTGAAGGTTGGAAGAAGAAGAAGAAGAAGGAGGAGGAGGAGGAGAAGAAGAAGAAGAAGAAGAAGAAGAAGAAGGGAGTTTGGGTGAAGGTTGGAAGAAGAAGAAAATACAGGATTGGATGAAGGTTCGAAGAAGAAGAGAATGCAGGATTGTTTTCCTAAAAAAAAAGGTTGGAAGAAGAAATCATGCTTTATATTTAATCGATCATAACTATAAATTTCAGCTGCTGCACATTGGAATAGGAGTTTATGCTTTATATTTTATTATAACTATAAATTTCATCTTATCTTCACACATATTTATATAGGAGAATAGAAGAGGAAGAGGAAGAGGAAGAGGAATAATAATAATTTTAAATGATTCTAGGAGTGGTAATAGATTTTCTACATTCTGGTAATTAGTATGCATTAGTGGGAAGAAGAAAAACCCATAAATGATTCTAGAGTGGTAATAGATTTTCTATATGTCGGTAATTAGTATGCATTAATACCTATAAAGTTTTAGATGATTCTAGGAGTGTAACAGGTTTTCTACATGTTGGTAATTATTAGTATGCATTAGTGGCATCCGTAACCTCACTACTTGAAACAACTTTGAGAATTTGAAGTTGGATGAATTAGACTTAGATAAATAAATAATATAATGAACTTTTTCTGCATCAATTGCCCTAAACATTTATCTGACAATATAACAGTTGATATTGTGCTCTTTCCTAGCTTAACTTAAAAAAATGAACAAACTGAACATGAATGATAATAATTAGTTTTTTACTAAAAATTCTTTGTAGACAATTTTTGACCCCAAAACTCAATCAGTTTATCGATGTCTAAATGTGTCAAGTGATTATTTTCTTGACCATCACAAACGTCATTCGAAATTTTTATCTCTAATTAGCATTACATCAAGCATCATATAGGCAAAATTTACTCTTAGACAATTGAAATCGTTTGAGACAAATTGCATGCACGATCCAAACAAACAGTTGCACGAATTAGGAATAAAGCATTAAAGCCAAACCACACACATTAACCACGTACAGAGGAAAAAGGCACGGGGTACTTTGCGATCGGTCATCATCCGTCGGCTCGAGTGGGTGTTTTATTGGCTTGAACTCGCCATAAACCTCCACCTCATCATCCTCCCCTCCCTTTCCAAATCAGCATAAGCACCAGATTCATCTTCTTCCTCCTCACTAACCTGGTCCAAATTCTTATCCTACAGCACATGCAAAACCTCATTTTTTTTCGTCCAAATTAACACATCGGCAAGAACCAGATGTACATATTACATATATAGTATGCTAATTTTGTTCGGGTGACTGATCAATATTTTCAAAAACTTCAGTTGCTATGGGAAGGGCTCAATCTATATTTCTAAAGATACACATTTGCATATAGGAATTGTTGAAGAAAGTAAAGAGATATTTAAGCAATGGATCAATATCAGACAGAGGCAATCAATTGGATAAGTTTTTAAAATTAGTATTGAAGGAAGACAGAAAATAAGAGAACTTGAACATTTGTAATTAGAAGAAGAAGAAGTGCATGCAAAGGAAAAAATATAAAATTACACACGTGATTGATGCATGCACAGAAGAAATAGGAGAACACAGTAGACACACCGGTTTCAAGGTAGAAGAGAAATTAAAGATTTAAGAAAAAGAAGTTACTATGTGAGAGAGAGGTGGGAGAGATGATGAGATGTGAAAGAGAGAGGGGGAGATATGGGAAACGTGAGGGAGTGTGAAAGGGAGTGAGTGAAAAAAAATTATTAAAAATTTAAAAAACCTTTAATTTGACATGTCAGCAAATATGGCATGTGAAAGTGCCATGTGGCTCGTTTGCATTTTACTTTTAGTGTATATATATAGATTACAATGACATGATAGACAACACGATAAAACTTCATTTGAAATAAAGTAATAATATTATTCCTAACGTTGATCCATCAGGAATTGTTCCTCATGTATATTTATAAGAAAAAGGTAACTTTTTTAATCCTGATAATATTTTATATATTACCTAGAGATTTAGGATTCAAATCCTAGTATGATCATCTATTGTGATTTTTTATCTTTGTTAAAAAAAATAACTTTTTTACTTTTCTTGGTATTTTGGCTAAAGGGTTATACTGGGAAGGGTTATGGGTGAACGAGGAAAATAGGAATGGGTGCAACAGGCACCATCGATACTTCATGTGCCCCGCATTAAGATGCGTGTTGGGACGTGTGGCTGTACCGAAGTTTTTTCCAACATACCAGTAGTGGCGAATGTAGAACTTTAATCTAGGGGTCAAATTTAAAATATAAAAAATCTAGTATATATTATTTTAATCATTCAACTTCAAATTTTTAATTAAAATCACAACTTATAACTAGTAAATTTTTTTTATCTATGTGCATATTTTGAAAATACGGTTAAAGTCTTCAAAATAAAAAATAATTATTTTATTGCACTCTTGAAAGAGAATTCTTTCTCTTTCATCTCAATTATTCAAAGCATGCTAGCTATACCACAATATGGGCATCGCCTTGCTTACCTTGAGAGCCAATTAACTTTATGAAGCATACTATATGAAGAAAACTAAGAAACTAATAATATATTGATGAAATTATAAGTATATATAGATGATCGGTAAAATTTATTATTATCATATTTTGATTCTTAATTAAAATAGAATTCACAATCATGAATGAAGTACATTTTTTATTCATTTTCTAAATATTTTGTCGAGTACTTGATGAGCAAACTAATTATTCAATCATATATTAAATAGCTCATCTACATAAATTCACACAAGTTAATAATGTTACGCCTCGCCTACGTATTTCTCTAGATAAGGGACATCGCCTAGGGGTAACGCAACCAACAACCAAATAATTTTACACAAAGGTATATAAAAATCAATTGCAACAGAGTCAACACATAAAAGTTCTAATCAAAGACTAAACAATGTAACAACTAACAACTGAGTTCAACCATCAAACTGATGACAAATAAAAGAAACTAAGCAACAGATCACGCCTCCTCATCCAAGACTCTAGCAACCCAACAACGAACCACCATCATATACCTTATGATCCGAGGCAAATTAAACAACAATATCGAAAGAAGGCTGGGTAGGATTTTACAATATGCCTAGAGATAAGATAGACATCATTATGTCATGTTGCTAATGAATGCGACTGTACATACAATTCACCATGTCTATATGCTCCTATAATATATATCATGTCAATTAAAATATATCTAATGTCTACTTATGAATGCACGGTCATATATAGACTCAATCAAGAGCGTAGTGGATAATTGAGTTCCCCCCGCACTACCGCGCCTCGAGAGTGGCACATCAAGCCCACTTAAGCAAGAGGTGTGACTATCCCGAAGGATAGCTCGTCATTATCTCACACCTCGATGTCGCACACTCGCACCTCGTGTGATATTATCGTGATCACCGGTGTCACCGCCCATACACATCGGGCTAACAATAAAGAATATCTAGGGCTTTCGCCCAATAGTAGGTCATAATTTGCAACATGCCAATATACTCTCACAACTACAACAATTTAACAATATTTAGAGGATGCTATCAACAATGATATTAACTCATGAAATGTACATAACAACAACTAAATAATGATGCAACCAACATAAAATTCATCTATAGCATCATGAAATAAAGAATGCAATATATATCACTTGAATTCTGCAATACCAACTCTTATGCGTGCAACAACATGATTTCAATATGTACATGAGCCAACAATCATGCATAAGGAGTATCAACAACTATAGATAACAAATTCAATAGTAAAGAACAATAAGGTAAGCACTTCGATATAGGGTAACTAAACATGAGTTAGGACGAGATTCAACAATTTCTAAAGACATAAACAACCGTACAACCCTATAATGATATAATAAAAATAAAATTGTAATACCCAAAAATTTTAATAATAATATTTTATTCTTGAGCGGGGATCGTGGGCCCTAGTTAGCACAGATTGTCGGGAAGCTTCGGGATTATACGCAAGTTAGCATTTAATGTAGTAAAATTAAGAGAAATTTTATTTGCCTTATCCCCATGATCTAGCATGCTAGGATGATAGAGGGTCTCGAGGCAAATTTAGCGGTGCAATCGGATCTCGAATCGGAGTTAGAATATGTGAGTTATGGGTTGTTTAAGTCTGATAGCTTATGTAGGGGTGTTTGGGTCATTTGGACCTAATCGATGTCTATAAATTAGACCATGGGGTGTGTAGCCAGGGGTTTCTAGCCGCACGCCATCCGAGAGAAATGAGAGAGGAGAGAGAGGGCACCATCGAGGAGGAGGAGCCGCCGGAGCCGAATTTTTATGAATTCGTCGGTGTCGATCGGGGGAAGATCCTACGTGTCTTTTCCTTCCATTTTCTCTCCGTCCGATGAGTGGATTTAGACATTCTTTTCTCGAATGTTTGATTCATCTCGCTGTTCTCATGTCTCGGGATTTTTGTTGATTTTTAACGTGTTTTCTCGTATTGGATCGGAAGTCGAATCGGTGATTTCTTAATTAAACCTTATTATTTATCCCTTTTGGAATAAAATATTATTTTCTTTTTCTTTTTTTCTTCCCCTCTTCCTATTCACCTTGCCGGTCGGTGCCGCGGCGTTGCTCGGTGTGGCGTCGGTGCCACGCGCGGGCAGCCGCGTGAGGCGCTACCATCGCCGCGTGGTGGCGGCGGCACGTCGACAGACGCCGGCACGTCGGCAGGCGCCAGCGTCGGTGCCGATAGCGGTCGGGGAAGGGCGGCGGCGGCTGGGTTGGGGAGGAGGTGGGGAAGATGACCTAAGGAGATGAGATGAAATGGATGGTTGAGATTGATTTGGGTGAGATGGAGGGCTAGATTGAATTGGTTGAGATGAAGGGCAGAGATTTGATCTTGTGTGGATGTAAGGCTTAGGTTGCATCATGTAGATGGAGGGATGAGATTTCATCAGGTTAGATGTAAGGTTGTGATTACATCATGTAGATGAAGAGCTATGATTGCATCTGGTTAGATGGAGGGCTGTGATTGCATCTGGTTAGATGTAAGGCTGAGATTGCAACAAGTTAAATAGAGGGCTGTGATTGCATCATATTAGAGGGAAGGCTGTGATTTGATCCTGTTTAAATGAAGGGCTGAGATTTTATTACCGAGTTATTGATTGTAACACCGTTATATTTATTCATAGCAGTGATTTATTAAATAAATTAAGACATTTCTTTTATTATTCTAAATAATTATTTGGAGGCCTTAAAGTTAGCAAAATTATTCATGTTATATATGAATTTTCACTTAATCGACGTTCTGGATGCAATGCGAGGTCTGTTTCACCATCAGACATTTGGATTTCGAAAACAGTAGCTGGGCGTCGCCTTATTTTGCATGCCAAGCTGAAAAACTATATTTTATATATCAGTGATTTCTATGACGAGTCATTTTATCATGTTCCAGTTCATTGATTTATAGTTGGAGTTTCTTTTTGGCACTGCTTTATGATACACATGCATCTTTTCTTACAGTGTTATAAGTCTATTTTATGATTATTTATTTATGCTGAGTAATCATGATTTATGAGCACTATTTTTACATATATATTTGTATGTGATTGTGATGTATAGCAGGAAGAGGTGGAGGATGAGGTATGTACTTGACATACCCTTTATTACTCGTTGATAACACATATTGTTTATACTTATATACTTGCATGTGTGGTGTTGTGATGTGCTTGTTGCATTTCCCGGAAGCCTCACTGGTGAGGGGGGGGGGTATGCCCCAAAGAGATAGCGTTGGTCTTATTCCAGACGTCCGGCTGGTGAGGGGAGATCATACCCCAAAGAGACAGTTTGGAGACCCGAGCAGGTGAGGGAAACATATTCCCCAACAGGGTAGCTCGAAAGAGCTAGTGCCGGTGAGGGGAGGGCATGCCCCAAAGAGACGGCACTGAGCTGGGTCATAGTTCGGCGGCCACCCGTCTACCTACCCTATGTGGCTATGTAGGATTGACGAGTCCGGGGAGCATGCATATGATTGATGTGTTGCATAGCATGCATATGATTGAGGTGTTGCATTGCATGCATATGATTGATGTGTTACATTCTTCCTATTTTATTGCCATAGATATTTTATGCTTGTTGACGAATATTGACTTCGTGCATAGAGTTGGATGTATTATTGCTGGTTTCTTCTAACGTTGGTGTTACGCTATTTATATAGGCTATTTGGTGATTTTATGCATGATGATTGAGTTGGTGAATTGAGGACCGATCTACTCACTAAGTCCTAGTTGTACCTACCCTCATTACTATTGTTTTGCAACACCTGAGCTAGATCAGAGAGGTACCGAGGTGTAGTAGCGCGGCTGGTGGCGGCAGGACAGCGGATCTCGTGACATGTCGTGATCGAGGAGGATACCTGAGTCATTTTAGTGTCTCTTTGAGTTGTTGAGTCATGTTGACTCGGATCGTGGTTTCCGCATTTATTTTTATTTGGGGAGTCTTGTTTATTTATTTGAACTCCTTTTTAATAAACTTGTCCAGTGTGTTCATATTGAGTTTTGTTTGGTTTGGTTCGTGATGTCATGTCTTTTCTTTTCAAAAAAAAATCTTCTACTGTTCAGGTTATTGTTGTTTTGTTTGAGTTGAGTTAGACTTCGGGATACGTGGCGTATCTTGGCCGATCATATCGGATTTGGGGTGTGACAAAAATATTATTCACAACACAACATGAAAAATGAGGCCATGACCACCTACTATTTTCAAAATTGAGAAACTTTTTTGGAAAATAGACCTCGCCAAAAAAAATCAGGACGTCAAGTAGGTAAAGATTTATATATAATTTATATATTTTTGATAACCTCAAGGTCCCAAAGAACTTATAGAAGAAAGATCGAATTTCCTATAAATAAATTCTTTAAATAATACACTACTACAAACTAAGTATCACTGCACTGGATTAGTACTTTTGAGCTCGACCGGATTAGGCCCAGAAATGCCCACACTAAGGACATCCACGTCCTCATTAATTACAAGGGATTCTTCATTACGAGCCAAACATTCGGGATCAGCCTCGACCCATTCTGAGCAACATCCCTACGAGATTACCGGAGATACATTGCCAGGGGACTAGAGGTCATTTATTTATATAGAGTGGGAGGCGATTTCCCGGCAACGGTATAACGGCCAGCTAAACTAGGCCCGATCCCAGGCGATGGCTCGAGCTGGGATCAAAAACATTGCAGAGACTTGGGGATACGACCCCGAGTGGATTACTCCGGATGTTTGGGACCAGCTCGTGGAGCGATGATCGTTAGACCAGTGGCAGGAGGTATCCCGTTATGCGGGTAGAAATCACATGTTGGGGGGGGGGCGCCACACTGGCGGCACTGTCTCATTTGTAGTGCACGAGCGTCGTATGGGGGGACACCTGCGCTGCAATCATCATGATAATTATATTTGTTTTAATTATGCAATATTTATTTATGACTTAATTTTGTAATTTGAAAAAATACGAAACAAAATACAAACTCTTATAGGAGACCTACACTAAGACTATGAAGCAGTGCAGGGGCACCCCCGATGACTTTGATGCCCGAGCATGGGTCGATACCGCCAGTGGCTGGGACCACGGTCGCATTTATGGCTTCGCAGACAGTGGCCATGCGCGAGCCGTGCTAGGGCCACTTTAGGCACCGACTCCTCCGCTTGCTGGTGACCGGCCCTCCACATCCCGGTCTCAGGATCGGAGCCAGATAGCATCATTAGAGGATCAGGTTGCACGTTAGAGTTGGATGATGGAGTAGATACACGCCATGTTAAGGCATATCAGAGCTCAAACTAGCGTTGGCATCCCACCGACATCAAATCCATCATCCTCGACCCAATCCATGCCAGCCTACACTCAAGCACTGCAAACACCGCCGTTGACTTGACTTGTCTATGACTTGGATATTCACTACTATAATTGTCGCTGTCACCGACGGCTCATGCCGTTGCTGAACCATCGATGACGACTATCACAGATAGCTCGGGCCGTGGCAAAGAGTCGTCACTTATATGTGCATCTCAAATAATTTGTGATGGCCAGGGGGCAGGTGTCCCAAGTAATTATCAACGACAGCCGCGTGCGTTATCGCTGATTTAAACACATTAGTGACAACCGAGGCGACTGTCGCTGAAATTAAATTATCAGCCGCGGTTGGGAGCCATCGGTAATATTATTAACAATCGTGATATTTGGTGCTACTCAGGCCATCAGCCAGTTACGTTACACTTTCGGCGACGGCCTAATGACGGTCAACCGTAGGTAAGCCCTAGTGAAAGGCCATCAAGTATGCATTTTCTTTATAATATAAAATGCAGTTATTTGAGCACGCGTGTATCTTTTCGTACCCAAGACCTAATATCCTTATCAACTTTTTTGTCTTATAAAAAGTTAGCTCAAACTTATTATTTGGAGGTAGCATTCCATTGATAAAGCCTACAATTCGATCAAACGCAACCCGTTGATATTACAATCAGACTTGATATTCAAGAGTTGCATCATTGACGAAAATCTTGTATATTTAGGATAATTCTCATACAAAGGTTCATCGGCAGCTTTCAACATCTCAAAAAATTCTACAGCCTCCTTATTCGGCAATTCAATCTGTATCACAAGTTGTTCTTCAGTGACTTCAACTATCGTACTATCTGGTGGCACTGATGTTTCAGTAACTGATCGACTCAACATTATCATTTAAATGGAATTGACCGTCAAGACTATCCAGAACCATTGTTCTATGAGGATTATGTGGATTAGAAGAAGAAACAATGACACTAGAAGATTCACCATGAGTATGGACAACAGGATTTGAAAACATGATTGCTCGACGTCCCGACTTCACGTGACTCCCCGTGATAATTCCATACAAAATATCTTGGTGTGAATCCTTTTCTATATAGATGCATTGTGACAGTTTCCCAATCCAAAAATATTATGTTCGAATATTTTCGGCACAGACATCAGATTTGATCACCATTAACGAATTTTCGATTCAAGTAGGTGAAATTTAAGAAGCAAGTTACGCCTACTCGAAATTCATCCGTTATAGCTCCACGATGCGCCTACTCAAAATTCATCCGTTATAGCTCCACGATGAATTCGTTGGTACATCCAACCTCAATCGTCCGACATGTTCTGTCAAAAAGTTGGCAATATCTTCAATTAATGTCTTTAGGTGGGATAGTCCTACTCCATTTGGGATTCATATTGTTCATATTGCACTAAGTATTTCTTTTAGTCATTAACTTCATTCTAAATTTCGATAATATCTCCCTATAATTCTCCGAATACGTATATCATCTGAGCAAGTATCGGAGAACAAGAGAGATACAAGCCAAATTTTGAAAATGAATAATAATTAAAAGAAAAAAACTAACATACAACCCCCGAACGGATCTAAGGTTGTACGTCGTATAAATTGTCCAATTAGGGACAATTCAAGGGTTGTACGTTGTATAAAAGATCATCTACTTCGTTTACACAAACATACAACCCCCGACGGATCTAAGATTTTGCAAAATTATAACTTGACTCGTTGATGCATACGTAAAATGTATCAAACTCGTCATGATTAATTTATTTTCTAAATTTGTGGATGCTGGTGCGAGTCCGTAGTGGATGATTCCGGCACGAGTCCAAAATCGACGATTCTGGCGCGAGTCCAAAGTGGACGATTTCGGCGCGAGTCCATAGTAGACGATTTCAGTGCGAGTCCACAGTGCTCTTGACATGATTAAACTAATTAAAATAATCTAAACTAATCAAACTAATTAAACTAATCCAAATTAATTAAACTAATTAACTTTAATCATATAATCAAACAATGCAATACAACATTAATTAATTAATATACAATAATTAATAAAACAATTAATTAAAAAATTAGGGTTTAATATATCCCTAATTAAACTGTGATTAGGGTTTAACCCTAATAAAATATTAGGGATTAATCCCCTAATTCGAACAACAGTCGACAACTAGACTGTTGACTATTGTTTCATCAGGTTGGGGTCGAATCCTTCGACCCCAAATCCAGTGCCGGTGTCTACACGTCGGCGCCATTCTCCAGTGTCGACGCCGAAGAAAAAAGGGAGTTAGGGTCGACGGCGGAGATTACCTCACGATCGGCGGCATAGATGACAGAGGGTCAAAACTGACAGCGGGTGAAGACGAGCGACGAGGGCAGCGACGAGGCGCGGTAGCAACACGAATGGCGACGACAGCATCGACACCAGCGAGAGAGAAGAAGAGAAGGAGAAATAGGAAGGGTCGGACGCGAACGCAAATAAAAAGATTTATCACCGACGGCCCGTGGGCCCTCGCTAAGCTGTGACTATTACATTATTTTATTTTGCGCCCCGTGCGCGCCATCGGCTATGATTGACGACTGTAGGCGGTCGTATCCAAGTCGTGGCTGATTTTGTTACATCAACCACGGCCGCTGTGGGCGTCGAAAAGCTGTGGATATTTCTGACGGCCTAGATGGCCGTCGATGAGCCCCGATGCTGAAAACCATTATTCTAGTAGTGATTGTTTATGACTTGACTTGTGTTTTAATACTGTTGACTCTTACATATACTTCAGTTACGATGGTTTGATCTTATTGTGTTGATATGATAGTTTTGATTCGTATCATGTTGATACGATGCTTTTAATATGTATAGTTTTTATACGATTGTTGATAATTATAATATAAATACAATTATTTTGATGTATATCTGGGTGTATGTGTGTGGATGCGTGTATGGATGTGTGTATGGTAGGTGTGTGAGTTATGTATCAGGATTATATAAATGTATCAATGGAAATTTCTAATTTTTAAATTTTTCAGTTAGAGGTTAACAACATTAGCGACGGCTTACCAACAGTCATCCGTGTGAAAGCCGTCGCTAAAAGCATATCGTAATTCCTAGGCCGCATCCTTAAAGCCGTTGTTGATGACCTATAGCAACGATTCAGCAACAACTTTACCACAGGCGGATTGTTGTCGTTGATAACTATATCTGCAACATCTGCGTGGCCATTGTTGTGGCTGTGGTTGATAATGATATCAACAACGACGGATGGTGTCGTTGCTGATATATTAACAGCAACAGTCGTGTCCGTTGTTGCTAAGTTATCAACGACGATGTTATTTGCCACGACTTTGTTGTAACGGGCCGGGTCGTCACTCGCCGTTGGTGATGGTCTTCACCAACGGCTCACACACGGAGCCAGTCGTCGGTGAATGTCACAATTCTAATAGTGTACCTCCACCTCGAACAAACTCCGACTTGAGTGTCGGAGTGTGTTTTGCAGCCCCCCCTCCGCCGGAGTTGCAGCTCACCAAGAGACATATCAGATCGGGCCGCATCACTTCGACTTTAGGCAGGAACAACTAGAAATATAATACCAATAACAACAACTATATCACCCATAATCAACTTATAACACTGGTAAAAAAAATGAATATATCACTAATTTAAAATAATAACACTATAATAACATTATAATCCGGTCGATTGGGAGTCGCGGGGGACCAACCGCCGACCACAAGTGGTGCATTGTCGCCACCATGTAGTGGCACCGCCAGATTCGCTATGCGTGGCTGCCCGTGAGTCAGGTTGCAACGCCCAGCACGGGCCATGGCAGCCCTACACGCAAGGCAGCGACGCCTCGTCGGGCGCTGCTGCTCGTAGCAGCCAGCGTCGGCTGCGAAGCGATCTAACGGGGCTGCGTCGAGTGTAACCGAGCCAGGCGCTACTACGCCTAGCAACGGTGGCCAGGCCCGGCGCTGCCACGTATGCAACGCCGCTTGCTACACTCAGCGACAGCAACGATCGTCGACTGCAACACAACTCCACATGAAGAAGACGACGCAAATCGACGCGGAAAATTCCAGCAATGCTTTGACGAAATTCTAGAAAAAGTACACGAAATTCCATATTGAAAACGTCAATGAAAATTCACTATTGCAATCTTATCCCAACAAGTATTGGTACCCTAAACGAAGGACAAAGATTTGGTAAAGAATCCTATATGATTCGAAGGTCCTATGCTCCATCAACGATCCATTCGACGATCTGCCACCGTCGCGTGCTCCCCCTCTCCTCGATCCTCGTCGGGTGCAACTACGAAGAAAAAGAGGATTATGGCAGATTTTATAAGTGTTTAGCCTCTAATTTTATGTAAAAAACCCCGAAGGAAGATTTTTGTAGTTTAGTCCCTCGTCTAAAATTTTAATACTTCAGGGGCTTAACAAATTAATAAGATGAGTATGAATTATAGCATACAAATTAAGATGTATTCAAAATAAAATCAACATTAGTGCTTTAATTAGAAGTAAGAAAAATTTGAACTTATCGATCATAGAAATTAGTGGTGAAAATTTTGGACTTAAGTTAAAAATTAATAAAGAATGATTTAATTTTTTTTTTAAAAAATAATTTTATATTCAATCATTAAGAAAAATAAATATATAATATACATAAAAAAAACTAAAGATGAGATTTGAAACTAGGACCTCTGAGCAAAACACTAGCACTAACTATTAAACTGAATAGATATGAGATTTGAAGCTAGGACCTCTGAGCAAAACACTAGCACTAACTATTAAACTGAATAGATTGACTAAAATATTTAAACTTGATAAAATTTATGCAACTTAATCTTATATTTTCTAGAAAACTATCAAATTAACTTTAACATTTAATTTTTTGATAAAATTTCAAGGGACCCTTGACCTAGTGTGAATCCGCACCGGCACATTGTTTTGTTTTAATTAGTTATTTTTTCCTTCGTTAACAACCGTTATTAATTTCCTCTTTTAACCTAATTACCCTGTTAAGAGCCCCTGCACGCTGAAAGCAAAACTGGGCGTACGCGCATGAATGCAACAAACTTCTAAGATTTCGATGTCAAACCAATATAATTTTTCGATCCCAACATCAGCCAATATATACATATCAACGCCAATAAAAGTGATGAAAGAGAGAGCATAACAATTCAATGACAATAATCGATACAGACGTAGCGTACGGAGGATTTTAAAAATGAGAAATATAAAGAAATTTAAAATTAAAATTATTATGTTTAGTTATAATTTGGAGGTGCGGAGGCTTGCCCCCGCGATACGGTATAATATAATTATATAAAAATACTTTTAACATAAGATAATCAAAATATATAGATCAACGAATGAGAAACAAATAAAAATAATATTTCATAATAAATAAAAATCATTCAATCAAAGTAATATTTAGTTTTGAGCAGAATTATTTACCTTATAAAATTGGAGTTATATTCACCAAATCAAGAACTATACGATTGTTTAAACCACTTGAAGCTACTCGTTAATAAAGAAATAACATGTATTATTTTCTTTAAAATAAGTAATAACACAAATTCAATAATTTATATATAGAAAATTAAATTATATTAATTTTAAAATAAATATAAAATTAGAATTAACAATAAAAATTAAAATATAAAAGTACTTTCTATTTTTTTTTGAAAAAAATGGGGGACAAAATGACAAAATGTCCCCCATTTATTGAGCTGGATACGCCACTGGATACAGACAAATCGACGCCCGAGGAGGCGTCAAAATGATGAACATATTGGTGCCTGTCACAGGCGTCAAATTTTTTTTTTAAAAAAAAATAAAATCTTACATATCGGTGCCTGTCAGGATCGAGATTAATATTAATATCAGGGAGGCATTCGCTTAGTTAAAATTAGGGTAAATTATACGGAATCCTCCTCGACTATAGTTATTGTGCGCAAAGCCCACATCGACTACACTTTTGGTTCGAAAAGCTCTCATCCGTTAGTTCGCCTGTTAGTCACTTAACGATAAAAGTCACTCGTGCATAAAAACCCCCTCCGACCCCTTCGATATCCCCCCCCGGACCCCTTCGACTCTCCACCCCAGCGACATTGGCGACCATGGCGATTGAACCCTATGTTGGCGAAATGGCGACACTAGAGGGAGGGTGAATAGTGTGTTTACTAAACGATTCGCTTAAATTCAATTTTAATCGGTTACTTAACTCGATTAGGCAAGATGCAATTATGAGATGGAATGCAGAAGCAAGATATAGCAATTAAGCACATACAATTTAAAATAATGCAAACACGATATTTATAGTGGTTCGGCCCCAATGCCAACTCAACTACCTAAGCACCCCACTTAGGATTTCCAAACTAGATTTTACTAGATTAATTAGTTTCCCTTACAACGAGGACTTTTTCCCGGAAAGACTCCGCTCTCCAACCGAAGACACTTTCACACCCAAAAGCATCTCGCTTTCCTACCGAGAGCTCTTTCCTACCTTAACCTAAGGGACAACTAAAACTAATCCTAGTAAGTGCTAAGTTTACACAAGTGATTTTACTCCTTTTCACCAAGGATACCACTTCACACAACAAGACCTAACACCCAGGTCTTCACAAACACAAATTTAAGAAATAATTAACAATTAAAAATACAACGGAAAGAGCTAAAAGTGGAACCAAGTGTTCGTGCTCTTTTCCAAGCCTTGAATCCTCCAACTCGTCAAGTCGTGAAGCTTCAACAATTTCCGAGTTGAGGCAACAGCAGGCGGCGCTCGAAGAAGAAGAACTCGACAGAGGAATAGGGCGCGCTGCAATCACTTTTTGGAAGGCTCGAATCTTCCTTTTAGATTCTCAATAATCACTGTGGGAATCAAGGAAGAAGCCTTAAAATAATCATATGAGGTTATATTTATACCCTCGTGAAGCAACGGCTGTTCAACGGATAAAAATCTATCTGTTACAGCTACCGATCGAAGCGTCGATTGAAGCATCGGTCGATCGGTCCTTCGATCGCTTATTTTTTCCCTGTGGTCGGTCGATCGCCGGGTCGACCGCCAGACGCAGATCGCGCGATCCGCGATCTTCGGTCGATCGATGTGATCCGCGTCTACGCCTTTCAACTGGTCAGTCGAACGATTGGTTGACCGCTGCTCTTTGCCTATTTTTGCCGCCATTCAGTCGACCGAAATTGGTCTGGACTGGGCAGACTGGGTCTCTGCTTGGGTTTTCTGCTTCCGTTTTCACCACTACATCTACTTATATAAGGATTATACCCTATTTGAGTTCAATAAAAATATCTAAAAAATCAAAATCCCTAAGGATCAAAATCTAGTTCTTGGGATCTAGTATAAAACGAAATTTTTCTAATTTTCAGGGTCAAGTATGGGTATGTTAGAGGCTTCCAAAAATTCCTTAAAAAAACCTCGCTATCTAGTTTTGACCCAAGGAACAATTACCGTCATTTTTTATCTCAAGAAACTATCTAAGTCATATAGCTCTCCAAGGAGCTCCCTAGTCTTAGTGAATTTTAGGGCGGTCCCGGAATTTCATGATTTGGGGTTCGGAATAGGTTTTTGGGTTCTTATGCATTATGATGAGGAATTACAATATATCTAGACACCCTAAACCTAAACTCCCTTTCTTGAAGATTCTCAAGCGCCAACGAGCATCCTTGTCGATTTATCCGATTTCTCCGATCGCGGATGTCGCGCGCTAATTGATTTGGAACCTAAAAGATATTCTAAATGAAATCATTAGTCACATGTTTGTTATCATCAAAACCATCAAAACTGAGATTAAGACTAAGGTTGAAACCCAAAGCCAACACCCTAATCGTCCAAATCAAGAGCCAAATACCGAACTTTTTAATCAACGAGGAACCATAATCGTCCACAGAAGGAAGACGCCAAAGATCCAGTTGGTGGAACATGGCAAATAGCGACACTATATAAGTTTTAGGGCTTTTTAAGTTTTAGATTAGCTTTGAGATTATCACATCAAATATCCAGTTTAGAGCATTGAGATTGTTTACTTTCATTGTTTAGTGCATTGAGATTAGGGCATTTTTGCTGCATTGTTTCTAGATTGCTTTACTGGTGCATTTTTATAGTTTACTGTATTGTTTAGGGCATTGTTTATTGTATTGTTTAGTGATTGTTAACTTCAATTTTAAATAGTTTAGTTTAGTTTACTGATTGTAAGATATTGTTTCATTGTTAACTTCAATGCAAAAGATAATGTGAGGTTACAACATCGTTCTTTTTGTCAGTGTTTTTTGTTTCATGTTCTTGGTATGATATTGCATTGTCATATGGGTGGGATTAATACATTTTTCAGGTTAATTTTACCCCATTCCAGAGGGGACAATTTCCTTGAACTTGTACATGGGTGAAGAGATTGTTTTGAGGCCAAAGCCTCAATATAAAGGTGGGAAAACCAAGAAACTATGGTATGATCCTGATTTATTATCCACCACACACCTTGCAAGAGATGTGGAGAAAGTTTATGACTACCCAAATGCAACACATTTCTAGTGGAAGTTTGGGGATGAGCCTTTTGATGTACTTAGACCTTTCTTAGGTAATAAGGATGTTTTGAATGTGCTGAAAGGACTACAGGGGAACAACAATAGAAGATTGGATATTCTTGTAGAACATAGGGTTGATGACCCCATTACTGTACCTCAGGCTCAGGAACCACCTAATACTGTACCCCTGGGTCAGGAACCACCACAGGCAACACCTGCAACACAAGCAACACAGGCAAGCACACAAGCTGAGAGTTCATCTAAAAAAAGAATTAAAAAACTAGAGGATTGAGCAAGAAGTCAGTTAAGATCCCAAGGAAGGGTATGAAGATTAAGATGACAGTGAAAAAGACACAAAAAAGGAAGGAACCTGCACAAAGTGAAGAAGAAGTGAACCTGGATGGTTGAGACTTCCCTGACAGTGAAGATGATGTTCCTGATATATTCTTTGATCACAATTCCACATTGGTTAAAGAAGAAGTTATTGACATATTCAATGATAAGAAAGAGTATGTGAATGATAGAAAAAAAGAACCAAGTGATGAGAGTGAATATGAACCAAGTGATCAATTGGATACTGCTAGTGAGAGTGAGAATGAGCAGAGAAATAAAAAGAAAAGGAAGAAGCAAAAGTTTGCAACTATCAATGAGAAGACAGATTTTCATGGAAGGGTTGTGCTGACAGTGAGAATGTGTTTCGATTATTTTAAAGTGTGCATATCGGCACTCAAAAAATATGTAATACAGAGAGGGATTGATTTTGTATTCATCAAGAATGAAAGGAGAAGGATAACCATTGCATGCAAGAGGGGCTATGGATGAAAGGTTCATGCATCCCTCTCCCATAAGAATGAGACTTTTCAAATCAAGACATGGACAAATATGGAACACAAGAATTGTGGATGATAATTTGAAAATACCAAGGCTGATTCAAATTGGTTAACAGAGGAGTATTTGGAGCACATTAGAGACCAACCTCATTAGGATAATAAAGCTTTTCAAAATAAAGTGCACAGGGATCATAAAGTGACTATGTCTAGATACCAGTGTTATAGGGCAAAGCAAAAGGCAATGTTGAAGCCACAAGGAAAGACCGCTTAACAATTTAAAAAGTTATGAGATTATAGTGCCGCTGTAAAGTACAATCCTAGCAATAATTGCAAGGTAGATCTCAACAATGGCTTGTTCAAGAGATTTTTATGTATGCTTAGATGCATTGAAGACTAAGTTCAAAGCTGCTTGTAGGCCCATCATTTGCATAGATGAGTGTTTCTTAAAGGGGCTTTATGGAGGATAGTTGCTGTGTGCAATAGCAAAGGATGATAATGACAATATGTATCTCATTGCATGGGTTGCAGTGGAGGTTGAGTGTTATGACAGTTGGAAGTGATTCTTGTATTATCTACTTGAAGATATAGGTTCAATTGAAGAGAATGACTAGACTTTTATATCAGATCAACAAAAGGTAAGTATTATAGACTAGTTCCTGTTATGTGGTTCCTGTTAAGTGTTTTATTATTTAGGGGGGTCTTGCGCACACAACTATAGTTTAATTATTATGTGTTTTTATTGTTTAATTACCTCTCCAAATATATGTAATAGGGTTTGGAATCAGTGTTGGAGGAGTTAGGGGCTGATCATAGAATCTGTGTAAGGCATTTATATGCCAACTTTAAGAAGAGTCATCCTGGCAAGACTTTAAAGGATGAGCTCTGGAATGTAGCAAGGACAATAACATTTAATAGTTTCAAGGCTTGCATGGAAAGAATCAAGAATATAGACCAATCTGCATATGATTGGTTGATGAGAAAACCTCCAAGAAAGTGGTCTAGACATGCCTTTAGAGAAAGAACCAAGAGTGATATGCTATTGAATAATATTGCAGAGACGTTTAATGGATTCATACTAGAGGCACATGACAAGCCAATATTGACTATGTGTGAGATGATTAGAAGGATGTTGATGAAGAGGCTAATTGCTAAGAAGGAGTGTATGATAAATTATCCTGGTCCAATAACTCTACGTCTTCAGTTGAAATTAGAGTCAGCAAAAAGGGATGCTCCCCTATCCATAATAGCTTACTGTGGAAACCTTCTTATTTGAAGCAAATCATGTGACAGATGGACAAAAGGTAGTCGATCTCAAACAGATAATATGCAGTTGTGAGAAATGACAACTTACTGGCATTCCATGTGGGCATGCAATTTCTTATATATACAGGTTGGTTTTGACATTTTTTCCTTGTATTTATTATTAACTTTGATTGTTATGTTTATTAACTTGATTTTTTCAATGGTATTGATAGTGTTGGGGACAAACCTGAAAATTATGTACATCGATGGTATTCCAAAGACATATTTATGAAGGCATACTCAACATTTATAAAATCAATTCCAGACGAAGAAGATTGGCCACATGAGGATCATGCACCCATTGGTCCTCCAACATGTAATGTACTGCCAGGGAGACCAAGAAAACAAAGAAAGATGGCAGCAGATGAACCTATCAATCCTCACAATGTTACTAGAAAATGACAAACCCTTAAGTGTGGGTATTGTGGACAACCAGAGCATAATAATAGAAGATGCAAACCATCATCTTCAACCAGTACAAACCCCAACCAGATAAGGGGAAGGAGAAATACTACATCTTTAGCTCAATCATCATCAGCTCCACCTTTTAGCAAGTCTCAGCCATATTCAGCTAGGCCAATCAGCATGTCTCAGCCATCTTCAGGTGAGCCAAGCTCTCAACCATCATTAAGGATGTCTCAGCCATCATTCAGAATGTCTCAGCAACCTTTCAGCATGTCTCAACCAACATCATCAGCATTTGACACCTTTCAGCACCAACAACCATTTAGCATGTCTCAGCCAACAAATTTTGGGACAGTTCAGCCAACAAACCTTGGGACAACTCATAGAATGAAGAAAAAAATATGTGCTAGAAAGATGACCAAGATATAAATATTTGTATACTATTTTCAGCTTGGTGGATCATGTTGTAAACTAAATGTCACTTAGTGGATCATGGTGCAAACTGAATGTTTCAACTTTTTTATTTTAGTATGGTGTAAACTGAATATTAATGTTTTTTTTATTTAAGTATGGTGTAAACTGAATGTTTCAGTATTATGTGAATGATATAAACAGTATTATGTGAATTAGTGTGAATGATGTTTCAGTTATGCGTATTAACAATATTATGTATATTAGTGGATTCACATTAGAAAAATTGATACTAGTATTATGAATGATGTTATGTGTATGAATGATGTTTGTGTATTCAAACTGATACAAATTAAGTGATAATTCAAAGAGTCTGATACATATATGATAAAGTGCAATTTTAAATTCTCTGTCCTTCCTAGATTCAATAATAGATTATAATATCTTATTTGAAAGATAAACCTACAACAAAAGCAATGAAAACAAAGACTACAACTACAATTGATAGCAGCTTAAATTCTCTATCCTTCCCAGATTTAATCTGCAGTATTAATTCTTTGTTCTTTATCTCTAATTGCGCGATGTAACTCATCAATCTTCGCGATCAAAGCATTGTTTTATTGAGTTAAAACTATATATATTCCTTTTAAGCGGATCTTCAAATGTGACATTGCGATCTTCCAACTTTGAGCATTTCTTGGGAGGGTCTACCCATTCGAAGTAACTACAATGTGGACCACCAATCTATACATGTAGCAATTTAAAATTAGGGATTTAACTGAGATTGATTCAAAATTAGGAATTTAAACGCTAATCAATTTTGCGGGACATCCAAAAAATCGCCTTCCTGCGTTGGCGTCAGTGCTTGTAGTCTTCAATGAAAAAATCATTCCACAGTAACAATACCTCACAACCAACCTATTGCTACTGCCTGAGCTGCTGCTTGCACTAGTGGAGCCTGAAGTTCGCATCTTCCCCAGCAGATCCTTGGCGTCTTCCTTCTGTGGACGATTAGGGTTCCTCGTTGATTAAAAAATCCGGCGTTTGGCTCTTGATTTGAATGATTAGGGTTCAATCGCCATGGTCGCCAATGTCGATGGGGTGGAGAGTTGAAATTGTTGGAGGGGGGGTTTCCACACGGGGTACTTTTAAAGTTAATTTATATCGAAGGGGTCAGAGGGGGGTTTTCCGCACAAGTGACTTTTACCGTTAAGTGACTAACGGGCGGGCTAACGGATGAGAGCTTTGCGAATCAAAAGTATAGTCGAGGGGAGCTCCGTGCACACTTTGTACTTTAGGTAGTCTTTGTGCACAATGACTATAGTCGAGGGGGGTTCCGTGTAATTTACTCGTAAAATTAATATACTCATCAAATTAAGCCAACAACACGGTGTCTATATAGAGAGAGCATTTAGGCAATAAGGAATTGACTTGGAAAGAGACCGAGAGATGGAAAACCACTCTTTGTCATTGTTGGCGACGATGAAGCAGGTGAGGAGGCTGGCGGTGGAGACGTCGTGCTGCAGCAGGGTGGGGCTGAAGCGAGGGCCTTGGAGCCCGGAGGAGGACGAGGTCCTCGCAAGCTTCATGCAGCGGGAGGGCGAGGGCCAATGGCGGACGCTGTCGATGCACGCCGGTCTCCACCATTGCTGCAAGAGCTGCCGCCTCCGCTGGATGAACTACCTCCGCCCCTCCATCAAGCGCGGCCACATCACCACTGACGAGGAAGAACTCATTCTCCGTCTCCACCGCCTTCTCGGCAACCGGCACGTCTCTTTCTCTCTCTAAATATTATCAGTATTAGTTTGATTATATTAGGATGCTCGATTAAGTAGGTGGTCGCTGATATCTAGAAGAATCCCAGGGAGGACAGACAACGAGATCAAAAACTACTGGAAGACTCACCTGAGCAAGAAGCTAATCAAGCAAGGCATCGATCCACGCACCCACAAGCCCTTCGCCTCCTCCTCCTCCACTACCCCTGACTATCCCGCTGTGAACCCTAATCCCATAGCTAAGGAAGCGATCGTCGGAGCCACCGGAGAAGATGACCATTTCAGATGCTCCGATGACCTAAATTTCCTCAGCGAATGGTTCGCAGAAGTAAACCAAGCTGGCGATGAACTCTTCTCTGGATTAATCTTTGATTCGTTCTCCAACCACGTCGACGACATTATTTTGATGCAAGAGCAGACTAATAATAGTTGTAGTGCATGGTTTGATTTTGAAAGCAGTCTTTGAGAAGATGACTTCGGTACTGCTTATCCGGTCAATTTGGATGCAAGATTTCAAAAAAAACTTATAAATCTATATGAACGAGTGGATATGGACTTTAAGCGATTGGACATGAATAAAAAATAAATAGATATGTCTATATATATTTCTTTTTTATCCATATTTATATATTCATTCTTTTTCTTCGGTCGCTTAAAGCCCGTATCCAGGAGATTCCATAGATCATGCGGCCTGAATAAATTAATTAGTTCCAAATTTTTTTTCTATATATATATAGCAAATATCAAATCTAGAGGTTTTTTCTTTCATTTAATGGTATGAATTGTTATTTTCAGATAAACTATTTTTTATGCGCGCATGAATGAAGTTCTCTCTACATATTCTCTACATATTCGAAAAGAAAGAAAGATGGTAGGTGGACGAGACCACCCGGTAATGATTTATTTAACTGTTAATATGGACGTAGTAAATATGTTAGGTGTGGTGGGTTGCTAACATATTAATTTTACTTTTTTGCTGTAATTTGAGTTGTTGACGTATGATGGATAGGGACCACAATTATGTTAATTAGGTGAGGTAGATTGCTATCGTGTTAATTTTATTTTTATTATAATTAATTTGAGTTGGTGATTGGGTGGTTGATCCACGTCAGCAGCATCACGTCAGCAATTAAACGAAAAAACTAATATTAGGTTAACAGTTAGATATTATTGAAACGAAATCAAAATTAAAGCATATTAATTATTGATATAAATAAAAACTTGAAATATAATTAGAAAAAGATTTAAAGTTCACTGTACACAGTATAATTAACCTTTTTTAAAGAACGAATGAACGAATGAACGAATTTAGATAATCTTGATTTCTTAATTATCAAATATTATTACTAGCTATATGATTCTCGAAATAAAGTCAAATACGAACAGAAGAATTCTTGAGAGCCAAATTCGACGTATAAGTGAAGCATGATCTGCAGTTTTATAATTTGCATGACTTTACACGTACGTAGTTCAATTCCTTGTGCAAAATTAACAAGTAAGAAATCAAACATATATGTTAATCAGATAATTAATTAAATTGTACTCGATCGCTTCCAGAAGTAGCTCTTAAATGTCTTAATGACTATATTTGGTGATCTTTCTACTCATACAAATAGTATATATTTGAAATATGTAATACGTACTCCCACTAATCCACTACTTAGGAAGTTCAAATTTGATCCTATAGATTTCTAATTTTTTAAAGTTTAATCTTATAAAGTTCATTTTAATATTTTTAGTCATATAAGTTTATCCCGTAGTATATATTTGGTCATATTCGTGATAATCCATTAACTCTCCGCCAATGTGGACTAACGTCGTTTATACACATTGACATATTTGGTCTTGTAAGTTTCATTTCAAAATTTTTAATACTATATGTTTGTCGCGTAGTACATATTTAGTCTTATATATTTACCATATAGTACGAATTTGATCTAATATATTTGTCTCGTAGCACAAATTTAATCATATTCGTGATGGTTAATTAACTCTCCGTCCACAAAATAATAAACGGCGTTTATTTTCGAGAAACGGAGAAGGAAAAATGGGGAAGAGATATAACAAAATGTAGAAGAAGAGGTTTTGGAGTTTATTTTCGACTTGAACTAGTCACTGGTCAAAAATCTACATGAATGAGGATGGAAAAAATGTCGAGCAGTGAATGTTAGTGCAGGCAAAACATAGACGATCAAAAAATTTGTGTTCATTATATTATTTTATCAAAATAGTAAATTATTCAATAAAATATAAAAGTTTTCAACTGTCTTAAATTAAATACATATATATCACCCTAAATTAAACGCTAGGGGATATATATATTTGATTTTAGATCGTAATATTTGATTTCAGATCTTGTAATTTTTGAAATCGAAATTATGATTCCAGTAAATTGCTGTAAATATAATAATATAAAGTACTACGGCTCAAAATTGTTGAGAACATCTAAAACAAATAAATTTTCACGAGGTACTTTCCCTTATGAGTGGAACTCCTCATTCAATGTTGCTGATGCTCCATATATTAAAACATGGACGAACCTGCCTATATGCGCGTGTATATATATAATTTTAATTTTATATCATAATTAATTTAATACCACATATAATTAAAAAATATTAAATACATATTATAAAAATAAAATATTTCTAAATAAAATATATTAAAGTTTCTATGAATTAATAAATAAAAAAAATAAATTACAATTTGCTCGGACTAGCAAATTAGTGAATCAAAACTTCACCAAGTTGATTAGGAATCAAAATTTGAAATTAAATACTGTATGTAATAAAAAGATTGAAAAATGAAAATGTTAAAATTAGAATTTATTTTACAGAGTTATTCAAAATAGAAAAAAAAATACAAATTAATAATATTAATATGTATTTTTATTTTGTACTCATTCATTCTTCTATACTACTAAAAAAAAAATATCAATTTTTTTTTGCCAATACTAATATTAATTATTAATTAAGTTTCAAATAATGAAAATTTATTTAATGTTATATAATTTAATTTAACTTGCAAACGAACCAATAAATAAGAAATGACAATATTCCTAATTTATCACTTTTGTGTTTATATATACATGGAGATTGGAGAGTGTGCATGCATGTGGAGTAACCATCTTCTCAAATATATTTATTTCGATCCATTTTTTTAATCATTGATTCAACTTTAAGATTCATACACGGTGATGATTTTTGAGACTACTTGAACTTGATGATGAACATTCTGCTTGATATTGATATCAATGATGAAATCCTTTGCATAAATTTTAAAATTGAATCATCAACTTAAAAAAATAAGGTGGAGAGAAATTAATATAACCACTATCATATATAATCAATTTATAGATCACAAAAATTTAAACTTTAAATAATAAAATGTCATGATTAATAAATTAGTATATTCAAAATGATAGTTTCTGACATTCAAACTAAATAAAAGCATATCAAATGTTGAAGAAGAACACATCATCTTCGTGATCCAAAAAAAAATTCTTATATAACAAATTGGTTTACTCCTTAACTCATTTCTTATATAACGGACAAGTGAGCCGTTGCGGATGATAACTTATTAGCAACGGCTTTCTAACGGGCGAGTGAGTCGTTGCTGATAAGTTTATATAGGGCACGCGGTCGCGCCCGACCCTTCTTCCTCCCGCCGCTGCCGACGCCGACAACGCCAACTCTTCCTCCTCCCGCTGCCGACGCCGACATTTTCAGGTATACCTCGCCGGCCGGCCGTCTCTTCCCGTTGCGGCCGGCGGGAAATCCGACCGAAACCCTAAAAATAGGGTTTCGGCCGATGGTCGCCGCCGGACCTTGTACAGTGGTCGGACAGTGTGTCCGGCCACTGTACGCCGGCGCCGGAGTCCACCTGACTCCGGCGCCGGAATTTGTAGATTAATATATAATTTTTTATTGTTTTTTAATTGTTAATTAATTATTTAATTAATTATTTAATTTGTTAGATTAATTAGTAGGGTTTAGATTAATTTCGGAATTGTCCAATTCGGACGCGCGCCGGAATCGTCCACTTCGGACGCGCGCCAGAATCGTCCACTTCGGACGTGCGCCGGAATCGTCCAATATGGACTCGAACTGTCTCAAAATATTTAGAAAATAATCATGCATCCGACGAGTTCATATGTTTCACGTACGCATCGACGAGTCGGATATGATTTAGCAAAACCTTAGATCCGTTCGGGGATTGTATGTTCGTATAAAAGAAGTAGATGATCTTTTATACGACGTACAATTCTTGAATTGTCCCTGATTGGACAATTTGGGAATATAGTTATTTGTACTGCACTTACGTTTTTATTTTAACTGTTAACTAATTATTCTAAATTTCGGCAACATCTCTCTTGTTCTCCGATACGCGCCCAGATGATATGCGTATTCGGAGAACTTTAAGGAGATGCTGCCAAAATTTAGAATGAAGTTAACAGTTAAAATAAGTACTTAGTGCAATATAAATAACATAAATCCCGAATGGAATAGGACAATCTCACCTAAAGACATTAGCCAAAGAAATTGTCATTGATTGACAGAATCATGTCGGCTGATCGAAGTTGGATGTACCGACGTCTTGATCGTGGAGCTTTAACGAATGAGTTTCGATTAGGCGTAACGTACTTCCTAAATTTCGCCTATTCGAATCAGAATTTCGTTAGCATGGGTGATCAAATCCGATGTCCGTGCCGCATTTGTTCAAATGGACGATTTTTGGATCGGGAGACTGTCACTCTGCATCTATATACCAAAGGATTTGCACCAAGATATTTTCTATGGACTTGTCACGGGGAGTCACGCGAAGTCGGGACGTCGAGCAATCCTGTCGTTCAGACATATGGTGAATCTTCCTCTGCTGGTGCTTCTTCATCCAGTCAATGTAATCCCTATAGAACTATGATACTTGATAGTCTTGGGGGTCAATTCCACCTGAATGATAATGTTGATCGGCCAGTTCTTCAGACATCAGTCCCACCAGATACTACAGCGATTGATATCACACAAGTACAAACTGCGGTAGAGATTGAATTACCGAATAAAGAAGCTGCAGAATTTTACGAGATGTTGAAAGCTGCCGATGAACCTTTGTATGAGAATTGTCCTAAATACACTAGGTTTTCAGCAATGACACAGCTCTTAAACATCAAGGCCGATTGTAATATCAACGGAGTTGCGTATGATCGGATTGCTGGATTGATTAATGGAATGCTGCCTACTGATAACAAGTTTGAGCCAACTTTTTATAAGACTAAAAAGCTAATGAGAAAATTGGGGCTTGGGTACGAAAAAATACACGCGTTCCAAAATAACTGCATTTTATATTATAAAGAAAATGTGCAGTTGGATAAATGCCCTGTATGTCAACATCCTCGTTACAAGGAGAAGAAATCGGTCCGACAAAAAAATATCTCGTTTAAGGTGCTTCGGTATTTTCCACTAACACCGAGACTTCAAAGATTATTCATGTCGAAAAAGACAGCCCCCTACATGAGTTGGCATGTAAGAAGTCGTGATGATACAGTAATGACTCATCCATCTGATAGTGAAGCATGGAAACATTTGGATACATGTTATCCTTCATTTGCTAGGGATACTAGAAATATCAGATTGGGATTGTGCACAGATGGTTTTAATCCGTTTGGACATTCTGCAACTCCTTATTCAGTTTGGCCAGTGCTGCTGACAGTTTATAATTTGCCACCGTCAATGTGCATGAAAGATGAATTTATTTATCTTCCGATGATTATTCCGGGTCCTAAGGGTCCGCGAAAAGAAATTGACATATTTCTCAGACCCTTGATAGATGAATTAAAAACATTGTGGACTGAGGGAGCTGTCACTTATGATTGTCATCGGAAGCAAAACTTCAATTTAAAGGCCGCAGTCTTGTGGACAATCAATGATTTCCCGGCGTACGGCATGTTGTCGGGTTGGAGCACTCACGGCCGACTCTCTTGTCCGTATTGTATGGAACACTCTAAATCAATCAGTCTTCAGAACGGACGAAAAATCTCATTCTTTGATTGTCATCGTCAATTCCTACTGGTTAATCATCAGTATCGAAGGAATCGTAATAAATTTACTACGGGCAGGGTCGAAAGAGATGGGCCACCACCGATGTTGTCTGGTGAACAAATGTTAGCACGTGTTTCAGCACTTCCAGATATAGTATTTGGTCGCAATGAAAGAGTGTCAGATTTTGGCCAAACACACAACTGGGTGAAAAAAAGTATCTTTTGGGAATTGCCCTATTGGAGTTCATTATTGATTCGACATAATTTAGATGTCATGCACATTGAAAAAAATGTGTTTGATAATATTTTCAACACTTTGATGGATATTTCCGGAAAAACTAAAGATAATGTCAAAGCCCGACATGATGTGAAAATACTCTGTAAAAGACCAGAGTTGGAGTTACAAGAGGTCAACGGACGATATCTGAAACCGAAGGCCCCATATGTGTTAAATAAACAACAGATCAAAGATGTTTGTCAATGGGTAAAAGAACTCACATTACCCGATGGATATGCTTCAAACTTATCTCGATGTGTGAACGTCGATGATTGTAAAATATCAGGGATGAAGAGCCATGATTGTCATGTATTCGTGCAGAGATTACTTTCGATCGTATTTCGAGATCTTCTACCTGATAATATTTGGGGTCCGTTGACTGAATTAAGTATGTTTTTTAGAAACATTTGTGCAAATGTCCTTCGAGTCGAAGATATGTCAACACTTGAAAATAATATTGTTGAAATCATATGCAAGCTGGAGCAGTTTTTCCCTCCTGCATTTTTTGACTCTACCGATACACTTGGCATACGAGGCACGAGTTGGTGGCCCCGTTCAATATCGGTGGATGTACTTATTTGAAAGATACATGAATCGTCTGAAGAAAAAAGTAAAGAACACCGCAGCTGTTGAAGGATCAATATCTGAATCGTATATCATCCAAGAAATTTCAACATTCTGCTCATTTTACTTTGAATCGACAGTACAGACAAGATTTGATCGTCTTCCACGTAACGACGACGGGGGTATTCGACATTCAGATGGACGTTTAAATATATTTTGTCACTCTGGTCGTGCTTTTGGTTCTCGTCCATCTCGACACTTAAGCGATGAAGAGTATCATTTGACACACTTGTATGTATTACTCAAATGTCCAGAGATTGAATAATTCATTGAAATATTTGACATTGAGATGGTGTAAAAATACTCTATTCACAACGATGAAGAATTGGAGAGATTACGGAATCGTGATTTCCCTATTTGGATTCAGACTTACAGCAAATATCACAGAGCTAAAATATATGAAAGAATATTTGAGTTTGTTAGTGGACCGTCGCGACTTGTGTCGTGCTATAGCGGATATTTTGTTAATGGGTATAAATTTCATACGGTAGAATATTCATTTACAAAGAAGACGATGAATGCTGGGGTCTGCGTGAAAGGGACAACCTATGTTGAATGTGATATGAATTTTTATGGACTGGTGGAAGAAGTGATAGAGTTGCACTACTTCGGCTTAAAATCAGTGATCCTATTTAGATGTCATTGGTTCGATACAACAGAATGGGGCATGAAAGTTCATCCAAAATACAAACTTGTTGAGGTTAATTACAAATCGAAATTGGCAGCAAATGAGCCTTTTATATTGGCATCACAAGCCGAACAAGTATATTACGCGAAGTATCCGGCTCAAAATAAAGATAGAGCAGATTGGCGTGTAGTCTGTAAGACAAAAGGTAGAGGAAAAATTGATCCGATAGTAGGAGAAAATGAGCTGATACCTGATATGACACATGATTTCTATCAAGAAGATGATCCCCCTACTGTAGATCGTATTATTCCAATACTCGAGGATGCAGACACAATGTCAATTCAATTAGAAGTTGAATATGCTGATGATGACGATCATGAAATTGAGGAAGTTGGAGATGAAGAAGATGAAGAAGAGGAAGAAGAGGAAGAATTCGAAGACTATTATTCAGATGATGAGGAATAATTGTAAAGTAAAGTATATATTTTATTAAATATATCTCTACTATTTATACAATAATCTGATTATATGTCTGTTCGACAAATATGTCTGGTCGTGGTTATCGACGCAGGAGAGCTTCGGAGTCTCTAATCAGTGAGACTCCAGCACTTACTCATGCTGCTGATCCTCCTGTTGCTGATCCTCATGGAGATGATACTGCCGAGGCTAGTACATCCAGACGCAGGCGGCCACGCGGGCCGAACAGGTGGCAGCCTCCACCAGCCACAGAGTCACGTAGATTGATTAGCGTGATTGGGGAGCGGTAATATATCATGAATTATGAATCATTACAAATTCATTATATCATAATATAATATTAAAATTTATTTTTGTTGTGCAGGTTCGAGCAAGAAGAAGTGCCAAGGAGCATTTCTTCTACTATTCGACGATACATGCACGGGGCATGGCCTACATGGTCTCACGTGCCTAGCGAGCACGTCGACATGTTATGGCACGAGTTTGAGGCACGTATTATTTTATTTTTTACATGCATATGATTAATATTGGTACTGATATTATTATTTTGCAGGCTCGCTTTACATGGGCCGAGGACCAGAGGCCATTCATTTACGCTGTCTGGGAGGCTATTTCCCGTGCGAGGTACAACGGGCAGCTGGGGCAGGCTCGGTCCCAGGGGATGGCCCGAGCTGGGACCACTAACATCACGGAGACTCGGGGATACGACCCCGATTGGATTACTCCGGATATATGGGACTAGCTCATGGGAATATGATCGACGGATCGATGGTAGGAGGTTTCTCGGAATGCGGCTAGAAACCGCATGTCGAGGGGAGCAGCGCGTCACACCGGCGGCTCTGTTGCATTTGCAGTGCACGCGAACCGTATGGTAAGTATATCTTTTAATTATATATTTTATTTGTTACTATGTGTACTAATTAATGTATTTCTTTTGTAAATGTAGACGACGGTGTCGGATGACGGGACTGTCCAGCGACCCTCCCCGATGGCGGTGTTTGAGCGGACTCACCGTCGAGCACATGGGACGGGGGAGTACATCGACAACCGCGCTGCATACATTATGGTAACTATATATTTGTTTAAATTATTCATTATATATTTATAATTTAAGTTTTATGATAAATATTAAACAAAAAATCAAACTCGAGTAGGAGACCTACAACCAGACGGTGGTGCAGCGCGGGGGTACCCCCGAGGACTTTGACGCAGCAACGTGGGTCGAGGCCGCAGGTGGCTGGGACCATGGCCGCGTATATGGCTTCGCAGATAGTGGTCATGCGCGAGCCGTACTAGGGCCACTTGGGGCACCGACCCCTCCGGTCGCTGGTGAGCGGCCGTCCACCTCTAGATCCAGTTATGATCATAGTAGCAGAATAAGGACTCTAGAGGACACGGTTGCGCGTCAGACTGAGATAATGGAGCGCCAGAGTCAAATGATGGCGGATATACAAGCTATGCTACGCAACATGTCAGGTCATCCCGAAGCAGGCATCTCTTCGGCATCATCTAATCCATCATCCTCGAGTCAGTCCACGCCGGTGTACACTCAAGCACTCCAGACCCCGCCATATGATCCAGGCCATCCTCCATCGTCATCGTGAGATTTTGTTTATATTGACTTTGTTGTTACTGAGATATTGAACTTGTTTAATTTATATTGACTTTGTTACTGAGATATTGATACTTCAATTTTGCATTTGAATTGTTTTTATACTATCGTGGATAATTATCAATATAAATATAATTGTTTTGATGTATATCTTGGTGTGTTTGTGATGTGTGAATGAATGTGTGTATGAGTGTATGGGTGTGTGAGTTATGTATCAAATAATGTATCAATGTATCAATGGAAATTTGGAATTTTAAATTTTTTCGTTACCAGGTTCACATCATCAGCAACGGCTTTCCCACGGCCGTCCGTGGGAAAGCCGTTGCTAAAAGTGTATCGAAAGCCGTTGCTGATGACCTACAGCAACGGCTTAGCGACGGAATTTTACTAACGGCGTTGCTACGGACTCAGCGGCCGTTGCTATTAATGTTATTAGCAACGGCTCCCGGTCCGTGGCAAAACCGTTGCTGATAATATTTTTAGCAACGGCCCGAGCAGCCGTTGCGGAGCCATTGCTAAGTTATCAGCAACGCGACTTTCTGCCACGGCTCCATTGCAACGGCTCGGCCGTTGCTGATGCCCATTTTTCTAGTAGTGTAATTTTATAATTTATAAATTAAAATGGGTTTAGTTGACTTTGCACGCGTCTTTGCATGCCCGCCTCACATGATCAAAATTGAAGAAATTGAAGCCTTCAATTTCAAAGCCTTATGCCGCGATGCCACACCATGTTTCTCGGTTAAACATCGGGGTCAAAATTATTGCAGCAGCCATCCGATCAAATTGAACGTCTCTGCACATTATTTGCTGCAAATCTCTCGCCGAACTAGATGAAAAAGTCGGCTTATAAAAGGTGGTCTAATTAATATACATTTTCAAATCATTCCAAAAGCTCTGTTTCTCAAGCAAGATTACTTTTCATCAGCTCTCTTCTCCTTGACACCATCTCAGGCAGAAGCAAGAAGATCAAAGAGTAGGGGGCGGCATCCATGGTTCTTTTTTGCAATTATTAGGCAGAAGCAGGAATTCAAATTCTGGGATGCAAAAAAATATCTGATTTCAAGCAGTATTTGTCTTTCATTGTTTAATTATGAGTTTTTTATTCTAATTCTCTTGTACTAGCCGAATTCCCTCTCTCATTAATAAAGATCAGTGTCACCTTCTCCCCGTGGATGTAAGACCGGTACCCCGCTAGGCCGAACCACGTAAAATCTTGGCGTTCTTTGTTTTTTCTGAATTTATTCATTTTGACTATTTTATTTTTGACGTTTGAATTTTTAGATTCTTGCAGGAAGATCGTTTTCTTCCTGACATATTCTATTTGTTTAAAAGCAAGTACCGGGATTTATTCCTTTTTTTAAATGCGTTTTTGTGCTCATTGCTGATATATTTTTTTGGAAAGAAAGTGGCTTGTATTTTATTCGAGATGGATGGACAACTAGGAGGGAGGGAAGAAAGTGAGGAAAGTAAAATAAAAAGGGAGGATATGGAAGCATCTTCTATTACTTTCATTCGAGATGAATAGGAGTATTTTGTGGAAGTTTCTACCGCGGGTGTTCTCGGTGCTGAATGCTGTTAAGGATTAATGAAGCTACCAAACTGAACATAAAAAGGAATAGTATTTTGTTTGTTAGTCAACTAGCTATCTATCTAGTTTCTTAATTAATTATAAGGGTGATGATTCGAGTTTATACACTAATTTTTGTAAAGCTGACGAGGTCTTTGAGATTTTGCAGGCTAATTCAATTATACTTATTAATCAAACTCGAGTTGAAGATCCAAATGTAGTAAATTTAAGAGATTTAACTAAAACATGTCTCTAGCTTAATCTAACCATGGAGTAAAAAGAAGCAGCTCAATTCAAGTGGGCTGTGATATTTGGAGACGAAAACATCCCCTCTTTTCTCAGCGAGCACTCCTCGTCCAAAGAAGCCATCAGATCCTCGCAACTCTTCTAGGATGATTGATATTCCTCCCCGGAAGATCGATGCTTCATCAAGGAAGATCAACAACCTTTCCCGGAGGGCTGATAAATCTACGCTCCCTATGGTTGATCCAAGCGGACTCCCTGTTAGCATGAAGGCTCGGAATGAACTAGGAAATCTCCTAGGTATGCTTAATCCTTCCTATGGTAGCAGATTGAACTCAAATATGATGAATGATGATATGCATTCAATTAGAAATCCTCTCTTTGATCCTGTTCACAATGGCTCTACGCAGCCCAGTTCTTGGGCCTCTCTGTTCAAAGTATCATATATGTTTGATAATTTGCCTGCAAGAGAAGACATGACAGAGAAAATTGATTCAATAAAAAAAAAATTCATCAGATGAAGTCTTTATTGATGAGAATTTAATCAATATATCTAGATCTTACAGATCTAATAGTTTATATGGCAAGTTTTATGGAAGAACTCCATCATTAAGCCTGGTACAGAATGTCCTGCCTAAGATATGGAAGGTCAGCTGTGTTGTTCTGATCATTGACTTGGCTTCAGGGTTTTTCTGCTTCAAATTTGCAAATGCAGATGATTTGCAAAAAGTTCTTTCAAATGGACCATGGTTCCTGCGTGGGCAAGTACTTCTTCTTATTCCTTGGAGGGCAAATTTCCAGCCCATGATCGAACGCATAGAAACCATTCCAATTTGGATACAATTCCCTGGTTTGCCCATAGAATTTTTACATGGACAGATATTGATTGAACTTGCTTCAGCAATAGGAAAACCATTAAAGGTGGATGAGATTACGTTGAAGTGCAATAGGGGGCTAAGTTTGCTTGTGTGTGTGTTCTATGGGAACTTAACAGAACTGTTCCCAATGGGTTGTGCATTAATTGCTCCGGGAAAAGATTTTGGCAAGCAATAGCTTTGGAAAATATATCAAAGTTATGTTTTGAATGTGGTAAGATAGGCCACTTAGCTGAACAATGTTTAAATGATCAAGATCATCTAACAAGCAAAAAATAGTGACAAACCAGCTTCTGTGGATAATTTACCTGAAGCTTTGGCTAGTAAAGTTACAACTGAAATTGAGAAGAGCATTCATGGACCATGGCAGGTGGTCAACAAAGGAAGAAAATGAGCAAGAGGATCAGGAAAGTCCTATGATATTAGAGAGCAAAATAAATTTGAAGTGCTGAATTCGCATGATGATAATGAAAATGCTACTAAAGCAAACGAAATGCAAGTAAAGACTCCAATTGTGGTCAGCAAATATGTATGTGAATAAGTAGAAATATTACAGTCAACCTCAAATCCTTTCAAGGAAAGGATGTACAATAAAGAAAAAGAGATGATACTGACTACCGATAAAAATTTTGAGTTTAACTCTGAACGCTTAATACCAATCAAGGTCCAAGTAGACATGGAGAAAAGTGTGGAGCAACTTCACAGAAAATTGACTGACACTTTTGCTGTAGCAGTCAATAAAATAAAGGAAGCTCGTCATTCAATTACTGATGAAATGGAAGCTTATGAATATAATGAGTCTCAGAGCAAAGATTCTAAAGTAAGGAAGCCAGTATCTTAGAATATTCATGTCAGCTCTTTTCCTTTAAACCTAAAGCAGAACAAGGCCAAAAAGAAGAGATACTCGAATGACTTAAAAGCTATTGAGTCTGATGGGGGACCTCCATTAGTGAGAGAGAATAGAACTTCTGATATGAGTCATAAATGAAAATGTTAATGTGGAACATAAGAGGTGGTCTTAAGATTACAGCTTGGGACTACCTTAATACATTGATCAAAAAGCATAATTCAGACTTCTTGCTGCTAGTTGAGACTCATTTAGAGGATGAAAACTCCAAGATATGTATCAAAAAACTTGGTGATAAATGGAATAGTTTATTTGTCCCTGGAAATGGTAGATCAGGGGGAATTATCTTTGCTGGGAAGAAAGATTTCTACACTGTTAAAGAAGTATTCATGTGTAATCAGGCTATCAATGTACTAGTAAGCAGAATTGGTTCCAAACCATGGCTATTTACAAGTATCTATGCAAGTAACAACAGTGCTGAAAGGAAAATTTTAAGGGATCTTCTACAGAACATTGAGATTGTAAATATTTCATGGCTGATTGGTGGAGATTTTAATTGTATTGACAATCAACATGACAAAAGGGGTGAAAAATCTTATATAATGGGGAATTCTATTACTGCATTCAGAGACTTCTGTGATGGAGCTGGCTTAATTGGCTTAAAATTCAAAGGGCCCCAATTTACTTGGTGTGATAATAGAATTGGAAGCAAAAGGATTCTCGCAAGACTAGATAAAATTTATGCCAATTGTGAATGGCTTTCTCTGCATGATAATGCAGTAGTTTACCACTTGAAAAAAATTGCTTCAGATCATAGGCCCTAATTAATTGATACTAGGCCTAAAAGTCTTCATGCAAAGTTTCAAAAATGGTTCACATTTGAATTGCACTGGCTGGAATATCAGGAAGCTCATAGTATTGTCAAAAACCTTTTCAACTCTGAAAATAACTCATGTACTGATATGAATGCATTTGAAGAAACACTATCAACCTTAGATACAAAGCTAGTGAAATGGGACAAGGAGATGATTGGTTCATTGGAAAAAAGTTTAAAGGATACCCTTGATGAATTGAGAATCTTTGAAGAAATTGATGATAAGGGTTTAAGCAGTGAGCATGATCAGATTCACATGAACTCCTTAGTAAACAAATCAATGGCATTAAACAGACAAATCCACATTAAGTGGTGGTCAAAAGAGAGAACTTTGTGGCTTGAGCAAAATGATAAAAACACAAGGTTTTTTCAGAATCTGGTTAAGTTCAGAAAAATAAAAAATGCTATTTCTGAATTAATTGTTGATGACAGAATCATTGACAAGCATGTTGATATTGTGGAAGAATTTGCTTGTTGGTAAAAAAACCTTTGGAGCTATGATGGATCTTCTTGTAATGATTGGAGTTTGCTTAGAAAACTTAATTGGAACAGAGTTCATGTTTCCAAACACAAAGCTCTAACTGACAGATTCTTAGAAAAAGAAATTTTCACAGCTATGAACAGCCTTGGGAGAGGGAAGGCACCGGGACGGGATGGTTTTAACTTAGAATTCTTCGTAAGCTTCTGGGAGAGTATTAAAGGTAATCTCACTGCAACACTAAATGATTTCCATACGAATGACCTCATTCCTGAGTCATGGGGTAGAACTAATCTCATCTTCATACCCAAAACGGATAATGCTAGAAAAGTTACAAAGTTCAGACCAATTGCTCTTTGCAATGTGGTCTACAAAATTCTAGCTAAAGTGCATGTGAACAAATTTAAACCTCTTATTGGCCAGTTGATTTCCCCAGAGCAAATGGCTTTTGTAAAAAAATAGGAACTTGCATGACAATGTGCTAATGGTTTCAGAAATGGTCAATATAATACAAAAATCTAAAAGGAAAAGACCCTACTTTATCCTCAAATTGGATCTAGAGAAGGCTTTTGATAGTCTCATGGGATGCTCTTGACAATATCTGGGAATTCATGAATTTCCCTAGAAAATTGAGGAATTGGCTTCATGCTTGTTTGGCTTATCCAAGTTTCGCATGCTCAGTAAATGGCTTTAGCTCCACCAAGTTTAAGAGTGACAAAGGGGTGAGGCAGGGTGACCCCCTCTCCCTATACTTCTTCATTATGTTACAGGAGTTGCTTTCCCTCCTCATCAAGAAAGCTATTTCTAATGGAGATGTTAAGGCTTTCAAATACAAAAATATCTCCACCAGTCATTTATTTTTTGCGGATGATATATTAATTACAATAAAGAGTTGCAGAAGATCTTGTACAAAGATGAATGAACTACTGAATTTGTATTGCAGTTTCACCAATCAGAAAATAAATAGTTTTAAGTCTGAAATTTTATTCCCTAGCAACTGTTCAGCAAGTTTAAGAATTGAAATCTGTAGCATTTTCAACATAAAAGAAGGGATCTTTCCAATGAAACATCTTGGTATTCACATTGATAGAGGAAAACTGTCACAGAATAATCAGAGCTTGATCCTAAATAAGGCTTCTTGCATGATAGAAAGCTGGGCTAGCAAATACATTTCTCAAGCAGGGAAAATTGTTCTTATAAATTCAGTAGTGAACTCAATTCCAGTGCACTCTTTATCAGCAACATGGATAAACGAGAAAGTCATCAATAAGTATAAGAGCTCAGCTAGGAGATTCTTTTGGAATTCAAATAAGGAAATGAAGAAGGGGATTCATCTTGTAAACTGGAATGTGGTGACTAAAAGCAAAAAAAATGGGTGCTTAGGTATCAAGGATCTAAGTATTATGAAATTTCCATTCATGCTAGTAGGGTTCTCCCCTTCCTCAACAGGAAGAGTAATCTATGGTCAGAACTTCTCAATGCTAGGAATGCTGGCTTCCACCCATGGAATGATAAACAATTGATGAAGTCATCTTGGGCTTCTAAAAGTCTACTTCTAGCTATCATAAAGCTTAGGCATGGCCTCATAAAGAAGGTAGGAAATGGAATGGGAGTAAACTTACAAAATGATCCATGGATTGATAGTATTCCAATCAGTAAGTAAATGGCCTACATATGTTAATATTTTCATGGTGGGGAATTATGAAAAAGTTGCTGATCTCATTGAGAATGGGTGTTGGAAGACTGATGTACTGAACAATCTGTTTGGCAAAGAACTGATTATGAAAATATGCCAAATCTACATAGCTAATCATAATGTGAAGGACAAATGATATGGGCCTTGAATGAGAGTGGTAAACTCACTTGCAAAATAGCTTATAATCACCTAAAGGAGAAAGAAAAAATTCAGGATACCATAAGCTTTGATTGGCAAATAATACGGAAACTTAAAGTTGTCCCCAAAATCAAAATCTTCATATGGAAGCTAGTCTTGGAAAGATTACCGAGTTCAGACTACCTTTCAAGATTTTGCAAGATTCAAAGAAGTAGTTGTCATGTATGTGGGAAAGAGTCTGATAGCATCAATCACATACTCTTTAACTGCCCTTTTGCTCAAGATTTCTGGTTGAAGGTTGAATCTGCTGCTAGCTGCATTTTTAAATACAAAACCAGCTGGTGCAAAGGTAAGTGGTTTGAGGAAAGTGAAAACTTGGAGAAAGAGTCCGGTGAGGTATTAACTGCTCTAATTGCTGGTTTATGGAACTTGTGGAAAAACATAAATAATTGTCTATTTAGAGGCAAGGGGTCAAGTATAAATTCTTTACTTTATAGGTCCCTTGCTGAAGTAAACTTCTCCAAAGGCATCACGAATAATGAAACTGATACTCTTGGAAGCATGCAGGGTTGTAGGGACTCTGAAAGCAGGAGATTCCCTAATGAAGGCACAATAACTGACTCAAAAACAAATTTGTAGAGTGCTGAAGAAAGTGATATAAACAGGGATATGGCTCATAAAGTTTTCTGTGATGCAGCTTGGTCAAATGAAGGAAACAAAGCTGGCCTGAGGTTTCAGATAATGAATGATGAATACATCACAACACACAGAGCATATAGCTGTATGCTAATCCCTGATCCTTTATCAGCCGAACTCTGAGGGATTTGGCTAAGTATCATTAAGGCTAAAGCATTGAATATAAAGCATCTCAAAGTATTCTCAGACTGCCTCAGAGCAGTCAACATACTCAACAAGAAGTTCAAGCCTCCATGGTTTCTTAAAGAACCGGTAAAAGACATATGGTGCTTGGCTAGATTTTTGGCTCTAATTGAATGGCATCACATCAAAAGGGATAGGAATATTGATGCTCATAATCTTGCTAAGGAAGGGCTGAGTTTGTTTGCAGGAAGCAACATTCGTAAAAACATGTTTTCTCCTAGCTTCATATACTGTAATGGTAAGCTAGAAGTGATTAGGAATAGAGTTTCCTTTTTAAACGTTAGTAACATTGAAACTGGGTGTAATATTTTGTTGGAGGGTGATTTGAATAAAGATTTAAATACTCAAAGGGAATATATTCCTACACTCCTTGTTGGCAAAGGATGCATGGTCAATGACCCAATGCTCCTTCTACCCAACAGTTGTGTGGGGAGTGACCTTCTTTGAGTATAGTTTTCTTTGAAAAAAAAAAACTAAAACATGTCTCTAAGTTGAATACTACAAAGGTTATTCCACAACTGTCTTCGAGCTACAGTACTAGCACAAATACCATCTTAAATCTAGGAAATTAACCTTGTTATTTTAGCAAATAATATTGACACTGATATTACAGCTATTCTTGAAAACAATATCTATATTCAGCAAATTATCCCTCCAAATTAGATCAGACCACCTATAATCTTGTAGAAGCTAGCACAAGATATATCTCCCAGCCTTCTCCCCATCTCTGATAACGTTTCTAAAACCAACAATAAATCTGAGTTGCTCAAGTCCCTCTTTCTTTTTTGCCCCTCTTGTATTCCAGGAGACTAGATTCATTTATAGCAAGAGGAAGATAAATAATTTAAACCCACAGTTTGATTTCCTTCATTTACAACGGTATTTTTTATACTTAAAGAGTAGAAGATTAGGAGTAGCTGAGGAATTTCCCTTTTCTTTTCACATTCTTTGGAAGAACTTCTAGAAACTCAGCATCACCCTCAATTACAGAACCAATAGCTTATGTTTCTTTTACGAAGCTTTCAGCCTTAAAAATCTGGAAAAAGAAGTTGTCAGAACCAATAACTTATTCAGGCTTGTCATTTGAAATCACCTCCCAACAATATGGAATATTAATCCTTCTTTTCTTAATTAAATATTTATAGGGGGAATTACAAACATATTGGCAGATGGTGAATCAAGTTAACAAGTAATCTGAGATAAATGCTAACATCTTAGGAAACTAAATTCACCTCAAAAAACATATCATGAAACAATTATAAATTGGTATTTTATGGAAATTATCAAGAATGATACTAGTAACTGCTGTCCTGGTAATTATTGATCCATTCTCCATCCATCCAAAGAGCTACAAAAATTATTGATGTTACCCGCTGAACAAAAGGGGTAAATACTTAACGTAACAAACATAATACGATAGAAGAACAAAAACTTGAGGGCAGACCTAAATGTAAATAACAACAAAAATTTATAATCCTGCTATATTTCTCCATTTAACGATAGGTCGGGTATGCGGGGGTGTACATGCAACTCTCTGCATATTTCACCAGGTTTTCTGGGCGAGGAAGACGAGAAGCCAAACCTATTAGAAGGGGAGATAGTTAAATTGAGTTTAGAAGGATGCATAATATTTTCTTATGATATCATCAGCTTCAGAAAGAGGGCAAACCAAGTTCATAAACTTTTGCTGCTACATTTGCAGCGATATTTGCAGATATTTTTCTGATGCTTTTGAAGGGAGGATAGATCAGCCCTTTATCGAAACTCTCCTGCATCACTTGTTGTGCTAAAGCTTCCGCTGTTCCAATAAAATAAAAAACCTTTTAAATACAACAATTCTTTATATAGCAAACAATACCAAAAAAGTATCTGATTCATGCTGCACTGTTGTAATTACATCATTCGCACTTAACCAACAAAAGCACAAAAATCTATTACTTAAGCAAGAAACATTATGGGATAACTGGACAAGCTATATTTTCACTTGGCTTCTACTTACAGGCAGCAAGAAGCATTTCGTCGCGCACACGTATAGCTCCAGACATCACCAAACCAAGACCAAGACCAGGAAATATGTATGCATTATTTGCCTGAAAAATACAACATGTCAACAGTCGTTAAGCGTACTGTTCTAAACACATTGCTAATCAGTTCAATGATCTGTATTAACAATCTCACTGCTGAAGTCATAAGGTAGACTATGTTCATTCCTACCTGGCCAGGTACAAAAGTTTTCCCTTCGTATTCAACAGGGTCAAATGGGCTCCCGCTAGCAAAAATTGCACGACCCTATAGATTAAGGATAACTGTGTGAAAACCAGCTTTTCCTCTGATGTATAGATGTTTTCAAATTCCGCATAGAGTGAAAGCACAGAGGTAGGGGAGGAGATAGAGCAAATAAATCACCTTAGTCCAAGTGTATGCTTCCTTGGCAGTACATTCAGATTGCGAGGTTGGGTTTGAAAGAGCAAGAATGACGGGTTTCTGATTTTTTCATTGAATAGTGCTGTTATTTTCATCCTTAAAATTAACAAGTACAGTAACCTAAAAAATGGGGTTGTGGAGAGCATAACATACCTCATTAAATGAAGCCATGGCCTCAACTACTTCTTGTGTGAATGTCTTCCCTACTCCAGAGGTTCCTATCAACACTGTTGGCTTGATGGCCTAGAAGAAATAAAAGACGTGATCCCATAAACAATCAATTGGCAGGAAGTTCTTGCATGAAAATTTTAACGTATAAAAGAAGGGTGCTCTTTTACACATCATAAGAAATTTAGTTTCTTTCTTAGAAAATGAAAAGGGTAGGAACTTGTAATTTAAGACCAATGTACTTTTTGTACGTGAGTAGGCTTCCACAAGTGCTTAACCAAAAAATAAAGGCTCAAGAGAAAAGAGAGAAAACCAATTTAAGTAATTGAAGAAAACATTCTCTAGAGATTTCTCACATTGACAGCATCTAGAAGGTTGTTCACAGGTTCATGCTCATGCGCCCAAGGTTTCTTGAAGTGTTGCAGAGATTCCAATCGTGAGCTAACAATCAATCCCTGCACATGTAAAGAGCATAGTAAATTACCTGAATGCATGATAACAATATGTATGTAAAAAATGATAGGTATATTTAAACAAAAAGCAATTTATCTCAGTTATCTACCTTTGAGTCAACAAGCCAAATTTTTTTGCGATTCTCTTCAATTGGGGTACCCATCTGATATAAATTTTTGAAATCAAGTGATCAGCATTGTGAAAAAACAATGCAAGGCAATTGCAAAACACAAATGAATTAATTAAACATAATATAAAGGAATCAAGATTAAATCTTGTTACCTGTCTTGACATCTCAAGAGCAATGAGCTCTGCGATACCAGTACCAGCCTGTTAAAGCATAATCAGTGGATTTCCAAATTGTCACAAAACATGGAGGAAATATGATAGAGACCAAATTGGTATGAACTAGTCACCAGAGGAAGAATTCAACTTGAAAGGGCCATATAAGTTCACATTTAACAAATGACATTTCAGTTCTTAGAATCTAGCCAACATTGTGTCTACAATAGTTCTAAAGGGGTTATAAACTCTGGACTCATGTGTCTCACAATATCTGAGAATTTCTTGTAGCAAAGAGTTTGTTTCTATACTCAATTGCTAAAAGAAAAATATTGCTTTTTACTGGAAAAAACAAGCTCAGACGGAAATTGTTGATTTGTGATCTAACACATTGAAAATGTATTCCTTACAATAGCTGTTTCTAACTTTTTAGCCAGTGCACTGGGAGAAAACACTCATAATATAACAACATGGTCAGTAAAACTTACCCCATTAAAACACACATTAGTTGCGAATAAAGATGGTGCTTCTCTCATAAATCCATTTTTCAAATAATATGGATTGAATTTATGATCTCTATTCTTATAGCTGTATGAATAGAGCCATTAAAATATAAGAAGTCTATTTGAAAATTACCTCGCCAGCACCAAGAAACAAATAAGTATGGTCTGCCAAAGTTCCTCCAAGCAATTTCAATGATGCAACAAGTCCAGCAAGAACCACCGAAGCTGTTCCCTGAAGCAGTTGCAAATTATAAAATTATAGTTTCAAAGTTTACAATAAAATATAAAAAACAAATAAAATTTATACGTAAATTGCATATAAGAAGCAATAATTCTTTTACCTGGATGTCATCATTAAAGACAAGGTGCGTCTTGCTATACTTTGCAAGCAAATCAAATGCATTATGATTGGCAAAGTCTTCAAACTGGAATAGAAAACGAAGAAGAATGATTTATGAGGTTTAACATTAAATTTACTAGATATTTATGTAAAGTTAAACAAGTTCAAATACCTGAACTAGAACTTTCTCGCCATATTGTTGCTTAACAGCACACATGAACTCGTGGAGAAGTTCATCATATTCCTAATTCAACACATGCAAACTCAATTTTACCATTAAGCAGTACATAATCTAGAAAACTTTCAAAAATAATTTCCAAGAAACAAAGAGAGATGACCTCTCCTCTAGCACGCTTTCTTCTTAAACCAATATAGAATTCGTTGTTTAATAGTTGTTCATTGTTGGTCCCCACATCAATTGTAATGGGTAAGCACTGAAAATGGAATAGCAGTTATTAGAATAACCCTTGCAAATACATGCAGAACTTGTATCATCGAAAATTCTAAAAACTAACAAAAAGTACTAGATTCTCTGAAGGTGAAAGATTGATGCAAGTAGCATCCTAGTGACATGCTTACTGAAGATGGACGAACTCCTCCAAGTGCAGTATAAAGAGCAAGTTTACCCACAGGAATTCCCATTCCCTAAGCCAACAATAGTTAGCAGTAAACAATTTAAATATGGATCGATAATCCATAACTTAAACATTTATGAATCTCTTACCTGACACCCGAGGTCTCCCAACCCCAAAATACGTTCACCATCAGTGACCACAATAACTTGAATACTCCGCTCAGGCCAATTCTTCAGCACCTCAAGAATTTTTCCCCTACCACAGAAATAGTCTTCAGATCCATAAAGTAATTTACAATCACAAACAGTGTAACAACTAAAAGACATACTTCTCTTTCAAACTGATATATAGACCCTGTGGACGGCTGAAGATATTCCCATATTTCTGGCAAGCTTCACCAACTGTTGGTGTGTAGACTACAGGAAGTAACTCCTCGACATTGTCAACAAGAAGTTTGTAGAAAAGCCTCTCATTGCTCTCCTAAAGATTAACAAAGTAGAAATATTAAGTTTAAAACAAGCAAAACTGTCTGCATTACTGAAATCTGAAATTATGAGAACTCTTCAAATAAAATGAAAAGATTTGAAGAAGAGTGTGTAATGGTCTGCCTGAAGGTTCATCATTGCCATGTAACGCTGTAAGGGGACTGTGTACTGACGAAGAATTTGCATGATTTTTTTCTCCTGGAGAAAAATAATCAGTTCGTAAGGAACAAAATGAGCTCATTCATAATGAACAATATGCTTCAAAGCAGAGCTCCATAATGACCTGAAGCTCTTGTGATAAGACTACTGGCGGCAATAGTCCTCGCAGGTAATGAGCATCTCTCTCCATTTCATTGTAGGCAAGGCCTTTATTGTGGCGTGGATCTCTTAGTAGACTATACCCACTGAGAATCAAAGTAAATGAAATTTAGATACGATATGTCTGAGTAAGTTTCCTACAAAGAGGGTTTTAAAAAATATTGCTTTCTTTGATGGTAAGCAGCGAATCTTAAAATTTATGCAAAAAAATTACATAAAAAATAATATAACATTAAGGGGAGAGGAAAAAAAAGAGAGCTATAGCCAGGAGAATTCGATAGCATTTGATTGCTGCGTAACAAGAATACATGACATATGATTGATAAATGAAAGTGTTACTCGAATCATGCTAAAAGATGTAGTTTTTATGGGGAAAAATAATGACAGATGTCGTTTCAAGAGCGTGAGATCAAAGAGAGAGATGATATCGGACCTGGCAACGGACAAGGTCCAAGGGGTGACGAGCTGATCCTCTGTGGCGCGATCCTCGCCATAGATGTCCTCGACCCCGCCGCCCACCATCGATCCGGACTCAATGGACGCCGCCGCTTCCTCTTGCGCGCTCCCCATCACTGGCTTGCCCTCTTCGTGCCTTGCTACGAATCCTCTTCTCGCTCCGAACCGCAAGACTACCACCGCGGTCCTCTGCGATCGACACAACCTGTAGTAGTGAAACTAGTAGCTTTAAATATACAACGCTCTCTACAAGACTACTACTCCGACTTCCTGCGATGCAATGCAACACACACCTCCCCTTTTATAGCAATTTCGGATGGGAGAGTGCAAATTATAACAACTGGTTGGTGTCAAATTCATTTTGATGACGAGTGGGGAAAGATTTCTAAGGTCAAAAATTACCAAAAAAACAACTAAAATGCTATTTTTGCTTTATACGCGTCAAGGGCGGACACAATACTCACGCGGCGAAAAAAGCTACCAAATCGGTGCCTGTGTGTGAAAGCAATGTGAATCAAATCGTAAGAAGAAAGCTTTAAGTTCGATTTTTCTGGTGAGATTGAGTTGGGGAGAAGGCAAGAGAGAAAGATGGGTTTTCTTTACATACCACCGAGTTGGAGATCCTGCTATTGAAAAGTGAGATCATGGTGGAAATATATTAAGAGGAATTTGGTTATAGAATTCCGCTGCGGCGAAGAGAAAGCGAGCGATTTGGGGAAGGAAATGAAGACTGTTCCGCTCTTCGTCCCCGGTCGAGCGGAGTTTGATGTGAGGGCGAGAGGAAAGATGGGCAAGATGAGTAATGAGGTGATGACACGTGTCGAAAATTGGGACGATTGATCGCCAATTAAGATTCGTGGGGGTGTTTAAAGTTTAAACCCTCAGCGAACTCGAGTCGAGTCAGATTATTATTATTATTATTATTATTATTATTATTATTATTATTATTATTATTGCACAATTTTAGCTGGTGGAAAGGGAAACAATAAATGGGTTTAAACACCTGTTTGACTTGTTGACAAAAAGCGAATAATTTAATGATTAGGTTAACTTGCTGGTTGACAAAATGGTAAAGAATGAAAGAATTTAATTAAAGTCTAAAAGGATCAGTCTGAAAATGTCCATTAAATAGTAAATGATAAAAATTAATGATGGATACAATATAATGAATCAATAAATGTACCGAGATTTTTTCCAACTCAAAAACATAGACTTTGAGCTGTTAGCACCTGCAAATAATCAAGGATTTATATTTTTAAGTTTCTACCTCGTCAGCTTGACAAATGGACGGTAAATATGAAAACTCAATATGCAAATTCGAGTTGGGCTTCTGATATGATTTCACGAGGGAATTTGACAAGAGAGAGAATAATATAAATCTCTTTGAATACAAAAATATGAGTCAAATTACAGGTATTTGAGAATTACAGTATTGCTATATTTTTGTTCAAATACAGACTTTAATTGAATATTTTTCACCATTCAAATTGAAAGAACATTGAATTGGAAAGTAATTTATAAAAATCTTACGGTCTTACAAAATTAATAATTTAACTTTCAGATACTTAATATTTGCCAATGATATCATTCTCACCTTTAAGAATGATATCATTCTCACCTTTAAGACTAATAGGAAAGATATCAATACAATTAAAGAAGTCTTCAACAATTACTGTATCCTCGCTGATCAAAAAGATAAATTTCATAAGTCTGAAATTTTCTTTTCAAGTACACTTCCGCTTCTATCAAATCACAAATTTGTCGGACTACAGTCAATTGTGATTTTTGATTTAAACGAGTTAATCTTATGATCCTATTTGAGATGCATATTGGCTCATTTAATTTGATCCATGTGACTTGAGCTCGAAACATTTAATCATGATTGGTGTGATTAGTTAAGTGTAGGCCCGATTAACGAAGCCTGTGATGGAGATGACTCATTTAATCAATTATAAATGGAGGCTAGGTCCCCTCTACACATAAGATAAAATCAGGGATTAGAAATCCTAGTTCATTGTTGTTTTTCCCATCAAAGCAGAGTCTTTTGAGAAAGTGATGTAGAGGAAAATCTAATTATTTCTGGAGACTCAAAAAATTACTTTCGCTGTATTTCTATCTCTTCAAGTAAGATCTTCATTTACTTCTATTGTATTTTTGGTATCCTTAATTCATGTAATATTTATTATGACATTAAAAATTTTCTTATAATTGGTATAAGAGCTTCTTTGCGTGAATTAAAAATCCAATTCTTTTGATATGATATGACTATTATTTATATTTATTTCGATTGAGATATGAAATTTATTTTTCTCAATCTTTCTATTAAGCGTCGTACGTCTTTTTCGGATTTTTCTATAATACTTTTAGGATGTTGTGCATCTCCTTTTGTGAACTCCCTATTGTCTGATGGGTTCACTCTATTATTCGATGGGTGCACTGTATTATGAACAAAGTGTATTTTAATTTTACTATTTTGATCAAAAATTTATCTTCTGTTATAATCGGAAAAATACTAGCTGTCTTCGTGATGCGGTTGTATATTTTGATTGGCAGCTACTTTTTTAATCTCAAAAAGCATACAGAAAGATATATTTTATTGCGTTCTTTCTCCATAATTTGTGTCATCTTTTGCTATTGTGCCTCGATCCGCGTGCACTGCTTTCGTTCGCTGTGTGCATTCGCCCGTGTTTTGCCACTTATTTTCCTGAGTGTGCGTGCACCGCACATCTGTCGCCTGCAGCTTGTTGCCTTTTATTTTCTCCTTGAGCGTGTGCCGGCTGAGTCTCACAAGGCGTGCAATGACACAATGTGTTTGGGCACATCTCGCGAGGCTCGTCTCGCTCGCCTCACGTCCACGACGATTGACGCGTGCTGAGCCCTAGCGGGCGTCGACTGCAGCTCGTGGTCGTGCATCGCAGGGGCATGCGACACCCTGATGTGCCGACACGACCGTCGGGCCAATGATATTTAAAAAAAATCAACATTATTACCATTTCTTTTTTGCTGAGTTTTCGGGCCTTGTTTTGGGCCTAGTAAACGGACCCATTATATCTTGGACCTGTACAATTTTTAATTAAATCGGTTTAGATTTATTTGGTTCAAATCAGGCCAGTTTATTGATTGATTTATTTCAATTTATTTCATTTAAATCGGTTCATTATTGAAAGTAATCCGGTTCATCCCAATTCGGTCCGGTTCAACATAATTTTATTTGGTTCTCAATCGGTTCAACTTAATTTTCACCGATTCACCAAATTTCTTGATTGGTTCAATTTAATTTTTACCGGTTCAGTTTAAATTATGTTTGGTTCATCTCAGTTATATTCCGTTCATGCTTAATTGATCCTTTTATGATTGGTTCAATTTTGATTCTATGAAATTTTAATTGGTTCATTATATTTTTGACCAATTACTTTAGAATTAGATCATGGCATGAAATTTTGAATACAACATTATTGTCTATCTACTCATGAGCCTATATGATCGTAGCATAGATTAATTTATCATGCTAATTTTGATCATATGCTATAATTGACCTTAACCTGTTATTGTCAATTTTATTTCGTTGTCATGGTATACTTGTTGTACGTAGAAATGTGGCTAATTAATTTATGTTATTTTTCTACAGGTTGACATAATTATTTGCTTTTTAAATTTATGCAAATTTTATGAATGTCAATTTATTATTGTACTTCATGACATATTTTGCCTCATGTGAGGTCTTGAGTTATTGTTGATTAATTATTTTATCATTGTATTTCATACTATGATATATTTTGCTTTATGCATAGTTGATATAATATTGCTATATGATAAAATTATTACTTGTTTTAATACATATTGGATGTATTTAAACCCAGTAATGCTTGTGGGTCACTTTTCTAAATAAATATACTATTCATGAAATGCTTATACATCATTTAAATTGTGAAAAAACCCTTTCTCATTGTATTTAATTTTTGGGAGCCTTGTGTATTTATGAGTCAGAATTTTGATCCTAATATGAGCCTTGTGATTTTGTATATTAAATATCATGATATAATTGATCACATGGTTTATTGCTGTCAATTTTATCTTGTCTTCATTGCAGTATTCAAATTTTAATATTGCTACATAAACTATTATATCTTGTGCTGGAACAGAACTGGGTTATTGGACTTTTATATTTGGGCTCAGTGTTATTAATGATTCATCTTCAATTTTTCAACCCGTTGTTAATAAAAGCTCTGCATTATAAATAGACTTATTTTTCTGCCAAATTTAAGCTTAATGCAGCAATATCATCTTAATATTATAATAATACTGCAGAATTGACACAATATATATAGTTGATTTATTATCATAATTTTGCCAGCATGATTCATTTCATGATTTATTATTGCAAATTTTATTATCATATTCAAATTTTGCTACATTTGGCGTGGAGAATCCACGAATTAATTTACATGATAACATTATTATTCATTTTATGTTATGTGGATTACTTAAAATATTAATTTATTATTACAAATTATGCTGTCATTTTATATATGTGAAACCTAATATAGCTATAATTAGGTATAGATATTGGCATAATTTACGATCACATAAACATAAATAATATTATGAAATGATCATTGATTTAAATTCATTATTAATTATAGTACTTTATTCTTGTACCAATTTTGCAATATATATTATGGATTTGAATATTTGACATGTGGGCAATTGATTCCTGTATAAGGTTTTTCATTGATTATTGCTTATAATTACTGTCAAAGTGGGATTACTTGTAGTGATTAGTGGTTTTTCTTATCATACGAGGAATGCTTCGAATTAATTCATTCAATAGTTTATCCCTAAGGAGAATTATTTGGTGTTTTAATTAGAAGTTCTGTAATGGAGTTAGAAGAGTGTGCATTGGTCTAGAAATCTGTCTGCCCAAATGTGATAGATTTTCGAAAATCAGTGTATTCTCATTATTTAACTCATCGATGTTTTATTTTATGATTGCATGAATTAGTCAAAAATATTAGTAAACACATTATTCACCCCCCCTCTAGTATATGTCATTTCATCCAACAATTGGTATTAGAGCGGGTCGTAGATTATGATTTTACCATCCCTTCTATAATCTGTCTTGATCCTAAAATGGCACTAGAGTCGATAGCTTCTTCACCTCCTAGGTTCGATGAATCGAACTTTGGTCTTTGGAAGTCTAGGATGTACACTTACTTAAAGACAAGAGGTCTTGATGTTTATAACATGATTAAACTAGAATACATTGAACCTAATGTTGACATGCATGATTGGAGTGAACATGATAAAAAAATATTTCAATTTAATGGAGATGCTATGTATAGCATTTTTTGTACCTTACCTAATAGCATCCTTGAAAAAGTCATGCATTGCACTTCGGCTCACTACTAGAAAAATGGGCATCAGCAAGGGCCCAGCCGTTGCAATAGAGCCGTGACAGAAACTCGCGTTGCTGATAACTTAGCGACGGTGCAGCAACGGTCGCTCGGGCCGTCGCTCAAACATTATCAGCAACGGCCGCTTGGGCCGTCGCTAAAAATATTATCAGCAACGATTTTGCCACAGACCCGGAGCCGTTGCTGATAACATTAATAGCAACAGCCGCTGAGTCCGTAGCAACGCCGTTAGTAAAATCCCGTCGCTAAGCCGTTGTTGTAGGTCATCAGCAACGGCTTTCGATACACTTTTAGCAACGGCTTTCCCACGGACGGCCGTGGGAAAGCCGTTGGTGATGATGTGTACCTGGTAACAGAAAAATTTCAAATTTCAAATTTCCATTGATACATTGATACATTATCTGATACATAACTCACACACCCATACCCTCATTTCACACATTCATTCACACATCACAAACACACCAAGATATACATCAAAACAATTATATTTATATTGATAATTATCCACGGTAGTATAAAAACAATTCAAATGCAAAATTGAAGTATCAATATCCAAACAAAATAAGTTAAACAAGTTCAATATCCAAACAAAAAATCTCACGATCACGATGGAGGATGGTCTGGATCATATGGCGGGGTCTGGAGTGCTTGAGTGTACACCGGCGTGGACTGACTCGAGGACGATGGATTAGATGATGCCGAAGAGATGCCTGCTTCGGGATGACCTGACATGTTGCGTAGCATAGATTGTATATCCGCCATCATCTGACTCTGGTGCTCCATCATCTCAGTCTGACGCGCGACCGTCTCCTCTAGTGTTCTTATCCTATTACTATGATCATAACTGGATCTGGAGGTGGACGGTCGCTCACCAGCGACTAGAGGGGTCGGTGCCTCAAGTGGCCCTAGTACGGCTCGCGCATGACCACTATCTGCGAAGCCATATACGCGGCCATGGTCCCAGCCACCTGCGGCCTCGACCCACGATGCTGCGTCAAAGTCCTCGAGGGTACCCCCGCGCTGCACCACCGTCTGGCTGTAGGTCTCCTACTCGAGTTTGATTTTTTGTTTAATATTTATCATAAAACTTAAATTATAAATATATAATGAATAATTTAAACAAATATATAATTACCATAATGTATGCAGCGCAGTTGTCGATGTACTCTCCCGTCCCATGTGCTCGACGGTGAGTCCGCTCAAACACCGCCATCGGGGAGGGTCGCTGGACACTCCCGTCATCCGACACCGTCGTCTACATTTACAAAACAAATACATTAATTAGTACACATAGTAACAAATAAAATATATAATTAAAAGATATACTTACCATATGGTTCGCGTGCACTGCAAATGCAACAGAGCCGCCGGTGTGACGCGCTGCTCCCCCCGACATGCGATTTCTAGCCGCATTCCGAGAAACCTCCTACCATCGATCCGTCGACCATATTCCCACGAGCTGGTCCCATATATCCGGAGTAATCCAACCGGGGTCGTATCCCCGAGTCTCCGCGATGTTAGTGGTCCCAGCTCGGGCCATCGCCTGGGACCGAGCCTGCCCCAGCTGCCCGTTGTACCTTGCCGGGGAAATAGCCTCCCAGGCAGCGTAAATGAAGGGCCTCTGGTCCTCGGCCCATGTATAGCGAGCCTGCAAAATAATAATATAAGTACAAATATTAATATATCATCATGCATGTAAAAAATAATAATAATACGTGCCTCAAACTCGCGCCATAACATGTCGACGTGCTCGCTAGGCACGTGAGACCACGTAGGCCATGCCCCATGCATGTATCGTCGAATAGTAGAAGAAATGCTCCTCGACACTTCTTCTTGCTCGAACCTGCACAACAAAAATAAATTTTAATATTATATTATGATATAATGAATTTGTAATGATTCATAATTCATGATATATTACCGCTCCCCAATCACGCTAATCAATCTACGTGACTCTGTGGCTGGTGGAGGCTGCCACCTGTACGGCCCGCATGGCCGCCTGCGTCTGGATGTACTAGCCTCGGCAGTATCATCCTCATGAGGATCAGCAATAGGAGGATCAGCAGCATGAGTAAGTGCTGGAGTCTCACCGATCGGAGACTCCGAAGCTCTCCTACGTCGATAACCACGACCAGACATATCTGTCGAACAGACATATAATCAGATTATTGTATAAATAGTAGAGATATATTTAATAAAATATATACTTTACAATTATTCCTCATCATCTGAATAATAGTCTTCTTCTTCTTCCTCTTCCTCTTCTTCCTCTTCTTCATCTTCTTCATCTCCAGCTTCCTCAATTTCATGATCGTCATCATCAGCATATTCAACTTCTAATTGAATTGACGTTGTGTTTGCATCCTCGAGTATTGGAATAATACGATCCACAGCAGGAGGATCATCTTCTTGATAGAAACCATGTGTCATATCAGGTATCAGCTCATTTTCTCCTACTATCGGATCAATTTTTCCTCTACCTTTTGTCTTACAGACTACACGCCAATCTGCTCTATCTTTATTTCGAGCCGGATACTTCGCGTAATATACTTGTTCGGCTTGTGATGCCAATATAAAAGGCTCATTTGCTGCCAATTTCGATTTGTAATTAACCTCAACAAGTTTGTATTTTGGATTAACTTTCATGCCCCTTTCTGTTGTATCGAACCAATGACATCTAAATAGGATCATTGATTTCAAGTCGAAGTAGTGTAACTCTATCACTTCTTCCATCAGTCCATAAAAATCCATATCACATTCAACATAGGTTGTCCCTTTCACGCAGACCCCAGCATTCATCGTCTTCTTTGTAAATGAATATTCAACCGTGTGAAATTTATACCCGTTAACAAAATATCCGCTATAGCACGACACAAGTCGCAACGGTCCACTAATAAACTCAAATATTCTTTCATCTATTTCAGCTCTGTGATCTTTGCTGTAAGTCTGAATCCAAGTAGGGAAATCACGATTCTGTAATCTCTCCAATTCTTGATCGTTGTGAATAGAGTATTTTTGCACCATCTCAATGTCAAATATTTCAATGAATTGTTCAATCTCTGGACAATTGAGTAATACATACAAGTGTGCCAAATGATACTCTTCATCGCTTAAGTGTCGAGATGGACGAGAACCAAAAGCACGACCAGAGTGACAAAATATATTTAAACGTCCATCTGAATGTCGAACACCCCCGTCGTCGTTACGTGGAAGACGATCAAATCTTGTCTGTACTGTCGATTCAAAGTAAAATGAGCAGAATGTTGAAATTTCTTGGATGATATACGATTCAGATATTGATCCTTCAACAGCTGTGGTGTTCTTTACTTTTTTCTTCAGACGATTCATGTATCTTTCAAATAAGTACATCCAACGATATTGAACGGGGCCACCAACTCGTGCCTCGTATGCCACGTGTAACGGTAGATTCTCCATCGAGTCAAAAAATGCAGGAGGAAAAAACTGCTCCAGCTTGCATATGATTTCAACAATATTGATGTTTAAGAGCTGTGTCATTGCTGAAAACCTAGTGTATTTAGGGCAATTCTCATACAAAGGTTCATCGGCAGCTTTCAACATCTCGTAAAATTCTGCAGCTTCTTTATTCGGTAATTCAATCTCTACCGCAGCCCCTACTTCTGTGATATCAACCGCTGTAGTATCTGGTGGGACTGATGTCTGAAGAACTGGCCGATCAACATTATCATTCAGGTGGAATTGACCCTCAAGACTATCAAGTATCATAGTTCTATAGGGATTACATTGACTGGATGAAGAAGCACCAGCAGAGGAAGATTCACCATATGTCTGAAGGACAGGATTGCTCGACGTCCCGACTTCGCGTGACTCCCCGTGACAAGTCCATAGAAAATATCTTGGTGCAAATCCTTTGGTATATAGATGCAGAGTGACAGTCTCCCGATCCAAAAATCATCCATTTGAACAAATGCGGCACGGACATCGGATTTGATCACCCATGCTAACGAAATTCCGATTCGAATAGGCGAAATTTAGGAAGTACGTTACGCCTAATCGAAACTCATTCGTTAAAGCTCCACGATCAAGACGTTGGTACATCCAACTTCGATCAGTCGACATGATTCTGTCAATCAATGACAATTTCTTTGGTTAATGTCTTTAGGTGAGATTGTCCTATTCCATTCGGGATTTATGTTATTTGAACTGCACTTACGTTTTTATTTTAACTGTTAACTAATTATTCTAAATTTCGGCAGCATCTCCCTATAGTTCTCCGAATACGCATATCATCTGGGCGCGTATCGGAGAACAAGAGAGATGTTGCCGAAATTTAGAATAATTAGTTAACAGTTAAAATAAAAATGTAAGTGCAGTACAAATAACTATATTCTCAAATTGTCCAATCAGAGACAATTCAAGAATTATACGTCGTATAAAAGATCATCTACTTATTTTACACGAACATACAGTCCCCGAACGGATCTAAGGTTTTGCTAAATCATATCCGACTCGTCGATGCGTACGTGAAACATATGAACTCGTCGGATGCATGATTATTTTCTAAATGTTTCGAGATCGTTTGAGTCTATATTGGACGATTCCGGCGCGCGTCCGAAGTGGACGATTTCGGCGCGCGTCCGAAGTGGACAATTCCAGCGCTCGTCCGAAGTGGACGATACCGGCGCGCGTCCGAAGTGGACGATTTCGGCGCGCGTCCGAAGTGGACGATTCTGGCGCGCGTCCGAAATTAATCTAAACCCTAATAATTAATCTAACAAATTAAACAATTAATCTAAATAATTAATTAACAATTAATTAACAATTATAAAACAATAAAAAATTATATATAAATTTATAAATTCCGGCGCCGGAGTCAGGTGGACTCCGGCGCCGGCGTACAGTGGCCAGACACACTGTCCGGCCTCTGTACAAGGTCCGGCGATGGCCATCGGCCGACCGTCGTCGGTCGAAACCCTAGAAATAGGGTTTCGGTCGGATTAATTCCCGCCGGCCGCAACGGGAAGAGACGGCCGGCCGACGAGGCATACCTGAACAAGTCGGCAGCAGCGGGAGGAGGAAGAGGCGTCGTCGGCGTCGGCAGCAGCGAGAGGAAGAAGGGTCGGGCGCGACTGGTGCCCTATATAAACTTATCAGCAACGACTCACTCGCCCGTTAGAAAGCCGTTGCTAATAAGTTATCATCAGCGACGGCTCACTTGTCTGTTAGAAAGCCGTTGCTGATAATTATAATATCAGCAACGGCTCGCGTGTCCGTCCGAAAGCCGTTGCGGATAATTAAAATAATCCACAACGGCTTGCGTATCCGTTAGAACGCCGTTACAGATACAACATATCTGCAACGGCTCTGGCGGCCGTAAGAAGGCCGTTGCAAATAGCAACGGCTTGAGCGGCCGTTGCTGATAGCCGTTGCTGAAGACCTAATTTCTAGTAGTGGCTTTTGATATTTGGGCAACATTAAATATGTTATATGATTATTCTAAAATCGAAGAGCTTAATACTTTTGTTGAGGGTGGTGATGACAATGGTCATCCCCTAGTACTAATCTCGGTTTTGATGCCCAAAGCACTTCTAGCCAAAGAAGCACAAGCAAGAATCGGAAACGAAAACTTAGGCGCTTCCTTTGCCAAGAGACGGGACACAAGAAGATGAATTGTCCTTTCTTGAAAAAGAAATCCAAAAAAAAGAAGTGTGCTTCTCCATCCACATCTCAATCAAGTGAAGTCTCTTCTAGACATGACGATGAAGCTACATCGAACTTTTGCCTCATGGGTCTTCGGAACGTCTTATGAAGCTCTAAATCCCTTGACATGTCTTATGAAGAATTATTAGAAAAATCTAAAAAGATGTATACATTGTTTATGAATAAGATCAAAGAAAAATAAAAAACTAAAAAAGAAAAATTTAAGGCTTGATTCACAAGTGCATGAATTAGAGAAAGATAAATTGAATACTAGTGTTGTTAATTCTTGCCCTGATAATTCTCAACTTGAAATTGAAGAACTAAAAAATGAGAATATTGATTTAAATAGGGAAAATGAGGATTTGAAATAAAAAATGAAGCTTAGAAGTAATGATTTAAAAAGTAATTTCAAACTTGAGAACGAGAATTTGAAAAATGAGAATTGCATATTAAAATCTCAAGTGTTTGCTTTGCATAAATCCATTGATACCTTAAAAAATGAGATTATAGTTTTAAATAAAAGAGTAAATGAAATTAGAGATGCTTATTCTTCTAGGAAATTTGAAAAGAAAAGTGTTTCTTTTAAGAATGCTCATGCTAACCATAAACCTCACATCTCAAGAGTTAATGTTAGGCATTCCACATTTAAACCTCATGTTAAGAAAAATGAAAATAAAAAATTTCATGGTCATTGCTTTTATTGTGGTGTTTATAGCCATGCTATTCATGAGTGTGCTTTTAAAAGAAATCCAAGTGTTGCTAGGACACTTTGGATTCCTAGGCTAACTCACTCCCAAGGACTCAAAGTTATTTAGGTACCAAAAGTGTCTTATTCTTTTGTAGGGGGGGCTACCACACAAGTATGAATGAGAAATGAAACATTGAAGTTGACATTGGATTCAAATGAAAAATCTCCATTTGGTTGCAACTTCTAACCATCATGATGCCATAGATATTGATATTAGCATCGAAATAAACTTAGTATCATCTCCTTTACTTTATTTGAATTCATTCAAGTTGGAGTTTATGATACTTGTTTAATTCGAGTTGATTCTTACCGCTCTTGATTTGTTTTATAAAATGATTTTTGATTTTGATTTTCCGATCTCTTCGGAGACCTATGTGGCCTGTAATGGGCTCATGCAACCTTGCGATTCTAAATCGTATGCTAATTGTGATCTTTCGGTTTTCAACCAATAGGAAGGGTTGGAGATCATAATTTTATTAATATTACATTTGTGATCTCTTAAAATTCGTCTTGGTATCACTTGATTTTATTTAAAACGGATTTCAAATCAATTAACAAAGTGATCTTTGATAATGATACTTGATGCGTCTCTTTGCTTTTTGGGTGAGTTAGCTTGCTAAATAGCTATATTTTCTCTAAAATATTAGTGTAGCTTACTTGAAAGTTATAAGTATTTTAGGAAGGCTAATAACTAGGAAGAAATAGATTAGTTTGACAAATTATCATGAATAAAGTATAACTTTGATAAATTCAAAATCTTAATACCTCAATGCTTAAGCTTAAATAATGTCTCAATACTCATGATTGTAATTGCATGTTAAACCCTTGAATTTTCATGAGTAAGTAGAATCTTAGCACTTAGGCAAATTTCATTAAATGAAACATGCTTTAAGTTGATATTCATTATTAGAGATCTTATTTTTAAGTCCAAATTAGTTAAACATGTTTAGAGATCTTATTCTTCAAACATTTCATATCTTAAGATCTCTTTGATTCATTTTAATATCATGATAACCTCTTTAAAATGAATCTTCACTATCTAGCATAGGTTGAAATTTTGAAATGAAACTTTGCATTGTCCCTTTGCTATTTAGTAAATTAGCTTGCTAGTTGGTAAATGATTTCATTATGATACTAATAAAGCCTACCTGCAAGTTGAAAAAGTGATAAAATTTGGAAGGCTAAAGCAAAATAAAAGAAGGTGGAAATTTTGAAATTTTTCAAGAAATGAGGTATGCCGTATGGGTTTCATTTTGGCAAAATTTGTGCATATCACCTATATTTTCTTGATAAAATGATTTCTCTATGCTCATGAATGATTTTGCATGATAATTGATTGAAATCTCATGAGTAGATAAAATTTTGATACTTAGGCAATTTCATATCATCTAGATTGAATGAAATGTGCTCTAGGTATAAATCCATCTTAGAGACTTCATTTTAAGTTAAAACTTGATAAACATGTTTGGTCTACTCATGATTTGCTTCCATGTGATTAAAATTGAAAAATCATGAGAAAATAGATAAATTGATAACAAGTTCACTTTAGGAGACCTAAAGTTGAGTAGAGTTGACTTAAGTCAATAAATTGACTTAGAAACTTCATTTTAGGTCCAAACTTCACAAACATGTTTAGATTTACTCATGTTAGGTGTCCATATGTTTAAATTTGAAAAACCATGAGTAAATGTTAAAATTTTATACTTAGCAATTTCATGATACAATGCTTATTTTTGAATGAAATCATGCTAAGGTAAAATTTTGACCAAATGACATCATTTTCATTTCAAACTTGATATACATGTTTTAAATGATTATATCTTGATATCTGGAAAGTTTGAATGAAAACTGAAAACTTTTAAAAAATACCTAATATTTACGAAAATGACACTAGATTTCAGTTATTCTTAGAAAAATGGAGAAAAATGATTTTTCGATGATTCTTGAAACTGCATGTTTTCTGAAAAATCTAGTTTCTTCAATAACTTTCAAAAAAATTTAGTAAGAATATGATTTGATATGGATTTTTAAAATTGGATTTCAAAACTTTAGAGTATCGTTCTTTCCAAATGATTATTTTTTCGATACTTTGATTTTTGGTCCAATTTTTGAATGAGACTTCTAGTATGATATTTTGAATTCACAATTGGTATCATTCATCTCATGTGATGAGAAAAATTTCTAAAATAATTTTTGACTCCTTGATCGATACACGAAATATTAATACTTAAGCCTATACAGGATTTCTAAAGTTGGAATGTATTTATCATCTAATGATATCATGTATGATTTAGTCTCATATTAGATATTTGACTTTTCATCCCTTGAGTTGAGATCTTCATGCTTCATGAAAACTAATTTTAGAGTCTCAACTTTGACTAGATTGATCTTTCTGACCCTTTTTGATTGATGTCAAAAATGGGAGAAAATTATAGGTAAAGGGGAGGAAAATATCCCTCAAAGAAACAGCAGCTCAACGGCCGAAAAACAGGCAGAAAACTAGCCGGTAGATCGTCGATCGACCGACCGGTCGACCGCTAGCTCAATCTCTCTGTGCGGTCGATCGACGGGTCGATCACCATACGTGATTCCTGCGATCCGTAATCCAGTCGACCGACGCACACACTACCATTTTTTGGCCTCTGTCGGTCGACCGCCCAGTCGACCGAAGTAGCCACTGTCAATTTTTGGCATTGTTCGGTAGACCGACCAGTCAGCCGAAAATGGCTACTGCCATTTTCTAACACCATTCAGTCGATCGACCGATCGACCGAACCTAGACTGGGCAGATTGGTTAGGCAATTTTGTTCATTTTCTGGTTCCGTCTTCGTTAAGTCTACTTATATAATATTTATTAACTTTAAGTTAATAACTTTAAAACATAAATGTTATATAAGGATTACCTCGTTTGAATTCAATAAAAATATCTAAAAAATCAAAATCCTTAAGAATCAAAATATAATTTTTGGGGTTTAGTACAAATTTTCCGAAAACGAAAATTTCCTAATCTTTTGGGTCAAATATGATTAGGCTAAAGGCTTCCAAAAATTCCTAAAAAATACATCGCCATCTAATTTTAACCCAAGGAATAATTACCGCCATTTTTTATGTCTATAAACTATCTAGGTCATATAGCCCTCCAAGAAGCTCCCTAGGCTTAGTGAGTTTCAGGATGGTTTTCGGGTTTTGGATTTGGTTTTAGGGTTCTTTTCATCATAAAGAGGATATACAATATATCTAGACACCCTAAACCTAATCTCTAAATTCTTGGAGAATTCGAGCGCGTCGACTAACGTCCTTTCGATTTTCTGATTTCTCTTATTTTTCTGATTGCGGACGTTGTGTGCTAGCCGATATGGAACCTGAAAGATTTTCTCAATGAAATATTATTTCCATGTTTGTTATCATCAAAACCGAGATTAAGACCATGGTTGAAAATCTTAAGCCAACAACATACTCTGCCCAAAGGTGAATATGTAATATTTGGTTAGCCTCAATTTCAATTTTATTATATGCCCTATAATTTAATCTAACACATTCTAATTATATTGTGATGAAATTATTAGAGTGTGCGTTGGTCTAGAAAATTTATTTGCCCAAAGAGAATATATTCTCATTCTCATTAATTAACTAACTGATTCATAAATCACTTGTTGATTAGATAGTGACACTCATAGGATGTGAAAAAAATAATTGATTAGTATATATATGTGAAGGTCAGTGGGAGAAAAATATTTTTGCTATTAGTATCTAGTTGAATATCAAGCTATCTGACCTAAAAATATTAATATATGACTTCACATTGTAGATCTCATTACAAGACTTCAAACATTTAGAATCAAAATTTTTGACAGTTAGAGATCTTGTAAATAAGGAGACATCATTGTTGAACACATGAAAATAATTTTTATATTAGCATATTCCTTAATCAAGGGACTCAGACCCATAGTCTTTGAAAAACATGTTAATAATATGGGAATTTTTTGAGTTCTTTTGATGTGCTTGGTTAGTGGGAGTTTTATGTTTATTTATACTAATTTTTGAGCAATTTAATGTGTGATTGTTAGATATTATGTTACTGTATGCTTAATAATTTGTATTCTATTGTCACAAATTATATATATGTGTGTTCAATGTGTTTTGAGACTCGGTATCATATTAAATCAAGTTGTCTCTTGATTGATACCATATTTGAGTCTGGGCGACACGATGATTTTGATTATCTATATGCATATTTGAGACTCGGTATCATTTGAATCAAGATGTTTGATACCATATTTGAGTCTAGGGCATCATGACTTTGTTTATAAATATGTGTTTTGCATATTTGAGACTCGGTGTTATACGAATCAAGTTGTCCACTGATTGACACCATATTTGAGTATAGGGACATGATGGTTTTTTAAAACCATATGTTTTCTCTTGCCGAAAGGTATATAAAGAAGAGAAAGTGTGAGGACTGACAATGAAAATTGCACTGTTGGATCATTTTGAGTACTATTTTCATGCTACACTACACACCAATAATAATTATCAGCAATGTCAGTGGTATTCGTGATCATGGAAAGATCTTATGTCCAGGAATGACGTGATGACTGCTATGATCCAATATTATTGATTTGTTGATAGTAGTCATAATATATAAGTGTTGCATCTTCGATCATATTTTTCTTGTGATCACATTTTTGTGATTAACCCGAGAGTCATTTTTAAATGAATATTTTCAAATTATAGTTTTGTAATTGGCATTGTCCAAGTGGGAGAATGTTAGTATTTTTTAATTAAAATATATATTTCTTTATTTTTTTAAATATTCTTTTTGGGGCTACGATTAATTGTGATTTTTTATTTAAATGGGTTAATTTTATGATCCTATTTGAGATGCATATTGGCTCATTTAATTTGATCCATGTGACTTGAGCTCAAAACACTTAATCATGATTGGTGTGAATAGTCAAGTGTGGGCCCGATTATTGAAGCACGTGATGGAGATGACTCATTTAATCAATTATAAATAGAGGTTAGGTTCCCTCTACACACAAGATAGAATCAGGTATTAGAAACCCTAGTTCATTATTATTTTTCTCATCAAAGCAGAGCTTTTTGAGAAAGTGATGTAGAGGAAGATCTAGTTATTTTCGAAGACCCAAAAAATTGCTTCTGCTGTATTTCTATCTCTTCAAGTAAGATTTTTTTTTTACTTCTATTGTATTTTTGATATTTTTAATTCATATAATATTTTTTATGATATTAAATTTTTTCTTACATTTATTTCTCCCAGAAGGCCTCACCTAAATTGATTTTAAATTGAGCAGTTGGAAATCTAACATGCTTTCTCAACCTGAAAAAGTTATCCTAATTAAGTATGTCTAACTCTATCCCAACTCACTCTCTTTATGTTACCTGGCTTAAGGTGATATCATTAATAAACTTGAAGGTAAGATGAGAAACTTTCTTTGAAATAAAAAGTGTGACCATCACAGCATGCATTTAGTCAATTGGAGTATTGTTAATCTTCCTTTATCTGATGTCTTGATGATGGACTTGTATCCAAGATTTAAAAACTAAAAGTTATGCTTTGCCAGCTAGAAGAATCCAAAGGCACTTAAGAATTCTAGTTATATTTAGGTAAATCTTGTAAAAAATAAATGTCCTCCTTTGTCGATACTACTTTCCTAGACATCATTTTTGGCCCTGGAAGCTTTTCAATAAAGCATTCATTAATTTAAGATTTGGCTTTAAAGCCATTATTGGAACCAGAGCCTCCATTCCTTTTTAAATGACCCCTGTTGTTAACATGATGTTATGTACAACCATGAATGGTTTTTTTTTCTTCGATTAATTTTCTGCAGCAAAGATTTATGAGATGTCATTGAGAAAATTGAGTTACCTAAGCATGACTATGATTATCACTTTGTCTGGACCAATGGCAAATACAACGTAGGCCGAGTGGGGCAGTGCCTCCACTTAAAATTTTTTAAAACTATATAGCATTTTTTACTATTTGCATGCCCCACCACTAGCTTCTTGCTGCTATAACATTCTCCTTTCATCCCAATAAAGATGACAATAGTTCGGTTAATCATATTTTTATGGGTTAATCAAAATTGAAATCAACCTAAACATTCGCTAATCGAAATCGTTCGGTTTCAAAAACCTATACCCGAAATCGAAACCGACTTGGTTTCGGTTAACCGCGGTTGACCGAAATCGAATATTTTTCAATTTATATAGAACTGGTTAACCATTTACTACCGGTTAACCGGTAGTAAATGGATAAACGGTTCAAAAATGTCAAAACGGTAATTAAACAAGAATCAACATTCATCACTGTGCGGTTCCAATTGGATATACAAATACATTAATTTAAGGAATCAACATTCATCAATTTAACAATACACAGCAAAAAAATGGGTAATACCATACAAAAAACATAAAACAAATTTAAACTAAAACCCTTCCACATCTACCAAGAAAAAAATCTTTAAACAAAACACAGCAAGCATGTAACATTAAGGTTCCAATTGGATATACAAATCCATCAATTTAAGGAATCAACATGTAAGATACCTTTGGAAGACAGAGGAATTCAACCTGGGAAGCCGGAGGAAGTCGACTGGAATGAGGAAGTCGACAGGGAAGCCGGAGGAAGCCATTGTCGAGCGAATTGGGTGGTCGGGAGTCGGCGTGTAATACCCCGGTTTAGTCCCACATCGGGAGTATGTTGGATGTGGTGTTGGCTTATAAGGCTTGATGGGTGTGCTACCATCAACTTCAGCTTAAGCATTTTAATTAGGCCAATAGTTTGGTCTATGAAGTTGATGGATCAGTTATCCCATTAAGCGGGTCGTAACACGGCGAGGGCCGCCGACGCCGAGGGCCGAGGGGGAAGGCCGGAAGGGAATCGACTCGAGATTGATTTGGTGATCGGAGTCGCAGTCGCCAGTTCGCGGCTTCACCAATCGCCACTGTCATCGTCTCGCCGAGTCGAGTCAGATGAGCGAGTGTGGGGAGTAGGGACGAGTGGATGGTGTCGAGTGGTGAATGGAAGGGGAGTCGCCACTCGCCAGTTCACGATCGCAGCGGCGGCGTTCGCCAGTTCGGTGAAGGGAAGGGGAGTCGTGAGAGAGTCGGGTCGGCAGTCAGCTGAGGGAGTGTCGTGTGTGATGAGAGTGTCGGCTAAGGGAGTGAGGAAAAATTTAGGGTTAGATTTAGATTTTAGATTTTTATATATAAGGGTAAATGGGTAAGTGGATTAATGGTAACGGGTTTCGAGTTTAAATAATCTAATAACTTATATTTTAACGGTTTCGGATACCGGTTAACCGTGAATAACCGATAACCAAAACCAAAACTTATAACCGATTTTGGTTACCGGTTATCCGCAACTCGGTAATCGAAATTGAACCGTTTAGAAATAATTTTTGAGTTTCACTAACCGAAACCGAACCGCAAAATTATTATCCAAAACTGAATTTTGCAGTTCGATTAATCGGTTAACCGTAGTTAACCGATTTCAATTGCCACCCCTACACCCGAAGCATGCTTCATCAAGTAGTGGAAGGAAGCACGAGCGCAAGAACATGCAACGTTAAGCCAGGAATCATGCAGTGAAAAATGCTCGGGTGCATTAATTTCTTCTCTTTCTTTCGTTAGGAGGATGCATACATACTAATTAAGCTTTCCTTCTGCCTCCTATATAGGGCATTAATTTTACGTACTCACGAGCAGTAAATTAGCTTGCTTCCATCAAGCTTTCTTATTATTATTATTAGCTTGCTTCCATCAAGCCTGCTGCAGCAAGCTGCTGCTTCTTCTCATTAGCTGGCTTCCATCAAGTTGGCTGCAATAAGCTTCGCTTAGCTTGCTACAACAAGCTTCTCATTATCTTACTGTGCAAGCTTCTCATTAGCTTTTCATAGCATTAGTTTGCTGTTGAAGACAAGCTTCTTATTAAAAAAATTTATTCTTATTAAAAAAATTATTATAATTATAATTTTAATTAATTTTAAATTTCTTTTAAAGATCGAGATTTTAAAATTTTTATTATTATAATAATTTCAATTAATTTTAAATTTATTTTAAAGATTGATGGAAAATTTTATAGTAATTAATACGTGGACTTCACTTGATAGAGGGATATATGAATATAATTTTTTAGTAATTAAATATATGAATAATTATTTAAATATTTATAGAAGAATACACCGTCTTCTTGCGATGCAAATTTGAAGCGTCGATTTTTAAAACTTAATTTATGTATCAATTTGACCCCACTAGTAAAAATTTTTGGATCCGCCACTGTCTGGACCTCATATGTGAAAGGTATGGCTAGAGGTGGCAACAGGCCGTGCCCGGGCCGGCCCAGGCCCGGCCACATTTCGGGTCGTGCCTGGCACGGCCCGAAACATTGCAGCCAAGCCGAGCCCGAGCCCGAGCCCGCCCAGCTGGGCTCGGGCCGATCCGAAAATTAATTATTTAATTTAAATTTTAAAATTTTTAAACTTAAATTTTTAAAGGTTTAAAATTTAATTTTAAAAATTAATGATTATGGGTTAATTTTGAACTTGGACCTCTAATTTTATTAATCATTGTACTAAATTTTATTATATATTTTTTAACACATTTTTTATATGTAACACGGTACAAATTAATAAAAAGATTTTTAAAAAATCAAATTATAATTAAATTTTATTTATCTTTAATACAAAAATATTCATCCAATGATAAAATATTTTTTTTTAATATTATAATAGACCGCACCTTAAAATGTTGCATACGTACCTTCTATAGCTAAACTTGTACTCCCCAATGATTAACTATAGAAGGATGAGATCTACGTAGTTCTTTTTACATTTTTAATCACCCGTAGTCCCGATGATTTAACTTGTACTTGGACCAGCAGCACCAGCTTCGCTTGTTTGAGCTTCCTCCTCTCTCGATGATGAAGTGTCGTGTCCTCCTTTATCTTGTAATCTATCTTCAGCATCCAACCAGTCTTTTAAGCAAATGCACATTTCGACCGTTTCTTCACTCATTTGGCTTCTTTTTTCGTCGAGAATTCTATTTCCTGCACTAAAACAAGACTCGGAAGCTACTGTAGACACTGGAACAGTTAGTATATCACGTGCCATGATGGAAATAATAGGATACGTATTTTCTTATTTTTTCCACCATGCTAAAATTTCATTATCATCTATTTATTCAGAATGATTATGATCTAGAAAAAAAAGTAATTCATTAAAATTAGTAGATTTAGTTTTTTTTATTCTATGACCAAGTTGAGAATTAATACTATTTCCACCATCATCTCTTAATCTAGAATGAGAAGATGTTGTTTTATTTGTAATTGTATCACCAAATTTTGAAGCGTAAAATACAAATATAGAATTCAATAAATTCAAATTTTTATTTTATTTTTCTTCAATATTATCTAATTCCATATTGTTATAATAATCATCTAACGACATATTTAAACCATCAATTTTCATTCTAGGGTCTAAACATATTGCTAAACAAAATAAAGTAGGTATATCTGATCAATACTTTTTAAATTTAGATTCCATTAAAGAAATAATTTGTACAAATAAAGGATGGTGTTTATACGAAGAAAATACTTCACTAATACGAACTATATATGAAAGAGTTAAATTACATGTAGGATAATAAACACCGAAAAGTTATTCAGTAGCTTTATTAAAAAAAATTAAAATTTGAGTAATATGCCCAGCAACTAACCAATCATTATTATTAATTGGATCACCAGACATATTTTGATTGTAAAATATTATAAGGATATCTTGATATCTTATTGTAGACATAAGCATATGATATGTTGAATTACATCTAATAATAACATCACCATTAAATTTTTTAAATGATTTATTAAAAGATTGACATAATTTTTTAAATTCTTGTGTTCTTGCTTTTGAAGAACGCGTATATCTAATAACATCTCTCTTTTTTTCTACATGTATATTTACTTATTTTAAACCATCTTGTACACATAAATTAAGAACATGACAAACACAACGAACATGAAATAATTTACCTTCTAATACTGGTTTAAATAACTGTATAAGGGGAGGGATAGCAGCATCATTATTACTAGCATTATCAAAACTAATCGAAATTTTTTCATCATTTATATTATAGAAAGATGTTACAAATCTAATAGTAGAAAAAATGGCAACAGAAATGTGTGGATATTCAAAAACTTTAAAACTAATTATTCTTTTTTGCAAAATAAAATTTTCATCAATCCAATGTGCAGTAACACAAATGTAAGAATTAATAGTACGTTGACTAAACGAAACATCAAATGTTAAAGAAATTTTTAATTTATTATTTTGAAAACTAGTCATTATATTTTCTCTATATGTAAAAAATAATTTTAAAGCATCACTTTTCACTGTATTTCGAGTAATTTTTTTATATTTTAGTTGTAAAGTATTTTGAATCCAACTAGAAAATCTTGGTTGATCAACAAAACTAAAAGGAGATTCACTTTGAACAATTAATTTTGCAAGTTCTCGACGTTGAAAATTATGATCATACGAAAAAACTGTTAAACGAGAAGAAGATAAATTAAGAATTTGTTGAGCTTGTGTAACCTTAGTTTCATGACCCTTTGCATGACGTAATAAATGACCAGTTCCTCCGATTGTTGAAACCGTAAGAATTTTTTAATATTTTTTGCACCGAGCTTTTGTTATGGTGCCATCAGGTTCAATAATTTTCTCAAAATATTCCCAAACCATACTTTTTTTCTACTTGATGGACAAAAATTAATAGATGAATTTATCTCTATGTTTTGATTTTGTTGGTAGGAGTGGTACGAGTAGCAGGAGATATTTCTTCTAACATATTTGATACAGTTTGTGGACTATAACCTGAAAAATCTCCATCCGCCATTAGTAAAAATTAAAAATATAAAAAGTATAAATATTATACTAATCAATGAAACAAATTGAATAGATTAAAAAAAATAACAACAATATTGAATCCTTGGCTTCTTGATGAGCTTAAAATGTTGTTGATCGTTGAGAGTAAGAGAGTTGAGAAATGAGAGTTGAGAGTTGAGGATTGAGAGAAAGAGTTGAAGATGAAGATAGAAGAAATGAAGAAGGGGAGGGGATATTTATAGATTTTTTATATATATATAAAATATTCGTCGGCCCGAGCCAAGTCTGGCTCGGGCCTACCTACGTCTCCAGGTCGGTGCACGCCAGGCTTGGCCTAGCACACTCCGGGCCTCCCGTGCTCGCCAAGAGCTCGGGCACGCGGGTCGTGCTTGGCCCGCGTGCCCAGAAGGCGAGCTCGTCCCGTCTTCTGGGCACAGCCGTGCTGGGCCAGGCCTGGCCCGAAATTTTTCGGACCGGGCTCGTGCCGCCCATGGGTTGGCCCAGCCCGTTGCCACCTTTAGGTATGGCAACCTCATCCTCTACTTACCTTTACATTAAATATCATCATTTACCTCCTATTGATACTTTAATTTGGGCTAAAACTTGGAAGCTAATCACTTCCCCCAAGGTGATGTTATTTTTATGAAAATTTCTTACTCGAAAGTATGTACATCATGTTCCTTAGCCTATGAATCGATTTAGCACTTATTTTTTTATTGTGAATTTGCCTCAAATTTATGGTCGTCTCTTGGTCAAAAGCTCAACTTAGATTTTTCAAGTAAACTTGGGTGGCATTCTGATAGCTTGCTCATGTTGAATTCTATCCCCAAATTAGATATGAAGTCCAGGGTCATTATTGCCAATACCACCTAGTTCATCGGGTATTTCTCTAACTATGTTAATTAAGCATGGTGAGCGAAGGCATATAATTTTCACTGCCATGATGTGTATCCTTGCCAAATATGCTCATAGATAATCAACTTTCTCATTGGCACCCCCTCCTAGAGATCAGATAAAAATCAATCGCGATAGTGCCAAATATGCTCATAGATAATCAACTTTCTCATTGGCACCCCCTCCTAGAGATCAGATAAAAATCAATCGCGATAGTGCTTACTGAAACCAAGATAGTGGAGTTGGAGTAATCATGTGAAATCAAGGAGAGTGTATCCTTGCCTTCTCCATTTACTTTTTATTCAAAATCATTTGCGCTATTCAATGCACTTTCTTATGCAGATGCTAACCAAATGGATCAACTCATTTTGGAATATGATTGCAAGCTGCTGATAGATTGCATCAATCAAAATTTAGAAGCTCCTTGGCAATGCAGGAATTTGTTCCAGAATATTCATACTTTGTTACACAATGTAACTTGTAGATTCATTCATAGATTGACAAACTAAGTTGCCCATTTGGTAGCAAGTATAGCTCGCAATTGTAGAGCATTGGCAATCTGGACCTCTACTTGTCCTTCCGAGCTAAATTGTATTTTGTATGATGATTATTTTGGCCTAGTGCTTTAATATAGATCTTTTATTTTTTTGCAAGAAAAAAGTAATTTTTTAAACACCAGAATAAAAATTCTAATTTATCCAAAAGTAAAACATAGATGAATTTGTTCGCAAAACTAAAATTAAAAAATTAAAAAAACTATGGTATTTAAATAAAAAAATTAAATATCTATTTGCAAATGTAAAACTATTGAAAAAGTGGAGTTACAACTGGGTGGAGCATTCTTAAGGAGAGTTACAATTGAGGAAGGAACAAGAAAAAAAAAATTGTATGGACTTCACAAAATCTCTACTTCTTATTGATTATCCATACATTGAAATACATCATATTTAAAGACTTAAAAGCAATTGTTACATGATCACCATAATGCAATATTAAACTACCATTAAAACATGAGTTACATGATCAACTTAAATGAGAAACATAATACCAACATAATGGGCCACCATTATAGCTAATTATTATATACTAAAGACATTTAATAGCTTATTTTTTTAGGATTCTTTTCATCTTCCAATAGCCTCCCTCAAATCGAGCTCATCTTGACAATGCTGATCATTTCTTTCAATTTAACGAAAATGTCTGCCTTCAATGGTTTCATAAACATGTCAGCAACTTGATCATCAGATTTGCAAAACTCAAGCATAATCTTGTAGGACTTCACAAGGTCTCTAATGAAATGATATTTGATACCTCGATGTGCTTACTTCTTCCATGATAGACCGAATTCTTTGCTAAAGCAATTGCTGACTTGTTGGTCACACTTAATCACTGTTGACTTCCTCTATTCATGATGTAACTCCATGAGCATATGACGTAGCCAAACCGCTTGACAAGCACAATAAGCCGCAGCTATGTATTCTGCTTCCTGTCACACCCAAAATCTGGTATGACCGGCCAGGGTACGCTACGTACTCCGAAGTCTAACCCAAACCAAACCACATATACAACAAAGCCATATCTGAACATTTAATAACATCTCAAGGATTTTTAAAAGACATTATTTTCAAAAAAATTCTCAAACCACCAACTCCATAAATAGCTAAATGTTCAAATCGATTTCAAAAGTTTAATCACTAAACAAGGGCACCTCAAAGAAATAAAAGTGTGGAAACATAATAAACCGAGTCGACATGACTCAACAACTCAAGAAGAAAAAAAACAAAACAACTCCGGTATCCCCCTCGACCACGACATGTCACGAGACCCGCTGCCCTGCCGCCACCAGCCGCGCTACTGTACCCTGGTACCTCTTTGATCTAACTCAGGTGCTACAAACAACAAACATGAAGGGTATGTCCAACTAGGACTTAGTGAGTAGATCAGTCCTCAATTTCACCACAACATCATCATCATGCATAATCAAATAACACATAATTAAGCATAAGAAAAATAAGCATGATTTAGGAGCATTTATTTTTAGCAAAGCAATCCTCAAAATCATCATGTAGCAACCTGCAAGAAATATGCCACAAAATATAATCATGCTCAATGCAACAATCCACATGCTCACTCGGACCCGTCGGTCCTCATCGCCACATAGGGTAAGTAGTCGGTTTGGCCCCCGATATGACCATCCAGCAAGTGTCGTCTCTTTGGGGTATGCTCTTCCCTCACCGACACGGCTCTTCCAATCCATCTCTTTGGGGGCTACGTTTCTCTCATCGGTCGGGTCTCCGAACTATCTCTTTGGAGTATGATCTCCCCTCTCCAGTCTGACTTTCGGAATAAGGCCAATGCTGTCTCTTTGGGCATACCCTCCCCTCACCAGTGAGACTTCCAAAAAATGCTACAAGAACATCACAACATCACACACGCAGGTATATAAACATAAAATAAGATGTCCCATCAACGAGTAAATAAGGGTATGTTAGGGCATACCTCATCCTCCACCTTCTCAAGTCATAATTCACAACCATGCATGTAAATATAAGCATATGACAAGGAAGGTACAACATGTAATAAATGTACAACACATCTAAAAGCGTAGAATAAAAAGGAAGGAAAAAAACACATATAGAAAGCCCTAAAAAGATAGGGTAAGGAAGGTTCGGACCCCTTAGGTGCTCTTAGGGTCGGCCCTTCCGATAGTTAAATTTAGGTCCTAGCGTCTCTAGGTGTTCCTAGGATTCCTAATTTCTAAGTATAGGTTCCTACAATGATTATACTACTATGAATACATTCATCATACCCTAAAGTATATCTCCTAGGTGTGAAAACATGTTTAAATCCCTAAAAATCTCTCCTTTGGGGTGGTTTGCCACCCTAGGGTTCTTAAGGACCCTCCTAAAGGGGGCGGCATACCCTAAATCCACCATATCTTCCCCCTTTCATCAAGGTATCAACCAAGCATCAAAAATTGCTAACAACCAACAAAATTCATCAAGATCTCATCAAGAAATCAAAGGAGGAGAGGGGTGGCACAGTAAGGAAAGGGGGCGGCCAATCGCCCAAAAATCGATCTGATAGAATCCTAGCGATCACGATAAAAGCCTCAATACGATTATCCGATTCAATTCGAGAAAAACGGATCGGAAAATGACGAAATCCCCATGACATAGGGGTGGCGGCATGAATGAGAAAATTAGGGGAAAGAAGGCTAGAACCACTCACCTTTTTGGAGAAACCGGGAAGGAAGAAGAAACGAGGGATCTTCCTACGATGAATGCCGACGAACTCGCAAAATCTCGGCTCCGGTGGCTCCTCCTCTCCTCTTGAGTCACCCTCTCTCTCCTCTCTCTAGGCATCGGGTGGCGTGCGGCTAAACCACTGGCCGCACACCCCAGGTTCTATATTTTATGGGGCATGGTTGGGCCCCAAATGACCAAATTATCTCTCATCTAGTTAATCGACTTAAACAACCCGTATTTAACCCGTTCTAACTCCGATTTGAGTTCCGATTGAATCACTAAATTTTTCTCAAGACTCTCTATCATCCTAACATTCTTTATCATAGAAATAAGGCAAATAAAATTTTTCTAAATTTTTTCTACAAAACTTGCTTACCCAGGTTCGATCCCAAAGCTCTACGCCAATCCGCGTTGACTCAAGCCCACGTCCCCTCCTTAAGAATAAAATATTATTTTTAGATTTTTGGGCATTACACTTCCGTAGTAGATAAAAAACTACATGTTGCTTCTTTGAGAACCATGAAAAGCTCCATTTCCCAAGGAGAAAACATAAGCGAAAGTACTCTTCCTCACTTCGACATCACCTCCCCAATCACTATCAGTATATCTAATAAGTTCAAAAAAAATTGATGAAGGGTAGAATATACAATCATCCATGGTACCTTTGATGTACCGTATAATCCTCTTTGCCGCTTGCAAGTGTGATTGTCTAGGAGACTGCATAAATATGCTTACCATCCCAATACTATAAACAAGATTCGGCCTAGTAAAAGTCAAGTATCGTAGACTACTGACTAGCTTCTTGAAGTATTTGGGATCAACATTAGCGCCGCTTCCTTCCTTTGTCAACTTCAACCTTGCCTCCATTAGAGTCCGAATTGGCTTACAAGTAGCCATCTTGAAACGCTCAAAAATGTCTTTAACATACTTCTGCTGACAAATGAAGATGTCCTCCTCTGATTGAGTGACTTCAAGGCCAAGAAAGTATGACATGAGACCCATGTCCACCATCTCAAATTCACAAGTCATGGCCTCCCTAAAGTTATCAATCATCTATTGACAATTCCCAATAAAGATGAGATCATCTAACATATAAGCAAACAATAAGCATTTCAACAATTTGCGCTGACGTTGACATATAAAGCATGCTCATAAGGACACTGAATAAAACCATGATTAAGAAGATAGGAATCAATTCTAGTGCACCATGCCCTCGGTGCTTGCTTAAGGCCGTAGAGAGCTTTCTTCAACTTGTACACCAATAGGGGTGAGCATCGGTCGATTCGATAAATTAACGAACCGACTGATTGATTAACCGAACCGAAATAATGTACTTTTTATTAAACATTACCCGAACTAAAATTTTTGGTTAACCGACCGAATTAACCAAAAAAATTCAGTCAATCGGTTCGGTTAATCAATTGAAATCACCGAAAAAAATATTTTTGAGTAAACACGCAGTCAAGACCTAAACCTTGCACCTCTCAAAGAGGTTACTAACACACTTTACCACTTTAGCAAAGAATTTTATTTAACATTACTTCTTACTAACATAATTATATTTATAACTTTAAATTAAAACAACAAATATAATCTTGCAAATATTCGAACCTTGGCACTCTACATAAAAATAATTGAACTTAACCAGTGTGACAAATAATACTATGAAACTTATTTATATATTTATTTATACTTAATTTAGAATTTGATTATTTCGGTAAATTAAGCGAACCGTCGGTTAATTTATCGAACTGAATCGAAAACCAAAATTCTAGAAAAAATTAACCAAAAATCGAACCAAAATTAATTCGATCAATTCGGTTGGATTAAATCGATTTCGATTCAGTCGGTTTCGGTTCGATTTCGGTGAATCGGGGAATTCCGCTCACCCCTATACAGAAAGCCTTCTCGTCCTTCCTTCACATAGCCCTCTGGTTGATCCACATACACCTCCTCATCAAGTATTCCGTTTAGGAAGGCTGACTTGACGCCCATTTGGTGTATTTTCCAGCACCTTTGAGTAGCCAAGGCAATGATAAGACGAATAGTGTCTAGTCTTGCAACCGTAGCAAAAACTTCAAAGTAGTTAATCCCAGGTTTTTGTTTGTAACCCTTGACCACTAGACGAGCTTTCAGCCTATCATTCTCTTCGTTAGACTTGTGTTTTGTCTTATAAACCCACTTCACACCGGTGAACTTCTTGCCATTTGGAATAGGAGTCAACACCCATGTATCGTTCCTTTCGGTTGCATAAATCTTGTCATTCATGGCTTGAATCCACCCTTCATCTTGTGAAGCCTCATGAAATATTGTCGGATCACAATCTGCAAAGAGAGCAAAGTTAATAATATCCTCATCAGATGCATCATCATCTCTGGACAAAACAAAGTCTTGTAAACGAGCAGGTAAGACTCGTTGTTGTTGCAGACGTGAGGATGTTTCAGCTGAATCAGTTTTTGTCTCAAGAGTAGTCTGAACCAAAGTTGGTTCTGGTTCGGACTGCTCACCAGACCCAACAACAGTTAAACAGGAAATGCTACAGTTGGAACAGGAAATGTTGCAGTTGGAACAGGAGATGCTACAGTTGAAATAGGAGATGCTGCAGTTGGAACTAGAGATGCTGCAGTTGGAATTGGAGATGCTACAGTTGGAACCTCGTCCAGGATGAAGTGAACGTGTTTCTTTTCTTCTATGCTCCAACTCCATGTAGCTTCCTCATCAAAGATGACGTCGCTGCTGATAATCACATTTTTTGTCATTGGATTATACAGCCTGTAACCCTTGGTCATGCCACTGTAATCGAGAAAGATGCACTTCTTGCTCTTATCATCAAGCTTCTTGCGGAGCTCCTTCGAAACATGGGCATAAGCAATACACCCAAACACACGAAGATGATTAACTGAGGGTGTTCGGCCTTTCCACACCTCCACCAGAGTCTTTAACTAATCAAGACCTTTAGTTGGACACAATTCAACAAGTACATAACACAAGCAACCGCCTCCGCCCAAAATTGCTTAGGCAAATATTTTGCACACAACATGGTACGAACCATATCAATAATAGTGTGGTTCTTTCTCTCCGCAACTCCATTTTGCTGAGGTGTGTGCCTTGCTGTAAGTTGATGCTTGATGCTGCTTTGCTTGAAGAAATCACCCCCCACCAAATATTATGTACCACGATCGATTCGGAGGATCTGGATTTGTTGTCCACTTTTCTTCTCCATATAGGCCTCGAACTCCTTGAAGGCCTCCATTATATATGATTTCTTCTTCAAGAAATAGACCCATATTTTTCGACTATTATTATCAATAAAGGTAATAAAATACTTATACCCTCGATTCGACGATTCACTGAGAAGTCTGCAAAGATTAGAGTGCACCAACTCCAACGACTTCTTGACTCACCATGACTGATTATCTATTCTTCTTTCCCATCACACACGACTCACATAGCTTCTTTGGAGGGACAATCTCGGGCAGTCCACACATCATCTTCTTGCGTGATAACAAATTCAAGCTATCGAAATTCATATGGTCGAACCTCTTGTGCCATAGGCATGAGGAGTCTTGCACCGAAGCACCGAGACATGAGGTTGCATGCTTAATATACAAAGGGAAAAGACGATTGCGGGTCATTTTTACCTTTGTAATCAAGCCTCGTTTGCTGTTTTGAATCATACAAAGTCCTTCCTTGATCTCTATGTGATATCAACGCTCGGACATTTGTCCCATGCTCAGAAGATTCTCTTGAAGGTCGGGAACACAATACACGTCGGAGATGCATTGATCTGACCCATCATTCGTCTTGATGTTGATTGTTCCCTTTCCCATGATAGGAACCTTTGAGTTGTTCCCAAATTTTACCTCCAAACGGAAGCTACTATCAAGCTTCGAGAATAACTCCTTCACACCACACATGTGGTTACAACAACTTGTGTATAAGTACCAAGCATTCTTTGATTCTCCACAGCTACATCACATGTGGACAACAAGACTTTATTAGCCTCGTCTTCGTTATCACCGGAGCTTGCAAGCTTGGCTTGTACATTTAAACCTTCGGCTCTTTTGTTGTAGCATTCAGACTTGTAATGCCCAAACTTCTTACCACTTGTAACATTGAATTCGTGACTTGTCATTTCGTTCTCCTGAACTCTTCTCTTGCCGTCATTTCTTCCTTTTTCGAGTAGAAGAACCCTTCTTCTCGTTTTGTAACACCAACTGGCTCTGTAGAGCTTCCTCTACAATTTTGGTCTTCTCCATGAGCCGTTGCTCGTGGACTTGCAACGAGCCCATCAAATTATCAACCAACGTGGTGGAGAGATCTCGAGACTCCTCAATAGACGTCACGATGTACTCAAACCGTAACATCAATGTCAAGAGAACCTTCTCAACGATCTGTTGGCCGTCATTTCTCCCTTTTTCGAGTAGAAGAACCCTTCTTCTCGTTTTGTAACACCAACTGGCTCTGTAGAGCTTCCTCTACAATTTTGGTCTTCTCCATGAGCCGTTCCTCGTGGACTTGCAACGAGCCCATCAAATTATCAACCGACGTGGTGGAGAGATCTCGAGACTCCTCAATAGACGTCATGATGTACTCGAACCGTAACGTCAATGTCAAGAGAACCTTCTCAATGATCTGTTGGTCAGTGATAGTCTCACCGTTGGCCTTCATTTGATTGACAATTGCCAGTGTCCGCGAGAAATAATCAGAAATGGACTCAGACTTCTCCATTTGAAGAAGCTCAAATTATCGACGAAGAGTCTATAGACGAACCTTTTGGACCTTCTCAATACCTTTGTATGCCTTGATAAGAGAATCTCACGCCTCCTTCGCCGTTTTTGCATTTGCCACCTTCTCGAAAATACAAGAGTCTGTACTGCTTGAAAGATGTAAAATAATGTCTTGCAGTCTTTCTTGCGGTCATCCTTCAAACGTCTTCGATCTGTTCTTCTTGTGTTAAATCCGTCGGTGTCTCTAGCTCCTCGAACCCATGCATCTTCGATGATCTCGATTAACTCGTGGAAACCGAATAGCACCGCCATTTGGATCTTCCAATGCTCAAAATTCTTCCTGTCAAACCTCAGGATTCGAAGTTGGATAGATCCGGCACCAAACTCAGAAGCCATTGATCTTGAAACCTTCGAAAGAGCCTAAACCAACTATTGATAGTGGCAACAAATGACTCTTATACCAAAGAAGATGAGTTACAACTGGGTGGAGCAGTCTTAAGGAGAGTTACAACTGAGAAAGTAACAACACTACTAGAAAAATGGGCATCAGCAACGGCTGATGCCGTTGCTGAAAATCATCAGTAACGGCGTGCAACGGCTGGCGCCGTTGCAATGGAGCCGTGGCAGAAAATCGCGTTGCTGATAACTTAGCAACGGATCAGCAACGGCCGCTCGGGCCGTTGCTAAAAATATTATCAGCAACGGTTTTGCCACGGATGCGGAGCCGTTGCTGATAACATTAATAGCAATGGCTGGTGAGCCCGTAGCAACGTCGTTAGTAAAAGCCTATTGCTAAGCCGTTGTTGTAGGTCATCAGCAACGGCTTTCGATAAACTTTTAGCAACGGCTTTCCCACGGATGGCCGTGGGAAAGCCGTTGCTGATGATGTGAACCTGGTAACGAAAAAAAATAAATTTTCAAATTTTCATTGATACATTGATACATTATCTGATACATAACTCACACACCCATACACTCATACACACATTCATTCACACATCACAAATACACCAAGATATACATCAAAACAATTATATTTATATTGATAATTATCCACAATAGTATAAAAACTATTCAAATGCAAAATTGAAGTATCAATATCCAAACAAAATAAATTAAACAAGTATAATATCTCAGTAACAAAGTCAATATAAAAAAAATCTCACCATGACGATGAAGGATGGCCTGGATCATTTGGCGGGGTCTGCAGTGCTTGAGTGTACACCGGCGTGGATTGACTCGAGGACGATGGATGAGATGAGATGAAATGCGACACGGATATCGGATTTGATCACCGATGCTAACGAAATTCCGATTCGAATAGGCGAAATTTAGGAAGTACGTTATGCCTAATCGAAACTCATTCATTAAAGCTCCACGATCAAGACGTCGGTACATCCAACTTCGATCAGCCGATATGATTCTGTCAATCAATGATAATTTCTTTGGTTAATGTCTTTAGGTGAGATTGTCCTATTCCATTCGAGATTTATGTTATTTATATTGCACTAAGTACTTATTTTAACCGCTAACTTCATTCTAAATTTCAACAGCATCTCCCTACAGTTCTCCGAATACGCATATCATCTGGGCGCGTATCGGAGAACAAGAGAGATGTTGCCGAAATTTAGAATAATTAGTTAACAGTTAAAAGAAAAACGTAAGTGCAGTATAAATAACTATATTCCCAAATTATCCAATCAGGGACAATTCAAAAATTGTACGTCGTATAAAAGATCATCTACTTCTTTTACACAAACATACAATCCCCGAACGGATCTAAGGTTTTGCTAAATCATATCCGACTCGTCGATGCGTACGTGAAACATATCAACTCGTCGGATGGATGATTATTTTCTAAATATTTCGAGACAGTTCGAGTCCATATTGGACAATTCCGACATGAGTCCAAATTAGACGATTCTGGCAGGAGTCCAAAATAAATTATTCCGGCGCGCGTCCGAAGTGGACGATTCCGGCACAATGCCGAAGTGGACAATTCCGACGCGAGTCCACTAAGGACAACTTTGGACTAATTAACAATATTTTAACTAATTAATTAATATTAATCTATATTATTTTCATTAATTTAAATAATTAACCTACCGTTATTAAATATTAATCTAACTAAATTAAACTAAAAATTAATATAAACTCTAAAAATTAATCTAAATCCTAAAAATTAATCTAACAAATTAAACAATTAATCTAAATAATTAATTAAATAATTAATTAACAAATAAATAAAAATTAATCTACAATTTCCGGCGGCGACCATCGGTCGCCCGCCGCCGGCCGAAATCCTAAAAATAGGGTTTCGATCGGATTTCCGGTCGGCCGCAACGGGAAGAGATAGCCGGGCGGCGATGAATACCTAAAATCGGCGATCGAGGACGGACGGCAGCGTTGGCAGCGGCAGCTCGGCGTCGGCAGCGGCGGCGAGAGGCGGGAGGAGGAGGCGGCGGCAGCAGCGGGAGGAAGAAGGGGCGGGCGCGATCTGTGACCTATATAAACTTATCAGCAACGGCTCACTCGCCTGTTAGAAAGCCGCTGCTAATAAGTTATCATCAACAACGGCTCACTTGTCCGTTAGAAAGCCGTTGCTGATAATTAAAATCATCAGCAATGGCTCGCGTGTCCGTTAGAAAGCCGTTGCAGATACAACATATCTGCAACAGCTTGAGCGGCCGTAAGAATGCCGTTGCAAATAGCAACGGCTTGATCGAGCGGCCATTGCTGATAGCTGTTGCTGAAGACTCAATTTCTAGTAGTGCAAGTTAGAGGAAAAATTGTATGGACTTCACAAATTATATATATAGTTCACTTTTTTGAGCTTAATTGCCATAAGAACATTATCAATCAATTAATTAAGTATATATATGTACGTGCTTTATCCAAAAAATGCAAACAGAAGATATAAATTAAGTTGGTGATGGCGATTTAAAGTGCTGACTTAACTTGTGATTCTGATCGATCTCTGGATGCCGAGTTGAGTTTGCTGAGTTGGACTGAATTAATGACATAAGCATAAGATAAGCTGACATGTTTAACAGCAGATATGAGGTGGAGTTCTCCATTCTTCTTTCTCAAGTAACCTAAAGAAAGAGAAATATATAAGCAGTAGAATTAATAACATTAAAAATATAAAATAATTTTAATTGTAATAGTTACATATATATATATGTTGTTCTACAATTAAAGACGAAGTGCCTAGAGAGAGAAAGGAAGAAAAACAAAAAGGACGAGTTAAAGCGTCGTTGAAGTTTTAATTTTATTGACAATATTTATAAAGCACAATACATTATCATAAACAATATATAGCATACAATATTATAAATACATTAATTATTTTAGATAAGTTGAAACAATATAAAGTATATATAACCAATAATTTAAAAGTTTGACATATATAATCTAATAAATTTAATAATATCAATTTTCTAAATTATGTAAGCATCACACATGGTATAACACTACCAGCAATGAACAATCCACAATAATACACATGGATTATTAAACATGCTTTAACTAGAGTCTAAACATGATTCAATAACCTAATTAATTTCAAGTATATTCTTAAAGGAAAATGTAAGAGACAGGTTCACTCATCTGTTTAATTAAAGTATAAAAGAAAAAAAAATGGTCTACAAAGTTGTAGTGCTCAAGTTGATCATCTTTATTATTTATACATGTTTGGTCACTCTATGACCCTAGGACTAGAAGTAGAGATGACAACAGACCGTGCCTGAGTCGGCCCAGGCCCGGGCCCGAGCCCGTCCATTCGAGCTCAGGCTGGGCCGGGTTCAGGCGGGGCTCGGGCCGGTCCGAAAATTAAATATTTAATTTAAATTTTTAAATATATAAATTTAAATTTTAAAATTAATTGTTACGAGTAAGTTTTGAACTTGGACCTCTAGTTTTATTTAAGATAGTTTAACCATTGTACTAAGCTTTATTATATATTTTTTAACATATTTTTATATGTAATATTGTAACGCAATACAAATTAAAAAAAAAAATTAAAAATCAAACTATAATTAAATTTTTATTTATCTTTAATAAAAAATATTCATTCAATGATAAAATAATTTTTTAATATTATAATAGACTGCACCTTAAAAGGTTGCTTACGTACCTTCCATAGCTAAACTTGTACTCCCCAATGATTAAACTATAGAAGGATCAAATCTACGTAGTTCTTTTTAAATTTTTAATCACTCGTAGTCCCGGTGATTTAACTTGTACTTGGACCAGCAGCACCAGCTTCGCTTGTTTGAGCTTCCTCCTCTCCTGATGATGAAGTGTCGTGTCCTCCCTTATCTTGTAATCTATTTTCAGCATCCAATCAATCTTTTAAGCAAATGCACATTTCAACCGTTTCTGCACTCATTCGGCTTCTTCTTTCGTCGAGAATTCTATTTCCTGCACTAAAATAAGTCTTTTTTATCCTACGACCAAGTTGAGAATTAATACTATTTTCACTATCATCTCTTAATCTAGAAGAAGAAGATATTATCTTATTTGTAATTGTATCACCAAATTTTGAAGCATAAAATGCAAACATAGAATTCAATAAATTCGAAATTTTATATTTTTTTTCTTCAATATTATCTAATTCCATATTCTTATAATAATCATTTAACAATATATTTAAACCATCAATTTTCATTCTTGGGTCTAAGCATATTGCTAAACAAAATAAAGTAGGTATATTTGACCAATACTTTTTAAATTTAGATTCCATTAAAGAAATAATTTATGCAAATAAAGGATGATGTCTATACGAAGAAAATACTTCACTAATACGAACTATATGTGAAAGAGTTAAATTACATATAGGATAATAAACACCGAAAAGTTGTTCAGTAGCTTTATTAAAAAGAGTTAAACTTTGAGTAATATGTCCAGCAATTAACCAATCATTATCATTAATTGGATCACCAGGCATATTTTCATTGTAAAACTTTGTAAGGATCTCTTGATATTTTGTAGTAGACATAAGCATATGATATGTTGAATTCCATCTAGTAATAACATCACCATTAAATTTTTTAAATGGTTTATTAAAAGATTGACATAATTTTTTAAATTCTTGTGTTCTTGCTTTTGAAGAACGCATATATATCTAATAACATCTCTTATTTTTTCTACATATATATTTACTAGTTTTAAACCATCTTGTACACGCAAATTAAGAACATGACAAACATGAACATGAAATAATTCATCATCTAATACTTGCTTAAATAATTGTATAAGATGAGGAATAGCAGCATCATTATTACTAGCATTACCGAAATTAATCGAAATTTTTTTATCATTTATATTATAGAAAGATGTTACAAATCTAATAGCAGAAAAAATGGCAACAGAAGTGTGTGGATATTCAAAAACTTTAAAACTAATTATTCTTTTTGTAAAATAAAATTTTCATCAATCCAATGCGCAGTAACACAAATGTAAGAATTAGTAGTACGTTGACTAGACCAAACATCATACGTTAAAGAAATTTTTGATTTATTATTTTGAAAGCTAGTTATTATATTTTCTCTATATATAAAAAATAATTTTAAAGCATCACTTTTCATTGTATTTCGAGTATTTTTTTTATATTTTGATTGTAAAGTATTTTGAATCCAAGTAGAAAATCTTAGTTGATCAACAAAACTAAAAGGAGATTCACTTTGAACAATTAATTTTGCAAGTTCTCAACATTGAAAATCATAATCATACGAAAAAGTTGTTAAACCAGAAGAAGATAAATTAAGAATTTGTTGAGCTTGTGCAACCTTATTGTCATGACCCTTTGCATGACGTAAAAGATGACCAGTTTTTCCTGTTGTTGAAGCCGAAAGAATTTTTTGATATTTTTTGCACCGGGCTTTTGTTATGGTGCCATCAGCTTTAATAATTTTCTCAAAATATTCTCATACCATGCTTTTTTTTCTACCTAATGGACATAAATTAATAGATGGACTTATCTCTATGTTTTGGTTTTATTGAGTGGTAGGAGTGGTTGGAGTAGTAGGAGATATTTTTTCTAACATATTTGATCCAGCTTGTGAAGTATAACCTGAAAAATCTATATCTGTCATTAGTAAAAATTAAAAATATAAAAAGTATAAATATTATACTAATCAATGAAACAAATTTAAGTGATTAAAAAAAATTGATAGCAATCTTGAATCCTTGCCTCCTTGATGAACTTAAAAAGTTGTTGAGAATTATTGTAAATGAACGTAGATTGTTGAGAGTAAGAGAGTTGAGAGTTGAGAATTGAGAGTTGAGAGTTGAGAGAAAGAGTTGAAGAAGAGAATGAAGATAGAAAAAATAAAGAAGAAGAAGATGGGTATTTATAGAAAAATTTTAGTGAATAATTTTTAAAAAAAATTTTATCAACCGGCCCAAGCCAGACTTGGCTCGGGCCTGACCTAGGTCTGGCGCGCGCCAGGCCTACGGTCGTGCTCGCCCCGAGCACGGCATGCGGACCGTGCTGAGCACGGCCACGTGCCCAGGAGGCGAGCCCGGCCCGTCTCCTGGGCACAGTCGTGCTGGGCCAGGCCCAGCTCGAAATTCTTCAGGTCGGGCCAAGCACGACTCGTTGCCATCTCTACCTAGAAGTGCCTCAATTCATTTTATTTACACATGTTACTAGGCCATGAACAATGATGGGCATCACAAAATAATTTGTGTGAAAAACAAGTAAGAAATTATCTCTTTTATTTCAAAGAGCACGTTGCTTATATTAATTCTTGCATCATCAAAAAAAAAAAAAAGTCATGACTCATGAGAAGGCACCTACTTAGATTAAAAAGTTGAGAGTAGATTGTGACATTCTCAACCCTTTAGTGGATTTGTTTAATTCTTTTTTTTTTCGGGAAAAGCGTATTCATTCATCGAATGAAAAAATTACATTAAAAAACATACAAAGAGAAATCTTTGTACGCATGATAGCACTTAGTAAGTACACTATATTCTGCTTGGCGATTTGTATCAAAGCTCAAAATCTCTTTCTAGCTTCCAGTAATTCTCCCAGGTTGCAATGGCCATTTGAGCTGTTTTTTCAGTTGTTGTGATGACGTTGTTAAAAATGAGATCATTCCTAGAGCGCCATATACTCCGGAGAAGAGCACACACCATTGCTCGTTCTTTTACTTTGATTTTGGGAGACGCCAAAACATCTTGCCACCATTGAGTAATGGAGAGTGCATTCGTGCGGCTGGGTACTTGGAATGGCAGCATATGCCATGCACCCTCTGCATGGGTGCAAGAGAGAAAGAGGTGAGTTGCGTCCTCCAAACCTGCATTGCACAGGGAGCATATAGTGTCCGAAATCGAGATTTGTCGATGCTGAAGGGCAACTTTTGCTGGGAGGGAGTCATGCAAGAGTCTCCACATGAAGATGCGAAGCTTCGGAGAAGATTTGAGCCTCCAAATGCTTGTCCATGGTAAGGCAGGTGGCAGATCAGCATGCTGGGGGGATAAAGAAGTTGCAAACTGGTATCCCGAAGATATTGTGTATTGGCCAGAATTTGTGTAGTGCCAGTGAGGCTTGTCCTCACCCGAACTGATTTCAATGCTAAGAATGTCGTCGGCAATGGAGCTTTGGAAGGAGTTGCGAACAAGCGTGGCCTTCCACATGCACGTATCTTTGTCAAATAGCTTTGATATCAGCATTTGTCGATGAGGAGCCTCCAAATTAAAGGTCCGATAATTGCAAAGAGGGGTGGACTCGGGAGCCATGGAGTGCAATGGACTTGCCTGATGGTGGTTGAACCAATCTTCCATCTAAAACCAGCTGAGAGGAGCGCGCGACCACGAAGTATACTGTGCCAGCCCTAGGATGCTTTTTTACCTGTTATAGCTTCCATAAATGAACAGTATGGGTAGTACTTGCCTTTCAGCGTAAGACTTAAAAGTGAAGTTGGATTCGTCATAAGCCGCCAGCCTTGCTTAGCAAGAACAGAAAGGTTTTGAGCGCGGCAGTCCTTAAAACCCAGTCCCCCATTTGCAAAGCTGCAACTAAGCATTTGCCATTTAATCCAGTGCATACTTTTCCTTCTTGCTTTACTCGACCACCAGTAGCTGGAGCATAGTTTGTTTATTCTTTCACATATGAAGTCAGATATGTAGAAACTAGACATGGCATATGTTGGAACAACGTTGAGAACTGACTTTATAAGAACAGCTTTACCTGCTCTGGAAAGAAGCTTCGAAGACCAGCTCTGGAGTTTTTGCTCTATCATATGTATTAATAATTCAAAGGTGGCCTTTTTTGATGTATGTACTGCTGCAAGGAGACCCAGATACTTGTCCTCGGCTCCAGTGGCTGGGATGGCTAGGATCCTGGTTATGTTCAATTGCATGGAGCTTGGGCAGAATTTAGAGAAGGATATTGTGAATTTATCTCCATTAATCTTTTGTCCACTGACTACTTCAAACTTGGCAAGAAGATTTTTAAGTGCAGATGCATTACGCTCGTCAGCCTTGCAGAACAGCAAAATACCGTCTGCACAAAAGTGTGATGATATTTCTGGGCATCTGCGATTTATTTGGACTCCTCGAAGCTTTTGTTCTTATCTTGCTTTGTCCAGTAGTGAATTAAGCCCTTCCATGGCAATGATGAAGAATAAAGGTGAGAGCGGATCTCCCTGTCGAAGCCCCCAACTTGGCCTTATGTCACCATATCGTTGTCCATTCACTAACACTGAGTATGAGGTAGTTTGGGTGCACTGGTTGATAATGTTGATGAAGCTTCATCGAATCCCATTGCCGAGAGAATAGCGCTTAAACAAGGCCATTCCAACCGATCAAAAGCCTTACTCATATCGAGTTTTATAGCCATGTCATGAGAGGAGCTTTTTTGTTTTGTTTTCAGGTGATGCATGATCTCGTGCGCTAGCAATATGTTATCTGAGATGAGACGTCCTCTAATGAAAGCACTCTGGTTGTTTGATATAATGCAGTTCATCAGAGGTTGCAGTCGGTGCTCAATGATTTTTGAGAAGATTTTATATATATAGTTGCTAAGGCTGATGGGTCGAATTTGAGCCATACTTTGGAGAACCTTCATTTTTGGTATGAGAGCAATCGTTGTCTTGTTGAAGACCTTTAAGATGCTTCGACTTCTTATGAAAGAAGCAGCGGCACTTGTGATATCTGCTTGGATTAAAGGCCAGAATTTTTTAAAGAAGTGGCCTGTGAACCCATCTGGTCCCAGAGCACTATCCGAGCAAAGAGAGAAGGCTGCCTTCCTTGTTTCTTCCTTTGATACCGGGCGCATGAGCCAATTATTCATTCTTCGAGTAACTTTTTTGATCGGGAAGTTGAAGTCATTATCAGCAATGCCCGGCTTTGTGGTAGTATATATTGCTTTGAAGTAGTCTTGCGCTACTGATGCAACTTCATCTGAGCCTTCAACCCAAATGTCTTCTTCATTTTTAATTCTGTGAATGGTGTTGAAGCTGTGTCGGATCTTTGTTGTAGAATGGAAGAATGCTGAGTTTTTATCTCCTTCTTTTAGCCATTTGATGTGAGATTTCTGTCTCCAGTATATCTCCTCATTTTGAATTGCTTTCATAAGAGCAGCTTCAATATCTTTCCTAGCAACAATGGATTTGCTATCATGTTGCCAGGATAGTGATAGGAGTCGGCTTTGCAGGTCTGCCACTTTGGAAGCTGAGTTTTGATTATTTCTCTTCAGCCAAGCAAGGATGCAGTTTCAGACATTGTTTAGCTTTTGCTGCACCCGATATCGAGGGGAACCATTGACTTCAATGTCCCATGCCTATGAGACAATAGAGGAGATTGTGGGAATTGCAAGTCATCTCTTATCAAATTTGAAGTCCTTGCGCTTATTCTTGTGGTTAACTGGTTTAAGAAGAAGGGGGCAGTGATCACTTCCCATTACATCTAGGTGGAAGACAGACCAGTTCTTCCATGTGTCTTGCCAATCAGAGGTGGCAAGGAAGCGATCGAGTACCTTTTCTATATGGTGAGGAGATGCTCTCTTGTTGGACCAGGTGAATGCATGACCACTAGTGGGAAATTCTAGGAGCTCTCCTTCGTTTAGCAATTGGGATAAGTCTTCAACCATTGAGCAATTGAATTCTTGTCCTCCCAATTTCTCGGTTGGTCTCAGTATAGCATTAAAATCACCCCCAAGGAGTATAGGACTGTTACGGGTTCTCATTTTTTGCAGTAAAAATTGGATCTGTTGCTTACGCATAGCCCGATCGCAGTGTAGATGAAGGCCAAAAAATTGCCAACTCGAGAGGCCATCAGTAGTGTCGCAGGTAGCATGAATATAAAAAGAGTCAGAGAAGAATATTTGAACATTGAATTGGCTCTTCCATGCTAGGATGAGACCTCCGGCTGTACTAACCGCAGGGACTATAAAGCATTGATCAAAACCACATTTCCGAAGAAGGTTTTTAAATCTATTGTCGTCTTGTTTTATTTCCATGAGGAATAGGCAGTCCGGGGAGTGAAGGAAGCTTAAGTTCCTTAGGTGGCGAATTGTCAAGGGGTTCCCCAGCCCTTGGCAATTCCATATCAGTGTGTTCATTGGGGAGGTTGGGACCAATTTGGGCTGGCTACCTCCACCACAGGGATTTTTAGATCAGATATCCTCCTCTTTTCCAATGGCAATGCTTCATTTTCTTCGTATGTAGGGCGCTTTTTAGGAGTTGGTGAAGTAGGAGCTTGATGAGAGACTTTGCATATCACCTGACGTTTTGTGTAGGCTCTTGCCTTTGTCCTGATATTGGCTGGGTCAGACGACATCATTGAGTTCGATCATCCATAGCTGAACATGAAGCAGAAGAACGTGGCTCTTGAGGGTGGTCCTTTTGTGCGTTTATGGCTTGTTGAGCAGTGTTGCCACCCGACTGGGCCTGTTTGGATGCCATAGAAAGGGTGGAGAGGAGGTCTACAACTTCATTTGTTTTTGTTTTCCGAGAGTGTTCATATAGCCTTCTTTCTCATGTCATCAGAGAGATTATGGAGAAGAGAACCTGTTTGTGTGGCCTTTAACCATGGGCCAAACTTGTAGTTTGGCATCTCTTCATCTTCTGTTTCTTTAATTAGTTTATCACAAGTTTTTTCAGAATGCCATATTATACCACAGTAGTAGCAAAACATTGGAAGCTTTTCATACCGAAAATCTGTCCAGAATTTTCCTGCGGACGGAGAGTCGAAGTGCATTCCTCTTCAGATGGGAAAATTAACATTAATCTCCACCTTACCTTTTATAATGAATCCTTGTGAATCTTTAATTGAGTATACATCCACCTTCTCGGCTGTTCCAATGTCTTGGAGTCTTTGGCTTCTAGTATGAATGTTTTTGATTTGTCCCGGGATACCCCAGACTTGGATCCAAAATTGTACCAGATGGAAATCGTATTCTGCAAGTTGTTTCCCTTTTTCCCATCGTCGAGTCACCAGAAGTTGATTTTTGTACAACCAGGGCTGGCTTCGTTGGATTTTTTTCATTTGGATCTGATCGTTGAAGTAAAATTTGTAGACACGATGATCTACTTCTTCGCATCAGAAGCTGATGGGGTTATTCCATATGGATGAAAGCACCATCTGCAACGTTGACAGCGTCTGGTGTTTGTCCGTCCATAGCTTTCCAACGAGGCAATAAGTGCTCTCCCTCAACTCGATTTCTTCTTGATGCTCAACAAGTCGAAGGGTTAGATTATCATCAGTAGAGGGAGGTATACCAGGAACTGTTGTCGATGCAGCTGCATGTATGATTGTTGGAGGGGTGCCCAGTATCGATGCCGCGGCTGCATGGGATTCCTTTGGCGAGCCAGGAGTTGATGAGGGCACTGCATGGTTGGTTGGGGAGGTTTCCATGAGTGAGGGGAGGCAAAGAGGATCAAGATCCACGAGGAGGATGCTGGATTAACTAGAGATTCCGATCGGCAAGTGACGGAGGAAGCTGCACTCGAAACGTCGCCCAGCGAGAGACATCAAGGAGACGAGGAGGCATAAGTGGATTTATTTAATTCTACCTATATATATATATATATATATATAAAACCTAAAATATCTTTGAGTAGCCATCATTATTGTACATCGCCAAAAGTGTCCATTTAAAATTAGCAAAATGTGTCCATTTAAAATTAGAATAGGTTTTGATATAATAAGAAGGGTAAATAGCAAAAAAAACTCATGAACTTTAACGTAATTAACAAAAAAATTCATAAACTTTAAAAACATTATAAATAAATCTCACGAACTATTGAAAACTAGCAAAAAGGCCTGATGTCCTCATATCTCTATTAACTTTTTAACATAATTTCACATCAGCACCACATGTTGACACATCATATTTAATACATTTAAAAAAATTAAAAATATAAATATTTAAAAAAAAATTCTCTCTCAACTTGCAGTACTGTTATGGAAAAATCTCATGAACTTTAATTGTGATGCATAAAAACTCATGAACTTTGATTGTGATGCAAAAAAACCCCCCTAAACTTTGATTGTGATGCCAAAAAACTCCTAAACTTTATTTGTGATGCAAAAAATTCGTGAACTTTTATTGTTACATTTCAAATATGTATGTCAGTAGATAAAATGCAGGTTCAACAAGATAATGTTTAGAGACAATGAAAGAAGATACTTTGTCACTGTGTCTCTAAATATTCCACGAAAGCTTTAATTTTTCATCCTAAAGAAATTTTTCAAATACTTCTTAATTTTAGATAAATAGCAGATATAATACGAAAAATAACATTCTAAGATAAAAAATCGTAGGTCTTTCTATCTTAACCAAAATGTAACTAGAGGGCTTTACTTTTAGATGAATACATAAAGTTAACAAGCTCATAAGCAACTACGACGTTGTCATGTATGCTTTTACCTTTGATAAAAATCGAATGTTGTGATTGCATTTTGTCTATTGTCATACATGTTTGAAATGTAACAATACAAATTTAGGAGTTTTTTGCATCACAATTAAAGTTCAAGGGGTTTCTTACATCCCAATTAAAGTTCATGAGGTTTTTTACTTCGTAATCAAAGTTGATGAATTTTTTTTTGCATCGCAATTAAAGTTTAGGGATATTTTTGTATAGCACTACAAATTGAGAGAGAGGATTTTTTTTAAAAAAAAATTAAAAATATTTATATATTTTTAATTTTTTAAAAAATATATTAAATATGACATGAAAAATAAATTATATGTGAACAAATGAGGTGTCGACACGTGGCGCTGATGTGAAATTCTGTTAAAAAATTAATGGAGAGATGACGACATGGAGATTTTTGCTAGTTTTCAATGGTCAATGAGATTTTTTGTATGATTTAAAGTACATAATTTTTTTTGCTAATTATGCTAAAGTTTAAAAAGTTTTTTGCCCTCTACCCTAATAATAATTAACAAACAAACAAAATGTTACAAGGCAAGAGCGGCTCTATTAAAGGCAAAGACAAGTTAGAGTTGAAGTGGGCTAACTTTTACGGTTAACCTCCAAATCAATATTTTTAGGATAAATTACACTTGTCTCCCTTGAGGTTCAGTAAAATTATACTGACCTCCAATCTATTTGTAACTTTGTCTTGTGACCCCCTAAGTTTTGTACAATATTACACTGACCTCTTCTATTAACGAAAATTATTAGTGGAGTGTATGTCATGTGCACTACACATACTTACTAATGATATTTTTAAAATATTTGCATTTTTTCTTATTTTAAATAACAAAAATATTCTTATATCATTTAACTCTCATTCCCTCATATTTTCACCCAATGAGTACTTAATATTTTAATTTTTACATTCAACTAACATTAATTTCGTGAAGAATATTAAATAATAAAATAATTTCTCTCAAATTTTTATGTTTCAAAATATTTATTTAAATATTTTATGCATGTATTTTAATGATTTTTTAACAAGATCATAATAGAAAAATTACATTACTAATCGACTCCATTTAACACCGTTAGTTACGGATGATATGAGTGTCACCTGAACAAATGAAGGGGAGGTCTATATAATTTCACTGAAACTCATGGGAAATCAATATAATTTACCCATATTTTTTAGTTCAATGATAATTTAAGTGGTTGGATCAATAATCTATTTGATTAATACAACCAATTAAATTTGTTCGAATTAAAAAAGATTTAATAAATTTTAACAAATTTAATCTAGTTAAACTCAATTTGATTGGAACCATCAAAAATTCAAATTTTCACCCGATTAAATTCGAATTGATTCGTTAAGTGAACACACTTCAATTTTTTTTGGTAGAATCTGATTTGCAACTATATAGGTTAATCGTAAAAAAATTAATATGTTCAAACAAATTTTTAAAAATTTGATGTAAATTCTAGAACTTTTTGAATTGCTTGAGACAATGAATGTAGGTACGAAATTAAATAAGAGTTATGGTAGATATAAGTAATATTTAATTAATTAGATTATTTTTTGATTTAATTATATTTTTGGTCCTTCAAAATATCATATTTTTTTTGTTTGATCTTTTTTTAAAAAAAGTTCCTGTTTAGTCTCTCAAAAATTATTTTTGTTTTCGTTTGGTCCATCCGTTAACTTTTGTTATTAAGTGTCAACATGACAATACTGACATGGATTAAACGAGAACCAAACAGAAAAAATAAAATATTTTAAGAAATTAGATTAAAAAATGTATATTTTAATAACCTAAACTATAATTATATATCAATGATTTCCCTGATACCGAATAGGGAAATCATTTATTCCCAAAATCAGAAAGCCTGGTATTTTTTTTTTCAAAAATATCCAAAATATCCATACAATAAAACGGTTTAAAATGATCATTTTGATAATGAAAACGAATCATACAATTTTCAAAAAATCACAAACTCTAAATTAGTGAATGCATTTTTTAATATTTTTTAAAAAAATTTAGGATATATTTTTATTATGAAATGACCACTTTCAAGTTTCAACTGACAATTTTGACCATGAAAATGCATTCTAAATTTTTTTAAAAAAATCATAATAAAATTTCATTCAGTAATTTAAAATTATTGTGATTTTTTTTTAGATTTTAAGATGTATTTTCATAATAAAAATGACAATTTTAAATAATTTTAGTACAAGAGTATTTTTAGGTATTTTTGAATTTGATTCTAATTTTGAGAATTTCAAATACTATATTCGATTTTAGAGAATTTTGAGATTTTATATTCTGGTTTAGGAGAATTGCTCATTATATATTATTATATTTTAGGTTATTAAATTATTTTTTTTCATCTAGTCCCTTAAAATATCTTATTTTTTCATTTGATTTCTCTTTAATCCATGTCAGCTGTCACGCCCCAACTCAGGGTCACGTGACTGGCCAGGGTATACGTGTCTATACCCCGAAGCCTAACTCATGCACATGCCAACATCATAAACAACAAGTAAATAACAACTTTTAATAATAAAAGAACCAAAATAGATTTTCATTTCAAAACAACAAGGTTTTAAATACATATCTCAAGTGCGGAAATAAATCGAAGAGCAACAGTTCTTTTAATAAATAAAACTGAATAAAACGTGAATGTCCCCACGGGACTACAACTCCAAATACCAAAATAAAAGTGCATGACAACCTACTACAGACTCGACTACGACCCCTAACTAGGATTGCTATGAGATCATGTGGCTCCTCTGCCCTCCAGCTGGGCCAAGTGCTCCAGCCCACCTCACCGGTCAGGCTCTGCAAAACAAAATAAAACAAAACAACGACAACGGGTGAGTTCAAAGAACTCAGTGAGCAATTTTACCAACCCTCACAAATCAACATCACAGAGATAACAATAATATGTCTATCTCTACAGAGGTAATGTCACAATGTGAGACTAGCTACCAGGCCAACAGGCCACCCATGCCCACGACATCTATCTCTTAAAAGAGGTGCATCAGGCCGAAGCCCTACCATGCTCAAAGGCAATGTCACCTAAAAATGTGCATCAGGTCGAGCCCTACCATGCCTAGAGGCAACATCACCGTCAAGAGGTGCATCGGGTCGAATCCCTACCATACCTAGATGCAACATCACCGTCAAGAGATGCATCAGGTCAAATCTCTACCATGCCCAAAGGCAACATCACCATCAAGAGGTGCATCGGGTCGAATCCCTACCATGCCTAAAGGTAACCGCGCACATATCAGGATAATCGAGGGCCCTCCAAACTTATCCTGCATGTTGGGAATTTACATCCAACCACACGGGCGTAGCTCGTAACCCGGCTCCTAAATGAGCCGCTCCTCCATTCCCAAGGATATGACACATCAAGACCTAAGTCAAGATTCTCCTACGGTGTCCTAAGGGTGTCCTCACTATGAAGCGTCTCAACACTTCAAACCCGACCCTTACCCCTTAGACCCGCAACGTCATGAACACGTGTGATTTTATTTCATGAATATATTGTAAGTTGGTTCATAACAGATTATGCTCATCCTTAGATCCAATTTTAATTATAGAATTAAAATCTAGATCATCTCAATTAGGGTTTTGTTCTGCCCAGAAGTGCTGTGTATACTCCGAATCTACTCTTCAAAGTATGTCCTATATTCCCAAACTATATTTTCTGGTCGAAATGATAGGTTACACGACTATGTTCAGAGATCTAAGAACATAATAATAGAGAAATCAAAAATCAATCCAGATTCAACAAACAACATATAAATTTCCAGCACATCAAGGAATAAAATCCGAATTTTACAGAATTAAATCCCTAAATTTCTAACATCACCGATTCAAGTCATCATTTCAATCATGCATATAATCTCATAATTTTTACTAAATAAAAACTAGCATATATAACAAGAATTCTTTAATCAAGAATCAAGCATTAAGATCAAAAATCCCCTTCTCAAGAACCCTTAATTAGTCATTATCAAGATCTTAATCCTACCACATGATTTCTACCCAAAATCACAGATTTAATCCTAAGCATGCAATCCACAAATCAAGAAATCAAATTGGGAGAATAAATCATGATTTGCACGTCAAGAAAACATGACAAGAACTCGAAGAAAATCCAAGAACAAAGCATAAATACCGAGTCGTCACGAACGGCTTCAAAAAAACCAATTAAAATCCTGAAGAGGAGGTGTTGGTGCTGGTGCTGGTGGAGGCGGCGATGGCGGCGACGGTGACGGTGGAGTCTAGGGCAAGGGGATAAGTAGAAGGAGAAGTGATGATCGTCGGATGAGATGAAGGGTGAAGATTGCTGCCACGTGGCACAGGGGAGGGGGTTTCTGCGCACGTGAAAGTTTTACAGTTAAGTTACTAACATACAGGGTAATAGAGGGGGGTTATTTGAATAAAAAGTATAATCGCAGGGGGTTCTGTACACACTTGGAAGTTTAGGTAGTCTTTGCGCACATCGACTATAGTCGATGGAGGTTCCGTGTAATTTATCATTTTTTAAAATAAATATGCTCTAATCAATTTACCTAATAATACTATAAAGCTTAGCTCCATAGGAATTCTTATGATGCTCCGCACATGAGTGAACCTAACATTATTAAGATTGAACCTAAAATTGAAGTAAACATGTGTTGTAAAAGAGTACCTAACACTTCTACTTTAGATTTAGTTTTAATAAAGAAAGATTCATTCTTAATAATGTTATGTTCACTCATATGCGAGGTTTTTATAATTTTTTATGAACCCAAACTCCGTGGTAGTTTTTTCCCCTAATTCTAGATGATTTAAAACTCGATCAAGTTGATACTTGGACCAAGTCTAGGCTCGAATTTAATCCAATAATTATAGATGGAATTGGTCCAACCAATTCTAATTATATGGACCTTGATTTTAGAAGGCTATGCGCGAGTGGAATAGATCAGAATGGCGGGCTGTGTGTAAGACCAAGGCACGAGCGAGTATTGATCTAATGATAGAGGATAATGATACTACAAGATTTGTACTAGGTGATTTTTGTCAAGAGGATGATCCTCCCACAATTGAAATTGTGGGACAAACACTTGAAGATGAAAATTTAGTCCTTACACAAGCTTTGCCCAAAAAAAGTGTTGATGTTGAACCAGATGGCGTAGAGAATGAGGAAAATGAGAATAGTTGTTAAGATTACGAGACAAGTGAAGAAGAAACGACTCAATTAATTATTATTCAAATGATATCGATGATTAATATATAATATTTTCCCTTTTTTTCTATTAATTATTTATATTATATATTTATCGACATCACCAATTATCAACATTATATTTGTAGATGTCCCGAGCTCCAGGCTATCGTCCTAGGGTTCGTTGAACATGACTCTCCACCACCACTATCACCATTGTAGAGACTATAGCGCCACCGCCACCGCCAATCGTGACACCGAGACCTTCGATGTCTGTCACAGTGCCACCACTAGCCAGAGCATCGGTCCGGAGGCTCGAGGTCGTCATAGGCCTCGTGGGCCTAATTGAGGGTCTCAAGTACCTTTATCGATCGACCAAGATCAACGGATATCGTTGCACGATCAAAGTAAATATTAAAATTTATTTATTATAATTGTTAATTAATTAATTGCTACTTATATTGTTATACTTGAGTTGTAGATTCGAGTAGGTTCGCAGCATCACTGCTATTATCAAGAGGTTCTTTCAGGAGACGCTACGTTCATGGACCCATGTGTTAGAGCATTCTCGATATTTATTATGGTTTGAGTTCGAGGTACATAATTTATTAATTTTTTAGTTAATTGTATTAATATTTAAAATGATTGTATTATATAACTTTTTTTAGGTATGATACACTTGGGATCCTGTCATTCATGTCTAGTTGGAGGATGCTTGGGAAGCTCTGTAAGAGGCTTTTTAAGGATATCTTCCACCGGGTGCGGGATGAGGCGCAAGCAAATATAGACGGTAATAGAGATACACCTATGAATGCACTCAGGGGACAAAAGCTCACTTGGATGCCGACCAATGTATGGGATCAGCTATGTGACATCTGGACGTTTGAGAGGTGGCAGGGTGCCTCCTGGATGGTGCACCAGAATCGGATCATGCTGGTTGAGGGATCCTTCGCCCGACATACAGATGGGTCCATCCCATTTATCAGCCACGAGAATTGATTGGTAATTAATTTAATAATTATTTTTATTATTTATTATTATAGAAAAAAATAATTATATTTATTTTATTGTAGGGCACGTGTGTGAGAGAGAGAGAGAGCAAGAGATGCTCATCCCGGCTGACCCTGTTAGGGTCTTCGAGGAAACACATAGATATCAGCGTGATCCTCGATCGCCACGGTGAGTTCATCAACGAGAGGCTGGAGATGATATTGGTAAGTTAAAAATTAATCTAGTTATATTAGATATAATTAATTAAATTAATCAACTTAATTTTCTTAAATTAAGACTATATATAGTAAGTTGGTGACTCGACGAGGAGGTGATCCTGCGCAGCATCAGCTTGATGTTGACGCATGAACGCAAGTGGCAGGTGTTGACCACAGTCGTGTATATGTTATTGGCACAACGATCCATGCACGCACAAACGCTTTTGTAGCCAAATGGTGTGGGATCGTTTGCCTTCGCCTCCTCTACCGCTAGTCCATAAACATCAAGTGCAGATCAGGACCGATTAGCGGTCGTCGAGACTGCTCGGGCATGCCTTAGCACCAGCATGGCGGGCCGCTATGAGGGATACTGTGATGCAGATGACCCAGTATATGACGTAGATGACACAATATATAGCACATATAGCTTCCTATATACATAGATGACCTAATATATGGCCCCGTCATTCGGTGCGATGATATCAACATCAGATCCATCACCATTATTGACCCCGACTGTTGCGCTATCCAAGCATCCCCTCTCCTCGCCCGCCTGATTGTTGATGTGTTTAATGTTTAATGCATTGTTTTGATATGATGTAAATATTATATTGTTGTAATACAATGTAAATATTATATTATTTTGATACGATATAAATATTACATTTTAATATTACGATATAAATATTACATTTTAAAATCATGCGACGATAAGAGAGCATCACAGTTGATCCACAACCACTTCAGTGACGCATTTTTGTTGTCACTGTGACGATCGCAATTTATATTTTTTGTGAGGGCGAGAGTCGCTGTCGCCAATTAGCTGCGACTACCTCATTTGCGACGGCTCACTACAACCGCTATTGGACGTCGTCATTGATCTTTTGCAACGACTTTGCGACTGCCTTAGTAGCCGTTGTAGACCCGACGATATTTTTGGTAACGTGAGTGGAACAGATTATCACAAGTCACAGGAAATCATGATGAGCAATTCAAATAATGGAGCATGGAGGACCTTCTTATCATGGCATCCAAGTGGTAGAGAAGAGAGAGCAGGTGCTCGCATCTTAGGATTTGTAAATTCTTTGCAGCAGGTGCATCTCTCACATCCTGCTGTGATATCAGGTGAGTTGTCTTCCCAGATATGAGTACAGTTGTCCATTTGATCTGGAAGTATAATGTTTGTCCTCCAGTTTGTTTCTGCTGCACCCCATGTATATACCGCAAAAAAGGACTTTGGAACAATGGAAAGTGGCTATAATTATCATCGCTAACCCCTTAATTTCTGTCACACACGCAGAAAGCATTGCCATCTTGCTTCTTCTCCTTAAGGAAACATCAACATCAATCACAGTATTTGAGACTCGTGTTCATGTAATTTCTGTGCGCCAATCATAATATACATGAGCTGCCCGTCATATGCAAAACAATCCTAATTAAGCCAATAAGGTTGAGCCATTTCTGATTCACCCAATTCATTAATTGCATGCACCACAATTAAGCATGACAAGGACTAGACTTGTTGGCAACCAAGAGCCAGAAACTCACCCATCCAATCCATGGCCGGGACCCATGAATTGGGAGGGAACCCTGATGATGCTACCTCAATCATTTGATTCTTCCTCATCCCATCCATGGAAATGATGGAATGGAAGCTCAACTTTGCTCCTGGAGCATCTCCCACAACGTTATCGCCGCAAAAGAAGAAGAACCTCAAAGTGAATGCAGTAGTAGACAACAAGAGATGATGAGATGACTGCAGTGCGCCTCCATTTTCTCCTCTGGCATTACTTCCAACACCTGCATTGCATGATCTCCTCGATGAATCCACAGAGACAGGTCACAGGGATCAAGCACGCGTGTCGTCGTCTTCGGTTGCCCGGCTCAATAATTCTGGGGAGTATGATACGTTGAGAAAAGTGGGTCCCACGTGGAGTGACATGTTCAGGCTCCTATTCCTGCTTGATGGTAGGACCCGCGGTATTCGATGTTGCGATGGAAACAGCCGGAAACGAAGCCGCCGTGTTGATCGTTGGAACGATGTGCCAGCACGTCCTATCGAGCGTCCACATCAGCTGCTCATGAACAGACGGACGGTGGAGGTCTTTAATTTTATTGTGTTTTCTTCAACGAAAATTACTAAATTAGATCGCATGGCACAATACATATATAAATAAAATTTAGGATTAAATTGATTCTATGCGGAAGTCCTCAATATAAATAATATTAATTATATATATATATAGAGAAGAAGAAGAAGAAGAAGAAGAAGGAATGTGCATTATGAGCAGAGCAACCAAATAATGCAAATCTTTAACACTGCACTCTTCCTATTCCTCTGCTTTTGTCCTTTGCATTACAGTACTAAAGTACTATCTCTTCATTTGCTCCCCCAAGAATATTCACTTGTCTCTCTGTACTCATTTCCCATTTAAAAAACATAGAAACAATACCTGAGAAGCTAAAGTTTATCTTATCCTAATAACTGGCATCGCATCCAAGCTAGCTTGTACTAACCATCATCAAATGTGTCATCATCACATATAGACAAAACAAGATGACTCCACGAGGCCTAGCAAGTATCAATTGCATGAGATGAGGAATCCAAGGATTAAAGTAACATGACATGATAAACTCTGGTTAAGTTTCTTAATTAACCCATCGTGATTCGTTCAGCTCTAAAGCACCTTTTGGTTCCTTCGATAAAAGAGGGGCCGAGGAAAAGGGAGAGGGCGCTCTGGAGTGGAACACAGAAAGAGAGAGAGAGAGAGAGAGAGGGAGACGCATACAAAACACGTCTTTGTCTGTGTCTTTGGCTTTGGCAAGCATGCTGTTTTCGTCTGAGCACCCCTTGCTCCTCCTGTCGACACTTGCGTGAACGACGCTATCATTCCTTTTCGGCCTTGTTCTTACTTACAGCCACAACCATGGAATCCATTTCAGTTTTGGTGATTCTCGTCCCTTTCTTGATCATAACTTTGTAGAGAGAGAGAGAGAGAGAGAGAGAGAGAGCAGCGTGTAATACTAAGTAGAGGGTTCGAAAAGTTGAGGGCTTTCCTCTCTTCCTGTCACCAATATTTCATTTTGAGGATTTGTGTGGTCAATAATGGCGGTTTCACATGTGGGTCTAAGATCCCATGGTTTGAGGTTTGCATTCCTGGGAGATTGAGCGAGCCTAGGTGAGAGGGAAAGCAAAAGGGGCGGCACCTGTCTCTGTTTGATTCAATGCTTTCTTTGCTTCTTGCTAGGTTAGCGCTCTTGTGATCTTTTTGGATCTTCTGTTGGTGTTTTTCTCGCAAAAGGTTCATCATCTTTTTTCTCTTGTGGCGGAGAGTGCAAAAGGATAAAGGTGCGCTCTTTTTCATCTAGTTTGGTCTCGTAGCTTTGCCACAAGTTGCTTTCGCCGCCTCACTTTCTCACTTTGGATTCCTTTCTTAGTTTCGTAGTGGAAAGGCATGGAGGAAGAGATTGCAGGAGGAGATTCTCAGTTGTTTGATCTTGTTCCCAACGGGAGAAATTGGACTCTTGGGGAAGGTAATGGAGGAAAAGCTAATTATGGAGCTGAAGAGGAGAGGAAGCTTGAACTGAGACTTGGTCTCCCGGGAGGAGAGGATTGGTCAGCGGTGCAGGAGAAGAGAGAACACCCACTTGACTCTGCCATCTCTCTTGGCCACATATCTAAGGTTCCTAAATGCACCATCAATAATGCCTCTTCAGGAGCCAAAAGAGGCTTCTTGGTTGCAGTCGAGTCTCCAACAGAAGAAACATTGACAGATATAATGAGTTAATCCTGTTCTTTTTCTGTTCTTTTAAATCCCTTTTTCAACAATCAAAGAGTTCTTGGCCATTTATCTGTATTTTCATTCAGATTTCCAACAGCTTCAGCAACATGCATCGTCATCCAAGTATGTAGCTGCTGCACACAGTAATCCTCAGTCAAGGTGGGAATCATGTTCCTGAATCAATCCATGTTTGAATTTCTTGTTTAAAGTGATTTTTTTTTGTGTTTATCTTTTTCAAATATTTATGTTATTTACTGTTAAATCATATCATAAATGCTCTTGTTCTATTCAATACGTTACCCTATAACTCCCTAATGTAGTTAGGACTTTGGTTCTAGGTCCTAATTACTTGCCTAATGTATGAAAAAACATTAGGGCCTGTTTGGTTAGCGAAACCAAGTCTGTTTTCATGGTTTCAGTTTCACTGAAACCAAAACTGCTTACGAAAATGTATTTGGTTTAGTATTTTCGTGAGACTGAATCGAAACCAGAATGAAAACGAAACCAGTTTTCTTAATAAAAATGAAAACAACAGAATGTTGTTTTCTGTGGTTTCGAGACTGTCGGTTTCGTTATCAAAATGCTGTGACAACTTTGTAATTATAAATATTTTTTTATAAAATTAATTAATTTAAAAATAAATCAAACTATATCGAATTTTTAAAAATAAAAATAAAAATCATCATTTTTAACTCAAACTTTTATCTTAAATTTATAAAATAATTAAACCAATTTATATCTAATTGACTCAAACCCAAATTTTAAATAACTCAATTTTCTTAAAGTTGGTCTATTTATAATTTAATCAAACCTAATTTTAGATCATTGGACTTGTTTTTTTTTTGAAATTTTATAATAACTATTAATTAATTTTTATATCTAATTGAACAAAAAAATCTTAAATTACCAATAACTTAATTAATTAAATCATTTAAATATTTTGTAACCATATTAACAAATATTTAATTTTGTAAACTAACTAAACATTTAATTACTACTAAAAATGTTCAAGGAAAATTAATATTATTTTTTATAATCAAATAAATATTTACTGGTTTCAACTAACTAAAACTGATGTTGTTTTTATTAACCAAACGCGTTTTCAGAAAACTGAAAACTAGAAACCAAAATCAAATTTTCGAAACCAAGTTTTCAGTTTCACTGAAACCAAACCAGAAAATAATTTTCGCTAACCAAACAGCACCTTATGTTCTAACTTTTACAAAGTATCTGGTAAACTCTATTCATTCGTAATTATTGTTTCTCGAAGAAAAGACAATAGTTATTGTTTATTGTGTAGAATGATTCTTTGTATTTTCTCAGCCTTTTACTTTCGAGGAAACTAACAGCAATTGCAATAAAATTAATATATATTGCAATCATCCATAAATTTATTTGCACTTTTTCCCCAATGGTATGGATTTTTACAGTACATTATGAATTTGTAGTCCAGACTTCAAAATATACAAGACAACTATGCCACTGTTCCCCATGTCTGTTAAATTATTTGTGATTTCCATGCTACTGTATTGGGATATAGGCTAGAGTTTCCAGTTGCATATGCAAAAAGGGTGACCGAAGCAATCCCACTTTTGTGAGCCCTGGGGAGGATTGATGTACGTAGCCTCCCCCTTGCTCAGTGGCTCAAACCCATGATCTCTGGTAAATTTTGTTTCATTGTTATATAGGCTAGAGTTTCCAGTTGCATATGTAATTCAAATTTTTCTCTATTAAATTTTGTTTCAATGTTATGCCGTCGTCCAGTGGTGAGGCATCAAATTGGTTTTCTTTTTGTTACTAGTTTGACCATCAAGCTTTGCTATGCTGTTATGATTAAGGCACTTTGAACTTAACACTGTTATTAATGCAAGTAAAAGCTCTAATTGTGTTGTAGTAACCTATTAAACTCTTCATTTCTTCTTGTATTTGTAAAAGTAGAACTGCCACTGCACCTGTTGTTGGTTGGCCTCCGATTAGATCTTTCAGAAAGAATCTTGCTTCTACCGTCAAAACTTCAGCCGAATCTCTCTACGAGAGCTCAGAGGCTGGTAAAAAGATTGAGAATGATAAAAAAGGCTTGTTTGTGAAAATTAATATGGATGGCATTCCAATTGGAAGAAAAGTAGACCTCAAGGCCTACGACGGCTACGATAAACTTTCTTCGGCTGTGGATGAACTATTCCGAGGTCTTTTGGCAGGTACTCAAATTACCTTTTCAACCGAAGAATATATATGATGAATTTTTATAATATTTATCTCAACCTCACCAAAATGTATGCTTATTCTATAATAAATAATTGTTATATTTGTATACCATATTTCCATTTGGTGTGTTCTTTTCAACACTTGCCATTGAATTGATACTAATGTTTAAACCTTATTGTTATGCTCTATATCTAGCTCAAATGGATCCACTTGCTGCTAGTACACAGAAGAAGGTCGAGCAAATACATGCAATTACTGACTTATTAGATGGAAGTGGTGAGTACACTCTTGTTTACGAAGATGACGAAGGGGATAAGATGCTGGTTGGTGATGTCCCATGGAAGTAAGTCTCCTTGCTCCTACTGATTTTTTCTAAACAGCAATTGTCTCAGAATTCCCATTTTGAACTTCACCTATTGATGTATCATTGCTATAATATTTTCTCAAAATTATAATTATATAAAGTTCTTCATGAGGGAGAAATACGATTGGATAGAAACATTAAGCATGGAGTGTTAATTAAAGAAGCATCAATTGAAGGTTAACCAATCAGTAGGGGTGAGCATCGGTCGGTTAACCGAACCGAACTTCTATATCTTTTATTAACTGTTTTCCGAAGCGAAATTTTCGGTTAACCGACCAAATTAACCGAGAAAATTCGGTTTGGTTCGGTTAACCGACCGAAATTACCGAATAAAATTTAAATAAATATAAATTGCTAAGATTTGAACCATAAACCTCTCAATTACTTTTTTTACACCTTAACCACTACATCAATAAATATTATTTGATAATAATTATTACTAAACTATGTATATTCTAAGTATAAATTAAAACAATAAATATAAATAACTTGCCGGGATTCAAACCTTGGCAACCTGTATAATTGCAATCAAACATAACCAATTTAGCTAATAGCAATATATGATATATTTGTATTTTTTTTGGAATTCTACCGGGAAACCCGAAAAGAACAAACCTTACGGGAAGTCCATGAAAAAGTGGTGCAAGAAGAAGTCAAGCGGCTGGCCATACTTAATATATAATTCGGTTAATTCGGTAATTAACCGAACCGATCGGTTGATTTACCGAACCGAACCGAAAATCGAAAACTTATATTTTTTTAACCATTAACCGAACCGAAAATTATTCGGAAAATTCGGTTTGGTTAATTCGGGTTCGGTTCGGTCGGTTAATCGGTTAATTCGGTTAATCGGTAAATTTTGCTCACCCCTACCAATCAGTCGAAGCTCTGTCCTATCTACTTCACATGTGAAAATGTGATCAAAATCTAGTTCTTATGTTTGAAAGTCAAAAATATTGATGATTATTTATGTCAAATCTCAACCTAATGCTCTTACCAAATTGAAGAAAATAATAATAGTATTGCTGAACCTGTAGAATTTATGATAACATTTGTTCCTGAATATACTGATGCCGCTGATACGTTTATTCACTGCAGCATGTTTGTTTCCACCGCTAAGAGATTACGTGTTTTGAAGAGCTCTGATATTTCTGTATCATCAGTAAGTAGACTTTTCATTTATTCAAATATTTTTTCAGTTATCTTCAATCTCATGCCAGTAACTTTAAATTTTTCTCCTTGTTCATTCAATTGGGAGCAATCAGTAGGAAAAAGGCTAATGACTCTTGAGCAAGGAGTGATGTAGAATTTCACCATTGTGATAGTTATTGGACTATTTAGGCTTTCTTGATCTTCTTTTCTCACGTTACTGTGTGAAGCTCCATTGATCCCTATCGTTCTATTTGCTCTGAGCATGTGTTTGCAGAAGTAGAATTACTAGACTCACTTTGTTGCTACATATTTATCTCAACTCCACAATGTAAATTTTGCCACCTAAAATTTCAATTGTTAGAGTTACTTGTGTTGCCAACTTGATTTTGAATTGCTCCTGGTTCTCAACTTCATCGCTTCAATTTAGCAAATACTTAATATGCATCTCTTTCTTTTCTGATAACAAAACCTAGAATAGAATTAGACAGTATTTTATAGCCTTTACATCTCAAATTATATGCCTTAAGGCAAGAGGTTGAACAAAAACACCCAACTTCGTTAAAAAGAAAGAAAAATTCCTGCCTTTTATGATGTGTATTTTAAATCTGGCACCCCTGTCGGTGAACATGCATCATGCATGCATTAAGGAGCTGGACCACTATAAATTAACTTGTAAATTAACTCGGGTGTGAGGGTTGGAGCCTTAGCTTGTAAATACTTTTGCACGATACACTTCAAACTAGTAAATTAGAGTTTGAAATCTTAAGCGGGGTGCTTAGGTAATAGAGTAGGAGTGTTGTTGAACTACTATAAATTTTTTGTGTTAGCATTGACATTTGATTATGTGCTTACTTGTTTATTCGCTCCTGTATTTTAGTAAGTTAAATCATGCTTAACTTAAGAATTCAAGAAACAAACTAAAATCGAATTTATGTTAAAATAAGATAATTAACATACTATTCACTCCCTCTAATATAGGTCATTCGCCCAACATCAACTTCATTTACAATAATATTAGTAAGAGAAGAAGGATAATAGACAATTAACATCATTAATCTTTTCGGGTGGAGAAGCATCAATTATAGGTTTGTCAGAAGAGGTCAATACATAATTAACTCTAGTCAGCACCATTGGAAGACATATCCCTAATAGTAGTAGATTCCATTTCCAACGTGTTTTTACTATTAGTTTTTACCTTATAACCTACTAATATAGTAGTCTTTAAACTAGGAGTGTTAGTCATCTCATTATTAGGCAATTTTCCATGTATGACTTTCTTACTTCTCCTAGAGACCCTAATCGATGGTCCATAAATCAATTTATTTTTCTTGAACATTAGGACAGAGTTATACTATCAACATTACTAGTAGTAGATTTATTTATTTTATCACATGCATTCATAATATGACTTATACATCCACAATTGAAACAGAAAGATGGTAAATGCTCGTACCTTACATCTTAAAAGATTTCTTAACCTAATTTTTCAAGTCAAATACCTCTGTTTGATTGATTTTGCAAAGTCAAATTCAATGTAAATCGAACTTTCCTCTTTCCTAGTTGAAAGAGTTTTCTTCTATTTAATCGACTTATCGATTGCACTAACTATTTTAAATAAATTATCGTTGTTCCACTATTCCAACAAAAAATCTGGGAACTGTACCCTGATAGGAGTCGATCATATTTTCTCAATTAAAACTTTAAAACTAGGACTCCATTGTTGTAGATTAATAATCTCGCCACTAAATGCTCATGGTCCCTCGGTAAGGACACAAACTGCATTAGACTCAAATTCAAAAGGAAGAGGAAAAAATCATTTTCTAAATCAAGAACATTGATGATTTTATACCCCGACGTTCTTGAGAGAAATCGATCAATCAAAGAAGCAAACCACGTTTTTTCTCAAATCTTTTCATTTTGATTCATCAAATTCGACGGAATAATTAACCGAGGATTTAATCTTCGATAAAACCTCAAACAAGGAAAAATGAGAAACATCCAAAATCTTGCTTTTAAACAAACTGGCCGAAGAAATATGTCCTTGCGAAGGAATCGATCGATCTTTAAATGAAACATCAACTCTAAAACATGACACACCAAAGATTGAGAAAACTAAGGGCGTGTTTGTTTGCCCAGTTTTCGGTTTTCGTTTTCGCAAAAACTGAAAAGTGGGTTCGAAACTGTGTTTGTTGAGGAAAACACGTTCCGTTTTCTAGTCTTATTTTACGAAAATGAGTTTTCGCGAAACACCATTTTTATACTAATTCGAGAAAATGGCTTTTGCTCGTTTTCGCGTTTTCGCGAAAACTGGCGAAACGAGCGGTGACATACTTGTAATTATGATGCGAAATCCGCTCGTTTCGCCCATTTCGACTGAAAACCAAACAAAACCCCGATTCACTCGTCGGCTCAACCACACGACCTATCACTCGACCCCGAATACGACTGCTGGCGACACAGGCGACAAGTTGTCGCCACCTCCTTTTTCGATCACTCATAAGCGATTTTCGTCGCCGACTTCGGTGAAAAAGAATCGTCTCATCACTCGTCGGCGATCTCATTTATCAGGTATATTTTTTTTGATTTTAGGCATTTTTCGAATTAGGGTTTTGATGTTCTTGCGTTCTTCCGACTATTCTTGAGATGTTTCTTCGATCTATGTTTTCTTTCTTCGAGTTAGGTTTTTTCCGAGTTGGTTTTGATGTTCTTGAGTTCTTTCGAGATTTGATGTTCGGGTTTCGATGCTAGGGTTTATGATGATGTGGTTTTACTTTGCCTCGATCTAGGATTTTGATGGATTTTCCCGATCTAGGATTTCCAATCCAACAAGGTTTTCGATCTAGGGTTTTCGATCCATGTTTTGAATCTAGGGTTTTGATGGATGTTATTCTGATATAGATCTTTTGATCTAGGGCATTGATGATGTTTTGACCTAAGGTTTTTTCGAGTTGGTATTGATGTTCTTGAGTTCTTCTGAGATTTGATGTTCGGGTTTATGATGATGTGGTTTTGCTTTGCCTCGATCTAGGGTTTTGATGGATTTTCCCGATCTAGGGTTTCCAATCCAACAAGGTTTTCGATCTAGGGCAATGATGATGTTATTTTGTTATGTATGAACTCTGTGAACTCTGCATTTTGGGGCATAATGCTTCTGTTATGTATATTTCTTTTAATTCTTTTCACTCCTATGCTACCTTGCTAATCTATAATGTTTCCTCTTATTTATTCTTCATGTTATGTATCATCACTATGAACTATGCATTTTCGGCCAGAATGCTTCTGTTATATATGCTTCTTTTAATTCTTTTCACTCCTATGTTACCTTGCTAATCTAAATATTTTCTCTTATTTATTTTTCATGGTATGTATCATCATTGTGAACTATGTATTTTCGGCCAGAATGCTTCTGTTATGTATGCTTCTTTTAATTCTTTTCACTCCTATGTTACCTTGCTAATCTAAATGTTTCCTCTTATTTATTTTTCATGGTATGTATCGTCATTGTGAACTATGCATTTTCGGCCAGAATGCTTCTGTTATGTATGCTTCTTTTAATTTTTTTCACTCCTATGCTACCTTGCTAATCTAAATGCTTCCTCATATTTATTTTTCATGGTATGTATGCTCACTGTGAACTATGCATTTTGGTAACAGAATGCTTCTGTTATGTATGCTTCTTTTAATTCTTTTCACTTCTATGCTACCTTGTTAATCTAAATTCATGTTATGTATGCTTCTTCTTTTTTGTTTTCAGTTTTTTGTTTTATGTTTTCAGTTAGATTCTGTTTTATGTTTTCTGTTTTCAGTTGGATTCTGTTTTATGTTTTATGTATTATAGTTCATGTTATAATTCATGTTATTTATTGCTATGTTTAATATTTTATGTATGTTTCATAGATATAATTATTGTTCACTTATTTTTCAAATAGATATAATTATAAATGAGTCTCCATCGTAATCCGAGGGAGAAGTCGAAAAATTGGTCCAAAAATACTACGGAGGACTTTTTGTTTATACTGCATAATAAACAAATAGAATTAGACATTTTGAATTTTGACAAGCATGTATGGAAAGAAATTAGCAATAGGCTCTTGGAAAAATGTGGCACTAGGTACGGGGTTAATCAGTGTAAGGGAAAGAAGAATCGCCTCCATCGTATGTTTAAAGACTTTCAAGAATTGATTAACCACACTGGGGTCACCTGGAATTCCGACACAGGGAGGATTGAGACTGACGAAACAATGTGGAATAGCACGGTAGGTTTTTCATAATAGAGTTAGGTTGCATGTTGGGTAGCATTTTAATAGAGTTTATTTTGTGTGCAGAGAGGAGGAAAAAAAGAGTGTTTCAAACAATTTAAGAATGAGCCACCTGCCAATTACACATTGTTGGAATTAATTTTCCAAAATCAATCGGCAACTGGTGGGATGACTCGATCATCTACACAAGCGCCTTTGAATTCATCCGAGGAGCGTCAGTTAGATGATGAATTATTGGGGCAGAATGCATGCGGCAATGAGCCTCTTGTGAAAGAGGAAGGGGAAGAGGAGGACACAGGGGATAACGATCATGAAATCCCTCGACGTCCATCTGTTTCTTCAAGCCGTAGTCGCAGTAAGAAATGAGGTAAATCATCGATGAGAACATCTCTAGAACAAGAGAGGCAAAAGATGTATGAACTCATTAGTGCACACTTTGCAGCCCGTCGTGTTCGAAGTGAGGCAACCTCAGTATGTACTACACCCCCACCGGCAGATCCATATAGCCTAGCAAATTGCGTTGAGCGCATTAGTAATTTGCAGGGGCTATCTGCAGAAACTCATAATAAGACTTGTCATTTCATGCTTACTAATGCGGAATCTCGGATACTTATTATGACGTTGCAAGATGACAAACTGAAGAATTTCTTGGAAACTTTGTAGTGAGTGAGTGAACTATCTTTTAATTTGAACAGAAGACTTTGTGTACCCTTGTATGTGCACCTTTGCATTTATTTGGTGTTGTTACTTTATATTTCAGATGCTTATTTTGTTTGTTGTGATATTTATCTGCTTATTTCAGTTATAGATTGTTTGATTATTTCAGTAATAATTTTTGCTTATTTAAGTTTAAGATAATTGCATATTTTTGTGATGATTTCTTTCTCTATGTTATTGTGATGATGTTTTTGGATATACTTGTTGGCTTAAGGGTCTCTCTTAAGCCTCGATCTTTATTTTGATGATAACAAACATGTATTTAATCCTAATATGAAGTTTTGAGCTCAGGTTGAGGTGTGATACTCATGCCAATTCCGTTCAATCAAGACGACATAAAAGATCGTCGAAGAAACGGAAGAAGAAGACGATGAAGAAAGGCTCGGGGATTAAGTCAAGTAGATTCAATGTAATATATCCTTAGGATAGTTTATCCCAAGCCTAAAATGTAAGGTTATCCAAGTTGAAATTTGGTAACCAAACTCTTAGAAATGGCATGTAAAAATGTAAGGAACTAAACATCCTCAGCCTGGGTTCGATCGACCGGTCGGTCGATCGAACGAGGCATTAGAATGGCGCAGCAGCCTATTCGGTCGATCGAAGATTGCTAGAAATTGGCCAAAACATTCAGTCGACCGAAGGTTGCAACGACAGAATAGATAGGCTGCGTCGATCGACCGACAGAGGCGATAAAACGCCCGAGAGTAGCGATCAACCAATTGGTCGACTGATCATGTGTTAGCGCGACTCGCTGCAGCCAATCGGTCGACCGACCTCTCTTAGCTGCGAGCGGTCACACTGGCGGTCGATCCGTCGGTCGATCGACTGATCGACCGGCCTTGCGACCGAACGACTTCAACGGGCGATTTTTTATCCGTTGAACGACTGTTCATCTGAGGGGTTATAAATACCCCTCACCTACCTTCTTTAAAGCTTCTTAGAAATTTTATTAAGCATTTTAAAGGAGTTCTCCAAGCCTTCATACGATCAAAGCTCTCGCGCGCTCTCTGCTCCCAATCTCAACATCTTCCAGGCACTTCTCTCTGCTTCAACTGTGCCGCATTCATTGAAGTCATCATCCATTTGCAAGTTGAAGAAAAGAAGGCGGTGGAAAGAAGCTTGGTTTAATTTTTGTTTCATTAGCTCTTTCCTTGTATTTAATCTTTATTGAAACTTATTTTCTCGTTAAGATAGCTTGCTAGGTGTGCTAGGAAACACTTAGGGTCAACTTTGTAGATTCGTGTTTTGCCTAGGTGAATAGGATTGAGGTGTTCTTCAAGTGAGGGAGAATGGTGTCCTCAAGTGTATTCAAAGGGAAACATAAAATCTATAAAGTAGTATTTAGAAATTCTTGGTAAGGAGCCAAGGTAGTGGAGTAGGCGGTTGGCCGAACCACTATAAATTACTTTGTTTGCATTGCTTTTTACTCGCTCTCATTATTGAGATTGAATTGTGATCATATCATTCATCAAAGAATAATTCCATTAAGCTAACACAAAATTAAATTAAAAAAAATTTAAAAAGGGGATTGACACTATTCAACCCCCCTTCTAGTGTCAAGGTCCACCCAATAATACTGCTGCTGTATATATATGCTGTGATGATATCCTTATTTGGATATACTACTGTTGTGCTTTTTTTTTTCATCGGCGAGGAATTGGAGGCGATAACCAATTAATGGTTATGCACACTTTTCTCCTAAAGCCGTAAAGTAATATTGCTCATTATTATGTATTTATATGCATTGTTGTTATCGATGTGTGGTTTGGTTTGTAATTTATACATTGCGTGGTTGTGCTGATTTTATCATTGCGTGGTTATGCTATTTTATAATTGTGTGGTTATTAGATAATGAGCAAACATATTTTTGGTGGACTATGAATTGGAGGCGGTCACCAACTAATGGTGATGCACATTTTCCTTTATAGTCCTACATTCATATAATTTCGATGCCAAATATAGCGTTAGGTCCTGTAATTTGAAATAAAAATTTGTGCCTTGTCTATTGAGCATGTTCTGTTGTTGGTGGTGATTCTCCGGTGTTGGTTGCTGCAAATTCGTGCCTCTATCTGATTGCTGCCTTGGCTGATGCAGATTGTTAATTATGTATTGATATGAGTTTTGTTGGTTGCTGCAAATTAGTGCCTCTGGTTGCTGGCTGATGCAAGCTGTTAATTATGTATAAATTCGTGTCTCTCTCCGGTTGTTGTCTTGGCTGATGCAGGCTGTTAGTTGTTAATTATGTATTGATATGAATTTTGTGAACTAATAGTAAACTTAAAAGAGTTGTGTATTGATTTGAATTTTATGTATTGATATTCGACTTAAAGAGTAGTGTATTGTTGAAAATTTATATCAATTTTGTGTATTGATTATTTTCGATTATTTGTCGCTAAGTGCAGAAAATATATTACATTAAGTAACACTTATTTAATTACAATAATAAATTAAGATAACGATAACTTAGTCAATTTAAATAACGATAAGTATCAAACCACAATAATTTATTTAATATTAATTAGTTGATAATTTAGTCAAGTTATACTTAGTATCAAACGATGATAATGATGTCAATTTATACTTAGTAACAAACGACGCTAACTTTGTCAATTTAATACTTAGTAGATAATTTATAATTTATACTTAGTGTCAATTTAAACGACGATAATTATTAAAATACGATAATTTATACTTACTCAATATTAATTTTATACTTAGTACATACTTATAATTAGATGATAATAATTATAAACAATTTAATAATCTTCTTAATTTTAATAAATAATAATTACAAAATAGTTTTAATTTTCAAAAAATTAAAAATATATTAATAAATAATAATTATAAAATAATTTTTTTGAATAGTATGTTCCATTTTTAATATAAAAAATATTTACATTAACTAATAAAATATTATTATTAATAATATTTATTTATGAATTAACAAATTAAAATAATTAATAAATATTTTTTAAGTTTGAGTAAAAAATTAAAAATCAGATATTATGTTTGACAAACAAACACAGTTTCAGTTTTCGTCCCAAAAATAATCATCGAAAACAACACACAACAAATAAGTTTTCGCTGTTTTCGTTTCACGAAATATGAAAACAGGACATGCCAAACAAACACGTTTTCGCCAAACATCAAAACCGAAACTGAAAATCCGAAACTTGAAAATCCATTTCAATTTCCACGAAACGAAAATTGCTTCTAAATTTTCACAAACAAACGCGCCCTAAGATTCTAAAGCAAGATCTTTACAAGAAATCGGCGATTCAACATTATTACCTTTTTCTTTTACCTAATTCGAGGAAGATGGAAAGATCTCGACGAACTTGGGTCTTTCCACACCTTCACTAAAGAAAAGTTCCATTTGCTCCACGAGTCTTCTTAGTCATTTTTTTTTACTTTTATTTTTGTAACCTTTATCAAAATTATAATTTTTTTAAACGGTCTATTCTTTAATTTATCAAGTAAGTTATTTTGAGTGTTTAAATTTAATATTATTTCTTTTTACTAATTTGTGTTTATTGTTGTATTTTTTTAAAAAAATATATTGGTCTTGATTAATTAATATTAACTAATGTTTACTTTTAGATCTATTAATACATAATCTTATATTCATATTATAATATTTAATTATATTTTATTCATTATAACTTATTATATAATCAATTTCATAATTCTTTTATTGAACAAATATTTTAGAGATTGTTTTTCGTATCGAAAAGTGTAGTAATTTCATCTTTTTAGAGAACGGTACTTTATTAAATTCTAATTATTTTTAATTAGAAAGTAAATTATTTCACTTATTATTGATTTTTTCTTTTGAATCTTTTTACTATTATTTTCACTTATTATTTTCACCGACTTTTTTATTTAGAATACATTAAAAGTATTATTTTTATGTTTAATAGCTTTATTAATTAATGACTTTATTTTCATATCTTAACCTGTAATGATGTTTTATTTATTATATATATATATAAATTAATATATAATCAATTTTATTAAGTATTATTAATTTTATAAATATGTTATCCCGTCGTGAAGTGCGAAAATTTTCCTACCTAACATCAAAGTTATATATACATCAGTAATTTTGAGTATATTTTCGATGATGACATTCACGCCTCCAATTCTCCAAATAAGGGCCGACAAATGTACGCCTACTCTTACATCACGCACTATATTTAATCTTCGTGAAGCAGAGCAACTTAGGGTTTCAAAAGCATTGCTGGCGGCCATGTTTCTCTGATCCTGAGGTGAAACCTGTTTGTCCCCTCCCATTCCTACGCTTTAGATTACTTCTTCTCGATTTGAACTTCGCGTATTCCTTGTATATGTTACTCGATCTATCGTTTTCCGCGGCAATTTTTACATGCTCTTACAGCAGACTTGTTTCTACCGTAGAATTTCATTCCTATTCAGTTCCGCCATCTGTAATTATTGTTTTTTTGACGTACATCTTGCTTAACTATTTTATATCTGCAATTTATTGACCTATCTATTTTGGTGTTTTGAATTCTTTTTAGCGTTTCTTTAGGTGCTTGACGTGTTGCACATGAGATTGTTTGGTTGAAAATTATTAAGAACGCAATTAGATTAAAATATTGTTTGTATCTGTTAGTCCAACAATATATTGATCTGGTTATTAGCAACACATTTCTAGGGAGAGATTTGTAATTTCCTTTCTTGTCATATTTATAGGAGCTTCTTGTTATTGTAAGTGTAAGATTTACTTTCTGTAATGAATGCGTGAAAATATTAAAATAATAATGGTAAATCTGTTGAAAAATAAATGTAAGCTTAAGAACATATATAAGATCTATCTTACTAGAAAAGGAATCCTCGGAGAAAAAGAGCTGTTCCACCATCATGATTTGGGTTCATGGAATTTTAAATTATTAATTTGATTAAAGAACGAAGAATTAAATGAAAGAATGGTTCGAAACAAAGAAATACAATAACTAGAACTGTATTCATATGGATTTACAAAAACTCCATCATGGGTAAAAACTAAAAACGAGATAGTTCTGACGATTTAGTTCAGTAATTTTGTAATATTATCATTTCAATTCGGAGTTTTTAGTTACAATGATAAAATGAGTAATAATTCATTGGTTGATTGTATCATTAACCATTTCTCTTTTTTTTGGTGCGAGGAACTTACCATGAATCTACTGATTTCTGCCGCTTCCGTTATTGCTGCTGGATTGGCTGGTTGATAGAGAATCAAAGTGAATTTACCAATAAATCACGAAATGCTATGGTTCTTACATATGATTTCTGAATTTATTCAGAAGTAATTCGTCGAGATCGTGCACCTTTTTCCAATTTCTCCTATAAATACCATAAATAAATAAAGTGCAGTTGGATGGATCCAACCTATTCTTGAAATACACAACTCGCACGCACTCCCTTTCCAAAATAAATCAATACACCAAGTACTACACTTAGATTTATTGGATTTGTTGCTAAAATATCGGTATTAAACCCGAAACTCCCGGCGGATGGCCAGTGACCCAAGGAAACGAAAGAATCGATTACATTTTTCATATGCTCTCCTCTCTTATGGATAGGACTAACAAAGAACAGCGTTCTTTTTGTATCACTTCGCTCACCCTTTTTTTGATCGATTTCTTTTTATTAATTGAATTTTAAATTTCTACTTTATTTAATGTTAATGGCAATAGATTAAATCTAGTAATTTCATTTTCATTTGTTTGAAATTTCTTACTTTTTTGAAGTTTTCAAGAAGTTTCCAATAAAATACTTTACTTAGGTCTTAAATCTCATATCAATTGATAAATATTTCGTTTGTTGAAACGCTTCCAAGAATGAAAGTAAAAAAGTTTTCTATTGTACTAAGCTAAGGACAGAAAGGAAGAAAGCAAGCAAATCTGGTAATTCCTCATCCTCAAATCAGCCCTTCGAGGGGTATTGTCTCAACAAATAAGTAATTTATTAAGATTAAGTAAAGTGTTAAAGTAAAGTGTTAAAATTATGTTAAAATTAAAAGTTAAAAAAATTAAAATTATAATTCGAAGAAGCAAAGGGTAATTCCAAATTAAATCAAATTAAAGTGAAAAAGGTATGTAAATTTCCCACTTTAATCATCATAACTATTTATACTTGCAATTACCTGTCAATGCTCTTTGAAAAGCTCGTGTATCTGAATTTTTTCAATGCTTCAATCTTTCTTAATGTGCTTGTTGCATGATGCTTGAGCTGGACTATATAAAACAACCAAACCAACATGTATGAGGACTAAATACTTCACAGATTGTAGTTTCCATTTGTTTGCATTTGGTGTAATAAGACAAAATCAAATTTGTCATGGTTTATATATACATTATATTCATAGCTTTACCCATATAATTAGGTATGCTAGAATGATGTAGAATAAGCCAATGTTGAAATATATGCCTGGTCATCAATGAAAATTTGCAATAATTACTGTGTTTGTGTTAATATTGTGCAAGAGCATTAGTTGTAATTACCATAGTTAAAGGTTGTCTTGTTAGGATAGGCAGTTTACTGGGCTTTGAGGTCTATGATAGTTTCTAATTGTGATTATATTGGATCTTGTCTGCAGGTATCAATACTTAGTGTCAAGTGATATTTAAAGGCAGTCAAGATGGTGAAGTTCACAGCAGAAGAGCTCCGCAAGATTATGGACCTGAAACATAATATCAGGAATATGTCTGTCATTGCTCATGTTGACCATGGTATGGATCTTAGTTTCTGCATATTTCACCCCAAGTATTTATTAGTTAATTGTTTTTCTCTATATTCCCATTATTCAATTGCCTTCACTAATTATAAAATATTTTTTGATATTCACTATTGCAATTATCTTCTGAGTGAGAATCATTCATACTTATGACCTTGTATGTACTGTAACTTTTGCATTCTTTCGAATAAGATTAACCATTTGTTTTTTATAATATTGCCGGCAATCATATATATGATTCCAGAATACAAATCATTTTGAATGTTATGGTTAAAAATTCTTGCTATGTAGATCCGATGAATATATAATTGATGAAATTATCTGGATGTTCAGGCAAGTCTACTTTGACAGATTCTCTAGTGGCAGCTGCTGGAATTATTGCGCAGGAAGTCGCTGGAGATGTGAGAATGACAGATACCCGGCAGGATGAGGCAGAACGGGGTATAACAATTAAGTCTACTGGAATTTCTCTTTACTACGAAATGTCTGATGAGTCTCTGAAAAACTTCAAGGGTGAAAGAGTTGGAAATGAGTACCTTATCAACCTGATTGATTCACCCGGGCACGTTGATTTTTCCTCTGAGGTCACAGCTGCTTTACGTATCACTGATGGTGCATTGGTTGTTGTTGACTGTGTGGAGGGTGTATGCGTCCAGACTGAGACAGTTCTTCGACAAGCGCTGGGAGAAAGAATCAGGCCTGTTTTGACTGTCAATAAGATGGACCGTTGCTTCCTGGAGCTTCAAGTTGATGGAGAAGAAGCTTATCAAACTTTCCAGCGAGTAATTGAAAACGCTAATGTTATCATGGCTACTTATGAGGATCCCCTTCTTGGAGATGTCCAAGTTTACCCAGACAAGGGGACTGTTGCTTTCTCTGCTGGATTGCATGGTTGGGCATTCACCTTGACTAACTTTGCTAAGATGTATGCTGCAAAATTTGGAGTGGATGAGTCAAAGATGATGGAGAGGCTATGGGGTGAGAACTACTTTGACCCAGCAACAAAGAAATGGTCGACCAAAAGTACCGGGTCTGCTACTTGCAAGCGTGGGTTTGTTCAATTTTGTTATGAGCCAATTAAGCAGATTATTAACACCTGCATGAATGACCAGAAGGATAAATTGTGGCCAATGCTGCAGAAGCTTGGTGTGGTCATGAAGTCCGACGAGAAGGATTTGATGGGGAAAGCTTTAATGAAGCGAGTGATGCAGACTTGGTTGCCTGCCAGCAGTGCCCTTCTTGAAATGATGATCTTTCACCTCCCATCTCCTGCCAAGGCTCAGAGGTATCGTGTGGAGAACTTGTATGAAGGACCACTTGATGATATGTATGCAAATGCCATTAGAAACTGTGACCCTGATGGCCCTCTGATGTTGTATGTGTCAAAGATGATTCCAGCTTCTGACAAGGGTAGGTTCTTTGCATTCGGTCGAGTTTTCTCTGGAAGGGTTTGCACAGGTTTGAAGGTTCGTATAATGGGGCCAAACTATGTTCCTGGCCAGAAGAAGGATTTGTATGTTAAGAGCGTCCAGAGAACTGTTATCTGGATGGGCAAGAAGCAAGAATCTGTGGAGGATGTGCCTTGTGGAAACACAGTGGCTATGGTTGGATTGGACCAGTTCATTACGAAGAATGCAACTTTGACTAATGAGAAGGAAGTGGATGCTCATCCTATTAGAGCAATGAAGTTCTCTGTTTCTCCTGTGGTTCGTGTTGCTGTGCAGTGTAAGGTCGCATCTGATCTTCCCAAACTGGTAGAAGGGTTGAAACGTCTTGCCAAATCAGATCCTATGGTTGTCTGTACAATAGAGGAATCTGGTGAACACATTGTGGCTGGTGCGGGTGAGCTGCACCTGGAGATCTGCTTGAAAGATTTGCAGGAAGATTTCATGGGTGGAGCAGAGATCATAGTCTCTGATCCCGTTGTTTCTTTCCGTGAAACTGTGTTGGAGAAATCATGCAGGACTGTTATGAGCAAATCTCCCAACAAGCACAATCGGCTTTACATGGAAGCACGACCTTTGGAAGATGGGCTTGCTGAGGCCATCGACGATGGTCGCATTGGCCCTAGGGATGATCCTAAAGTACGATCTAAGATTCTCTCAGAAGAATTTGGGTGGGACAAGGATCTTGCGAAGAAGATCTGGTGCTTTGGGCCTGAGACTACAGGACCCAATATGGTGGTGGATATGTGTAAGGGAGTTCAGTACCTTAATGAAATCAAGGACTCGGTTGTTGCTGGCTTTCAGTGGGCTTCAAAGGAAGGAGCATTGGCTGAAGAAAACATGCGAGCTATATGTTTCGAGGTGTGTGATGTCGTTCTGCATGCTGATGCTATCCACAGAGGTGGTGGACAAATTATTCCTACAGCAAGGAGGGTCATATATGCTTCTCAATTGACAGCCAAACCAAGGCTCCTTGAGCCTGTGTACTTGGTGGAGATCCAGGCTCCTGAGCAGGCTCTGGGTGGCATTTATGGTGTACTCAACCAGAAGAGAGGCCATGTGTTTGAGGAGATGCAGAGGCCAGGAACTCCCCTCTACAACATCAAGGCTTATCTTCCAGTTATCGAGTCTTTTGGATTCTCAAGCACTCTGAGGGCTGCAACATCAGGTCAGGCATTCCCCCAGTGCGTCTTTGATCACTGGGACATGATGTCTTCCGATCCTCTGGAGCCTGGTTCTCAGGCTGGGCAGCTTGTGAGCGATATCAGGAAGCGGAAGGGTCTCAAGGAGCAGATGACCCCTCTCCCTGAATACGAAGACAAGCTTTAAAGTGGATTAGCATGTCAGCAACTTCTCAGTTTATGTTGAGATCAGCATGTCAGCAACTTCTCAGTTATTGAAGGAAGCTATATACTTGCTTAGTTGCTTTGGTATGTTTCTTAGTGGGTTGTAGCTTTTGGCCCATTATGAGACTTCCTTTGAATCTCCTGGTATTCCTACATTTCACACATTTTTTTTTCAGCCAAATTTTTTTGTTTATTGTTGACAATACTTTCTCCAATTTTCAAATTTTGACTTCCTCTGCTGGAAGTTAGCTTTGTTTGATTTGTAATTTAGACTAAATTTAATATTTTTTTGGGCAATATATGTTATTCTTAGCAATTAATCTAAATTTTCTATGTTTCCATTCCAAGCACTGAAGTATCGGGAGGGGATATGCAAGTTTACCCTCTTTTCATATTTTGAAGGATAGCCATATTTATTTATTATTATCAAAAGAAGAGGACTTTTCTGTTGGGTTTACTCTAGAGATTTAGAGAATTGATCACTTTTTTTATATCGCACGATTATAGGATGCGGAAAAAATACGCAAAATTCTTTACTTGTCATCTGTGAAAAAAAAGAATTTTCCAAAATTGAAATTTTGGGAGAAAAAAATTCTCAATTCGAATATTAGAGGTTAAAATTTTCAAAACCGGAATTCAATAAATTTATACCTATTTTACCTTTGGCCAATGTCTCTAATTAGAGACTTTGTTTATATATATATATATATATAATAATTTTAATTTATAAAAAAAATTACAATAATATTTTTGTTTTTAGAAGAAATTATTATCATTAAATATTTTTGTACACAGACGTATATAACAAATACAATACCATATAAATTGAAATAAATCACACTAGGGGGGCGAATATAATACCAAATAAAGTGGAAAAAATCACACTAGGGGGGGGGGTTTGAATCTCAGATCTCTAGATAATTTATAAATTATTGTCATCAACGGTGCTAGTCACGGTTGGCAAATGTCCAAATATTTTTGGATAATATCAACTAATATTTTTCTCAATCAAGAAAATACTATTGATTGGCAAATTATTGGGGGAGATTCCAAATTAGTCCAAATTGAAGCCCATCGGATCTTAATTTAATGGATCAAATGGGCCGAACCCATTAAGATGACGAACAACGCACCTTCACGCAAAGAATACATGGCATGCCCGTAATTAACATCAAAGTTTATACTACATCTGTAATTTTAGGTATATTGCGAAAATATCTGCACATTTCCATGATCACGCCTCCAAAAAGGAGCAAAACAAATCTACGCGTACGCTTACATTACGCACTATATATAAGTCTCTGTGAAGCAGACCAACTTAGGGTTTCAGGAGCATCGCTGGCGGCCGTGTTTCTCTGATCCTGAGGTGAAAACTGTTCGCCCCTTCCCATTCCTACATTTTAGATTGTTACTTCTCGATTTGAACTTCGAGTTTTCTATGTATCTATTACTCGATCTACCGTTTCGGCGGCAATTTTTACATGCTCCTAAGGGTGACGTGTTTCTGTCGTAGAATTTGATTCCGATTTAGTTCCGCCATCTCTAACTATTGTTTCTTTGAGATACATGTTGCTAACCTATTATATATATGCAATTTATTGATCTATCTATTTTGGTGTTTTGGATTCTTTTTAGCCTTTCTTTTGGTGCTTCACTTGTTGCACATGAGATAATTTGGTTGATGATTATTAATGACGGCGATCAAATTAAAAAAATTGATCTTAAAGCAAGTCCAACAAGATTTGATCTGGTTATTAGCATCACCGTTTTAGCGGTAGCACCGTACTTTCCGTTCTGTTCATATTTATGAGAGCTTCTTGTTATTACAACAGTAAGATCCACTTCTTGTAATGAATGCATGAAAAATTTTAAACTATTAACGGTAGAAACTGTAAAATATAAATATAAGCATAAGAAACATGAGATCTGTCGTACTAGACAATCAGTCTTCGGAAAAAGTTGTTTCCATCATGATTTAAATTTATGGATTTTTACATTGTTTACTTATGCCCTGGGAAAAATATGTTTTCAGTTCATCTTGCCCGCCTTCTAGGAAATTTCCTACCTTTATCATCTTAAACAGGGCTCGTGTTGCATGTTTTCATTATCCTGCTTAAAGCACTATATGGTATGCTTGTTCTTTCATTCTATACTTCACAAGCCATAGATCTAGACAATTATTATATAGTTGTATGCCTTATGACACTTAATGTCTAACAAACTATTAATACTTGCTATTACTTGTCAACGCTTTATGAAAAACTCGTGTATCTGAAATATTTCAATGCTCTAATGTTTTTTAAGTGTGCTTGTTGCATGATGCTTGAGCTGGAATATATAAAACTACCATGCGAACAATTATGAGGACTAAATAACTCAGAGATTGTAGTTTCCATTTCTTTACATTTGGTGTAATCGTACAAAATCAATCATTGTCATGACTTATTTTATATATACATTAAATTCATAGCATTACCCATATGATCAGGTATGCTAGAATGATGCAGAATAAGCCAATTTTGAAGTATATGCCTGGTCGTTAATACTGTGCAAGAGCATTAGCTGTGATTACCACAGTTAAAGGTTGTATTGTTAGGATGGTCAGTTTTAATTGTGGTTATATGTTCTTTAACGAATTGGATCTTGTCTACAGATACCAAGACTTTGTGTTAAGTGATCTTTAAAGGCAGCCAAGATGGTGAAGTTCACAGCAGAAGAGCTCCGCAAAATTATGGACCTGAAACATAATATCAGGAATATGTCTGTCATTGCTCATGTTGACCATGGTATGGATCTTAGTTTCTGCATATTCCACCCAAATATTTATTAGTTAATTGTTCTTCTCTATATTCCCTTTAGTCAATTGCCTTTATTCTATAATATTTTTTGATATTGTCTATTGCAATCCTCTTCAGAAAGGGAGTCTTTAATACTTTTGGCCTTGTATATCTGTAACTTTTGCATTCTCTCAAATAAGATTAATGATGAATTGTTATTTATTTTTTTTCATAATATTGCTGACAATCTTTTGGTTCGATGTGATTTACTTGTTTTATCTTCAAGATAATTACAGAATAAAAATCCTTTGTATGGCTACAAATTCTTCCTTTGTAAATGCTATGAATATATAATTGATCAAATTATCTGGATGTGCAGGCAAGTCTACTTTGACAGATTCTCTAGTGGCAGCTGCTGGAATTATTGCGCAGGAAGTCGCTGGAGATGTGAGAATGACAGATACCCGGCAGGATGAGGCAGAACGGGGTATAACAATTAAGTCTACTGGAATTTCTCTTTACTACGAAATGTCTGATGAGTCTCTGAAAAACTTCAAGGGTGAAAGAGTTGGGAATGAGTACCTTATCAACCTGATTGATTCACCTGGGCACGTTGATTTTTCCTCTGAGGTCACAGCTGCTTTACGTATCACTGATGGTGCATTGGTTGTTGTTGACTGTGTGGAGGGTGTATGCGTCCAGACTGAGACAGTTCTTCGACAAGCGCTGGGAGAAAGAATCAGGCCTGTTTTGACTGTCAATAAGATGGACCGTTGCTTCCTGGAGCTTCAAGTTGATGGAGAAGAAGCTTATCAAACTTTCCAGCGAGTAATTGAAAACGCTAATGTTATCATGGCTACTTATGAGGATCCCCTTCTTGGAGATGTCCAAGTTTACCCAGAAAAGGGGACTGTTGCTTTCTCTGCTGGATTGCATGGTTGGGCATTCACCTTGACTAACTTTGCTAAGATGTATGCTGCAAAATTTGGAGTGGATGAGTCAAAGATGATGGAGAGGCTATGGGGTGAGAACTACTTTGACCCAGCAACAAAGAAATGGTCGACCAAAAGTACCGGGTCTGCTACTTGCAAGCGTGGGTTTGTTCAATTTTGTTATGAGCCAATTAAGCAGATTATTAACACCTGCATGAATGACCAGAAGGATAAATTGTGGCCAATGCTGCAGAAGCTTGGTGTGGTCATGAAGTCCGACGAGAAAGATTTGATGGGGAAAGCTTTAATGAAGCGAGTTATGCAGACTTGGTTGCCTGCCAGCAGTGCCCTTCTTGAAATGATGATCTTTCACCTCCCATCTCCTGCCAAGGCTCAGAGGTATCGTGTGGAGAACTTGTATGAAGGACCACTTGATGATGTGTATGCAAATGCCATTAGAAACTGTGATCCGGATGGCCCTCTGATGTTGTATGTGTCGAAGATGATTCCAGCTTCTGACAAGGGTAGGTTCTTTGCATTCGGTCGAGTTTTCTCTGGAAGGGTTTGCACAGGTTTGAAGGTTCGTATAATGGGGCCAAACTATGTTCCTGGCCAGAAGAAGGATTTGTATGTTAAGAGCGTCCAGAGAACTGTTATCTGGATGGGCAAGAAGCAAGAATCTGTGGAGGATGTGCCTTGTGGAAACACAGTGGCTATGGTTGGATTGGACCAGTTCATTACGAAGAATGCAACTTTGACTAATGAGAAGGAAGTGGATGCTCATCCTATTAGAGCAATGAAGTTCTCTGTTTCTCCTGTGGTTCGTGTTGCTGTGCAGTGTAAGGTCGCGTCTGATCTTCCCAAACTGGTAGAAGGGTTGAAACGTCTTGCCAAATCAGATCCTATGGTTGTCTGTACAATGGAGGAATCTGGTGAGCACATTGTGGCTGGTGCGGGTGAGCTACACCTGGAAATCTGCTTGAAAGATTTGCAGGAAGATTTCATGGGTGGAGCAGAGATCATAGTCTCTGATCCCGTTGTTTCCTTCCGTGAAACTGTGTTGGAGAAGTCGTGCAGGACTGTTATGAGCAAATCTCCCAACAAGCACAATCGGCTTTACATGGAAGCACGACCTATGGAAGATGGGCTTGCTGAGGCCATCGACGATGGTCGCATTGGCCCTAGGGATGATCCTAAAGTACGATCTAAGATTCTCTCAGAAGAATTTGGTTGGGACAAGGATCTTGCGAAGAAGATCTGGTGCTTTGGGCCTGAGACTACAGGACCCAATATGGTGGTGGATATGTGTAAGGGAGTTCAGTACCTTAATGAAATCAAGGACTCGGTTGTTGCTGGCTTTCAGTGGGCTTCAAAGGAAGGAGCATTGGCTGAAGAAAACATGCGAGCTATATGTTTTGAGGTGTGTGATGTTGTTCTGCATGCTGATGCTATCCACAGAGGTGGTGGACAAGTTATTCCCACAGCAAGGAGGGTCATATATGCATCTCAATTGACAGCCAAACCAAGGCTCCTTGAGCCAGTGTACTTGGTGGAGATCCAGGCTCCTGAGCAGGCTCTGGGTGGGATTTATGGTGTTCTCAACCAGAAGAGAGGCCATGTGTTTGAGGAGATGCAGAGGCCAGGAACTCCCCTCTACAACATCAAGGCGTATCTGCCAGTTATTGAGTCTTTTGGATTCTCAAGCACTCTGAGGGCTGCAACTTCAGGTCAGGCATTCCCCCAGTGCGTCTTTGATCACTGGGACATGATGTCTTCCGATCCTCTGGAGCCTGGTTCTCAGGCTGGGCAGCTTGTGAGCGATATCAGGAAGCGGAAGGGTCTCAAGGAGCAGATGACCCCTCTCTCCGAATTTGAAGACAAGCTTTAAATTGTGGAGAGATGACCCCTGGATCCGAATACGAAGACAAGCAGAGTGGGGTAGCGCAAAGAATAGTATCATATTTCTCAGTCGTTTTGCATTATATCATTGTGAACTTTCTGTGGGAATTTCCTACTCTCATTTATCCGTTGGTTTCTTTAGATCTAGCTTTTTGTCATCTTAAGCTACTTAATTTATCTTTGTGGATCTGAGATGCTTTGACTACATTATATTGTGTACTTTTAGAATCGTTTGGGTTGTGTCTGCAATGAAAATTTTCTTGTTTCGTTGACAAATGTCCAATTTGAATATTTTTCTTTTCTAAATTGACTTACAACTTTCCTTTGCTCTCCATCCTTTTTCTAAGACTGCTAACTTATGAATAAGCTCGGTGGTTAACATTGTGGTCGTACAGTCATCCATGTAGTCGGTCAAAAGAGTAAATTTCCTCCTTCACTCGAAAGGAATCATTGTTAGAGTTAGTTGATACAAGAAGGAATCGGTGGTTCACCGATTGTTATGTCAATTGGGCCCCATCTCAACATGTCACAAGGTGAAAAAATAAATACCATTGAAAGAAGCCTAAATGTCATCCTATTCGTCGGAAATCAACAGTCACATATGCAAAGCAATTCCAGCAAGCAACAACAATAAAAAAGTAATTGCTGAAAACAAAGAGTCACCCATTCCTTAAGTTCCGTAAGTTATTGTAAAAAGAATACCTGATTGTCATTAGATACGTTATGTATTGATTATAATAATTGGTGTAATTTATATAAGGAGAAATGAGGAAGAAAAAGACATGATCGGTATTCAAATTGTGTCCCTTCTCTTCCCCCTCTTTCTCTCTTTTTATCACTCTCTCTAGTGATCTACTAAATCTTTCGAGCAACCAACACTCTTCAATTCAGCAAACTTCTAGCATCGTGGAGTCTCTATCTCGGCCTCGAACTCGTGCTTATTGCAAGGCACAAAAAAAGGATCATAACAAGGTGATATTAGAGCTGAACATGGTGGAGTCTTTCCAAGATCAGGTCCTCGCATTCATGCGTGATATGACAACCTCTCAAGCGAAAGACTGAGCTGATTGAGAAGAAGAGGCTAAATTATGGCCCAAATTGCAGCATTATCAAAAGAACTAGAAACCTTCATACAACCTCAATGACGGTCGAAGGCAGCACCTCCATTCGTGCTAATAATGATCTTGTTCAAGCACCCAATCAAGGTTGGCTTCTAGCAATCGATGGTAGAGGAATTCTTGGCCATTTTCCTCTACACAAAGGTATCGCTCGAGGAATGCCACCACATGATGAATAAGAACTGCTCACTCTCCACCAACGCTCTTATCATTCCGAATTTCCATGTTACGATGGAACTAAAGATTTTCTTTTTCACCAAATTCATGAAGATTCAAAGGTGGCAATTGTAACTTTTCATATGACATTGACAGAAGATGCCCAATTTTGGGTACTAAAACTGATGCAAGATATTCCACACAACTCTCATGGCTTGAGTTACAAGACCATTGTCATTGTCGTTTCAGACCTCCTAGTTGAGGCAACAAATTGGGCGAACTAGCTAGTCTACACCAAATGCGATCAGTGATGGACTATCAAAGATCCTTTTGGCGATTTCTTGCACGCGCCGATCATTTATCATCCGAGTGAGAAATGGAGCTATTTGTTAGAGGTGTTTGACACAAGAGGAAGCTGCCCTTCGACGCCGACAGGGCCTATGCTTCAATTGTGATGTGGAGTGGACCCCTACGCACCGCTGTCGTCAACTATTCTTGCTCAAAATTCTCTGTCTCCATGACCAAGAAGAACCGACTACAAGTATTGAACTGGTTGAACACCACCCAACCGAGAGTGTCCACGACGGTCAAGATTGGGACACGATGGGCAATCCTAAAGTGTCCCTCATGGCTTTGCAAGGCACTCCTCATGTCCAGACCATGCAAGTCATTGACTACATCAAAAACCTCCCTGTTCGTGTACTGTTAGACTTCAAGAGTACCCACAATTTTCTCGATACTTCGGTGGCTCAACACCTCTACCTCTCTCTTTGTCGTTCTGTTGGGTTCGCTATGACGGTGGCTAATGGGGACCATCTCCACTATCATGCCGAACATAAGGCTACCCTCTTTATCGGCAAGGAGTCAATCACTACACACGTACTTTTACATCATCGACTTAAGTGGATTTTGTCCTAAGAATACATTGGCTCCAAACATTGGGGCCCATCACCTGAGGCTTCGACAAACTACTGCTACAATATTCCATAAATGATCGCATAATCACCTTGTAAGGGATACAACTTCAGCCACACACTATTCTAGATCGGAGGGTCAATAATGGAGCAGAGGAACTTTTAATTCAACGGGTAGGACTAATGTCGGCTTCAGCCATTTGGAAACCCACTACCCAAATTTACGCCAACTTCCCAGCCTTCATGCTTGAGGTCAAGCAGCTTCTTAAGGAGGGGGCGATGTTATGTCAACCGGACAGCCACCTCATCATCCCACATCATTGGAACATGCTGCCGCATCAACTAATGACTTGATTAACCTCTCTACCAAAACAAAGGAGGCAAGGTGGGGAAAATAAATATCATCGGAAGAAGCCTATATAAAGGTCATCATAAGTGATGACACTTCTTCAATACACCATAAATAAAGAAAGTTAACTAATGGTCAAGAGTCACATCTCCAAAGCAATTCTGTTAAAGTCTCACATTGGTTAAAAATATGGCCAAAATAACCATTAAATAGATTGGACAATCATCTCCCCATGAGCTAGATTTTGGGGTGAGTTAGACCCACTAATTTCTTAACATGATATCAGAGCCAAGTCGTGGTTAATATTGTGCTACCCGCAGATGTCCAATCTTGTAAAACTCCACGCTCCAAATGTCCAATCCTGGGCGCGAAGAGAGTGTGTTAAAGTCTCACATTGGTTAAAAATATGACCAATATATCTTTTAAATAGTTTGGGCACACTACAACACAATTGACCTATAGAGACACAAAATTAGAGATAAATTATATTTTTATTTCTAAATCTTCACATTTAGAGACTAATAGACACAAATTTTGCTCCTGATTAGCCTCTAAAGATCTATAGAAACAACAACAACAAAGTCACTTAATTGATTTGACTCTAAGCTATAGAAACACCAGCAACAGAGTCACTTAATTGATCTGACTCTAAAGCTATTTTCAGAGATTAATTAGAGACAAATTTTGTGTCTATCAGTTTCTAAATGTAAAGATTTAAAAATAAAAATCTAATTTATCTTTAATTATGTGTCTCTATAGGTCGATTGTGTTGTAGTGACAATCCTCTTCGAATGAGCTAGCTTTTGGGGTGAGTTAGACCCACCAATTTCTTAACAAATTCCAACAAACAACATCAATAAGAAAGTAATTGCCGAAAACCAAGAGTCGCCCCCTTCGAAACAATTCCAGCAAGCAATTTAATTAGTTATGTAAGTTATTGTAAAAAGAATACCTGATTGCCATTAAATACGTTATGTATTTATTATAATATATGGTGTAATTTATATAAGGAGAAATGAGAAAATAAAAAACGTGATTGGTATTAGGGGCGGTAGAAATAGGCACGATACGATAGCACGACACGAGCACAACACGATAACTACGGTTCTAGCCGAAAAATTCAGCTTGATAAGCTTATCGAGCCGGGCCAGCCCGACACGATAACATTGTGGGCCAACGCGAGCCGACTCTTATCGTGTTGGCCCGGCTCGTTTGGCCCGTTAAGCATTAAAAAATAATAATTTCCACTTTGGTTTAGTGTTTGTTTAGTGCTTTAAAATTACAACTAAAGTTAATCTAAGAAACTTTTTATGTGAAATGTCATATTTGGTGCTTATTTAGTCTCTCAAATATTTTAAATTAATTCTTTTACAAATTTTTATTTGATAAATGAGCTCGCAGGCGTGCCAAGCCCGCAAAATATTGCGCGCCGTGCTGGGCTGAAAATTTTTGGCCCATGGAGTTAGCGGGCCGGCTGCCGACACGCTACCTTATCATGCTGAGCCAGCCCGTTTTGCCACCTCTAGTTGGTATTCAAATTATGTCTCTTCTCTTTCAATCTTTTTCCTCTCTCTCTAGTGATTTACTAAATCTTTCCAGCAACCATCACTTTTCAATTCACCAAACTTCCAACATTATGGAGCCTCCATCTCACTTCAAACTTGTGCTTATTGTAAGGCATAAAACAAGGATCATAACACCGACTCACTCCTAAACAACGCTATATAATTAATAATATTTTTATAACATGTATTTAATTTTATATACATGTTATTATCAACTTCAATTTAATAATCTAATTAGATTAATAATTTAATATTTTTTATTACCATCGAGAAAAATCGAAACACACCTTGATTTTATAAAGCCCTAGATTTAACTAGATGCCTTTCCATAATGTTTGTTCTTCCTATTAATAACATAAAAGTATAAAGTCATTTTAGAAATTGAACAAAACAAAAATATTTAGTAAAAACCTAAAAAGTACCTACTTCTTTAAATTTTTCTCAAATCTTTTAAATACACATGTATAGCTCCAAAGAAGCGAGGAACAAAATATAGAAGGATATAAAGAGAAATTTAAAGGTCATTGATGAGGACATTTAATTACATTAATAAGGTCATTGACGAGGACATTTAATTACATTACTGATGGTTAAACTATTACATCTATCATCCCTCTCAGACTATAGTTGCGAGGAAGAAGTGAGCAGATGGAGTTTGGTGCTGACATGGCTACGTTGAATATGTGGACAAGTTATTCAATTGTGGAAAGATAAATAAGTTCAACGATACGGTCATGAGTAAAGTGACAATTAATATCAATATATTTAATCTTTGCATGGAAAGAATCATTTTGAGTGAGTAGTAGGGAGCTAGTATTGCCATAATAGATTGGCGATGGTGCAACGATAGTGATGTGTGTGTCTGCAAGTAGGCGTCACAATTAGACAAGCTCATACATGGTGTCTGCAAGTAGGCGTCACAATTAGACAAGCTCATGCATGTACTCAGTGTATATTTAGCCTATGTGATAGAGCGGGAGACGGTGATTTATTTCTGCTACACTAGAAGATGAGAGAATCACCGAGGAAGATACAAAACCCAGTAGTGGAGTGCCGCCCACATTAATATCTCTTGCCATATTAGCGTCGTTGTGAGCTCGTAGAGTTAGATCAGATTCTTTAGAGAGGCAAATACCAAAGATGAGATGTCATTTGAGCTAGCGAAGGATACAAAGTGTGCGGGTGTGAGGAGCTAACATAAACTGTCTCACAACATGAATTGCATGGGTGATGATTGGCCAAGTGATGACGAGGTAAATTAGTCCACCAACTAATTCTCGATAACTGTTTGAATTGTTATAAGGAGTATAATTAGTTTTCCAAGCTTGATATGTGTCTCTGTTAGGAAATTACGTGCTAATTCCCTGGTGCAAGAATCAACGGAAAACTAAATCCGATGGTGTAAACCAAAAGAAATAAAAAATCAACAAGTAAAACGATGAACACACGAAGTTAACGTGGTTCAGAGATGACAATGAGTCATTCCTACGTCCATGGGGAAAAGGAGGAGGAGCTTTCATTAGTTCTAGAAATAGGTTATAGCAAGACATGATTACAAAACCTATTTCAAGTTGAAGAATCCACTGTCTTTAATGTCTCGGCAAGAAAGAACACGTTGGTATGTTGACATGTGAAATCTCTTTATTTTCTTATTTGAAGAAGACAATTGAATCTGTTTACAAGTAGAATACCTCCCTTGCACTGGGCTACTCACTATTTATACTTGAAAGTTATAAAATAAGAAAATTAATCTGCAATTAATTATTGTCTTTGGCAAAAAAGAATTTATTTGTTAAAATGATAAGAATATTCATTGCCACCATCTATATTGTGATTTGATCCATCAAAGAAGAAATAATTTGATGTTGTTCCGTCAAGTTTGGGCCCCCATAATTTACATCGAATTTGGCCAAGATTCTGTGCTTCCATTCTAGATCTTGCCAATTTTTATTGTTAAAGGCTAAAAATTTGGACATAATTGTAGTGAAAAATTTGTTGTAAATAAATAATAAAACTTGACAACACTTCAAGTATTAATAACAATTTATGTATATATCTTCTCTTTTAAATACCGATTGAATCATGCCAAAAATTTAAGAGAAAACTAGTTTAAGTAATCTCCTGACCTAGTTCAACAATGGATGACGACAAGATCGGTTTAGTAGCTTTTTTTAATCATTTTTTATTCAGAGTCTTGCTTCAATTAGAAAAGTTGGTTCAACCATAACTTGATCAAATCAACTCCGATTTAGGTTCAGTCAGACACGTTAGATTCGGTTCAAACCCAATTTGAGTCAAATCTCAACAATCTCCAACTTTGATGAAAATTGTGGTTGATGTAGTCGTCTGAACTTGTCCTCCTCTCCCAAAAGGGCGACATGGGCCTACGTCGAATCGGTGCTCAAGTTGGCATAGTCTGATCCCTGCTTGGATTTAGGAACCTGTAGTCCTCCAAATCTCCCCCTTCATTGTGCATCTCCTAGAAGGGCTAATCCCGAATGTAAAATTTATAATCGAGGGACACTTGGTGTCTGATTCTATTGTGTTTTGCCTCAAAGTCTTGATCACTTCACAAAAGATGGATCCATCCACCTTGTACAAATTATTTGTTAGGAAGAAAAATGGATCTTCTGGCAAGGATCCAAAACCCGAAAATGCCAAAAGCAAAAAATATTGAAGTGAATAAATCCAAAAGAACAAATTGATCTTGTTATGCAAAAAAACAATTAGTGATTAATGAGGGCTTTTGTTTTACAAATACAAAACAAGATTAATAAAAGAATACTTCATAAACCCATGTGACTTAGGATTAGACTGGGTTAGGTTAGGTTGGGCCAGGTTGAAGTTTTTAGGCAGAATCATATCATGATTTTCACTTTCTAAATTGATTGGTATTTGATATACAAAACGCTAATTGATATTACAAAATATTAAAAATATATAAATATATCGAGTAATCAGGTCGGATCTTGGATCATCAGGATCCGAACTTTGAAATCCGAGATCCGACCTAATTGAGGTTGGGTAAAACTCGACTAGACTCGATTACCCGATCCAATCCGACCCAGATAGGTTGGGTCCGATCAGGTAGGGTTGTCGGGTTCATTGGGTCAATTGAACAACCCTATGAACAACGCACCTTCCCGCAAAGATTACACACCATGGCCGTAATTAACGTCAAAGTTTATAACTGTCACGCCCTAAAATCTAGGGTCATGTGACCGGCCAGAGCACACGTCCGTACTCCGAAGCCTACCAACCCATGCATACCAATGCGGAATAAAAATGATAACCATGCAGACACCAAATGAAACCAGTAAACATATAATTCTAACAAAACGTCATGACGAGTACAACTTCAAGTCTACAACCAAAATGAAAGACAATGCATAAATAATTCATGGGACTCGACTACGACCACTCGCCATGAGACCCGCTGGTCGTCACCCCCAGCCATGCCACGTAGGTACATCAATATCTCTACTGAACAACAACTGTAAGAAAACACAAACAGAAGAGAGTCTGAGTTCATAAGAACTCAATGAGTGGCTCATCCCCAAGCCCTCTCTAAGTCATCACATATAATTATAATCGGGTTATAATCCATATTAACATAACAACCCAAATAAATAATTTATCTATAACATATACTCATGAGCAGTAGTAAATAAGCATAACCATTAGTTCACAGGAGATATGAATACTAATAGGCATAACCAACCATTCCAAACAAGCCACCCGGGTCGGTCGTTAGTGTGGCGGGCTGACGAGCTTCTCGGTCCAGGGACCCGTCAATCCAATATCCAAGGACCCGTCGATCTAATAATCCAGGGACCCGTCGGTCCTACGAGTCGGTCACTGAGCACTGCTCTGTCTCAGCGAGCTTCCCACCCATGCCACTCCGGGTCGATCGTCAGTGTGGCGGCTGACGAGCTTCCCGGTCTAGAATAATCTAGCAAGCACAACCAAGCCCAAAGATAATGTAAATAGACACAACAATATATAAATAAATAACTTCTAGGACAATTAGAGTGATTGCCAACATTTCTCAGGAATGCGCACACGCGCCCTTACCCCAGCCCTCTCTTAGGCCCCAATCTCTCGGCAGTGTACTCTACCATTTCAACCCAACCAAAATTCAGTCCTAGGAGTATTCATTGGACATAATACAAGCCAAACATTCACATATGAAATCCCAATAGCCTATGGAGTTTCAGTCTTAGGTTTCAAACCGACATCACAATTCCTTAAGTCCACAATTTCAGTCTCTACTCAAGATATTTTTTTTGCATGACTCTAATAGCCCATATGTTAGAGCTAAACACATTACTCACACCCATATTGTTGTGTGAAACCCGACACTAGAAGGGGGGGTTGAATAATGTATGTCCCCTTATTTCTTATATTTTTTTTTTACTCAATTTTAACTTCACTTAGGTGCAAGTATTTCTTGACAATAGATGTGATCAAATATTAATAACAATGAAAGACAATCAAGAAAGTAATGCAGACAAGATTAATTATAGTGATTCGGCTAACTGCCTACTCCACTACCTTGGCTCATCACCAAGGATTTCTAACCACTACTTTATAGAGTTTGTGTTTCCCTTTGAATACAATGATGACACTCTTCTCACTACTCTGAGAACCCCTCAATCCTATTCATCTAAGCAAAGCACAATCCTATAAAATTTTCCTTAAGTGTTTTCCTAGCACACCTAGCAGCTATTATAAATGAAAAACAAGTTCCAAATAAACTTCAAACACAATGGAAAGAACTTAAGAATTTAAAGATGAACCAAAGCTCCTTTCCCAAGCCTTCAGGCCTCCAACTTGTAGACATATGACTCTTTGAGTTGCAGCATAATTGAGGGAAGCAGGGAAGCAGGCACTTGAGGAATGTTGCCAACGGAGGCGAAGGGCGCGCAACAAATCAATTCTTATGAAGGCTCAAATGACTTCTTTAATGCTCAATAATATTTCCAAGAAGGATTAAAGAAGTTAGGTGAGAGGTATTTATAACCCCTCAGCCGAATGGAACGTTCAACGGACGAAAAAATAGCCGTTGATGCCGTTCGATCGCTTTGCCGGTTGATCGTCGATCGACCGCCAATGCGACCGTTGGCGTATGTGAGTGCTCGATCGACCGACGGGTTGACCGACTATCGCAAATCCATCGATCCCACATTCGGTCGACCGAATCAGTGGAGCCGGGGTCGCGCGACTTGTAATCTCTAATCCGATCAACCGAGGAGCATTCTGCCAAATTTTTGCTTCTGTCGATCGACCGACCGGTCGATCGACGCAGCCCTTATGTGAATTCTTCACCAACTTCGATCGACCGAATGACTACTGCCACTTCTTCGCATTATTCGATCAATCGACCAGTCGACCGAATGCAGGCTGAGGTTGATTTCTACTTGAATTTTTTACATGTCTTTTTTATGGATTTAGTTACCAAGTTTTAACTTGGATATCTTTACAATTAGGCTTGGGATAAGATCGTCCTAGGGGTATATTACAAGATATCTATTTGATTTATGTCCGAGCCTTTCTTTGACGTTTTCTTCTTCCGTTTCTTTGACGATCTTTTCTTCCTATTCACTTGAACGAACTTGGCATGCTTTTGGCAATCTCAACCTGAACTCAAAACTTCACATATGGATTAAATATGTGTTTGTTATCATCAAAATAAATATCGAAGCTTAAGAGAAACCCTTAAGCCAACAATTTCCACATCCTGAATATCCACACAATTTTAGAAAATTTCAGCACTAGATAACCCATAAGAAATGAAAAGAAACATAATGGGTCTAAGGAGAAAGTAAAGATCATGACACATGCAACTTTATTTTGTAGAGGACACAACAATTGAAAGAAATTTATTTGGTGTTCCATATGAAGAGACATGTATAAACTGGAGCTCATAATTAATTGAAATCCATTGTTCATAGAAATAATAGAACGGCTTATCCCACTATGATGAATATAGGATAGTAAAATTACATCCAGTATTTAGGAAAACATCAAGGTAGTTACCATAAGAAAATATGAACAAATAAACCAAAAAGCTTCCGGAATGTCATCTAATAAACTAGAATGCTTAGTGAATTTACTAGGAATATCTGGCCCTCTTGAGATGAGTTTGCAAGTGTACGCACAGTGACTATTTGACTACCATTTCATATTGAGTCCAATTATCATAATCAACTATAAATAAATAAATAAATAAATACAAACTATACAATATCATTGCACCTCTCATCCAATGATGTAGAATCAGACAAAATAAAATAAACATCTTATACCTTGACGAGTAATTCGACTTACTCGCATTTTAGGCGTAATCTCGAGAATGGAAATAAAATCTAAACTACCATTTTTAGTCAATGGCCTTGAACTAGACAAACAACAAAATGAATGAGCACTTCGTACCAACTCAAAGGCTACACTTGCTAGTATTCTATTCTTTATAAAATATCTAATCTTAATATCCATCAAGAATAAACATTTCTTTTTGAGTTAAGGACAAGGAACCTTCTTTCTGGAAGATCTCACCAACACTCCTATAACATATATATATACCTAGCATCTCAACTTTTTGGTCTGCATGCCAAAAATATACTTGACCATTTAACATTCGTAGTTATCGTCAACTGATGATGATGAACAAGTTGTGGTGTCAACAAAAATGTCCAGTCTGATGAGCATTATGCCTAGGAGGTAGTAGCTAATAGTGGTTCATATCACCATATGCGACAAGAAAGAGGTTGACCTTCAATGTTCATAAAACATGGAACTTGCAATCTTATATGTTCTCTATCTTTGTATAATTCTGGTGGGTTCAATAATTCTACCTGCTATGTTTTTTTTTCCTCACATTGCAGTTAAATGATAAGTTTGAATCTGCTGGCCCAACACAGATGGAGGGTTTTGGTCAAGAGTTATTTGATTGTTTCCACATTAAGTAATGGCAGCCACTACTACTTATGAACATACTACAAACACCAAAGAGGCAGCCGTGAAAAGTTCAATCTTCCTTAAAGTATGTCTATAGGGCATAAATTTCAAGTGAGATCTAAATATCCAATAGATTTAGCAGGCCAAACTAAAAACTTCAACCATTCCCTACTACTAGGTTTGGCCGACCCTAGGGAACAAGAGCATGCTCTAGGACTGTCGTACCATGTTCACCACAAAGAGATGCCAAATCTCATCACAATCACATCAATCAAGAAAATAACATCATCGATTTCGTGCCGAAAAGAAAACAAATTAGAAATTAAATCCTCAACAAGAAGGGGCGGCTGAAATTTGGGGAGGATCTATGGGCAAGGGTTCAAGTCACTCACCTTAGGAAGAAGACAAGAGGAAGAAGAAGATCACCCCAAAGCCTCGTGATGATCGAATCTCCAACAAGGAAATTCCAGGCGTCGCCCCGTTCCCCTCTCTAGGCGTTCGTGCGGCTCCTCCTTGGAGTCGCACGGTTGCCACACCAATCTTTATATATATATTTTTTCCTTTTTTTCTTCTTTTACTTAAATACCCTCATGTCTTAAATTGAACTCAAGTCCACAAGTACACATCCAAATTGGGTTCCGATCAAACCCCCGGACTCGACTCGAGTCCAACCCAAACCCAACATCACAAACAACTTAATTAAACCAATTCTTCTAGCAATCGGGCCTTACCTTAAGTCGCGCCCTCCGGCGATTCCCTTTGAAACCAAATTATATAAAAAAAATCTCGCGGGTATTACAATAACTACATCAGTAATTTTGAATATATTTTCGATGATCGCGCCTCCAAATAAGGGCCCACAAATCTACGCCTACGCTTACATCACACACTATATATAAGTCTTCGTGAGGCAGACCAACTTAGGGTTTCAGAAGCATCCCTGGCGGCCTTGTTTCTCTGATCCTGAGGTGAGTGAAAATTGTTCGTCCCTTCCCATTCCTACGCTTTAGACTACTTCTTCCCCATTTGAACTCCGTGTTTTCTTTGTCTGTCACTCGATATATCATTTTCGCGTCAATTTTTACATGCTCTTACGGCTGACGTGTTTCTGCGGTAGAATTTGATTCAGATTTAGTTCCGCCATCTGTAATTATTGTTTCTTTGATATACATCTTGCTTATCTATTTTATATCTGCAATTTATTGACCTATCTATTTTGGTGTTTTGAATTCTTTTTAGCGTTTCTTTTGGTGCTTGACGTGTTGCACATGAGAATATTTAGTTGAAGATTATTAAGGACAACGATCTGATTCAAATATTGATCCTAAAGCAAGTCCAACAAGATATTGATCTGGTTATTAGCAACACCATTTTAGCGAGAGCATTGTAGTTTCCTTTCTGATCATATTTATCCACTACAATAAAATTCATTTTAGGTTGCAGTTGATTAGCTGCGGTTTTAAAAAACTGCAGCAATAGATATATTAAGCTAGCAAAAAAAATTTTGCAGTCCAAAAAAAAAATTGAAGATGCAGTTTCTAATAAATAAACAGCAATTAAAGTAATATAATAGGCTGCAGTGCCTTGCACCGCAGCCTATTTTTCTCCCCGCGGTCTTTTTCCTAACCCGCTTTGTTAGCACCATTTTGTTATCCGCTAGTTTTAGACATTGCAGAGTCATTATTTGTGTGTAGTTTAGGAGAGAGGATGACCTCGCACTGTGGCGTCGTTATCCCGCCATGGTGCGTCGGCGGCGCTTGGACGGGCATATGGTTCTTCCAAACTCATAGCCCAACTGCCTAATAGTTTCATGCTTGATCCATATGTTGTTCTGAAAGCTAGGACATAGTCTTGGAAGGAAGGATATGGAATTCTTGCCTTCCAATTGCTTTTCCTTCCTTGACTAGTAGAATAAGAGGCAGAATGAAGAAATTAGTAGCTTAGCCTAACCCTAGATACCATGAATGTTTCTAAGCTAGTAAGTTGTTTGGACTATGAGAAATGATGTCACACATATGAACTTGAGTAGTCCCATTGCAAGTATCTAGGTCTAAGCACCCTGGAGAATGTTTGCCAATCCACCAAAATGCTTATCTAGGTTTGACCTTTTAGACCGTTTGCTATTAGTGGAAGGATACAAATTGTTTTTTCACATGAACCACAAGAGTAGGGACGCCATAAGGGAGAGAGACAGAGAAAAATCTGATGTATTAATTTGGCTTCACTTTTGTTGCATTTAGTTGAGTGTTGAAAGTAGCATTCTCTTCTGGCCAAAGTTCTATGTGATAATCTTCTTCAGGATCTCATAAGTTTATTATGTTTTTAACAAGAGCAAACAACTTTTGTGACTCATTTGTGCATTTTAATATTACTCTAAAAAATATTTCTTGTCCTAGCGAATAGTGCACGATTGAGACTCATGCGTCTGACAGAGGTAGTCAAGAATCTTCAAAGAAGAGCTGCTAGAGACATCCAAGTTGGGAAGGAAACTGAGGCAAGGGAGCTGCTCATACAAAAAAAGAAGCTGATGCAAGCACTGGAGAAATCAAAGAATCTCATCGAGGTACTTGATAAACTATCAGCAAAGATTATATAGGTGAAAATTTACATAACATATCAACCTATTTGGGCTTTATTCTATTTTCCACATTGATGGTTAAGACTTTTCTTAATATTTTTTTCTATTAACTTCTTTAATAATTCTATCATTCATTTTGAGGAGGGACTTTATTAGTGATTTTAAGTAATATTTAGTTGTGTGGATCCATAGGTTGGAAAATGAGAATCACTATTGGGATTGGAAAATTACAAAAAAAAAAAGAGATATCAACCATATTTGTTGGATCAGTAAATTTGGAATCTTTTGAAAAATAAGTTTAATGAAATCAAAGAAAAAAAATAAAGAAAAAATAAGGGTAAAAAATAATAATGATAAGGAATATTGCAAAATTCTAAAGAAACACAAGATAGGTCATAGGTGGTTTCTGTGAGTTAGAAGTTTAAAACCCATAATAAAATACTATATGGTTCAGTGCCTAGTATAATCAAGAGTAGGAATCAATTCATATATTTAAAATTACTACAGCTTTTTCTTCATCTTATGTATAGTATTTTGTTTTGGTGCTTATGGCTAAAAGGGATTCTTTCACATTCATTATACTGCTGAATTATTTAAAAACTATGCTCACTTTCAGGCAATTTCTCTGTAGGAAACACAACTGATTGGACAAGTTGCCATTCAACCTGAAGATATATAGAGCAGATTCTTGCCAACAGATTCGTTTTCTCTCTCCAAAGGAGGATACTGTTGAAGTGTCAAATTCGGACAGTTCACAGGCCTATGTTGAACTCATACTGGAACATATTGATATGAAGCTTAGATTGGTGGAAGCAGACATTGAAAATTTCTTAAGGTTCCAAGTCAATGAAAGTAAAGAGGACCAGGTGAATGAAAAACTACAGAATATGTTAGAGATTCTTAAGGATGTACTCAGCATCAGAGAAAGATAAGTTCGGTTGGCTGATGCTATTACTTGCAACAGGATGTAAGTGAGTGTGTATTTATATATGTGCATGCCCAAAGGAGAATTGTAGGTCAGTTGTCAGACAATATGAGTCAATCAGGATGGTTGGTATGATGAGAGGCAGAGAACATATGACAAAACATATGCAAAACAGAAAAAGTGATATTATATTTTGAATAGTGGTGCCCTCAACGAAGATCACCAACTAGAAAGATAGTGGATTTTTTTGGTTGAAGGTATTTGTTCTCATTAAATTCAATATTATGTAGATTTTAGGCCAATTGTTGTAGTTTACAATAAAAGAAACATTGTTGGCAACAGAATTAGAGCATATAAGTATACTCTATTTTTGTTGAATGGAAAGAACCACTTCTATTTTTGTTATTCTTCCTTTCAGCTCTAAAATGCTCAGAAATAGGCTGATATATACTTTTGATATCATGTATCAGTATACTTAGTTTACTGTATAAGTATCATATAAGTATATACTGATATATGCTCAGTAACTCAGTATATGATATATGATATCATATAAGTATATATGCTCTATCACATAAGTATCATATTTAATTTGCTGTATAAGTTGTTGCCCTAAGTATCATATTTAGTCTTCTATGACTATTCTGACATGTGCTTACAAGTTACAAATATTCCTTATTAAAGCTCTTCATTGATAACTATTTATTGGAAGGGTAAATCAGCCTCCATTGTTGGATGTATTGGAAGCACATACTATTTGGATTTTCTTTAAACAGTATGCTACTGTGCTTACTTGTTAAGGTTCCTATTTTACAACAATTCTATGTTCTAGTAATTTTGTAATGGTCTGCCTATTTTTACATGATTTAGTATTTCAAGTACTTCTGTTACGAGCATTCTAGCTAGTTAACTCATTGTTTTAAGTTGTACTACTCTACATTGGCTACCAAAGTGCGTATACTGAAGTACTGATATACTGAAGTATTGTATCAGTATTCTCTAAAGTACTGTAGTACTCTGAGTTCAAATTGTATACTGTATACTGAATCAGTATACAATCAGTATACTGGATCAGTATATCAAATTTGAATCAGTATTCATCTGATTTCCAAAACTTGCAGGATTTGGTGATTTGTGATAATCTTTCGCCTTATGAATTTGTCAGGAATCATCTTTTGTAGCCTTATGAATTTGAATCAGTATTCGCCTTATGAATTAGGATCTTATTGAAGGTATTATATCAAAGTCATGTCTATAAGAAGCATCTTAATTATAGTGGTTGCTTCTGTAGGCTGTCTTAAAGCAATTTGGATGAGGTCACGAAAGCTTTAAAAATTAGAAAAGTTTTTCATATCAACACGGGCTACTAAGGTTGAGATGCTTGAGCCTTTTACATTATTGTCATTTTCTTGTTTCTTTCTATTTCTAGTAAAAATTCTTTCATTTTAGTTGAACAAACATGTTCATGTTCATCTATCGTTGAACAAATCGACAGAGAATAGAATTTTAGTTGATGTTCATGTTCATCTACTGTTGTTGTACATCTATTGTTGAAAATAAACATGTTCATCTACTGTTCATGTTCATCTATTGTCGAAGGCAATATACTTTAAAATATGAAATTATTTGAGCAATAAAATTGAAATTCTATTTTCTCTGAAATAGGTCTTGTTTATTTTCAGCGTGCGTTAATTATTGTATTCATTTACTTGCAGGTGCCACTTGCAGGTGCCACAAATTGAAGCTTAGGGGGCGTTTGGTTACCCGCAAGTGTAAATGCTGCAAAATCTATTTGCATGCAAAAGCAAATGCCCGCAAATAGATTTTGCAGCCTACCGTTTGGTTGCCCGCAAGTAGAGTTGCAACTTCTATTTGCAAGCATTTGGTTGGCCGCAAATGGAAGTTGCAATTACACTTGCAACTTGCAACGTGCAACTTGCATCTTACGAAATTTTTCGGGTCTGGTCGGGCACGAATTTTCTCAAGTCGGGCTGAGCCGGGCCGGGATGGGATGGGCCGAGCATGCACGAATTTATCCGGGCCGAGCATGCACGAATTTATCCGGGCAGGGCCGGGCACGAACTTTTCGGGTCGGGTCGTGCACAAATCTTTTTGGGCCGGGCCGGACACGAATTTTTTCGAGTCGGCCCGAGTCGGACCGGGACAGGTTGGGTAGTGCATGAATTTTTTCGGGCAAGGCTGGGCCGAACACAATTTTTTTTTCGGGCTGGGCACGAATTTTTTTTCTGGTCAGGCCGGGCCGGGCACGAATTTTTTCAGGCCGGGTCGGGCAGGAATTTTTTCGGGCCGGGCCGAGCACAAAATTTTTTTGGCCGGGAACGAATTTTCTCATGCGGGGTCGGGCATAAATTTTTTGGGCCGAGCCGAGTCAAGATGGGCAGTGCACGAATTTTTTCGGGCAAGGTTGGGCCCGATGCGAATATTTCGGACTGGGCATGAATTTCTTTTCGTGTTAGGTCGGGCTAGGCATAAAATTTTTCGGGTCGGGTCGGGACACGAATTTTTTTGGGCAGGGCTGACCATGAATTTTTTCGGGCAGGGCTAGGCAAGAATTTTTTCGGTCCAGACCGAGCACGAATTTTTTTGGGGCGGGCCGAGCACAAAATATTTTGGGCCGGGTTGGGCACGAATTTTTTGGGGTTGGGCCGTGCACGAATAATTTTGGGCCGGGCAAGGCACGAATTTTTTCGGGTCGGCACGAGTCGGGCAGTGCATAAATTTTTTCGGGCAGGGCTGGGTTGGGCACAAATTTTTTTGGGTCGGGCATGAATTTTTTCGGGTCGGGCCGGGGTACAAATTTTTTTTGGGCAGGGCCGGGCCGACAGTGAATTTTTTCGAGCCAGGCTGAGCACGAATTTTTTCGGGCCTGGCCGAGCACAAATTTTTTTGGGCTAGGCCAGGCACGAAATTTTTGAGTCGGGCTGGGCACGAATTTTTTCGGACCGAGCCGGGCTGGGACGGGCCGTGCAGTGCACGAATTTTTTGGGTCGGGTCGGACACAAATTTTTTCGGGGCGGGACGGACACGAATTTTTTCGGGCCGGGCCGGGCACAAATTTTTTCGGGCCAGGCTGGACACGAACTTTTTTGGGTCGGGTCGGGCATAAATTTTTTGGGTCGAGCCTGGGACAAATTTTTTCGGGCCAGGCTAAAAACTTAGGCCCGACACGATTTGTCTGACAAATTAATAATTTTTAATTTTTGTATAATACTGAAAATATATTAAAAAATCTATCAAATGACATCAGATGTAAAATCTGACACTACCATCAGGTTCAGCACGCAAAAACCTACAACTTTGATATTTATCTCGTCTTCATCCGACGACTCTACGTCGCCAAAATTAATTATTTTTCAATACTTAAATTATTGCATTTGCAGCCCGCAATCTTGAATTGCGGGCTTTTTGGGCTGCAATTCCACTTGCGGCCCGCAAATGATATTTGAAATACAAGTTGCAACTAGTAAATGCTGCAAAATGATTTTGCAGTCAACCAAACAAATTTATTATCTAAATGCTGCAACTAGAGTTGCAGCATTTGTACTTGCGGGCAACCAAACGCCCCCTTAGTGAAGTTGGAGATGCATTTTGACTACAATCTTTACTATATATAGTTTTTTAGTTGATGGCCTAATTTTGAATACTTTTGACTAGTTTATTTGAATACTTTTGACTACGTGTTAGGGTTGAAGATATTTGAATACATTTTCAAGATACATTTGAATATAATCTGATACTCCTTTCTAGTCATTTCATATATAAATTATATGTTGTTCATATGATCTTTTCTTTACCTTTGTATCTTTTGACAACATACCTGGCCAAAAGGGGCATTTTGTCTTGACTCATTGTAATTGAGCCTTACTCCTTTGAGATGGCTTATTAAATCAAAGGCTATTTGATGCAATTGTATTAAATCAAAGGCTTTGTGATGACATCTGTTAGCATGTTATATATACGAACTTATTAAATTAAATGATGTTTGATGCTATATTGTATTAGTAGGAATCTCTGTATGCTTTTTATGCTAATTAATTTTTACTGTGTAAGAGCCTGATCAACAGTAATTTACTAAAATTGATCTAATTAATTTTTATTCATAGCTCCGAAAATTAAGGGCATCTTCCACACCTAATAAAATTCTTGTCTCATCTAATTCAAATTTTTTCCTTGCTAGGAAAAATAACTTTTCGTCGTGGTTTACGCATTGGAAGAAATGATTTTTCCCTGCGGTTTACGCTTTGGGAAAAAAAAGCTTTTCCTTGCGGTTTATGCGCGAGGAGAAAATATTTTTCGAAACATTTTAATCTATCGGGAAAAATACCTTTCTCAACGGTTGAAACTATTGGAACAAATAGTTTTTCCCTGTGGTTTATGCGCAGGGAGAAAATACTTCTCCAAACATTTTTCCTGTGGTTCGAAAAACTGCGGGTTAAAGTAAACTTTGTTGTAGTGATCAGAGATTATTGTTACTGTAAGTGCAAGCGTACTTTGTGTAATGAATGCATGAAAATATTAAGCTAATAATGGTAAAATCTGTAGAGAATAAATATAAGCATAAAAACATGAGATCTGTTGTACTAGACAAGGAATCTTCTTAAAAAGGAGTTATTCAACCATCATGATTTAAATTTATGGAAATATTAAGCTAATAATGGTAAGACCACGTTTTTTCTCAAATCTTTTCATTTTGATTCATCAAATTTGACGAAATAATTAACAGAGGATTTAATCTTCGATAAAACCTCAAACAAGGAAAAATGAGAAACATCCAAGATCATATTTTTAAACAAACTGGCCGAAGAAATATGTCCTTGCGAAGGAATCGATCGATCTTTAAATGAACATCAACTCTAGAAACACGGCTCACCAAAGATTGAGAAAACTAAGATTCTAAAGCAAGATCTTTACAAGAAACCGGCGATTCAACATTATTACCTCTCTCTTTTACCTAATTCGAGGAAGATGGAAAGATCTTGGAAGAGCTTGACGAACTTGGGTCTTTCCACACCTTCACTAAAGAAAAGTTCCATTCACTCCACGAGTCTTCGTTCTGCCCGATCGACTTAGATGGTAAAGAAGAAAGAGTAGGGGGAAAAGAAAACCCGTGTGGTGTCGTTTGATCATTAGGGCTCTCCATCAACAAATTAAAAGGGACCTTTAAACACCAAACCCTAATTCTGCACAACCACAACCACCCAAAAGATGAAAATATTCTTTAACCCGGTCCTTTGCTGCCGCTAGTAGAAAGACAAAAGGAAATTATGAGAAAGGATTAGAAATTGGCCAAGCACAACGGCCTAACTGAGGAGAGCTTCGTCTTCAACCTACAACGGGTTAAGATATTTTATATATATATATAACATCATTGCAGGTTAAGATATGAAAATAAAGTCATTAATTAATAAAGCTATTAAACATAAAAGTAATACTTTTAATGTATTCTAAATAAAAAAGTCAGCGAAAATAATAAGTGAAAATAATAGTAAAAAGATTCAAAAGAAAAAATCAATAATAAGTGAAATAATTTACATTTTAATTAAAAATAATTACAATTTAATAAAGTACCGTTCTCGAAAAAGTAAAATTACTGCACTTTTCGATATGAAAAACAATCTCTAAAATATTTGTTCAATAAAAAAATTATGAAATTGATTATATAGTAAGTTATAATGAATAAAATATAATTAAATATTATAATATGAATATAAGATTATGTATTAATAGATTTAAAAGTAAACATTAGTGAATATTAATTAATCATGGCGGATATATTTTTCAAAAAAAATACAGCAATAAATACAAATTAGTAAAAAGAAATAATATTAAACTTAAACACTCAAAATAACTTACTTGATAAATTAAAGAAGATGTCATTTAAGAAAATTATAATTTTGATAAAGGTTAAAAAAATAAAAGTAAAATAAAAATAAAAATGACTAAGAAGACTAAAATGTATTACTTTATTTTATTAGTAATATCACTATAATACCTAAAATGAAAGTAAAATGTAAAACTTCAAACTAAATAATTTAACAAGAAAAACGTAAAAATCAAATTAATGGAAAAACAATATTTTCTTCGTATGTAGTATATAATAGAGAAACAACCAAAATATAAATTTAAAATAGTAATAATATAGGAAATATAAAATATATAGAAAGTAAAATATTTTTTAAATAAAATGATTACATATATTAATTAGTTTGTTTTGAAGTTTTGAAATAATTTTGAAAAAAATATGAAAAAACCAAACTAAATAACAAATTTCACTAAAAATTTTTAATACTTAAGAGAAATAGAAGATAATAAAACTAAATATACATATATTTAAAAATACTAAAATATAAAAGAATAATATAAATAATAATTAATATCATATTACTTGATTATGGTATCATTTATCTTACTATGACATTCAATAGTTTTTTCATATATATTAGGTATTTATAATTGCTTTGATTCAAAATTTTAAATTTCTTTCAAAAATGTAAAAGCTTAAACAAATTTTAAAAAAAAACATGACAATAAAATTAAGTTAATGAAAAGTAATATTTCAAATAATATATAACTAAATAGAATACAAAATAATAATAAATAATATAAAATACAGAATATATAAGAAAAAAAAAGAAGAAATTAAAAAATATATAAGAATATATAATTAGTGGCGTTTGAATTTCTCGTGAAAAATATGATACACCAATCTAAACAAAAAAATTAAAGATAATGAAAGTAAAAAATTTAAATGTTTAATACACAATAAAATACAATATATAACAATAGAAATAATTATATATTAAAATATACTAATAATATATAAATGTTTCAATATGTTTGCTAGAAATATGTGAAATATGAACCAAAATAAAATTTTTAACAAAGGAACTCAAGAAATCTAATTATAAAATTATTTTTTTTGCATATATCGTAGAAATAATAAATATGAAATAACAATATTAGTAGTGATAAATAGTAAGGATAAAAACAAAATCAAAATCTATCGATATATATTTAATATTTACCAATAATAAAAAAAATGGTTTTGTTTATATCAAATAAATATAAAAGTTCAAATTAAATCATAAATTTTAATGAAAAACTCTAACAAAATCAATTTTTTATTTATAATAAAAACAAAACAGATAATATAAAAGTAATAAAATAATAATAATATGTAATATAATATAAAATATAAACATACAATAAAATTATAGCATATGACTGTATATTTAATATATTAATGATATATAATCATATTTCATTCAAGAATTCAATTTTCTTTGACCAATATATAATATATATTTTTGAAAAATTAAATTTTAAAATTTTTGAATAAATAAAAAAGGACAACATTTTGATAAATTACAATACAAAATAAAAATGTAGATAATACAAAAAAAAAATAATGGGATCAATAATAGACAGACAAATAGAGATATAATTTATCGTATCTAATGTAATATTAGACCCGGCAATTCTCAACCCAACTCCATAGCTCAGGCCGATAAAATTAGGTTTGGGCCGATAATTGTTTCACCCAGGCCATTATCGTGCCGATTCGGGCCAGGCCAAGTGATGTCGAGCAGCTCGACACGATAGCCCGATAAATAATATAAAATTGGTTATTAACGGGTTTAAAAAATATTAGTTATTGGGCTATCGAGCTGAATTGGCTTGATAAGCCAATTTAACCTGATTATCTTTTTCCTTTTTTGTGTGCTATCGGGCTAAATGGCTAGGGCTGTGCCGATCCATTATTATTTGTGATGTGTCGGTGATCCCAGGTCCCAATTTTTTTTGGAGCGACTTGTCAGGCCGAACACAAATTTTTTCGAGCCAGCCCGGCCCAGCCCAATAACTGTGGCCTAGCACGATTTGTTATCTCTATGTAATATTAATATTAATAGAAAGTTTTGAATGGATAAAGTAGTCGAAATTTTCGAATAAATTGAATTTAAATTTAACATTGAAATTAATAAATTGAAATATTTATTTAAAATAATATAAGTTAATACTACTAAAATTAAGAATAATGGAAAATTTGAAATCAAAAGTTTGATATAAAAATAAAATTTGTATTAAAATATAGAAATGCAAAAGTAAATCAGTTAAAAATAAAAAAACATAAAATAAATAATTAATAAAAACATAAAGAAAATAACCCAAAAAAACATATAAGTTAATACTACTAAAATTAAGAATAAAGGAAAATTTGAAATCAAAAGTTTGATAAAAAATAAAATTTGTATTAAAATATGGAAATGCAAAAGTAAATTGGTTAAAAACAAAAAACAAAAAATAAATAATTAATAAAAATATAAAGAAAATAACCAAAAAAAAAAAACTAAGTGATTTAAAAAAGAAAAGAAAATGAAAAATCTCCAACATTGTTTTGAGCATATCCTTTTAAGACTTGTAAAAGTCAAAATTACAAAATGCATATCATTATCCGTTTGGGTTGCTTTACGAGGAAGTGAAAGAAAAAATATTTGACAACTGAGGGCATAAACTGAAAAAAAAATTGAGAAAAAATTAAAAAGGGAAAAAACGTAGAGAAAGCCAAGAGCTTCTCCATCTCTCCGTACTGACCACAACTTCCTTTTCCAAAATTTGAGAAAAAATCAAAAAGGGAAAAAACGTGGAGAAAGCTAAGAGCTTCTCCATCTCTTTGTACTGACCACAATCTCCATTTCCAAAATTACTATAGTTTTGATTACCGGCATGCCATGTATTCTTTGCGTGAAGGTGCACTGTTCGTCATCTTAATGGGTTTGGCCCATTTGATCTTAAATTAAGATCCGATTGTATTTCAATTTGGACACGATTGGAATTTCTCCCGGTAGTTTGCCAATGCGTAGTATCTTCTTTAGGGGTGAGTATGGACCGATTAACCGATCTATTGGTAATTTTATTAATCGATTTATTAACTTTAATTTTTTAAAATCATTAATCGTAAATTGGTTCATTAACTTCGGTTTCGATTTTTTCCATTTGGTTAATCGATAATTTTCGATTAATCAATAAAAATTTTTAACCTACAAATATTATAATATTATTCAAATCATATATGGAAAAAATTCAAATAAATACCAAAAGAAAAAAAATAAAATCACTTGAGCCAAGATAACGTGTTGCAAAAATTAATTATTTTTAAAAAATCTTTTTAATCTTTTTAATTTTTTATACTTTTCTTTAATTTTTGTTTTTATAGTTTATAAATCATTTAGTTAATTTTTAAATTTTTTTATAATTTTTAAATCTTCATTATATATATATATAATTAATAAATTATATTAAACCGGTCGATTATTGAAACCAATGGATTTTTTACATTGTGAACAGAACCCAAAACTGAAAATCGATTTTTTCAAAAACATAAATGGAAATCGAAAAAAGTGATACGATTAATCTAAAAAGTCAATTCGATTTCGACCGATTTTTCAATTAATTGAAAAACTAGTTCTTTTCTCACCCCTAATTTTCTTGAATGGGATAAGCATTAGTTGATATTATCCAAAAGCATTTAGCAACAATAGTTTTCATTAAAAAAATATATATATATTTATTCTCTGATCCTGAGGTGAAAACTGTTCGTCCCCTCCCATTCCTACGCTTTAGATTGCTTCTTCTCGATTCGAACTTTGCGTATTCCTTGTATATGTTACTCGATCTATCGTTTCCGTGGCAATTTTTACATGCTCCTTCAGCAGACTTGTTTCTGCCGTAGAATTTCATTCCTATTCAATTTCGCCATTTGTAATTATTGTTTTTTTGACGTACATCTTGCTTAACTATTTTATATCTGCAATTTATTGGCCTATCTATTTTGGTGTTTTGAATTCTTTTTAGCGTTTCTTTAGGTGCTTGACATGTTGCACATGAGATTGTTTGGTTGAAAATTATTAAGAACGCGATTAGATTAAAATATTGTTTGTATCTGTTAGTCCAACAAGATATTGACCTGGTTATTAGCAACACATTTCTAGGGAGAGATTTGTAATTTCCTTTCTTGTCATATTTATAGGAGCTTCTTGTTATTGTAAGTGTAAGATTTACTTTCTGTAATGAATGCGTGAAAATATTAAAATAATAATGGTAAATCTGTTGAAAAATAAATGTAAGCTTAAGAACATATATAAGATCTATCTTACTAGAAAAGGAATCCTCGGAGAAAAAGAGCTGTTCCACCATCATGATTTCGGTTCATGGAATTTTAAATTATTTACTTATGTTTTCAGTTCATCATGTAGCAAATTTCCCACTTTAATCATCATAACTATTTATACTTGCAATTACCTGTCAATGCTCTTTGAAAAGCTCGTGTATCTGAATTTTTTCAATGCTTCAATCTTTCTTAATGTGCTTGTTGCATGATGCTTGAGCTGGACTATATAAAACAACCAAACCAACATGTATGAGGACTAAATACTTCACAGATTGTAGTTTCCATTTGTTTGCATTTGGTGTAATAAGACAAAATCAAATTTGTCATGGTTTATATATACATTATATTCATAGCTTTACCCATATAATTAGGTATGCTAGAATGATGTAGAATAAGCCAATGTTGAAATATATGCCTGGTCATCAATGAAAATTTGCAATAATTACTGTGTTTGTGTTAATATTGTGCAAGAGCATTAGTTGTAATTACCATAGTTAAAGGTTGTCTTGTTAGGATAGGCAGTTTACTGGGCTTTGAGGTCTATGATAGTTTCTAATTGTGATTATATTGGATCTTGTCTGCAGGTATCAATACTTAGTGTCAAGTGATATTTAAAGGCAGTCAAGATGGTGAAGTTCACAGCAGAAGAGCTCCGCAAGATTATGGACCTGAAACATAATATCAGGAATATGTCTGTCATTGCTCATGTTGACCATGGTATGGATCATAGTATGGGTTAGATTTGTCAATTTTTCTTTTTTTTAATACTAAAGTATTATAAAAACCAAAGTATGAATTAGATTTGTCAATTTTCCTTTTTTTTTTTAATACTAAAGTATATATTGTATGATAATTATTGAAAAAACCAAAATTATTTAGTTAGGTACCTACTATCTTGTGAATGGTGAATTAGGAGGGATTTCTTGCACCGTATAGAGGCCGATGGTATCATATTCAGGAATTGGTCACTAATCGATGTGTAGCTTATAATCATAAAGAATTGTCAAACTATAGACACACTCAGATAAGGAATGTAATAGAGATATGTTTTTATCTTTTGATGAAAATTTGACTATTCTTTGATCTTTATTTTTTTTATCCGTTTGTGTGAGGGTTGAATCATTTTAAACCCGAATCCATTATGAAATTGGGCTTGATGAACACAAGCTAATTTCCTGGGTTAAAAGAAGCATTTCAGTCATCCGATTAAATCAGACGGAGCAGCAAAATCCTTGGAGATTTTTTCTCCACCAAATTAGGCTTGAATTGACTATATTCCTGTATTATAAATAGGGGCCTAATATGCAGTTTCAGAGATCATCCCAATAATTCTCAGAGCCTCCCATCTACTCCGTTTTTCAGGCAGGATTCCTTTCCAGCGGCTCTCTTCCCCTTCACACCGTCTTAGGCAGAAGCAAGAAGATCAACGATGCCGCATCCACAATTTTCAGGCAGAAGCAGGAATCCAGATTTCGGGGTGCAGAAAAATATCCAAGAACATGCAGTATTTTTCTTTACAGTTTATTAATCAGTTGTATTCCGCTCTTGTATTGGCCGTGTTTTCTCCTCCTTCTAATAAAATCAAGTGCCATCTTCTCCCCGTAGAGTAGGCCCGGTACCCCGCTGGGCCGAACCACGTATGTAAATTTGGTGTTCTTTGTATTTTTTCTAGATTTACTCATTTTGGTATTTTTTTCTTTTGGCGTTTGGATTTTGGATCCTTGCAGGAAGACCCAATTTCTTCCTAACAGTTGTGGTATCAGAGCCAATAATCCACAATGTCAGGGACAAAATATGAAATCCATAAATTAGACCATAATGTCAACTACTCATTATGAACTTTGAAGATTAAAGCAATTTTGATCAAAGAGAGCCTTCGGGACACTATTCGTGGGCGAGATGCAATGGAAGGCACTAAAAGGGAAAAAGACCGGGCCGATGAAAGTGCTAAAGCCACCTTGTACATGAGCGTCTGCGACGAGGCACTACGAGAAGTTACATCAGAAAATACCGCCGCAGATGTATGGAAAAAGCTTGCCACAATCTACCAGGATAAAACTCTTACAAGTAAGATGACACTTAGACAGAAATTATATTTTTTACGCATGACTGATGGCACTTCTGTTAAAAATCATATTAGCACTTTTCGCTCTATTCTTGCTGATCTTGAGGATATGGAAATTAAATTTGAGGAAGAAGATAAAGCTTTTATGCTTCTAATTACTCTCCCTGCTTCTTTTAAAAATTTTCGTGAAAGTTTATCGTATGGCAAGAATACTATAACTCTGGATGAAGTGACAACAATGCTAGTATCCAAGGAGGTTGTCGACTCTCAACTTACCACAGGATTCTCTAGAAGTCGTGGAGAAGCCCTAAACACTAGAGGAAGAAACATGTCACGGGACAAAAGCCGGGGTAAGTTCAGATCTAAATCCAGATCCAAAAATATGCAGTGCTATTATTGTAAAAAGATGGGACACATCAAATCAGAATATCGTAAGCTGAAACGAAGACTGGAGGAACAAAATTAGAACGGGGAAGCATCCTATGCTAATGAGGATGAAAAAGTAAAGGTACTTACTTTTCTGCTTGTTATGCTAGATCTCAAGATGAATGAATTTTAGATTCAGGTTGCTCTTATCATATAACACCACACCGAGAATGGTTTGCCACATATGAACATGCTGATGGTAAGGAAGTGCTATTGGGAAATGACTCATCATGTCAAGTAGCAGGTGTTGGCTCAGAAAAAATAAAATGCACGATGGCATTACAAGGATTCTAACTCAGGTATGTCATGTTTCAGATCTTAAAAGAAATTTAATTTCTTTATCTTCTCTAGATGCACTTGGATACAAGTATTCAAGCCAAGATGGAGTTTTCAAAGTCACAAAGGGATCATTAACAGTAATGAAAGCACTAAAAGTAAACCAACTCTACATCCTGCAAGACACAATGGTAATAAGTGGTACGGCTATGGTAACTTCTGAACACTTTGATGATGGTATTGCTAAATTATGGCATATGAGATTAGAGCATATTAATGAAAGGAGCATGTTAATACTTGAACAAAAGGGGCTACTTGGAAAACAAAAATTTGCTAAGCTAGACTTATGTAAATATTGCATCTATGGCAAACAGAAAAAAATCTCATTCTCCACAGGGCAATACTATGCAAAAGAAAAATTAGACTACATCCACTCTGATCTATGGGGGTCATCACCGATTGAATCTCAAGGAGGAGCTCGATACATGCTCACTTTTATTGATGATTACTCCAGAAAGGTATGAGCTTATTTTATTAAAAATAATAAATCTAATGTCTTCTCTAAATTTCAGTCTTGGAAGGCAATGATTGAGAAGCAAATCGGTAGACATGTTCGGACCCTGCGAACCGACAATGATCTAGAATTTTGCAGTAGAGAATTTAAAGATTTTTGCTCCAGAGGAGGGATCATAAGACATCACACAGTTCCCTACACACCTCAGCAGAATGGAGTAGCAGAAATGATGAACCGCACCATCATAGAAAAGGTAAGAAGTACGCTTTCTAATGCTAACCTTTCTAAAAGTTTTTGGGCAGAGGCTGCATCCACCGCTTGCTACCTGATAAACCGATCTCCTTTTTCATCCATTGAATTCACGACGCCTGAGGAAAAATGGATCGAGTCGCCAGCCTCTTATGACCATCTAAAAATTTTTGGGTGCACTGTCTATGTCAGAATTGAATGAGGAAAAATTAGAACCTAGATCAAAGAAATATATTTTCTTAGGAATCCTAGCGGAGTGAAAGGCTATAAAGTATGGTGCATAAATAATTGTAAAGCAGAAATCAATAGAGATGTAATTTTTGATGAACATGTACTCTTGAAAATAAAAAAGGAGAACCAAGAAGAGGATGACTCACAGGAACCTACAGTGCCACCAGAAGAAACACCACCTCAGCCTGCTACCAAAGAATTCTGGTTCCTTACATCTGCATATAGACTGCCTTCCATAGAAGCCAATGACACTGCTTCAGAACAGGCCACCGAAGAACATGTTCAGGTCCAGGAGGAGCCACACAGGGTCTAGGAGGAGCAATATCAAGTTGAGGGGGAGAATCCTTATTCCATCGCCCTCAACCGACCTAGGCGAGCACCACGTCCTAATCCTAGGTATGCAAATGTCACTACATATGCTCTAGCAGTGGTTGAAGAAACTCCATGCACTGAAGAACCAGCCTTCTATAAAGAAGCCCTAAATAGGACAGATTCAAGAAAGTGGCGTGAAGCTATGGCAGAAGAATTCAAATCCCTGTAGAAAAATAATACTTGAAAACTTGTGAAGCCTCCACCGCACAAGAAACTTGTTGGGTGCAAGTGGATCTACAAACTCAAAAAAGGCGGTATCTATAAAGCTCGGCTGGTAGCAAAGGGATACAGTCAAAAGGAAGGTATTGACTACAAAGATATTTTCTCTCCTGTGGTTAAGCATACCTCTATTCGTGTTCTTCTAGTATTAGTAGCCATGCAAGACTTGGAGTTAGAACAGCTTGACGTAAAAACAACTTTCCTACACGGTGACTTAGAAGAACAGATCTACATGGCACAACCAGAAGGATTTGAAGAGAAAAATAAAGTTGATCATGTCTACATCCTAAAGAAGTCACTCTATGGCCTCAAGCAATCTCCCAGACAATGGTATAAGAGGTTTGATTAGTTCATGCTTGGTATTGATTTCAGTAGATCATCTTTTGACAGTTGTGTTTATTTAAAGAAAACAACTAGTTCTACGATTTATCTGCTTCTTTATGTTGATGATATACTCATTGCGGCAAAAGATATTACTGAAATAAACAGGCTAAAGACACACCTTAAGGGTGAATTTAACATGAAGGACCTTGGGACTGCAAGAAAAATCCTTGGGATGGAGATAAAGCGAGACCGCAAAGAAAGAAAATTATACCTAACACAGGAGAGTTATGTAAAGCAGGTGATTGAGCGCTTTGGCATGTAAGAAGCAAAACCCGTCAAGACACCTCTTGACGGGTTACTATGCCCAAAAAGATGAAAAAGAAAGAGTTAGCATGTCATAGGTACCCTATGCAAGTGCAGTTGGCAGTCTTATGTACGTCATGATCTGTACCCGCCCAGACATAGCACATGCAGTCAGTGTTGTCAGCCGATACATGGCAAATCCGGAAAAAGCACATTGGGAGGCAGTCAAATGGATCATGCTCTACTTACAAGGTACTTCTAAAGCCAGCCTTATTTTTGGTGGAACTGATGAATCGTTTGCAGGATACTCAGACTCGGACTATGCCGGTGATCTTGATAAGAGGAGATCAATCACCACCTATATCTTCACTATAGGTGGAACTACAGTAAGTTAGAAAGCCGGTCTACAACCCACTGTCGCCCTCTCTACCACTGAAGCGGAGTACATGACTATTACAGAAGCGATTAAAGAAGCAATATAGCTCGGAAACTTGATAAAAGAACTGACTTCTCAAAATGGGGACATAGTCGTGCATAGTGACAGTCAAAGTGCAATTCATCTGTCAAAAGTAGGGTTGTCCAATATTCGGTCTACACCGAACCGAACTGAAAAACCAAATCGAATTTTTTGGTTTGGTTCGGTTCAAAAGATGCGGGGTTTGATTCTTGACTCGAACCGAACCCGATTTATTATATCGATTCAGGTCTGGTTCGCGGAATTCGGGAACCGACTCAAATCGAAAACCGAATACCCATAATATATTATTTATTTTTTCGGATTCGGGTCGGGGATTGGGGCATTTTGCCCGGTTTGGCGCCGTTCGGGTCGAAGATTGGGGACCCGTCACCCGTTAGGTCATTTTCTCCGATTCGGCGCCCCCCAATACTCGATCTCATCACTCAAATTCAATCCTGCCTCCCTGCTCTGCTCTCGTCGCTCGACTCGCTCCCGACTCCCGACTCCCTACCACTCTGCCGTCAAGCGCCGACTCCGCTGAGCGTCTGCCACTTTGTCGTCGAGCGCCGAGCGTCTGCCAGTCTGTCGTCAAGCGCCGACTCCGCCGAGCGTCTGCCAGTCTACCACTCTACCATCGAGCGCCGAGCGAGCGTCAACGAGCACCGACTCTACGACTCTCCCTCAATCTGCGACTCCCGAGTCCCGAATCTACTCGACGAGCGCTGACTCCGAGCGGCGACATCTCCACGCGATCTCCCCCATTCCTGGTTGCATTCTCCGGCGACCAGCGCCGCTGTTGTCGCTCCTTGGCACCTCCCCTTCCCGTTTGGCTTTCAATTCTCGATCCTTGGCAGTTGGCACCTAGGTAAGTAGGTAATTTCTGTGATCTGCTCATTGTGATCTGTTAATTTCAAATTGAAATTTCAATGTTGTAGACTTGTGGGCTGCGGCACTGGAAGTTTGATTAAGGCAATTAAGGCAATTTGATATGATTTAAAATTTTAATTAAGGCAATTAAGATTACAGCTGATTTCATTACATTCATGGTAGATTGATATGAATTATAGTTTAGTAATTTGATATGAATTGTAGTTGAACAGTCATGTATTGTGGTTTGACATCTAGGTATATTGTTTGAGGACATGTTGCTTGATCAATATTAGCTCTAGGTTTCTGCAAAAAGCCTAAAATTAATTTAAGTCACTCATTGTGTTCTCCAACTAATTTCAATGTTGCTTGAGGACATCTAGGTATGGTATACTACAATTTTTCTTTCATTCTCTCATTGTAATATATATGAACTGTATTTGATATGAATTATTAGATATAATGTTAGATAGTATAGTATGATATGAACAGTATAAAGTTGTTAAAGACTTAAGTATAGTAATTGTGTTATTTTTCTTAAAAGTATAGAATTGTTTTTCAATTTAGTATCATGCATTTTCTCATATCTTGCCTAGATAAACTTAATAGTATATATAATGTTGATATGAATTGAAGTTTTTCTTTATGTGTTTATTGCAATTACCAATGATTATGTAACTTTATTTTGCATAGATGACAGAAGAAATATCTCCTAATGTTGACATTGGTGTTGAGGCCCTTGATAACTCTAATAATCTCATTGAGAGTTCAGGTTTGGGTTTAGGACCAGCACTAAAGAAGAGAAAAATTATGAAACCACGGGCTGATGTGTGGAATCACTACACGAAATTTACCAATAAGGAGGGAAAGTTGAAGGGCAAGTGTAACTATTGTGGACAAGAGTATGCTTGTGACACGAAGCAATGCGGTACTAGTGCACTTAAGGCACACCTAGAGAAATGCTTTGAATATCCTCCTAATAAGGAAAAGCAACAGAAGAAGCAAACAAAAATTGGTTATATACCAAACTTGACTGAATCAGGTCCTGGGTCAAACACAATGAGCACATGGAGGTTTGATCAAGCTGCAACTAGAAAATCACTTGCACGGATGATTGTTAAGGATGAATATCCCTTTTCATGTGTTGATGGTAAAGGATTTAGGAATTTCTATGCCACTGGAATGCCTAGATTTCAAATTCCTTCTAGACAAACTGTGAGTAGAGATTGTTATGAGCTGTATGTGGCAGAGAGGTTGAATATGAAGAAGCTATTGTAGTTGGAGTGTCAACGTGTTTGTCTGACTACAGATACGTGGACTTCTATTCAAGGAATCAATTATATGTGCATTACAACTCATTTTATTGATCGGAAGTGGAAGGTGCAAAAGAGAATTCTGAACTTCTGTCCGATTAGTAGTCATAGAGGTGAGAACATTGGAAAGACAATTGAGAAGTGTTTCAATGATTGGGGAATTGATAAGTCATGACTATAACAGTTGATAATGCAAGCTCAAATGACACTGCTATTGCTTTTTTGAAGAAGAAAATGAAAAATTGACCTGATGGATGTGTCATGAATGGTGAGTTCTTGCATATGCGATGCTTTGCTCATTGCATGAATTTGGTAGTTCAGGATGGTTTGAAGTTATCTAATATGTCGCTCACTCGTGTTCGGGAGGCCATCAGATACATTCGACAATCACCAGCTAGGCTTCAGAGATTTAAGATATGTGTTGAGAAAGAGAAAATTGAAAGTAAAGCTCTTTTGCGGCTTGATGTCCCCACGAGGTGGAATTCAACCTATCAAATGTTGGAGGTTGCTTTAAGGTTCGAAAGGGCCTTTGAGAGGTATCACGAAGAGGATCCTTGTTTTGAAAAGGATCTTCTCGAAGGGGATGGTGGGGGACGGCCTATGGATTTTGATTGGGTAATTCTAAAGGGTTTGGTTCAGATGCTTCAGATATTTTATCGAGTCACTTTAATTGTATCTGGAATGACATTTACCACTTCTAATGTCTATTTGCATGACATTAGCGAGATTGCAGCTCTTCTAAATGAATGGATGTCCGATCGATCTCCCTATCCTGAGTTTCGGGAGATTGCAGTAAAGATGAAAGAGAAATGAGATAAGTATTGGGGAAATTCAAATAAATTGAACTTCCTGATATTTTTTGCCATGATCCTTGATCCTCGATGTAAGTTTGGTTTGGCCGAGTTTGCACTTGAAGAGATGTTTGAGGAGGAGAAGACTCGAATTATTTCGAGGAAGATGAATGATAAGTTTTTTGAACTTTTCAATAAATATTCTGAGAGGTTTAATAATGGGCAATTAAAGAGGAATCCTTCTGAGATTTCAGGCTCTTCTAGTTCTCATGCTTCTAGCATAAAATCACCAAGTCTACCACGAGCACCAGTTGTGGATGTCACTTTTGGAACAAGAAGAACAATTGAAAAATATAAACAGAAGAAGCAGATACTTGGTGTTGAAAGCAAGACAGAGTTAGACCGATATTGGGATGAGGATCCTGAAGTTGATGACATTGATGTTCTAAAATGGTGGAGTGTCAATAGTGGGAGGTATCCTATTCTAGCTTCGATGTCACGAGAAATACTTACAATTCCTATCTCCACCGTGGCATCTGAATCTACATTTAGCACGGGAGGTCGAGTTCTCGATGAGTTTTGGAGTTCATTGGCTCCTTCTATGGTGGAAGGACTTATTTGTCTTCAAGATTGGATTCGACTCAGAAAAGGAAAGCAAGTTGTGGATTCGATTTGGAAGAGGTTGAAAAATTAGAAGAAGATATATTTTGGATTAAAAAGTTCTTTTAAGTTTTAATTATATTGAACTTGTTTTATTGTTTATAGTTTATACCGTATTGATGATTTTTTGTTTTATTGTAGAGTTTGCGAAGATCAATTTTGCACCGCCTATCATCGACATTCCTAATTGATCCGATCATCTTCTTAGCAAGGAGCAATGATAGTTTTGTTTTCTTGAATTTTATTTGGTTTGTTGGTTGGTAATGTTTTGCTACTTTAATGTTGGTGTCTAATTGTTTTGGACTTGATTAGTGACTAGTGAGTAGTGACTTAATAGTTGTGTGGTTGTCTGGTTGATACTTGATAGTTGATATAATGTTTTGCTACTTGATAGTTGAGATAATGGTTTATAATGTTTGTAATAAGTAATTAAGTATTGGTATTTGGTATAGATAATGGTTGCTAGTTGCTATTTGATAAGTTGATAATATTGTTGCCTTCAAGTATAAATGTGCATGTGCAGGTTCATCTTATGTTGAGGAATTATGTTAGCGTGTGTAGAATTTGGTGTATAGATTAACTATTTCATTGTTTGAATGTTTGGTGTATAGATTTTTTTCATTGAAGGTTCAAAAGTTCATTATTTTTTATGTTGTCAGGCTTGCCAGCAGACTGGGTATTACTATTCAAGGAAGAAAGTTTACAACTTAAGCAAGAGGAAGAAGTGGTTCTTGTCTTCTTGATCTTTATGAACCTCTAAGCCAAACATTTTGCTCACTGTGTGTTTGCTATTTTGGATCCAAGCTCATGACACTTGCAAGTAGCTAAATGGAGTGAAAGGCTACCAACCAGATTGGACCTTTGTAGTGTTCATGGTTGATTCCAACATGTGTGGAATTTGGATATCATTGTATCTTCACAGATGAATTCAACACCCATTGATGGTGATGCATGCTTTGAAGAATTTAGTGATTATAATACCAAGTTAATTACTGCAGTTAGTATTTCTATTGTTTGAGCAAATTTTGGTTTGTTCGGGTTGAAACCGAACCGAACCGAACAATTTCGGTTCGGGTTAAATCGGGTTAGAAATTGTTCGGTTCGGGTTCAGGTTGAAGATTGGGTTTTAAAAAATTTCGGTTTGGTCTTGTTCGGTTCGGTTCGAACCGAACGGACATGCCTAGTGAAAAGATCAAATATTCCATGAAAGGACGAAACACATCGACATCAGATTCCATTTTATTAGGGATATTATTTCAAAAGGAGAAATAAAGCTTCAGAAAATTGACACGGCTCATAATCCTGCAGATATGCTGACTAAAGTACTACCAACGACCAAATTTGAACACTGCCTGAACTTGGTAAAATTGATTCATGGTGCAGGTTAGCCCTACAGGGCTCTTGGGAGAAGAGGAGAAGACTACATCGGGCTTAAAATTCATCAAAGGAGAAAATTGCGAGGGTTGAATCATTTTAAATCCGAATTCATTATGAAATTGGGCTTGATGAACACAAGCTAATTTTCTGTGTCAAAAGAAGCATTTCAGCCATCCGATTAAATCAGACGGAGCAGTAAAATTCTTGGAGATTTTTTCTCCACCAAATTAGGCATGAATTGGCTCTTCCCCTGTATTATAAATAGGGGCCTAATATGCAGTTTCAGATATCATCCCATTAATTCTCAGAGCCTCCCATCTACTTCATTTCTCAGGTAGGATTTCTTTCCAGCGGCTCTCTTCCCCTTCACACCGTCTTAGGCAGAAGCAAGAAGATCAAGGACGCTGCATCTACAATTTTCAGGCAAAAGCAGGAATCCGATTTCAGGGTGCAGAAAAATATCTGAGAACATGCAGTATTTTTCTTTACAGTTTACTAATCAGTTGTATTCAGCTCTTGTATTGGCCGTGTTTTCTCCTCCTTCTAATAAAATCAAGTGCCATCTTCTCCCCGTGGATTAGGCCCGGTACCCCGCCGGACTGAACCACGTAAATTTGATGTTCTTTGTATTTTTTTTTTGGATTTACTCGTTTTGGTTTTTTTTATTTTAGCGTTTGGATTTTGGATCCTTGCAGGAAGACCCAATTTCTTCCTAACAGTTTGAACTCAGAATCATTGGAATTTACTGCAATCTCGAGTAATGAAGTGTTAACAAGAAAAGAACCAATTGACATAATAACCCCTTCAATGGACTCAAATAAGAGATAACCCGACATGAAAAGTATTTGATGAGTGAAGGTAGATGTGTACAACTTAAGTATATATTATTAGTTTATACTAATCTGTTTGTATTTGACATAAATTTGGTACTATAATTTTATTGTTTGTATTTTAAAATTGGCACTCGTAAATATTTCTTGTTTGGCAAATAATTTATGCTTTTATTTAACTTATATTTGTTGTAGTTTGGTTGTGTTTTTATATGAATTTGATGCTATTACTGTTTGCACTTAGTTTGACTCTTTTTTTTTTTCTATTTAGTGATGGAAAAGGGTGCAATAAAATGTAGATGTAGTTGAACAACCAAGGAAAAAGGTGATGGGTTGCTAAACATTTTGGAGGAATTGCTTCTCAAGGTATAGAAGAGAGGAAAATGTACTTTCGTAGAAAGTGAATAGAAGCAAATTCATATAATTTTAATGAGATCATTTGTCGTACATCATATAGCTTGCATATATCTTATGTCTATCTCGAATTTTGACTTATTAGAAATGCAAGCTAAAGATCTAGTGATTGTGTTCGTATGTGTTTGAACCAAGTTAAACTTGCAGTGTGCAAAACATTTGACATATATAATGACAAAATAAGGGTGAAATATTAATGTAAGCAACCACAATTTAGACAATATGAAAACATGATGGAAGATCGATGGCAAAACTATGGACTTTCTTGCAAACACAATCAAAATAAGAGTGGAATGTTGATGACAAAGCAATGTGAAATTTTTTTTGCAAACACAATCAAAATCTCAATGTTCAAATGTTAACTGAATTCATGGGAATGATGGATACCAATATAAAAGCTGCTAGAGATGATTCGAAGGAAATGATAGCAAGTGGCTACAATTACATGAAAGATCGATGTGTATTTGTCCTAAATCATTTGTGTAAAATTTGAAGAAAGTGAGTCTCATCATCATGGAGGAAGTGGATGTGTTTATCAACTTTGCATATAATCTGCAATAAAAAGAACATTTCTTGGACATGGACGATGACCAAAGGATGATTTTTGTAAGGAAGATCATGTGACTTTAGATACAGGTTTCGTTATGTTTCTTATTATTTCATACTCATGTTTACTATTGTGTTTGAACAATATAAACACATTTATCTTTCGAGTTATATTTGTGCTAAATTTAACTAAACATGTTTGTATTAAATTTGATGATTTACATTAGTACTTTGATGAATTACATTTCAAATATTACCACTATAAAATTTTTAATCAAAGTTGGCGCCTATTACTTAGAAAATTAGTCATTATTTTAAGTTTAAACATAAGTTTAGATGTGTATGAGTGGAGAATGAGTTAAAAAAAAAGATGAATAGAAAAGCGGGTTGGAGATGGGAGAAAATTATGCTATTAAATAGCGTTGTTTTTCAATTAACCGGTTATTAATATTTATTATACATTTATATTATATATATATATATATATAATTTAATATTTGATATTGTATTAAATATGATGTATTTGTATTATATATTATATATTATAATATATCATATATTTATATTCATGTAGAATGCCAATGTTATGTTCGATGATATGATACCTCAAGCTTGGACATGTGTAATGCACATTGGTTTGTAGCACGCAGATAATTAACCTCAACCTTGTTCCCATATACCTCACTGAAACTTGGTTTGTAGCACGCATGGGGCTACTGCTGAACCATTCTTGATAAGAATTATAGGATAAAATAAAATTAGAGTGGTTCAAGATTTAAAATGAATTATAGGATAAATTTGAACTAATCCAGATTTGATAAATTAATTTAGCCCAAACTTCTAGCCACTTCCTTAACTCAAAGTAATCACCCATCAATAGTGGTGATAAGAATTGTAGTGGTGCGATGACCAACGAGCTATGCTGGTGAGAATCGAGTCATGTCGTGTCAGGGCTATGAGGCTGAAAGTTACGGCTCTGGGAGTTGAGGATCGCACTCGGGGGTTCAAGCCGAGCTCGTCGAGGAGCATAAGACAGGACCGCGCGAGAGGGGTTGTGTAAGTTTTGAGTCGTGGGATATTCGCTGGAGAGGCGAGACGATCGTAGAATCCCTGAGCACACACAAAAAATGCGAGAAATGTGACTTTTATTGAATGCTAAAAGGAAATTGTGCATATAGGAAAGTGCTTTGTCCAAGCTTTATTTGCGCCTACTAGGGCAATTTGTGCATGACTTGAGTTGTCATTTGGTTTTAAGCACCGGGTTGAGGTCGTTTTCGTGCGTTCCGACCTAGGTCTTGCTATCAACCGTCATGATTGTTTGGAGAGATCTCTTTCTGGCTAAGCTTGATTCGCCACCTCCTGCGAACTCGCCGGTGATGTAGTCGATAACTCCTCGGAGTTCATTTCCTGAGCGATCATCTCGGTTGCTCTCCCTTTGGCCTGAGTGGGGGTTTGGAGGCGTTCGACTTCGGCTCCGTCGTCGATGGTTTCGACTCCTACTCCGATCTCGTTCTCTTTGGCGATGGACGTACCTATCGAGGTGTCTTGTACGGACCAAGTCCTCAAGTTGATCACTGAGTACTACACAGTGTTTAGTGGTGTGTCCATAAGTGTCGTGGAAAACAAATTTCTTACTCATGTCGGCGTTAGGCGGTAGCTTTTGCTTTCCAGCGTTAGCAGGGTACTTGATGATTTTCGAGTTGTAGATTTCGGAAAGGATGGTTTCCTTCCTAGTATTGAAAGAAGTGTACCTTTCATATTGGGTGTTCGGGCAAGGTGGTGACCTCGACTCTCTATCGTTATTCTGTTCGAGGTGGTGCCTCCCGGAGCTCTTCCATCTCTACGAAGCCTGCAATCTTCTCTTGGAATTCAGCCATATCACTGGGCTTTATTAGAGCAATCTGGTCGGTGTAGTACTCGGGTTCCATCCCATATTTGATGGAGTAGAGCTCGACTCGGGGTCCGAGATTCAAGATTTCGACAGTTGTAGCCTAAATCTGTACATGTATTCCCTTAGGGGTTCATGTTGCCCTTGTCTGACATAGTGGAGGGCGTCCTCGTTTTTGTAGTAGACATGAGATGAGGAAAATTAGTTGAGGAAGGAGCGGGTGAGATCCGCGAAAGAATGTATACATTTTCGGTGGGGGGTAGCGAACCATAGTAAAGCGGTTTTATTCAAGAAAGATGAAAAAGCTCTACAAAGAGTAGGGATCGATGCTCTGTTTTAGAGCATCATGATCCTAAACATTGCCAGGTGTATTGTATGGTCGTAGGACGTCATAGTAGGTGGAAGACTCGTTGCCATGATGTGCTCGGCAAAGGGTCCCGCGTCGATAGGGAGGGCTGTTGCGACCTCCATGGCATTGGAATCTTTCTTTCTTCCTTAACGGAGTATGCTAGAGATCTCGTCTCAGAGGACGAAAACCAGTCGCCTCCTTTTCGAGCGATTGCTTTCTTCCTCTTTTGAGTGGCGACGCTCGTGATCGATCGGGAGTTGTTCCCAAGACCGCGTCAGCATCTCGACCAGGGCTACTAACCAGCGATTCTCCGCCTCCAACTCATTTATTCGACATTGGGATGCTTTTAGGGGAGTTGGGTTGGTACCGGAGTGTCGCTCCACATTGTTTCAACGTCACTAGGTTGCGGATTATCATCATCGTCGAGGCATTGCCGTTGGTGTGAGGTGGCGGTCACCTGGCTCCAAGTTCCAACCATTGTGGGGGAGGTAAGCTTTACTCGACCCCACGATGGGCGTCAAGTATTCTTGCATGAGGATCAGAGTAGTCCGGTCCAGCTCAGTGTCTCTCCTCAAGTTAGTTTGTCTCCAAGGTGGAGGTAATGAAGTTGGAACTTAGGTTACCTGAGTTATATCATGTCTGCATTTATTATAGGTGAAGGTGATGACGTTGCTTGACAATTTTGCGGGGATATTGCTTAGAGTGGGTCGAGGCTGTTCCGGAGATAGCGAGTTTGTAATGGTGTATCCCTCGTGATAATGAAGGACATTGATGTCCTTATATGGCCGGGTGGAGCCCCCGAGCGGAGCCATCTGGTCTGGCTTGAGTCTGATTTAGGAATATGGCCGGGCGGAGCCGTTTGGTCTGGCTCGATTCAGGTTGTAGGGCTAATTTGGGTCTAATTTGACTGAGCCCAATAGTACTAGTCCAATTCAGTTAGAATCAAAATCAAGATTAAGACCAAGGTTGAAAATCTTAGGCCAACAATCTCCCCTTTTTCGATGTTGACAAACACTTATAAAAAATAATTAATTTCAATAAGCATAAAGAGCATTAACTTAGGGATTTCGATTTCTCCCTCTATGCATATGCATGGTCGGACTGGACTAGTACTTTGGACCCAACCGGTTTAGGCCCTAAAGTGCCCAAACTCATGAACCAGACTCAAGACAAGCCAGACGACTTAGCATGAGGGTTTCACCCGGCCTTACAAGGACATCGATCCACGTCCTCTTTGATTACGAGCGATTTGTCATTATGAGCCTAACTTCTTCAGGATAAGCCTCAACCAATTCCAAGCAACATCCCACAGAATTATCGGGCGGCACCATCGCCAATCATCCATCATCCTGCAATATATACAGGCCCCCTTGCCGGAGTTGCACTCGACTAGGAGATGAACCAGACCGGATCACATCGTTCCAATTTCAGGCAGCAATATTTGGCATCCACCGTGGGCCATGTACAACTTAACTACCCCACAAAATGCAAGAAACATCCTAGCGATGATGTTCCCTTGCTACCAGGATACGCTAAAACAATGAGGAGTGACTGTAACACCCCAACCCAATCAATTTTAAGTCCGAGTTAGGAGACACTACATCCTGTGCTAAGAGCACCTAAATCCTATCCCAATAATTTTCTCATTTATCAATGGATTATCCTAACTTAGTTTGTATATTCTATTAAAAAAAACTGCAAGAGTTTCCCCTAAACCTTTATCAAATTTTGTTAACACAAAACATGTTTTACACATCTAATTCACTCTAGAAACTAAGGTGCATATTATTAATTCACATAATCATCTCACAATTAATAATACACATCACTTAATAGTGCTCCATACACAAAAATAAATCTTAAGCACAACTTACATATATAAGTCATCGTTTAACAATACTTTCTAGCTAATGTGTACTTGCCAAAATACTCAAGAGTCAAACTAAGACATAACCAAAAGATCTTGATGCATCTACCACAATATCTGTGAAGTGACTCCAACTTTTCAGCAGATCCACCAAGGTCCATCTGTCTATTAGAAGCTATCTACCTATGCGTGAAAAAACCAACGCACTAAGCATGGAAGCTTAGTGGTGCTCATACAAGTCTTAACTTTTTCAAATATCACATTTGTCATTATAATATAAAGAAAACTGTAAATATAATAACAATGAATTAAAAGTTGGAACAAGCATTTTGAAATAATTCACCAACTCATGGCAACATGCATGTAATCTCAAATAATCTAATTACATGTCATAATACATTTTCATTAATTTACTTATTCAAATCACTATTTTCTTAATCAGTTTGTGATGCAAATTCATTTCAAATGTATTCTTTTAATTGCCCAAAATAATCTTAGGCGGAATCAATAAGTTGAATAACGGGACGGTGGCACGTAGTGCCTGAACGGTGGCATAAAATGCCTAGTAGATCAAATCATGGGACCGAACACTCGGTGCCTCTAATGGCCCAGATAGATCAAATCATGGGATCGGACACTCGGTGCTTCTAATGATCCATATCAAATGAACAGTGACTGGACACTCGATGCCTCTAATGGTCCAGATTAAATGAACAGGGATCGGACACTCGGTGCCTCTAATGGTCCAAATCAAATGAACAGGGACTGGACACTCGGTGCCTCTAATGGTCCAGTTCAAATGAACAGTGCAGTACTGCTAGAATTCCCTATTGGTATGCCAATCTATCCTGAACCTCATATTCCTATCTGTTTTACTAGGGGCAATACTTATTTACACACAATTAATCTCAAATGTCATTCAATATGATCACTTCATCACTTGCATTATACATAATGCATAATCACATCAACATACATATAATTCCATTTTCCATGCATTATACATAATGCATAACCACATCAACATACATATAATTCCATTTTCCATGCATAATAGCATGTATACATATACAAGAATTTACATAGAGATAAGCATTATCAATTTCACACAAAAATAGATTTGATGTGTCTATTTGCTATTGCATTTTGACTTAGTAAATGCATGAATTAAACATTTACTTCTTCATGAGACTTCTAGATCTATGTCTTAGGATTAAAAAGAACTTCGAATCACTTAATTTGGATTTATGCATCAAAAGTTATCGCAGTTTGATTCTAGTTGTCTAAAACTCAAATTTTAGTTCTCAATTTGCAGGGTAGAGTTTCTGGTCTAACTTGGAGTCCAATTTCCGTTCGGATGCAATCAGAATTTTATCATTTTGGTCTTCATGAAAGTTGTGCCTTTATAGCTTAATTTTCCATAGGTGCAAGAATCATTCAATTTGGAGCTTTCTAGATTGAGTTATAGCCATTTAATTCCGGACTGGTCCAGAATATGGTTGACAATTTTCAGAATTCATAATCTGACTTCTATCAAAATTTAGAGCTACTTACACTCAAATTTTGGGCAGACTTTATTCATGAAAATTTCAGGTTTATCTCTTATATTTCACTTGGCACAAGATTCAAATCAATTGGAGTCCTAGAATGTAAGTTGCAATCTTAAATATATCTATTGTGCAAGCTGTCTACAGTAGGTTCATAATCTCTATGTTTAGGTTTCCACAACATTTCATACAAGCAATTAATTTTTCATGCATTTACACATACCAAACATCATTGTTTCACACGTAAATTAAGTATTTCTATTAACTTTACCAAAGCTACCACACAACAAAAGCCCTAGATTAGGCATATTCAAGAAAATTAAGAGAAATTTAAAATTTGCATGAGTACAAACCTCTTGATGCTAAAATAACTTATCAAGCTTTCAAAACACTCTTTAAACTACTTCTTTATCTTTCTCCATTCCCCATTCTCTTTACCTTTAAGTACCAACACATACTCTCAATAAAACTCAAATTAATGCATGGATGATGCTTTTCTAATCCTAAGATAAAGATTGACGGATGAATTTAATCACTTACCTCACTTAATGATGGTGTCCCTATTTATCCCACAAATCCCCAACTTCTTCTTAAATTAAATGCTTGGATGTTGTTTCTTGATAGCTCAATTGAAGGTTTGTATATGTAATTGGTGGGATCTTTGATGATTTCGTGGAAATTTGGTAGGATGGAAAAAAAGGAATTGAAGTGGAGAGGGAGATGAGGATGATACGGTAGTGGGAGGAGGAAAAATAATAATAAGAAGGTGATGACTTTCTCTAGAAGCATCCCTATCCTTATCTCTTTTGGATGGCTAGGATTAGATCTCAAGATCCAATGACTATGGTTATTCCCACCATAAGAACATACTCATTTCCATCTCAGTTTTTAATCCTCGAGTCTCGGATGGTACTATTTAGAAATTGAAGTTTTCGGGGGTGTCACATGGGATGATCCGGGATATCCCGGAACGTTCTGGGACGTTTCGGGATAGTCCGGGATATTTCGGGATGTTTCAGGATATTTTGGCCAGTTTGACCTATAGAGTACTGGTACTCTACGGGCTATTCCGGGATGTTCCATTTGGGATGTTCCGAGCTATTCTGAGATGTTTCAAGATGTCCATCCATGATATTCCGGAATGTTCAGAGATATTCTAGCCAATTTGACTTATAGAGTACTGGTACTCTACGGGTTATTCCGGGATGTTATCACATCCCATCCGAGCTATTCCGAAATATTACAACATTCTCTCCGGGATATTCCGAGATATTTTTTATGACTAGGAGACTCTTGGTAATAAGTTAGGTGAGTAATGGATTAGGTTACTATTCACAAATTGGCATTTTCGGGGCGTTACATTTCTTCCCCTCTTAAGAAATTTCATCCTTAAAATTTACCTGATTCTAGTTGTGGATGTTATTGTCTCATAATCTCCTCACTTTCCCATGCGGCTTCCTCAGTGTTGTGATTTCTCCAAAGTGCTTTGACCAGTGGAATTCTTTTGTTCCTCAGTTCCTTGATTTCTCGTGCCAAAATCTTCATCGGTTCCTCCTCATATGTCAAATCATATTGTATGTCAATTGTCTCTGCTGATATGACATGTGAAGGATTTGATCTATACCTTCTCAGTATCGATACATGGAACACATTGTGGATCCTATCTAGCTCGGGTGGTAAAGCTAGCCTATAGGCTAACGAACCCACACGTTCATTGACTTTGTACGGTAAGCGCGGTCCTCGGCTTCAACGCCGCTACTTACTTCCTCAGAGCCCTTAAAGACCCCGAGTTCGATCTTGCCTTACGCTCCTTGGCAAGCTTGGCTTGACCCCAAGCGCGGTCCTCAGCCTCCGTGTCACGCCCCAAAATCCAAGGTCACATAACCAGCCATAGTACACATTCGTACTCCAAAGCCTACCAACTCATACATGTCAAATGCAGAAATAAAATGAAAACCATGCATATATCATGCGTGTCAAGATGCCAAATATGATTACATAAACAAGTCTATAACCCACATGACAAGATGCATAATAAACTCCTATGATCGACTATGACCCGACACATCACGAGACTTGCTGCCTAAGCTTGCAACCCCCACCCGTGCCACATAGGTATGCCAGTACCTATACTATCTGGATATGCATGAAAAACATAGAAAAGAGTGGTGAGTTCAAAATGAACTTAATGAGTGGCCCGATCCCGAGCCCTCTCTAAGCTGACATATAATACCATCATAATAATCATATCATAACGAACATAGTATATCTCAACATGGAAATAATCTATCAAGATAACATGTATGAAAATACAACATCCATCTTGTGCGCACTCGCACTAATATCCATATCGGCCCACATCGATCCAAATCATAATAAAATGCAATTAAGCAAACACACGAGTCGGTCACTAGGACATTGCCTAGCGAGCTTCCCGCCCAAGGCCCTCTGAGCTAGATGGCCACTAGCCCCGATAACCCCCATCTTTGGTTGGGAAAGGCTTTCCAACCAATGTCACTCTGGGTGATCGTCAGTGTGGCTTGCCGACATGCTTCCCGATCCAATGTCAACTCACCGAGTCGGGCATTAACTTCACCCGCTAACGCGCTTCTCAACCTAGCCATCCACTAAGCATAAGCACAACCAAGTGAGAATGAAAACACACTCTCATGCATATGACATGACCTCTCGGATGATTGGGTACTCAGTCAATAATCTCGGGTACACATGTGGCACCCCTACCTCGGCCCTCCCTCGAGCCTTGCACTTCTGACCATGAATCCTATCATCCCAATCCAAGTTTGACCAACCCTTATACCTTATTTAACACAACAATTGGAGTTAGGCAAATTCCATAGTTTAACTTAGCATCTACTATCCGAAAATTTTAGCATACTATGATGAAATTTCAAAATATAAAAGTAGTAGGCTACAATTTTCGCACCAACCATGTTATTCACACCCATAGTTTAGTACCCCTAGTGTCCTCAAATTCCCAAAGAACCTCAACAAAATACGGGCATATCAAGGTGTAAAATCAGCATGTATTTAGGAACAATTCAATCACATTACAGCCACAGCCACTACCCTGGCTTAATTCTACTACCTTCACAAGAAATTTCAGCATGCAATATAACTACTATTGTAGTCTTTCCATACTACATTTCAGCTATCCATTTAACCACAGAATGCATGTTCGTTCTATTCATTCAAATACCAATTTCAGCATAAATCCACATGCATAAACTGAAATATAATATCAATTCCAGTATCAATAAACATGCATGAATTGAAACATGAACACCAATCTCAGCATAAATAGAAATGTATGAACTGAAATTTGAATTGTAAATATTCTCCACCCGTAATCTAGTTTTGAGGCCGTCTCTACCTTCCAACCTAGGACTTGGGGTACTGCCGAATAGAGCCCTAAAGGTTAACATGTATTTGGTGGTGTAATACCATGTTATTTCCCATATGTTACCCTACACCGACACTTATCTATGGTAGGAAGCACTACCCTCAAGTCCAACCGACCCTAATATTTTAGGGCTACCTTTAATTCAGTCCTAAGTATAACCAACCTCTAAAAGGGATTTACCCTTCAACACAAGCATCGTTTGAGCCCTAATTCATCGAGATGAACCACTAAAATTTATGGAACCCGTACGTCTCCCTAGTTCATCCATCCCTAAGGTATGAGGGTTACCCTAGGACTGTCCTAAACTGTCCTATACCACTCATTTGGTTAAGGTTGTCTCTCCTTCACCATGCCAACAAGTATAATCCAGACAAGGAAGAAAGTACCTTCAAGCATGATTCGATTAAGGTTAGGCTGGACAATTACCCTAAACTGTAGGGCTGGTCCTAAGCCTTTCCCTAAACCTTCCTCCAATACATTGAATTCTAAGGTTGAACATTTCATTAGAACCTTAAGAAAATTTGTATTTGAATGATGCAATTAAACCAAAACCTAAAATTTTTCTTCATGCTCCCCTATTACAAGGTTCGACCGGCCCTAAGGGTCTAGGGCATGCCCCAGGGCTACCGCACTGTACGTACTACCAAGGGGTGCCAATCTCCATTACAATCCATACCAACAAGAATGATTAAACTACCGATTCATCCTGGAAAGAAAAAAAATTCTAGAAATAGATCCTCAACAAGAAGGGGCAACACACATGGGAAAAACCCTAAGAACAAGGGTCAAAACCAGTCACAACCTGGAATAAATTCCAGCAATAACAACAAGGAAGAATGTAAATTTCAGCAATAACAACAAGGAAGAATGTAAATTTCAGCATACCATTTTTTGTTTTCCGTAGATAAATTCTCAGCATATAAATAAAGTGGTTTAAACAAGTACGACAACTACAAGAATAAGGTAAATCACATAAGTGTTTTGACAAAATCCTATTTATTTCAAAACACCTCACATCAGCCCCTTTCTACCCTACGTTTGCAACCCGCAACAACTCCTTAAGTCTCACCTCTTTCTTTACACCAATTCTAAACTCTCCTAATCCGGAAATTAGCCTTCACCCTTAGGACCATCCGCCCCTTAAAAATCTGAGGTAGACCACTAGCCGAACACCCTTAATGGTAGGTTCCTCATGATTACCAATTCATCCGACATCGCATAAACTCATATTGGAAATAATAAATCGACATAGCCCTTCCCTTATCACCATTTGCCGGCCCTTAGGGGTATAGGTGCTGCCCTATTTTAATTCCTAAGAACCAAACACCATCTCCCTTTCAAGAATATCCACTCAATAGGGGAATCGATAACCAATTCATGGGGAAAACAATTAAATTGCAGCAAACTACCATTCCTCTAGCCGCCCACCCTAAAAATATAAGGACATCCCTTCCCAAGGGCTGCCACAAATAAACCCCCAAACAAGATCATCATCTCCATTTTCTAACACATCGAATTCGTTATAAACAAGCTAACAAAACAACATGGAAAGAAAAATTTCAGATTCATGCTTGTCTTGCAAATCTCAGTCATGGCGAGGGGGGGGGGTGATGTTGACTCCTCGCAACGACGGCAACCGGCACTGGCGAAGATTCAGCCTCCAATCTTGCGCCCTTCCTCCTCTTGCATAGGGTGGGCGTGCGGCTCATGTTTGGAGCTGTACGGTCATCTCAGGTATTTATTTTTTTAAATTTGAAACTACACATATGTCCCTCACTAAGTCATGTTGACTTAACCAAACTGTGTTCCGATTGATCTTCGGATTCGGCTTGGACTCAACTCGAACCCGACTTTCTAATTCAAATTAAATTAAAACATTTTCTTTGCACATAAGGGCCACATCTCTAATCTTGCCCTATGACGATTCACTAGGCTCGCTTCGACGCGTATCCCGACTTTCCCGCTGAGACCAAAATAAAATTAATTATAAAAAAATTATGGGTATTACTCTCAGTGCCACTATATCCAGCTTCAGAGCCCGTACAAACTCAGGTTCAAACATGACTCTCAACCCCAACGATCATTCTTGAGTTATTACACTCCAGATACACACCCAACTCTGTGCTTATAGTTGCCTCACCCGACTCCCATGATCACCAAATTACTACCACAAAGGTACTCTCGAAGTTAATCCTATTTATAGTAGGGGCATAGCCTCAAGCACAAACCTCAGCTTTAGTCGCCACTATCGAGCTCCCACGCTCTCAATAGGCATTTCGCATCATATCCCCAGACAAAGGATTTACCTACAACCAACAACCCCGACCAAAGAACGCCAGTATACTCGTGCAGAGAGAAACTTGGCGACAACCACCAGAATATACAACTCATGAACAAGCGACAATGTCAATCGAAAAACAACGCAACAAGAAATCAAACACCCGAGGACGTAAATATAAACCCACGAAGGGGCAATTGTCAAGTACTCCAAAGAGTCTCAAAAACCCTCATGTGGCAACAATTCATTGAAAGCAGTCATCCAGATAGCCCACAGATGGGCGACTTAAAACATCACAAGACCTACTAAGGAAGTGATGCATCAACCTTATCAGACGCGACAAGAGCATCCCTCCCCGAAACGTCAACGATCATTGGGGAAGGCGAGCACTGCTCCGGAGCTACAATAAAATATTCCTCTTCAAGCGCCCCAGGAACTTCTCCCCCAACCTTGGGATCAATCAGAGCATCGTCCCTCACCTACTTGAGAAGATCGGCCCTAGAAAAGCCAACCTCGGCGGCAAAGAACTTAGCATGTTCTATTGTCATGTCAAAGGCTTCATAATACGAGGTAAGGGCAGCATCTCGAAAGCGACATACTTTGCCCTCAAGAACCCGCAATTTTCCTTCCAGGTCCCACACCGCCAGTTTATACTTCTCCACCTCTGCCTTGGTATTTTCAACCTCAGTCCTAAAACAAGAGCCCTATGTTGTGGCCGCAGCAAGATCACGGTAGAGCCTCTCCAACTATGCTCTAGACTTTTCTTCCACTTCCTTCACCCGGGTAGTGGATTGAGAAACAACAATATTCAGATGCTCGATCTCACAGACTTTCGCTCTGAGAGAATTCTTCACCTCTACCAGTTCGAGTATCAACGACTCCACCTCCCGAGCTCGAGCTGCGGACTCCTTCAACACAAACTCCTTTAGCCTGCCTACCACACCCGTTGATTGGAGAAAGCTAATCCAGGCAATATCTCATAGATCTGCTCCCTCTAGTAAGTTCACCTAAGCATTGAACATGAGATGTTCATCCTCACAAGGAATTGCAAGGGGATGTTGGCCCGCCGATGAGGTGTTCTCCACTACCACCACTACCAAAACTCCATCCTCCACAAGAGGCATGATCGCTCGGGAAGGTGAACCCTCACCAGCACCCGAACTCCTGGCCTTCTCCTGCGGCTTTAGAGGTGAACCAGAAGGAGTTGCAAAATCAGAAGGTGAAGGAGACCTGGCCACACCCGGGGGCTGAGACCCCAAGGCCCCCGTTGCTTGAGACCCTAAGGCTCCCAACACTTGAAATTCTGGGAGTCGTGATTCACTACTATAATAACCATCATTAATAGCAGGTCGTCAACGCTATCATAGGTAGTTTATAGCATTAAAGAAAACGCTGTCAAATCACACACTATCTTATGTAGGGGGAATACAATAGCGTTTCAGAAATGCAATAATTAATGCTATATGAATGTTATTTTATAATATTTTTTATCTGTTATTATTAGTTGTTTATCGCAATCATTACCTGTCATTACTTTTATTTCATAATATTTTTTATCTGTTATTATTAGTTTTTTATCGCAATTATTATTTGTCATTACTTCTCTCTACAATAGCATTACTAGTTTGTTGTCGTATATATTTATATAGCATTTGATAACCGTTATTATATTTTTTTTTATAGCATTCTTCAGTTGCTATTACTTGTTTTATAATAGCAGTATTATTTAGTTATCATATAAACCATCAACTGGAGAAAGCAATTTAAAGCCCATACAAACTACTAAAGCTGTCATATTAGTATACTAAAATCAAGAACATTTCATAAAATAGTAAAACACAGATTAAATTCCATTATCAACACAAGTTAATATAAATCCAAACTAAACATAATATTATCCAACATGTTTAGTTATCATATATATGTTCCAACCAAAACCAGTAGCATTTATGTTTCCACAACACATTGAATTCCAGAAGATCATAAAACTAAAGTATTTTCTTCTAAAACCAAAGTATCTTGTTTTTTACAAAATCTTCCAAAAAATGTGCTCCAAGTACTCTCACCCTTTAAGCTCCAATTATAGAACTGCATAAGATAAAAAATATATTTTATTAGTAAATTTATACAACTATCTTGAACTTGGATGCATGCTTGGTTTGATCATTATAGATATTAGACAATGGACACATAATCTTAATTAAGGTGGTAAAATAGCAATAAAGAGAGGAACAAATAAATAGGTAATGGGTGGTTGCTATTGCTGTTCTTCCATAAGTACTGAGTCACTACTACAATGCTCTTTAGCTTCTAAAGATTGTCTTGTGCTATGGGCTGTTGTTATGGTGGTTGATAGAAAACTGTGCATGCTTGGTTTGATCAATCTTGCAATGGTTGATCCATTTCATGAAGTTGCACTAAATAAATTAATAAAGATTGTCTTGTGCTATGGGCTGCTGTTATGGTGGTTGATAGAAAACTGTAACATGTTGTTCTTCCAGAAGTACTCAGTAACATGCATGCACATGTTGATCCATTTGCAAGATAAGCCACTACTACAATGCTAAATTACTCTTTTTGAACTATCTTCTGTAAGCTACAATCTTGCAATGGTTGATCCATTTCATGAAGTTGCACTAAATAAATTAATAAAGATTGTCGTGTGCTATGGGCTGCTGTTATGGTGTTTGATAGAAAACTGTAACATGTTGTTCTTTCAGAAGTACTCAGTAACATGCATGCACATGTTGATCCATTTGCAAGATAAACCACTATTACAATGGTTGATCCATTTCATGAAGTTGCACTAAATAAATAAAAGTGTCAATTTTAGAACTCAACTATTCATGTAAAATATTTGGGTGCTGCTGGCTTGAATTTAGAGTCATGCGAAAACAATGGAAATTCTAAGAAGAGAGCATGCAATCATAAAAACATACCATTGTGATGCAATCATAACAACTTTGTCTGAAAGCCATGCAACGGTAGTTCCTATATCTTCAAGGCAGCTCATATCGGATGTAGGTCTCCATAAAAACATTTTAGGCTTTTTTACTACATCCACCCAAACTCTCACAGCATTTGGTCCTAAAGAAACATGATGAACCAAGACTTTTGGATCATTTGAAGACCAACGACCTTCAGCCACTACTTTTCCTGAACCAAGTCAATCTAACAGTTTACACACACTACTAGATATCCTAGTATTGACACTCTCCAAAAGATAAAAAAAAACAGAAAAAATTGCATTAGAAAAGATTCATATACTTGAAAAGATAAAGTAAATATATATTTACCATAGGGGAAGGCAGAGGTTGATTTAAACTATCTTGGCTTTGCTGATTTTGTCCCTAAGAATTCAAAATATCGTTAAACTAATAAAGCATTAGAAAATACAAGGTTTGTTGATTTTTTATTATGTTATTAATTACCTGGTTTCTCATTAAAGTCTCAACCAAATGATGTAGCTGCATCACTTTATCTTCTAAATTCTTTACATTTTCTTGGAGTTGATTTGAATGGTCTTCACTTTGCGATAAAATTTGTAGCTTGGTAAGAGTAACTCCTTTTCCAAGTGCTCTCACTCTTCCAGATTTTTCAGGACCAAGTATTTTAGACAAAGCATCACTTTTTATACTTTTTGCAATACCCACTGATTCATCTTCTTCAACTGAATTCATCTTAGCCTAAACAAAATAGAAAATTTGTGAAAGTATAAGCAGACATGAAAAATAATTTCTTCAACATTTCAGAGCAAAAATTAAATAAACTTACTATTGTTTCACCAACTGAAGTGTTTACAGGTTCTCCATTCTTTTTCGTATGTGCTTTAACCCAAATTTTCTTTCTTATAACCAAAGATGGATCGCTACTTTCTTTTTTCTATATAAGAACAAGGAAAGAGAAAAAAAATAATATGGTAACTAATAGATTAATAAATAAAGTATTTAAAGTATTTACCATATCTTCTTTCAATCTAGCATATCCTTTGCGACTAGTTGTATGAGGAAATTGCATGCTCCTCATTTCTCTGAACTTGTTACTTTTAGACTGCACATTGTGGGATCATTGTCAAATAACAAATTTTCATCAGTCTTTTAATTGCAATCATGTAATTGAAAAGTCATTGTTTAAAGAAGACATAAAGCTATTCATATAAAAGTCATTGGTCTGTGAGCTATAATGAACTCAACAACAGTGGGGAAGGCATGAGTAACATGGAGTTGATATATAGGAATTTGCTGTCCTGACAGGAGAGTAAAACTACTAATTAAGGAGAATAAAACTTATAGGTGTTTGCTTGGAAAGGGAGAAGATGATTGTATATGAATATGTTCCCAACCGAAGCCTTGAATATGTTCTTCCAATAGATCCAGTGAGAAGGTGATACTTAAATTGGACAACTAGATACAAGATTATCTAATGTCTTGTACAGACATGAACTCCAAAATCGTAGAGTAAAACTCCAAAATCCACTAGAGAATTAATTCACTAGTTACTAACTAGAGAAGTCATACTAACTAGGGATACTTGTACAAGATAACTAGATACTTAATGTCTTCCAACAAATCTGACTGATAATTAGGTATATATACAGTATGCACGAATTCAAACAATGGGACCACATAAATATTTCCATTAGAAGGTTCATCCAATTGGAGTAAAGAGTGGTGGAATAAAAGAACTCAAACCTAAAATCTAATCCATGCATACTGCCAAGTAAAATTGCACACTCCAAGTAAAATTGCAAACACGGCAATGTGAATGTTCATGGATCAAAATGCAACTTTGTTAGAGCAAGAATGAAGACTTCACAGTGTACACTCATCCAAATTGGGTATATATACAGTATGCATACTTTACAAACAGTGCACCATAATTGAGTTTCAAAAAATAGAGGCATGTGGGAAACTACTTTACAATTTCAATTCAATGTAAACCCAACAGTAATTTCAGCACCATAAGTTACTTTTACCTTAAACCTTTCACTTGATTTGAGCTTGATAAATTGTTTCCAATCAAGAGGTGATTTGATATTTTTAGGCTTCAACTCCATCTGTTCTTTCACACTTTTTGTCTCTCTAACTTTCTTCACTAATCTTAATTTGGATGCCCTTCATAGTTCACCCATTTCCTTTAATATGTAATCTTTTTGCCAATCCTGATCTACTTTGTACTTTTCCTATAATTTCACACCAATTACCAAACTATCATACAATTATATTTTTTGTAGCAAATAACAAAAACCAAGTTAAATGTGAAGATAAACTAGGTAAAATATTACCTTAACAGCAGCCCATAACACATCTTTCATACCATCAGGAATTTTCCTCCAATCTTCATATGTGAAAGATACAATCTCTCTCACTAATGGAACTAAAAATGAAGATAAACTTATAGATCCAACACCAATGGGTTGTCTCATCTCATTAAATTGGACTGTAATTCTCTCATAAGGATGGAGCAAACTTGATTTGCACATTGTTGGACCTCTCTTTCATTTCTTATTGTTTGATGATTGACCAATAGCTTCCAGAGTTGCTTTTTCCTGTTCTTGTAAATCTTCAATAGGTGGCATGTCATCATCTTCCACATGTTGTTCCACATGTAAATCATCAACAGGTGGCAAGTCATCATCTTCCACATGTAAATCTTCAATAGGTGGAATGTCATCATCTTCCACATGTTCTTCCAAGTGTAAATCATCAACAAGTGGCAACTCATCTTCTTCCACATCTTCTTCCACAACATGTGGCATGTCATCATCTTCCACATGTAAATCATCAACATGTGGCAAGTCAGCTTGTTCCACATCTTCCAAATGTGCATCTACGGCTGGCAAGTCATCATTTTCCACTACTTCTTCCACATGTACATCTGCAGTCATCTTTTTCCTTCGACCTCTATTTCCTTTCTTCTTTTTTGATGATTGACCAACAAATGACAAATCATTATTTTTGATTTGGAACATGTACATCTACAACTTCAAGTTCCGGAGTAACATCTTCAAGTACAGATGGCAAGTCATCTTCATTTGGACACTTCAAAACTTTATCTCTTCGTGTTCTTCTTTTCCTTGTTGCAGCTTGGGGAAAGTCATTATATTTAGACATCATTCTAAGTGATCTTCGTGTAGCCATCTGTAAACAACATAAAGTGCATTACATAATACAAGCTAGCTTAGTAACTAAGATATTCCTTGCTAATGATGTTTCCAAGTGCCTACTCTTTTACAATTTCCTGCACTAATCCTGAAGTGATTTTGATGAACCAATTACTCTTTTGCAAGTTATAAATTTCAATTGCATTATGATTGCACTAATGATGTTTCCAAGGGCAAAAGAGAGTTGACCTTTATTCCAATGGCCAATGTTGTTTTCAACTTCACCACTTGACCTAATCTCAAGGAACTTCTTTTATTGTCCTTCACTAAGATCACAGGGACCTGCCTAGAAGATGCCAAAGTTGGAATATGCTTTGTGAGCCAACATGAGTTGCAATCAGAAGCCAAAATCACAGCCTATTTAACACCCAAAAAATTGTGAAACATAAATCATTGTTTCACCAATAAAATTGGATGAAACTAAAAATGATAAATTAATAAGCATAATTTATAGTGGCAGAAGTTTCAGGAAGATCAAATAAATAGCATATTATAAAGAACAAGGCAAACATGAATCTACTGCATATATGGCATGATGAAAGAACAACAAAATAGGATATTTCCCCGTTTTGTGTTCATTGGCTCAAAGAATGGAGGAATGCATATTTAGATGACAATAGCACCAAACTATTATTAGATTGATCTGAAATTACTACAAGGAATACTTGCATCCATATTCTGGTCCTGAATATTTGCACTTAACCCACTAAGATACAGTTAGTCAACTGTTATTTTGGAACCAATCTCAAGTTTTTCATGTGGATGTATGATTCTCATAGGATTCAACATTCAGAATAAGGATGGCCTTTAATGCTTCATGATAACATCACATATTTTTGCAGAAGTTTGATTTCATCTGTGCAACTATTTGTTTTATCAAAGAACATCCAGATCTGTAACTTTATAAAGGACAAAAGTTACAATGTATATAGGTAATAAATGCATGCATGCATGCTGTTAGTCAGTCCAACTATTCTCTACGAATGCATTGATTTACAGTCTAATTTTTTATCAAATTTTATCATGCATCATTGGTTCATTTCAATTATCCAATTACTACTTGGGCAAGGATAAATCATGAATGTTATTAATTCTTCGCAAATAAGATTGGATGCATATCGTGATATTGCAAGACAAAAAAGAACAAAACTTGATAATGGAGAATGCATTTATAACTTGGTTCATTTAAATTATCCAATTACTCTTTTGCAAGGATAAATTTGCACAATCTCGAGTAATGGAGAATGCATGTATAACTTGTGATCAATTGATCATACAGTAAAACATAATACATACCTGAGGTGCAGGAACAATACTTAAGAGGAGCTTTATCAAATCCCCTAGTTCCTCACAGTTTCCTCTGCCAAACTTAACTTCTCTTCCAAAGCTACCTTTTCTTGCATTACAGAGTGAAGCTCTGATACTCTTCCCTAGCCATCTACCAATGGATGATGCAGAGAGACCTCTTTATATAAGTTCAATGATATCTCAAACATCTTATTCTGCTGATATCATAAGAGCAAGTATGAGACTTAATTGTCTAACACTCTAACCAACCATATTTCTATTGTGTGGATAAGCAAACAAGTCCATATTTCTATTCAAATAGCAACTATTGATACTTCTGTGTTAAAGAATGACAAGATTGTAGTATACTAAAAAAAAATGCATTTCTTGTGGATGGAAAAGTCTAAAAAACAATTAGACCTAGAGTTGACATTAATGCATGATTGGTGGATTGATATGCAGGCTATATACCTACAATAACAGGCAATAATATATACCTTGGCAGTATATATATGATTTTTCTACCAAGGTATATATATGAGCTTCTAAGTGTATTGGTAGTAATAATTTGCTGTAAATATAGTGTCTTTGCGCTGACTTAGGAAGTAACAAGCTACTGAGACTTAGGAAGTATATATATGCAGTAATGAATTTAGAAGATAAAGTGATGCAGTAACAAAGTTCACCTTATTATGCTAGATACACAATTTAGAAGATGTTATATATACACAATTTATAACAGGCTATATACACTGCAGTAATGAATTTAGAAGATAAGGTATATACACAATTTTTTTGGAGAAAGACACTTTATTATGCTATATACTGCCAAGGTATATACTGCAATAACAATCTAAATTTTCATCCACTGAACAATCTAAATTGAATACAATAAAGAACCTGAATTTTAAGTTGATGAACTAAAGGAGAATGCAAAAAAGTTCACATTGTGGATGAAAATCCAGCAACTATGCCAAAAGGTTCACCTTGTGGATGAAAATCCAGCTACTTCCAGAAATGCTTAAGACAAGAACAAAACAATTGTCAGTATATCCATAAATATAATAACCAAATCTGTGAAAAAGAGATTTAGTTAAAAAAAAAACAAATTTGTAAAATTAAAGAATCTTTCACTAGCATATAAAAGAACATAAAAGAGAGAGATAGAGAACCTCATACCTAGACTCTTTATTTATGTCATAATTGGTCAATTCAACTATATTATCATGTTGTGGCATCAATTGTGTATCTTCATTCTCAATATATTTTTCTAAGTCAGAGAAGCCTCTTGGTGAAGCTTTAAGCACAATATACCAATTGGATGTTTCACTTTCTCTTGCATAAAATACTTGCTTTGCTTGTGATGCTAAGATAAAAGGATCCCTCTCAAATTGACTTTGACCCGCATGTAAATTGACAAGTGTCAAACCTTCTTCAACCTTAATACCATTAGGAACACTTGCCCAATTATATTTAAACAGTGGAATTGACAATAAAAAATAATCTAAAATAATTATTTCTCTTATCACCCCATAATATGAAACCACATCAACAACTTGAGCATTATCTCTTGCGCTTGACCTGCACACAGTTGTTGCTTCAAGCATAACACCACTATTTTGTGTTGAATTCTCAGTATCCTTTGTGTGAAATTGTTGGCCATTGATGACATATTTTTTGTAAGATAGAACATTATTTTTAGGTCCAAAAGAAAGCATCCGTAATGTATTTGACACATCACTATAACTATAGTCAGCTTGAATTACCAACAATAAGAGAAAAAAAAAGTGTAAGTAATTATTTATTTGGAATATATAGACATTTACTAAAAATTCAGATTTTAGGCTTCTAACCTTTTGAGTAAACCATTGAGTAAATTATTCTAAATGTCTCTTTCATAACAAACTTGTATTTCTTTCAAGTCCTTTATTTATTTGTTTTAGTTCCTCCAAATGCATTCTAATATAAGACATAAATTAATTTTAAATTCTAAAAGTTTGCATTGATGTATAAACAAGTAATGAAATATCTTACTCCAAAAAGGGCTCAACTATGGCTGTATTGAATAGAACATATCTATGTGCATGTTTTAACATTTCATCACTTAACATGATTGATGTTCCACTTCCAAGTGGACGACCTTCAGTATTTCCCTCATTGGTAACATTTTGATTATGATCAAGACTATCCACTTGAATAAGATGATCAATGAATGAATTGCAGAATGAAATATATTCTTCTGCAAGGTAGCATTCAACAATACAACCTTCTGGTCGTGCATGATTTCTAACATACTCTTTCAGTATCTTCATTTGCCTACACATTAAATTTTAAGATGTAAAATGAAGAAAAACCAAATAAAAAAAAAGAAATCATGAGTATATTGGATAAAATTTAACCTTTCAAAAGGGTACATCCAACGAAATTGGACCGATCCACATAGTCGTGCTTCTCGTCCCAAGTGAGTAGGCAAATGAGTCATTATGACAAAAAATGAAGGTGGGAAAAACCTTTCAAACAAGCATAATATTTCTACGACTTCATCCTCTAGCTTTAACAACTTATCCTTATCTATCACTCGCTGGCATAGCTTGTTGAAGAAAAAATATAACCTCATAATTGCATTCCTTGGACCTTTGGGAAGCAACCCTCTTAATGCAACGGGTAACAACTGTTGCATTAGAATATGACAATCATGCGACTTCAATCTTGAAATTTTACAATCTTCTACAGATATACAATTAGCAACATTTGAGCTATAACCATTAGGCGCCTTCAAATCATGTAGGACTTTGCAAAAAAAAAAATTCTCAAGCCTAGGTAATGTATGAGGTGCTGGAGGAAGGTATGTTCTAGTCCCTCGTGGTTCAGGATACAAGTCTGGTCTAATGCTCATTTCTTCCAAATCTTTCCGTGCATTCAATCCATTCTTGGATTTGCCATCTATATCTAAAAGTGTACCAATGATGTTTTCACATAAATTCTTTTCAATGTGCATTACGTCCAAATTGTGACGTAATGGCAATGCCTATAAGAAAATATAATAAAAGTTATGTTACTATTATGAACATAAGTTCGAAATTTAAAATAAAATAGATTGTGTGTAATATTATTACCTTCCAATATGGTGATAAAAAAAGATTGATCTTTTTTTTCACATATTCACTCCTCCTTAACCATTCTTCCATTTTCTCTGCTTTCTCTTTCCCCACTCATTGGGAAAATCTTTTAGGTTTTCTAGTATGTTGCTTCCACTTTTGATTCTAGGATTCCTTCCTCTCTCTTCATGTCCATCAAACCAAACTCTCTTTTTTCGGAATGAATGAGATGGCGGACGAAAACGCCTATGGTCCATATATGCAAATTTCTTACTATGTTTTAACCAATGCGAATGAGTATGCTCTCCACATATTGGACATGCTTTTTCACCCTTGGTAGTACATCCGGCAAGATTACCATATGCTAGAAAATAATTGATTATCCATAACAGAATAGCTTTCAATTTAAAGGATGATTTAGTAAATGAGTCATACACATTCATGCCCTCATTCTAGAGATATTGAAAATCATCTATAAGAGATTGTAGATATATGTCAATGTCATTTCCAAGTTATTTAGGACCTGGAATCAACAATGTCAAGAGAATATTTTCTTTTTTCATGCATAACCATGGAGGCAAGTTATATATAACTAACATAACTGGCCAGTAACTATATTTGGAGCTTTGAATGCTAAAAGGATTAAATCCATCAGTAGCAAGTCCAAGCCTTAAATTGCGTGGATCCATGGAAAAATCATGCCACTTTTTATCAATTAGCTCCCAAGACAATGAATCCACAGGATGACGCATCTTTCCATTAGTACTTTTATTAGTAGAATGTCAAACTAGTGCTTCAGCCATATTTGGTGATCTGAACATCCTATTAAACCTTATTTGAATAGAAAAGTATCTAATACTTTCGCACGTATACCAATACGAACCTCTTTTGTTCTTTCATCCAGTTTCCATCTTGAAGAACCACATGTAGGACAATTCTCTAATGATTCTTTCTCCTTTCTAAACAAACAACAATCATTGACACATGCATGAATTTTTTCACAACCTAAATCAAATTTTTTTATCATTTTTTTCACCTCATTAATGGACTTGAGAAGTACATTGTCCATGGGTAACATATCATGTAAAATTTCTAAAAGTTCATCGAAGCCTTTGTTGACCATTGATTCGTAGTTTTAACCTTGTATAATGCTACAACAGATGACAATTTTATGTACTTTGTACAACCAGCATACAAAGGAGTTTGAGCATCCTCTAATTCTCTATCAAACTCCTTATTATTTGTTTTACTAAGAGGCTCCATATAATTTTTATCACTCAGATTTGCAGCCCTATATAAGTTATATATGTTAGAGAACTTCATATCTTCAATATTATCACTATCAATTAGTTCTTCATGATGAAACCACTTTGTATATGTAGGATCCATTCCTCTTATGATTAGATGCTCATGAACAGTTTCTAAACTATGATGCCTTAAGTTTTTACAATTTTTACAATTTTTACAAGGACACAAAATTACTCCTGAATTCTCTGTAATTGTATCAGCCATTGTAATAAACTTTCATGCTTCTTGAACATATTCCTCTGGTGCTCTACCAATTTAAACAAAATAAATAAACTCAGATAACTATCTAAGATGGACCCAGCTTTTGTCCATCTTTTCTATTTTAAATCAAAGTACCAAATATACTTTCTTAGTTGGTAATTCAAATACCTATGTGGCAGAAATTTTTTTTACCAATATTTGATATGAATAGGAAGTGCTCTGTAATAAATGAACATATTCCTAAAACATTATAAAAAAAAAAATTGAAGTGCTATGTAATAGGAAGGATATAGATATAATAAGCAAACAATAAGCAAGATATTCCTGAAACAATAAGCAAACCAAATGAACATATTCTTGAAACAATAAGCAAACTTGAAGAAAAAGTTCTCAAATGTACAAGATACAAACTTATTCGAAGCAAAAAAATAAGTATACAAGCATTGGTATCATCGGCATCTCAAAAGAAGGAAACCAAAATCAAACAGAGGGCAAGAAAAATAAACCCTAGAATGCACACTACAACATCACGATTGAAACCGGAAGCAAGGAGAAACTAGCTAGGGCACGAGAAAATGAATCGAACCTTCTAGGTCCACCCAACGGCGCGGAAGAGAAGGAGAGAGGAGGACTGTCGGCGAGCAGGAGAGACGAGGCGTAGGTGGACTCTCATCGGCGGCAATCCGGGTGAGGTTTTGTCGCCGGAGGAGAAGGGGGTGCGGGCTAGCTGAGGTTTTTTCAAGTGAGGGAAAAATAAAAGTGATCGAGAGCGGGGCTTCTATTGTTGATGAAAAAAAAGGAGGGAGTCAGGTGCCGCACGAATTTAGGTATATTTATTATAGCGTTTTGTAGTAGTGATTGTTCTAGCGAAAGTCGAAAGTCGAAGACCCTAAATGTAGTAGTGATTGTTCTAGCGAAAGTCGAAGGGGAGAATAATCTATTAACGAGTCTTCCCCCTTGCCAATTACAGGGGCACCACCCTTTCTCTCCTCCGGTCAAGTAGGGAAGATCGTCTCATCCAGCATGGAGGATGTCATGCATGCATCAAGGAAACTTCCTATCAACACACCTGGGGGAATTGAGGTAAAAACAACCTTACAAATTCCCCTACACTACATATATAACACGAGACCAAAGATCCCTCCAAGTCCCTTTTCAGCAATTCCTTGCAGGAAAAAGGCTCCGAAGGACATCGCCTATTCAAGAAATCTATAATGCATTTATCCTAGGCCGAAATGACCTTTTCCTCTATGTGGATAATAGGCGTAGGGCCCTCTATCCAGGACAGTGGAAACATCTCCGTCTAAGAATCCTGATTCAAGTAAAACGAACAAAGTGCGGTTTCGACTTCACCTTGAAGAAGTACTCCTTCAAGTTCTTATGAGAACTCCTAAATAAATTGAAAAGCTTCCTCCCAGGAACGCCATTGAAAGACACCAACACACCCCTCTGGGATCCCATCTGAAAGAACGACAAAAATACATAGACTCGGATCAACTCCGAGGCACTTCATCAAAATCTCGAAAGGGCGGACAAATGCCCAATTGTTTGGGTGCAGTTGCGGTGGAGCAATATTTGCTTGATTCAGCACCCCATGTTCGAAATTTGTGAAGGGCAGCCAGACTCCGAGCTCATCAAACAATGTCTGATACATAAAGATAGACTCGAGCGCCCCCTTGTGAAAAACTCTATCCATTGAATAACAAGGAAGACAATCATAAGACTCATCATCATCCCAACGGGACATCTTCACACTATCCCGAAAAGCTTGAATACGACTCAGGGTGGTCATCACTGAGCCTTGGTTGTTGTATCTTGTGATGGACCTAAAAATAGAAGCGGCAAAAATGGGCACAACACAATAGCATGGCACGAGCACGACATAATAATTGCAGGCCGAGCCAAAAAATTCAACCCGATAAGCTTATTGGGCTGGGCCGGCTCGACACGATAACATTGCGGGCCGATGCAGGCTGGCTCTTATCATGTCGGGCTAGCCCATTTGGCCCGCTAAGTATTAATAAAATCATTTGGTTTAATGTTAAGTACTTATGCAAATCATGGCGTTTGATGTTAAGTACTGATATTTGGTTTAGTTTGGTTTGATGTTAAGTATTGATGTTTGGTTTGGCTTAGTTTGATGTTAAGTACTGATGTTAAGTAGAATTCTGTAAAAATATATATAATTTTGTAAAATTATGCGGGCTCGCAGGCTATGCCGGGCAACTTGCAAAATATTGTGAATCGTGCTAGGCCGCCAATTTCTGGCCTACGGAGTTAGTGGGTTGAGCCGGCCCGTTTTGCCACCCCTACCTAAGAATAAGGATCAGAAGTCCTCCCCGGTGGCCCTACCTCTGGCCTAATCCTGACATCCCTTCTCACCATTAGCCCGATAGAGATCACAAAGGCCCTAACAAACGGAGACAAGTTAGTATAAGCCTGCCAACCTAGGGCCAATCTTGACAGCACAAAAACTAAAGTACAAAATAAGAGAGTTATCAGAGAATATGCAATGACATATGGGGAAAATATTCAACGACGGCGTCGTCGGCAAAGACTTTTGGATGACAAACACCAAGAAGCACGAGAAAAGTTCAAAACGAAGGAAGGATGAGTCACTTTATAGGCCAAGGGAGCAGCCTCCCCATCGAACGACCGATAATTACACTATGATCAAATCTTAGCCGACCAACTCAATAGCAACGGTTCCCTAGAACCCTCTCAAGACATGAATGGACAGTCTCCCTATCATGATTACTATTTGAATGAAGGAGTCTCCCTGTCATGATTACTATTTGAATGAAGCTTAATTCCAAAAGGGTAGACACCAGTCAAAAGCTACCACCACGTAGGGGGAAATCCTCACCACTACGTAGCTGCAAAACTGGGAACAGAAATCGAAGGAGCACAAAGTGACACAACAATGATACGCCGATCCGATTTGTCTCAGTTGAATAAAGACAACGATGGGTACACGCCTTCCACAATCCGCTCAAAGTCAGAACTCGACGTTCGTAGCATAACTGCACTCAACCCGGCACCCAGGACAAGTTGGTAAGAAGCTAATGTACACCCAGAATCCATCCAACGTCTATGAATCCTACCAAGATCAGTAGCTGACATACTACTTAGAGCTCGACACGATGTCACTGGACTCCGACCAAGCTCGGGGGCTGTGGACTGGACTAGCACTTTGGGCCCGACCGAATTAGGCCCTGAAGCGCTCACACTCATGAACCAAATTTAAGACAAGCCAAACGGCTTAGCCCGAGGGCTCCACCTGGCCATACAAGGACATTCACGTTCTCATTAATTACGAGAGATTTGCCATTACGAGCCCGATATCTCTGGGATCGGCATTGACCCATTGAGAGCAACATCCCCGCGGAATTACCGTGCGGTATCATCGCTAATCATCCCTCATCCTGCACTATATACAGATGCCACACTCCTCAAATACCCTAGATTCTAATTTCCATTACACCCACCTCGAACATACCGTGACTACGAGACGCATCGGATCGGACCGCATCGCTCTGACATAGGCAGGAACAATGGTTTTCCTAAGTTTTCTCCTCTTTTAACCTATATTTTCTTCTCCTTTTGGCATCAATCAAAAGTTATAAGAAAAGTCAACCAAGAGTCAAAGTTGAGTCTTGAAAACATTTTTCACGAAATCAAAGTCAACAAACTCAAGGGAAGAGAACACAACATCGCATATGAGACTAAGTAATATATGATATCAAGGAATGATACACAAAATCCAAACTAGAAATCATGTATTAACTCAAGTATCGATCAAAGAGGCAAATATCAATTTTAGAAATGATTTTTCTCAACAAATAATTAGAAAGATACAAAAAATAGAATCGTAACATCATACTTGAAGTCTTATTCGGTTGAATATTTGACGAAAATTTAAAGTATGGAAAAATGAATTATTTTGAGGAAACGATACTTCAAAGTTTCGAAATTCAATTTCAAGAATCTATATCAAATCATATTCTTATAGAAAGTTTTTTAAAATTTTACAACAGAAATTAGATTTTTCATTGAAAGTAATGTTTCAATAGAAGCATGAAAATCATAATTTAACGGACATAGAGAACGGTAGAATAGTTGTCTTGTATATATTGAGTTATAAAAATCCAAGGCCGAAGTATAAACAAATCTAAGCCGAAAGAATAATAACTCTGGTGGAAGGGCTACATGACAAATACTATATTGTAGTTGATCGTATCTTTCAAGTCAAAGATGGAAAAACTAGCTTACAATTCAATACTTCTAATAGTTGTGAGAAACTTTAAGAATTGTGGATACTAAATAAGTGGCTAATGGTGGATTGCAAGATAAAATTGGTATCAGTGATACATGAACATTCTAAGTCTAGCAAGAAAGAAAGCAAATATACTTCGCATACATGTCATTCAAATTATGATGAACCTATGTACAGCAGTGGTAAATCAATATCTCGGCCAAAGATAATTAGAAGTGGGCATGCAAGTTTAGTTGCCAAATCTGATAAATCTCAACAAAAAATCGTGAAAAAGATTTAGTAAAGCGGCATGAGTAATGAACACACATTCTTTTCTGTTGGTCCAACATTTTCAACATTGGTCACCATCTAGATTTTGATGATAATAAACTTATTCTAATGAGTTTATCAAGTGTTTGACCTCAGATTGAGCGATCGATGCGCACCCGAAGTTCATTGGAAAGTTACGGAAAAATCGCGAGATTCAACTATCGATGGCTACGGAGGCAATCGAGTCGGAAGTTAGGTCTAGAACTTTAAAATGATTGTAAAATTCTTCTAAGGCATTAAGTCAACCTATTTATAATGTTATCCAAGCCAAAACTCATTTTTGGGTGGACTCGGGTGAACTCGGGTGGATTCGATCAAAATCGCGAGTTTAAGACTGAGTTCACGAGTCCACTATTGCAGCTACATCAGGCTTAATTTGACCCAAAGACAGCCCCAATCACATGGTCAAACAACTTAAATTGCGAGTCAAACAAGTGTTATTTGACTATTTCCTCATTTCCTCTCACGGTCAGCCCTGTGCCCTAGCCTTCTCACATCATCTCTTTGACTCTTCTCATAGTCACGGGCGGCTCCTCTGAAACCTCCATCTCCACTCCAGCTTCTCACAGTCATCGGCGGCTCCTCTGAAACCTCCATCTCCACTCCAGCTTCTTACAGTCACCGGCGGCTCCTCTTCACCTACACCTTCTCGAGTCTTGACCGCCTTCTTCTCCAGCAGCACTCACCAGCCGATGGCTCCTCTGGTTAGAGCTTCCACCTACGCCTTCTTCTCGATCGTCTACACCTCCGACTGCCTCTGAGTCTCCGATCGCCAACTTCGCCTTGCTCTGCTAGTGAAGAGAAGAAGTTGTTCCCCACTGCCATCGACTGCGACTGGTACACCGCCTACACCTCCGACTGCCTCCGAGTCTCCAACTGCTGGCTTCTTCTCCGCCAGTGAAGAGAAAGAAGAAAGGTGTTCCACTTCCACTGTAACCAGTAAGTTGATTTGATGAATGATGAATGATGAATCGATGATTGCCTTCCTCTGTTGCTCATGTTTGGAACTTTGGAGCTCATGTTGAATCGATGAATAGCTCTATTGCTCTGTGTTAATTTAGTTTTGATGCAACTGAAATTTATCAGTTTTGATGATCGAATCAATTTTATCCCTTTACTAATTAAGTTTGAATCAAGTAATCATGTTTGCTTCAAGTCAATGTAGTTGCTTGATTATTACTATTTGCTTCAAGTCAATGTAGTCTGAATTTTATCACTTTACTATTTGATTATTACTTATTGTTACATTAGTGTGAATCATGTAGCATAATATTTTTCAAAAATATTTTTTTAATATCAAGTAAACTCTTACGAGTTTACGAAGGCTCCACGAGTTTACGTAAACTCTCGAGTTTAACAACCTTGACGCCAATGGGCAAAAAAATATCTATTGAGTTCCATAACCGAGTGAGGGGTTATAAATATCCCTCATAAACCTCCTCCCCAGGTGTAGAGAACTTCATTGAGTCCATCCTTAGATATTACAAGCCTAAAGGAGTTGATCTAAAGTCCTAATCTCCATTTCCATACTCACAATCCCTTCACACTTCATCAAGCTTGGTCTTCATCGAGAAATCCATACTCAAAGCTTTGAAATGCTTGGAGGAGACGCGTTGGAGCTTCATCAAGTATTGTTTTACATTTAAACTCCATTTATATTGTTTTCATCTTGCTTTATATCGATTTTAAGGGTAGCTTGCAAGGTGTGCGTGTAAACACCCTGGTGTCTTGTAGATTGTTGTTTTTACTAGAGAATAGGTGTTGAGGCTCGCCTCTAGGGTTGAGGGATAAGTCCTCATTTTATTCTTAGAAATCAATCTATAAAGTGTTAAGGTTAGAAACCTTTGGTGATGAGCCAAGGTAGTGGAGTAGGCGGTGTTGGCCGAACCAGTATATATTTCGTGTTTGCATTGCTATCTTGATTGCTCAATTTGATTCTCGTTTGTGCTTGATATAATTATGATTGCATCTAGTCGCACTAAGAATCAAGAAACTTGAATCGGACAGTTGAGTTGATTAAAACCGGAAAAGAATTCGATTAATCATAAAACTACATACACACTATTCAACCTCATCCCCCCTTTCTAGTGTGGACATTCATCCAACATTTTCGATTTCCAAGCTCCACAACTAGAAATTTGAATTGTAGAAAATCCATGAATCGGCAGTCATGACTACAATAATTTAAACTAAGCTTTAGAACCACAAATCCAAAAGAAATACACATTCACAAGAGAAGCACGAATTAGCTTAGATTCTAGAAAGAAAAAAAAATCCTAAAATAAACAAATTAGAAGAACAACTACTAAAGGGGAAAGAATGAAGAGGGGAGAGGCAAGAAAAACAAACTTGTTGAGGGTTTAAGGATGATTTAATTTGAGTGTTCTTGCAGGACAATAGAGAAGAAGAGATTATTTACCTCATTTATACCTTTACAAAGTGACACTTTTTACCTTTACAAAGTGACACTTTTTGATCCGCTGTTGGGTGGGAGAGAGAGGGAGAGGCAAACGTGGAGAAGGGGGGGCAAGGTTCGATGACTGACCAAGAAGATGATGGGTTCACTGTGAGCAGAGGCGAACACCGACGGATGATCAAAAAGGGGAGGAGAGATGGATTTCCTCATGAGGGCAGGAGGGATGGGTTTTTGGTCGGGCAGGGAAGGGCACGAAATACGAGTTATTTTGGTCGGCTAATGAAAAAAATAAAGGAATATATTTTGGTCGGCTGAAAAACAAGGGGAAAAGAAGAAAAACAGTTGTTTCTTAATTTGGTTGGCTAAATTACCAACATATTTTATATATGTTGATAATTTCATCTGTAATACTAACAAAATAAATCCAGCGATAATAAATTCGTCGATGATAGTCTATTTTCTTGTAATGACCCGAATATATATATGTTGGCTTGATTTTCTTGTCATTTTTTATATTAATTTAAGTTTACATTAAACATGAAAACTCCTAGCCATATAGCTTTATGGCATTTGGAATAGGAGGGAGGATTTGCATGGGAATGAACCTAGCCAAGGCATTTCAGTATCTTAGCGGGATCGTCGAAAATCTCTGCATAGTGCAACATAAAAGGGGTTGAACTGATAAGTCGCCATACATCCCAACTTCTAATTGAGACCTTTGTTGTAATGTGTAAGAAAAAAAGGGCAGATTAATTTTTGTTGGCAAGGAATAGTGGATTTTGTTTGCGGGTTAAGAAAAAAAGGCATATTAATTTTAGTAATGGCTCATAAAATTCGTTAGTACAAAAGATGCTTCATTAACAGATTCATGAAATCCGCTAGCAACTTTACTAGCGGATGCATAATCTATTAGCACTAGTTTGCTCTACACCAACGACAAAGCTTGTCCGTTGGTATAGGGTATGACTTTCAACAATGATTGTTCTTTCCGTTTGTAGAAGTTGCATTCACTAACAAATTTTTTTTTGTAATATTGTCCGTTAGTAGATGACATTTATTTTGTAGTGATTATATAAATATAATATTATTATCATATAATATATTATTATATTATTAAAATATATTTGTGGAAATAATATTTTCATAAAGTAGATCTCATTATTTGGTAATCTATTTATTATAACAAATATTTCTACATGAATTTCAGCAATCTTATTATAGCATTACTTGTGCACTATATTCTACATTACTAGTAATTTAAAAGTGGCAATCTATTTGAAAGATAATCTAGATTGCTTGATAATCCTGCAAGGCAATCCAACGAACGCCTTCAAAGGCTATTCTAATCCATTAAATTTAATATTTTTGAATACCCAAAATTGAGTTCAATTTACAAGTTTAGTTCAATTGGCTTATGGTTGGGTTTAACTTGTTAAGTCAAATAAGGTTTTATAAGATTAACTTAGTATTAGATTTATCAAATTGGATTGTGCCAATTCAGGATTAAATTCAATTAGATTGAGTTAATATTATAATTTGGACTAGACTAGTTCTTTGAGTCTAGTTGGACCAGATCCAAATGTGCCCATACTCATGAACCAGACTCAGATCGAGCTAGCTAACCACAACTTAGCCCGGGGACTCCACCCGACTAAACAAGGATATGAACATCCTTCATTAATTACTGAGTATTTAGCAACACTGAGTTCATCATCTTCGGGATAAACTTAATTCGATCGTTTCTGGGCATATCCCATGAGATCTTGGGAGACATTATCGCTAAAAACATCCCTAACCCGCCTCATAAAAAACGACATGACACACATTAGGTATAAACTCGATTTCAATTCCATACGCATCAATTGAGATAATCTCTCACTTGAGCGTCGGAGTGTCTTTCGAAGTCAACACTGGAGCCACATTGGAATGAGGAGTGAGGAGACCCGGAGGCCTGCATCATTTTGACTTCAGGCAAGAGCATAATTATATTATATTCGATATGGCCAAGATCATGTTAGTTGTGGTTGGCTCCAACAACATTTTCTCAACTTATGGTTCAATTCGCTTAGACTTTAGTTTGTATACATAGAATTTAATGAAAGTCATGCAACATTTACTTAATTATGTGTTGATCACTGCGCCTAATCCTTGTTTTTATTTATTTTATTTTTTTATGACAATGGGGTAGAAATAGATTACCTTGATTATATACGAGAGGAAGATATCTGAATGAAAAAATGAGAGGAAGATTCTTATGCCCGAAACCTCAAAAACTTAGATATTGGACACACGGGGACGTCTTTTTTTCTTCTTCTTATGGACGCTCTTTTGTGTCACCAATTAACTTACCGACACCATTTACAAACGTCTCAGATCATTATGTCCCAAAAAATATTCGAGATGCAAATTAAGGTCCACCGTCGGTGATTTTCTGATAGAGACACATTTTAGTTTGCCTCCAATGCAACTCATGACGCTTTTATGAATGGTGTCGATGATTTTTGGCCAAAATACTTTTTAGTTGGGCATATGGGTGAAATCAAACAGAGGAGTCGAGCTTGAGCTGGGCCTTGGCACAGCTCGGCTCAATTATATTTTATTCAATAAATCAAAAAGCAAAAATATTTATTGGTTCAACTTATTATAATTAACCAGGTTTGCACATTCTACGTGTTTTGAGTTATGCATATACAACATTAATGTTTATAATAAAATGGTCAAGCCCATTTTGAGAAATTTCTAATGTGGGACTATTGGTGTATCTCATATAGCCCATTTTTTGGTGTATCTCATCAAAAATTTTTTTAAAAAAAAATTAAAAACATTAAAATGTTAAATATTAAAAATTAAAAATTAAAAATTAAAAATTAAAAATTAAAAAAAAATAAAAAAAATAAAAAAATATTAATTTTTGCATCACATTATCTTAGGATTTCACTTTTTTTTTCCAATGGAAATTTGGTATTTGTTTAGATTTTTCTCCATTTATGATTTGTATAATGTTACTATGTTTGTAGGCTAATAATTTTTACTGATTAATCAAAAATTACCGGTTAACCGAACCAAAAAATCAAAACTGAAATGACGGTTAATCGAAGTTAATGTACCGATTTACGTTTAATAATTTTGAAAAATTAAAATTAATGAACCGGTAAACCGATCCATGCTCACCCTTAGTTTCCAATGTGAGATTATTGTTGCATCCCATATAACCAAATTGAGACGCTATGAAAAAATGTGTCCCTAATTTTTAAGACACTCATAATAAGCTATCATTGATTGGGAAAATTGAGACGCCACATAAAAATATGTCCCTAATTTTTGAGACACACATAATAAAGTGTCCATAATTGGAAAAATTGAGACACTACGAAAAAACTGCATCCCTAATTGTTATATCCGTAAATTTTATATAATATAATTTAGTTATTTTCAGCCGGACGATGTGGATGCGCATCGAAGCGGGTCGGAAGAAGTGTCGGAAATGTGAATTAAGGTGAGACCTTTGCGCGTGTTTAGTGATTTGTTTTATTTATTTTTATTTTCGGTTTTGGATTATTTGTTGAGTCGAGTCCGACGATTCGATCGGAATCTAATTTGGGCAAGTGTGGGTTGAGTTGGGTAGAAGCCGCAGTTGGGTTAAGTGAGGGGTAGAATCGTAAAAATAAAATAAATTAAAATAAGATTATATATATATATATATATGTATATATATATATATATGTATATATATATATATATGTATATATATATATATATATATATATATATAGGTGTAAAAAAAGAAAAAAAAAAAAAAAAGGGTTTAATTGGGTGTGCGGTTGCTACAGCCGCACACACCCGAAATTAAAAAAAAAAAAGAGGCGAGCAGAGAGGCGGCGACAGAGGGCGACGGAGGAGGTATTGGAAGGAGGGATTGCCGTCGGTGGTGTTGCCGTCGCCGGTGATCGTCGACTCAAGGACTTTAGGAAGCATCTTCCCCTTCGATTTCCCTACCGGTGAGTGGTTGTCCTTGCCTAGATTGAGACCGTTTTCTCTCCTTGGCCGCTCCTCACCAAGAGGGAAAAATTTGAAAATTTCTTAATTGATTTGATATTGATTTCTTTTCGAGGGGTCTCTTTTGAATTTAAATGTGTTATCGTTTAATTGAGTGTCATAGGAACTAAAAACCTAAAAGGAAATACCCTTCCTTTTTGCAGCCGTCCACTGTAGGAGGAAAGAAATTGAGAAATTCTTTATGGAATCGTGTTTCTTCTTGATTGAAATAGGTGACATGGATTGAGAAGGGAATTAGAAATTCCTAGGTTGATTTGTTGACCAAAAGTTCACTTCCACCTCTTTATCTAAGAAGACCTTTTGGCCGATTGTAGTTTGAATTGTTGACTCATGTTGTTGTGTCAATGATCCAATATTGCATTATGTGGGAGGAATTGGACATAAACATTTCAATCTTTGATCTTGTAGTTCAGCAATAAATTTCTACATACTATGCTTCATATAGTATATGAATGATATGATTGCCATGAAGGATATGAACGATGTACAGAAGATACTTGTTAGATGGTTTGATATTCTGATTTTTCTTTCCCATTTCCTTTACTGTTGATACATGATGAGCATAACTTTGGACGCTGAAATCTTGATGCTGAAATTATCTCTTATGTGCAAAAATTAATTAGGGTTGTTGAATTTAATCGTGGTAGGTTGAAATTGTCATTCTGGGTTGAGATTATATTTCCATGCTAGGAATACTTATTGTATGATAGGTATATATATGTTTTATTGGTTAATTGCTTGGTTATACATAATATAGATAGATATATATGTTTCATTGGTTAATTGCTTGGTTATACAGAATATAGATAGATATACATGTTTTATTGGTTAATGAAATGGTAAATTGCCTTGATAAATGGATCTTATGCTTGTGTTAAATAGATGTGGCTTAGCTGTAGAATATATGTATATGTTAATTGGATGGTAAATTACATAGAAGTTAAATCAGAATGCTAGTAGTTAATACCTTGTGTTGTCAAATATATGGGTGAACTTTAATTTGGTTTAAGGAGAAAGAAGTTTAGATGGCAACCTTAAAGTGTAAACTTTATGGTGGCTTATGCAATTGCTTTCGGTCACTGTTATGCATTTACATGTTGTGCTAGTATGAATTGGGGTGTTGCAAATATGTTTAGTTACAGTGTTAGAATACTCCTGTAGCTATATTTTATTGTTAAACATGTACTTGGTATTCATTATGCGTAATGTACTCATGTTTGTGAATGGAATGAGGGTATGGTTGAGTGGATCGGTAGAGGAGGTGTGGACCGGGAAGCTCGTCAGCGAGCCACACTGACGACCGACCCGGAGTGGCTCTGGTTGGAGGGTTTTCCCAACCAATTGGGGTTACCGACGCTAGAGGGCCTACCTAGCTCGGGAACCATGGGCGGGAAGCTCACTAGACATGTTCTAGTGACCGACTCGTATTAATTGAGTTATGTTCTGGATTTATATAAATAAAATATTCAATTTCGAGTTAAGAACTTATTCATTGTACTATGGAAGTATATATCATGCGGTCACTATATTATTATATAACTGTCAACTGTGGACAGTGGTGGGCTCAGGACCGAGCCACTCACTAAGTCTAATGTGGACTTACTTTTGTTTTCTTGTTTCCTTTCAGCACCAGGTCAGGACAAGTAGTAGCACTAAGGTGTTGGAGTAGCGCAGCTGGGAGCGGCAGGTTCAGGACTGATCTCGTGACAAGTCGAAGTTAGAGTTAGGATAGTAGTCAAGTTTAAAGAGAGTCATGTATCGAGACTTATTGTTCTTTATTTCATTTGTGGTTTCTTTATTTTATTTATGGTTTCAAACATTCTTTAAAGTTTGTTTCGGTTGAACATTCATGTTTCTGTGTTTTATTTAACAAAGGATGAAATTATTTTGTTTTTAACCTTTTGTTAGTGGTTGGAGTTGAAATAAAAAGTTTGGTTTATCTCTATGGTTTGTGATTTGAGTTAGGCTTCGGGGTATGCTTGTATACCCTGGCCGGTCACACCATTGTGAAATTGGGGTGTGACACTAATTTTTAAGACTCTCAGAATAAAGCGTCCCTAATTGAAAAAATTGAGACGCTATGAAAAAAATATGTACCTAATTGTTGCTGATGAAATGACACTTTTGAAAGCATCTCAAATAATGGGTTTTTAAAAAAAATTCGACAACGCTAAAAAAAAATTCCTGAATTGTGTCATTAAAAGATTTTTTTCTTGTAGGGGAAGCAAGGGTTTAATTATAAAATTAAGTTATTTGAAGGTTTTTTCATAAAATTTCTTGAGCCAAAACCTATACAAACCTCAAACCTAATTTTATTTAGGGATTTTGACCAAATGGCAGCTCTCGCGGATCCAAGAGTGAGGAGGAGCAAAGGATCAAAGATCGAGGAGGAAGAATTGTAAAAAGGGAGGTTTCGCGAAAAAGGTAGTTTTTTCAACTATTCCTTTTGCTACGAGGAAGATTATGTAAAAGGTCATGTCTATGGGTGAATTATCGTTGTGATTGGTGGAATATCTTGGAATTTTTATCGTGCTTGAAATTTTGATTCGTAGTTTATTTGACGTGTTTTCATGCTTCGTTGGAAAAGTTTGATATCGATTGATCTTGTTGTGTTTCAATTCTAGTGATATTGTGTTTATAGTGCTTTAATATTGTTTGCTCACTGCATCCATGCCTTGCACGATTGTTGCGACAACAGGCGTGTGGCCTGCACTAGATTGTGCTTTTTGTAGAGAGCCATGGTGTTGCAATTTCACATGACACTATTGTACCACAAATAATGCAACAAAAACAAGGTCGCAACGGTATATGTCCTCTGCGATCTCATGATGGTGCTGCCTTGCTATTTTGGTGCGATCGCGTCAAATAGTTGAAAATTCTTTGGCCGGAGTATAAACAAATACATTTTCCACCATAGTTATTATTCTTTGGCCGGAGTATAAAAATCCAAGCACAAAGAATAATAACTCTGGTGGAAGGGCTACATGACAAACACTATATTTTCCTCCAAACACTATATTGTTGTTGATCGTATCTTTCAAGTCAAAGATGGGAAAACTAGCTTACAATTCAATACTTCTAATAATTGTGCGAAATTTTAAGAATTGTGGATACCAAATAAGTGGCTAATGATGGACTACAAGATAAAATTGGTATCAGTGATACATGAACATTCTAAGTCTGGCAAGAAAGAAGCAAATATACTTCGCATACATGCCATTCGAATTATGATGAACCTATATACAGCAGTGGTAAATCAATATCTCAACCAAAGATAATTAGAAGTGGACATGCAAGTTTAGTTGCCAAATCTGATAAATCTCAATAGAAAATCGTGAAAAAGATTTAGTAAAGCAGCATGAGTAATGAACACACATTCTTTTCGATTTTCAAACTCCACAACTAGAAATTTGAATTGTAGAAAATCCATGAATCGGCAGTCAGGACTACAATAATTTAAACTAAGCTTTAGAACCACAAATCCAAAAGAAATAGACATTCACAAGAGAAGCACGAATCAGCTTAGATTCTAGAAAAAAAAAACCTAAAATAAACAAATTAGAAGAACAACTACGAAAGGGGGGAAAGAATGAAGAGGGGAGAGGCAACAAAAAACAAACTTGTTGAGGGTTTAAGGAGGATTTAATTTGAGTGTTCTTGCAGGACAACAGAGAAGAAGAGATTATTTACCTCACATATACCTTTACAAAGCGACACTTTTTGATCCGTTGTTGGGTGGGAGAGAGAGAGAGGGAGAGGCAAATGTGGAGAAGGGAGGGAAGGTTCGACGACTGATCGAGAAGATGATGTGTTCACCGTGAGTAGAGGCGAACACCAACGTCTGATCAAAAAGGAGAGGAGAGATGGATTTCTTCGCGAGGGCAAGAGCGACAGATCTTTGGTTAGGCAGGGAATGGTGTGAAATACGAGTTATTTTGGTCGGCTAAAGGAAAAAATAAGGGAATATGTTTTGGTCGGTTGAAAAAAAAAAGGGGGGGAGACAATAAAAAAATAGTGGTTTCTTAATTTGGTTGGCTAAATTACCAACATATTTTATATCTGTTGATAATTTCATCGGTAATACCAACAAAATAAATATTTCGATAATAAATCCGTGGATGATAGTCTATTTTCTTGTAATGACCCGAATATATATGTTGGCTTGATTTTCTTGTCAATTTTTATATTAATTTCAGTTTACCTTAAACGGGAAAACTCCAAGCCATTTAGCTTTATGGCATTTGGAATAGGGGGGAGGATTTGCATAGGAATGAACCTAGCCAAGGCATTTCAGTTTACCTTCGCGAGACAATCGAAAATCTCTGCATAGTGCAATATAAAAAGATGCTTCACTATCAGATTCATGAAAGCCGCTAGCAATTTTACTAACATATGCATAATTTGTTAGCACTAGTTTGCTCTACACCAATGACAAAGCTTGTCCGTTGGTATAGAGTATGAGTTTCAGCAATAATTGTTGTTTCCATTTGTAGAAGTTACATTCACTAATAAATTTCCTTGCCGTTAGTAATATTGTCCGTTAGTAGATGACATTTATTTTGTAGTGATTATATCAATATAATATTATATATCGTATAATATATTATATTATATTATATTATATTATATTATATATCATATAATATATTATATAATAATTATATTATTATATTATTATATTATTATATTATTAAAATATATTTGTGGAAATGATATTTTCATAAAGTAGATCTCATTACTTGATAATCTATTTATTATAGCAAATATTTCTATGTGAATTTCAACAATCTTGTTATAGCATTACTTGAGCACTATATTCTACATTACCAGTAATTTAAAAAGTGATAATCTATCTGAAAGATAATCTAGAATGTCTGGTAATCCTGCAAGGCAATCCACCAAACACCTTCAAAGGCTATTCGAATCCATTAAATTTAATATTTTTGAATACCCAAAATCGAGTTCAATTTACAAGTTTAGTTCAATTGGCTTATGGTTGGGTTTAACTTGGTAAGTCAAAAAAGGTTTTATTAGATTAACTTAGTATTAGATTTATCAAATTGGATGTGCCAATTCAGGATTAAATTCAATTAGATCAAGTTAGTATTATAATTTGGACTAGACTAGTTCTTTGGGTCTGGTTGGACCAGACCCAAATGCGCCCATATTCATGAACCGAACTCAGATCAAGCCAACCGTACCACAACTTAGCCCAGGGGCTCCACCCAATCAAATAAGGACATCAACATCCTTCATTAATTACTAGATATTTAGCAACACTGGGTTCGTCATCTCCGAGATAAACTTCGATCCTTTCTGGGCATATCCCCACGAGACCTTGGGAGACATTATCACCAAAAACAATCCTGACCTGCATCATAAAAAGGATACGATACACATCAGGTATAAATTCGATTGCAATTCAATACGCATCAATTGAGATTCTCTCTCACTTGAGCGTCGGAGTGTCTCTCGAAGTCAACACCGGAGCCGCACTGGAATGAGGAGTGAGGAGACGCCGAGGTCTGCATCATTTCGACTTCTGGCAAGAATATAATTATATTTGATATGGCCAAGATCACGTTAGTTGTGGTTGGCTCCAACCACATTTTTCGCAACTTATGGTTCAATTCACCAAGGCGGATCAAATCGTGTCAACTCAGAATTTAGTTTGTATACATAGACTTTAGTTTGTATACAGAATTTAATGAAAGTCATGCAACATTTACTTAATTATGTTTTGATCACCGTGTCTATTCCTTGTTTTGATTTTTTGTCTTTATTTTTTTGTGACAATGGGGTAGAAATAGATTACCTTGATTATATACGACAGGAAGATATCTAAATGAAAAATTGAGAGGAAGATTCTTATGCCCGAAACCTCTAAAACTTATTTTTGCAAACTTTTGGAATTTTTCTAGAATTTTTTCAATGTCCAATTGTGAACACTACAAGAAATTGGACACATGGAGACGTCTTTTTATTTCTTTTAAGGACGCTCTTTTGTGTCATCAATTAACTCATTGACCTCATTTACAAGCGTCTCAGATCATTATGTCCCAAAAAATATTCAAGACGCAAAGGCACGCCGTCGGAGATTTCTGATAGAGACGCATTTTAGTTTGCCTCCAATGCAACTCGTGACGCTTTTATGAATGGTGTCGGTCATTTTTGGCGAAAACACTTTTTAGTTGGGCATAGGAGTGAAATCAAGCAGAGGAGTCGAGCCTGAGCTGGGCCTTGGCTCAGCTCGGCTCAATTATATTTTACTCAAAGCTTGAGCCGAGCTGAGCCTTAACTTTTAAATCAAAGCAGATAAGTTTAATTTAATTAAATCAAAAAGCAAAAATATTTATTGGTTCAACTTACTATAACCAACAAGGTTTGCACATTCTACGTGTTTTGAGAGTTATGCATATACATGCATTCATATTTGTAATAAAATGGTCAAGCTCATTTTGAAAAGTTTCTAACGTGCGACTATTGGTGTATCTCATAATAATCAAATGGTTAATTCTTTTTGAGAAGTTACCAATAGACGTGAGCAAAAAAATTAGTTTTTCGGTTAACCGTAAAATCAATCCAAAATCGAATCGGTTTTTTCAGTTTCAGTTTATATTTTTTGGAAAAATCAATTTTCGAATTCGGGTTCGATCCACAATGTAAAAATTCCACCGATTTCGATTAACTGACGGATTCAATATAATTTATTAATTTTCAATGTATATATAATAATTATTTACAAATTATAAAAATTAAAAAATTAACCAAATTATTTATAAATCATAAAAAAATTATTTAAAAAATTAAAAATATATATATTAAAATTTAAAGAAATAATTGATTTTTGCATCACATTATCTTAGCTCAAGTTGTTTCACTTTTTTTTTTCTTTTTTTCAATGAAAATTTGGTATTTGTTTGGATTTTTCTCCACTTATGATTTGTATAATATTACTATGTTTGTAGGTTAATAATTTTTATTGGTTTACCGAATATTATCGGTTAACCGAAATGATGGTTAATCGAAATTAATGGACCGATTTACGATTAATGATTTTAAAAAATTAAAGTTAATGTACCAGACAATAAAATTGCTAATGGAACTGTTAACTGATCTATGATCATCCCTAGTTTCCAATGTAAGACTATTGTTGCATCCCATATAATCAAATTGGGACGCTATGAAAAAATGTGTCCCTAATTTTTGAAACACTCATAATAAAACATCCTTGATTGGGAAAATTGAGATGCCACATAAAAAATGTGTCCCTAATTTTGAGACGCACATAATAAAGTGTCCATAATTGAAAAAATTAAGACACTACTAAAAACTGCATCCCTAATTTTTAAGACGTTCAAAATAAAGCGTTCCTAATTGAAAAAATTGAGACGCTATGAAAAAATATGTACCTAATTGTAGTTGAGAAAATGATACTTTTGAAAGCATCTCAAATAATGGGTTTTTAAAAATTCGACAACGCTAATAAAAGTTTTCCTGAATTGTGTCGTTAAAAGATTTTTTTCTTGTAGGGGAATCAATGGTTTAATTATAAAATTAAGTTATTTGATAGTTTTTCTATAAAATTGCTTGAGCCAAAACCTATACAAACCTTAAACCTAATTTTATTTAGGGATTTTGACCGAATGGCGGCTCTCGTGGATGCAAGAGTGAGGAGGAGGGAAGGATCAAAGATCGAGGAGGAAGAATTGTAAAAAGAGAGGTTTCGCGAAAAAGGTATAATTTTCAACCATTCCTTTTGCTATGAGGAAGATTATGTAAGAGGTCATGTCTATGGGTGAATTATCGTTATGATTGGTGGAATATCTTGGAATTTTTATGGTGCTTGAAATTTTGATTCGTAGTCTATTTGACGTGTTTTCATGCTTCGTTGGAAAAGTTTGATATCGATTGATCTAGTTGTGTTTCGATTCTAGTGATATTGTGTTTATAGTGCTTTAATATTGTTTGCTGACTGCATCCATGCCTTGCACGGTTGTTGCGACAGCAAGCGTGTGGCCTGCGCTAGATTGCGCTTTGTCTAGAGAGCCATGGTGTTGCAATTTCACATGACACTATTGTACCACAAATAATGCAACAAAAACAAGGTTGCAATGGTATAGGTCCTCTGCAATCTCGTAATGGTGTTGCCTTGCTATTTTGGTGCGATCGCATTGAATAGTTGGCTACCATGGAGCTTGGGGCACCTACACGAAATTACAAGTTGGCATAAAACTTGGGGGCAGCAACAAGGATATGTGTCCAACCACCGCCATTCTGGGCCTGGTTGCACCGCATAACTTGTCGGCCAAATTCGATGAAGCGGAGAAGGGGCGGCGATGGTTCAACAAGGAGAAGTGGGTGAGGAGAAGCTTTGAAAGAGCTTTTAATATTTAATTATATATTTCATTTAGGAGAGTTGATATAATTAAGAGTGAGCTCATTTTTTAAATTGATGATTTGTGTTATTGGACTTTATTGTAAATATAAAAGTTTTGGGATCATTTTCACAAAAGTCACTCTAGGAAAGGGGATGAGGGTTAAGGTTGTTAATTAGGTCAACCCGACCCAATGAACCCGAGAACCCGACCCGACTCGTCCTATTTGGGTTGGGTCGGGTCGGGTACAATTTGACTAAATTCGACCATAATCGGGTCAGGTCTCGAATTTTAGAATTTGAAACCCGATGACCCGAGACCCGACCCGATGACCTGATTATTTTTTAATTATTTTAAAAATATTTATATTAAACAAATATTTATATTTAATTTATATTTAATTTTAAAAAAAAAATTGTTAAAAACTTATATTTTACCTAAACGGGTAAACTCGACCCGATCCGAACTGGGTCGCTCGGGTTTGAGAGGTGAAAAATTTTCAATCCGATCCGATCCGACCCGATTACACTTGATTGGATTGGATCGATTTTTTTCCTAAATTCGACCCGATCTTACTTGTGAATACCCCTAATGAGGGTGACACGAGGAAGAGCGGGTTGAGGCAAATGCTTTTCATGGCACATTTTGCCGCACACGTCATGGTAAAATTGTGGAATTTGGCATAGTTCATTTTCGAGTGCAACTTCTATGGGCAGCCTGCCCATAGAAAACTTATGAACGAATGGATATGGGCTTTAAGCGACTGAATATGGATGAAAAGAGAATGGATATGTTCAGCGACTGAATATGAATAGAAAGTGATCCATTCCTTTTCTATCCATGTTCGATCGCTTGAAGCCTATATCCACTCAGTCCATAAAAAAATGAAGAAAAACCAAATAAAAAAAAAGAAATCATGAGTATATTGGATAAAATTTAACCTTTCAAAAGGGTACATCCAACGAAATTGGACCGATCCACATAGTCGTGCTTCTCGTCCCAAGTGAGTAGGCAAATGATTCATTATGACAAAAAATGAAGGTGGGAAAAACCTTTCAAACAAGCATAATATTTCTACGACTTCATCCTCTAGCTTTAACAACTTATCCTTATCTATCACACGCTGGCATAGCTTGTTGAAGAAAAAATATAACCTCATAATTGCATTCCTTGGACCTTTGGGAAGCAACCCTCTTAATGCAACGGGTAACAACTGTTGCATTAGAATATGACAATCATGCGACTTCAATCTTGAAATTTTACAATCTTCTACAGATATACAATTAGCAACATTTGAGCTATAACCATTAGGCGCCTTCAAATCATGTAGGACTTTGCAAAAAAAAAATTTCTCAAGCCTAGGTAATGTATGAGGTGCTGGAGGAAGGTATGTTCTAGTCCCTCGTGGTTCAGGATACAAGTCTGGTCTAATGCTCATTTCTTCCAAATCTTTCCGTGCATTCAATCCATCCTTGGATTTGCCATCTATATCTAAAAGTGTACCGATGATGTTTTCACATAAATTCTTTTCAATGTGCATTACGTCCAAATTGTGACGTAATGGCAATGCCTATAAGAAAATATAATAAAAGTTATGTTACTATTATGAACATAAGTTCGAAATCTAAAATAAAATAGATTGTGTGTAATATTATTACCTTCCAATATGGTGATAAAAAAAGATTGATCTTTTTTTTCACATATTCACTCCTCCTTAACCATTCTTCCATTTTCTCTGCTTTCTCTTTCCCCACTCATTGGGAAAATCTTTTAGGTTTTCTAGTATGTTGCTTCCACTTTTGATTCTAGGATTCCTTCCTTTCTCTTCATGTCCATCAAACCAAACTCTCTTTTTTCGGAATGAATGAGATGGCGGACGAAAACGCCTATGGTCCATATATGCAAATTTCTTACTATGTTTTAACCAATGCGAATGAGTATGCTCTCCACATATTGGACATGCTTTTTCACCCTTGGTAGTACATCCGGCAAGATTACCATATGCTAGAAAATAATTGATTATCCATAACAGAATAGCTTTCAATTTAAAGGATGATTTAGTAAATGAGTCATACACATTCATGCCCTCATTCCAGAGATATTGAAAATCATCTATAAGAGATTGTAGATATATGTCAATGTCATTTCCAAGTTATTTAGGACCTGGAATCAACAATGTCAAGAGAATATTTTCTTTTTTCATGCATAACCATGGAGGCAAGTTATATATAACTAACATAACTGGCCAGTAACTATATTTGGAGCTATGAATGTTAAAATGATTAAATCCATCAGTAGCAAGTCCAAGCCTTAAATTGCGTGGATCCATGGAAAAATCATGCCACTTTTTATCAATTAGCTCCCAAGACAATGAATCCACAGGATGACGCATCTTTCCATTAGTACTTTTATTAGTAGAATGCCAAACTAGTGCTTCAGCCATATTTGGTGATCTGAACATCCTATTAAACCTTATTTGAATAGAAAAGTATCTAATACTTTCGCACGTATACCAATACGAACCTCTTTTGTTCTTTCATCCAGTTTCCATCTTGAAGAACCACATGTAGGACAATTCTCTAATGATTCTTTCTCCTTTCTAAACAAACAACAATCATTGACACATGCATGAATTTTTTCACAACCTAAATCAAATTTTTTTATCATTTTTTTCACCTCATTAATGGACTTGATAAGTACATTGTCCATGGGTAACATATCATGTAAAATTTCTAAAAGTTCATCGAAGCCTTTGTTGACCATTGATTCGTAGTTTTAACCTTGTATAATGCTACAACAGATGACAATTTTATGTACTTTGTACAACCAGCATACAAAGGAGTTTGAGCATCCTCTAATTCTCTATCAAACTCCTTATTATTTGTTTTACTAAGAGGCTCCATATAATTTTTATCACTCAGATTTGCAGCCCTATATAAGTTATATGTGTTAGAGAACTTCATATCTTCAATATTATCACTATCAATTAGTTCTTCATGATGAAACCACTTTGTATATGTAGGATCCATTCCTCTTATGATTAGATGCTCATGAACAGTTTCTAAACTATGATGCCTTAAGTTTTTACAGTTTTTACAATTTTTACAAGGACACAAAATTACTCCTAAATTCTCTGTAATTGTATCAGCCATTGTAATAAACTTTCATGCTTCTTGAACATATTCCTCTGGTGCTCTACCAATTTAAACAAAATAAATAAACTCAGATAACTATCTAAGATGGACCCAGCTTTTGTCCATCTTTTCTATTTTAAATCAAAGTACCAAATATACTTTCTCAGTTGGTAATTCAAATACCTATGTGGTAGAAATTTTTTTTACCAATATTTGATATGAATAGGAAGTGCTCTGTAATAAATGAACATATTCCTGAAACATTATTAAAAAAAAAATTGAAGTGCTATGTAATAGGAAGGATACAGATATAATAAGGAAACAATAAGCAAGATATTTCTGAAACAATAAGCAAACCAAATGAACATATTCTTGAAACAATAAGCAAACTTGAAGAAAAAGTTCTCAAATGTACAAGATACAAACTTATTCGAAGCAAAAAAATAAGTATACAAGCATCGGTATCATCGGCATCTCAAAAGAAGGAAACCAAAATCAAACAGAGGGCAAGAAAAATAAACCCTAGAATGCACACTACAACATCACGATTGAAACCGGAAGCAAGGAGAAACTAGCTAGGGCACGAGAAAATGAATCGAACCTTCTAGGTCCACCCAACGGCGCGGAAGAGAAGGAGAGAGGAGGACTGTCGGCGAGCGGGAGAGACGAGGCGTAGGTGGACTCTCATCGGCGGCAATCCGGGTGAGGTTTTGTCGCCGGAGGAGAAGGGGGTGCGGGCTAGCTGAGGTTTTTTCAAGTGAGGGAAAAATAAAAGTGATCGAGCGCGGGGCTTCTATTGTTGATGAAAAAAAAGGAGGGAGTCAGGTGCCGCACGAATTTAGGTATATTTATTATAGCGTTTTGTAGTAGTGATTGTTCTAGCGAAAGTCGAAAGTCGAAGACCCTAAATGTAGTAGTGATTGTTCTAGCGAAAGTCGAAGGGGAGAATAATTTATTAACGAGTCTTCCCCCTTGCCAATTACAGGGGCACCACCCTTTCTCTCCTCCGGTCAAGTAGGGAAGATCGTCTCATCCAGCATGGAGGATGTCATGCATGCATCAAGGAAACTTCCTATCAACACACCTGGGGGAATTGAGGTAAAAACAACCTTACAAATTCCCCTACACTACATATATAACACGAGACCAAAGATCCCTCCAAGTCCCTTTTCAGCAATTCCTTGCAGGAAAAAGGCTCCGAAGGACATCGCCTATTCAAGAAATCTATAATGCATTTATCCTAGGCCGAAATGACCTTTTCCTCTATGTGGATAATAGGCGTAGGGCCCTCTATCCAGGACAGTGGAAACATCTCCGTCTAAGAATCCTGATTCAAGTAAAACGAACAAAGTGCGGTTTCGACTTCACCTTGAAGAAGTACTCCTTCAAGTTCTTATGAGAACTCCTAAATAAATTGAAAAGCTTCCTCCCAGGAACGCCATTGAAAGACACCAACACACCCCTCTGGGATCCCATCTGAAAGAACGACAAAAATACATAGACTCGGATCAACTCCGAGGCACTTCATCAAAATCTCGAAAGGGCGGACAAATGCCCAATTGTTTGGGTGCAGTTGCGGTGGAGCAATATTTGCTTGATTCAGCCCCCCGTGTTCGAAATTTGTGAAGGGCAGCCAGACTCCGAGCTCATCAAACAATGTCTGATACATAAAGATAGACTCGAGCGCCCCCTTGTGAAAAACTCTATCCAATGAATAACAAGGAAGACAATCATAAGACTCATCGTCATCCCAACGGGACATCTTCACACTATCCCGAAAAGCTTGAATACGACTCAGGGTGGTCATCACTGAGCCTTGGTTGTTGTATCTTGTGATGGACCTAAAAATAGAAGCGGCAAAAATGGGCACAACACAATAGCATGGCACGAGCACGACATAATAATTGCAGGCCGAGCCAAAAAATTCAACCTGATAAGCTTATTGGGCTAGGCCGGCTCGACACGATAACATTGCGGGCCGACGCAGGCTGGCTCTTATCATGCCGGGCTAGCCCATTTGGCCCGCTAAGTATTAATAAAATCATTTGGTTTAATGTTAAGTACTTATGCAAATCATGGCGTTTGATGTTAAGTACTGATATTTGGTTTAGTTCGGTTTGATGTTAAGTATTGATGTTTGGTTTGGCTTAGTTTGATGTTAAGTACTGATGTTAAGTAGAATTCTGTAAAAATATATATAATTTTGTAAAATTATGCGGGCTCGCAGGCTATGCCGGGCAGCTTGCAAAATATTGTGAATCGTGCTAGGCTGCCAATTTCTGGCCTACGGAGTTAGTGGGTTGAGCCGGCCCGTTTTGCCACCCCTACCTAAGAATAAGGATCAGAAGTCCTCCCCGGTGGCCCTACCTCTGGCCTAATCCTGACACCCCTTCTCACCATTAGCCCGATAGAGATCACAAAGGCCCTAACAAACGGAGACAAGTTAGTATAAGCCTGCCAACCTAGGGCCAATCTTGACAGCACAAAAACTAAAGTACAAAATAAGAGAGTTATCAGAGAATATGCAATGACATATGGGGAAAATATTCAACGACGGCGTCGTCGGCAAAGACTTTTGGATGACAAACACCAAGAAGCACGAGAAAAGTTCAAAACGAAGGAAGGATGAGTCACTTTATAGGCCAAGGGAGCAGCCTCCCCATCGAACGACCGATAATTACACTATGATCAAATCTTAGCCGACCAACTCAATAGCAACGGTTCCCTAGAACCCTCTCAAGACATGAATGGACAGTCTCCCTATCATGATTACTATTTGAATGAAGGAGTCTCCCTGTCATGATTACTATTTGAATGAAGCTTAATTCCAAAAGGGTAGACACCAGTCAAAAGCTACCACCACGTAGGGGGAAATCCTCACCACTACGTAGCTGCAAAACTGGGAACATAAATCGAAGGAGCACAAAGTGACACAACAATGATACGCCGACCCGATTTGTCTCGGTTGAATAAAGACAACGATGGGTACACGCCTTCCACAATCCGCTCAAAGTCAGAACTCGACGTTCGTAGCATAACTGCACTCAACCCGGCACCCAGGACAAGTTGGTAAGAAGCTAATGTACACCCAGAATCCATCCAACGTCTATGAATCCTACCAAGATCAGTAGCTGACATACTACTTAGAGCTCGACACGATATCACTGGACTCCGACCAAGCTCGGGGGCTGTGGACTGGACTAGCACTTTGGGCCCGACCGAATTAGGCCCTGAAGCGCTCACACTCATGAACCAAATTTAAGACAAGCCAAACGGCTTAGCCCGAGGGATCCACCTGGCCATACAAGGACATTCACGTTCTCATTAATTACGAGAGATTTGTCATTACGAGCCCGATATCTCTGGGATCGGCATTGACCCATTGAGAGCAACATCCCCGCGGAATTACCGTGCGGTATCATCGCTAATCATCCCTCATCCTGCACTATATACAGATGCCACACTCCTCAAATACCCTAGATTCTAATTTCCATTACACCCACCTCGAACATACCGTGACTACGAGACGCATCGGACCGGACCGCATCGCTCTGACATAGGCAGGAACAATGGTTTTCCTAAGTTTTCTCCTCTTTTAACCTATATTTTCTTCTCCTTTTGGCATCAATCAAAAGGTATAAGAAAAGTCAACCAAGAGTCAAAGTTGAGTCTTGAAAACATTTTTCACGAAATCAAAGTCAACAAACTCAAGGGAAGAGAACACAACATCGCATATGAGACTAAGTAATATATGATATCAAGGAATGATACACAAAATCCAAACTAGAAATCATGTACTAACTCAAGTATCGATCAAAGAGGCAAATATCAATTTTAGAAATGATTTTTCTCAACAAATAATTAGAAAGATACAAAAAATAGAATCGTAACATCATACTTGAAGTCTTATTCGGTTGAATATTTGACGAAAATTTAAAGTATGGAAAAATGAATTATTTTGAGGAAACGATACTTCAAAGTTTCGAAATTCAATTTCAAGAATCTATATCAAATCATATTCTTATAGAAAGTTTTTTAAAATTTTACAACAGAAATTAGATTTTTCATTGAAAGTAATGTTTCAATAGAAGCATGGAAATCATAATTTAACGGACATAGAGAACGGTAGAATAGTTGTCTTGTATATATTGAGTTGTAAAAATCCAAGGCCGAAGTATAAACAAATCTAAGCCGAAAGAATAATAACTCTGGTGGAAGGGCTACATGACAAATACTATATTGTAGTTGATCGTATCTTTCAAGTCAAAGATGGAAAAACTAGCTTACAATTCAATACTTCTAATAGTTGTGAGAAACTTTAAGAATTGTGGATACTAAATAAGTGGCTAATGGTGGATTGCAAGATAAAATTGGTATCAGTGATACATGAACATTCTAAGTCTAGCAAGAAAGAAAGCAAATATACTTCGCATACATGCCATTCAAATTATGATGAACCTATGTACAGCAGTGGTAAATCAATATCTCGGCCAAAGATAATTAGAAGTGGGCATGCAAGTTTAGTTGCCAAATCTGATAAATCTCAACAAAAAATCGTGAAAAAGATTTAGTAAAGCGGCATGAGTAATGAACACACATTCTTTTCTGTTGGTCCAACATTTTCAACATTGGTCACCATCTAGATTTTGATGATAATAAACTTATTCTAATGAGTTTATCAAGTGTTTGACCTCAGATTGAGCGATCGATGCGCACCCGAAGTTCATTGGAAAGTTACGGAAAAATCGCGAGATTCAACTATCGATGGCTACGGAGGCAATCGAGTCGGAAGTTAGGTCTAGAACTTTAAAATGATTGTAAAATTCTTCTAAGGCATTAAGTCAACCTATTTATAATGTTATCCAAGCCAAAACTCATTTTTGGGTGGACTCGGGTGAACTCGGGTGGATTCGATCAAAATCGCGAGTTTAAGACTGAGTTCACGAGTCCACTATTGCAGCTACATCAGGCTTAATTTGACCCAAAGACAGCCCCAATCACATGGTCAAACAACTTAAATTGCGAGTCAAACAAGTGTTATTTGACTATTTCCTCATTTCCTCTCACGGTCAGCCCTGTGCCCTAGCCTTCTCACATCATCTCTTTGACTCTTCTCATAGTCACGGGCGGCTCCTCTGAAACCTCCATCTCCACTCCAACTTCTCACAGTCATCGGCGGCTCCTCTGAAACCTCCATCTCCACTCCAGCTTCTTACAGTCACCGGCGGCTCCTCTTCACCTACACCTTCTCGAGTCTTGACCGCCTTCTTCTCCAGCAGCACTCACCAGCCGATGGCTCCTCTGGTTAGAGCTTCCACCTACGCCTTCTTCTCGATCGTCTACACCTCCGACTGCCTCTGAGTCTCCGATCGCCAACTTCGCCTTGCTCTGCTAGTGAAGAGAAGAAGTTGTTCCCCACTGCCATCGACTGCGACTGGTACACCGCCTACACCTCCGACTGCCTCCGAGTCTCCAACTGCTGGCTTCTTCTCCGCCAGTGAAGAGAAAGAAGAAAGGTGTTCCACTTCCACTGTAACCAGTAAGTTGATTTGATGAATGATGAATGATGAATCGATGATTGCCTTCCTCTGTTGCTCATGTTTGGAACTTTGGAGCTCATGTTGAATCGATGAATAGCTCTATTGCTCTGTGTTAATTTAGTTTTGATGCAACTGAAATTTATCAGTTTTGATGATCGAATCAATTTTATCCCTTTACTAATTAAGTTTGAATCAAGTAATCATGTTTGCTTCAAGTCAATGTAGTTGCTTGATTATTACTATTTGCTTCAAGTCAATGTAGTCTGAATTTTATCACTTTACTATTTGATTATTACTTATTGTTACATTAGTGTGAATCATGTAGCATAATATTTTTCAAAAATATTTTTTTAATATCAAGTAAACTCTTACGAGTTTACGAAGGCTCCACGAGTTTACGTAAACTCTCGAGTTTAACAACCTTGACGCCAATGGGCAAAAAAATATCTATTGAGTTCCATAACCGAGTGAGGGGTTATAAATATCCCTCATAAACCTCCTCCCCAGGTGTAGAGAACTTCATTGAGTCCATCCTTAGATATTACAAGCCTAAAGGAGTTGATCTAAAGTCCTAATCTCCATTTCCATACTCACAATCCCTTCACACTTCATCAAGCTTGGTCTTCATCGAGAAATCCATACTCAAAGCTTTGAAATGCTTGGAGGAGACGCGTTGGAGCTTCATCAAGTATTGTTTTACATTTAAACTCCATTTATATTGTTTTCATCTTGCTTTATATCGATTTTAAGGGTAGCTTGCAAGGTGTGCGTGTAAACACCCTGGTGTCTTGTAGATTGTTGTTTTTACTAGAGAATAGGTGTTGAGGCTCGCCTCTAGGGTTGAGGGATAAGTCCTCATTTTATTCTTAGAAATCAATCTATAAAGTGTTAAGGTTAGAAACCTTTGGTGATGAGCCAAGGTAGTGGAGTAGGCGGTGTTGGCCGAACCAGTATATATTTCGTGTTTGCATTGCTATCTTGATTGCTCAATTTGATTCTCGTTTGTGCTTGATATAATTATGATTGCATCTAGTCGCACTAAGAATCAAGAAACTTGAATCGGACAGTTGAGTTGATTAAAACCGGAAAAGAATTCGATTAATCATAAAACTACATACACACTATTCAACCTCATCCCCCCTTTCTAGTGTGGACATTCATCCAACATTTTCGATTTCCAAGCTCCACAACTAGAAATTTGAATTGTAGAAAATCCATGAATCGGCGGTCATGACTACAATAATTTAAACTAAGCTTTAGAACCACAAATCCAAAAGAAATACACATTCACAAGAGAAGCACGAATTAGGTTAGATTCTAGAAAGAAAAAAAAATCCTAAAATAAACAAATCAGAAGAACAACTACTAAAGGGGAAAGAATGAAGAGGGGAGAGGCAAGAAAAACAAACTTGTTGAGGGTTTAAGGATGATTTAATTTGAGTGTTCTTGCAGGACAATAGAGAAGAAGAGATTATTTACCTCATTTATACCTTTACAAAGTGACACTTTTTACCTTTACAAAGTGACACTTTTTGATCCGCTGTTGGGTGGGAGAGAGAGGGAGAGGCAAACGTGGAGAAGGGGGGGCAAGGTTCGATGACTGACCAAGAAGATGATGGGTTCACTGTGAGCAGAGGCGAACACCGACGGATGATCAAAAAGGGGAGGAGAGATGGATTTCCTCATGAGGGCAGGAGGGATGGGTTTTTGGTCGGGCAGGGAAGGGCACGAAATACGAGTTATTTTGGTCGGCTAATGAAAAAAATAAAGGAATATATTTTGGTCGGCTGAAAAACAAGGGGAAAAGAAGAAAAACAATTGTTTCTTAATTTGGTTGGCTAAATTACCAACATATTTTATATATGTTGATAATTTCATCTGTAATACTAACAAAATAAATCCAGCGATAATAAATTCGTCGATGATAGTCTATTTTCTTGTAATGACCCGAATATATATATGTTGGCTTGATTTTCTTGTCATTTTTTATATTAATTTAAGTTTACATTAAACATGAAAACTCCTAGCCATATAGCTTTATGGCATTTGGAATAGGAGGGAGGATTTGCATGGGAATGAACCTAGCCAAGGCATTTCAGTATCTTAGCGGGATCGTCGAAAATCTCTGCATAGTGCAACATAAAAGGGGTTGAACTGATAAGTCGTCATACATCCCAACTTCTAATTGAGACCTTTGTTGTAATGTGTAAGAAAAAAAGGGCAGATTAATTTTTGTTGGCAAGGAATAGTGGATTTTGTTTGCGGGTTAAGAAAAAAAGGCATATTAATTTTAGTAATGGCTCATAAAATTCGTTAGTACAAAAGATGCTTCATTAACAGATTCATGAAATCCGCTAGCAACTTTACTAGCGGATGCATAATCTATTAGCACTAGTTTGCTCTACACCAACGACAAAGCTTGTCCGTTGGTATAGGGTATGACTTTCAACAATGATTGTTCTTTCCGTTTGTAGAAGTTGCATTCACTAACAATTTTTTTTTTGTAATATTGTCCGTTAGTAGATGACATTTATTTTGTAGTGATTATATAAATATAATATTATTATCATATAATATATTATTATATTATTATTATATTATTAAAATATATTTGTGGAAATAATATTTTCATAAAGTAGATCTCATTATTTGGTAATCTATTTATTATAACAAATATTTCTACATGAATTTCAGCAATCTTATTATAGCATTACTTGTGCACTATATTCTACATTACCAGTAATTTAAAAGTGGCAATCTATTTGAAAGATAATCTAGATTGCTTGATAATCCTGTAAGGCAATCCAACGAACGCCTTCAAAGGCTATTCTAATCCATTAAATTTAATATTTTTGAATACCCAAAATTGAGTTCAATTTACAAGTTTAGTTCAATTGGCTTATGGTTGGGTTTAACTTGTTAAGTCAAATAAGGTTTTATAAGATTAACTTAGTATTAGATTTATCAAATTGGATTGTGCCAATTCAGGATTAAATTCAATTAGATTGAGTTAATATTATAATTTGGACTAGACTAGTTCTTTGAGTCTAGTTGGACCAGATCCAAATGTGCCCATACTCATGAACCAGACTCAGATCGAGCTAGCTAACCACAACTTAGCCCGGGGACTCCACCCGACTAAACAAGGATATGAACATCCTTCATTAATTACTGAGTATTTAGCAACACTGAGTTCATCATCTTCGGGATAAACTTAATTCGATCGTTTCTGGGCATATCCCATGAGATCTTGGGAGACATTATCGCTAAAAACATCCCTAACCCGCCTCATAAAAAACGACATGACACACATTAGGTATAAACTCGATTTCAATTCCATACGCATCAATTGAGATAATCTCTCACTTGAGCGTCGGAGTGTCTTTCGAAGTCAACACTGGAGCCACATTGGAATGAGGAGTGAGGAGACCCGGAGGCCTGCATCATTTTGACTTCAGGCAAGAGCATAATTATATTATATTCGATATGGCCAAGATCATGTTAGTTGTGGTTGGCTCCAACAACATTTTCTCAACTTATGGTTCAATTCGCTTAGACTTTAGTTTGTATACATAGAATTTAATGAAAGTCATGCAACATTTACTTAATTATGTGTTGATCACTGCGCCTAATCCTTGTTTTTATTTATTTTATTTTTTTATGACAATGGGGTAGAAATAGATTACCTTGATTATATACGAGAGGAAGATATCTGAATGAAAAAATGAGAGGAAGATTCTTATGCCCGAAACCTCAAAAACTTAGATATTGGACACACGGGGACGTCTTTTTTTCTTCTTCTTATGGACGCTCTTTTGTGTCACCAATTAACTTACCGACACCATTTACAAACGTCTCAGATCATTATGTCCCAAAAAATATTCGAGATGCAAATTAAGGTCCACCGTCGGTGATTTTCTGATAGAGACACATTTTAGTTTGCCTCCAATGCAACTCATGACGCTTTTATGAATGGTGTCGATGATTTTTGGCCAAAATACTTTTTAGTTGGGCATATGGGTGAAATCAAACAGAGGAGTCGAGCTTGAGCTGGGCCTTGGCACAGCTCGGCTCAATTATATTTTATTCAATAAATCAAAAAGCAAAAATATTTATTGGTTCAACTTATTATAATTAACCAGGTTTGCACATTCTACGTGTTTTGAGTTATGCATATACAACATTAATGTTTATAATAAAATGGTCAAGCCCATTTTGAGAAATTTCTAATGTGGGACTATTGGTGTATCTCATATAGCCCATTTTTTGGTGTATCTCATCAAAAATTTTTTTAAAAAAAAATTAAAAACATTAAAATGTTAAATATTAAAAATTAAAAATTAAAAATTAAAAATTAAAAATTAAAAAAAAAAATAAAAAAAATAAAAAAATATTAATTTTTGCATCACATTATCTTAGGATTTCACTTTTTTTTTCCAATGGAAATTTGGTATTTGTTTAGATTTTTCTCCATTTATGATTTGTATAATGTTACTATGTTTGTAGGCTAATAATTTTTACTGATTAATCAAAAATTACCGGTTAACCGAACCAAAAAATCAAAACTGAAATGACGGTTAATCGAAGTTAATGTACCGATTTACGTTTAATAATTTTGAAAAATTAAAATTAATGAACCGGTAAACCGATCCATGCTCACCCTTAGTTTCCAATGTGAGATTATTGTTGCATCCCATATAACCAAATTGAGACGCTATGAAAAAATGTGTCCCTAATTTTTAAGACACTCATAATAAGCTATCATTGATTGGGAAAATTGAGACGCCACATAAAAATATGTCCCTAATTTTTGAGACACACATAATAAAGTGTCCATAATTGGAAAAATTGAGACACTACGAAAAAACTGCATCCCTAATTGTTATATCCGTAAATTTTATATAATATAATTTAGTTATTTTCAGCCGGACGATGTGGATGCGCATCGAAGCGGGTCGGAAGAAGTGTCGGAAATGTGAATTAAGGTGAGACCTTTGCGCGTGTTTAGTGATTTGTTTTATTTATTTTTATTTTCGGTTTTGGATTATTTGTTGAGTCGAGTCCGACGATTCGATCGGAATCTAATTTGGGCAAGTGTGGGTTGAGTTGGGTAGAAGCCGCAGTTGGGTTAAGTGAGGGGTAGAATCGTAAAAATAAAATAAATTAAAATAAGATTATATATATATATATATATGTATATATATATATATATATGTATATATATATATATATGTATATATATATATATATATATATATATATAGGTGTAAAAAAAGAAAAAAAAAAAAAAAAGGGTTTAATTGGGTGTGCGGTTGCTACAGCCGCACACACCCGAAATTAAAAAAAAAAAAGAGGCGAGCAGAGAGGCGGCGACAGAGGGCGACGGAGGAGGTATTGGAAGGAGGGATTGCCGTCGGTGGTGTTGCCGTCGCCGGTGATCGTCGACTCAAGGACTTTAGGAAGCATCTTCCCCTTCGATTTCCCTACCGGTGAGTGGTTGTCCTTGCCTAGATTGAGACCGTTTTCTCTCCTTGGCCGCTCCTCACCAAGAGGGAAAAATTTGAAAATTTCTTAATTGATTTGATATTGATTTCTTTTCGAGGGGTCTCTTTTGAATTTAAATGTGTTATCGTTTAATTGAGTGTCATAGGAACTAAAAACCTAAAAGGAAATACCCTTCCTTTTTGCAGCCGTCCACTGTAGGAGGAAAGAAATTGAGAAATTCTTTATGGAATCGTGTTTCTTCTTGATTGAAATAGGTGACATGGATTGAGAAGGGAATTAGAAATTCCTAGGTTGATTTGTTGACCAAAAGTTCACTTCCACCTCTTTATCTAAGAAGACCTTTTGGCCGATTGTAGTTTGAATTGTTGACTCATGTTGTTGTGTCAATGATCCAATATTGCATTATGTGGGAGGAATTGGACATAAACATTTCAATCTTTGATCTTGTAGTTCAGCAATAAATTTCTACATACTATGCTTCATATAGTATATGAATGATATGATTGCCATGAAGGATATGAACGATGTACAGAAGATACTTGTTAGATGGTTTGATATTCTGATTTTTCTTTCCCATTTCCTTTACTGTTGATACATGATGAGCATAACTTTGGACGCTGAAATCTTGATGCTGAAATTATCTCTTATGTGCAAAAATTAATTAGGGTTGTTGAATTTAATCGTGGTAGGTTGAAATTGTCATTCTGGGTTGAGATTATATTTCCATGCTAGGAATACTTATTGTATGATAGGTATATATATGTTTTATTGGTTAATTGCTTGGTTATACATAATATAGATAGATATATATGTTTCATTGGTTAATTGCTTGGTTATACAGAATATAGATAGATATACATGTTTTATTGGTTAATGAAATGGTAAATTGCCTTGATAAATGGATCTTATGCTTGTGTTAAATAGATGTGGCTTAGCTGTAGAATATATGTATATGTTAATTGGATGGTAAATTACATAGAAGTTAAATCAGAATGCTAGTAGTTAATACCTTGTGTTGTCAAATATATGGGTGAACTTTAATTTGGTTTAAGGAGAAAGAAGTTTAGATGGCAACCTTAAAGTGTAAACTTTATGGTGGCTTATGCAATTGCTTTCGGTCACTGTTATGCATTTACATGTTGTGCTAGTATGAATTGGGGTGTTGCAAATATGTTTAGTTACAGTGTTAGAATACTCCTGTAGCTATATTTTATTGTTAAACATGTACTTGGTATTCATTATGCGTAATGTACTCATGTTTGTGAATGGAATGAGGGTATGGTTGAGTGGATCGGTAGAGGAGGTGTGGACCGGGAAGCTCGTCAGCGAGCCACACTGACGACCGACCCGGAGTGGCTCTGGTTGGAGGGTTTTCCCAACCAATTGGGGTTACCGACGCTAGAGGGCCTACCTAGCTCGGGAACCATGGGCGGGAAGCTCACTAGACATGTTCTAGTGACCGACTCGTATTAATTGAGTTATGTTCTGGATTTATATAAATAAAATATTCAATTTCGAGTTAAGAACTTATTCATTGTACTATGGAAGTATATATCATGCGGTCACTATATTATTATATAACTGTCAACTGTGGACAGTGGTGGGCTCAGGACCGAGCCACTCACTAAGTCTAATGTGGACTTACTTTTGTTTTCTTGTTTCCTTTCAGCACCAGGTCAGGACAAGTAGTAGCACTAAGGTGTTGGAGTAGCGCAGCTGGGAGCGGCAGGTTCAGGACTGATCTCGTGACAAGTCGAAGTTAGAGTTAGGATAGTAGTCAAGTTTAAAGAGAGTCATGTATCGAGACTTATTGTTCTTTATTTCATTTGTGGTTTCTTTATTTTATTTATGGTTTCAAACATTCTTTAAAGTTTGTTTCGGTTGAACATTCATGTTTCTGTGTTTTATTTAACAAAGGATGAAATTATTTTGTTTTTAACCTTTTGTTAGTGGTTGGAGTTGAAATAAAAAGTTTGGTTTATCTCTATGGTTTGTGATTTGAGTTAGGCTTCGGGGTATGCTTGTATACCCTGGCCGGTCACACCATTGTGAAATTGGGGTGTGACACTAATTTTTAAGACTCTCAGAATAAAGCGTCCCTAATTGAAAAAATTGAGACGCTATGAAAAAAATATGTACCTAATTGTTGCTGATGAAATGACACTTTTGAAAGCATCTCAAATAATGGGTTTTTAAAAAAAATTCGACAACGCTAAAAAAAAATTCCTGAATTGTGTCATTAAAAGATTTTTTTCTTGTAGGGGAAGCAAGGGTTTAATTATAAAATTAAGTTATTTGAAGGTTTTTTCATAAAATTTCTTGAGCCAAAACCTATACAAACCTCAAACCTAATTTTATTTAGGGATTTTGACCAAATGGCAGCTCTCGCGGATCCAAGAGTGAGGAGGAGCAAAGGATCAAAGATCGAGGAGGAAGAATTGTAAAAAGGGAGGTTTCGCGAAAAAGGTAGTTTTTTCAACTATTCCTTTTGCTACGAGGAAGATTATGTAAAAGGTCATGTCTATGGGTGAATTATCGTTGTGATTGGTGGAATATCTTGGAATTTTTATCGTGCTTGAAATTTTGATTCGTAGTTTATTTGACGTGTTTTCATGCTTCGTTGGAAAAGTTTGATATCGATTGATCTTGTTGTGTTTCAATTCTAGTGATATTGTGTTTATAGTGCTTTAATATTGTTTGCTCACTGCATCCATGCCTTGCACGATTGTTGCGACAACAGGCGTGTGGCCTGCACTAGATTGTGCTTTTTGTAGAGAGCCATGGTGTTGCAATTTCACATGACACTATTGTACCACAAATAATGCAACAAAAACAAGGTCGCAACGGTATATGTCCTCTGCGATCTCATGATGGTGCTGCCTTGCTATTTTGGTGCGATCGCGTCAAATAGTTGAAAATTCTTTGGCCGGAGTATAAACAAATACATTTTCCACCATAGTTATTATTCTTTGGCCGGAGTATAAAAATCCAAGCACAAAGAATAATAACTCTGGTGGAAGGGCTACATGACAAACACTATATTTTCCTCCAAACACTATATTGTTGTTGATCGTATCTTTCAAGTCAAAGATGGGAAAACTAGCTTACAATTCAATACTTCTAATAATTGTGCGAAATTTTAAGAATTGTGGATACCAAATAAGTGGCTAATGATGGACTACAAGATAAAATTGGTATCAGTGATACATGAACATTCTAAGTCTGGCAAGAAAGAAGCAAATATACTTCGCATACATGCCATTCGAATTATGATGAACCTATATACAGCAGTGGTAAATCAATATCTCAACCAAAGATAATTAGAAGTGGACATGCAAGTTTAGTTGCCAAATCTGATAAATCTCAATAGAAAATCGTGAAAAAGATTTAGTAAAGCAGCATGAGTAATGAACACACATTCTTTTCGATTTTCAAACTCCACAACTAGAAATTTGAATTGTAGAAAATCCATGAATCGGCAGTCAGGACTACAATAATTTAAACTAAGCTTTAGAACCACAAATCCAAAAGAAATAGACATTCACAAGAGAAGCACGAATCAGCTTAGATTCTAGAAAAAAAAAACCTAAAATAAACAAATTAGAAGAACAACTACGAAAGGGGGGAAAGAATGAAGAGGGGAGAGGCAACAAAAAACAAACTTGTTGAGGGTTTAAGGAGGATTTAATTTGAGTGTTCTTGCAGGACAACAGAGAAGAAGAGATTATTTACCTCACATATACCTTTACAAAGCGACACTTTTTGATCCGTTGTTGGGTGGGAGAGAGAGAGAGGGAGAGGCAAATGTGGAGAAGGGAGGGAAGGTTCGACGACTGATCGAGAAGATGATGTGTTCACCGTGAGTAGAGGCGAACACCAACGTCTGATCAAAAAGGAGAGGAGAGATGGATTTCTTCGCGAGGGCAAGAGCGACAGATCTTTGGTTAGGCAGGGAATGGTGTGAAATACGAGTTATTTTGGTCGGCTAAAGGAAAAAATAAGGGAATATGTTTTGGTCGGTTGAAAAAAAAAAGGGGGGGAGACAATAAAAAAATAGTGGTTTCTTAATTTGGTTGGCTAAATTACCAACATATTTTATATCTGTTGATAATTTCATCGGTAATACCAACAAAATAAATATTTCGATAATAAATCCGTGGATGATAGTCTATTTTCTTGTAATGACCCGAATATATATGTTGGCTTGATTTTCTTGTCAATTTTTATATTAATTTCAGTTTACCTTAAACGGGAAAACTCCAAGCCATTTAGCTTTATGGCATTTGGAATAGGGGGGAGGATTTGCATAGGAATGAACCTAGCCAAGGCATTTCAGTTTACCTTCGCGAGACAATCGAAAATCTCTGCATAGTGCAATATAAAAAGATGCTTCACTATCAGATTCATGAAAGCCGCTAGCAATTTTACTAACATATGCATAATTTGTTAGCACTAGTTTGCTCTACACCAATGACAAAGCTTGTCCGTTGGTATAGAGTATGAGTTTCAGCAATAATTGTTGTTTCCATTTGTAGAAGTTACATTCACTAATAAATTTCCTTGCCGTTAGTAATATTGTCCGTTAGTAGATGACATTTATTTTGTAGTGATTATATCAATATAATATTATATATCGTATAATATATTATATTATATTATATTATATTATATTATATATCATATAATATATTATATAATAATTATATTATTATATTATTATATTATTATATTATTAAAATATATTTGTGGAAATGATATTTTCATAAAGTAGATCTCATTACTTGATAATCTATTTATTATAGCAAATATTTCTATGTGAATTTCAACAATCTTGTTATAGCATTACTTGAGCACTATATTCTACATTACCAGTAATTTAAAAAGTGATAATCTATCTGAAAGATAATCTACAATGTCTGGTAATCCTGCAAGGCAATCCACCAAACACCTTCAAAGGCTATTCGAATCCATTAAATTTAATATTTTTGAATACCCAAAATCGAGTTCAATTTACAAGTTTAGTTCAATTGGCTTATGGTTGGGTTTAACTTGGTAAGTCAAAAAAGGTTTTATTAGATTAACTTAGTATTAGATTTATCAAATTGGATGTGCCAATTCAGGATTAAATTCAATTAGATCAAGTTAGTATTATAATTTGGACTAGACTAGTTCTTTGGGTCTGGTTGGACCAGACCCAAATGCGCCCATATTCATGAACCGAACTCAGATCAAGCCAACCGTACCACAACTTAGCCCAGGGGCTCCACCCAATCAAATAAGGACATCAACATCCTTCATTAATTACTAGATATTTAGCAACACTGGGTTCGTCATCTCCGAGATAAACTTCGATCCTTTCTGGGCATATCCCCACGAGACCTTGGGAGACATTATCACCAAAAACAATCCTGACCTGCATCATAAAAAGGATACGATACACATCAGGTATAAATTCGATTGCAATTCAATACGCATCAATTGAGATTCTCTCTCACTTGAGCGTCGGAGTGTCTCTCGAAGTCAACACCGGAGCCGCACTGGAATGAGGAGTGAGGAGACGCCGAGGTCTGCATCATTTCGACTTCTGGCAAGAATATAATTATATTTGATATGGCCAAGATCACGTTAGTTGTGGTTGGCTCCAACCACATTTTTCGCAACTTATGGTTCAATTCACCAAGGCGGATCAAATCGTGTCAACTCAGAATTTAGTTTGTATACATAGACTTTAGTTTGTATACAGAATTTAATGAAAGTCATGCAACATTTACTTAATTATGTTTTGATCACCGTGTCTATTCCTTGTTTTGATTTTTTGTCTTTATTTTTTTGTGACAATGGGGTAGAAATAGATTACCTTGATTATATACGACAGGAAGATATCTAAATGAAAAATTGAGAGGAAGATTCTTATGCCCGAAACCTCTAAAACTTATTTTTGCAAACTTTTGGAATTTTTCTAGAATTTTTTCAATGTCCAATTGTGAACACTACAAGAAATTGGACACATGGAGAGGTCTTTTTATTTCTTTTAAGGACGCTCTTTTGTGTCATCAATTAACTCATTGACCTCATTTACAAGCGTCTCAGATCATTATGTCCCAAAAAATATTCAAGACGCAAAGGCACGCCGTCGGAGATTTCTGATAGAGACGCATTTTAGTTTGCCTCCAATGCAACTCGTGACGCTTTTATGAATGGTGTCGGTCATTTTTGGCGAAAACACTTTTTAGTTGGGCATAGGAGTGAAATCAAGCAGAGGAGTCGAGCCTGAGCTGGGCCTTGGCTCAGCTCGGCTCAATTATATTTTACTCAAAGCTTGAGCCGAGCTGAGCCTTAACTTTTAAATCAAAGCAGATAAGTTTAATTTAATTAAATCAAAAAGCAAAAATATTTATTGGTTCAACTTACTATAACCAACAAGGTTTGCACATTCTACGTGTTTTGAGAGTTATGCATATACATGCATTCATATTTGTAATAAAATGGTCAAGCTCATTTTGAAAAGTTTCTAACGTGCGACTATTGGTGTATCTCATAATAATCAAATGGTTAATTCTTTTTGAGAAGTTACCAATAGACGTGAGCAAAAAAATTAGTTTTTCGGTTAACCGTAAAATCAATCCAAAATCGAATCGGTTTTTTCAGTTTCAGTTTATATTTTTTGGAAAAATCAATTTTCGAATTCGGGTTCGATCCACAATGTAAAAATTCCACCGATTTCGATTAACTGACGGATTCAATATAATTTATTAATTTTCAATGTATATATAATAATTATTTACAAATTATAAAAATTAAAAAATTAACCAAATTATTTATAAATCATAAAAAAATTATTTAAAAAATTAAAAATATATATATTAAAATTTAAAGAAATAATTGATTTTTGCATCACATTATCTTAGCTCAAGTTGTTTCACTTTTTTTTTTCTTTTTTTCAATGAAAATTTGGTATTTGTTTGGATTTTTCTCCACTTATGATTTGTATAATATTACTATGTTTGTAGGTTAATAATTTTTATTGGTTTACCGAATATTATCGGTTAACCGAAATGATGGTTAATCGAAATTAATGGACCGATTTACGATTAATGATTTTAAAAAATTAAAGTTAATGTACCAGACAATAAAATTGCTAATGGAACTGTTAACTGATCTATGATCATCCCTAGTTTCCAATGTAAGACTATTGTTGCATCCCATATAATCAAATTGGGACGCTATGAAAAAATGTGTCCCTAATTTTTGAAACACTCATAATAAAACATCCTTGATTGGGAAAATTGAGATGCCACATAAAAAATGTGTCCCTAATTTTGAGACGCACATAATAAAGTGTCCATAATTGAAAAAATTAAGACACTACTAAAAACTGCATCCCTAATTTTTAAGACGTTCAAAATAAAGCGTTCCTAATTGAAAAAATTGAGACGCTATGAAAAAATATGTACCTAATTGTAGTTGAGAAAATGATACTTTTGAAAGCATCTCAAATAATGGGTTTTTAAAAATTCGACAACGCTAATAAAAGTTTTCCTGAATTGTGTCGTTAAAAGATTTTTTTCTTGTAGGGGAATCAATGGTTTAATTATAAAATTAAGTTATTTGATAGTTTTTCTATAAAATTGCTTGAGCCAAAACCTATACAAACCTTAAACCTAATTTTATTTAGGGATTTTGACCGAATGGCGGCTCTCGTGGATGCAAGAGTGAGGAGGAGGGAAGGATCAAAGATCGAGGAGGAAGAATTGTAAAAAGAGAGGTTTCGCGAAAAAGGTATAATTTTCAACCATTCCTTTTGCTATGAGGAAGATTATGTAAGAGGTCATGTCTATGGGTGAATTATCGTTATGATTGGTGGAATATCTTGGAATTTTTATGGTGCTTGAAATTTTGATTCGTAGTCTATTTGACGTGTTTTCATGCTTCGTTGGAAAAGTTTGATATCGATTGATCTAGTTGTGTTTCGATTCTAGTGATATTGTGTTTATAGTGCTTTAATATTGTTTGCTGACTGCATCCATGCCTTGCACGGTTGTTGCGACAGCAAGCGTGTGGCCTGCGCTAGATTGCGCTTTGTCTAGAGAGCCATGGTGTTGCAATTTCACATGACACTATTGTACCACAAATAATGCAACAAAAACAAGGTTGCAATGGTATAGGTCCTCTGCAATCTCGTAATGGTGTTGCCTTGCTATTTTGGTGCGATCGCATTGAATAGTTGGCTACCATGGAGCTTGGGGCACCTACACGAAATTACAAGTTGGCATAAAACTTGGGGGCAGCAACAAGGATATGTGTCCAACCACCGCCATTCTGGGCCTGGTTGCACCGCATAACTTGTCGGCCAAATTCGATGAAGCGGAGAAGGGGCGGCGATGGTTCAACAAGGAGAAGTGGGTGAGGAGAAGCTTTGAAAGAGCTTTTAATATTTAATTATATATTTCATTTAGGAGAGTTGATATAATTAAGAGTGAGCTCATTTTTTAAATTGATGATTTGTGTTATTGGACTTTATTGTAAATATAAAAGTTTTGGGATCATTTTCACAAAAGTCACTCTAGGAAAGGGGATGAGGGTTAAGGTTGTTAATTAGGTCAACCCGACCCAATGAACCCGAGAACCCGACCCGACTCGTCCTATTTGGGTTGGGTCGGGTCGGGTACAATTTGACTAAATTCGACCATAATCGGGTCAGGTCTCGAATTTTAGAATTTGAAACCCGATGACCCGAGACCCGACCCGATGACCTGATTATTTTTTAATTATTTTAAAAATATTTATATTAAACAAATATTTATATTTAATTTATATTTAATTTTAAAAAAAAAATTGTTAAAAACTTATATTTTACCTAAACGGGTAAACTCGACCCGATCCGAACTGGGTCGCTCGGGTTTGAGAGGTGAAAAATTTTCAATCCGATCCGATCCGACCCGATTACACTTGATTGGATTGGATCGATTTTTTTCCTAAATTCGACCCGATCTTACTTGTGAATACCCCTAATGAGGGTGACACGAGGAAGAGCGGGTTGAGGCAAATGCTTTTCATGGCACATTTTGCCGCACACGTCATGGTAAAATTGTGGAATTTGGCATAGTTCATTTTCGAGTGCAACTTCTATGGGCAGCCTGCCCATAGAAAACTTATGAACGAATGGATATGGGCTTTAAGCGACTGAATATGGATGAAAAGAGAATGGATATGTTCAGCGACTGAATATGAATAGAAAGTGATCCATTCCTTTTCTATCCATGTTCGATCGCTTGAAGCCTATATCCACTCAGTCCATAAAAAAATGAAGAAAAACCAAATAAAAAAAAAGAAATCATGAGTATATTGGATAAAATTTAACCTTTCAAAAGGGTACATCCAACGAAATTGGACCGATCCACATAGTCGTGCTTCTCGTCCCAAGTGAGTAGGCAAATGATTCATTATGACAAAAAATGAAGGTGGGAAAAACCTTTCAAACAAGCATAATATTTCTACGACTTCATCCTCTAGCTTTAACAACTTATCCTTATCTATCACACGTTGGCATAGCTTGTTGAAGAAAAAATATAACCTCATAATTGCATTCCTTGGACCTTTGGGAAGCAACCCTCTTAATGCAACGGGTAACAACTGTTGCATTAGAATATGACAATCATGCGACTTCAATCTTGAAATTTTACAATCTTCTACAGATATACAATTAGCAACATTTGAGCTATAACCATTAGGCGCCTTCAAATCATGTAGGACTTTGCAAAAAAAAAATTTCTCAAGCCTAGGTAATGTATGAGGTGCTGGAGGAAGGTATGTTCTAGTCCCTCGTGGTTCAGGATACAAGTCTGGTCTAATGCTCATTTCTTCCAAATCTTTCCGTGCATTCAATCCATCCTTGGATTTGCCATCTATATCTAAAAGTGTACCGATGATGTTTTCACATAAATTCTTTTCAATGTGCATTACGTCCAAATTGTGACGTAATGGCAATGCCTATAAGAAAATATAATAAAAGTTATGTTACTATTATGAACATAAGTTCGAAATCTAAAATAAAATAGATTGTGTGTAATATTATTACCTTCCAATATGGTGATAAAAAAAGATTGATCTTTTTTTTCACATATTCACTCCTCCTTAACCATTCTTCCATTTTCTCTGCTTTCTCTTTCCCCACTCATTGGGAAAATCTTTTAGGTTTTCTAGTATGTTGCTTCCACTTTTGATTCTAGGATTCCTTCCTTTCTCTTCATGTCCATCAAACCAAACTCTCTTTTTTCGGAATGAATGAGATGGCGGACGAAAACGCCTATGGTCCATATATGCAAATTTCTTACTATGTTTTAACCAATGCGAATGAGTATGCTCTCCACATATTGGACATGCTTTTTCACCCTTGGTAGTACATCCGGCAAGATTACCATATGCTAGAAAATAATTGATTATCCATAACAGAATAGCTTTCAATTTAAAGGATGATTTAGTAAATGAGTCATACACATTCATGCCCTCATTCCAGAGATATTGAAAATCATCTATAAGAGATTGTAGATATATGTCAATGTCATTTCCAAGTTATTTAGGACCTGGAATCAACAATGTCAAGAGAATATTTTCTTTTTTCATGCATAACCATGGAGGCAAGTTATATATAACTAACATAACTGGCCAGTAACTATATTTGGAGCTATGAATGTTAAAATGATTAAATCCATCAGTAGCAAGTCCAAGCCTTAAATTGCGTGGATCCATGGAAAAATCATGCCACTTTTTATCAATTAGCTCCCAAGACAATGAATCCATAGGATGACGCATCTTTCCATTAGTACTTTTATTAGTAGAATGCCAAACTAGTGCTTCAGCCATATTTGGTGATCTGAACATCCTATTAAACCTTATTTGAATAGAAAAGTATCTAATACTTTCGCACGTATACCAATACGAACCTCTTTTGTTCTTTCATCCAGTTTCCATCTTGAAGAACCACATGTAGGACAATTCTCTAATGATTCTTTCTCCTTTCTAAACAAACAACAATCATTGACACATGCATGAATTTTTTCACAACCTAAATCAAATTTTTTTATCATTTTTTTCACCTCATTAATGGACTTGATAAGTACATTGTCCATGGGTAACATATCATGTAAAATTTCTAAAAGTTCATCGAAGCCTTTGTTGACCATTGATTCGTAGTTTTAACCTTGTATAATGCTACAACAGATGACAATTTTATGTACTTTGTACAACCAGCATACAAAGGAGTTTGAGCATCCTCTAATTCTCTATCAAACTCCTTATTATTTGTTTTACTAAGAGGCTCCATATAATTTTTATCACTCAGATTTGCAGCCCTATATAAGTTATATGTGTTAGAGAACTTCATATCTTCAATATTATCACTATCAATTAGTTCTTCATGATGAAACCACTTTGTATATGTAGGATCCATTCCTCTTATGATTAGATGCTCATGAACAGTTTCTAAACTATGATGCCTTAAGTTTTTACAGTTTTTACAATTTTTACAAGGACACAAAATTACTCCTAAATTCTCTGTAATTGTATCAGCCATTGTAATAAACTTTCATGCTTCTTGAACATATTCCTCTGGTGCTCTACCAATTTAAACAAAATAAATAAACTCAGATAACTATCTAAGATGGACCCAGCTTTTGTCCATCTTTTCTATTTTAAATCAAAGTACCAAATATACTTTCTCAGTTGGTAATTCAAATACCTATGTGGTAGAAATTTTTTTTACCAATATTTGATATGAATAGGAAGTGCTCTGTAATAAATGAACATATTCCTGAAACATTATTAAAAAAAAAATTGAAGTGCTATGTAATAGGAAGGATACAGATATAATAAGGAAACAATAAGCAAGATATTTCTGAAACAATAAGCAAACCAAATGAACATATTCTTGAAACAATAAGCAAACTTGAAGAAAAAGTTCTCAAATGTACAAGATACAAACTTATTCGAAGCAAAAAAATAAGTATACAAGCATCGGTATCATCGGCATCTCAAAAGAAGGAAACCAAAATCAAACAGAGGGCAAGAAAAATAAACCCTAGAATGCACACTACAACATCACGATTGAAACCGGAAGCAAGGAGAAACTAGCTAGGGCACGAGAAAATGAATCGAACCTTCTAGGTCCACCCAACGGCGCGGAAGAGAAGGAGAGAGGAGGACTGTCGGCGAGCGGGAGAGACGAGGCGTAGGTGGACTCTCATCGGCGGCAATCCGGGTGAGGTTTTGTCGCCGGAGGAGAAGGGGGTGCGGGCTAGCTGAGGTTTTTTCAAGTGAGGGAAAAATAAAAGTGATCGAGCGCGGGGCTTCTATTGTTGATGAAAAAAAAGGAGGGAGTCAGGTGCCGCACGAATTTAGGTATATTTATTATAGCGTTTTGTAGTAGTGATTGTTCTAGCGAAAGTCGAAAGTCGAAGACCCTAAATGTAGTAGTGATTGTTCTAGCGAAAGTCGAAGGGGAGAATAATTTATTAACGAGTCTTCCCCCTTGCCAATTACAGGGGCACCACCCTTTCTCTCCTCCGGTCAAGTAGGGAAGATCGTCTCATCCAGCATGGAGGATGTCATGCATGCATCAAGGAAACTTCCTATCAACACACCTGGGGGAATTGAGGTAAAAACAACCTTACAAATTCCCCTACACTACATATATAACACGAGACCAAAGATCCCTCCAAGTCCCTTTTCAGCAATTCCTTGCAGGAAAAAGGCTCCGAAGGACATCGCCTATTCAAGAAATCTATAATGCATTTATCCTAGGCCGAAATGACCTTTTCCTCTATGTGGATAATAGGCGTAGGGCCCTCTATCCAGGACAGTGGAAACATCTCCGTCTAAGAATCCTGATTCAAGTAAAACGAACAAAGTGCGGTTTCGACTTCACCTTGAAGAAGTACTCCTTCAAGTTCTTATGAGAACTCCTAAATAAATTGAAAAGCTTCCTCCCAGGAACGCCATTGAAAGACACCAACACACCCCTCTGGGATCCCATCTGAAAGAACGACAAAAATACATAGACTCGGATCAACTCCGAGGCACTTCATCAAAATCTCGAAAGGGCGGACAAATGCCCAATTGTTTGGGTGCAGTTGCGGTGGAGCAATATTTGCTTGATTCAGCCCCCCGTGTTCGAAATTTGTGAAGGGCAGCCAGACTCCGAGCTCATCAAACAATGTCTGATACATAAAGATAGACTCGAGCGCCCCCTTGTGAAAAACTCTATCCAATGAATAACAAGGAAGACAATCATAAGACTCATCGTCATCCCAACGGGACATCTTCACACTATCCCGAAAAGCTTGAATACGACTCAGGGTGGTCATCACTGAGCCTTGGTTGTTGTATCTTGTGATGGACCTAAAAATAGAAGCGGCAAAAATGGGCACAACACAATAGCATGGCACGAGCACGACATAATAATTGCAGGCCGAGCCAAAAAATTCAACCTGATAAGCTTATTGGGCTGGGCCGGCTCGACACGATAACATTGCGGGCCGACGCAGGCTGGCTCTTATCATGCCGGGCTAGCCCATTTGGCCCGCTAAGTATTAATAAAATCATTTGGTTTAATGTTAAGTACTTATGCAAATCATGGCGTTTGATGTTAAGTACTGATATTTGGTTTAGTTCGGTTTGATGTTAAGTATTGATGTTTGGTTTGGCTTAGTTTGATGTTAAGTACTGATGTTAAGTAGAATTCTGTAAAAATATATATAATTTTGTAAAATTATGCGGGCTCGCAGGCTATGCCGGGCAGCTTGCAAAATATTGTGAATCGTGCTAGGCCGCCAATTTCTGGCCTACGGAGTTAGTGGGTTGAGCCGGCCCGTTTTGCCACCCCTACCTAAGAATAAGGATCAGAAGTCCTCCCCGGTGGCCCTACCTCTGGCCTAATCCTGACACCCCTTCTCACCATTAGCCCGATAGAGATCACAAAGGCCCTAACAAACGGAGACAAGTTAGTATAAGCCTGCCAACCTAGGGCCAATCTTGACAGCACAAAAACTAAAGTACAAAATAAGAGAGTTATCAGAGAATATGCAATGACATATGGGGAAAATATTCAACGACGGCGTCGTCGGCAAAGACTTTTGGATGACAAACACCAAGAAGCACGAGAAAAGTTCAAAACGAAGGAAGGATGAGTCACTTTATAGGCCAAGGGAGCAGCCTCCCCATCGAACGACCGATAATTACACTATGATCAAATCTTAGCCGACCAACTCAATAGCAACGGTTCCCTAGAACCCTCTCAAGACATGAATGGACAGTCTCCCTATCATGATTACTATTTGAATGAAGGAGTCTCCCTGTCATGATTACTATTTGAATGAAGCTTAATTCCAAAAGGGTAGACACCAGTCAAAAGCTACCACCACGTAGGGGGAAATCCTCACCACTACGTAGCTGCAAAACTGGGAACATAAATCGAAGGAGCACAAAGTGACACAACAATGATACGCCGACCCGATTTGTCTCGGTTGAATAAAGACAACGATGGGTACACGCCTTCCACAATCCGCTCAAAGTCAGAACTCGACGTTCGTAGCATAACTGCACTCAACCCGGCACCCAGGACAAGTTGGTAAGAAGCTAATGTACACCCAGAATCCATCCAACGTCTATGAATCCTACCAAGATCAGTAGCTGACATACTACTTAGAGCTCGACACGATGTCACTGGACTCCGACCAAGCTCGGGGGCTGTGGACTGGACTAGCACTTTGGGCCCGACCGAATTAGGCCCTGAAGCGCTCACACTCATGAACCAAATTTAAGACAAGCCAAACGGCTTAGCCCGAGGGATCCACCTGGCCATACAAGGACATTCACGTTCTCATTAATTACGAGAGATTTGTCATTACGAGCCCGATATCTCTGGGATCGGCATTGACCCATTGAGAGCAACATCCCCGCGGAATTACCGTGCGGTATCATCGCTAATCATCCCTCATCCTGCACTATATACAGATGCCACACTCCTCAAATACCCTAGATTCTAATTTCCATTACACCCACCTCGAACATACCGTGACTACGAGACGCATCGGACCGGACCGCATCGCTCTGACATAGGCAGGAACAATGGTTTTCCTAAGTTTTCTCCTCTTTTAACCTATATTTTCTTCTCCTTTTGGCATCAATCAAAAGGTATAAGAAAAGTCAACCAAGAGTCAAAGTTGAGTCTTGAAAACATTTTTCACGAAATCAAAGTCAACAAACTCAAGGGAAGAGAACACAACATCGCATATGAGACTAAGTAATATATGATATCAAGGAATGATACACAAAATCCAAACTAGAAATCATGTACTAACTCAAGTATCGATCAAAGAGGCAAATATCAATTTTAGAAATGATTTTTCTCAACAAATAATTAGAAAGATACAAAAAATAGAATCGTAACATCATACTTGAAGTCTTATTCGGTTGAATATTTGACGAAAATTTAAAGTATGGAAAAATGAATTATTTTGAGGAAACGATACTTCAAAGTTTCGAAATTCAATTTCAAGAATCTATATCAAATCATATTCTTATAGAAAGTTTTTTAAAATTTTACAACAGAAATTAGATTTTTCATTGAAAGTAATGTTTCAATAGAAGCATGGAAATCATAATTTAACGGACATAGAGAACGGTAGAATAGTTGTCTTGTATATATTGAGTTGTAAAAATCCAAGGCCGAAGTATAAACAAATCTAAGCCGAAAGAATAATAACTCTGGTGGAAGGGCTACATGACAAATACTATATTGTAGTTGATCGTATCTTTCAAGTCAAAGATGGAAAAACTAGCTTACAATTCAATACTTCTAATAGTTGTGAGAAACTTTAAGAATTGTGGATACTAAATAAGTGGCTAATGGTGGATTGCAAGATAAAATTGGTATCAGTGATACATGAACATTCTAAGTCTAGCAAGAAAGAAAGCAAATATACTTCGCATACATGCCATTCAAATTATGATGAACCTATGTACAGCAGTGGTAAATCAATATCTCGGCCAAAGATAATTAGAAGTGGGCATGCAAGTTTAGTTGCCAAATCTGATAAATCTCAACAAAAAATCGTGAAAAAGATTTAGTAAAGCGGCATGAGTAATGAACACACATTCTTTTCTGTTGGTCCAACATTTTCAACATTGGTCACCATCTAGATTTTGATGATAATAAACTTATTCTAATGAGTTTATCAAGTGTTTGACCTCAGATTGAGCGATCGATGCGCACCCGAAGTTCATTGGAAAGTTACGGAAAAATCGCGAGATTCAACTATCGATGGCTACGGAGGCAATCGAGTCGGAAGTTAGGTCTAGAACTTTAAAATGATTGTAAAATTCTTCTAAGGCATTAAGTCAACCTATTTATAATGTTATCCAAGCCAAAACTCATTTTTGGGTGGACTCGGGTGAACTCGGGTGGATTCGATCAAAATCGCGAGTTTAAGACTGAGTTCACGAGTCCACTATTGCAGCTACATCAGGCTTAATTTGACCCAAAGACAGCCCCAATCACATGGTCAAACAACTTAAATTGCGAGTCAAACAAGTGTTATTTGACTATTTCCTCATTTCCTCTCACGGTCAGCCCTGTGCCCTAGCCTTCTCACATCATCTCTTTGACTCTTCTCATAGTCACGGGCGGCTCCTCTGAAACCTCCATCTCCACTCCAGCTTCTCACAGTCATCGGCGGCTCCTCTGAAACCTCCATCTCCACTCCAGCTTCTTACAGTCACCGGCGGCTCCTCTTCACCTACACCTTCTCGAGTCTTGACCGCCTTCTTCTCCAGCAGCACTCACCAGCCGATGGCTCCTCTGGTTAGAGCTTCCACCTACGCCTTCTTCTCGATCGTCTACACCTCCGACTGCCTCTGAGTCTCCGATCGCCAACTTCGCCTTGCTCTGCTAGTGAAGAGAAGAAGTTGTTCCCCACTGCCATCGACTGCGACTGGTACACCGCCTACACCTCCGACTGCCTCCGAGTCTCCAACTGCTGGCTTCTTCTCCGCCAGTGAAGAGAAAGAAGAAAGGTGTTCCACTTCCACTGTAACCAGTAAGTTGATTTGATGAATGATGAATGATGAATCGATGATTGCCTTCCTCTGTTGCTCATGTTTGGAACTTTGGAGCTCATGTTGAATCGATGAATAGCTCTATTGCTCTGTGTTAATTTAGTTTTGATGCAACTGAAATTTATCAGTTTTGATGATCGAATCAATTTTATCCCTTTACTAATTAAGTTTGAATCAAGTAATCATGTTTGCTTCAAGTCAATGTAGTTGCTTGATTATTACTATTTGCTTCAAGTCAATGTAGTCTGAATTTTATCACTTTACTATTTGATTATTACTTATTGTTACATTAGTGTGAATCATGTAGCATAATATTTTTCAAAAATATTTTTTTAATATCAAGTAAACTCTTACGAGTTTACGAAGGCTCCACGAGTTTACGTAAACTCTCGAGTTTAACAACCTTGACGCCAATGGGCAAAAAAATATCTATTGAGTTCCATAACCGAGTGAGGGGTTATAAATATCCCTCATAAACCTCCTCCCCAGGTGTAGAGAACTTCATTGAGTCCATCCTTAGATATTACAAGCCTAAAGGAGTTGATCTAAAGTCCTAATCTCCATTTCCATACTCACAATCCCTTCACACTTCATCAAGCTTGGTCTTCATCGAGAAATCCATACTCAAAGCTTTGAAATGCTTGGAGGAGACGCGTTGGAGCTTCATCAAGTATTGTTTTACATTTAAACTCCATTTATATTGTTTTCATCTTGCTTTATATCGATTTTAAGGGTAGCTTGCAAGGTGTGCGTGTAAACACCCTGGTGTCTTGTAGATTGTTGTTTTTACTAGAGAATAGGTGTTGAGGCTCGCCTCTAGGGTTGAGGGATAAGTCCTCATTTTATTCTTAGAAATCAATCTATAAAGTGTTAAGGTTAGAAACCTTTGGTGATGAGCCAAGGTAGTGGAGTAGGCGGTGTTGGCCGAACCAGTATATATTTCGTGTTTGCATTGCTATCTTGATTGCTCAATTTGATTCTCGTTTGTGCTTGATATAATTATGATTGCATCTAGTCGCACTAAGAATCAAGAAACTTGAATCGGACAGTTGAGTTGATTAAAACCGGAAAAGAATTCGATTAATCATAAAACTACATACACACTATTCAACCTCATCCCCCCTTTCTAGTGTGGACATTCATCCAACATTTTCGATTTCCAAGCTCCACAACTAGAAATTTGAATTGTAGAAAATCCATGAATCGGCGGTCATGACTACAATAATTTAAACTAAGCTTTAGAACCACAAATCCAAAAGAAATACACATTCACAAGAGAAGCACGAATTAGGTTAGATTCTAGAAAGAAAAAAAAATCCTAAAATAAACAAATCAGAAGAACAACTACTAAAGGGGAAAGAATGAAGAGGGGAGAGGCAAGAAAAACAAACTTGTTGAGGGTTTAAGGATGATTTAATTTGAGTGTTCTTGCAGGACAATAGAGAAGAAGAGATTATTTACCTCATTTATACCTTTACAAAGTGACACTTTTTACCTTTACAAAGTGACACTTTTTGATCCGCTGTTGGGTGGGAGAGAGAGGGAGAGGCAAACGTGGAGAAGGGGGGGCAAGGTTCGATGACTGACCAAGAAGATGATGGGTTCACTGTGAGCAGAGGCGAACACCGACGGATGATCAAAAAGGGGAGGAGAGATGGATTTCCTCATGAGGGCAGGAGGGATGGGTTTTTGGTCGGGCAGGGAAGGGCACGAAATACGAGTTATTTTGGTCGGCTAATGAAAAAAATAAAGGAATATATTTTGGTCGGCTGAAAAACAAGGGGAAAAGAAGAAAAACAATTGTTTCTTAATTTGGTTGGCTAAATTACCAACATATTTTATATATGTTGATAATTTCATCTGTAATACTAACAAAATAAATCCAGCGATAATAAATTCGTCGATGATAGTCTATTTTCTTGTAATGACCCGAATATATATATGTTGGCTTGATTTTCTTGTCATTTTTTATATTAATTTAAGTTTACATTAAACATGAAAACTCCTAGCCATATAGCTTTATGGCATTTGGAATAGGAGGGAGGATTTGCATGGGAATGAACCTAGCCAAGGCATTTCAGTATCTTAGCGGGATCGTCGAAAATCTCTGCATAGTGCAACATAAAAGGGGTTGAACTGATAAGTCGTCATACATCCCAACTTCTAATTGAGACCTTTGTTGTAATGTGTAAGAAAAAAAGGGCAGATTAATTTTTGTTGGCAAGGAATAGTGGATTTTGTTTGCGGGTTAAGAAAAAAAGGCATATTAATTTTAGTAATGGCTCATAAAATTCGTTAGTACAAAAGATGCTTCATTAACAGATTCATGAAATCCGCTAGCAACTTTACTAGCGGATGCATAATCTATTAGCACTAGTTTGCTCTACACCAACGACAAAGCTTGTCCGTTGGTATAGGGTATGACTTTCAACAATGATTGTTCTTTCCGTTTGTAGAAGTTGCATTCACTAACAATTTTTTTTTTGTAATATTGTCCGTTAGTAGATGACATTTATTTTGTAGTGATTATATAAATATAATATTATTATCATATAATATATTATTATATTATTATTATATTATTAAAATATATTTGTGGAAATAATATTTTCATAAAGTAGATCTCATTATTTGGTAATCTATTTATTATAACAAATATTTCTACATGAATTTCAGCAATCTTATTATAGCATTACTTGTGCACTATATTCTACATTACCAGTAATTTAAAAGTGGCAATCTATTTGAAAGATAATCTAGATTGCTTGATAATCCTGTAAGGCAATCCAACGAACGCCTTCAAAGGCTATTCTAATCCATTAAATTTAATATTTTTGAATACCCAAAATTGAGTTCAATTTACAAGTTTAGTTCAATTGGCTTATGGTTGGGTTTAACTTGTTAAGTCAAATAAGGTTTTATAAGATTAACTTAGTATTAGATTTATCAAATTGGATTGTGCCAATTCAGGATTAAATTCAATTAGATTGAGTTAATATTATAATTTGGACTAGACTAGTTCTTTGAGTCTAGTTGGACCAGATCCAAATGTGCCCATACTCATGAACCAGACTCAGATCGAGCTAACCACAACTTAGCCCGGGGACTCCACCCGACTAAACAAGGATATGAACATCCTTCATTAATTACTGAGTATTTAGCAACACTGAGTTCATCATCTTCGGGATAAACTTAATTCGATCGTTTCTGGGCATATCCCATGAGATCTTGGGAGACATTATCGCTAAAAACATCCCTAACCCGCCTCATAAAAAACGACATGACACACATTAGGTATAAACTCGATTTCAATTCCATACGCATCAATTGAGATAATCTCTCACTTGAGCGTCGGAGTGTCTTTCGAAGTCAACACTGGAGCCACATTGGAATGAGGAGTGAGGAGACCCGGAGGCCTGCATCATTTTGACTTCAGGCAAGAGCATAATTATATTATATTCGATATGGCCAAGATCATGTTAGTTGTGGTTGGCTCCAACAACATTTTCTCAACTTATGGTTCAATTCGCTTAGACTTTAGTTTGTATACATAGAATTTAATGAAAGTCATGCAACATTTACTTAATTATGTGTTGATCACTGCGCCTAATCCTTGTTTTTATTTATTTTATTTTTTTATGACAATGGGGTAGAAATAGATTACCTTGATTATATACGAGAGGAAGATATCTGAATGAAAAAATGAGAGGAAGATTCTTATGCCCGAAACCTCAAAAACTTAGATATTGGACACACCGGGACGTCTTTTTTTCTTCTTCTTATGGACGCTCTTTTGTGTCGCCAATTAACTTACCGACACCATTTACAAGTGTCTCAGATCATTATGTCCCAAAAAATATTCGAGATGCAAATTAAGGTCCACCGTCGGTGATTTTCTGATAGAGACACATTTTAGTTTGCCTCCAATGCAACTCATGACGCTTTTATGAATGGTGTCGATGATTTTTGGCCAAAATACTTTTTAGTTGGGCATATGGGTGAAATCAAACAGAGGAGTCGAGCTTGAGCTGGGCCTTGGCACAGCTCAGCTCAATTATATTTTATTCAATAAATCAAAAAGCAAAAATATTTATTGGTTCAACTTATTATAATTAACCAGGTTTGCACATTCTACGTGTTTTGAGTTATGCATATACAACATTAATGTTTATAATAAAATGGTCAAGCCCATTTTGAGAAATTTCTAACGTGGGACTATTGGTGTATCTCATATAGCCCATTTTTTGGTGTATCTCATCAAAAATTTTAAAAAAAAAATTTAAAACATTAAAATGTTAAATATTAAAAATTAAAAATTAAAAATTAAAAAAATTAAAAAAATTAAAAAATTAAAAAATTATTAATTTTTGCATCACATTATCTTAGGATTTCACTTTTTTTTCCAATGGAAATTTGGTATTTGTTTAGATTTTTCTCCATTTATGATTTGTATAATGTTACTATGTTTGTAGGCTAATAATTTTTACTGATTAATCAAAAATTACCGGTTAACCGAACCAAAAAATCAAAACTGAAATGACGGTTAATCGAAGTTAATGGACCGATTTACGTTTAATAATTTTGAAAAATTAAAATTAATGAACCGGTAAACCGATCCATTCTCACCCTTAGTTTCCAATGTGAGATTATTGTTGCATCCCATATAACCAAATTGAGAGGCTATGAAAAAATGTGTCCCTAATTTTTAAGACACTCATAATAAGCTATCATTGATTGGGAAAATTGAGACGCCACATAAAAATATGTCCCTAATTTTTGAGACACACATAATAAAGTGTCCATAATTGGAAAAATTGAGACACTACGAAAAAACTGCATCCCTAATTTTTAAGACGCTCAGAATAAAGCGTCCCTAATTGAAAAAATTGAGACGCTATGAAAAAATATGTACCTAATTGTTGCTGATGAAATGACACTTTTGAAAGCATCTCAAATAATGGTTTTTTAAAAAAAATTCGACAACGCTAAAAAAAAATTCCTGCATTGTGTCGTTAAAAGATTTTTTTCTTGTAGGGGAAGCAAGGGTTTAATTATAAAATTAAGTTATTTGAAGGTTTTTTCATAAAATTTCTTGAGCCAAAACCTATACAAACCTCAAACCTAATTTTATTTAGGGATTTTGACCAAATGGCGGCTCTCGCGGATCCAAGAGTGAGGAGGAGCAAAGGATCAAAGATCGAGGAGGAAGAATTGTAAAAAGGGAGGTTTCGCGAAAAAGGTAGTTTTTTCAACTATTCCTTTTGCTACGAGGAAGATTATGTAAAAGGTCATGTCTATGGGTGAATTATCGTTGTGATTGGTGGAATATCTTGGAATTTTTATCGTGCTTGAAATTTTGATTCGTAGTTTATTTGACGTGTTTTCATGCTTCGTTGGAAAAGTTTGATATCGATTGATCTTGTTGTGTTTCAATTCTAGTGATATTGTGTTTATAGTGCTTTAATATTGTTTCCGCACTGCATCCATGCCTTGCACGATTGTTGCGACAACAGGCGTGTGGCCTGCACTAGATTGTGCTTTTTGTAGAGAGCCATGGTGTTGCAATTTCACATGACACTATTGTACCACAAATAATGCAACAAAAACAAGGTCGCAACGGTATATGTCCTCTGCGATCTCATGATGGTGCTGCCTTGCTATTTTGGTGCGATCGCGTCAAATAGTTGAAAATTCTTTGGCCGGAGTATAAACAAATACATTTTCCACCATAGTTATTATTCTTTGGCCGGAGTATAAAAATCCAAGCACAAAGAATAATAACTCTGGTGGAAGGGCTACATGACAAACACTATATTTTCCTCCAAACACTATATTGTTGTTGATCGTATCTTTCAAGTCAAAGATGGGAAAACTAGCTTACAATTCAATACTTCTAATAATTGTGCGAAATTTTAAGAATTGTGGATACCAAATAAGTGGCTAATGATGGACTACAAGATAAAATTGGTATCAGTGATACATGAACATTCTAAGTCTGGCAAGAAAGAAGCAAATATACTTCGCATACATGCCATTCGAATTATGATGAACCTATATACAGCAGTGGTAAATCAATATCTCAACCAAAGATAATTAGAAGTGGACATGCAAGTTTAGTTGCCAAATCTGATAAATCTCAATAGAAAATCGTGAAAAAGATTTAGTAAAGCAGCATGAGTAATGAACACACATTCTTTTCGATTTTCAAACTCCACAACTAGATATTTGAATTGTAGAAAATCCATGAATCGGCAGTCAGGACTACAATAATTTAAACTAAGCTTTAGAATCACAAATCCAAAAGAAATAGACATTCACAAGAGAAGCACGAATCAGCTTAGATTCTAGAAGAAAAAAAACCTAAAATAAACAAATTAGAACAACTACGAAAGGGGGGAAAGAATGAAGAGGGGAGAGGCAACAAAAAACAAACTTGTTGAGGGTTTAAGGAGGATTTAATTTGAGTGTTCTTGCATGACAACAGAGAAGAAGAGATTATTTACCTCACATATACCTTTACAAAGCGACACTTTTTGATCCGTTGTTGGGTGGGAGAGAGAGAGAGGGAGAGGCAAACGTGGAGAAGGGAGGGAAGGTTCGACGACTGATCGAGAAGATGATGTGTTCACCGTGAGTAGAGGCGAACACCAACGTCTGATCAAAAAGGAGAGGAGAGATGGATTTCTTCGCGAGGGCAAGAGCGACAGATCTTTGGTTAGGCAGGGAATGGTGTGAAATACGAGTTATTTTGGTCGGCTAAAGGAAAAAATAAGGGAATATGTTTTGGTCGGTTGAAAAAAAAAGGGGGGGAGACAATAAAAAAATAGTGGTTTCTTAATTTGGTTGGCTAAATTACCAACATATTTTATATCTGTTGATAATTTCATCGGTAATACCAACAAAATAAATATGTCGATAATAAATCCGTGGATGATAGTCTATTTTCTTGTAATGACCCGAATATATATGTTGGCTTGATTTTCTTGTCAATTTTTATATTAATTTCAGTTTACCTTAAACGGGAAAACTCCAAGCCATTTAGCTTTATGGCATTTGGAATAGGGGGGAGGATTTGCATAGGAATGAACCTAGCCAAGGCATTTCAGTTTACCTTCGTGAGACAATCGAAAATCTCTGCATAGTGCAATATAAAAAGATGCTTCACTATTAGATTCATGAAAGCCGCTAGCAATTTTACTAACATATGCATAATTTGTTAGCACTAGTTTGCTCTACACCAATGACAAAGCTTGTCCGTTGGTATAGAGTATGAGTTTCAGCAATAATTGTTGTTTCCATTTGTAGAAGTTGCATTCACTAATAAATTTCCTTGCCGTTAGTAATATTGTCTGTTAGTAGATGACATTTATTTTGTAGTGATTATATCAATATAATATTATATATCGTATAATATATTATATTATATTATATTATATTATATTATATTATATTATATATCATATAATATATTATATAATAATTATATTATTATATTATTATATTATTATATTATTAAAATATATTTGTGGAAATGATATTTTCATAAAGTAGATCTCATTACTTGATAATCTATTTATTATAGCAAATATTTCTATGTGAATTTCAACAATCTTGTTATAGCATTACTTGAGCACTATATTCTACATTACCAGTAATTTAAAAAGTGATAATCTATCTGAAAGATAATCTAGAATGTCTGATAATCCTGCAAGGCAATCCACCAAACACCTTCAAAGGCTATTCGAATCCATTAAATTTAATATTTTTGAATACCCAAAATCGAGTTCAATTTACAAGTTTAGTTCAATTGGCTTATGGTTGGGTTTAACTTGGTAAGTCAAAAAAGGTTTTATTAGATTAACTTAGTATTAGATTTATCAAATTGGATGTGCCAATTCAGGATTAAATTCAATTAGATCAAGTTAGTATTATAATTTGGACTAGACTAGTTCTTTGGGTCTGGTCGGACCAGACCCAAATGAGCCCATATTCATGAATCGGACTCAGATCAAGCCAATTGTACCACAACTTAGCCCAGGGGCTCCACCCAATCAAATAAGGACATCAATATCCTTCATTAATTACTAGATATTTAGCAACACTGGGTTCGTCATCTCCGAGATAAACTTCGATCCTTTCTGGGCATATCCCCACGAGACCTTGGGAGACATTATCACCAAAAACAATCCTGACCTGCATCATAAAAAGGATACGATACACATCAGGTATAAATTCGATTGCAATTCCATACGCATCAATTGAGATTCTCTCTCACTTGAGCGTCGAAGTGTCTCTCGAAGTCAACACCGGAGCCGCACTGGAATGAGGAGTGAGGAGACGCCGAGGTCTGCGTCATTTCGACTTCTGGCAAGAATATAATTATATTTGATATGGCCAAGATCACGTTAGTTGTGGTTGGCTCCAACCACATTTTTCGCAACTTATGGTTCAATTCACCAAGGCGGATCAAATCTGTCAACTCAGAATTTAGTTTGTATACATAGACTTTAGTTTGTATACATAATTTAATGAAAGTCATGCAACATTTACTTAATTATGTTTTGATCACTGTGTCTATTCCTTGTTTTGATTTTTTGTCTTTATTTTTTTGTGACAATGGGGTAGAAATAGATTACCTTGATTATATACGACAGGAAGATATCTAAATGAAAAATTGAGAGGAAGATTCTTATGCCCGAAACCTCAAAAACTTATTTTTGCAAACTTTTGGAATTTTTCTAGAATTTTTTCAATGTCCAATTGTGAACACTACAAGAAATTGGACACATGGAGACGTCTTTTTATTTCTTTTAAGGACGCTCTTTTGTGTCATCAATTAACTCATTGACCTCATTTACAAGCGTCTCAGATCATTATGTCCCAAAAAATATTCAAGACGCAAAGGCACGCCGTCGGAGATTTCTGATAGAGACGCATTTTAGTTTGCCTCCAATGCAACTCGTGACGCTTTTATGAATGGTGTCGGTCATTTTTGGCGAAAATACTTTTTAGTTGGGCATAGGAGTGAAATCAAGCAGAGGAGTCGAGCCTGAGCTGGGCCTTGGCTCAGCTCGGCTCAATTATATTTTACTCAAAGCTTGAGCCGAGCTGAGCCTTAACTTTTAAATCAAAGCAGATAAGTTCAATTTAATTAAATCAAAAAGCAAAAATATTTATTGGTTCAACTTACTATAACCAACAAGGTTTGCACATTCTACGTGTTTTGAGAGTTATGCATATACATGCATTCATATTTGTAATAAAATGGTCAAGCTCATTTTGAAAAGTTTCTAACGTGCGACTATTGGTGTATCTCATAATAATCAAATGGTAAATTCTTTTTGAGAAGTTACCAATAGACGTGAGCAAAAAAATTAGTTTTTCGGTTAACCGTAAAATCAATCCAAAATCGAATCGGTTTTTTCAGTTTCAGTTTATATTTTTTGGAAAAATCAATTTTCGAATTCGGGTTCGATCCACAATGTAAAAATTCCACCGATTTCGATTAACTGACGGATTCAATATAATTTATTAATTTTCAATGTATATATAATAATTATTTACAAATTATAAAAATTAAAAAATTAACCAAATTATTTATAAATCATAAAAAAATTATTTAAAAAATTAAAAATTAAAAAAATTAAAAATTAAAAAATTAAAAATATATATATTAAAATTTAAAGAAATAATTGATTTTTGCATCACATTATCTTAGCTCAAGTTGTTTCACTTTTTTTTTTCTTTTTTTCAATGAAAATTTGGTATTTGTTTGGATTTTTCTCCACTTATGATTTGTATAATATTACTATGTTTGTAGGTTAATAATTTTTATTGGTTTACCGAATATTATCGGTTAACCGAAATGATGGTTAATCGAAATTAATGGACCGATTTACGATTAATGATTTTAAAAAATTAAAGTTAATGTACCAGACAATAAAATTGCTAATGGAACGGTTAACTGATCTATGATCATCCCTAGTTTCCAATGTAAGACTATTGTTGCATCCCATATAATCAAATTGGGACGCTATGAAAAAATGTGTCCCTAATTTTTGAGACACTCATAATAAAACATCCTTGATTGGGAAAATTGAGATGCCACATAAAAAATGTGTCCCTAATTTTGAGACGCACATAATAAAGTGTCCATAATTGAAAAAATTAAGACACTACTAAAACTGCATCCCTAATTTTTAAGACGTTCAAAATAAAGCGTTCCTAATTGAAAAAATTGAGACGCTATGAAAAAATATGTACCTAATTGTAGTTGAGAAAATGATACTTTTGAAAGCATCTCAAATAATGGGTTTTTTTAAAATTCGACAACGCTAATAAAAGTTTTCCTGAATTGTGTCGTTAAAAGATTTTTTTCTTGTAGGGGAATCAATGGTTTAATTATAAAATTAAGTTATTTGATAGTTTTTCTATAAAATTGCTTGAGCCAAAACCTATACAAACCTTAAACCTAATTTTATTTAGGGATTTTGACCGAATGGCGGCTCTCGTGGATGCAAGAGTGAGGAGGAGGGAAGGATCAAAGATCGAGGAGGAAGAATTGTAAAAAGAGAGGTTTCGCGAAAAAGGTATAATTTTCAACCATTCCTTTTGCTATGAGGAAGATTATGTAAGAGGTCATGTCTATGGGTGAATTATCGTTATGATTGGTGGAATATCTTGGAATTTTTATGGTGCTTGAAATTTTGATTTGTAGTCTATTTGACGTGTTTTCATGCTTCGTTGGAAAAGTTTGATATCGATTGATCTAGTTGTGTTTCGATTCTAGTGATATTGTGTTTATAGTGCTTTAATACTGTTTGCTGACTGCATCCATGCCTTGCACGGTTGTTGCGACAGCAAGCGTGTGGCCTGCGCTAGATTGCGCTTTGTCTAGAGAGCCATGGTGTTGCAATTTCACATGACACTATTGTACCACAAATAATGCAACAAAAACAAGGTTGCAATGGTATAGGTCCTCTGCAATCTCGTAATGGTGTTGCCTTGCTATTTTGGTGCGATCGCATTGAATTGTTGGCTACCATGGAGCTTGGGGCACCTACACGAAATTACAAGTTGGCATAAAACTTGGGGGCAGCAACAAGGATATGTGTCCAACCACCGCCATTCTGGGCCTGGTTGCACCGCATAACTTGTCGGCCAAATTCGATGAAGCGGAGAAGGGGCGGCGATGGTTCAACAAGGAGAAGTGGGTGAGGAGAAGCTTTGAAAGAGCTTTTAATATTTAATTATATATTTCATTTAGGAGAGTTGATATAATTAAGAGTGAGCTCATTTTTTAAATTGATGATTTGTGTTATTGGACTTTATTGTAAATATAAAAGTTTTGGGATCATTTTCACAAAAGTCACTCTAGGAAAGGGGATGAGGGTTAAGGTTGTTAATTAGGTCAACCCGACCCAATGAACCCGAGAACCCGACCCGACTCGTCCTATTTGGGTTGGGTCGGGTCGGGTACAATTTGACTAAATTCGACCATAATCGGGTCAGGTCTCGAATTTTAGAATTTGAAACCCGATGACCCGAGACCCGACCCGATGACCTGATTATTTTTTAATTATTTTAAAAATATTTATATTAAACAAATATTTATATTTAATTTATATTTAATTTTAAAAAAAAAATTGTTAAAAACTTATATTTTACCTAAACGGGTAAACTCGACCCGATCCGAACTGGGTCGCTCGGGTTTGAGAGGTGAAAAATTTTCAATCCGATCCGATCCGACCCGATTACACTTGATTGGATTGGATCGATTTTTTTCCTAAATTCGACCCGATCTTACTTGTGAATACCCCTAATGAGGGTGACACGAGGAAGAGCGGGTTGAGGCAAATGCTTTTCATGGCACATTTTGCCGCACACGTCATGGTAAAATTGTGGAATTTGGCATAGTTCATTTTCGAGTGCAACTTCTATGGGCAGCCTGCCCATAGAAAACTTATGAACGAATGGATATGGGCTTTAAGCGACTGAATATAGATGAAAAGAGAATGGATATGTTCAGCGACTGAATATGAATAGAAAGTGATCCATTCCTTTTCTATCCATGTTCGATCTCTTGAAGCCTATATCCACTCAGTCCATAGAAACTTATATAGGCATGCTGCCCATATAAATTTTTTTCCTCATTTTCTGTGTTTGATGTCTGTTTTTCTAGTAGCCTTTTAAAGAGTTGAAATTAGCTGCAAGTAACAACATAACAAATATATATGTCAAAGATATTTTGAATTTAAATAAGAATATTCGCTCTTAAAGACTTTGCTCTAAAAGCCAAGATTTTTGGAATATTCGAGGTATTATTCTGCTTTTAAGAGTTACTTGAAAATACTTTAATTATATTATATTGCATGGCTTCCTCTGAGCAAGTTGAGTGAGGATGCTCATCATTAATTGATCCATCCATGCACCCTCTACATTACTGCCTCCCATGGACAGCAGGGGTGACTTAAGATAGAATACTGATGTTATAACTAATGCAATTTTTACCACGAACATACTTAAAATATAATACTAATGTCATGTCTGATGCAATTTTTACCGCAAACATGCGTGAGATAAAATTACAAACAGAACCATTGAAGAAACTGATGTCATATTCGATGCAATTTTTACCACAAATACACATAAGATAAAATACTGATGTCGTATACAATGCAATTTTTACCATAAACACATGTGAGCTAAAATACTAATGTCAGATCTCTCATGCATTTTTTACCGCGAACACACATAAGACAAAATGCAAACATAACCATTTAAGAAAATTGATGCCATATCCAATGTAATTTTTACTGCAAACACACGTAAGATAGAATACTAATATCACATCAGATGTATTTTTTACCGCGAAGACACGTACGCAAGATAAAATTGCAAACATAACCATTGAAAAAAAAACTGATGTCATGTCTGATCGATGTCATATCCGATGCAATTTTTATCATAAACACGCGTAAAATAGAATTACGATATCATATCTGATATAATTTTTACCGCTAAGACACTTAAAGATAAAATTGCAAAGGAAAGCATCGAAGAAAACCAGCTGCATCCATCTGGGTACATGCATCCTGTCATTCCATTTTTAGTTTTCTTTTCGTGCTCCACAAGTCCAAGTACTGGCTGGCAACAACTGAACAATAACTTCTTCCTCTCGCCATCCTGTTTTGGATAATTACGTTTAGCCGCTTCAATTTCTTCAGCCATTATATAAGCAAGCGTATGCTCCTCGTTCTATATTAACTCCACCATTCTAAAGATAACGTAGAAGCCAAGTTGCTTTTTCCTTCTCTTTAATTCCTTGTTTCGCTCGCTCGCTTGCTTCTCCTATGGATAAGGACCAGCTGATACCGGGATTGCCGGATGACTTGGCCTGCGAATGCCTCGTCCGCGTCTCCGTCGACGACTTCAGCACCGTAGGGGCAGTTTGCAATAAGTGGAATCGCATCCTCGGCTCGCCGCTCTTCGACAAGCACCGCAAGTCCGTAGGCGCCGCCCGCCCCATCGTCGTCCTCGCCCAGTTACAACCTCGGCTTCACTCCGATCGGGAGGCCAGCCGGCTGCTCTTCCGCGTCTCCCTTTTCGAGCCCGCCACAAGATCCTGGAGCTTGGCGCCGCCGATCCCGCGCCGCTCCTCCGGCCTCCCTCTCTTTTGCAAGCTCGTCGCACTTGGGCGGAAACTGGTGGTGCTCGGCGGGTGGAACCCGCTCACCTGGGCCAACACCGACGAGGTTCACATCTACGACATGGTGTCCCGGACCTGGCGCTGCGGGGCCACAATGCCCGGCCCGCCGCGCTCCTTCTTCGCGTGCGCCGCGTGGCAGGAGCGCGGGATGGTGTTCGTGGCCGGCGGGCGCGACGCGAGAAAGAAAGCGCTGCGCTCCGCTCTGGCCTACGACGTGGCGGCCGACGCGTGGATCCGCATGCCCGACATGGCACTGCGACGCGACGAGTGCAGCGGGGTGTTCGCGGGCGGCGCATTCCACGTGCTGAGTGGTTACCCCACGGAGGCGCAGGTGCAGTTCTCGCGGAGCGCGGAGTCCTTCGACGTCGTCGCCTGGCGGTGGGGCCCCGTAGAGGAGGGGAAGCTAGAGGAGGAGGCGTGCCCGTGGACGTCCGTGGTGGGCAGCGACGGAATGGTGTACATGTGCCTGCAGAGCGGAGAAGTGGTGGTGCTGGAGGAGGAAGGCGGCAACCGCGGCGGTAGAGCGTGGCGGCGGATGGCAGAGCTGCCCGCCGAGATGAGGTCGGCAAAGAGGATGGTGGCATGGGAAGGAGGAATGATGGTGTTAGGGTTAGGATCCCAAAAAGAGGAGCAGGTGGCGTACGTCCTGGAAATTAAAGGAAATGAGCCTAAAACTACATGGCGGAAAGTGGAGATGCCGAAGGAGTTCTCCGGCCACGTTCATGCAGCATGTTGCTCTACGATTTAAATTAAATAAAGGTTTGAAACAACTTTTTCTATCTTTGTGATAAACCACTTAATTCAGAATTTAATATTTTTATTTCTCGAAATATTCAAACTATTAATTTTTTATTTTATTCTTTTCAGGTGCCTCGTTCGATTTGATTTCGCTAAGTTTTGAAGTTGGGACCCCGCTTTCAGAGCGAGCCATTCGGAGCTACGATGATGCAAATCTGTGGCGGTGATTAGATCATGCTCCATATAGGCATCGCATAAGTTTTGTCTGGTTTGAAATGTTATGATTAATAAAACAAGTAAATTTTACATGAATGTAGAATGTAAGATCTTTTTTCGCCAAGATTGTATTTTAGTAATTTTAACTTATATTATTGCTCACATTTCATGATTTTAAGTATTTTAATTTATTCAATTAAAATCGAACCCATAAATTAAAATATATAAAAATATCATTCAAAAGATATTAATATTCTTCGTGTTAATGATATGCGTTATTATATATGAAGTTTTTCGAATTATAATAAGAATACATGAAAGTTTTAGATCCATAATAAAAAAATCTAAAGTTCTTAAATCCATAACATATTTTAAAAAAAACTCAAAATACTTTTAACATTAATTATCTTGAACTATGATCTATTTGTAATTATCTTTGTGAACTTTAAAATTAGATAAAAAAATATTAAATTTTATGAAAATAATAAAAATATCCCCTATGTTAACTTGTTATTTACTTAATAATTTTTTTTTAAAAGAAAAAGAGATTTGACAGCCTTTCATTAGTTCGAAGATTAATAAATAAATAAATAAAAAGTTAATTGAAAAAAATATTAAAAATTAGAAAATATTAATTACAAAACTAATTTTTTTTAACAAAATTAGAAATTCACAGTAAGTATCAACTGTCATATCTATAGTTGGTTTAATTATAAAACTATTTCCCAATTATCCAAAATACTTTTAATATTAATTATCCTAAACTATGATCTATTTGCAATTATCCTCCGTGAATTTTGAAATTAGATAAAAAAATAGATTAAACTTTATGAAATTAACAAAAATATTCTCCTCAATGTTATTTATTTAACAATTTTTAAAAAAAAATGACATGCGATAGTTTTTCATTTGTTCAAATATTAAAAAATAAAAAAGTTAATTAAAAAAAATATAAATTAAAAATTAGAAAAAATTACTTACAAAATTATTTTTTTAACAAAAATAGAAAGTCACGATAAGTGATCATATTAGGGTTTGAATCCTAGATCTCTAGGCAACATGCACCAACTGTCTTATCTATAGTTGATTTAATTATAAAATTATTTCCTAATTACCCAAAATACTTTTAATATTAATTATCCTAAACTATAGCAATTATCCTCCATAAACTTTGAAATTAAACAAAAAAGAGATTAAACTTTATAAAATTAACAAAAATATTCTCCTCAATGTTATTTATTTAACATTTTTTTTAAAAAAAATGACATATGACAGCCTTTCATTGGTTCAAATATTAATAAATAAAAAGTTAATTGAAAAAATAGTAAATTAGAAAATTAGAAAATTAGAAAATATTAATTACAAAACTAATTTTTTTAAAACAAAAATAGAAAATCACAATAAGTGACCATATTAGGGTTTGAACCCTAGATCTCTAGGCAACATGCATCAATTGTCCTATTCATAGTTGGTTTAATTATAAAATTATTTCCTGATTAACTTTCCTACCAATTAATACTTTCTAATTTATAGTTTATTAATTTATTAATTAACTTTTTTATTTATCTTTTAATATTTGGACCAATGAAAAGATGTCACGTGTTATTTAAAAAATGTTCTATTAACTAAAGGGTTAATTAATGTATCTAGCCCAAATTATGATCATTTTCACAAATCTGATATAATCTTTAATTTGTATCAATTATATCTCAAACTATCAAATTGATATCAATTCTAGTCTGACGTTAGATGTCCGTCAACACAACCGTTAGGTGTTGACGTGACATTTGACTCGGCAAATTAAAAAAATATTTTTTTATTATCACTTGTGTCATGTCAGTATGTAATAAAAAATATTATAATATTATATAAAGATAGAAATTAATGTATTTTTTCCTATCTTTATCTTTGTAAAATATCTATCACAACATTTAATATGTTTTTCTCCCTAATTTATCCCAAACTTTGGGATTGACAATAATTATAATCCCCGAAAACAATTTTTTATAAAAAAAATACATCAAAACTCTCACTTTATCCAGTAATTTCATATTCGATTTCACCAAAAAAAAATTCCTTTAAAAAAATTACACGAAAAACCCTTTAACACCTCGAAGAATCCAACGTCACGAAAATTAATTTATAGTCATTATATATAAATTTCATTTCAGATTTTGTATTTTTTTAAAATAAAAATTTGTAGTAAAATAAAGAAATTTTATGAATAAAATTTAATACTAAAACAAATTAAATACAATATAAATAATATTAAATGTATGATATATAATAATATTATCAGTAAAATATATTGATTTGGTTCAAATTTTAATTTTTTTACTAAAATGCTATAATCTAATTGAATAAAACAATCAATACAAAACTAAAAAAATCAAATTTAAAATGCCAAATTTTATTAGATACTAAACAAAATATAATCATAATATTAAATATTTAATAAATAATAATATAAACAAAACGGTCTTGATTTGGTTGGAAATTTTAATTTTTTTATAAAATACAATAGCCGAATTGAATAAAAAAATAAAAAATAAAATTTTGATAAATAATAATACTATATAGAAAGTTATTTGTTTAATTTGGGCATTTCGATTTTCTTTGTAACGCAATAATACAATTAAATAAGAAAATCAAATTTTGAATCAAATTTTTTAAAATACAATTTCAATAAATAATTATAAAAATATTTTCAAAATTTTAAAAATTTAATAAATAATAAGAATATATGAAAAAATAAGAGTTTTATTTCAAGTTTTAATTTTTTTTAATGTAATAGTCAAATTTAATATTAAAAAAAATAGGAAGAAATGTTATTCAAACTTTTGGATTGATTATAATTGTAATATAATCTAAATTTTCATTCAATTTCAAATGAGACAATTGTTGTCAATCTCAAAGTTTGTAATAGATTAGAGAAAAATATTAAATGTTGGGATAGATTTGTTGCAAGGGCCAAAGTTTGGGATAAATACATTAATTTTCTCTATTTATATAATATTATAATATTTTTTATTACATGCTGACATGGCACAAGTAATAATAAAAAATATTTTTTAATTTGTCGAGTTAGATGCCACGTCAACACATAACGACTGCATTGACGAGCATTTGACGTCGGGCTAGAATTGATATCAATTTGATAGTTTAGGATGTAATTGATACAAATTAAATATTGAACTTGATTTATGAAAATGGTTATAGTTTGGACTAGATACATTAATTAATCATTAATTAAATAATATTGAGTTAACAAATGTGATATTTTTATTAGTTTTATAAAGTTTAATCTATTTTTGTTTAATTTCATAGTTCATGATGGATAATTACAAATGGATCATGGTTCAGAAAATTTTTTTTACTATTTAACCTTAATTTTTTTGTCATTTTTAAACATACAATTTCCTTCATTTTATAACACAAATAGTTTATTTATTTCGTAAACTATTCGGTATATAGTATTGTCCTGCACTTGTCACTTTTATAACCACAACCGATATGCGATGAGAAGTATTTGGTGAAAATAATAAGCAAATTAGGTTTTGGAATAGATCAAGAGCATCGAGGTGATTTTTTGGACTTGTACCTTGTAGTAGGACTTTTGTCTTATTCGTAACAATTTTTTGCAAACAAATTCAAAATAATATGAAATGAATGTAATCAAAGACTTGTAATAAAAGTCAGTGGTTCAAAATGAACTATTTTTGTATTGTTTTTACCATGAATTTATTTTTAATAATTTATATCAATATTTTAGTATTTTTTTGGTAGTTAAATATTTTTTATTGACTAGAATAATAGTTTCTTTTAATTTTTTAGTCAAAAGTTTTTAAGTGTCTAAATTATTTCTTTGCAAAAGTTTTTAAGTAACTAAAAAAGTAATAAAATAATAATTTTAGTCACTAAAAAATATTTAGTCATTAAAAATACTAAATATACCAATTTGAATAGCTAAAAATATGTTCATATTATGCATAATAAAATGAATTATTTTGAGCTACTTAAAGTCTTTTTCAAAAATCTTTAAGCGGTACAATAGAGAGAATCATATTTAGAATTGGAGAGAAATTTAATTTCGACGATATTCTAAGTATTTCAGAATGTATGTTATAAATTTGAGAATTTTGAGCTCCTTATTATGGATTTAAAAAATTCATCCATTCTTATTAGGGATAAGAGTCATATTTGTCCTTAAAATATTCAAAAATATACAAATTTATCATCAAACTTTCTTTTTTTTAAAAAAATGTCCTTGTCGTCCAAATTTTGGGCCTAAACCGTCGACGACGACTATCACGAACGGTGCGGACCATGGCAAAACACCGTCACTAATGTGTGTGTCTTAAATAAGTTGTGACAACTTGTGTCTGTCGTCATAATTAATCAGCAGCGACAGCCGCGCACGTTGTCGATGATTTAAACCAATCAGTGACGATCGCCGAGCACCATCACTGATTTAAACACATCAGTCACGGCTTGAAATCGTCGGTGATATTATTAGCAACCGTGATATTTGGTGTTGCACAGGCCATCAGCCATTTACGATACGCTTTCAGCCGCAGCCTAGTGACGGCCAACCGTGGGTAAGCCATGGGTAAGCCGTGGCTGAAGTTATATCCTGTAACTGAAAAAAAATAAAATTTTAAAAATTCTTGTATACAATAATATTTATACATTACAATATAGTTACAACCACAAAACATCATACACATCCATTTTCAACCAACGATACAAGTTTACTTAAATATCATCAATCTAAGCCTCAACCAAACCGGAGGCAAACAAGTATCAAAAATTGTATACAATAAAATTTTAAAAATTCGTCGATATGTTTTGTCAAAAAGTGGGCAATATCTTCAGTGAATGTCTTTAGGTGAGATGATCTTATTTTATTCGGGATTCATATTATTTATATTGCACTTAGTATTTCTTTTAGTCACTAACTTCATTCTAAATTTCGGCAGCATCTCTTTATAGTTCTCTAAATACGTAAATTATATAGGTGCGTATTGGAGAACATGGGAGATACAAGCCAAAATTTAAAAATGAACAATGACTAAAAGAAGAAAACTAAGTACAATACAAATAACTATATTATCAAATTATCCAATTAGGGACAATTCAAGGGTTGTACGTCGTATAAAAGATCATCTACTTTGTTTACACGAATATACAACCCCCGAACGGATCTAAGGTTTTGCAAAATTAAAACTTGACTCGTCGATGCGTACGTGAAATGTATCATCTTGTCATGATTATTTTTTAAATTTGTGGATGACAGTGCGAGTCTACAGTTGACGATTCTGGTGCGAGTCCATTTACTGTGGACGATTCCGGCGCGAATCCATAGTTGACGATTCCTGAGCGAGTCCAAAGTGGACGATTTTAAAATTATAATTACACCCAACTAAAATTAATCCTAATATTTATTCTACCCTTGATTAACTAACCCTAATATTATCTTGAAGGGAAGGGAGCTTCTCAGCAAAGGTCTCAGAATTCAGGTGGGTTCTAACACTATTCTTCATGCTTTGGGTACTCCGTGGATTCCTATTGAGCCAGCTTTCAGTGTATATGGTCCTGCACCGCATCCCTCATCCACATCCACAGTATTGGTCTCTCATCTATTTGACAAGAAGATAAGAATGTGGAAGGCACAGGAAGTTCGCAAGTATTTCCATCACTCTGTTGCTGAGAAGATTCTTCAGATGAATATTCCATCAGGTAAAGATACCTGGACATGGCACTTCAGCAAAAGTGGTTTTTACACTGTCAATTTCGGGTATAAGCTACTATCTAACGAGCAGTCTCACAATCCTCCTCATTATACATCTCCTGCATCCTTTCCCTGGACAAGTATATGGAAACTTAAAGTACCTCCGAAGGTCAAAGTCTTCTTATGGCGCCTCCTCAATGGCTGCCTACCCCTCAAGGATAACCTCAAGAGAAGAAACATTCAAGTCTCTGATCGATGATGTCTGCCCCATGTGCAAATCTTGTCCGAAAAATAGGATGCATGTATTTATGAAGTGCAACGTCTCAACTCAAGCATGGAGCAACTAGGGTCTTCCCTACTGGTATCAACTCGACAACGTCTCCATCCCAGGCTGGTGGATGTCCACCCGAGCAAAACTTCACAAGCGGAACAAAGGCATGGAAGTGGTATCATGCTTCCTATGGAGTATATGGAATCATCGTAATAAATGCCAATTTAATGGAATGATTGGCGACACGTCTTGGATCACTCATCAGGCCTTATCCTTATGGTCTTCCTTTTCTCATATGTAATCATCCTCTCTGGTAGTCAGAGAGTGATATTTCTAGCTCTTTGATGAGCTAGCTCATGTAATTCTTCCATTAAGGAATGAACTATCTATCTTTGGGGGAAAAAAACTAACCCTAATATTATAACTAACCTAAATTTAATCTAAAGCAAAAAAAACTAATTAACCCTAATTAAATCTAATCTAATTTAATATAACAGCAAAATTTATTCTAATAACAAAAACTAATTAACCCTAACTAAATCTAATTAACAAATAACCCTAATTAATCTAACATTAACACTAATTAATTAACAAAAAAAATAAGTAATACCGGTGCTGGCCAAAATCCTTGGGTTTCGACCGGCACCGATCGAAGAGGGGATGAAGAGCTTACCTGGGAGAAGGCGGCAAGGAGATTGGGGCTGGCGCTAGGCGCGTGGAGATTGGGGCTCGATCGATGAGGGCGAGGGTGGCATCTCCGTCGACGGTGGCTCGGCGGCGAACTCGACGATGACAAGGCGATGTCGACGGCGCGGGAAATCGATGGCGAGGAAATGATTGGCGTCGGTGACAACCCAGTCGGCAACAAAGAGAGATCGAAGAGAGCGGGAGAGCGGGGAGAGCTAGGAAGGGTCGGTGAACCATGGATACCTATTAATTATATCACCGACGGTCGACGTAGCCCTCTCTAAGCCGTCGGTGACGTATTTTTTATTTTTGCGCCGCGTTCGCACCATCAATTAATAAGCGACCGCCACTGCTAGCTGTAGCTAATTACTTACTTATATCACTGATGACCCTTTTGCCCCCGCTAAGCCATCGCTACTACGTTATTTCATTTCGCGCCCCGTGTGTGCCATCAGCTATGAGCGACGACATTGGGCGGTCGTATGCAAGCCGCAACTGATTTGGTTACATCAACCACGACCGTTGATGCCGTCGAAAAGCCATGAATTGTTCTGACGGCCCAGGCAGCCATCGGTGAGCCCCGTGGCTGATAGCTAATATTCTAGTAGTGGGAGGACATGTTGAGGAATTAGAGGATGGTTAGAAAAAGCATGTGCATTTGGTAGAGTTTGCTTATAACAATAGTCATCAGAACAGTATTGGGATGGTTCCGTTTGAGGTCGTGTACGAGCGGAGATGTAAATCCCCGGTGGGATGGTTTGAGGCCAATGAGGCTCAGATGTTGGGATTGGATTTGGTATAGGATGTTGTGGAAAAAGTAAAGTTAATTAAGGAGTGACTCTTGACAGCTCAGAGTCACTAGAAATTATATGCCGACGGGAAGGCTCAGGATGTTGAGTTTGTTGAGGGGGATCTTATTTTTCTAAAAGTATCTCCTATGAAGGAAGTGGTGATATTTGGAAAGAAAGAAAAGTTAAGCCTCAGGTCTATTGGACATTTCCCTATTTTGCGGCGTAGAGGGGTTGTGGCTTATGAGTTGACCTTGTCGCCCAGTATGGACAGAGTACACCCTATTTTTCATGTATCTACATGCTGAAGCAGTATGTCAGAGATGAGTCCCACATTCTCGAGCCTACAACGGTTGTGGTTGATCGATACGACGATCTTGTATGAGGAGAGTCCCGTGGAGATTCTAGATAGGCTTGCCAGGAAGTTGAGGTCCAATGAGGTTCCTTTGATAAAGGTTTGCTGGGAACACCACTCGGATCAGGAGGTTACCTAGGAGGTGGAGCGTGATATGTGAGAGAAATATCCTTATCTCTTTGATGACTTGGTGAGTTCTTTTTGTACCCCAAAATTTGAGGACGAATTTTTTTTAAGGGGGGAAGATTGTAATACCCACGATTTTTCTAATATAAATTAATTTGATTTCAGCGAGGAAATTTGGATGCGCATATGAGCGGGCCGAGAAAAATGTCGGATGATGTGATTTAAGGTAAGGCCATTTGTGCACGTATTGTTATTTTATTCTAGATGTATTGGTAGGTGGGAATCGAGAGAAGTTCGAATCGAGTTCGATGGTTCAATCAGAACCCGATTTGGGTGAGATTTGTTCGAGTTAAGTGGGGAAACAGGTTCAGCTTAAGTTAGCGACAGATTAGTATATATATTATATCTTGGATTGTACAATTGCTAGGGTCGCACGCATCCCAAGAAAAGGAGGGGCGATGAGTGAAGGGGGAGGAGAGGCATTGTTGGTGTTTGGATTTGCCGCCGCCTATGATCGTCGACGAACGAACTCGGAGGAACATCTTCCCTCTCGGTTTCCTTCATCAATGAGTGGCTCCATCCCTCTCTTCACCCTCCTTTCTCCATGTTGCCGCCTAGATGTGTAGAATGATGGCAATTTGAAATTTTTGCTTGTTGATTAATGATTCTTGCTACCATGTTGTTATTGATCGATTTTATACGAAAGATGAGTCCCTTGAGGGGCTTGGTTTGGTGCGGCAGCCCTAGGTATGTCCACATGCCCTAGGGCCAGCCGGTCATGTAGAAGAAAGGGAGAAGGGGACTCTTTGATTGATAATTTAGTAAGTGTATAAATTTACAAATTTATTTCTGATTTATGTTTGCTTGATATGCTATGGAGTTGTAGTCTTTATGCATGCTTGGTGATATGTGGATGTTTAGGGCCGATCACCATAGGTTTTTTCCCTAACCCTAAGGGCCAACCGAGTAGGGTATAGGGAAACCTTGTCAGGAATTTCTCTATTTTAGAATGACTCCACATAGGTTTAATTCACTAAAATTTTGGATGAAATGTTGCTTGGTTATTTGATACGCTTAGGGCCGACTACCCTAGGGTTTTTCCTAAACTCTTAGAGCCGACCGATTAAGGACACGTAGGGAGAAGGTCGTTCCTAGGAAAATACAATGAATAAGGTAGTGACTTAGTTTTCTGATTTCTTAGAATGGATGAGAACATTGCTATCCAATTTCTAAGGAATGAAGAAGGGTGGAGGCTTGACTAGGAAATTTAAGGTTTACCCTAAGTCAAGGGCCGACCCTAGGAATCAGACTTGTTGGACTAACGAAAAACCTCGATTTACTCACCTTAGCATGTAAACTAAGGCATGATTATAAATTGTAAAAACAGTAGATAAATGAGGTATAAATGGTATGAAAATATGGTTTAAGGGTAGAGGCTTAACATAAGGGTATAGGCCGATTCTTACGGGTATAGAATCCGGGTTTCGTGGATACCTTGTACCTTGAGGACTTTCAAGCCATCTTGGTGAACACATATTGAAATATTTTTTGCACAACCATCAGATAATTTTGCTTCCTTGAGAACACCACAGAAAATAGACTTCTCATTTTTGTTCATGTTAAATCATGGTTTTGCATACTTTACTTTCTTGCTTTGATCCACTAGTTTTGGATGAAGTTTCTTTCTAATTTCCAACTCTTGCAAATCTAAACGAGCATTAACATGATCTTTTGTCTTACTCGTTTGTCCAACAAAGTCTCTATCACATTGTCAAATATGTTCTTTTTCAATATGCATGACATCAAGATTATGTCAGTCTATTATGCTTTTAATATGACAATTAAATAAAATGGACTTTTTCTTCCAAGGACCATCAATGCCTTCTTTTGCATATTCTCAAATGAATTGATGAAGTCTTCCAACAAGTCCAAGTTGCCCCTTCTAACAAAATAGGAGCATGCCTATATTCTTCTTTTTCATTGAAATCTCGTGTGTTCTTTCTATAATCATGACTCATAGGCAAGAAAACACGGTGATCCATATAACACATCTTTCGACTATGCTTCGAGTAAGCCGAATTAGTGTTATAATTACAAGATGAACATGCTAATTCTCCCTTTGTGCTCCAACCATTCAACATAGCATATCCAGAAAAGTCACTAATAGTCCATAAAAGGACTGTTCGTAATTTAAAAGTTTGATTCTTTGAAGCATCATATGTGTCTACTCCCAACTCCCACACAATTTTCAACTCTTCAACCAATGGTTGGAAGTATACATCAATATTAGTCCCGGAAGAGTGTGGTCAAGGGATAATTAAGGAAAACATAAAATACTCTGACTTCATACATAATCATGGTGGAAGATTGTATGACATAAGTATTACTGGTCATATACAATAAGAAATACTCATGGTCCTATATGGATTGAATCCATCGCTAGTCAACCCAACTCTTATGTTGTGTGGATCACTAGCAAAAATAGGATAACACTCACCAAGGTCCTTTCATGCTTCACCATGAGCATGATGCCTTAACTTCTATCTCTTGTTCGCTCTTTCTCATGTCTTATCATTAATTATGTAGTTAACACATGAACAACATTTGAAGTCTAGGAATTAATCGGAAGTGTCTTAAAACTTTAACCGCCACTTTGTGGCCTTGCTTGAAATTTTCTAGCTCATTCATTGCCTGAGAATTCTCAACCTACTATGAAACACCGCAAAGATAACAAGATTTATCTTTCTCATGCTCTTTCCAATATAACATATAATTATTGGGACAAGAATCAATCTTTTTATAATCAAGGCCCAAGTCCCTTATCATGACTCTTGTTTTATTGAAAGATTAGGGGATGTTCAAATCAAGTATAACTTCTTTCAGTAATTCTAAAAGTGCATTGAATGACACATTACTCCAACCAAAGAGATGTTGGGTGAAATGGCCACATTAGAGGGGGGATGAATAGTGTGTTATCTAAAACTTGTTGCCTAATTCCGATTTTAATCATTTCTTAAATTATTTAGGCAAATCGTAATTTATCGACTAGATGCGGAAGCAAAAGTAAACCAATTAAGTACAAACAAAGATACAATGCTAACACAGAGGTTTATAGTAGTTCGGCCCCAATGCCTACTCCACTACCTAAGCACCATACTTAGGATTTCCAAACTAAGTTTACTAGATTAAATTGATTCCCTTACACATAGGACTTTGACCCGAAGAGTCTCAATTTCAACCTAAGGCACTTCCACACCCGGAAGTCTCCGCCTTCTTACCGAAAGCACTCTTCCACCTCAATCCTAAGGGACAACTCAACTAATCATAGTAAATTATGTTTACACAAGTGGTTTTACACCTTCTACACCAAGATAACCACTTACACACAAGACCTAACACTAGGTCTTCTTACCAGCTCAAATTCAATGAAATAAATAAGAAAATATACAAGTACTGGAGCAAAAATACAACACGAATACTTAGCTCCAACATAATGAATCCTAGCTCCTCTTGATGCCTTGATGATGAATGAAATCAAGCTTGAAGGCAAACTTAAGGAATGAAAAATCAAATTAGGATTTCTCTAAGAAGTGGCTCAATGAAAGCTTGGAATTGATCAATGATGGCTCAATGAAGTGTAGGAGTGATCAAAAGTTGCTAATGAAGGCTTAGGCTTGGGTATTTATAGAGCCAAGAGGAAATGGAATGAAACAGCATCTCAAACGGGCGGAAAACTAGCCGTTTCCGTCGTTCGGTCACTTGTTGATCGATCGTCGGTCGACCGATGGATCGATCGCCCGAGCGATCGCGACATTTCTGCCGCTTCTGGGCACACTTCGGTCGACCGACTAGTCGACCGAATGGCTACTGCCCATTCTTCGCCACATTTGGTCGACCAAATTAGCTATTGCCAATTTTTCTCTACATTCGGTCGACCGACCGGTCAATCGAACCTAGGCTGAACTTGATTTTTTTTTTCAGCCTTCTTCTTGTGCGCTTCGTTTCCGAGTTCCGGTCTTCAACGTACGTCAACTTGGAGAGCTTTCCATGTGTTCTTTAGACTCATCCAAGACGTATTTGGTGCACACGTCGAACTTCGAGAGATTTCCACGACGAACCCGAATGTGCCGATCAATGTCCTTCTAATTTTCCGATTTCTCCGATATTTTTGATCGAGGACATCGAGCACTAACCGATATGGAATCTGAAAATATTTCTCCATGAAACATTAGTTCCATGTTTGTTATCATCAAAACCGATATTAAGATCAAGGTAGAAAACCTTAGGCCAACAAGAGACACTTCATCAAATATAACCGAATGGTGAAGGACAAAGTAGAGAATTTTTTACAACCGGAGTACAATTCCTTGTTTGCCTCCTCTAATAAATTATAAAACTCTTTGGCATCTTCATTAAGACCCTTTGTAACTTCATCTTATTGTGTCACTTTTCTAAGTTTATCATGCAATAGTCCATCCATATCATCCATGCAATTCTCTCTATCATTGATGTCATCATCATCCTCTATGTGCATCGTTAACTCCTCACTATGGTTTACTCAAACAGTATAGTTTTTTAGAAATTCATAGTCTATTAAATGTTCAAAGACTACATCTTTTGTTAACCAACAACCATTATCGCATTTAGCACTAAGGCATAAAATCTCCCCTCCCTAAGGCCTTCCTTTACTAAAAGCAAAATTTAGGAAAATTTGGACATCATTGATAATACTCTACACTATATCTCGGCATTTGAACTCATTCCTCAACCATTAATTTCATTTAACTACAAAAAGAAAAAAAATTCAAAGGGTAAGAAATGACAAAATCATATCAAGTTAAAGCATATCAAGTCTATTCAACTTTAGCATTTAGAACATCACAAAGAGAAAAGAATGGAGAATTATGACAATGTAGAAAAATTTATGTAATAAAGCTCATTTTATTACATAAAGGAAATAACAAAAATGAAAGAACAGAGACTAACAAAAATAGGTAATAAAACTCATTTTATTACCTATTTACCCTTCCATTATACATTGAAAGTCTAACAAAAATGAATAAGAAAAATGAAAGAACAGAGACTAACATAAAGAAAAGCACTCCTATTATACATTCAAAGACTAACAAAAATGAATAACAACTGCTGACCTGCTTCCTTCCTTGCTTTGGACCACCTAGTTGGGTCAGGACATTCTTAAGCTCTTTTATTCTAAAATATGTCAGCTTATCCTGATACAATGAACGGAGACATCAATATGAGGAGGCAAAATAACATATGCTATTCTGCCACTTCCATTTGCCAAAATATGCATAGAAAAGATAATTAAAAAAATGAGCTACTGAACTAATAAAGTCTATTCACAGTTCCTTACTGTTGAATATCTGGTACATTTATAACTTAGTCAAGTGAATGGAATCTTTTTAGATTCTTTAGTCTAGAGAAATTTATAAGCTAAATTTAAGAGCCTAGATTTGACCTGAAAATTTTTAATTTTGAGTTTAATTAGGACCCTTCTTGAGCTCTTGATCTTTTTCTGGCTATTTTGTTGATTATCTTTGTCTTCCCCCAAAATTTGAGGGTCGAATGATAAATAATAGGGTAATTGCCTGAATATATCATAAACTTTGGACTTTGTCTCAAATGTATCATGGACTTTCAATTTACCAAATTATATACTGAACTATTAAATTTGTATCAATTGTATTCATCCGTTAAAATTCTGTCACCTACTCCGTTAACAGTGTGACGTGGCTTGCACATGTGGATTAAAATTATATTTTAATACTTTCTCTGTCGCCACCTCACCGGAGGAACCGCTGAACCGCGCCGAAGAAACCGTCGAACCGCGTCGGAGAAATCGTCGGGCCTCACTGGAGAACTATCAGACCGCGTCGGAGAAACCGTCGGGCCTCACCGAAGATACCGTTGGACCTCGTTCGTAAATAATTCCAATAGAAAAGGATTCTCTAGCGAGGTCCGACGGTTTCTCCGATGATGTCTGGTGGTTTCTCCAGCGAGGTCCGACGATTTCTCCGGCGAGGTTGTGACGGAGAAAGTATTAAAATATAATTATATATATATATATATATTAATCCACATGTGCAAGCCACGTCACACTGTTAACGAATTATGTGAAGAAATTTTAACGGATGGATACAATTGATACAAATTTAATAATTCAGGATACAATTTGGTGAAGTAAAAGTTCGAAATACATTTGAGACAAAATCCAAAATTCATGATATATTCATGTAATTACTCTTATTAATAAAAACTTAGCATTAGGGAATAGTGTCAAAAGAACGATTTTTTTTATGGTTCTATAACTTGAGATACGATCACAAGAAAGATTTTCTAAAACTAGATCATAATTTCTACTTTTCCATATAAATTCTACTATATGTTTTCGGCCAGCTAATTATATTTTACTTAATTCTTTGGTATGATTCACAAATTTTATATCAACATAAATTTCACCTTATTGGGTCTGATCCAAAGAAGAAACTTGGTGATTCATACAAGGTTAATGTGCATTTGATGTATTGACCATGATTTAATACTCAAAATAATATATCATAAAAAGTAAAGAATCTGTCGGTCTCTGACTTTACACGAGATGATCCTGATATATATATCAATGGTTACCAATTCAGCTGGGGTAATTGGTCTTAAGAAGACAAATCTTAAAAGTCATTGCTGAACTAATTGAGAAGTGGTCTTAACATGTAGAATTTAGAGGGAAGAGATTTCAGTCAAAGAACAACATGATGTGACTAGGACAGAAAAATGATAACTATATTCCTTTTCTGGTGTATCTCGGCATCAGCCATCTTAGTTCATGGACAACCAGTACGACAGTTTCAGAAATCTTTTCAAAATTAAGCTTGTTTTTATAGTAGATGGTTTCCTGCATCTTCCATCATCCTCCATTGTAGTAGTGAATCCAAGAGAGGTAGACGGAGGGAATGTAGTATTGATCATGAGGAGGCGCCACGAACAGAGGGTGTAGGTCTGTTGCTATTCAACAAGGTTTCAACCATTTTGGGAAAGTGGACTTATGAGATACCTGCTAAAGCAACAAACTAATACACTCAATGCTTCATCGGAGAAAAAGAAATGGTATATATCAGAAGCAATTCCATGCACTCTCCACATTACAATGATACACAAGAAGAATCCAAAAAACACAAGTCATGATCACATAACATTGTAATCAAGATAACATGTTAAATAGAAAAAATTACATGTGTATTCATTAATCATTACAGACAATTCGATTTAATTACAGTAACATATATAGAATGACAAAACTTTATCTCTCTAGAAGTGTAACATCTGTAAGTAACCTAAAATAATGAACATTTATCTAGTGGGAAAAAAATGGCAGACAACTTTGAAGAAAAAATAGAATTAAGTTAGAGATGAACTGATGAAATATGTTAGGAAGAAATTGGGTCTTCCTGCAAGGATCCAAAAATTCAAATGCTAAAAGAAAAAATACCAAAATGAGTAAATTCAGAAATAATACAAAGAACATCAAATTTACGTGGTTCAGCCCGGCGGGGTACCGGGCCTACTCTACGGGGAGAAGAAGGCACTTGATTTTATTAAAAGGAGGAGAAAACACGGCCAATACAAGAGCATAATACAATTGATTAATAATCTGTAAAGAAAAATACTGTCTATTCTCGGATATTTTTCTGCACCCCGAAATCTGGATTCCTGCTTCTGCTTGAAAACTGTGGATGCGACGTCCTTGATCTTCTTGCTTCTACCTAAGACGCTGTGAAGGGGAAGAGAGCCGCTGGAAAGGAATCCTGCTTGAGAAACGAAGTAGATGAGAGGCTCTGAGAATTATTGGGATGATATCCTTATTTGGAACTGCATATTAGACCCCTATTTATAATAGAGGAGGAGAGCTGATTCATGCATGATTTATTGGAGAAAAAATCACCATAAAATTTGCTGCTCCGTCTGATTTAATCGGATGGTTACTGTAATTTCTTTTACCAAGTAATTGAGGCGGTGGATAAGCTTTTGACTGGAAACAGTCAAAAATAGACCGAGTTCCATGCAAGGAACCGGTCAAAATTGGCGGCTAGAGGGATGTTCGGCCCGCCTGGGCCGGGCTGAGCCGAGCCCAAAACAGATGTTGCTCCTTCTCTCTCTCTCTCTCTCTCTTTGCTAGCCCATTTCATATTGGGTTTAAAATAAATCAACTCTCACAAAATATATGTTTAAACTGCCTTAAATACCGAATCAAACAAAAAAAAACTCTTTTTTTTTCGGAGGCAATAAATTGGACAACCTACACTATTCATATATAAATTTGAGTAATTGGCGTAGGTCAGGACATATGGCGGGGGTGGATGGTGCAAGGGGCCTAAGTAATTGGTGTATTGGGGAGACAAGCTGGAGAAGGAGTCGGAGGGGAAGAGCTGCCAAGGAGGCGGGCTGGAGAAGGAGATTGAGGGGAAGAGCTGACGAGGAGACGGGTACGGGTAAGGTAATTGGTAGCCATAAAGATAAGGTTGGTAGGGCTCGACATTGTTTTCCAGAGAGAGAGAGAGAGAGACGAACATGGTTAGGTGAGCAGCGATAGATCAGCGAGCAGGACAAATGCTAGCAGTTTTTGTCGCTAGAGGAAAAGAAGGGGGTTTTGTCGTGGGCAAAGGAGCGGGGCGAGATTTTTGTCAGCTAAGGGAAAAAATGATTTAAGTATTTAAGTATCTAACATAAATTTCGGAACGGTTCTAATATTAGATTTAGGAACAATGTTTTTTTATTGTTTCATTTTTTGACACATAACAATATTTTTGGAGTTTTTAAAAAGAAATAATTTTTTTGTGTTTCTATAGTACAAAACGATTTTCAAAATCGTTCCTATATATTGGCCAAGGGAACATTTTTTTTTCCCCATAGTATATAGGCTAAAGGAACGATTTCCAAAATAGTTCTCGTAAATGATGTATGGGAACACTTTTTTGACGGTTCACAAAAATGACGTGACCACAGAGCAAAAATGTAGTAGTGTGTAATAAAATTTATGATTCAACGATAGATAAGTTTGTATCACTTTATCAACTCGTCAGACATAATTATTTTTATTTTCAATTTCAAACCTAAACATGATATCAATTAAACGAATTCAAACATGATACTAATTAAGCAAAACATGATATCAAACATAACGATATAGCGAATTCAAACATTATATTAACATTAAACACATGCTACTAACAATAAATATGATAGTAACGACTTTAAACATGATTTCAAACATGATATTAACAAACTTAAGCATAATATTAAACCAACTTACCTTGTTAATCAACGAAGGCTCGATGATCGACGCGACGACAATGGACAGGGCGACGATGCTCGAACCCACCTGAAATAAATTAAATTAAACATAAATTTAATTATAAGTATATTATATTATATATAAAAATATATTATAATATATTATATAAGGATAATAGACTAAAAAATCACAATGTTTGCAGAAATTTTATATTTTACCAGCGTTTTCAAATTTCGTATGTAAATGCACAACTTTTACTTTTGTTTATGTCATCTACTAAATCGTCACGTGTCGTCTCAACTTAGCTGACGTGGAGTTAAACGATGCTTGAGTGACCTGACGACGTCATACGTGACAGGCGGCCCCACATATTTTTTTTCTCTCTTCTCTTCTTCCTTTCAACGGCTACCAACTTTTTTTTCATTTCTTCTTCTCCTTCTTCTTCTCCTCCTCCTCCTCCTCCTCCAGCCACTCGTCTATCCTTTGCTAGGGGACGAGTGGATGGCGCGGCACTACGCGGCGAGCTACGAGCGGCGAGTGGGTACCGCACACAGGCTCCATGGGCGACGCCCACTGGAGCTCCACCCGGTGCACTGCCCCCACTCCATCACTGACATCCCTTTGGGGTTAAGGTTGACAAAGCTCCAGTAGGTGCTGCAGCCGCTCTGTTTGAGCTGGATGGAGTAGGAAGTGGAGGAAACTCCGGCGACGAAGGTGTAACAGATGGGGAGCGGGTGGCATGACGGGATACCGAAGATGTGCTTCTTTATAAGGGCTGAATGGCGCGATACTGAGGATGTCGATGCCGCTGTAGGCTACGTCGGTGGGGTTCACACTGGGGTCGACGCCGTTGTAGCTGATGACGATGGCGACCGTAACGTTCAAGAAGAGCATGGTGGCGATGAGGGGCACCGACAGCGGGTCCGTGTAGTCCTTCACCCACCTTGTTTGGTGCGCTTGTGGTGCGTTGGCCTCTATTCACCCACCTTGAGATTCTCCTCGACACAGTGGTGCGCTTGTGGCCTTTGTTCACCCACCAGGTGGACTCCTTGGTGACCAGCTTGTGGCCTCTTAATCGAGCAAGGCGCTATTGATGAGGCAATAGTCGGTGTGGGGCGGCAAATGGCGACTCATCTCATCCTAGTGCAACCAAACTCCATTCTTCAGTCTTCCCTCCCCACTTCAAAGCACTGCACTAATCTCCTTAGTTTTCTATTAAGACTAATCGACCGTACGTATTCATGGGGAAGGACGTGGAGGTAGGTGGCGAGTACTCGGTGAAGGACTACACGGACCCGTCGCCGGGTGGACTGGTCGTAGCACTACGATGACTTGAGCACCGATGAGTACACCCCGAAGCAGTAGGATCCACCGACGGCGCACTGGATCCACGTGCTGGTGGCCATCGCAGCCCATTTGCTCTTCCCCGCGGCGACCGCGACAGAGGAGGACGCGATCCTCATGGCACTCGTTTCCCTGCCACCCTTCCCTCCCATCTTTCATATAAAAATATTCCAATTGCCAAAAACACAAAAAAAATTGAAATAAAATGTGATGAAAGGAAAACCCCAAAACACAAAACAAGGAGCTTGGAAACCAATACGTGCCACGTGGAGATCGTGCTACGTGGCATTTAACAGTGGTAGTTCTGTCGATACGCTGTCGCAGCAGGTATTCGTAGAAGCAATGAGGGTGTTATGACGTCCACGTGTCTCATATGTGCGAGGAAAGCATGCGTTGGACACTTGGACGGGATAGGCGCCAGTGGTGCTTGCAAGTTGCAATTATGTCACAAATGAGGTTGAAATAGAAAAGCGGTTCAGATTGGACGCTTCTATAGAATGAAGCCTTGACGTTCATGTCATCCACACTTCGCCGACATTCATGTCGTCGTCAAAGTCGTCCACCTCCCTCGACGGTCACGAATGAAGCCTCCTCTACTGCTTCTTCATAGGCGAGAAGGCAAACTCCCCTCTCCATGGAAGAGCTCGAACACCTCGCTACTGGGCTGGTGGAGATGGTCATCCGACTGTGCCTGCCCCGACCGTGGATGGGGTGGTCGGGGCTCATCATCAAGCGATAGCCCCGGCTCCTGTTGTGGATTGCTCTTCTGCTTTGCTGCGCCTGTTCCATTGCCTCACCTACGTGGAAGAAGGGAGCATTATAGCTGCTAAAAGATCCTTCGACTCTCGTGTCATCTTCGTGGATCGCTTCGAGATGATGGTGTCGATCATGCACTACAACACATCGTTGGAATTCTGACGGCAAATTATAAAGAAATTTTGACGTCGGAGGAAGTAAATATTTGGATTCTGACGGCAGTGAATTCGTCTAAAACGCGTGACAAAAAACCTCCGCTTAATTTTAAATATTGACGTCTATGCAGGCGTCAATATTTAAATTTCGACGCCTCCTATAGTCAAAAAAGAGGCGTCAATATTTAAATTTTGACGCCTCCTACGGTCAAAAAAGAGGCGTCAATATGTTTAGCATATTGACGCCTCCACAGGCGTTAATATTTAAATTTTGACGCCTCCTACGGTCAAAAAAGAGGCGTCAATATGTTTAGCATATTGACGCCTCCACAGGCGTTAATATAGCGTTTTTTTATTTTTTTAAAATAAAATTTACTCGTAATAAATAATTAATATATTAATTAGCTAATTAATTTAACATTAATCAAATTAGCATCAAAATTTATAATTTTATTTAATTAGAATAGTAATACAAAATTTGATTAAAACAATAATTCGTAATTTTATTTACAAATAAAATTAAATAATTTAATCTTCATCGTCCATTTCCTCCTGCTCCTCCTCGTCTTCTTGTTCTTCCTCGTCGTCTTCTCTATACGGATCAACATCTCTATCTATACATTTATATCAATTATAAGCATATAAATTTAAATATTATTAATTAAAATATTCAGTATGACAATATATAAATTACTTACAGTTTAGAAATGGATCTTTACTTGTACCTTCTCCGAGATTAGCCGGCGGTATTTCATGAGGAAGACTTTCAGGAACATACAATCGATCCTGTTAAAAAATATATTTAATTAATTACAATGCTAAAAATATCAACTACAAATAAATTAAATAAATACATACATAATCAATTGGCGAGGAAAACATATTAGCTTGATTAATAATTGGATTTAGCCCTGTGACGATGAATTATTAAATTGCTGTTGAAACCACATTTGCTCCATTCTGTTCAGTCTTTGCTGAACCTCCCTCATCTCAGCATCATGTTTTTGCTGCATTTCTTTCATTGCAGCCTCTTGTTGCCGTCGAAGCTCATCATATGTTGCATCGTGGGAAGATGCAACAAAAGATTGTCAATGATGTTCATAAAATTGACTTGGTGTGACTCCAATCCCTTGTAGGCGAACTCGAGAATGATGTTCGGGACCAGATATTTCCCGATATACTTGGTTCTCGAGTTGAACTCGCTCTGTTGTTGGATTAGTCTCAAGTCGTTCATTAAGTGTTCGTTCGGCGGTGGCCTACATTTCAAAAAATAGATTATAAATTTAAAAAATATTAATTTAATTCATTCGTAGATGTGTTATACCATAAATTGAGCTGCTTCTTCGCGTACATATCCTCGTCCACTTCTACGAAGATGTGTTGTTCTATACACTTCAAGCTCACTGGGCTCTCTATCATGTGCACGCCGCTTCAACCCATATAAATAAAAATTAATTATTTAAAAAATATTAAAAATAAAAACAAATAAATTATAAATTATTTACTAAACTACTTACAAAATCAGCACGTCTTTGAATGTAAGGGGTCGCACCGCTAGTATGTATGCAATCTTGAGTTGCACTTCTTGCCCTTCGACCCCGTTCAGATGCAGCCTGTCATATTTAATTATAATTATAAAACAAATATTGCAAGTATCAAAATATAAATTCTTACCTGACTAGCCGAAGAATGCCAATAGTCGACCATTCTTATCCATGATTCTCTACTAACATTTCGTGGTCGACGTGTAAGATTTTCCTCTTTTGACTCTTCAATTTTAAAATATTTTTTTTTAATATAAGTTTATAATTTTTAAATTTTCTGTCGAATGCTGCCATAGTAGTGCGGAAAATACGATCCCTGTTATCAGTAGGGATCAAAAAATATCTCTGCATTTATAAATGATATTAGTTTGACCCCAAAATATATATTTAATATATAGTTTCACACAACTAAATAATGCAATCTAACATAAATTCATATAAATTCATAACATACCAATAATTGCTCCCATAATCCATTCTTATATATGGAAGAAATTTGATTCCAAGGGTCAGGCGTCAATGGTAAAAATGTAGAATCACGCACTAGTAACCCCATAAAACGTGAGTATAATCTGTGGCCGCCATCATGATTTTGACCCCAATCAGAAAAAATGACCATAATTAACTGGTCGGGATTAAGTGTATACACAGAAGAAGCTGTAAAATATGGAGACCCTTCATGTTGCATTTGTGTTGTAGTGTCTGTTTTTAAATTACATCAGAAAACATTAATATAAATTTGATTAAATAAATAATGTTCACATGTATGATGATATAAAAACTAACTCCAAATGTAGAAAGGTCTATGAATTCGTCCTTGTGACGACCCAGGACGATCACTCTCGGGACTAAGCTCACCCTCCTCGCGGGTCTCAGCATCTGAATCTATTATTCTTGATCTTGACATCCTGTATAATAAAATAATATTATATATTGATAAATACATAAAGATTAACAAATTATATAAATAATATTGATAAATAATAAGTCATTTACCGATGTCATATAAATCTCTAGGATATACATTTATGACATGCGACCACTCATTATTCTTCGGATCTGACATGTAAAATACTTGTTTTGCTTGTGATGAAAACACATACGGGTCATCTTTTAGAAATGCACCGGTATGAAATAATCGAGAAAGATTAACTAATGTGAATTCATTCTCATCCACTCGTAAACCCCGTGAATTCCTTATATCAACCCATTCAGCACGAAAAAGAACTACCTTGAATACCCCACGATAGTCCAATTCAATTACATCCGTTAGAACTCCATAATATTGACGATTGTCAGCCTCAACCATTAAACCATTATTTTGTGTTTTACGCAATCTTTCTCGTTGCTTGGTATGAAATCTATAACCATTTATAATCAATCCATCATATTTTTTAATTACAGATACTGGACCTCGAGCTAACGCAAGTAGTGAAGCATCACAATCATTTTGTACCATTTCCGACACTTTATCTTGTAACCACAATGCGAATCTCTCTATGATCCACCTTTGTTGTTGAGCATTCGATGCAACAGATAAATTATTTATATGATATTGTTCTTCAAGAAATTGCCTGAGACAATAAAATAAAAATTACACCAATAATCTTAAAATAACTTAAAATATGAAGACATTTAATAACAATTGATACCTTTTGTATGGTTCAATCATTGGAGTATGCAACAAGACATATCTGTGCATTTGTGCATATGCATTTAAATCCAACGTACTAATGCGAGATTTGCCAATAAATCGACCACCAGAAGAAAATAAGTAGTTTTCAATATTTTAAACTTCATAATTTCTTTGCGGTCGATTGAACACCGTTTCAATATTATTAAAATATTGAGAACAAAATGTAAGACATTCATCAGCAATATATCCTTCAGCGATGGATCCCTCTGGTTGTGCTTTATTTCGAACATGAGATTTATATCTCATGAATAACCTATGAACACGAGACAAATTCATGTTGGAAGGTGAATCATGCGGACCACGAGACAAATATAAATAAAATAAACCTTTCAATTGGGTACATCCAACGGTAATGAACAGGACCACCAAGTTTCACCTCTGTTGGAAGGTGAATCATCAAATGCACCATAATAGTGAAAAAACTTGGTGGAAAAATTTGCTCCATTTTACATAAGAGCAAAGGCACACGTGATTGCAAATCGTCGAGGGCACAATGGTCTAAATTGGCACTGCATAACTTTTTAAAAAATGCAGAAATCTCTTTAACAATGAGGAGAACATCTTTATGCACAATTTCTCGTAATGCATGCAGAAAAACATCTTGAAGCAGTATATGTGAATCATGACTCTTCAAGTTTTGTAATCTATGATCCTTGAGATTCACACATCTAGAAATATTTGATGAATATCCATCGGGCACTTTCATATTTTTGATACATGTCAGCATGAGATCCTTTTCAAGAGTGGACATTGAATAAATTGCCAAGGGTATATCATATCTGCCATTTGGTAATAATATTGGATGTAAATGATGTCTTATATTCATGTCTTGCAAATCTAATCGTGCATTTAAATTATCTTTCCCTTTTCCATCAATATCCAATATAGTACCAATCAGATTATCACATATATTTTTCTCAATATGCATAACATCCAAATTATGGCGCAATGGATTATGCTGCTAATATGGTAATTCAAAAAATATACTTTTCTTTTTCCACAATCCATAATCTTGCCTCTGAAAACTTTGCTGAGTTTGTGTGTCTGCATTAATGCCTTCTGACTCACTACCCAAATTATTTCGAGTGCGCTTTTTACTTGTGTTGGTAGTTTTGCCATAAACATGTTTAATGTGTTGAATCTGCTCGTAAACAATTTTTGAATCAACTGACACTGGTGCATTATCATTTTCTATTGTCCCGTCAAATAATTCAGTGTCCTGACGAAACGGATGTTCTTGTGACAACCATCTACGATGGCCTAGATAACAATGTTTTTTTCCGTGATTAAGCCAACGAGAATCTGTCTTATCACCGCATATGGGACATGCATATCGTCCTTTAGTGCTCCAACCTGATAACATTGCATATGCTGGAAAATCATTAATGGTCCACATTAAAGCTGCACGCAGAGTAAATTGTTCACCGGAGATACTATCAAATGCTGTTACTCCGCTCCACAATAGCTTCAATTCAGAAATGAGAGATTGTAAGTACACATCAATGTCATTTCCTGGTCCCTTAGCGCCTGGAATTAACATTGATAACATTATTGAAGATCTCTTCATACATGCCCATGGTTCCATATTATAAGGTATCAATACAACAGGCCAAGTGCTATAAGTTGTGCTCATTGATCGAAATGGATTAAATCCATCACTTGCAAGACCCAATCTAACATTACGTGAATCAACAGCGAAGTCTGGATATCTTCTGTCAAAAGCTTGCCAAGCTTCTGCATCAGCAGGATGTCGTATGATTCTATCTTTGGTGCGTCTTTCAGAATGTCATCTCATCGAGCTTGCTGTCTTCGATGACATATATAAACGAGTCAGTCTTGGAATAAGTGGAAAATATCGTAACACTTTTGCAGGGTTTTTTTCCGTTCTAACTGACTTGTTGATTCATCATTAGTTGAAGAGGAAGTCCATCGAGACAATCCACAAATGTTGCATGTTGATGCTTCCGCAGTTTCATCCATGTATAGAATGCAATCATTTGGACAAGCATGTATCTTTTGATAGAATAAACCCAAATCTTTCACATATTTTTTTGCTTGATAACACGTTGATGGAAGTGTATTGCCTTCTGGAAAAGCTTCTTTCAACAATTCTAACAACATTGAGAATGACTTTCCAGACCAACCATTAAGAACCTTTATATGATATAATTGAATGATAAATAATGATTTACTGTATTTTACACAATTTGGATATAGAGGAACATCAAGATCATCCATCATAGAATGTTGGGAAGATTCTTGTGGCAGTTCGAATGCATTTGGAGCTTCATCAAGATTAACATTTAGTGTTTCATCATTATGATAATATAGTTGATGGGATGCTTCAGCTTTGTTTGATATATCAAGTTGTGCTTGTGTTGTCGGATATAAAGGTTCACCATGGTAATACCAAATGGTATATCTCGGTAAAATTCCATTCCATATTAAGTGTCTTTCAACATCTTCTGGTTTATGATATTTCCTATTGATGCATTTTTTGCACGGACAATTCATTGTGCCATCTTCATCCAATTCATTGTCAATTGTGAACTGCATAAAATTTTTCATTCCTCTCGCATAGGCTTTAGATGATTGAGGTGCTGACATCGAAGTTTTATCCATCTTTGACTTCAAAATTGAATTTTAATGTTACTATAAAGGGTATAGTCATATAGGTGGGTTGGTCCTATCCCATTCAGCAACACATTATTAATATCGTACTTATAATCTCATTTAATAACAACAAGTCACTGAAAATTTCGGCAGCATCTCTTTTTAGTTCTCCAAGTACGCAAAACTTCTGAAGCGTACCGGAGAACAAAAGAGATGCAACCGATATTCCATTGACATGTGTGATCAAATGAAATTAAATTTGCAATATTAATAATTGTGTTACTAAACTGTCCAATAAGGGACAATTCGAGATTTATTATTTGAAAATTATAAATTTTATTGATATTATTTAGTAAAATATTAAGTAGAATACGCATTCCTCCATATCGAAATAAGTATTCAACTTAATATTACAACTAAATTTTATCAACAAAAATTATAAAATCAATAAATATTTCTCAAACGGGTCTAAGCTCTGGGTAGAAAATTATAAAAATATCAAATTGAGAAGTTTAAATAAAAAGTTCATTGTTGGGAGCAAGAAATTTAGTCCATCAAGACAAGATTAATGAATTCTAAATTTAATTATTCTAATTAATTATACTCTAATATAAGTTTAAATAATAATAATATTAATATTAATTAGTAATATATTTAATAATAATATTAATAATATAGTATTAATGTCAATAATATTAATTCAGTTATAATAATAATAATAATAAATAATATAGTAATAATAATAATAATATAGTATTTATAATAATAACAGTAATAATAATAATAATAATAAAATAATAATAATAATAATATAGTATTTATAATAATAATATTAATTAGTGATAATAATAACAGTAATAATAATAATATAGTAATAATAATAATAATAATTCAGTTATAATAATAATAATAACAACAGTAATAATAATAATAATATTAATTAGTGATAATAATTAAATAATAATAATAATATAGTATTACTAATAGTATTATTAATTCAGTTATAATAATAATAATAAATAATATAGTAGTAGTAATAATAATAATAATATAGTATTTATAATAATAACAGTAATAATAATAATAATAAAAAAAATTAATATCGTAATAGTAATAATAATAATATAGTATTAATATTAATAATAATATTATTATTAATTAAGTTATAATAATAATAATAATAATAATAATAGTATTAATAATATAGTATTTATTAATTAGTAATAATAATTAAATAATAATATTAATTAGTAAAAATAATTAAATAATAATAATAATAATTAATTCGATTATAAGAATAAATCTGTATTTATAATAATAATAATATAATATAATATAATCATATCAGTTAAAGCATAATTTAAAGCATAATCATAACAGTTAAAGCATAATTTAAATCAGTTAAAGCATAACTGTTAAAGCATAATCGTAATTAGCAGTATTAAATCATAATTTAAAATATAAAGCATAACATAACATGCAGTTAAAGCATAACATGCAGTATTAAATCATAGTTAAAAAAAAATCTAAAGATGTATAAAATAGGTAAACATAATATGCAGTTAAAGCATAATATGCAGTATTAAATCATAGTTAAAAAAAAATCTAAACATTTGATATTAAATCTAAAGATATATATGCAGGTAAATAAAATCTAAAGTACAACATAAAATTTATACTAACTTGAGAAAAATTTATACTGGATCTCGGGCTGATTCGACGGAATAAGAGCCGGATCTCGGGCTGGTTCGACGAGAAAAATCTAAAGCAGGCGGTTGCTTCGTCGAGATGAAGAGGAAAGAAAAAAATTAACTACGGATTCGTCGAGATGAAGAAGAAGAAAAGAAGAAAGAAAGAAATCACCTGCTAGCAGCGGCTGCTGATTCGACGACGGAAGAAATCAGAGGAAGAAGCAGCGGCAGCGACGAGACGAAGGAGGAAGAAGAAGAAATAGTCGGGAGGAAGAAATTTACGGGGTAAATGCGAAATTTATAGGGGAAATTTATTATTAAAAAATTAGAAAAAACTGTAGCAGCAGTTAAAAAAATTATATATATATAATTTCGTACGGTTATGCAGCTGAAAAAAAAATTTCAGCTGCATACCGTACGATTCGTACGCTCACGGGTTGAAATTTTCAACCCGTGATGCATACTTCGACGACCGCGCGGGAAAAGATTTCGACGTAGCTGGCGTCGAAATATTTCGACGCCAGCGTTTCGACGTCAGATGCGTTGAAAAGCTGCCGTCGAAATATTTCGACGCAGATGCGTCGAAACGCTGGTGTCGAAATATTTCGACGCTACCTTTTCGGCGAAAAAAATGCCATTTTATCGGCGGCGTCAAAATATTTCATTTTTTACATATCGACGTCTAATATAGACGTCGATATTTATAAACTTTTTCTCATCCATTCTTAAACATTTCGACGCTTCTTCGGACGTCAAGAATTAAACGTCATTATTTTGAAATTTTCTTGTTGTGATGTCGCGGAGCTTCTCGCTAGTCTGCTGAAGCTTGTGGTCCGCAATGCCGGGAACTCGCCTGAATATCTCACGGCACAGCTTCTGGAGCACCGGAGCGATGAGGCCCAAGACGGTGGAGAAGGAGCCGGAGAGGTCCATCTTGAGGGACGCCACAGAGTACATATGCTGCTTGAGGAAAGCGGAAGCGTCGTCACCGCCGCCATTCTCGATGTCGTTGAGGTGGTCTTTGGAGGAGCTGGACTCATTGAGGAGGCTGAATTCGATGCAAAAGGCGGTCTTGCCGATGACGTCGATGGTAAGGCGAAGACTGAGCTCGGAGAAGGCGATGTCGCCGTCGTTTTCCTGTTGGAGTTTGGTGATGGTGTGGAAGAAGAAGTTGATATAGCACTGCATGGTGGGGATGAGGCTGGCGAGGTGGGAAGGTTGGTAGAGGAACGTGATGATGTTTCTCGTTGAAGGACCACCTTGAGTCCTTGTCTGATTGCCTCACCTTCTGCTCTGGTGCCATCCCACTTTCGCATGAGCCATGCCAAGAGAAAGGGGCGGGGAAAAGAGGAGTCATCGAAGCTAGCGCGGCAGGGGTGAGGCAAGCAAAATCGGAGGCGGCGCGGGAATAATAGTAGAGGAGGCGAGCGACGGGCTGCCCGCCGTGGCGGGGGAGGGAGCAGAGGGTGTGGGAGTACTAGTGGCGGTGGGAGGGGGAGGATGTCGGCTTGTCGGAGGGGGAGGTGGTTCCGCTTGCCGATCTTTGGGGTGGAGGAGGAGGAGGAGTGGTCGGAGGGAGAGGATGTTGGCTTGTCGAAGGGGGAGGTGGTTTCGCTTGCAGATCTTTGGGATTGAGGAGGAGGAGGAGGCAGCGGCGGCAGTAGATGGGAGAAAAAAGAGAAGGAAGAGAGAAAAAGATGGAGTCATATATTATATATTTCTTTTTAATAATGGACCTCTCACAACTAGACGTGGCCACATAGGAAGGCGTCAGCCACCTGAGCGTCATTTTCCTCCATGTCAGCTAAGTCGGGACGGTGCGTGACGATTTGGTAGATGATATAAATAGAAGTAAATGTTGTGCATTTACAGGTGAAATTTGAAAACGCGGGTAGAACGTAAAATTTCTACAAACCTTATGATTTTTTAGTCTATTATCCATATTATATATTATGATATATTATATATTATAATATATTATATATTATATATTATAATATATTATATATTATAATATATTATATATTAATTGTTAAAATTATTTTTAAAATAAAAATTACTGATGGGCAGCCGCCAACCCTATCCGTGGTCGCCCCTGCCCTAATCCGGCGAGATGGCAATCACCGACTCGTCGATCGTAGCCACGTTGCGCAAGAGGGCCAGCGGCCCCTCCCACCCGCCGCAGATTCCCAATAGGTGGAAGGGAGGGTCGATCGACCCTCCCCTTGTTCTATCAACGGTCAAAACCCTAGTCGATGACGGCTAGAGAGAGAGAGAGAGAGATTTTCAGGCGATCTAGATAACATAACCATCTCTGATGGTTTTGCAATGGCGTCTGTCGGTCACAAAAAGCGATCGCCTCGTCTTCCCTAAGTACTTGAGTTTGCGACGACTGTCTTCGCGGTCTCCATGCCCTCACAATTGTTTTGATAGTGCAACGATCATCACTAGCAGTCGCAGAACTATCGCATCTGCGATCGCTATATTAACCATCGCAGATGGCCATCACAAGTTACATAATTTCTGGTAGTGACTGTCTTATGCTCTGACAAGAATTTGAGAATTAGAGTTTTCTCTATCTATCTAATGTCATCCTCATGATTAAATCAAGTCAAGGCATGCTTGCCTGCCTACCTTTCGGCCTCAACAACTATGTTGTGCTCTGCCCTTGGAGTGGCCTTTATGTCCTCAACCTCCCACAACATCTATGAGATCAACAATGTGCTGGTGCACACCGACTTCTCTACCGCAACCCGTATAATCGATGACCTACAAAACTCCCGAGAAAGGAACAACCGAGCAAGGACATGGTGTGGATCGGAGGCCGATGAGGGCTATGAGCTTGATGGTGATAATCATCTCCTTTGTTTGATGAGTGACCCATGGTAGATGACTTTGCGAAGTGATCACCCTTAAGATCAGACCCATGGTGACTACATGCGGCGAGCTGCTCTACTGCAGCGACATCCTCTCATCGTCATCCTTGCCGCTCCCAATGGTCAAGGAAGAGGAGGATAGCGCAACGATCAGGCAGCCATCAAGGTAGCGCCGAACGAGCTCCTCCAACCCGCAACATAAATCAAGATTGGCATAACGTTGTCGAAAATCCACCGTATGAGTAGTTCTCTTGCAAGGATCAATTTTAATCACGAAAAAGGGGAAAGCTCAATTGCAGCAACGTAGGCACTAAAGCAATCACAAAAGCAAAAGCCATCTTTGGGCTCACAGAGCGTTGGAGGGCCTATCAATTTAGAGGATGCAAGTTGGGTTTGCAGGCATTTTCGCAACCTATAATTATTACTAGATCCTGCAATTAATCTTACTAGAATCCGCGCATTGCGCAATTATATATATATAATTTAAATAAAATTTAATAATCATAATAAATAAAATTATCAAAATTAATTTAAATTAAATTATAATTTAAAACAATAATATTCACACCCAAATAATTAAGAATAATAATAAATATCATATATATGAAAATATACCTGTGAGAAAAAATAGTAAATATTAAATTAAATTAATTTAATATATATAATTGTGAAAGAAAAATATACACATCTCTTATAAAATATGACTTTTGTTTATTGTTCAAAATTCATCAAACACAATAATACATTCATAAATATTAAAAAATTATATAAATTAAAATTTAATATAATTTACTTTTATATTTAAATCTCATAATTCACCTAACACAATAATATATTCATAAATATTAAAAATTATATAAATTAAAACTCAATGTAATTTATATTTATATTTAAATGTCATCATTTAAATATTGATAATTGAATTATTTTTTATTCCAATCTTTTCAATTACACGATGCATTGTATAAAATAATATATTGTTAAACTATTCATATATAACTAAAATAATAAAATAATAATACCAATTTTAGGGTATATAAAACAAAAATCTAATTATATAATAAATAAATAAGTATAGTAATTTAAAATATAATTTTCTAAAAATTCAATTGTAAACTTTTTTATAACTTATAAGTTAAGGAATTATTCTTAATTATCTAAAATATTTAAAATATATATCACTTGGTTAATACTATTTTATCACAATTGAAAAATTTCAAATTGCAAACTATATCAATATATGATATTTGTTACTAATCTTAATTATTTGGGTATAAATATTATTATTTAAAAGTATAATTTAATTTAAACTAATTTTGATAATATTACTTTTCATTATTTCTAAATTTTATATGAAAGTGAGGAATTTTAAGAATAAACATTAAATAACACAAATATAAAGTAAACTCTACCAATTAAAATCGTATAAGTATAGATAATTCTTTTAAAATAAGAAATTTTAAATTATATAAATTTAAATAAAAATAAAATGATATTTCAAAAACACAAAGGTAATAAAAAATAATTTATACATTAAAAAATATTTTGAACTATTACTCAAAAAATACACACAAGAGCAAATACAAAATAAACACAAAATAATATTTCCAAAACACAAAGTTAATAAAAAATAATTTTATACATCAAAAAATATTTTGAATAATTACTCAGAAAATGTATGCTTATTACTATAAAAAAATTATGCTCAAAGAATTAATATAAAAAATATAGTTAAATTTATAATCACAAAAGAGCAAAATATAAAAACAACATTAGCATTTTGCTTCTTATATAATCATACGCATTATTCTAAAATATATTTATTTATAGAGAGTATTTTTTAAATTAAAAAATCTTCATTGTAACTACATGATTTATAATTTTTAAAATAAAGAGTCAAAGTAACTATAATAAATCGATATAGATTTCAACAACAAATATATATATAAATAGAACTCTTTTTATGGATAAAAATTAAATATAATATAGATATAATATAACAAACTGAAATAAATTAAAAACTAAAAAAATTAAATTATTTTAAACTACATAAATATATTTGGTTTTGAAATCTTATTAAAAACAAAATCAATGAATAATATTTTAAAAACTCAAAAATTAATATAAAAAATATTCAACACATTAGAAATATTATTATCTACCATATAATATATATATATATATATATAAAAGAAAAATTACAAAAAAAAAACAAATATTTATGAATGAAAATCAAATATAATATTGGTTTAACGTAACATATTGAAATAAATTAGAAAATAAATAATATAAATTATTTGAAACTACATGACAAATTGAGACAATTTAGAAAATAAAAAATATAAATTATTTTAAAGTACATAAAATTATAGAAGTTTTTAGGATATTTTATTATTTATTCAAAATAATAATAATTCTAAAAAAAATTAAAAATAGACTAATAAAAAGATAGAAGATATGTGAAAGAGAAGAGACGCGAGAGAAAGAAGTCATGGGAGAGAGGAGAGAAAGAAGTGAAAAAAGAGAACCATAACTCAGTCCAATTATATGCCATGTACTTTACCGAGGTTGTAAAAGCTTTCACGTAGGGAAATAATTCTTATCAAAAAATCGAGCTGATCTTCATAATTTATTGTAATTGGGTTTTTTTTTAAGAGTAAATACCTAAAAAAAATACGAACTTAATTTGAACCCTTTCTCATTTCTAGCATAAACTTTTTCCGCTAGCAAGAAAATATACGAACTTTGATTCCATCACCCCGTTTAGCACGCACCGTCTTTTCTGATGATTTTTACTGACATGGTCAATAACGGCGACGACGTGGCAAGTTACTTTGTCAACGTGACATATAATTTCAACGGACGAGTAAAGGATAACATAAAATTACGAAATTATCCACCCCGATGCTAATGTTTTTTGAAACAGGGAGGGGCAAAATTGTAATTTTCCCATCATCTTCAAGTTGGGCGCGCTCGATGCCCTAGTTCTTATTTTACCTGCTCGCCTGCTCGAACATTGCAAAGAGGGAGATTTTTGTCGCCTTTGTCGCCGGATTAGGGCACACCTTCTGGAGTCTTTGTCGCCGGATTAGGGCACGAAGGGACGAGCGTTAGGGACATTACGAAGCTGTGGTCCCAAAAATAATAGGTATATTTTTGGTTTCTTTCACATGTGTCATCTTTTTTTTTAATCCATGTGTTGTGATCCTAATATACATGTGAATCCATTTTTTTCATTATTTTTTCACTATTTGTCATCTGCTGCATATTCATTTTCATGTAGGATGGAAAAATTTGAGATTGTAGTACATCATGGTGGTCAAATGATTTTTGAACCCCATGTACACTGTGTGGGGGGTGAACTGCTCTTAGTCAAAGAAGATGATATGATTTCAAATACAGTTACATTGTTTGACATGAGACTCTTGGTAGAGACATTAGGTTACTCTCGAACTAAATTGTGGTACAAAGATCCTAAGAAGCTCTTATTTTCTGGATTGGTGAAGATAAAAATAGAAACTGAAGTTAAGGAGATGTGTAAATTGACGATAAGTTGTGGGTCTATACACTTCTATTCAGAAGGAGTTAGAGACTATGTATTGAGGAAAAAGAAACTAGAACATGCTCTCAAAAATCAGAACCAAAATGAGAATTTGGAGTCTGATCATGAAGGAGCTGACTAGGATGAGGCTCATGAACATACTGATTTTGATGGAGATGATGGCACAAGTGATGAGGATGATGAGAAATACAGAATAGTGAAGAGAAATAAAAGAATACAGAATAATGATGAGCAAGGTACTAAGTGGTGGAGGAGATGAGCATAGGGAAAATGAGCAATGTATCAGTGGTGGAGGAGATCAGCACAGTAATGATGAGCAAGGTACCAGTGGTGAAGGAGATCAGCACAGGGAAGCTGAGGGTAGGAATAATGATTTATCAAGTTCTGATGAATCGTCATCAAGTGATACTTCAACTGAATCATTGAAGACACCTAATAGTAGTGATGTTGAAGATAAACAAAAATTAAGAAAACCGAAGGGTAAAGGATTTAGGGGCAAAGAATCTGAAGAATTTTGCCTTAACATGAGGTTTGAATCAGCAGGAAAGTTCAGGCAAGCTGTTCAAGACTATACTTTGAAGAATGGGAAGGCTATTAAGTTTACTAGGTCTGGTGAGAAAAATGTAGAGACTAGGTGTAGTGTCAAATGCCCTTGGAGGATTTATGGAAGCTTAACACAAAGGAATGAAGCATTTGTGATTAAGAGATATGATTCAGAGCATAAATGCTCTAGACCAGCAAGAAACAAGCAAGCCACATCTAAATGGCTTGCAAGGCACTACATGAAAATTTTTAGGGAAAAATCAGACTGGAATGTACTTGAAATACAAAGAGATATTGACCAAAAATTTGCCATATTAGTCACTAAGAATGTATGTTATAAAGCCAGAGCAAGGGCATTGAAAGCTTTATCAGGCTCATTGGCTGATCATTATAAGATGTTGTCATCTTATGTAGCAGAACTGAAGAAGGTGTACAAACATGGGCTATTTTCTACAATGGTTGAGGGTCATAACAAATTCAAGAGAATGTTTGTTGGTTTTGATGCATTGAAAGAATGGTTTTTTGGTGGTTGTAGGCCCGTGATTTCAATGGATGAGTGCTTTTTGAAGTCAGAAGCTGGTGGTCAACTACTGTCTGCAGTTGGTAGGGTTGGAAACAATCAGATGTTTCCAATATGTTGGGCTGTGGTTGAAGGTGAGAATGAAAACTCATGGATGTGATTTTTGATATGATTAACTGAACACTTAGGCATTGTAGATAGTTTTGGATAGACAATTATAAGTGATAAGCAAAAGGTATAAGTGAACACTTAGACTTTGTTTTTTTATCTCATGTATGTATACTCTAATTATATTTGTTTGTCTCTTATAGGGTCTTCAAAATGCAGTTAGGGCTTTTATGCCTAATGCAGAACATAAAAACTGTGCAAGACATTTATATGCTAATGGAAGAAGAAGCATGTGTGTTATGCTTTGAAGAACCTTTTTTGAAAGGCTGCAAAGAGCACCACAGAAGCTCAATTCAATGAACACATGTATGAGATGAAGGTACTTTCTCAAGTTGCACATGGTGATTTCATTAAAATTGGTTCAAACAAATTCTGTAGGTTTAAAATCAGTAAATTGCCAAAATGTGAGATCATTGACAATAACATGTCTAAATATTTTAATGGATACATGTGGGAACTTATTGGCATCCCTTGCCCTCATGTCATTTCATCAATTCATTGGTTGGGAGAGGATCCCACAGAATATGTTCATGAATATTTTAAGAAATCCACATACCTAAGGGCATATGAGCATCTTATTCAGCCATTAAATGGGGAAAAAATATGAGCAAAGGTTGAGTCTGAACCTATCTTACCTCCCATTGCGAAAAGACAAACATGGAGACCAAAAAGAGCAAGGAACAAGGATAAAAGTGAGAAGGAGAAAGAAGAAATAAGTACAACAAAGATGAGTAATAAGGGGGTGCAGATGAAATGTACACAGTGCAGTACATATGGTCATAACAAAAAGTCATGCAAAAACAAGGATAAAAGACCAGTATCAAGTGAACCATCATATAGTCAGGTAACTTAATATTTGTCTTTACCTGTTTACTAACAAATCTATTTTTTACAATTTGTTTACTAACAAATCTATTTTGAAACAGGGAAAGAAAAGAGGGAGACCACATAAGAACCAGGGTATGCAAATCAATTTGAAGAACCACGGTGTACAAATCAATTTGGAGAACCAAGGTGTGCAAATCAATTTGGAGAACTAGGGTGTGCAGTCACCTGCAAAGAGACCAAAGATGGATATTATTAAGAGACCTGTTAGTTATGAAAAGCTTGTGCACAAGGAGAGGACTATAGCAGCAAAGGGATTTAGAGTAACCATTGGCACTAAAACAGGAAAGACATATGTGCGTGTAAGTTATTTAATTCAACTTATAAATTATAGATTTCAGTTATCTAATTCTAAGTTTCATGTAGATGCCTAATACAAAAGTTAGAATACTCAATGAAGAAAGATTTGGAGGAGGGCAGTTTGTCCATGAAGGCACCTAGGTGAGCCAACTCACTCAAGGCACCCAACCCACTCAAGGCACCCAACCCACCCAAGGCACTCAACAGAGCACCACCTCAGTAAGGAGCAGGAACACCACCTCCACCTCAGTAAGGAGCAACAACAGACTCAAGGGAAAAAAGAAGCCAGACAATCAGTCATCTTCAAGTGTTAGGATTGATGTGGATTGATATGGATTTTATGTGGATTGTATATGGATTGATATGTTTATGGATTGATATGTTTATGGATTGTATGTGGATCAGTCATGGATTATGTATGGATTGATACATCAGTTTATGGATTGTATTTGGATAAGTCATGAATTGTATGTGAATTGATATGGATTGATATGTGGATTATATATAGTAACCATTACTTGATTTTGTATGAATTATGTGTCATTCTGAGTTTTATGTATGTGACATATGAAATTCTAAATTTTATGTATGTGAAATAATGTGTACTAGTTGAATTGTGTACTGTGCAATAAATAGTTGTGCTATAAATGACAAAGTTCATGTATTTTATAGTTAAAAGTGACAAAGTTAATGTATTGTTAGGTTAAAAGTGGCAAAGTTCATGTATTTTAACGTTTAAAATGGCAAAATTCGTGTATTTTTACGTTAAAAGTGGCAAAGTTCGTGTATTTTTTCGTAAAAGTGGTAAAGTTCTTGTATTTTTTGGTGCACAGTTCACTAACAGATTGAAACATGCTAAAATATATTATCTTCAAATATACATGAGATGGTAATATCAAAATACATAAATCAAACTACTTCATGGTAGTAGCTTTAGGTTATTATCTTTGTTCCTATCTCCAAATAACATACTCGAAAATACGATACATATAATAACAAACACCATACACACACTACCCTTCCTTAAATTTAATTTTTTTTTGTCATTCCTCAGTTGAGCTATCTCATCTTCAAGTGTTGCAATTCTTTCTTGAAATGTCATTTCTTTCATCTTGCTCAATTCTATTATTTCCTCCATTAGCTCCAGTTTCTCGAGAATTTTTTTTTTTCCTCAATCAAACCTCGCAGAATATCCTTTGTGTGGCTGTGATCCTCAGGATCATGCCACGCAAAGAAGTGGCAATCATTCTCCTGTTAAAAGATATGAGTGAGTGATTACAATAAAGAATTAAATTTGGAGTAAGGTGATTACAAGAGATCATACCTTTCAATGTCTGCATCCCTAAAACATTCTTTCAAGATTTTTTTGGCTCCATGCGGTGAACAGAACAGCTCGCATGTTATGGTAGCAGTGCAGAGCAACAACCTGTAATGAATTCACTGAAGATTCCTCCATTCGTCCCATGGTTTCCCTTCCTGACATGATCGTTCCTTTATGCCCTAATCCACCAACAAAGACTCCAGAAGGCATGCCCTAATCCGGCGATAAAGGCGATAAAAATTCCCCTCTTCGCAGTGTTCGAGCATGCGAGCAGGTAAAATAAGAACTAGGGCATCGAGCGCGCCCACTAAATTTCCATGTCGAAAAGAGCAATCTCATCTCAATCATGTCCCTCCAATCTCCATCATCATTGGTGCAATGGTGCGCGTCCTCGATGAATAACAGCGGTGCGTCTCGGCCACCGAGATCCATCGACAACTTCGCTGACGCCGGCGGGGGTGGCGAACCTGGCGGAGAACCCTCGTCGAATTGTGTCATCCTCGGTGTCGCCCCTCTGGCATTCGTCAAAGTTGCGATCGTAGCTGAGAATTGTACCCGGCCAAAATTGCCGCCGGTCCTCCAGTCGCTGTGCTTGTGCCATCGTCGAAATCGTCGAATGAAGGTCTTCCATCGTTGCTTGACGACGACATCCGATCACTCCCGCACCTTCCTAAACGCCTTCATGTACGCCACGGCTCCACCACGACCGCCCCGACGTCGGCTCCCAGGCCTTTTGCGCTCCTACATTGAGAAGGAAAAAAGCTATAAGATTTTTAAAAAATTATTAAATGTACCTATAAAAATGATAGTTAATCTCCTGTGATGGATGCTCGCAAGCGATCACATATACATATTGGAGAGAGAGAATTAATGAGAGATAAATAAAAAGTCAAAATCAAATTCGCTTCAAATTTCAGCCGCTAAAGAAATAATAATACGGTCAAATTCCATATAGATCAAATTCACTTCAAATTCCATTGTAAGGGATAATGAGTTAAATGAAGAGAGAGTTAATAAGCATTAAATGAAAATTAAATTTAAATATATTATAGTACATTGTAACGGTTAATCGATTTGAATTTATTTAGATATGGGAGAATTAAAATCATAAATATTTAAAAAATTCTAAAATTATCATTTTAGCGAAAGTTCAATATGAAAAATGACGCAGGGTAGTTTTACGACAAGCATATTAAATGCGAATTTTGAAAAAAAAATTATAAAATTCAAAAAGAATTAGAAAATTCTAATAATGTTCGATATTAGATACTCACCTCAAGGTATTAAATGAAATCCTAATATAATATACATGCCAAAAAAATATGTAAAAAAATTCAAAAACAGAAGAAGAAAATGCCACCTATATTAAATGCCCACCTTAGGGTATTAAATAAAATATTAATAGAATTAATTTACATATAGAAAAACCTGTAAAAAAATTCATAAATATTTAAAACATTAGAAAATGTTGAAATCCTAATATAATATACATGTCAAAAAAATATGTAAAAAAATTCAAAAACAAAATATTAGAAAATGCCATCTATATTAAATGCCCACCTTAGGGTCTTAAATGAAACATTAATAAAATTAATTTATATGTAAAAAAACATGTAAAAAATTTCATAAAAATTTAAAACATTAGAAAATATTGAAATCTTAATATAATATCTTTTTAAAAATGACGGACGAGCATCAATAACACATCCGCTACCCTACTCATATCTACAATAATAAGTATAAGCATCCATCAATAGTTATAAACATATCCATAACAATAAAATAGGATGAATGCAACACCTCAATCATATGCATGCTCTCCGGACCCGTCAGTCCCACATAGCCACATAGGGTAGGTAGATGGATGGCCGCCGAACTACCACCCAACTTAGTGCCGTCTCTTTGGGGCATGCCCTCCCCTCACCGGCACTGGCTCTTCCGAGCTAACCCGTTGGGGCATACGTTTCCCTCACCTGCTCGGGTCTTCGGACTGTCTCATTGTGGTATGATCTCCCCTCACCAGCCGGAATTCCGGAATAAGACCAACGTTGTCTCTTTGGGGCATACCCTCCCCTCACCAGCGAGACTTTCGGAAAATGCAACAAGCATATCACAACACCACACACGCAAGTATATAAGCATAAACAAGATGTGCTATCGACATGTAATAAATGGTATGTCAAGTACATACCTCACCCTCCACCTCCTCCTGCCATACATCACAATCACATACATATATATATGTAGAAATATTGCTCATAAATCATGAATGCTCAGCACAATTAAACAAGCATAAAATAGAATTATAGCACTGTAAGAAATGATGCACGTGTATCATGAAAGCAGTGCAAAAAGAAACTCCAACTATACATCAATGAACTAGAACATGATAAAATAACTCATCATAGGAACCACTGATCTAGGATAAAATTTACCTCATTAAATACTATATCCATGAATCATCTCAGAGCAAATCATAAAAATATATAAAATATAATTTTTTAGCTTGGCACGCAAAATGAGGCGACGCCCGGCTACTGTTTTCAAAATCTGAAAGTCTGATGGCGAAACAGACCTCATCAATGAATCCGGAATGTCGATTAGATAAAAATTCATATATGACATAAATATTTTTGATAACTTTAAAACCTCCAATTAATTGTTTAGAATAATGAAAGAATGCCTTAATTTATTTAATAAATAACCGTTATGAATGAATGTAATGATGTTATGATCAATAAACTAGTAATAAAATCTCAGCCCTTCATCTAAATAGGACCACATCACAGCCTTCCATCTAATATGATGCAATCACAGCCCTCTATTTAACCTGATGCAATCTCGGCATTACATCTAACCAGATGCAATCACCACCCTACGTCTACATGATGAAATCATAATCTTACATCTAATCAGATGCAATCATAGCCCTCCATCTAACCAAATGCAATCATAGCTCTTCATCTACATGATGCAATCACAACCCTCCATCTAACCAGATGCAATCACAGCTCTCCATCTACATGATGCCATCACAACCTTTCATCTAACCAGATGAAATCTCAGCCTTACATCTAACATGATGTATCCACAACCTTACATATATCCTGATGCAATATCATCCCTCCATCTACATGATGCAATCTAAGTCTTACATCTACACAAGATCAAATCTCTGTCCTTTATCTCAACCAATTCAATCCAACCCTTCATCTTACCCAAATCAATCTCAACCATCCATTTAACTCACCCCCTTAGGTCATCTTTCTCCTCTCCTCCCCAACCCAGCCACAACCGCCCCTTCTCCGGCTGCCGCCTGAGTCGTTGGCGCCAACCCTGGCACCGACGTTGGTGCCTGCCAATGCTCTGCCGCCCCGCCGCCACCACGCGGTGGTGGCAGCGATGCCACGCCGGGGCGCCACTGCTCGCCGGGTGCCGCTGCCTCCGCACGCCTCGCTGGCGCCCACTGCTGCCATCGGCGTCTGCTGCCGCTGCCTCCACACGTCTCGCCGGCACCCACTGCCACTGTCGGCGTCCGCTGCCGTCGCGGTGCCTCGTCGGGCGCCACCTCCTTGCGCGGCCGACGCCTACCGGCAAGATGAACAGGAAGGGGTAGAAAGAAAGAAGAAGAAGAAGGAAAAAAATATTATTTTATTTCAAAAGGGGTAAACAACATGATTCAATTAAGAAATGACTGATCTGATACGAGAAAACGTGTCAAAAATCGACGAAAACCCCGAAACATAAAAATAGTGACATGAATCAAGAATTGGAGAAAAGAATGCCTAAATCCACTCACCGGACGGAGAGAAAATAGAAGAAAAAAACGCGCAGGATCTTCGCCCGATCGACACTAACGAACTCGCGAAAATCTGGCTCCGATGGCTCCTCCTCTTCGACGGCGCCCTCTCTCTCCTCTCCTTTGCCTTGGGTGGTGTGCGGCTCAAAACCCCTGGCTGCACACCCCAGGGTCTAATTTATAGACACCGATTGGGTCCAAATGACCAAAATATCCCTACCTAAGTCATCCGACTTAAATAGCCCATAACTCATCTGATCTAACTCCAATTCGAGATCCGATTGCACCGTCAAATTCGCCTCGAGACCCTCTATCACCCTAGCATGCTAAATCATAGAGATAAGGCAAATAAAATTTCTCTAAATGTTTCTACATTAAATGCTTACTCGGATCTAATTCCGAAGTTTCCCGCCAATCCACGCTAACTAGGGCCTACGATCCCCCACTCAATAATAAAATATTATTATTAAGATTTTTGATTATTACATAAGTAAAAATAAAAATTATCAAAATACCCTTGATGTTTTAAGAGAAAAATTAAAGAAGCTCGGCTGTGACACGTGTCACATGCAGAGCATGTGGGTCCAATGGACTCAATGCTAGTATAGAACAAACCCAAAAAAATAGGTAAAAAAATTCAAAAAAATTAGAAAATGGCACATATATTAAATGCTCACCTTAGGGTATTAAATGAAACATTAATAAAATTAATTTAGATGTAAAATAATATGTAAAAAATTCATAAAAAATTAAAAAATTAAAAAATGTCACCTATATTAAATGCCCACCTTAGAATATTAAATGAAATATTAATAGAATTCATATACATATAAAAAACATGTAAAAAAATTTAGAAAAATAAAAAAAATAGAAAATAGCACGTTAGCAAACTTTCATTAGGGGAAAGTGCCACGTGGCATAAAAAAAATCTATAAAATTCAAAAAGAATTAGGAAATTCTGATAATGTCCAATATTAAATACTCGTCTCAAGGTATTAAATGAAATCATAATATAATATACATGTCAAAAAATATGTAAAAAAATTCTAAAATTCTCTCCAATTCCCCAAGTCGTTGGACAGTCGTTCTGGTCTGCCCGACTGGTTGTGTTTGCGTTGGCTCTTCCACCAACGCTTTCTCCGGAATGGTCGTCATCGCATCGACGACGCCACTCGATTCACCAATTGTCTTGCGACCCATGATTGGTCACGAAAATCTCTCCTGCGAGATTTTTGAGTGCCCCAACGTCGTTTGTCTACAACGACGAAGGCACGAGTCTATTGACGGTTTGCGTCGATTGCTTGCACCAAAGCTTTGCGAGCTTACCTCGCTCTGATACCAACTGTCACGGACTAACTATTTGGGCGGAAAATGTCCGTGCGGCTTCCTCGCTTTCCATGCGAGGAATCAGCCTTAAGCCAATCTGCTTGGCCAATGTCGAAAAGTCGCGAGCTCCCACTTCGCGTGGGCCGGAACCTCCGTGTGCTTGGACGCAAAAACGTTGTTGGGCCAAATGGCCAAGTGCATGAAAATGCTGGAAAATGCTTGAACGAAAGCAAGAACGAAAGACTAGAGTGTGCCCAGGCTATACCTGGGTACTATACTTGTGGAGCCTAACCCCCAAGTGCCACCCCCAAGGTTCCTTTTGGCACGAGGAGCATGACAAAATTCCTATGTTCGCACACCCCCACCGTCCATGCCACGCCTAGGCAAACGAGGTCGTTTGCCTAGGCGTGAGCAAGAGCGGGGGGCAGTGGGCGGACGCGTTTTACAATGCATATTTACATGGATGCTCATGATGCAATATTTACAATGCACGTTAGGGACCGTCATGACACATACATGACTTGACAAACCCGAAGGTCCCTAACATTCTCCCCCACTTACGAAGTCGACGCCCTCGTCGACTCGTTTCTTGAAGATGCTGGAGAGCTCTTGGTTCTTGATCTTCTATTTCTTCATCATGCGGACTGGGTACCGTCGCTTCGTGTCATTCGACATTCGACTCTCGTAAGTGGTGGAATGTCTTTACTGCTTGCAAATGCCTCCAACTGCGAAGTCCGCCAACTTTGCTGGGGCCCTTCTGCAAGGAGGTTGATATGGGGCTTGCTACCCGGTCCCTGCTGTGGGTTTGCGCTGTGCGCTGCGTCTTACGAGCCATCTGCCCTGCGCGGGTGCCTTACGAGCCATATGCTCTGCACGAAAATATTGCGACTTAGAGGCCATCTGCCATGCGCACAAGCCTTGCATCTTATGAGCCATCTGCCATGCGCACAAATATTGCGACTTAGAGGTCATTTGTCATGCGCACAAGCCTTGCGTCTTATGAGCCCTCTGCTCTGCGCACAATTGTCGGGCTCCTTCCTTCACTTGTATGGCAGAAAGAAGTTTGTTCTGGCTTCCTGGTGCTGAACGCACTGTTGGAACGATACTAGGGTTGTCGTCCCCCATCAAACATATCGTTTCGAGGAAGGGCATGGGTACCGCCTTTGCCGATTTGAGGAACTCTATCCCTAGAATAACTTGGTAGTCATCAAGGGGCACGACCATCAGGTTGATCTGTCCTTTCTATCCTCCAACTTTCAACGGAACGTCTCTTGCAATGCCGTCAATCTTCCGTGTTTCGGAATTCATTGCCTTGACATGACTGGAACTTCTTCCTAGTTTGAGTCCTATTCGCTTTGCCTCCTCTCTGGCAATAAAATTATGAGTTGCTCCTGAGTCTACCATCGCTCGGGTGGTTCTACCGTTCAGCTTGATGTCGATGAACATCAGCTCATTCATCGCTTCTGGACGCTTTGTCATGGGTTTTCGCTCCCCCACTTGAGTCTTGAGAGCATTGAGCATTCGTACTGCTCCCATGTTAGATCTCCCATTGTACTCATCTTCGCTGGAGTGGTCGCTCGATGACCCCCCCCATTGTGGCTCGTTGAGGCAACTGCTTTTCCTTTGCCCTTATCTTTCTTCGCTGAGACGTTGGACATTGTCTCCACCACGGTCTCTGCTATCAGGGCGCTCAAGGCTTGTCGTTCTGGACATCCTTGGGCTGAGTGAGGCCCTTTACACAATGCACAAGTAAGTGAAACTGTCGAATGATTCCCTCTCGGAGGGGACCCCCTTTGAGGTTGTTCTCTCGGTATATATAGTCTGTGGGTATGATTCCTCCACCTTGTATCGCCTACGAATCCTTTGCCTTGAGAGTGGTCGGGCCCCCAATACTTCGGTTTGCAGGACGTCGCTTTAGTCGTATTCACCTCTGAGCTGTAGCCATTGGAGTTGTTGGGTCCCCAAAATTTCGGCTTGTAGGGTGCCACCTTAGCCGTATTCTCCTCTGGGCTATAGTCGGAGAGTCGTTCCGCTGCGATCTTTGCTTCTGACAAACTCTGTATGTTCCTCCTGGAGAGTTCCTATTGAGCCCACGGCTGCAGTCCTTCCAGGAAGGTAAACAGTTGATCAGTCTCGGCCATGTCTGAAATGTCCAACATGATAGTCAAGAACTTCTTCACATACTCCCGAACCGAATTATCTTGACGGAGTTGACGTAACTTCCGTCGGGCGATAAACTCTACATTCTCGGGGAAGAATTGCGCTTTTAGTTCACGCTTGAGTTCATCCCAAGTGTCAATCTTGGCTTGCCCCTTCTGAATTTCATCATACTTGGTCTGCCACCAAAGTTTTGCATCTTCAGACAGATACATGGTTGCAACGGACACTTTCATATCTTTATCAACTGTCCTCGTGACCTTGAAGTACTGCTCCAAGTCGAAGAGGAAGTTTTCCACCGCTTTGGCATCCCGTGCCCCATTGTAAGGCTTTGGTTCGGGTGCTCTGAGATGGTGTTGTGGCGCTTCGTTCTGCCGTGAACTGCCACCACCCGAGTGTATCTCTCGGATAAGAAATTTGATTGTAGCCTTTAGCTCTGCAATCTCATCTTGCAGATGCTTGACTACATCTTGAGTGTCATCATGGAGTCCCTCTAGTCTTGACTCCAAGATTTCTTGCGCGTCGACTATCTTGCCGACTAGGGCCATGCCGGCCGCATGAGCGTCACAAATTCTCTCCAATTCCTCAAGTCGTTGGACAGTCGTTCTGGTCTACCCGACTGGTTGTGTTTGCGTTGGCTCTTCCACCAACGCTTCCTCCGGAATGGTCGTCATCGCATCGACGACGCCACTCGATTCACCGATTGTCTTGCGACCCATGATTGGTCACGAAAATCTCTCCTGCGAGATTGCTGAGTGCCCCAACGTCGTTTGTCTACAACGACGAAGGCACGAGTCTATTGACGGTTTGCGTCGATTGCTTGCACCAAAGCTTTGCGAGCTTGCCTCGCTCTGATACCAACTGTCACGGATTAACTGTTTGGGCGGAAAATGTCCGTGCGGCTTCCTCGCTTCCCGTGCGAGGAATCAGCCTTAAGCCAATCTGCTTGGCCAATGTCGAAAAGTCGCGAGCTCCCACTTCGCGTGGGCCGGAACCTCCGTGTGCTTGGACGCAAAAACGTTGTTGGGCCAAATGGCCAAGTGCATGAAAATGCTGGAAAATACTTGAACGAAAGCAAGAACGAAAGACTAGAGTGTGCCCAGGCTATACCTGGGTACTATACTTGTGGAGCCTAACCCACAAGTGCCACCCCCAAGATTCTTTTTGGCACGAGGAGTATGACAAAATTCCTATGTTCGCACACCCCCACCGTCCATGCCACGCCTAGGCAAACGAGGCCGTTTGCCTAGACGTGAGCAAGAGCGGTGGGCGGTGCGCGGACGCGTTTTTACAATGCATATTTACATGGATGCTCATGATGCAATATTTACAATGCACGTTAGGGACCGTCATGACACATACAAGACTTGACAAACCCGAAGGTCTCTAACAGTAGGGTATTAAATGAAACATTAATAGAACTAATTTACATGTAAAAAAAAGTGTAAAAAATTCATAAACAATTAAAAAATTAGAAAATGTCATCTATATTAAATGCTCATGTTAAAATATTAAATGAAACATTAATAAAATATATATATATATATATATATACTTAAAAGCAAGATTCACACGTGCCATGTCAGCAAACTTTCACTGGGAAAGTGCCACGTGGCATGTGTGAACCTTGCTTTTATGTATATATATTAGAAAATTTTGATAACGTCCGATATTAAATACTCACCTCAAGGTATTAAATGAAATCCTAATATAATACACATGTCAAAAAACATGTAAAAAAATTCAAAAAACAAAAAATATTAGAAAATGCCACCTATATTAAATGCCCACATTAGGTTATTAAATAAAACATTAATAGAATTAATTTACATGTAAAAAATATGTAAAAAATTCATAAAAAATAAAAAAATAGAAAATATCACCTATATTAAATGTCCACATTAGAATATTAAATGAAACATTAATAGATTTCATATGCATATAAAAACATGTAAAAAAATTTAAAAATATAAAAAAATTTAGAAAATACTACGTTAGCAAACTTTCATCGGGAAAATGCCACATGGAATGGAAAAAAAAATCTATAAAATTCAAAAAGAATTAGAAAATTATGATAATGTCCGATATTAAATACTCCCATCAATGTATTAAATAAAATACTAATATAATATATATGTAAAAAAATATGAAAAAAAATCGGAAAAAAAGAAAAAAGAAAATGCCACCTATATTAAATGCCCACCTTAGGGTATTAAATGAAACATTAATAGAATTAATTTATATGTAAAAAACATAAAAAATTCATAAAATTAAAAAAATATCACCTATATTAAATGCTCACCTTAAAATATTAAATAAAATATTAATAGAATTCATATAAATATAAAAAATCGGTAAAGAATTTAGAAAAATAAAAAAAATTAAAAAATACAACGTCAATCAATTTTCACTGAAAAAGTACCACGTGATATGTGTGAATCTTGCTTTTAAATATATTTATATAGATTACAGTCAATCAAACAACTAATCAAATTAAATGCTACAAGTAAAATACATAAAATCTAATTGTACTCAACCAAATAGGCCTATATGATCTTATACCTTCAACCACATCATATCAAACTAAATAACGATAGAGTTTTCAAAAGGTAAAGATGCAGTTGAATTTTGACACGTGGAAAGAAAGGGATGAATTTAATCATTTGAGCATCAAATATCTACTCCATTTTGTAATTTCAAGTTCCACGCTTTGCAATTTCAATCAAATGTAATTAATTCGTTGTTAGATGAAAATCAAGTTTTGTGTTTAACATTGAAAGCATTTGGCTGGAGCTGATACCCTAGTCTCGCGCCATGTAGTTTTAGAAGGGAAAAAGATCAATATTTTTTAAATAAAAAATTTAAGAAATAAAATTTATTTTTTCTTAAATAATATCAACCCAATTTGACATTTAAACATATGGGTCAAATGACTCATATAAATATATTATAGCACATGATGCATATAGTAAATATAATATCAAATAAATTAGAAAAAATCACACTAAAAAATCTTGCTGGGTTTGAACCTCAGATCTTTTGACAAATCATTAACTGTTGTCACCAACTGTGCTAGTCACAGTTGGCAAATGTCTAGTTGTTTTTGGATAATATCAACTAATGCTTTTCTCATTCAAGAAAATACTACTGATTGGCAAATTATTGGAGGAGATTCCAAATGAGTCCAAATTGAAGCCCAATCGGATCTTAATTTAATGGATCAAATGGGCCGAACCCATTAAGATGACGAACAACGCACCTTCACGCAAAGAAAACATGGCATGCCCGTAATTAACATCAAAGCTTATACTACATCTGTAATTTTAGGTATATTGCGAAAAAATCTGCACATTTCGATGATCACGCCTCCAAATTGGAGCAAAACAAATCTACGCCTACGCTTACATTACGCACTATATATAAGTCTTTGTGAAGCAGACCAACTTAGGGTTTCAGGAGCATCGCTGGCGGCCGTGTTTCTCTGATCCTGAGGTGAAAACTGTTCGCCCCTTCCCATTCCTACATTTTAGATTGTTACTTCTCGATTTGAACTTCGAGTTTTCTATGTATCTATTACTCGATCTACCGTTTCGGCGGCAATTTTTACATGCTCCTAAGGGTGACGTGTTTCTGTCGTAGAATTTGATTCCGATTTAGTTCCGCCATCTCTAACTATTGTTTCTTTGAGATACATGTTGCTAACCTATTATATATATGCAATTTATTGATCTATCTATTTTGATGTTTTGGATTCTTTTTAGCCTTTCTTTTGGTGCTTCACTTGTTGCACATGAGATAATTTGGTTGATGATTATTAATGACGGCGATCAAATTAAAAAAATTGATCTTAAAGCAAGTCCAACAAGATTTGATCTGGTTATTAGCATCACCGTTTTAGCGGTAGCACCGTACTTTCCGTTCTGTTCATATTTATGAGAGCTTCTTGTTATTACAACAGTAAGATCCACTTCTTGTAATGAATGCATGAAAAATTTTAAACTATTAACGGTAGAAATTGTAAAATATAAATATAAGCATAAGAAACATGAGATCTGTCGTACTAGACAATCAGTCTTCGGAAAAAGTTGTTTCCATCATGATTTAAATTTATGGATTTTTACATTGTTTACTTATGACCTGGGAAAAATATGTTTTCAGTTCATCTTGCCCGCCTACTAGGAGATTTCCTACCTTTATCATCTTAAACAGGGTTCGTGTTACATGTTTTCATTATCCTGCTTAAAGCACTGTTTGGTATGCTTGTTCTTTCATTCTATAGTTCACAAGCCATAGATCTAGACAATTATTATATAGTTGTATGCCTTATGGCACTTAATGTCTAACAAACTATTAATACTTGCTATTACCTGTCAACGCTTTATGAAAAGCTCGTGTTTCTGAAATATTTCAATGCTCTAATGTTTTTTAAGTGTGCTTGTTGCATGATGCTTGAGCTGGAATATATAAAGCTACCATGCGAACAATTATGAGGACTAAATAACTCAGAGATTGTAGTTTCCATTTGTTTACATTTGGTGTAATCGTACAAAATCAATCATTGTCATGACTTATTTTATATATACATTAAATTCATAGCATTACCCATATGATCAGGTATGCTAGAATGATGCAGAATAAGCCAATTTTGAAATATATGCCTGGTCGTTAATACTGTGCAAGAGCATTAGCTGTGATTACCACAGTTAAAGGTTGTCTTGTTAGGATGGTCAGTTTTAATTGTGGTTATCTGTTTTTTTAACGAATTGGATCTTGTCTACAGATACCAAGACTTTGTGTTAAGTGATCTTTAAAGGCAGCCAAGATGGTGAAGTTCACAGCAGAAGAGCTCCGCAAAATTATGGACCTGAAACATAATATCAGGAATATGTCTGTCATTGCTCATGTTGACCATGGTATGGATCTTAGTTTCTGCATATTCCACCCAAATATTTATTAGTTAATTGTTCTTCTCTATATTCCCTTTAGTCAATTGCCTTTATTCTATAATATTTTTTGATATTGTCTATTGCAATCCTCTTCAGAAAGGGAGTCTTTAATACTTTTGGCCTTGTATATCTGTAACTTTTGCATTCTCTCAAATAAGATTAATGATGAATTGTTATTTTTTTTTTCATAATATTGCTGACAATCTTTTGGTTCGATGTGATTTACTTGTTTTATCTTCAAGATAATTACAGAATAAAAATCCTTTGTATGGCTACAAATTCTTCCTTTGTAAATGCTATGAATATATAATTGATCAAATTATCTGGATGTGCAGGCAAGTCTACTTTGACAGATTCTCTAGTGGCAGCTGCTGGAATTATTGCGCAGGAAGTCGCTGGAGATGTGAGAATGACAGATACCCGGCAGGATGAGGCAGAACGGGGTATAACAATTAAGTCTACTGGAATTTCTCTTTACTACGAAATGTCTGATGAGTCTCTGAAAAACTTCAAGGGTGAAAGAGTTGGAAATGAGTACCTTATCAACCTGATTGATTCACCCGGGCACGTTGATTTTTCCTCTGAGGTCACAGCTGCTTTACGTATCACTGATGGTGCATTGGTTGTTGTCGACTGTGTGGAGGGTGTATGCGTCCAGACTGAGACAGTTCTTCGACAAGCGCTGGGAGAAAGAATCAGGCCTGTTTTGACTGTCAATAAGATGGACCGTTGCTTCCTGGAGCTTCAAGTTGATGGAGAAGAAGCTTATCAAACTTTCCAGCGAGTCATTGAAAACGCTAATGTTATCATGGCTACTTATGAGGATCCCCTTCTTGGAGATGTCCAAGTTTACCCAGAAAAGGGGACTGTTGCTTTCTCTGCTGGATTGCATGGTTGGGCATTCACCTTGACTAACTTTGCTAAGATGTATGCTGCAAAATTTGGAGTGGATGAGTCAAAGATGATGGAGAGGCTATGGGGTGAGAACTACTTTGACCCAGCAACAAAGAAATGGACGACCAAAAGTACTGGGTCTGCTACTTGCAAGCGTGGGTTTGTTCAATTTTGTTATGAGCCAATTAAGCAGATTATTAACACCTGCATGAATGACCAGAAGGATAAATTGTGGCCAATGCTGCAGAAGCTTGGTGTGGTCATGAAGTCCGACGAGAAAGATTTGATGGGGAAAGCTTTAATGAAGCGAGTTATGCAGACTTGGTTGCCTGCCAGCAGTGCCCTTCTTGAAATGATGATCTTTCACCTCCCATCTCCTGCCAAGGCTCAGAGGTATCGTGTGGAGAACTTGTATGAAGGACCACTTGATGATGTGTATGCAAATGCCATTAGAAACTGTGATCCGGATGGCCCTCTGATGTTGTATGTGTCGAAGATGATTCCAGCTTCTGACAAGGGTAGGTTCTTTGCATTCGGTCGAGTTTTCTCTGGAAGGGTTTGCACAGGTTTGAAGGTTCGTATAATGGGGCCAAACTATGTTCCTGGCCAGAAGAAGGATTTGTATGTTAAGAGCGTCCAGAGAACTGTTATCTGGATGGGCAAGAAGCAAGAATCTGTGGAGGATGTGCCTTGTGGAAACACAGTGGCTATGGTTGGATTGGACCAGTTCATTACGAAGAATGCAACTTTGACTAATGAGAAGGAAGTGGATGCTCATCCTATTAGAGCAATGAAGTTCTCTGTTTCTCCTGTGGTTCGTGTTGCTGTGCAGTGTAAGGTCGCGTCTGATCTTCCCAAACTGGTAGAAGGGTTGAAACGTCTTGCCAAATCAGATCCTATGGTTGTCTGTACAATGGAGGAATCTGGTGAGCACATTGTGGCTGGTGCGGGTGAGCTGCACCTGGAGATCTGCTTGAAAGATTTGCAGGAAGATTTCATGGGTGGAGCAGAGATCATAGTCTCTGATCCTGTTGTTTCCTTCCGTGAAACTGTGTTGGAGAAATCTTGCAGGACTGTTATGAGCAAATCTCCCAACAAGCACAATCGGCTTTACATGGAAGCACGACCTATGGAAGATGGGCTTGCTGAGGCCATCGACGATGGTCGCATTGGCCCTAGGGATGATCCTAAAGTACGATCTAAGATTCTCTCAGAAGAATTTGGGTGGGACAAGGATCTTGCGAAGAAGATCTGGTGCTTTGGGCCTGAGACTACAGGACCCAATATGGTGGTGGATATGTGTAAGGGAGTTCAGTACCTTAATGAAATCAAGGACTCAGTTGTTGCTGGCTTTCAGTGGGCTTCAAAGGAAGGAGCATTGGCTGAAGAAAACATGCGAGCTATATGTTTTGAGGTGTGTGATGTTGTTCTGCATGCTGATGCTATCCACAGAGGTGGTGGACAAGTTATTCCTACAGCAAGGAGGGTCATATATGCATCTCAATTGACAGCCAAACCAAGGCTCCTTGAGCCAGTGTACTTGGTGGAGATCCAGGCTCCTGAGCAGGCTCTGGGTGGCATTTATGGTGTTCTCAACCAGAAGAGAGGCCATGTGTTTGAGGAGATGCAGAGGCCAGGAACTCCCCTCTACAACATCAAGGCGTATCTGCCAGTTATTGAGTCTTTTGGATTCTCAAGCACTCTGAGGGCTGCAACATCAGGTCAGGCATTCCCCCAGTGCGTCTTTGATCACTGGGACATGATGTCTTCCGATCCTCTGGAGCCTGGTTCTCAGGCTGGGCAGCTTGTGAGCGATATCAGGAAGCGGAAGGGTCTCAAGGAGCAGATGACCCCTCTGTCTGAATTTGAAGACAAGCTTTAAAGTATTTTAGCCCAACCAATATTGGCACATGGCTTTTTATTTTTGCCTTACATCTATGTGAACTTATTTGTAGGACTGTCCTACATCAATTTTTCTTTGTTTTCTTTCAAACATTTTCATGTCATGTTAAGCTACCTTTGAAGTTATGTTGGGTGGAGGTACTTTTCAAATCTGATTTATTTGGTGTTTTATTTGGTGAAATGATGTTATTTTGTTTGTGTTTTGGTCACCTTCTTGCTGTATTATTTTCATTTGTCCACATTTTCGTGATACCTTGTTTCCAACTTCAATATTCATATTCGTAGCAAAGATTTTTGAAGTTGATTAATTATGTTTTTTGGTTGTCATGTGCCTTGTTTTGTTGTTCGAACCACATTTATTGTTAATGTATTGAATCTTAGGTTGTTCCAATAAATTGACTTCATGCCACCTTATTTATTCTCCTAGCTGTATCATTTTTCTCATGTTACCTTGTCTTGCTTTGCCTTGCTAAGAAAAACCTTTTGAGTTTGATTCATCTCCCCTTTCAGTTCGGTTCATTTGACAAGCTCTTGATTAGATTTTGCCAGTCATTTTGTGTACATATAAGAAAGCTTACCTTTCATAGTTTTGGTTTCAGAGCTATTTGAGGTACCCATTTGGAAGTTGTAGTTTATTCCATCAACCATCTTAATTACTCACAAGGCAATACATTATCCTGGATGGTTGTTTTTATCACTACTATAAAATGATATGTACTTTGGGATGTTTTCCCAAGACATTGAAGCAATAAAATGGCTATTTCATCTGCCATTGCAAAGGGTATAATACACTCGACAGTCGAATGACACTTGAAACAAGATATACTTGTTTTCTTTTACATCGACTCTGCTTGCCAGCTCTACATTAGACAAAATCCAAATCACCTGCAGCAGCAACAATACTTAAATCGTCCTGGTTAAAGTCCGAAGTGATTGATAATACAAGACACTGGTCGCAAAAGAACAAATTTTGCTTAAAGAAGTAGTGCAAATTGAAATTTTAATTTATAATAAAATTATTTTAAGCAAACATTCATGGTCTTGTCTGCTTGCTACAATCTATGGGTTCTATGCTGATTAGAAAAATGCAATTTTTGTCAAGAAAATGGATGAACTTTCTAGTGGCAATTATAAGAATAAATCGCAATATAATTTTATTTCATAATACCTTTACAAGCTCCATGCGTTTGCCTTGAAACATTGATCGTTGGCTCTCCATTTAGTATATAAATCATAGCAAAAATGGAAAAGGAAAGAAAACAACGAATTCAGATACATATCTAGACTAAATTGCAGTCCTCGTTTCCTTGCTATCAAAAGAAAAACAATCTCAAGTCACTTAAGTAAAATAAAACACTCTCAGACAAATCCTTCATACAATTATATATTGGAAATCCCCAACCACTACCATCAAACCAAAACTTTAATTAAACATATGAAAAATAATTCCCTGTTTCAAAATAAAACATCACCCATATTCCATCTTCTCAGCATGAAAAGATCAGCATGAGAAAGCACAGAAAAGTAAGAAGAAGAAGATACGAATGTAACTAAGACTTCTACAAATCATGCTGTTTGCCTGGCTCCAGCCCTGTATGCCAATTCTACTCTAGGCTGCCCTCCATGATTAATCATCTACTAACGGTGATCGCTGCCACCTACGGCACGATGGCTCTGCCGGTGGCTCTTGAAGGACAGCATCTGTAGTTGCCATTGCCGGAGGGGAATGCGAGAGAGAAGACTGAGAAAATAGGGGGTTTAGAGAGATCTGGGACGCAGCTTTTTTTTTTCCCCTCTCAACGTTTTACTCGGTGTGTGCTCTTGTTGTTCCCGCTCTCCTTTTAAAGAGGAGAGGTTGTGTAATAATGCGCCTATTCGGACTACTTGATAAAATATAATATCATAATTAATTATCTTTGGACGATTTATATATAGGGGTGGCAATTCTTGACATTGCCAATTAATCAATGAAGGTTCAGTACACAATTTAGGATCCTATGGATTTGGGTGACAGAGTGGTTGGCATGAGGTTGGCACAATTACTTTTGAATCAATGGAAAGAAATTTTTGTGATAGAGCAATTATATTGGTAAGTACTTGGTTGACTAGAACCATTGTGGTTAATGATATTGTGTAGGTTCAGTACACAATTATGTGGATTGGATGTTGAATCACATCTTCATCACTAAACTCTTGAAAATACTGTCCAAACTGAAAATTTAAGTTCAATAAATGAATAAGCAACTGGTCAAGATAACCTTTAAATGTCCATCCTAAAAAGAGAAAAACTTTTAAATGCTATTAATGGATTCAAGAGGAAGTATACTTCACTGTGGACATTAGCAGTGAAGGTAACCTTGAGTACCGGATTCAGGATTGAAGTCTATAGAACTTGCTATCTGCTTATGGGCAAATTTGCACACATCTCTTATGATTCCTTAAAACGTCACTGTAACTTATAATATTACTTTTAACTGAATTTCCTTGAAATTGTTGCTTGCCAACTTATACAAACAAGGGTTCATGCGAAATGAATGCTGGACTAAAGTCAGTGAGTCAGTGGGCGATAAGACATCTTTCCTCCTACATGTTTCACTCAGCTTTCTCCATTCTTTTCTTCACCATTAGTTTCCATATATATTATTCTCCAAGACCAGGCCTGCAATGAGCTCGTGCAGTACCAGGAGATAAATATATGAGCTGTGCCAGGTAATGATATGTTTGTGAAATAAGCATGTACTAGTAAACAAGCCTCAAATTGGGAGCACGATGCATGTCCGGATTCAGTATCCCACATGCTTACTTTAGATTCTCTTGTTTGAGATTTAGCAGAGTGTGTAGTCTAATCAGCACCAAGCAAGTAAATGTGCTGCACCGCAATCTTTGCATGAATCATTTAGTCCTCCTTGTTTGTATGCGCACGCAATCATGTTGCCACGTGGCGTCATCTTGTAATATCTGTTATAAAAACAGGCCGAGGCCCATTTACATCATATGTTTGAGCAGGGATCCATATGTTTTACTCTCCGTGAGCAAATCTATCAACTAGATATTAATATTTGATAGTAATTAGAAGTTTAGAATTATAATTTGTTACTCATGGTGTCGTGGTGTAGTTGGTTATCAGACTAACCAAGTTCAAGTCCGGGCGACTCCAATTTTTTTATTAAAAAATCATTTTAGATCCTGTTCTTGCTAAAAAAGGAAACTTAGTCTACTTTAGTCTGGTAAAAATCATCCGCTACCTTAAAACGTAATCTCATTTCAAAATTTGAAAAGATTCCATATCTCAGATGTAAAATCTAGCACAGATTTATTCTTCATCAGTGAATCTAATTATTTTAGGAAGCCTCAGAAGTACAAAATACGTATACTGCCAGAATAATACCTCAAATAATACCCCCTTCAAGGCGTTATTATGCAGATGTAAAAAGCCACGTGGAATCCATCCGTTACACTGCAGCGCCCAATGAGGAAAACATTTAAAATAATACCCACACATAAATGCAGTTTTTTTAATCACAAGGAAACATAATGCTAATTCATTACCGCAGGTTAATTAATCCTGCAAAATTTACTCCTTAATTAAGATTAGCCTTTTCAAATCCAAACTTGTCTTTATAATCGCCCTCGATACTTGGTCATTCCATTCAAGAACACCGTGTAAGAATCAGACCTTTCCTCTTCTTCTTTCACGCCCTTTTCTCCACCGAATTCCCCACTCTCATCTACATTTCCAAGAACAGCTGATGAGGCAAACGTGAATGGAGGAGAAGCAGTGAGAAAAGGGTAAGCTTTATTCTTCCAATTTCATTATTCATTGAATCAATGGCGTCAGAGTATCTGCAAATGTAATAAATGCAGAGTTCATGGCGATTCACGAGACTGTCAGCCTCCATCAGGAACAATAGCTTAGAAAAGAGCCGATGCGATGTGAGAGTGTTCACGTAGAAATCTTGATTATAAATATGGGATATTGAGCGTTTGTTTTGAGGCTTTTTTTGTGGAAACGATGCGAATTTTTTGAACCCTCGTGGTGAGACACTTTCCTTTTCTCTGTGTAATGACTCTTGTGTCTTTCCTTGTTTGCTCTTGACGGCCGTGGCTGTCGTCTACGTCACGTAGTGTGGATGTTGAGATCGAAAGCAAGCGTGGGAGATGAGCTCTCTTCACTGTATTCTTCTTGTTTTCTTTGAAAGCCATGAGAGAGTTGGTAAAGGACGATCTCTCACATTGTTTGAGGCGGTTTCTTTTCCTCTTTAATTCCTTCATCTTTCTCTTTCATTTCTGCTGGTGTTTGGAGTGTAGTGCATTAATTTATGGATTCCCGAGCAGTTTGACCCTTCCTTTGCTACTTCCGTTTTCCAAATCAGATGAAGATAGCGAGAAAATGCCAAACACTTCCCTTGTGTCTTCATTTGAATTCTTAGATCATTCGGCTATTTATTAATTCACCTCACTTTTTTTGTAAGTCAGTTCTTTCTTCTTCTCTGTATGTAGAATCTGAAGGCATAAAGATTTGTTGCAGAATTATTCCATTACTTTTCGGTGATCTAGAAATGGGTTGGGCAACGCGGTGGCTGTTGAATCTCTTGGGCGGTAATAATAAAGCGAAAAGGGAATCGAAGCATCATTCCGGTTACGGCGGCGAGGAAATTGAGAAGAAAAGGTGGAGCTTTTGGAAGTCCAGGAACTCTGGCGAGGTGGCCCTCAACGAGAATCCTTCGACGGCGGCTGCAATCGAGGTGGCGTGGTTCAAGTCCTTCTACGCCGGAAGCGAGAGGGAGCAGAGCAAGCACGCTGTTGCAGTCGCCGCAGCGGCCGATGCAGCACCGGCCACGGCGAGAGCCGCTCGTTTCCCCAGCCAGCGTAGATTATACAGCGCGCCGGAGCGGCGGGCGGCGGTGAAGATCCAAACTGCATTTAGAGGCCACTTGGTAATTAATAAAGCCAGTTATACGACGTACTTTTTAGGCCATTAATTGCTTCCAAAAATTCTCAATCATTTATCTTGTTTTCTATAGTTTTTCAGAAACTCTATTTTCTCATTGCTTCGATTCTTTAATCTATTTTTTTGTCTCCTTACATTTTTGTTTCTTTAATACAATCATTAATTGTTCTCCGAGAAAAGAATGATGAGCTTTTATTTCTCTCTCGCCTTCTCGTTTTCCCTGTGACGTGTATTTATGGTGTTCAGCATATTTATTTAACATTAAAAATATTTATTTGTGTGCATTAAATGTAGGCAAGGAAAGCATTTCGAGCTCTGAAAGCATTGGTCAAAATCCAAGCCTTGGTCAGAGGATTTCTCGTCCGCAAGCAAGCCGCCGACGCTCTCCACAGCATGCAAGCTCTCATCAGGGCTCAAGCCACCGTCCGAGCTCAAAGATACCGTAACCTTCTCCTGCTCGACGCCAGCTTTCAACCTGAAGTCCGCCATCGACGATCCTTTGTTCGTCCTCAACCTTATCTTAAAAAACTTTCGTCGATATTTTGCCTTCTCACTTTTGCTTGATCGCAGGAGCGTCTCAGTGACACCCGAAGCGAACGCATGGCGGCGTTCCAGAGACAGAGACTCTCAGCTAATCTTGATCGTAATCCAAAGATCATCGAGATTGACACGTGCCGCCCAAAGTCTCGCTCTTCTCGTCGAACGAGTACTCCCTTTGCCTTGGATGCAGCAGATGACGTGCCGCCGCAGGCATTCTCCTCCTCCCCAGTTCGATTCCGAGTACCGGCACGAATCGCCGTTCTCGGCCGCCGGAACTCGTCAGGTGAGAACGAGTACTGGTGCGTCAGTGGCGACAAGTGCCGTCTGCCGGCCACTGCTCAGGCGACTCCGAGATGCATGAGCTCTTCCAGCAGTGCGGCTGTGACTCCGGCGAGGAGCCTGAGCGGGTCGAGCTCTCCCAACTACATGGCGAACACGCAGTCGTCCAAGGCAAAGCTGAGGTCACAAGGGACGAGGAAGAGGCAGCCTCTTAGTGAGTTTAATATGCAGAAGCCATGCTTTCAATCTCAAGAAGGTTTGAGCAACAAGAGAGGAGTCGTTGGGAGGCTTGATAGGTATTCGGAGATGGGGAAGAAAACGGAAAGTGAAATTTACTTGCAGAGAATTTGGTAACGCGATGCAGTCAGATATTGCAGTCTTTTTTGTGTTTAGAATTAGAGGGTAGTTAGACGTCTTCTCTCTACCTCTTCTTGGAGTTCTCTTCCTGTTTATTTGAACATTTTGGATGAGATTATTCACTGAAGGAATGATATCGGTGTAGTTGTTTAGAATTTGTGTTTTTGGAAATAATTAAAGTTACACTATAGATTAAATTGTAGTTATTTTTATAATGTAATTACTTTAAAATGTATAACAAGACTCACCTAAACAAATAAAATTAGTTTTGTGGTATTTTATATATAAAAAAGATGAATTTGGTATTAGTCTACTTTTAAATTTTCTAAACTGGAGCTCCATCAAATCTATGAATCACCAATTCAAGGATTAATTGTGGTCCCTTATAGATATGCCAGTGTTACAAAATATATCTTCCATCCCAATGATGTCAGTACCACCTGGTTTATGTCTTCCATCCCAATGATGTCAGTATACCCCAAAATAAACACTGAGTTGATCAAGTGCTTACAACTCTGTTTGAAGTAGGTGAAAGTAATCTTTTTCTCATCTTTAAACATGCTTTAGCAATATAATATGCTTGTAAATTTCAATGCTAATACAGGAGATGTGGATCTGAGCCTTGATGATTACCATGCTGTCAGTCATATTAATTCACCTGTTCTCACCTTCATGCTGTAAATTATTTTACTGCTGGGAGTCACTGGCAATGTCAGCAAAACGAAAGCATCAGAGTCATTATTGTCTTCCATCAATTAAATAATTGGAGGAGAGCCCAACCTCGTTTCAAGATGTGCATTCACTTCACAACTCTGAGTAAAGTTTAGTTGCTTCTGAGGGGAAAAAGATTAGATGGAATCTCAACTGCAGTCCATTTTTGATTAACTCTTTGTGGACTATTATTACTACTTTTCTAAGCTTGTCAATTATTTATTTATTATAAATTTCAATGAGCTATATCAGGTCTACTTCATTGATTTCTGTTTCATGGATTTTAGTGCCGGTGATAGCTAGAGGACATAAAATAAGGTAACGGCTATCAGAGAGGGTACTTTGGGTTCAGTGGACTTCAGCATTTCATCGACAGAGATCTGAAGAGGTGCAGGCTGATGCTGATGCATGAAGCTCATCTGCTTCTCCTCTCGAGCATCTTTTCATCAATCATTTGTCGCTCATTTGATTGATGATGAGGGTGTACACAGACATTGGAAGATTCTCTTTAATTTTGCCTATATACCTTGTCATGTCAATTACAACTCTTCCCAAAAGTCAGAAAAGAACAGTAAGCTTGCTTGAGCTAGCTGACTCATCTCACTAATTGAAGTGAATATTCTCTTGTCTTGAACTAAGGTCGATCACAAGAGTCACTATCACAATCACAACCACTACAATTCTTCACTTTTTTTTTTTAAAAAAAAGATATGGATTTACAGCTACCTGGGAGTGCTACAGATTTTTAAAAAATATTACATCAAGAGGGAGTCGAAACTAGTCGATTTTGATGGCTCCACGCCTACTTGTCATTCCTTCTGGTAATTAAGGTTAATTAATTGTCTTCTATCAATTCGATGCACTGGCCTATTAATTGAAACAACATCTCAATTTAATCCCAGCGAGGAGAAAATAGTAGAACACCAGCAGAGTTAATGTCAAGAAGAAAAATGAATCTTCCTGCAAGGATCCAAAAATTCAAACGCCAAAAGAAAAAATACCAAAACGAATAAATCTAGAAAACACAAAGAACACCAAAATTTACGTGGTTCCAGCCGGCGGGGTACTGAGCCTACTCTACGGGGAGAAGAGGGCACTTGATTATTATTAGAGAGAGGAGGAAACACGGTCAGTACAAGAGAATTGGAATAAAACTGATAACTCAGAATAAAACTGATAACTAAACTGCAAAAGAAAAATATTATTTGGACTCGGATATTTTTCTGCACCCCGAAATCTGGAATCCTGCTTCTGCGTCTGCCTGAGACGGTGTGAAGGGGAAGAGAGCCGCTAGAAAGGAATCTTGCTTGAGAAACGTAGTAGATGAGATGATAGGATCCTTTAGAACTGTATATTAAACCCCTTTTTATATTGTAAGGAGGAGCCAACTTATGCACCTTGATCGGCGAGAGATTTGGGCAAGTTTTCTGCAGATGCGTTTGATTCGATCCAATAGCGTGTGGAGGTGATTGAATGAGTAAAATCCGGATTGAAGCAATAGAATTTGCGGCGGAGTCAAAATTGGTGCGGCTGGGAAAGCTTCAAAAAAAATGGGCATGAGGTGGAAGAAAAAATCGCACGCAGCACCGCTGGCGCGTGTAGCGCACGCGTCCACCAGCTGCTGGCACGCGTGGGCTGGGCTCGGTCCACATGTCCGGCCCGCCTGGGCCGAGCTGAGCCCAGAGAAGCCGCTGGGCGTTTTTTTTTTCTTGATCCACCTTTGTAATCTAGCCTGTTTTCAAAATAGATTCGGGTTTGAATCGAATCAACCCTCATAATTTCCTCCTTTAATGAGATTTGAGCCCGATGTAGCCTTCTCCTCTTCTCCCAAGAGCTCTGTAGGGCTAACCTGTGCCTTGAATCAATTTGACCAAGTTCAAGTAGTGATCAAACTTGGTCGTCGGTAGAACTTTAGTCAGCATATCTCCAGGATTGTGAGCTGTGACAATTTTCTGAAGCTTTATTTCTTCTTTTGAAATAATATCCCTGATGAAATGAAATCTGACATCGATGTGCTTCGTCCTTTCATGGAGCATCTGATCTTTTGACAGACAAATTGCACTTTGACTGTCACTATGCACGACTATGTCCTCATTTTGAGAAGTTAGTTCTTTTATCAGGTTCCCAAGCCAGATTGCTCTGTAATAGCCATGTACTCCGCTTCGGTGGTGGAGAAGGCGATAGTGGGTTGTAGGCCGACTTTCCAACTTACTGCAGTTCCGCCTATAGTGAAGATGTAGACGGTGATCAATCTCCTCTTATCAAGGTCACCGACATAGTCTGAGTCTGAATATCCTACAAACGATTCATTAGTTCCATCGAAAATAAGATTTGCTTTAGAAGTACCTTGTAAGTAGCGCAGTATCCATTTAACTGCCTCCCAATGTGCTTTTCTCGAATTTGCCATGTATCGGCTCACAACACTGACTGCATGTGCTATGTTTGGGCGGGTACAAATCATGACGTACATAAGACTGCCAATTGCGCTTGCATAGGGTACTTGTGACATGCCAATTCTTTCTTTTTCATCTTTCGGACATAGTAACTCTGACAATTTGAAGTGAGCGACAAGAGGTGTTTTGATGATTTTTGTTTCTTGCATGCCAAAGTGCTCAATCACCTGCTTTACATAAGTCTTTTGTGTTAGGTACAACTTTCTTATTTTGCGGTCTCGCTTTATCTTCATCCCAAAGATTTTTCTTGCATTCCCAAGGTTCTTAATGTCAAATTCACCCTTAAGGTATTTCTTAAGCCTGTCTATTTTAGTAATATCTTTTGCCGCAATGAGCATATCATCAACATAAAGGAGCAGATAAATCATAAAACTAACTGAGCTCTTTAAATAAACACAACTGTCAAAAGATGATCTACTGAAACCAATACCAAGCATAAACTGATCAAACCTCTTATACCATTGTCTGGGAGATTGCTTGAAGCCGTAGAGTGATTTCTTTAGGAGGCAGACATGATCAATTTTATTTTTCTCTTCAAACCTTTCTGGTTGTGTCATGTAGATATGTTCTTCTAAGTCACCGTGTAGGAAAGCTGTCTTTACGTCAAGCTGTTCTAACTCCAAGTCTTGCATGGCTACTAATGCTAGAAGAACACGAATAGAAGTATGTTTAACCACAGGAGAAAAAATATCTTTGTAGTCAATACCTTCGTTTTGACTGTATCCATTTGCCACTAGCCGAGCTTTATATATACCGCCTTTTTTAAGTTTGTAGATCCACTTGCACCCAACAAGTTTCTTGTGCGGTGGAGGCTTCACAACTTCTCAAGTATTATTTTTCTACAAGGACTTGAATTCTTCTGTCATAGCTTCATGTCACTTTCTTGAATCTGTCTGATTTAGGGATTTTTTATAGGAGGCTAGTTCTTCAGTGCATGATGTTTCTTCAGCCACTGCTAGAGCATAAGTAGTAATATTTGCATACCTAGGATTAAGACGTGGTGCTCGCCTAGGTTGGTTGAGGGCGATGGAATAAGGATTCCTTCTCAACTTGATATTGCTCCTCCTCGATTTGTATGGCTCATCCTGGACCCGAACATGTTCTTCAGTGGTCTGTTCTAATGATGTAGCGTCATTGATTTCTGTGGAAGGTGGTCGAGGCGCAAGTGTGGAGAACCAGAATTCTTGGGTAGCAGATTGAGATGATGTTTCTTCTTGAGACACTGTAGGTTCGAGTCCTCCTCTTCTTAGTCCTCTTTTTTCATTTTCAAGAGTACATGTTCATTAAAAATAACATCTCTATAGATTTCTGCTTTATAATTATTTGGACACCACACTTTATAGTCTTTCACTCCGTTGGGATATCCTAAGAAAATACATTTCTTTGATATGGGTTCTGATTTTCCTTCATTCACCCTGATATAGATCGTACTCCCAAAATTTTTAAGATGATCATAAGAAGCTGGAGACCCGATCCATTTTTCCTTAGGCGTCTTGAATTAAATTGATGAAGATGAAGATCGATTTATTAGGTAGCAAGCGATGGATGCAGCCTCTGCCCAAAAACTTCTAGAAAGGTTAGCATTAGAAAGCATACATCTTACTCTTTCTATGATGGTGCGGTTCATCCTTTCTGCTACTCCGTTCTGCTGAGGTGTGTGGGGAACTGTGTGATGTCTTATGATCTGTTCCCTAGAGCAAAAGTCTTTAAATTCTTCACTGCAAAATTCTAGGCCATTGTCAGTTCGCAGGGTTCGAACATATCTACCAGTTTGCTTCTCGATCATTGTCTTCAAAGACTGAAATTTAGAGAAGACATCAGATTTATTTTTAATAAAATAGGCTCATAACTTCTTGGAGTAATCATCAATAAATGTGAGCATGTATCGAGCTCCTCCTTGAGATTCAACAGGTGACGACCCCCATAGATCAGAGTAGATGTAGTCTAATTTTCCTTTAGCATAGTGTTGCCCTGTGGAGAATGAGACTTTTTTTCTGTTTTCCATAGATGCAATGTTCACATAAATCTAGTTTAACCAATTTCTGTTTTCCAAGTAGTCTCTTTTGTTCAAGTATTAGCATGCTTTTTTCATTAATATGCACTAATCTTATATGCCATAATTTAGCATGATCATCATCAGAGTGTTTAGAGGTTACCATAGCCGTACCACTTGTCACTGTTGTGCCTTGCAGAATGTAAAGTTGGTTTATCTTTAGTGCTTTCATTACTGTTAAGGATCCATTTGTGACTCTAGAAACTCTGTCTTGGCCTGAATACTTGTATCTAAGTGCATCTAGAGAAGATAAAGAAATTAAATTTCTTTTAAGACCTGGAATGTGCCATACCTGAGTTAGGGTCCTTGTAATGCCATCGTGCATTTTAATTTTTACTGAGCCGACTCCTACTACTTGACATGATGAGTCATTTCCCATTAGCACTTCTTTTCCATTAGCATGTTCATATGTGGTAAACCAATCTCGATGAGCTGTCATATGAAAAGAGCAACCTGAATCTAAAATCCATTCATCTTGAGATCTAGCATAACAAGCAAAACTAGTAAGTATCTCGATCTACTTTTTCATCCTCATCATCATAGGATGCTTAACCGTTCTGATTTTGTTCCTCCTGTCTTCGCTTCAGCTTACGATATTCTGATTTCATGTGTCTCATCTTTTTGCAATAATAGAATTATATGTCTTTGGACCTGGATTTAGATCTAAACTTACCTCGGCTTTTGTCTCGTGACCTGTTTCGTCCTCTAGTGTATAGGGCTTCTCCACGACTTCTAGAGGATCTTGTGGTAAGTTGAGAGTCAACAACCTCCTTAGACACTAACATTATTGTCACTTCATCCAGAGTAATTGTATTCTTGCCATATAATAAACTTTCACGAAAATTCTTAAAAGAAGCAGAGAAAGTAATTAAAAACATAAAAGTCTTATATTCTTCCTCAAATGTAACTCCCATATATATCCTCAAGATCAGCAAGAATATAATGAAAAGTGCTAATATGATTTTTAACAAAAGTATCATCAATCATACGTAAAAAATATAATTTTTGTCTAAGTGCTATCTTACTTGTCAGAGTTTTATCCTAGTAGATTATAGCAAGCTTTTTCCATACATCTGCAGCGATCTTTTCTGATGCGACTTCTCGTAGTACCTCATTGCAGACGCTCATGTACAAGATTACTTTAGCACTTGCATCGGCCTTGTCCTTTTTCCTTCCAGTGCCTTCCATTTCGTCTCGTCCTCGAATAGTATCCTGTAGGTTCTCCTTAACCAATATTGCTTTCATCTTTAAGGCCCCTAATGAATAATTGACATTATGGTCCAATTTTTGGATTTCGTATTTTGCCCATGACATCGTGGATTGTTGTCTCTAATACCACAATTGTTAGGAAGAAAAATGGGTTTTCCTGCAAAGATCCAAAAATCCAAACGCTAAAAGGAAAAATACCAAAACGAATAAATCCAGAAAAATACAAAGAACACCAAAATATACATGGTTCGACCCGGCGGGGTACCGGGCCTACTCCACGGGGAGAATAGTGCACTTAATTTTTATTAGAGAGAGGAGGAAACATGACCACTACAAGAGAATTAGAATAAAATTGATAACTCAGAATAAAACTGATAACTAAACTGTAAAAGAAAAATATTGTCTAGACTCGGATATTTTTCTGCACCCCAAAATTTGAATATTTTGAATCGAATCAACCCTCACAATTAATGCAGGAAGATGAGTTTCATTAAGATCCTTCTCAAATTTACACATGATCTAGCAGAGAGCAAGTTGACAATACGTAGGGCGTGTTTTTTACTGGGAGTGAGCTCCATTTCAGAGACTGTAACTTTTTGTGGTTGCCCTCCTTGTTAACAGGATACTTTACAATTTGCAAGTTGTGCTACTAGAGGTAGGGGTCTAATTAAATTGGTCTTTGCCTGAAAAGATCTGAACTCATGAGGGGAAACTAAACTGGGTACTACATAACCATGCTTCTATGACCTCTATGTTCATTCCTAGTTTGTACCGTGACTTGCAAGGTAATGCAACATTTTGTTGTCGGAGGTACAATATCCACAGACCTCTATCTTCCTTTTGAAGGCCACAACGCGATTAGGATACCTTATATTGCTATATGTATCTTTATCTAATCCAGACTAGATAAATTTATGCCTAATTCCATCTTTGAAATCATCCACTTAGGCAAATGCTTGGCTCTATTGCTATTCAATTCCAAGTACTGTGAGTTAGGCAAATGTTGAGCCGAACTCAAGCTAACCAATACTTGGCTCGAGGAGCTCAATTTACATGTGAGCTTAATTTCAAGTTCATTCACGAGCTCAATTGAGCTCGATAGAATTTGAGCCGAGCTTAATCGAACTCAAGCTTGAAAAAATAAACTAGCCGAGCTCGATCAAGCCTGGAGATCAAAGCACGACCGAGCTCGAGCTCAACATTTTTTAAATGAGCCGAGCCGAGATAATGTACGTACTCGAGGTAGGCTAGGCTCGGCTCGATTACAACCCTATTTTTCCTTTTTGACACTAATAAACAACTTCCATCCAAAACTTTATCAAGCTTCAGCAACAATTGCCTACTGTTAGTCGCATCTTTTGGATTTACACTTGATGATTCGGCTATTGGATCAATAGGATGACATGCTTCCCTTCAAACCTAGGTGATGGTTGATGGCTCATAATGAAGGAGGAGGGTGTGTAATTTTCAAAAGTAGAGGGAATGAAAATATAAGAAGCAAAGAATAAGAGAGGGCAGGAGTGTGATTTACTCTTTAAAATATAAGGTGTTTTTAACTCCAACAATACAGTAAAAAATATGCATTCAATGTAGTGTACAAGAAGAGTAAGACAAGCAAGCGAATTAGATTAAAAACCTACCCATTTAATAGAACGACCACAAGAAATCCATGTTTTTATAAATATTTGAAGCAGGTTGACCTCGTATTTCTTCATGTTTTTATAATTAATTAATTATACTGTTAATTAAATGGACTAGTTGCAGAAGTATCTTAATTTTAACCAGAGTTAACTGGTACGTGTATTTGAAAATGAAGTGTAAAATAGACGAGTTGTAGAAGTTTATATGTTTGTCCACATGAAATATGGAGATGCAATAAATAGAGTTTGGATTGTATCAGTTATGTGTGTGGAAATGATTGATACCATATTTATTCAATGTTCCCATGCATGCATTTAGTGAAAGCCAATGGAATCATGTGACTTTCTACTTGTAATTAATTAAGATGACAATTTAAGTCATCAGCATCTGAATTAATTGCATTGTGTTCTGCGGCGCAGAAGGAAACAGGCATTGCTTTCTCAGACTGTACTATGAGACAAAAATTATTTTGATGAAAGCAAACCTAAAATTAAAATATTTTGGCCAAAATATCACATTCCCAAAGTCATTTTTCTGACGCATGTGGAATCCAAATTAAGCTACTTAGTTTTCTAATTTTTAATAATGGATAATTAAACATATTTAAATAAAATATAGCTGAATTTGGATCAAAAAAATTTGTTAATTGGATTTTATCTTGTCTCTCCTCCTCTGCCAGATTCTCTTGTGAGGTGAATTGTTTTATGAGCTCCAGAGGTATTGGAGAGGGGATATTCTGTCCCGTATTTCTTCGTTATCTTACAATAATTATTCTGTATGATTATTAATGGTTTTGTGGAAGCTAAAAAGATTCAGAAAATGGAGTACTTTTTTTAAAAAAAATAAAAAACTTGCATTTATCAGAAAACTTGAGAAATACAAATAAAGAGAAAGGAGGAGAGAAAAAAAGAAACAAAATATAAACATATCATGGCGTAAAGACCACCAATAGGCTGGCAAAATCAGACGAACATGAGGGAGGCAATAGTGGAGGCCACCTCGATGGCTTATTCCATGGATGAGCGCCTATTGCTATCGAAACATCTCATGTTATGTTCGTACCAAATCTTTCATCTCCCGATTATGATGAGGACTGAGGAGGAAAAGCTTCAGAATCCTCTTTTTTGGGCTACGACAATCCAACTGCAAGGCTTGAAATTGACAAGGAAGAGCCCAAGATTACAACTTTCGAGAAGGGTGTGTCGTCCTTCAGAACAGTAATGGTAGGAATGAAAGAGATGGACATGTAATTTATTGTGAAGACCGCAAAGGACGCAAGTTTGATCAACCCGAGGAATTTGTCCTTCGTTAGGAGCCTCGCTCGCTCAATCAACCAATTTAAGATTGATATAGTAGGGGGCCATATGAAAGGTGCTTTGGGATCCAAAACTTCGTTCAAGTTCATCAGTCTGTAGAGAGAGCTTGTGCTAAAGCCTGTTGGCAATCCATTTCCATAAGAATTTATCTTCTTCTGTCCATTGGAAAAGTGGTGCCAGATCTCGTGCCGTCTACTATGACAGTTGATGAAAGCACCCTACTTGTTGTCCACTAGCTTGGAGATGAGTAGTGACAAACCATTGGCAAGATGCTTGGAGAAGATTTTGATAGGCCCGAAATACCCGAGATGATTTGCTCTCTGCATTTTTGGTATAAGAGTGCATAAGAGTGTATAAGAGTGATGTATGCCATGTTGAGCCTAGACATATCCCTTTAGAGCCTTGTGTAAGTCTTGTAATGTTGTAGTAACATGAGGACCTATAACCGACCAGAAAGGTTTGTAAAACTCCATGGTGATACCATTGGGTTAGGGTGTCTTGAGATTTTTAGAGGCTTTAATCACCCCTAGAACTAGGGCTATCCATTCGGTTTAACCCGAACCCGAACCGAATTATGCCTAAACCGATCTAACCCGAACTGAAATTATTCGGTTCGGTTCGATTTGGTTTCCAACCTGAAAACCAAAATTTTAATTAATTCGGTTAAAAATTAAAAATTATTTCCTAATACTCATTTAATTACCTGGGTTAAAAATTAAAATATATTATTATTTAATTATTTGGTTTTCGGTTCGGGTCGATTCCTGAATTTCGCGAACCGAATCCGAACCGAAATTCAAAATTCGGGTTCGATTCAGGTCAAGAATCGAACCTGCAACCATTGAAACCGAACCGAACCAAAAAATTCGGTTTGATTTTTCGATTCGGTTCGGTGTGAACCGAAAAATGGACACCCCTACCTAGAACTTCATCGATGGTGAAGGGGGTGTCCAAGTGTTCTAGCTCCTGGTGCAGAGGTTGAAAAAGTTTTTCCATCTAATGTTCAGGAGTGACTTTCTCTCCCTGCCTAGGAGACCTGCATAGAAATTTATGAATTCACTTGATATGGAGTCGTGGTTAGTGTATGTACCTATTGTCGGTTGGATGGAAGCAATCCAATTCAGCTTGTATCTACTAGTGGCACAAAGGTGGAAATATCGGTATACATGTCGCCCTCCTTCAGCCAGCGTTTCTTCGCTCTCTGTCGCCAATAAGTGCATTCGCTCGTGTAAAATCGATCAAGGTCAGATCTCAAAGCTTTGATAACATCAACTTTTGTGTCTGTGAGAGATGTTGTCTCAGCCTTGATGCTGAGTTGCTGCAGGCATTGTTATGTGCCAGTTTTTTCACCTATCTATGTCCCTCTGTCCCACTCTCTAATAATGTGTCTGAGTCTGTTCCAGCAAGTACTCCAAGATCGAAGCATCACCCAGACTTGAAGTTCCCCAATACTTGGGAGAGTAAGCCCTTTCCAAACAATCTCATCAAACTGAGTGAGTGGAGCCAACAATTTTCCATTATGAATCAATCTTTATTCTTGTGCATTTTGGGAGCAGGAAGCAAAATGAGGGGGTTATGATCTGACAGTCTTCTCTGGTCCCCCAGACCTGGTGCATTTGTAAGCAGGGCGGCCATTTGATTATCGATTAGTACTCTATCAAACTTAGCAATAGTTGGAACGACTTGATTGTTGGTCCAAGTATATGCTATCCTTGAAATTGGAAGATCGAGAAGAGACGTGTCGACGATGAATTTGGAGATTCTTCTCGAGTCCAAGGAGTTGCATCTACAATTTTTTCTCTCCCCATCATGTTTGGTCATGTTGAAGTCACCTCGAATGATGAGTGACTCATTAGTGTTATCTACGATTTGTTGAAGTTCTTGAAGAAAGTGAGTCTTCCTTTCTCTAGAAGGCGGGTCGTACACCCCCACAACATGTATGTTGACATTGGAAAGCCTACGAGTTAGATGTAACTAGACTGTCTATTCCCCTGTGTGCCTACTAGGGGGTGTTTATGGGTCGGGTCGGGTTTAGAAAAAAAATCGATCCGACCCGACCAAGTGTAATCGGGTTGGTCAGGTCAGGTTGAAATTTTTTCACCTCTCAAACCCGACCCGACCTAGTTCGGGTCGGGTAGTCAGGTTTATCCAATTAGGTAAAAAATAAGTTTTTAACTATTTATTATTATTATTTTTTTAAAAATATTTTTTTTAAAATATAAATATTTTAAAAATGATTAAAAAAAATGTAAAAAATCGGATCATTGGGTCGGGTCTCAGGTCATCGGGTTTCAAATTCTAAAATTCGAGACCTGACCCGATTATGGTCGAGTTTGATCAAATTGTACCTGACCCAACTCGATTACCCGACCCAACCCAACCCAAATAGGTCGGGTCGGGTCGGGTCGGGTTCTCGGGCTCATTGGGTCGGATCGACCCAATGAACAACCCTAGTTCCTACTAGTACAATCCCGATTGGCGGAGTCCCAAATGCATGGTTAATAAGCCCCCAGATAATCCCGTGTGTTGATGGTAAGAAAAGTGTCTTCCATGGAGAACGCAAAGATTCGCTTAATCAATTTTCTGGAAATTTTGCTACATTTAGTTTCAGAAAGGAACAACAAACTATATTTTAATTCCTTGACAAGTTGTTTAACTATAGTTTAAGAATCATCATAGATGCAGAAACTATAGTACTACCAAATGGTGCAAACCACCACCACGATCAAGCCGAGATGACTCCCAAAGCTCGGGAAACCTTGTCTTGATTAGCTATGCAACCGAATCTTAAATATGAAATTTCCTTGAGAATAGCATAACACAATGACTTCCCTGTGTTAATCGTCTCAAATCTAAGGTTTGGTGATTCCTATTGGGTGAAATGGTCTACACTACAGCGAGGGTGAATAGTATGTCGTCTAATTTTTTCGTCTAATTTCGATTTTAATCGTATTCTTAGATCACTTAGGCAATTTAAGATTGAATGACTAAATGCGGAAGCGATAAATGATAAAACAATAAATACAAATAAGATATCAATGCAAATACAAGGATTCACTACCTAAGCACTCCGCTTAGGATTTCTAAACTAAACTTTACTAGATTAATTTTGTTTCCCTTACAACGAGGATTTTGATCCGAAGAGTCTCGCTCCCCACTTAAAGCACTTCCATACTCGAAAGTCTCCGCCTTCTTACTGAGAGCACTCTTCCACCTCAACCTAATTAATTAAGGAACTAATCAACTAATCATAGTAAACTAAGTTTACACAAGTGGCTTTACACCTTCTACACCAAGGTAACCACTTACACACAAGACCTAACACTAGGTCTTCTTATACGCTCAAATGCAATGAAATAAATTACAAAAATATACAAGTAATGGAGAAAATAAATAATACAATAAATACTTAGCTCCAAACATGAGTCCTAGTTCCTCTTGATGCCTCAATGATGAATCGTTCAAAGGTTGAAGGCAAGATCAATGATATATCATGGAAACTAGGGTTGTCAAAGGGATGACTCAAGGAATGCTTTGAAAATGATCAAGAATGGCTCAATAGAAGCTTGGATCAGAGAGGAGTATTTATAACCCCTTAACAGAACGGCAGCTCAACGGGCAGAAAATTAGTCGTTTCCGCTGTTCGATCGCTTGTCGATCGATCGACCGCCCAGCGACCATTGGCTTTCTGCGCCTTAAACACTATGTTCGGTCGACCGACGGGTCGACCGAATGAGTCACGATCTTTCATCCGCAATCCAGTCGACCGACGCAAGCACTGTCAATTTTTGGCCTCGGTCGGTCGACCGCCTGGTCGACCGAAGTAGCCACTGCCAATTTTTGGCGCTGTTCGGTCGATCGATCGGTCGACCGAATTGGCTACTACCAATTTTTTAACATCATTTGGTCGATCGATCGGTCGACCGAATTGGCTACTGCCAATTTTTTAACATCATTCGGTCGATCGAACCTAGGCTAAACTTGATTTTTTTAGCCTTCTTCTCGCACGCTTCATTTTCAGGTTCCGACTTTCAACGTGCGTCAACTTGGAGAGGTTTCCATGTGTTCTTTAGACTCCTCCAAGATGTCTTTGGTGCACACGTCGATCTTCGAGAGATTTCCACGACGAACCTGAACGCGACGATCAATGTCCTTCCGATTTTCCGATTTCTCCTATATTTCTGATCGAAGATATCGAGCGCTAATCGATATGGAACCTGAAAATATTTCTCAATGAAATATTAGTTCCATATTTGTTATCATCAAAATCGAGATTAAGACCAAGGTAGAAAATCTTAGGCCAACAATCTCGCCCTTTTTGATGATGACGAACATCCTTAAGAAAATATATCATTTAACCACAAAGGATATCAAAAATGGGATTTCTCCCCCTATCAACATGCATATCTATATAATAGAACCCCCCCTATCTATATGCATGGTTTTCCTATATTTTCTTTCATTTACCTATATTTTTCTCCCCCTTTTGACATCAATAAAAAAGGGCAAGAAAAGTCAACCTATAGTCAAAGTTGAGATTCTAAAACTATTTTTCATGAAATATGAAAATCTCAACTAAAGGGATGAAAAATTAAATATCTAATATGAGACTAAATCATACATGATAGCATTAGATGATAAATACATTCCAAGTCTAGAAACCATGTATAGGCTTAAGTATTGATATTTTCATGAATATCATATCTTTTTCATGATATTTTTAGATTTCATTCAAACTTTTAAAATATCAAGATATGGTCATGCAAAACATGTATATCAAGTTTGAAGTGAAACTAATGTCATTTGATCAAAATATGAACTTAGCGCGGTTTCATTCAAAATAGACATGAAAATATGAAAATGCTAAGTACCAAATTTTGCTATCTACTCATGTTTTCTCAAACTTAGGCACATAGAAATCTAACATGAGTGAATCTAAGTATATGAGTCAAGTTTGGGCGGAAAATGAGGTTTCTAAGTTACTTTGTTGACTTAGGTCAAAGTACACTTCAAATTTATTAAAATTAAACATTTTAATCCTTATAAAATCATATTCTTAACGAATTTTTTTGAAACTTTAGTTGGACACACTAGATTTTTCAATGAATCTACAGGTTCAAGAATCGGTCAAAATTTAATTTCCTATAAATTCATAAAATTCCTGAAAGTCCAGGGGCATTTTCATAAATTTTAAGTATTTTTTTTTTCCCAAAAGTTTGTTAATTTTGCTTCAAACTTTCCAGACATCGCTGAATGATCATTTAAGATGCGTGTGTCAAGTTTGAGCTCAAAATGAATTTTCAAAGTCTATTTTTCAATCGATCTCGATTTCAACAAAAAACTCATTTTTTTTCAAGATACCGCTCAAGTTATCAAAATCATTTTTAGAAATGATTTTACTCAAAAAATAGTGAAAATGATTTTAGAAATGAAATCAAAATAGTATACACAAAGTTTCATTTGATATTTTTGACAAAAAATCAAAGTATCGGAAAGATTGATATTTCAAGAAGGTGAAACTTTGCATTTTTGAAATTCATCTTCAAAATTCCACTATAAATCAGATTCTTGATGAAATTTTTTGAAATTTTTACTGAAGAAACTAGATTTTCTAATGACGGTGCAGTTTCAAGAATCAGTTAAAAAAGATTTTTCTATATTTATCTAAAAATAACTGAAAATGCTAAAATTTTAATGACATTTTTGTAATTTTCAGTCATTTTTCAAAACATGCTCAGTTTTCATTCAAACTTTTATGACATCATAAAATGATCATGTAAAGAGTGTATGTCAAGTTTGAAATGAAAATTATATCCTTAAGTCAAGATATCAACCTAGCATTGTTTCATTCAAAACTAAACTAGTTATCATGAAACTTGCTAAGTGTCAATCTTATCATTTACTCATGGTTTTTCAAACCTAAACCTATAGGCACCTAACATGAGTAAATCTAAACATGTTTCTCAAATATGGATTTAAAATGAGACCTCTAACTCAATTTGTTGACTTGAGTCAACTTGGTTCATAAGAGGTTATCATGAAATGACATCTATGCCATTTTATCCATATCCATATAAATTTTTTTCATTCTATGTGCATGGAAATATGTCATACCTATTCCTAAATATGTTTATGAATTTTGGACTTAAAGTGAAGTGTCCAAGTCGATTTATTGACTTGGGTCAAACTTTTCAAGCTTAAGTAACCTAATGTGATCTAGTTATCACATTTTTCATCTACACATGAATTTTTAAGTTTAAACGCCTAGAATCATGTCATGTATGTATCTAAACATATTTTCCAACTACTAACTCAAAATGAGGTCTCTAATGTGAGTTTCAACCTAGAGCAAGTTTCATTCAATTAAGATATCATAAAATTGCCTAAGTTATCAAAATTTTACATGCTCATGAAATTTCATAGATTTGTCATGCAACATCAATCATGAGTATATAGAGACATCATTAAAGCATGAATATTCAAAAATTATATTAAGATTTTGCAAAAATGAACTCATACCTCATTCTTGAAAATTTTCCCAAACTTTTCATTTTCTTTCCAAATTCTTTTAGATAGCGTAGCCTTCCATTAACATTTTCAACTTGCAAGTAGATTTCATTAGTAGATAATGAAATTAAGGCTACTAGCAAGCTAACCAAACCAAATAGCAAAGAGTGATTCAAGTATCATTTTCAAAATGCATCTTTGCTAGATAGTTTGAAATTCATTTTAAATGAAATTAAGTGATACCAAAACGAATTTTAAGATATCACAAAAATAATAAATATGAAAATATGATCTCCAACCCTTCTTATGGTTGAAAACCGAAAGGCTACAATGAGCCTACGATTTAGAACCGCAAGGTTGCTTAGGCCCATTACAAGCCACATAGGTCTCCTAAGAGATCGGGAAATAAAAAAATCAAAAATCATTTGATAAAACCATATTTAGTGCGGTAAGAATTAACCAAAATAATTCATGTATCATAAACTCCAACTTGAATGAATTCAAATAAAATAAAGGAGATGATACCAAGTTTACTTAGATGCCAATTTTCATTCCTAAGACATCATGATGACTTGAAGTTGCAACCTTGAGGTGGTGTATCCTTCAAGCTCTCAAGCAGCTTCAATCAACTAACTTCATCTTACTCATGTGTGGTAGCTCCCCCTACAATAGAAGAAACCTTTGGTATCCAAATGCCTTTGGGTCCTAGGGGGTTAGTGGGCTTAGGTACCCAAAGTATCTTCACAACACTTGAGTTCATTTTAAAGGCACAATCATAGATGGCATGCCCATAAACACCACAACAAAAATAATGTCCATTAAGTTTCTTCTTTTCATTATGGACATGAGATTTAATGTTAGAATGTTTGACATAAGAAGGATGATGGACATGAGCATTCTTAAGTGAAACATTCTTCTTTTGAACATGAGGTTTAAATATGGAATGCCTAACATGAGAATGATGACGAACATTAGCATTCTTTACATAAGCATTTTTCATTCTAGTGTTCTTAGGTGATGAAGTATTTTTTAATTTATTACTTTCTTATTCAAGAAAATAATCTCACCTTTCAAATCATTCATGGATTTTTGAATAGCATGCAATTGAGTTTTTAACATACTATTTTCATTCTTTAACTTATCATTTTTATATTTCAAGTCCTTAATCTCAAATTCCATGTCATCATGGCAAGAATTAAAAGAACTAGATTTCATTTTCTCATTTTCTAATTTGCATTCATGCAAATGAGAATTAAGCCTTATATTTTCTTTCTTTAATATTTTATTTTCCTTATCCTTTTTAATTAACAAGGCACACATGTTTTTGTACTCATCCATTAGTTCATCATAAAGCAAATTATGAGAGCTAGATGAGTTAATGCTATCATTTTCATTAACATGACTTGGAGGAGAATAATGTACCTCATTGTTATCATTCATGAGGCAATCTTTTGATGTGGCTTCATAGTCATGGCAAGAGGACGCTTCACTTGAGTGGAATGAGGATGTGGAAGCATTCGACCTCTTCTTTGCCTTGTTCTTCATGGAAGGATAATTTTTCTTCACATGCCCCTTTTCCTTGCATGCATGGCACACTACCTTCTTTTTTCGGCTCTTGGAGCTACTCCTTTGACTAGAAGAGCTATGGGCATCAAAACCAAGATTAGTGGTAGGTGAATGACCATTGTCATCACTACCTTCATTAGAAGTGCCAATCTCTTCGGTCTTGGCATAATCATATAACATGTTTAGAGTTGCCCAAATATCAAAAGCCGAAGTATAATGCATGATATTTTCAAAGATATTATTTTCACAAGAACAACATATGCAATTTGTTGCCTTAGCATTTAATTCAAACATATTAATTTGTTTTTGTGTCTATGCATCCATATTTTTCTTAGGTTCAATATATTTGATTTTTACCATGTTAAAAACACATAAACCTTGAGTCTTTAGAAAAGTATACATTCTACTCTTCCAAAGACCAAAGTTAGACTCATCGAACCTAGGTGGTATAGACGCTACACACTCTAGTGTCATTTTAAGATCAAGAGACGATGTAGAGGAGATGGTGAAATCTCAATCTACGACCCGCTCTGATACCAATTGTTGGGTGAAATGGCTTACACTAAAGGGGGGTGAATAGTGTGTTGTCTAATTTCTTCGCCTAATTTCGATTTTAATCGTATTCTTAGATCACTTAGGCAATTCAAGATTGAATGACTAAATGCGGAAGCGATAAATGATAAAACAATAAATACAAACAAAATATCAATGCAAACACAAGAATTTATAATGGTTCGGCCCCAATGCCTACTCCACTACCTAAGCACCCCGCTTAGGATTTCCAAACTAAACTTTACTAGATTAATCTTGTTTCCCTTACAACGAGGACTTTGACCCGAAGAGTTTCGCTCTCCACCTAAGGCACTTCCACACTCGGAAGTCTCCGCTTTCTTATCGAGAGCACTCTTCCACCTCAACCTAATTAATGGACAACTCAACTAATCCTAGTAAACTAAGTTTACACAAATGGCTTTACACCTTCTACACCAAGATAACCACTTACACACAAGACCTAACACTAGGTCTTCTTATACGCTCAAATGCAATAAAATAAATTACAAAAATACACAAGTAATGGAGCAAATAAATAATACAGTAAATTATTTACATAAAAATGTCAATAGAGCTGCCTTGGTCTACTAGAACCCTTTTGATGATGAAATTCTCTACAATCACAGAGATTACAATCGGCTCGTGCAGGTTTTGGTCATTTACATAAAAATCAAATTTATGGAACGATATTACCGGGGTTTTATGGATGGACCGGTGTGGACGAGTGGCACTATCGACCACCATTGCTGCCTGAAAAGATATTTTTCTGGTCAAGCTCGATTCTTCGCGCCTTGTAAGTCCACCGGCCATGTAGTTGATGACCCCTTGGGGTTCGTTTCCCGAGCGATCAGCTCGGCTGTCTTCTCTACGACCTGACCTCGGCCCTCTACCATTGCTTCGCTCGTTTCGGTTGTTGTCTTCATTTTTTCTTTCTGCCTTCTTAGATTTTTTATCCTTGATGGCAGCTTTGAGATTTTGCCAATCGGCCTTCTTGGCGTCTCGGAGCTCTTCCATTTTTATGAAGCCAACGGCCTTCTCTTGGAATTCGGCCATGACTTTAGGCTCTGTCAAGGCGATTTGGTCGGCAAAGAGTCCGGGTTTTAACCCGCGTTTGATGGAGTAGAATTTGACTTGTGGGTCGAGGTTAGAGATTTCGACCGCTATGGCCCAGAATCTATTCATGCATTCTGTCTGCGGGCTCATGTTGCCCATGCATGACATAATGGAAGGTAGCCTCTGTCTTGTGATAGACCCTCGACGTGATGAATCGGTTGAGGAAGACACGGGAGAGGTCTTCGAATGGGTGAATGGATCACGACGGGAGGGAGGTAAACCACAACAAAGTGGTTTTTCTCAAGAAAGATAGAAAAACTCTGCAAAGTGCTCGATCCGTCGCTCCGTGATAGAGCATCATGGTCTTGAACGTCGTCGGGCGCAGCATGGGGTCGCCTGTACCATCGTAAGGTGTGAGGGTGGTAGGCAACTGACTTCTTGGTAGGAGGCGGGTCGCCTTTATGTGGTTGGCGAAGGGTCCCGCGTTGGTAGGAAGGGCGATTACGTCCTTCTTGGCTTTGGAATCTTCACCTTTTTTCCAGTCGGGGAGTAGTGGAGACCTCATCGTGAAGGATGAAAATTGACCTTTTTATTTCTGAGTGATTGATTTCTTCATGGTCTGAACAGCAGCGCTCATGGTTAGCCGAGGGTTTCTCCCGGGACCGCATTAGCATCTCGACTTGGGCTTCCAACTATTGATTTTTTGCTTTCAATTCGTTTATTCAATGATGGGGCTCTTTCAGGGGGAGGATTGGCTGGTGCCGAAGCATCGCTCCTCACCGTTTCAGCGTTACCAGGCTGTAGTCGATCATCATCATTGGGTCATTGCCATTGGCGTGTAGCGGCGATCACTTGGCTTCGGATTCCAACCATTGTGGGGAGAGGTAAGCTTTACTCCGCCCCACGATGGTCGCCAAATGTTCCTACCTGAGGATTGGAGTAATATGGTCCGGTTCAATGTCTCTCACGGGGATGTTGCTAGGAATGGGTTGAGGCTGATACCGAAGATGGCGGACTCATAATAACGTATCCCCTGTGATAAGGAAGGACGTGGATGTCCTTGTATGGCTGGGTGAAGCCCCCGGGCGAAGCCGTCTGATATAGCTCAAGTCATATTGTAGGGCACTGTTGGATCTAACCCAACTGGGCCAATAGTTCTAGTCCAGTCCAAAGACCAAGGTTGAAAACCTTAGGCCAACAGACACATGTCAACTCGACCCAACTCCATGGAGATGATGGGTTGCGGATCCTCGCTGCTCTCCAGCAACCAGATCCGACAATTTTAATGGAGGAGCCTGAGCTTTTCACTCCATATGACCCAACAGACCCTCCTGAGCCTGATAGGAGGACGGGCTCTAATAGTGAAGTCACGTCTCAAATGGCGCCCTTGATGCGCGCGGGCGAGCACACGGGCCTGAAGCCCATGGCTGAGGCGAGGGCCTGGATGGCCCGAGCCTCTTGGGTCAAGCTAGCACACCGAAACCCGTTGGCCCATCCCAAAGACGCGAGCCCAGAAGGGGCCCTGCCACTGCGATGCAAGTTCTTGTTCATCGTAGATGTCGCCTGACAAGCAAAAAATTTCAAAGTCCTATTCAAATCTCCAAATGCAGAAAAGCAGTGAGAAATGAATGTGTTCATGCATAACTGGTGTAGGTGATCTTTGTTGGCCTAAGATTTTCTACCTTGGTCTTAATCTCGGTTTTGATGATAACAAACATGGAACTAATGTTTCATTGAGAAATATTTTCAGATTCTATATCGTTTAGCGCTCGATGTCTTCGATCGAAAATATAGGAGAAATTGGAAAATCGGAAGGGCATTGATCGTTGCGTTCGGGTTCGTCGTGGAAATCTCTCGAAGATCGACATGTGCACCAAAGACGTCTTGGACGAGTCTAAAGAACACATCGAAACCTCTTCAAGTTGATGCACGTTGAAAGCCGGAACCCGAAAACGAAGCGCGCAAGAAGAAGGCTGAAAAAATCAAGTTCAACCTAGGTTCGATCGACTAGTCGGTCGACCGAATGATGCTAAAAAATTGGCAGTAGCCAATTCGGTCGACTGAACAACGCCAAAAATTGGCAGTGGCTACTTCGATCGACCGGGCGGTCGACCGACCGAGGCCAAAAATTGGCAGTGCTTGCATCGGTCGATCGAATTACGGATGAAAGATCACGACTCATTCGGTCGACCCGTCGGTCGACTGAAAAGAGTGTTTAAGGTGCAGAAAACCAGCGGTAGATCGGTCGATCGATCGGCAAGCGACCGAACGGCAGAAACGGTTAGTTTTCCGCCCGTTGAGCTGCCATTCTGTTAAAGGGCGTAGGAGAGGTCGAGTTTTCCGCCCCTAGGAGAGGTCGTATCCACTCCCCCTTTGGCATTGAAGTTTCTTGTTTCGAAAACGGAAGTAGGCGTGTTTCATGCCAACCAAAAAGGCATGTTTTTAAGTAAGCAAAAATTCAGAATTTAATCAATGAAAATTTTCTAATCAAATATATACACACTACCTTTCTTCCAATACCATGGTCGGCCAACCCTAGCGTTTAAGGGCATGCCCTAGGGCTGTCGCCCACCCTGAACCCAAGGAAAATACCGATCTTTCAACACCAGTACCTCAATCATGAATGAAAACCAATCGCTTAAAAACGCATCACCGATCCCTTCTACAAGGATTGGCAACCCTATTCCTAAATTTAGGGATTTGGGGGAGAAAGTGAGAAACCACTCACCTAGAACCGAGTTTAAGGCAAAAGAAGGCGACGTTGAAGCCTCGCGATGAACCAAATCCGGCAAAGCCTCCGATTCCCGACCGATCTCCCCACCAAGCTCTGGGATGTGTGCAGCTCCTCTTAATTTTAAAAGCAATTTACCAAATTACCCCCGGTCACTTAAGTTAACCCAACTTGATCAAAACAAGTCTGATTCGAACCCCGTACTCGACTCGAGCCCAACTCGGACTTAACACTACAATCATATAAAAATTAAGGAGATTTCCAATGTGCAAGGGTCTCACCTCAAGTTGCACCCTATAGCGATCAACTCCGCACGCACTGTTGTGCGCCTCGATCTTCCCGCTTAAACCATAAACAAAATACTTATTAAATTTCACGAGTATTACAAGCTTGAACCCCCGAGCGCAGTCCTCGACTACCACGTTACTACCCGACTCCTCGCGCGCGGTTCCGCCTTACGCTCCTCGGCGAGCTTGGCCTGAACCCCCCGAGCGCAGTCCTCGACTACCGCACTGCTACTTTCGGCCTTAGCATCCTTTACTCGACTCCTTGTGCGCAACCCTACTTTCCTAGGGGCTCAGTATTTTATCACTGCCGCCTAATTCCTCAAACAATCTCAGAGCTACTACCTAAAGATTGGCATCAAACAAAGATTTTTCACCTTTTTAAGGCTAAACGCTATTGAACAAACCAAGTCGATGAAAAAACTAGACTTTGAAACAAGAAGAAAAAGGTTTTATAAGCAGTACGATGGGTGAAGAACCTCTCGTCATTTAATGGTCAGCGATCTCGCCAAAGACAAATCTAGACCGTTCAAACAAACGCCCAAGCGGCGGCATCCTAGGAAACGACGGGGAATGTGTGAGCACCTTTTCCACCATGATTACCTCTTGAACCAAGGGAGTGCAAAACCAATAAGAAGGCGCCACAAAGAAAGAGAAGGTCTCACTGCAAAGCTGTCATATGAGGTACAAAAGCCGAAGAGACACAAGAACAACACGACGAAAATATGCCGACGAGAAACTATTTTGGTCTCCACTGCCACCTACTATAGATCAGTCTTCACGATCGTTTCCTCCAGTTCAACCTCCATGGCCACCTACTCTGGATCGGTCTTCACGGCCGTTTCCTTCAGTTCGACCATCACGACTACTTGCTCTAGCTCGGCCATCACGGTCGTCCACTTTAGCATGACCTTCACAGTCACCTGCTTAGAAATCGGCCTCAAAGGCCACCTGATATAACTCAAGCCTTTATAAATAGCTGAACGCAACACGACAAAAATTTCCAAAAGCCTTTAATCTCGATTTTGATGATAACAAACATGGAACTAATGTTTCATGGAGAAATATTTTTAGGTTCCAAGTCGAGTAGTTGGTGATGTCTGCGATCGAAAAAATAGGAGAAATCACATAAATCAGAAGGATGCTCGTCGACGCTCGAAATTCATCGAGAAGTTAGAGTTTAGGTATAAGGTGTCTAGAATGAATGTGTAATCCTCTATTTTGATGTCCTCATTGATTTCCCAAGTCAAAAAAACAAAGTGCCTACCTCTTGAAGAAATGTAGATAAGGTAAGTGTATTATATAGTGGCCGAGCCAACCTCTTTACCTAGAGTGCCGACCTCTTTAAGAAATGTAGATAATGTAAGTGTATTATGTAGTGGCCGAGCCGACCTCTTTACCTAGTGCCGAGCTGAGCTCTTTACCAAGTTCTGAGTTGATCTCTTTACCCAGTGCTGAGCTGAGCTCTTTATCCAATGCCAAGCTTGCCAAAATTTCAAAAAAGATCCGTTGAACGGATCTTTTTAAGCTCATTCCTTTGGGATCTTTATAAATAGACATCAAACTTGCCTTCCCATCAACCAAATGCTTCATTGAGACAATCCCTCATATTTGCTAAGCCTCTTTGAGCTATTCTTTGAGAAAATCCTAGTTTTTAGTTGAAACCTTGATTTAGCCTTTGCTCTTCATTGCTTCACCATTCAAAAGCATCAAGAAGACTAGGGAATTTGCTTTGGAGCTAAGTATTATTTATTTCTCCATTTTCTCCATTTATATTGTATTTTGTGCTTTATTTCTTTGTATTTCAAAGTGTGAAGACCTAGGTTGTAGGTCTTGTGAGTTTGGTGGTAGTCTTGGTGTAGAGGCTTAAATACACTGGTGTAAACTTAGTTTGTTGGGATTAGTTGTGTTGTCCATAGGGGTTGAGATGGAAGAGTGCTCTCGGTAAGAAGGCGGAGACTTCCGGGGTGTGAAACTACCTTCGGTGTGAAATAAAGACTCTTCGGGTAAAAGGTCCTCATTGTAAGAGAAATGATATAATCTAGTAAAATTAAGTTTGAAAATCCTAAGCGGAGTGCTTAGGTGGAGTAAGCATTGGGGCCGAACCACTATAAATCATTGTGTTAGCAATGATATTTTGTTTGTGCTTAATTGTCTTATTTATTGCTTTTGCTTGTTGTTTGAAATTGTGATTTGCCTAAATAAATCAAGAATTGATTAAAACTAGAATTAGGTTAAGAGATTAGTAAACACACTATTCACCCCCTCTAGTGTAGGCTATTCGACTTACATAGGCGACCTTCTCTGATCAGACACTCGATTTGATCGCGGAGCACCACACATTCTTCAGTGGTGTGCCCGTAGGTTCGGTGGAATTCACACCTCTTGCTTTTGTCGTCTTTGAATGAAGGCTTTAATCTTTCAGGACTGTTGGGGGGTCTAAGCAACTACGGGTGGTAGACCTCTTGGATAATGATCTCTTGTTTGGTGTTTAGAGGAGTGTACTCATTGAACCTAGGAGCGAGTCCAGAGGGTGATCTCCCTCTCATGTCGTAACCTCAGTCGTGGCGATCTCTGTCTTCTCCTTCCTTAGCGGGCCTTTTGCCTTTTCTTTTCTCGGAGACGCTCTGGGTGATATGCCTATCGGCTTTCCTGGCTTCACGGAGTTCTTCCATCTGCATGAAGTTTGTGGTTGTTTCCTAGAACTTGACCATATCCTTTGGCTTCATCTAGATGATTTGATCGATGAAGTATCTGGGCTTCAGCCTGTATTTGATGGAGTAGAGTTCTACTCGGGGGGTCGAAATTCAAGATTTCGGCTGTCGTAGCCTGGAACCTACATATGTATTCCCTTGGGGGTTCATGTTGCCATTGCTTGATGTAGTGGAGGGCATCCTCTATTTTGTGGTAGACCCGAGATGAGGAAAATCGGTTGATGAAGGCGCGGAAGAGTTTCGCGAAAGAGTGTATAGATCCCTGCAGGAGAGAGGCGAACCACAATAGAGCAGTTTTCTCTAAGAAGATTGGGAAAGCTCTACAAAGGGCATGGTCAGTTGCTCCACCGAAGAGAATCATGGTTCTCCTAACATCGTCAGGTGTATGGTGGGGTCGCTCATTTCGTCATAGGGCATCAGAGTAGTCGACAACCTGAACTTGGGTGGAAGGCACGTTGCCATGATGTGCTTGGCGAAGGGTCCCGAGTCAAACGGGTGGGCAGTTGCGACCTCCATGGCCTTGGAATCTTTTTATCTTCCTTGACAAGGTGTGCTAGAGATTTCATCTCGGAGGACGGAAACCGGTCTCCTCCTTTTCGAGCGGTTGCTTTCTTTACGTTCTAAGCGGCGGTGCTCATGATTGGTCGGGAGATGTTCCCGAGACCGCGTCAGCATCTCGAGTAGTTGGTTCTTTGCCTCCAAATCATTTATCTGACTCTGGGATGCTTTTCAGGGGAGGTCGGTTGGTGCTGGAGCATCGCTCCTCACTGTTTCAGTGTCACTATGTTGCATATGATCATCGTCGTTGGGGCATTGCCGTTGGCGTGTGGTGGCAGTCACCTGGCTCTGGATTCCAACCATTATGGGGGCAGGTAAGTTTTACTCGGTTCCACGATGTGCGCCATATTGTAGAAATGGCAACACTAGAGGGGGGTGAATAGTGTGTTTACTAAATTGATTAGCCTAAATTTGATTTTAATCGTTTTCTTAAATTGTTTAGGCAAGATGCAATTATGCGATTAAATGCGGAAGCAATAATAAAATAATTAAGCACAACCAAATATAACAATGCAAACACGAGAATTTATAGTGGTTCGGCCCCAATGCCTACTCCACTACCTAAGCACCCCGCTTAGAATTTTCAAACTAGGTTTACTAGATAAATTTGGTTTCCCTTATACAGAGGACTTTGACTCGAAGAGTCGCACTCTTGACCTAAGGCACTTCCACACCCGGAAGTCTCCGCCTTCTTATCGAGAGCACTCTTTCACCTCAACCCTAAGGGACAACTAAACTATTTTCTTTACTCCTTCTACACCAAGGATACCACTCACACAACAAGACCTAACAACCTAGGTCTTCACACAAAGCCAAATCAAAGAAAATACGTTCAAATAAACAATAAAGATTACAATGAAAAGAGCTAAGGAATGTAACCAAAAATCAATGCTTTTTTCACGCCTTCAACGCCTTCAACTCTTCAAGGGGATGAGCATGAATTAAATCTTGAGTTGAGGAAGAAGACTGGGCGCTTGCGAGAATGTTCGCGGAAGAACAGAGCGCCGTTGTTCAATCTCTGGAAGGCTCAAATTTCCCTTTAGAATGCTCAATAATATATGTAATTGACAGTGAATGAGATTAAAAGAAGTAGATGAAGGTATATTTATACCATCACAAAGAAACGACAACTCAACGGATAGTTTTCTATTCGTTGCAGGCCGCCGGTCGATTGGTCGGTCGACCGACCGATCGACCGATCATTCAACTACTGCTCTTCTCTCTGTATGATCGACCGATGGGTCGATCGTCCAGACGCAAATCCTTCGATCTCGCATTCGGTCGACCAGTCGGTCGACCGACGCGAGTTGCATCTGCGGCTATCCTTAGTTCGGTCGATCGACAAGCTTACTGCTTATTTTCGGCCTCTATCGGTCGATCGAAGTAGCCACTGCTTGTTTTCGGCAGTGTTCGGTCGACCGACTGGTCGACCGACAAGGCTACTACATTTTTCTTACCCTGTTCGGTCGACCAAACATAGACTGATTTTTATTTTTTTTAGCCTATTTCTTCCGCGCTTGGTTTCCGGGTTCCGACTTTCAACGACCATTAACTTGGAGAGCTTTCATGCGATCTTTGAGCCTATCCAAGATGACTTTGGTGCACACGTTGATCTTTGAGAAATTTTGCGATAAACCCGAGTGCGACGATCAATGTCCTTCCGATTTTCTGATTTTTTTCGATTTATCCGATCGAGGACATCGAACGCTAATTGATATAGAACCTGAAAGATTTGTCGACGAAATATTAGTTCCATGTTTGTTATCATCAAAACCGAGATTAAGAGATTAAGACCAAGATTGGAAACCTAAAGCCAACAATCTTCCCCTTTTTGATGATGACAAACATCCTTAAGAAAATATATATATTAAAGCATAGATGATACCAACTAAGGGATTTCTCCCCCTATCAACATGCATATTTATGGAAATAAACTCCCCTTATATATATGCATTAATTTTCTATATTTCCCTCCCTTTACCTATAATTTTCTCCCCAATTTGCTTTTACTTTTCTCCCCCTTTATACCTATACTCTTCTCCACCTTTTGACATCAATTAAAAAGGGCAAGAAAGATCAATCTAGTCAAAGGGATGAAAAATAATATATTTTTTCTTTTTATGAAGTTGAGACTCTAAAGCTTATTTTTCATGAAATATGAAAATCTCAACCAAGGGATGGAAAACAGTATTTGATATGAACACACAATCATACATGATAGAAAAAAAAAGATACAATTCAAAACTAAATCCTGTATGCACTCAAGTATGAATGTACTCATATCTTTTTCATGATATTTTTAATTTCATTCAAACTTTCAAAATACCAAGATATGATTATTTAACTCATGTATATCAAGTTTGAAGTGAAACTAATGTCATTTGATCTAAATATGAACTTAGCATGTTTTCATTTGAAATAAGCATGAAAGACATGAAAATGCTATGACTCAAGTTTTGCTATCTACTCATGTTTTCTCATATTTAGGCATCTAGACATCAAACATGAGAGAATGTAAGTCTATGAATCAAGATTGGACTTAAGATAAAAATTTTAAGTTACTTTGTTGACTTAGGTCAACCTATACTTCAATATTTGAAAAAATCAAAATTTTAAATCTATACAGCATCATATTTTTGATGAAAAACTTTGGTACCAATTTTTGGATGAAAATTTTTGATACTAAATATTGAATGGTCATTTCAAATACATGAATAAAGTTTAAACTCAAAAGAATTTTCAAAGACCATTTTTCATCCTATATTGAATTTAATCAAAAGCTTATTTTTAAGGTATCGCTCAATATATCAAAATCATTTTTAGAAATGATTTTACTCAAGGAATAATGAGAACGATATTAGAGATGAAATCAAAATAGCATGCACAAAGTTTCATTTGAAGTTTTTGAAGAAAATTCAAAGTATCGAAAAGATTAGTGTTTCAAGAATGATGATACTTTGTGTTTTGAAATCTAACTTCAAAATTCTATTTTAAATCAGATTCTTGATGAAACTTTTTGAAATTTTTACTAAAGAAACTAGATTTTTCAGTGAATGTGTAGTTTTAAGAATCATCTAAAAATGATAACTGAAATTGATACCAATTGTAGGTCGAAATGATATTTTTATAATTTTCAGTTATTTTTAAAACTTGTTCAATTTTCATTCAAACTTTCATGACACCACATGATGGTCATGTAAAGAGTATATGTCAAGTTTGAAATAAAAATTATGTCCTTAAGTTAAGATATCAACCTAGCATGGTTTCATTCAAAACTAAACTAGTTTTTATGAAACTTGCTAAGTTTCAATCTTAACATTTACTCATGATTTTTCAAAATTAAATCTATGGATACATAACATGAGTAAATCTAAATATGTTCCACAAATATGGAAAGAAAATGAGACCTCTAAGTCAATTGGTTGACTTGGGTCAACTTGGTTCAAAAGAGGTAATCATGAATTGACCTCTATGTCATTTTATCCATATTCATATGAATTTTTCATTCTAAGTGCTTGAAAACATGTCATACCTATTCCTAAACATGTTTATGAAGTTTGGACTTAAAATGAAATGCCCAAGTCGATTTGTTGACTTGAGTCAAACCTTTCCAAGATAAGTCCCCTAAAGTGAGATACCAATTGTATTTGTTCATCTAGACATGAATTTTCAAGTTTTAAATATCTAGACTCATGTGATATGTGTATCTAAACATGTTTATCAAATTTTTAACTTAAAATGGAGTCTCTAAAGAAGAATTTTTACCTAGTTCGATTTCATAAATATCATGATATCATGAAATGAGCTAAGTTATCAAGATTTTTCCTACTCATGAAAATTCAAAGATTTGTCGTGCAAAAACAATCATGAGCATAAAGACATCATTAAACATGGATATTCAATTATTTTACTAAGATTTTTGCAAAATTTAAATTCATACTTTAGTCTTAGAAATTTGCCCAACTTTTCATTTCCTTTTTCATTTTCTTTTAGATAGCATAGATTTCCAATTCTTAACTTGCAAGTAGACTTCATTAGTATCATAATGAAATAATATGCCAACTAGCAAGCTAACTTACTACATAGCAAAGTTTAATGCAAAGTTTCATTTAAAATCTTAACCTATGCTAGATAGTAAAGATTCATTTTAAAGAATTAACATGTTATCAAAATGAATCAAGAATATCTTAAGATGTGAAATATTTGAAGAATAAGATCTCTAAACATGTTTAACTAGTTTGGACTTAAAGGAATATCTCTAATAGTAAGTATCAACCTAGAGCAAGTTTCATTTAAGGAAATTTGCCTAAGTACTAAGATTCTACCTACTCATAAAAATTCAAGGGTTTAACATGCAATTCTAATAATGAGTATTGAAACATTATTTAAGCTTAAGCATTGAGGTATAACACTAAGATTTTGAATTTATCAAAGTTATATCTTATTCATGATAATTTACCAAACTAATTTTTTTCTTCCTAGTTATTAGCCTTCCTAAAACACTTATAACTTGTAAGTAAGCTACACTAATATTTTTAAGAGAAAATATAGCTACTTAGCAAGCTAACTCAACCAAAAAGCAAAGAGAAGCATCAAACATCATTTTCAAATAGTTCACTTTGCTAAATGATTTGAAATCCGTTTTAGATAAAGTCAAGTTATACCAAAACGAATTTTGAGAGATCACAAAAATAATATTAAAAAAAATATGATCTCCAACTCTTCCTATTGGTTGAAAACTGAAAGCCACAATTAGCCTACGATTTAGAACTGCAAGGTCGCACGAGCCTATTATAGGCTACATAGGTCTCCGAGGAGACCGGGAAATCAAAATAAAAAATTATTTTATAAAAGCATATCATGAATGGGCAAAACCAACTCAAATTAAACATGGTATTATAATCTTCAACTAAGGTAAAACAATGCAAGATAGAAGATGATACCGGAATTATTTTGATGCCGACTTTACCTAAGGCATCAAGGTAGCTTGAAGTTACAACCAAGGAAAGATTCATCATTCAAGTCCATGGTCAACCTCAACACATCACTTTCCTTTATCCTTGTGTGGTAGCTCCCCCTACAAGAGAGCAAGAAACTTTTGGTACCCAAACGGCTTTGGGTCCTTGAGGGTTAGTTGGCCTAGGTATTCAAAGTGTCTTAGCAACACTTGGATTCTTCTTGAATGCACAATCATAGATTGCATGGCCATATGTACCACAACAAAAACAATGTCCATGAAACTTTTTCTTTTCATTTTTAACATGGACATGAGATTTATCATTAGAATGTTTGACATGAAAGGGATGATGGACATGAGCATTCTTAAGTGAAACATTTTTCTTTTGAACTTGAGATTTAAATGTGGAATGCCTAACATGAGATTTTGCATTAGAATGCATAGCATGAGATTTATTATGAACATAGGCATTTTTGAAATAAATATTTTTCTTTCCAATTTTCTTGAAGGAAGTTGAGTTTCTTAAATTATGTACTTCCTTGTTCAAAACTAAGATTTCATCTTTTAAAACTTCAATTGACTTATGCATGACATATAGTTGAGATTTCAAAATATTGTTCTCACTTACGATTTTTGAATTCTCAAATTTTAAATTTTCATTTTCAAGTTTTAAGTCCTTAAGGTCAAAATTCGATCTATCATGGCATAAATCAAATGAACTAGACTTCAATTTCTCATTTTCTAATTCTAGAGCATGCACATGTGAACTAAGTCTAAAATTCTCATTTCTAAGCATTTTGTTTTCCTTATCCTTTTTCAAGAGCAAGACATACATGATTTTATACTCATCCATCAATTCATCAAAATCATGAGAACTAGATGAGTTAATACTATCATTATTATTAACATGACTAGAAAAAGTGGACTGTACCTCATTGTTATCATTCATGAGGCATTCTTTTGAGATGGCTTCATAGTCATGAAAGGAAGATGCTTCACTTGAGTAGGATGATGTGGAAGCATTTGACCTCCTCTTTGCCTTGTTCTTCATGGAAGGGTAATTTTTTCTCACATGCTTTTTTTCTTTGCCCACATGGCAAATCACCTTCCTTTTCTGACTTTTAGTGCTCCTATGACTGGAGGCACTATGTGCTTCAAAAACCATATTAGTATTGGGTGAATGACAATTGTCATCACTCCCCTCATCAAACGCTTTGAGTTCTTCGGTTTTTGCATAATTATAAAGCATATTTAAAGTGGCTCAAATATCGAATGCGGAAGTGTAATGCATGATCTTTTCAAAGATATTATTTTCCAAAGAACAAAAGATACAGTTTGTAGCTTTAGCATTTAAATCAAACATATCAATTTGTTCTTGGGTCCATGCATTCATATTTTCCTTAGGTTCTATGTATTTTGACTTTACCATATTAAAAACACCTAAACCTTGAGTCTTTAGAAAAGTGTACATTCTACCCTTCCAAAGACCAAAGTTAGACTCATCGAACCTAGGAGGTGTAGACGCTACCAACTCTAGAGCCATTTCAAGATCGAGACTAGATGTAGAGGAGACGGTGAAATCTCAATCTACGACCTGCTCTGATACCAAATATTGTAGAAATAGCAACACTATATGAGGGGTGAATAGTGTGTTTACTAAATTGATTAGCCTAAATTCGATTTTAATCATTTTCTTAAATCGTTTAGGCAAGATGCAATTATGCGATTAAATGCGGAAGCAATAATAAAACAATTAAGCACAACCAAATATAACAATGCAAATACGAGAATTTATAGTGGTTCAGCCCCAATTCCTACTCCACTACCTAAGCATCTCGCTTAGGATTTCCAAACTAGATTTACTAGATTAATTTGGTTTCCCTTACACAGAGGACTTTGACTCGAAGAGTCGCACTCTCGACCTAAGACACTTCCACACCCGGAAGTCTCCGTCTTCTTACCGAGAGTACTCTTTCACTTCAACCCTAAGGGACAACTAAACTAATCCTAGTAAAAACTAAGTTTACAGTACAAGTGGCTTTACTCCTTCTATACCAAGGATACCACTCATACAACAAGACCTAACAACCTAGGTCTTCACGCAAACCCAAATCAAAGAAAATACGTTCAAATAAACAATAAAGATTACAATGAAAAGAGCTAAGGAATGTAACAAAAAATCAATGCTCTTTTCACGCCTTCAACGCCTCAAGGGGATGAGCTCGAATTAAATCCTGAGTTGAGGAAGAAGATCGGGTGCTTGCAAGAATGTCTGCGGAAGAACAGAGCGCCGTTGATCAATCTCCGAAAGGCTCAAATTTCCATTTAGAATGCTCAATAATATCTGTAATTGACAGGGAAGGAGATTAAAAGAAGTAGATGAATGTATATTTATACCATCACGAAGAAACGACAGCTCAACGGATAGTTTTCTATCCGTTGCAGGCCGCCGGTTGATTGGTCGATCGATCGACCGACCGGTCGACCGATCATTCGACCGCTGCTCTTCTCTCTGTGTGCGGTTGATCGATGGGTCGACCACCCATACGCAAATCCTTTGATCCCGCATTCGGTCGACCAGTCGGTCAACCGACACGAGTTGCGTCTGCGGCTATCCTTAGTTCGGTCAACCGATAGGCTTACTGCTTATTTTTGGCCTCTATCGGTCGACCGACCGATCGACCGAAGTAGCCACTGCTTGTTTTCGGCAGTGTTCGGTCGACCGACAAGGCTACTGCCTTTTTCTTACCCTGTTCGGTCGATCGGTCGGTCGACCGAAGTAGCCACTGCCTATTTTCGGCAGTGTTCGGTCGACCAACAAGGCTACTGCCTTTTTCTTACCCTGTTCGATCGACCGACCGGTCGATCGAATATAGGCTGATTTTTATTTTTTTCAGCTTATTTCTTCCGCGCTTGGTTTTCGGGTTCCGGCTTTCAACAACCATCAACTTGGAGAGCTTTTATGTGATCTTTGAGCCCGTCCAAAACGACTTTGGTGCACACGTTGATCTTCGAGAAATTTTGCGACGAACTTGAGCGCAACGATCAATGTCCTTCCGATTTTCCAATTTTTCAATTTCTTCTAATTTATCCGATCGAGGACATCGAACGCTAATCGATATGGAACCTGAAAGATTTCTCGACGAAATATTAGTTCCATGTTTGTTATCATCAAAACCGAGATTAAGAGATTAAGACGAAGGTTGAAAACCTAAAGCCAACACGCCAAATGTTCTTGCCTGAGGATATGAGTAGTATGGTTTGGTTCGGTGTCTCTCCTGGTCAGGTACAACTCAGCCGCGAGGGGGGACCTACAAACGACACTCCGACACTCAAATTAGAAGTTCTTCAAGGTGGAGATAATTAAATTGGAACTTAGATTACTGAAGCGTGTTGTGTCTGTATTTATTACAGTGGGAGGTGATGGCGCTGCCCGATAATTTCACGGGGATATTGCTCAGAATGGGTCGTGGCTGATCCCGGAGATGTCGGGCTCGTAATGACGTATCCCTTGCAATTAGGAAGGACGTGAATGTCCTTGTATGGCCGGATGGAGCCCCCGGGCAGAGTCATTTGATTTGGCTCGAGTTGGGTTTGGGAGTGTGGGGCGCTGCTACGCTTAATTCGGTCGGGTCTAATAGTACTAGTCCACTCCATCTAGGATTTCAATTGTCCCCCCTCCCCCTCCTCGAGGTATCTATATTCTATTCCATTGAGAGTTAAATCCGACTATATCCATCATTTTTGAAATTCAATGTCTGACACAATTGTCGAATACGATTTTTAAAATTTCTATGCACCTTTCAAATTTTGCAAAACATACATGCTTTAAAGAAACTTAAAGCCAAATTTAGATTACTTCTGCATGTTCAAACTTATTATTTCTGATATCATACATTGAGGTCATGTTTTTATTTATCATATATTTTTCAAAAATTTAAAAAAAGAAGTTGGAACTAGCTTATCTCAATTTATTATAAGCTGGCTTTGAGATAAGCTTTTCAAAAAATTCTCAATTTGATGAACATGAAACAGGTAAGTTTTACTGGGTTCCAAGAACTGCATCTCAATTTATTATAAGGATGATTACCTCTTTGTGCATGCTGCATGCTCAGTATAAATGAAAAAAATGAGCATATCAAATGATAGATAAAGATGATGTAAAATGGCTAGTTGTCACAAGCTGTAGTTCAAAAAATATACAAGATAAGGATGAGAATCTTGATGCCAAATGCTCAAACAAAGACACCATCACTCCCTTGTTCTCTCTCTATCCTTCATCTCTCTGATTTTGTTTTCATGTGGGATCCAAATCAATAAATTAAGGACTTCCGACAAGAGTTCTACAAGAAATGTCAAATGTTCAAGAAAAAGACATCTCCCTATTATCCATCACTTTGTGATGGTAGAAGATAAAGGGTGATAAAATTTGGAGACAGCTGTCATTGCTTTGAAGGACTTTGGTGTACATGCAGTGGCCAAGAATCTAGCTTTGTCATGCTTGAGATTTAACCTTAGCTTTAAGCTTATGTGGGACATTTTTCTTTCTTTGTTTTCCTTGTCACATTCACTTTAGGAAAAGTTCACTAATGCCTGTTCTTGTCTGCTGAGTTGAACTCTTAAAAAATGCCACCTGTGGGGATGTCAGTATCTTTGGGACCAAAAGTGCTTTGTATTGGAATAACAATTTCCAGAAAAAATAATTTAAAAACACAACAAATTACTCACATTGAAATCATACCAATCATTTTCTACTTATTTTAAATTTAATTTATTCTTTTATTATTTATCAAATTTCAAAGCATCCTTGCTGCACATTCTTACACTATTTACATAAAAAATTATGAGAATTTTTCCTTTTTATATAATCCATTCAAATATCATATCATCTATCACTAATCATCTCATACATTTGGGGGATAACAACAACCAAATATGAAGCGTATACTACGAATTGACTATAGTGCAAATCCGCATCATTATTTCATCCGCGTGAATAAATTTTTTATATATTAATATCTATTTTTTTTTAAAAAATAATTGATTCACACATATTGGAATGCGGATAATATCGGGCATATACAAATATAATTATCATCCCTACCCACAGTATACTGATTCATCCTTTCCAAACTTTTTACTAATGAATTTTCTAATTAATCATGTTAAGCTATTTTAAATGAATATTTTTAGAAAATGATTTATGAAAATAGGAATACTAATGAATACTTTACAGTAAATAAATCTAAAAGGAATAATTTAAATGTTAAATCTAAAAGAAATCCTATAAATTCTAATATTATTATTACATGAATATACGATGAGCAATTTTTCTAAATCATAATATAAATCAGAACAATTCTTAAATCAATAATAAGGGTTCAAAAATTGTTAGATCCATAATTTTTTTTTTCAAAATTCTGAATCTACTGATATTTAATTATATTTGTCTCCCTAAAATTATTCTTTTGTTATGTAATTATTCTCATAGGATGCGATTTTATATTTTGCCAATCTCTAAAATAATTTTTTGATTTCGCCTATGCTTGAGAGTATCTACAAAATTTTGAAAGAAAAAAAATAAATTTTTATTATGAATTTAAATATTTTCTTGATTGATATTTTGATTTAAGAAAATTGCTATTGTGAGTCCACCATCACTGCATCCCAAAAAATAAGGATAAAAGAAGCACGTGAGTACGTGACCCACCCACCAAGTTAGGACGTCCATAAACCATGTACTCCCGGATAAGCCTCTGCCCGCGGATTCCTCTGCCAATTAATTCATTCGCAAAAAGTGCTTCTGTTCCTGGTGGAATTTGACGGCAACTACTAATTAGGATATGGATGACTGACATGGCCCTTATGCTTACTCCCATTGCTACTGCCACGTCATCCATATCCCCTTTAAATTAAATTAAAATTCTATCCACCGCTTGAAATTGAATTACCTTAAAAAATTTAAATTAAATTAAATTAAAATAGAATTTTAATTATTAGACACAGATAATAAAAAAATCCACCTTCCTTAATTCCCAGCCGCCCACGGAATTGTTCCTTGAGCATCAAGCAGGAACCCAGTGTATATATGCTGGCTTCTCCATGCAGGTCCACTCGATTCCTGTGAAGCAGCTGCCTTCCACGCTTTCACTTCCCTGAAGACATCACTCGGCACGCTTTTTGGGTCTCGAAGCTTTGATGTTTTTTATGGATCATGAACACGGGGATTCTGGAGAGGCGCCCATCTGCGAATCTTCGTCCTTCTCCGGCGACTCAGACGACTCCATGTTCTCTTCCTCATCCGATGACACCGACAATGCAACATCGTCTCCGTCGAGCAGTTCTTCGCAGGGGCCTCTGTTTGAGATATCTTCTCTCATGGCTGAACTCCCCATCAAGTTAGTCTTCGTCTAGTTAACTCCGCTTTCATAAAGGTGAAGCATGCGAATGATCAAATCTCATTTAGTTTTCGTTGAATCTGCAGAAGGGGGTTGTCAAAGTTCTATGAGGGGAAGTCGCAGTCTTTTACATCGTTGGCTGATGCCAGATGCAGAGAGGATCTTCCGAAGAAGGAGACGGGGCCGTACAGGAAGAGGATGAAGACATGCAAGAGCTATGCAGGAGGATTGGATGCAACGCAGAGGCCATGCTTCGTACCTGGGCCTTGCGGTAAGGGTATAACGAAGAAGACTAACAGGGGTTCCTGTGCATCTTTGATGGCGAGGAGTAGCAGTAACCTTTTTTGCAGAAGCAAACCTCCTATACCTCTGAATAAGAACCTCTGATAATTGAAGGCACTTTTTTTTGGTAACTATGGAGATGGGGTTGAGAATAAGTTGTATGATTTCTTGATATTTTATTCCTTTTACTCAAAAATAAGAAATTGAGAATGGGGGTTATATCTATCAATTTGTTGAACTTTTTCTTGTGCGAAAATGAAAACGAAGAACAAACAATTTTATAGGTTAATTCCTTGGATAGTCCAAATTGTAGTGCCCAACAGAGGATCAATTTATCTTAAACAATTGGCGGAGGCTTTCAACCATTTGACTAGGCCAGGCCGAAAAATTTTTGTGCATTGCTCAGCCCGGCCCGATAAAAATTCGGGCATGGAATCTTCGGCCCGGCCTGGCATGAAAAATTAACAGGCTGACACGGCACGGCTCGTTTAGCCCGATAACACAAAAATGAAAATGGAGTTATCGGGCTCAAATCGTGCCATTATAATCGGGCTATTGGGCTCGTATCGGGCTATTGGGCCGATTCGAGCCCGATAATCCGATATTTTCGATAATGTTCAAATTATTATCGGGCTATCGGGCCGGGCCATATGGTCCATTTCTCCATTTGGATGATATTCATTTGTTTCGAATACATGAATTTGATTAATGAAGGACGGCGTGGGATTTTGTTTTCCATGCTGCTCTATTGCTGGAACGTCATGTGTCTCAGCGCACATCTTGATGGGTGCAAAAAGAATTGATTTCATTGATTTCATCTCAATCTCATTCATGTACATCAAATTTCCTTGTTTAATTGTCAGATTAGATTCTCTGTTCACCAATCCATCGGATTTATCACTCGTTCTGCTTCGTCTGACGATCAAATGCCCTCATTTGATAATCAATCGGACGTCAGTTATGATAGACTACATTGTTTGAAGCCTAAATTCTTTCGTTTCATGTCTAGATCTCCTTCGTCTAGTGGTCAGCTTCCTTGTTTGGTGTCCAGTTCCCTCGTTTAGTGCTCTGATCCTCTCGTTGGCTATCGAGATTTCCTCGTTTAGTGCTCATTTTCTCGTTTGACCGTCGGTTCCCGACTTTGACCATTAGATTCTCTCGTTTGACGATTAGATTTTCTCGTTTGACTATAAAATTTTCTTGTTTGATCATCAGATTTTCTTGTTCCCCGATCGATTGGATTGAGCATCTGGTCTACCTTAACAATTTATGTTATTTGTAATCTAGATTTCCTCGTTCATCGATCGACTAGACAATCGACCAAAAGAACATTTATGGGTAAATGTGAAAAATAAATGGGATGAAATCAGTGGAATCGGTTCTTTTCATGCTGCGCGCATCAAGATGTGCATTGCATCCATTAGTACAACAACACGAAATTTTCGTGCAGCCAAGGTCGAATAAAAGTTTTATTCACATAGGGTTGGGGCTAGAGGTGGCAAAATGGACTGGTCCGACACGATAAGGTAGCGTGTCGGCTCGTCCCAGTTCGCTAACTTCGTGGGCCGGAAGTTCCCAGCCCAGCACGGCCCGCGAGCCCGTTTATCAGTTAAAAACTTGTAAAAATTTTAATTTAAAGTGTTTGAGAGACTAAATAAGCACCAAATATAACATTTCACATGAAAAGCTTCATGAATTAACTTCGACTGTAATTTTGAAACACTAAACAAGCACTAAACCAGATTGAAAATTATTATTTTTTAATACTTAGCGGGCCAAGCGGGCCGGCCCAGCACAATAAAAATCGGCCCGCGTCGACCTGCAATGTTATCGGGATAAGTTTATCAGACTGATTTTTTTAGCTCGGCCCACAATTATTGTGAAGTGTTCGTGTTGTGCCCAGTTTTGCCGTCCCTAGTTGGGGCAAAGCCTGTACCGATGTAGTCTAGGTTGAGCTGAGTTTGGCAACCCGTTTGGGCCTCGTGTCATTTTGGCACTATTTGACTCCTGATTGAGTGTGAAATGTGCTCATGAAATATTTTTGAGCAATTTTTTTAAATCATATTAAGTGATATTTAGTATGTATGATAGATGTGGTTATAATTATAGTTAATTGTTAAGTTTCTATTAGCTTAATGATATGACATGCTAATATTAAAATATTACATTTTTATTTAGATTTAACCAATCTGAAATTAGGATTCACTATACTTTAACATATTGTAATTCCATTATTGAATTCAAATTGTTGCAATTTTGTGGATGTATTCAAAGATCTTCGAGTAAAAAATTGGTCATGTATTTTAGCGTTACATTTTTCAATTTCAACATCATCGTAATATTTATTATTAAATTAGGTTATTTATTTAAAATATCTTATTTACTGTTGAGGATTACTAATATTTTATAATAAATCAAATATATATTTTTCAACAATTAAATATATATATATATATATATATATATATATATATATATAATTATTCTCAACATCAACTTTACGTTCTTCCATGTATGTATTCAGAATACATCATAAAACTTCTTGTATAAATCAAGAAAAGAGAAAAAAAATCAAACTAAAAGAATATAAAGAGGCTTGACAACATCCTAAGCACACTCATTGTTATTCTTTTTCTCCTCCATCTTGATGAATCATATGAAAATGCATCTATTGAAATCAAAATCGAAAAGGGAAAAGAAACTTAAATTCAAATTAAAAAGAATACCAAAAGGCTTGACCAAATCTCGAGCAAACTCCTAGCTTTACTTCTTCTTCATTGGAGACCTAACATGGTAATCATTGATGAAATCACACCATACAAAATTTTCGTGGACATCAAATTCCTATGCCACCTAATAAACACATTTGTCATCTTATCTTTCTTGTAATTAGAATTATCAATAACAAATTAAGTCACAATTAAAAACCAAAAATGAAAAAAAAAAGAATTAATGTAATAACCTATATTATTAAATTAATGTTGCATAATTTGTAATGAAGCCTTAAATAATAATTAAAAACCAAAAATAACAACAAAATAAGAGCTAAGTTATATTTGAGAGCTAGGTTATATTTATTTTATTATTGCTCTCGTTTTATTGTATATCAGTTTGTTTTTAGTTGTCATTTAAAGTTCATGTTGACCTAGGGTGTTGGGTCAAATGTTAAGTACATGATTGCTTTGGTGTAGAGACATAAATCCACATGGGTAACTAGATTATTTAATATTTTCTTAGAGTTTGGGGTGAATGTGCATTCGGAAAGAATGTTGTAATCTTTTAGCATAAATCCTTTTGTAGAAATTTTTAATTAATCTAGTAGATTGGTTGAAATCCTAAGCGAGGAACTTAGGTGATAGATGTAGACTTGATTAGAAGCTAAACAACTCTAAAATCTTTTTTTTAGCATTGTGATCTCTATTTGTGCATGCTTAGCATTCGAATACAACAAACAATTACAGTAAATTGGATATTGACTTGAATTCCGCAATCCAGAGAAAAAAAAGATTTAATTTTAGTTTTGTTTAAAAAAATTATAGTAAAATTTTTGATACTAACCTTGTTAAAATCTTGAATTTGATACTATCAATCATTTCAATAATCCGAAAAAAAAAAAGTAGAAAAAATCAGTGAATACAAAAAAATGAAAGAATGGAGAAGAAAAAAAGGAAAGAAGAGAAGAGAAAGAGGAGAAGAAAGATAGATACATAAGGAATGTTGGAGGATGAAAAGAAGAAGAATAGGATGTTTATATAAAATTTTAAAAAAATCGATTAATAAAAAGAACGCAGAGACGGGAAAATTCCTGCCTCCTGTGTGGCGAGCGCGCCTGCCTGCCCTGCGTACTTGCGCTGGCACGCGGGCTCGCATGCCCACGCAGGCACAATATTTGGCGTCGAAAGTTTTTGGCGCCTATCGGGGCGCTGAAGGGTCGTACATACATTTCGACGCCCCTTCCAAGCGTCGAGATATCTTATTTTATGGTTATAAATTCATTTTTTCATTTTGATGCCTTTGCTTGGCGTCAAAATTTTTCGACCGATAATTCAAACTTTTGTTGTAGTGTTCATTTATTTGCATATTCTTATTTTGCTAAGTGATTGTATCTTAGGTGCGTCTAAGTTAAATAATTGACCTAATAAGTTTAAAGATTTACGTTGAATTGAATCTTCGGAACACAATCAACTTCAATAATCTCATTATCTTCAATTAATTGTCATGCTTTGAGTTTTTGTTTTCATGCTGCATAGCAAAGCATTTATCTCCTTACCTTGTTAACATCATAGGCTTCTCTTTCATGCTTGTTGCCTTATAAGATTTTCAACATTGATTCTCATATTGCACTACTAGAATTTAATAGAGAATTAATTACTCTTAATAATGACATATTTATTTTCCATCATTTGTTACTTATTTTCATGCTAAATTCGAATTAAATACTTCCTAAAATATGTTTATTGTTATGTTTAATATTTAGGCAACAAAGTATGAAAAAAAATAAAAAAGAAGCCTCATTACATATTTTTGGAAGCTGGAAATTGAAAAATAAGCTGGATTTGGTCGCTATGCCTTAGACGTACCCATGCCTTAGCGAAGATACATGTGGCAGAATCAGAAATTACCAATTTCAGATATGGAAATTTATTTCCAGCTTCCCATATAAATTTGGACTCTCCTTTTGTGTCTAAAATATTAAATCAAGATATTTGATTGTTAGTTTATTACTATGTAGGATTGATTTGATTTTTATTTTTATTTTAGTTAGGTTTGGAATTCTCTTATAAGAGGAGAAAAATTGTAATGAACAAGAGCTGCAATTTTTTAGCTTTAGTCTTCTTTTTAGTTTTGCTCTTTTCAATTTAGAATTAAGTTTGAATTCAGCAGTGATTTTTGAAGAATGATTCGGTTCTACGAGTTGTGACATTCCTCTGTGCTTAACATCTTTGCTTTCTAGTATTCATTTATTTTCTGCAAAAATTATTCTATTGTTCCCTTTTAATTGTTGATCTGTTACCAAATTATTAGGACAATAGTTAGTCTTTCGGTATGGTTGTTCCATGCCGAATTTAGAGGAAAATTAGTCGAGGTTGCTGTTCAATCCGTACTAATGGAATTCTTCAATTAATTTAACATGTGAGATTGTTGTTCAATTCACATAGTCTATTAAATTTGCTAGAAATAAAGGAACTCATCCTTTGTGTCTATGATCAATCATACGAACTGAAATTGAGAACATACCTTTAGCTATACTTTTCTCTCATTGATTTCTCCTTAATTTTAATTATTGTCTTTATTTACATCTTCTTGCATCTAATCAAAATCCCTCATTTTTTCTTTCTTTTAATTCCTGATTTTAAAAGAATTTGAAACTAATCAGTCTCTATGGATTCGACCCTACTTGTCACGACTACAAAATCTCAAGGAAGTAAGAATTTATTTTTGGTGGATTTGACACTCATTAAATTTTGGCGCCGTTGCCGGGGACTGGTAATAATCCGTTTTAATTCTTTTGTTAACCAGTTTTGACTGTGCAGGAAAGTTCCAGACTAATTAGACGTGGGCGCGTCTTAACATTGATGGACTGATCTGATCGCACAGGAGAACTCATATACGATCCTGAGATTAAGGAGACATCTAGAAGTCTTAGAAAGGCGACCCAACAGTGAGGTAAATATGTTTCGGCACCCTCATCTTCAATAGCAGACGAGACGTGAGCACGCCTTAACTTTGAAACAAAAGCAGAAATAGAAGCAGGGATGGTTGAGAACAATCTGACTTTGCACGAACTAACTACTGCACCTTTTAACCAACTATCATTATGGATCACTTACCCAGAATCAGAGATAAACTTTGAATTAAAATCTGGACTAATACATCTCTTACCTATTTTTCGAGGACTTGAAAATGAAGACCCTCACAAGCACTTGATGGAATTTCACGTTGTATGCTCAACAATGAAACCACACAGGATATCCGATGAGCAAATCAAATTGTGAGCCTTCCCTTTTTCCTTAGCAGATGCTGCCAAGGAGTGGTTGTTCTACCTTCCTCCTAGATCAATCAACGCATGGATAGATTTGCTAAGACTATTCTTGGATAAATTCTTTCCAGCTTCACGAGCCGCTAGAATTAGGAGGGAAATCTGCGGAGTTAAGCAAAAAGACACGGAGACCCTATATGAATATTGGGAAAGATTCAAACGGTTATGTGTAAGCTGCCCCCAACATGGTATTTCCAAACAATTACTAATCCAATATTTTTATGAAGGTTTGCTACCCATGGAAAAGAGGATGATGGATGCAACAAGTGGTCACTACAAGAAAACATAGCTTCACCAACGGAATTTTTACCAACGAATATGATTTGTTGGTATTATCAACAAAATTACCAATGGATAAATAATTCGTTGGTAAATTAGCATTTTTTTTCTCTCTCTCATTTCAGTCGACCAATTTGTTTCCCCCTCTTTTTTTTTCTCGCGCCCTCGTTTTTTTTCCAGCCGACCCCAAAATAATTTGTTTTCCCCTCTTTTCATCTTTCTTCCCCTCTCCCACTCGTCATCTTTCTTCCCCGGCCGCCCCGACAAAGCCTCTTCTTCCTTCCCCACAGTTTCCTTCCCCGTCGGTCCCCCCCCCGTAGGCTCCTTCCCCATCGGTTCCTTCCCCGCAGCTGACAAAATAATCGGTTTGAGTCATCACAGATAGAGCAGGTTCCTTCTAATTCCCCGCAGTTGATCCGAGCTTTTATTTCTTCCCTCCCCTTCTACAGGTTCCTTCCCTTCCTCGTGCCCTAATCCTATCCTCTGTTACTTTGTGGCGAAGCACAGGAAGCGCTCAGAGGAAGCGCAAGTCGTCACAGACAGCCGACCGTCGAGTGAATTCCTTCCCTTCTACGGGTTTCGAGCGCTTGATTTCCCATTCGATTGTGGAGGTTCGATTTCAGTTGCCATTTCATGTCACTTATTCTGAACATTTGGATGATCAATGTCTTTACTAATCTTCATGTGTACATTAGTCAAAGATTAGAGATGCTTTTAATTTTAGTTTTAGTACAGGGAATACATATCTAAAATATGAAGTAGCCTAAAGTCTTATTGATTTTAAATATGTAGTTTTAGTACAGGGAATACATATCTGTAGTTTTAGTACAGGGAATACATATCTGAACACCACTAGACATTTGTGCCACCAATCTAGCCTTGAGCTTGCTTACTTCTCCATCTGCATTCCTTTTGATTTTAAAGATCCATTTAAGTCTTATTGGAACTTTCCTTGAAGGTAGTTCAATCAAATTCCAGGTGTCATGATTGTTGATTGACTTCATGTCTTGAATTCTGTTTACTTGAGCTTCTCCTTGACCATTGAGGTTTGGTATAATTGACATGCAAGAGTTGCTATTTGGATCAATGTAGTTAGGAGGATTATCATTCACCCAGGTGGATGTTGATTTAATTATCTTCTCAGATGGAACATTTGAAGTCTTAATGAAATCTGGCAGACCTTTTCTTGCAAGGGAATGAGCCTTTGCATTGAAACCTCTCATGATATGAAACCAGTTTGATATATTCAAGTCAGCAGCAATATCTAGGATGTCCTTCACCAATGCCTTTAGGTACCATGGAGCTTTCAGTTTCTTGCTTAGAAAATTCACTATTGATTTACAATCCGAGTATACATTGGCATTCCTTAGGTTTAGACATTTTGCTTTGTTCAATGCTAACCAAACAGCCCAAGTTTCAGCATGAAGAGGAGACTTCATTTGTTTGCAATTAGAAATTTTAAACAGAACCTCTTTCTCAGTTTTTAGAGCAAAAACTCCAACACCAGATAAACTGAACTCAGAAAACCAAGAGGCATCACAAAAATTTTTTATCTGCTGAGTGTCTACAATCTGGATAGGTTCAGCTTCAATTATTCCTGGCCGAGGCTGATTTTTTGATGTTGACCAACAAGTTGTTCTACTATGGCCTTGAGAAGTCTCTGTTCTGGCCAATTGAAAAGTAGTTGTGTTTACATTTATTTTTGGGCCTTTGTTTACCATCAGTTCAGATAGAGCTTTGTAGATGAGAGAATTAGTACCAGAACCTTTGCCCTTAAAACATAAGCTATTTTTGTTTTTCCAGACCTGCCAAAAACCAGCTGTAATGAAACCAATGATCTTAGCTTTTTCTTGCTTACTTAAACCAACCCCTTCATTGAGCCATCCACCATAGAATCTTGAAGAAGCATGCTTTGGAAGAGCTAACTTATTGCCCATTTCTTCACACATTTGTTTGGCATCTCAGCTCTTGCATCTTGAACAGTGTCTAAGAAAAGTTCATTTGAGCTTTCAAGAAATTTTTTCTTACTTTAAAACTTAAAATGTCATACTTTAAGAGGCTTAATACTGAATTCAGATGGTTCATAGATGGTTCTCTGAGATCCTCTGTTTGACATATATGAAACAAACAATACGAACTGGATATTGAATTTAGAGGCATTGCAAGAGTAACCCTCTCATGTCTTCTTATGTTAACTCTTCTCACCGTGACACTATAATATGCTATATATGTGACTTTGTAAGACCTTGTTAACCTAAGATTTCCTTGTGCACTCAGGAAACTCTTTATGTCTGATTGAGCTATTCATATAATTTCATTTACTTGGGTTTAAAAAATTCAATTTTTCCTCTCCATGTGCTCAAGTGGCTAGCAGTCTTTATTTAAGTAGAATATTCTTTTGCTAAGCTTAGTTATATAGAGTATGTGAGTATTGAGTTGTGGAAGCACCTGCTAGTTGAGTTTCAAGTCTTTTCCTATAGCTATTCAATACCTTATCACTGTCACTATGCTACTGGGATTGCAGAAGACCATTGCTCCACTAATTGGTAGCATCTAGTCTATTAGTATCTCCTAATCTTTAGTTCATCTATAACTCTATTAGTACCTCCTGTAAAATATATTAATCTGTTCAGATATATCATCCTCTAGGTCTTACCAAAGGCAGTGGTCATATGATCAATGTTTGACAACTTAATTTGATTTCAATTAACATATATGAGCAGTGGTCTTACCATACCGTCAGAACGAAGCAAACATCATATTGTAGGATAAATTGAAACTTAACTTGCATATGCCAAAAACCATTATAATATCATCTTCTAGTTCTTCTTATAGGTGCTGTAGAGAGTTAGAGATACAAATTATAATTTGCCAAACCAATTCATATTTCCCTTTATTATATCCACCAAATAATGCATTCCTCGAAGGAAAGACAACATTACAGAAGGGCCTCATTCATCTGTTCCATATCACACTCCAATTCAGTTTATAATTTGGAATGAGATGCAAGCCTCGTCAATTTTTTTTTTTAATTAGATGGATACCAAGCTGTCCCTATCAAGTAAGGAAGTAATGCCTCATCATGCCCTTCCAAACTTCTCATCCCAAGTTGTCACAATATATGCACGTAGCTTGTGTCAAATTAATCCCAAAGTCCAACAAAATTCTTCTCATCCAAATTGCCCGACAGCTTGCTGAAGTAGCTGCTACATATTCAGTTTCGGCTGAAGATAATGCAGTTGAATTCTGCTTTTTAGAACACCAGCACACTGTACTTGCTCCAACTTTGAATAGATATCCAGTAGTACTTTTCCTATCAACTCTTGATCCCCCCCAATCACTATCAGAATACCCCAGTAGTTTCAGATCATTGTCTCTTCCCAAATGTAATCCATAATTACCTATCCCCTTCAAGTATCTCATGATTCTCTTTGCTGCCTTGAAGTGTACTACTTTGGGATCATTCATGAAACGAGATAGAACTTCCAAACCTAGGAAGAATTTCAACTCACCCAGACTAGTCATCTTAAAAGTCTTGAACATTCTGTTCTTGAACTCCTCTCTCATTTTTTAATTGTTACTACAATAAAGCAAGTCATCCACGTAGAGAAGAACAATTAGAATATCTCCATTTTTATCTTCTTTTGTATATAATGTGTGTTCATTCCTGCTTCTCTGAAAAAATTTTCAGTAACAAAGTAACTATCAGTTTTTTCATACCAGCTCCTTGGAGCTTGTTTTAGGCCATATAAGGATACCCTTTAGTTTCACAGAGTCAAGTAATCGATACCCTTCTTCACAGGGTCAAGTAATCGATACCCTTTAGTTTCAATACTATACCCAACTGGTATAGTTTTCACACTCTTGTCATCTAGCTTTTTTCTTCTTTGCTTAGGTATGTGACAATAAGCTACACACCCAAATTTTCTTAGATGACTGAGATATGATTTTCTTCCACAACAAATTTCATATGGTGTTTTCTCAAGCAATGCTTTGGTTATGCTTCTATTTATAATGTATGCTAAAGTATTAAGAGACTTTGCCCACAAGTTTTTAGGCAGCTTATACTTCCCTTCAGTAGACATCTAGTCATTTCTATCAAAACTCAGTTTTTTCTTTCTGCAACCCTATTCTGTTGGGGTGTATACCTTGCAGTAAGCTGATGTTTTATTTCATGTTCATCAGGAAAATCCACAAAAAGGTTTAGAGGTGAATTCTCCTCCTCTATCAATTCTTAGCACTTTCACTTTTGCATCAACCTCATTTTCAACTGCTGCTTTAAACCTAAGGTTCCCTTTGTATGTTGTACATGTTAATAATTAATGTGCTTAATATTGTTGCTAGGTTGAAAAGAGTTAATCAAAATATATACTGATCGTAGTTGGATGAAACGTCGGATAATTGGAGGAGCGTTGATTAATGAATTTATGGAAGGAGTTAAGGGATTTCTTGATTTTGCATACTTCAAAACTCAATATGTTTCTGGTGATAAAATTAGGTGTCCATGTCGACGATGTAATAATCTTCAATTTCATTGTCGAGATGAGGTGGAATATCACTTATGTTCGAAGGGATTTATATCTGGCTACACACAATGGATTGCACTTGGGGAGTTGACAAGTGAAGAAGTTGGTGAATCCTCAAGCATTTCTCAATTAGAAAGCTTTGATGCTCCTCAAAATCCATATAGAACTATGGTGGTGGATGCAATCGGTATTGAAGGTATTGGCTTATCAAATGTAGAAGAAAGACCAAATGATAAAGCTGCCAAGTTTTTTGAATTACTGAATTATGCAGATGAGCCATTGTGGAGTGGTTGTGAGAGTCAAAGTAGGCTATCAGCCATGTCACAGTTGCTTAATTGCAAATCTGAGTTTAACATGAGTGCAGCTTGCTATGATAGGTTGATGTTAATAATTAAAGATATGTTACCAAAAGATGCAAAGTTGGAAGAAAATTTTCACAAAACAAAGAAGATGATGAAGAAATTAGGACTAGGGTACGAGAAGATAGATGCATGTCAAAATAATTGCATGTTGTTTTATAAAGAAACAATAAATTTAACGCAGTGCTCAGTGTGTGGACATGCTCGATATAAGCCAAGAATATTAAATAATGGTAGACGAAAAAATATACTATATAAGGTCTTACGGTATCTCCCTATAGCACCAAGACTTCAAAGGCTTTTTATGTCCGAAAAAGCTGCAAAGCATATGATTTGGCATGCTAAGAATCGTACTTTCGACGTTGTTGCACATCCTGCACATAGTGAGGCATGGAAACAATTTGATGCTCACCATCCTTCATTTGCTTCTGACCCAAGGAATGTCAGATTAGGATTGTGCACCGATGGTTTCAACCTATTCTCGGGCATTCTTCTATTCCCTATTTAGTTTGACCTGTGCTCATTATTGTATACAATTTGCCGCCATCTATGTGTTTGAAGGATCAGTTTATGTTCTTAAGTTTGATAATTCCTGGACCAAATAGCCCATGTAAAGAACTTGACATATTTTTTAGGTCATTGATAGATGAACTGAACATGTTATGGTCTAATGGAATTTTGACATATGATGTGTTTAGGAAACAAAATTTTCAAATGAGAGCAGCACTTATGTGGACTACGAGCGACTTCCCTGCATATGCTATGCTATCAGGATGGAGCACACACGGGAGGTTAGCTTGTCCCTATTGTTTAGAGCGTAGCAAAGCTTTTGTTCTCAAAAATGGGAGAAAGATATCATTTTTCGATTGTCATCGTCAGTTTCTCCCTCTTGATCATCCATGTCGACGACAAAGAGATAAATTTATGAAAGATCGAATTGAAAGAGATATTCCACCTCCACGATTATCGGGCGATGATATAAAGGCACATGTCGATAAATTGCCTGATATTCAATTTCGAAATCAATGTATTAATGCTAGAATTTCTGGATTTGGCCAACAACATAATTGGGTTAAAAAAAAAATCTTTTGGAGTTTATCGTATTGGCATACAAATTTAATTCGACATAACTTAGATGTGATGCATATTGAATGGAATGTATTTGAAAATATATTCAATACAGTGATGGACATCAAGGGGAAAACAAAAGACAATGTCAAGACCAGAGTTGATTTGCCTAAGTATTGCAAGTGCCCCGAGTTAGAATTAGAGCATGTTAATGGAAAAATGTTGAAGCCGAGAGCCTCATTTGTGTTGAACAAAGAACAAATCAAAGCAGTATGTCAATGGGTTAAAGAATTAAAATTTCCTGATGGTTATGCTTCAAACATAAGTCGGTGTGTAAATATAGATGACTGCAAATTCTATGGAATGAAAAGTCACGATTGTCATGTTTTCATGCAAAGGCTTATTCCAATTGCATTTCGTGATTTATTACCTGATCTAGTATGGGATGCATTAACTGAGCTGAGTTTATTTTTTCGGGACTTGTGTTCAAGTGTGTTGCGAATTGAGGATGTAGAACGACTTGATTTAAACATTGTCGAGATACTATGCAAGCTTGAGAAAATATTTCCACCAAGTTTTTTTGACTCTATGGAGCATCTCCCCGTTCACTTAGCTTATGAGGCTAAAATTGGTGGTCCGGTATAATATAGATGGATGTATAGATTTGAAAGGTAACACATCTTCCTTTTTATTCTTGATTGAAATTTTTGAAAAAAATTACATCTTAATTTCTAAGAATATTTTCGGGTATATGCTTCAATTGAAGAAAAAAGTGAAAAATCGAGCATATGTCGAATGATCAATTTGTGAAGCATATATCATTGAGGAAATTTCTAATTTTTGTTCTTTTTACTTCGAACCAAAAGTACACACAAGGTTGAATTAATTTGTGAAACACACACACACATATTTATATTATAAGAAATATTAATTTTTTGTTCATTTTATTCCTGGACCAAAAGGTACACACAAGGTTCAATCAAGTACCTCGAAATGATGATGGTGGAGTTCCAACTACCATGGGACATCTATCTATCTTTACCTATCCTGGTCGACCTTGTGGGGCTGTTGGGCGTTATAGGAGGGTCGACGAAAATGAGTATAAAGCAATTGAGCTTTACGTACTTATGAATTGTGAAGAGATCTCTCCTTTCATTGAGTACGTATAGTAGTGTTAATTATTTCATATATTTACTTTATATTAATGTAAACTTTATTGTTTTTTAGTGAGTTTAATAATATCGTTATGCAAAGAGAACCACACTTGACTGACGCAGAGCTTGAGAAGTTACGGGATAGAGAATTTCCAAATTGGTTGAGAGACTATGTAAGTTGAATAATATAATAATTTTTGTCTCAATATGAATAATCATGACTATATTATAAATTGTTCTTTTTCTTCTTTTTGTGATAGGTTAATCATAATATTGACACGATTGATAGTTGAATTCTTGCCATTGCACAAGGCTCGCAAAGATTTGTTCGATCTATAAAGGGTTATTTTGTTAATGGATATAAGTTTCACACCATAGAATATTCACATGGAAAGAAAATAATAAACAATGGTGTTTGTGTTAAGGGCAGTTGTTACAATGATTATGATCGTGATTACTATGACATCCTGATTGATATTGTACAAGTATAATACTTTGGTGAAGGAAATCAAGTGGTGTTATTTAAATATGAGTGGTTTGATACCGAAAAAGGAGTTAGGGTACATCCTCGTCATGGACTTGTTGAAATCAATCACAAGTTAAAACTTTATATTGATGCTCCTTTTGTGTTAGCCGAGCAAGCTCAACAAGTTTATTACACGAGTTACCCCTCAAAGAAAAAAGGAAGGAGTGATTGGTGGGTTGCATGCAAAATTAAAGCAAGAAATAGATATGATATATTAGAAATCGAAGAAACAGATGATAATATCCCTCCACAGATCGATGATTTTTTTCAAGAGGATGAGGTTGAAGCAGTACAACCTATTATGCATACAACAGAGTTAGATGCATCCAATGTATTAGTTAATGTTGGAGTAGTTGATGACGTAGATCAACATGAAGAATTTTTCTTGAGAACTCAAACACATGCCGTTGAGGAGGAAGAAGAAGAAGCAAATGTTGTTGACATTGAAGATGAAGATACTGAAGATGATGAAGTTGATGAGTGTTTGTCAAATGAGGATAATGATGAATGAAATTTTTTAAACTTCTATTATACTTTCCTCAAATTATCTAATAGATGTGTTTAGTGGGCCCTGAGGCCTTATAATTGAGGAGTCACTATTTGTAATTTATTTCTAATACAGACATGACTGACTATCTAATATGTTTGAATTATTTGAAGTTTTATGCTTGATGCTTGAGTTCCTTCATAATTTCTACTTTCTCTAAAGGTACATAGTTTAGGTGGTGTTATTGGGTTGTAATTACTTAAAATTAATCCTTGCAGAGCTACAAGAAATGAAAGTTGCTGCCAATTGGCCTTGCAGAAGTGGAGGAATTCCAAGTTAATTAAGGTTTGCATCTTGTCCAAAAACAGTCATCAAATTAATATAGTAGTGTCCTATAATTTTCCTGAAGAGAATGTAGCCGAGGGATCATTTCATTCACTTAGAAATATGCCCAGGAGATCATTTCATTCACTTAGAAATATGCCCAGGAGATCATTTCATTCACTTTAAACTTCATTAACTGAAAGTAAGGTGATCCACAATATAATTATCTGCTAATTAACTACACCCATTCTTCTATTAAACAGGTTCTTCTGAAGGATCTGCCAACACTTTGAATTAACTGTATCAAGAACTCAAGGAACCAAGGTATCATGCATAGTATCATGTTTTTAAGTCATTGACTGAATGAACTGTGTCTTTAAGTCAATAACACCTTGGTAAAACTCACCCAGTAGTTTCATGCTACAACAAATTGTACTCATGCATAGTATCATGTTTTTGCTAGTTAAGTCATCCAAAGAATATGAAAATTACCATCTACTTAGCATCTCTCTATTGTTGTTGATATGTGCATCCAAAGAAAGTTATCCAAAGAAAGTGGTTATCTAAGTATTCTGTTCTGTATTTGTTTTTTATCCTTAATAAAAAAATTAGCATTCTCTCTGCTCTAACTGATATGCCCAGTAAACCAACACTAGCAGACACTAGGCTGAGATCAATTTGATGAGTTCAGGATAGAGGTTGGGCAATTCCAATTCTGTATTTAAGTTACTGTATAATGATCCATGAGATATCTCTCAGTTATCCTCAGTATCACCCTTCTTAGATTGCTAATGATCCATGAGATACTGTATAATGATATCTCTCAGTTAATGATATCCATGAGATACTGTATAATGATATCCATGAGATATCTCTCAGTTATCCAAGTTTCAATTGCTAATGATCCATGAGATATTTGATGTGTGAACTGAGATTGAACTGTCGTTGAAACTTGGACTAAGTAAATTAGCAATTGAAACTTGGACTGTCATTGACTGACCTGCTTATGCCTACATTATATGTTGGTAGTAGTGAACTGTCTTGTGATCTATGGATTGTAAATATCCAATAATTTCATGTTATCTAGTACTCTAGTGATGTAAAACTGAGCACTTCTGTTTGAGCCTTTAGCCTTTTGTCATGTAAGTTACTAAGAAATAGAAACTAATACAAGGTATAAGCCAATTCCACTCTTAGCTTTAGGAATCCATTTATAACTAATACAAGGTATAATATTCAACAATAATATGTATTGAGCGGAGACATAACTGCAAGAAAGCACAGTAAGGACAAAGACTAAATAGAGACTTGTTCTTCCTCTTCTATGCCCCTGTGAGTAATTATGCTGATCTGCAGGCTGCATGATATTCATCAACTCTTTAACTAAAATCACAAAATATCACATTCTAACCTGATGTGATAACTAAAAATGCTACTCGAGAACCTTGTTCCTTAGATACATATTGTCATTTTGCAGCTCCATCTCCTAAAAGTAAGAAATTTTACGTATGCGATTGATATCTCAAGTAATTAGGGAAGAAAGAATGTTATAGCTAGGATATATGGAGATTAATTACTATTTTTTATCATTACCCTTTTCTGCATGTACTCAATTTCAGCAAAAAACAACTCATTCTGAAGCATCCAATAACAGTGAATTAGTATTACAAGATCACAACATACTGATAGCAGATAACTAAGTAAGTTAACTGGCACACAAAAGGGAATTTAATTTACTTTTTTAGATCTTATTTTGTTGATGCCTTTCTCCAATCTACTCTCAAGCTGCTTAAGGTCCCTTAGGCTCATGGAGTCAAGAGACTCACCCATCAAGTACCTGGTAAACTAGGTTTTTTAGAGGCACAGGCTAGTAATAATTAAGGATGTGTAATTATTTCAGGATTATGCTTGCATGCAGTAATTAATTAATAACTAATATATACATGTTTGTGCTTTGTATGTTGTTGATTTGTTGACGGAGTTTGAATGCTTCTTGCTGGTAGTACTTGAAATAGAGGATGTTGAAGTAGAGTAATGAGATTATTGTTGACTAGAGCATGCTATAATCAGTAGGTACATAACTTACACATGGATAATTATTTCACTCTGAGAAATTGCAAAATACTTCAAAGATGAATTAGCTCAGTTTTGTTCGAATTATTTATTTCAAGGATAGTGTACTCAAGCTAAAATAAGACCACCCAAAAGAAATCAGAACATCTGCAAAGCCAAAGGGTTCAGTAATGATAATTAATATTAAACTGACCCAACCTTAAGATTATTAAGAAGCTCATGTAGAAATTTCATGTAACCACTTTGAGTTGCACTTTATTAGGGTTTGATTTTTAAGTTAAGAATTGAGCTTTGTAGATTGAGGAGCACATCAAGCATTAAAGAGAGAATACTGACCCATTATATATCCAATCTATGTTTGACATATAAGATTTGATGAGTTTACTATTGTTAAATTAGGTTAAGTTAATGTTTTTAATTCATGCATCTTTTGCTATATAATGATGAAATTCTTAAGCAGTATCCAGTTCTGACATGAGGTAGCTTGGTACATATTCAAGTCTATAGTCTCCAATTGCATAGAAATTTAACAAGTTATAAGGTATTTTATCAGAATTTGGATGACACTATCACTACTAGAAACTTGGTCTTCAGCAACGGCTATCAGCAACGACCGCTCAAGCCGTTGTTATTTGCAACGGCATTCTTACGGCCGCTCGAGCTGTTGCAAATATGTTGTATCTGCAACGGCTTTCTAACAGACAAGTGAGCCGTTGCAGATGATAACTTATTAGCAACGGCTTGCTAACGGACAAGTGAGCCGTTGCTGATGATAACTTATCAGCAACGGCTTTCTAACGGGCGAGTGAGCCGTTGCTGATAAGTTTATATAGGTCGCAGATCGTGCCCGCCCCCCTTCTTCCTCCCGCTGCTACCGCTGCCGCTCCTCTCCTCGCCTCTCGCCGCCGCTGCCGCTGCTGCCGACGACTCCTCCCGCTGCTGCCGACACTGTCAGGTATGTGCCCTCCGGCTACCGTCTCTTCCCGTTGCGGCAGGTAGAAAATCCGACCGAAACCCTAAAAATAGGGTTTCGACCGGCGGTGGTCGGCCGATGGCCGCCGCCGGACCTTGTACATTGGTCGGACAGTGTGTCCGGCCAGTGTACGCCGGCGCCGGAGTCCACCTGACTCCGGCGCCGGAATTTGTAGTTTAATAATATTTTATTATTGTTTTTTAATTGTTTTTTAATTGTTAATTAATTGTTAATTAATTATTTAGATTAATTATTTAGATTAGTTATTTAGTTTGTTAGAATAATTTTTAGGGTTTAGATTAATTTCGGAATTATCCACTTCGGACGCGCGCTGGAATCGTCCAATTCGGACTCGCCCCGGAATCGTCCACTTCGGACGCACGCCGGAATCGTCCACTTCGGACGCGCGCCGGAATCGTCCACTTCGGACGCGCACCGGAATCGTCCAATATGGACTCGAACGGTCTTGAAATATTTAGAAAATAATCATGCATCCGACGAGTTCATATGTTTCACGTACGCATCGACGAGTCGGATATGATTTAGCAAAACCTTAGATCCGTTCGGGGATTGTATGTTCGTGTAAAAGAAGTAGATGATCTTTTATACGATGTACAATTCTTGAATTGTCCCTGATTGGACAATTTGGGAATATAGTTATTTGTACTGCACTTGCGTTTTTATTTTAACTGTTATCTAATTATTCTAAATTTCGGCAACATCTCTCTTGTTCTCCGATACGCGCCCAGATGATATGCGTATTCGGAGAACTATAGGGAGATGCTGCCGAAATTTAGAATAATTAGTTAACAGTTAAAATAAAAATGTAAGTGCAGTTCAAATAACATAAATCCCGAATGGAATAGGACAATCTCACCTAAAGACATTAACCAAAGAAATTGTCATTGATTGACAGAATCATGTCGGCTGATCGAAGTTGGATGTACCGACGTCTTGATCGTGGAGCTTTAACGAATGAGTTTCGATTAGGCGTAACATACTTCCTAAATTTTGCCTATTCGAATCAGAATTTCGTTAGCATGGGTGATCAAATCCGATGTCCGTGCCGCATTTGTTCAAATGGACGATTTTTGGATCGGGAGACTGTCACTCTGCATCTATATAGCAAAGGATTTGCACCAAGATATTTTCTATGGACTTGTCACGGGGAGTCACGCGAAGTCGGGACGTCGAGCAATCCTGTCGTTCAGACATATGGTGAATCTTCCTCTGCTGGTGCTTCTTCATCCAGTCAATGTAATCCCTATAGAACTATGATACTTGATAGTCTTAGGGGTCAATTCCACTTGAATGATAATGTTGATCGGCCAGTTCTTCAGACATCAGTCCCACCAGATACTACAGCGGTTGATATCACAGAAGTAGGGGCTGCGGTAGAGATTGAATTACCGAATAAAGAAGCCGCAGAATTTTACGAGATGTTGAAAGCTGCCGATGAACCTTTGTATGAGAATTGTCCTAAATACACTAGGTTTTCAGCAATGACACAACTCTTAAACATCAAGGCCAATTGTAATATCAGCGGAGTTGCGTATGATCGGATTGCTGGATTGATTAATGGAATGCTGCCTACTGATAACAAGTTTGAGCCTACTTTTTATAAGACTAAAAAGCTAATGAGAAAATTGGGGCTTGGGTACGAAAAAATACACGCGTGCCAAAATAACTGCATTTTATATTATAAAGAAAATGTGCAGTTGGATAAATGCCCTGTATGTCAACACCCTCGTTACAAGGAGAAGAAATCGGTCCGACAGAAAAATATCTCGTTTAAGGTGCTTCGGTATTTTATATATATTTTATTAAATATATCTCTACTATTTATACAATAATCTGATTATATGTCTGTTCGACAGATATGTCTGGTCGTGGTTATCGACGCAGGAGAGCTTCGGAGTCTCCGATCGGTGAGACTCCAGCACTTACTCATGCTGCTGATCCTCCTGTTGCTGATCCTCATGAGGATGATACTGCCGAGGCTAGTACATCCAGACGCAGGCAGCCACGCGGGCCGAACAGGTGGCACCCTCCACCAGCCACAGAGTCACGTAGATTGATTAGCGTGATTGGGGAGCGGTAATATATCATGAATTATGAATCATTACAAATTCATTATATCATATTTTATGGCGCAGGTTCGAGCAAGTTCGATCATTACAAATATAATATTAAAAAATATTTTTGTTGTGCAGGTTCGAGCAAGAAGAAGTGCCGAGGAGCATTTCTTCTACTATTCGTCGATACATGCACGGGGCATGGCCTACGTGGTCTCACGTGCCTAGCGAGCACGTCGACATGTTATGGCGCGAGTTTGAGACACGTATTATTATTATTTTTTACATGCATGATGATATATTAATATTGGTACTGATATTATTATTTTGCAGGCTCGCTATACATGGGTCGACGACCAGAGGCCCTTCATTTACACTGCCTGGGAGGCTATTTCCCGGGCAAGGTACAACGGGCAGCTGGGGCAGGCTCGGTCCCAAGCGATGGCCCGAGCTGGGACCACTAACATCGCGGAGACTCGGGGATACGGCCCCGGTTGGATTACTCCGGATATATGGGACCAGCTCGTGGGGATATGGTCGACGGATCGATGGCAGGAGGTTTCTCGGAATGCGGCTAGAAATCGCATGTCGGGGGGAGCAGCGCGTCACACCGGCGGCTCTGTTGCATTTGCAGTGCACGCGAACCGTATGGTAAGTATATCTTTTAATTATATATTTTATTTGTTACTATGTGTACTAATTAATGTATTTGTTTTGTAAATGTAGACGACGGTGTCGGATGACGGGAGTGTCCAGCGACCCTCCCCAATGGCGGTGTTTGAGCGGACTCACCGTCGAGCACATGGGACGGGGGAGTACATCGACAACCGCGCTGCACACATTGTGGTAATTATATATTTGTTTAAATTATTCATTATATATTTATAATTTAAGTTTTATGATAAATATTAAACAAAAAATCAAACTCGAGTAGGAGACGTACAGCCAGACGGTGGTGCAGCACGGGGGTACCCCCGAGGACTTTGACGCAGCATCGTGGGTCGAGGCCGCAGGTGGCTGGGACCATGGCCGCGTATATGGCTTCGTAGATAGTGGTCATGCGCGAGCCGTGCTAGGGCCACTTGGGGCACCGACCCCTCCGGTCGCTGGTGAGCGGCCGTCCACCTCTAGATCCAGTTATGATCATAGTAGCAGAATAAGGACTCTAGAGGAGACGGTCGCGCGTCAGACTCAGATGATGGAGGAGATGCATGCTATGCTACGCAACATGTCAGGTCATCCTGAAGCAGGCATCTCTTCGGCATCATCTAATCCATCGTCCTCGAGTCAGTCCACGCCGGTGTACACTCAAGCACTCCAGAGCCCGCCATATGATCCAGACCATCCTCCATCGTGATCGTGAGATTTTTTGTTTGGATATTGAACTTGTTACTGAGATATTGAACTTGTTTAACTTATTTTGTTTGGATATTGATACTTCAATTTTGCATTTGAATTATTTTTATACTATCGTGGATAATTATCAATATAAATATAATTGTTTTGATGTATATCTTGGTGTGTTTGTGATGTGTGAATGAATGTGTGTATGAGGGTATGGGTGTGTGAGTTATGTATCAGATAATGTATCAATGTATCAATGTATCAATGGAAATTTGAAATTTTCAATTTTTCTATTCCCAGGTATACGTCATCAGCAACGGTTTTCCCACGGCCGTCCGTGGGAAAGCCGTTGCTAAAAGTGTATCGAAAGCCGTTGCTGATGACCTACAGCAACGGCTTAGCGATGGGGTTTTACTAACGGCGTTGCTACGGACTCAGCGGCCGTTGCTATTAATGTTATCAGCAACGGCTCCGGGTTTGTGGCAAAACCGTTGCTAATGTTTTTAGCGACGGCCCGAGCGGCCGTTGCTGATAATGTTTTGAGCGACGGCCCGAGCGGCCGTTGCTGATCCGTTGCTAAGTCATCAGCAACGCGACTTTCTGTCACGGCTCTATTGCAACGGCGCGGCCGTTGCTGATGCCCATTTTTCTAGTAGTGTATTAGGGAAACCTTATCATCAGAACCACCGAGCTACAGGGGGAGGGTGCGTAATGCCGGGTCCAGTGATTGTAAATTCTGATGAGCCTTACGCTGCATGGCACGGATCATGGAGTCGTCCCCCACCGAGCTATGAAGCAAAAGCCTTGGGCTATGGCAAACATAGGGAGAGGAGGCAGGAGGGCCAAGGTCGGAGGCCCCGGCGAAGGCTCCCAAGGCAGTAAGAATGCCAATCCATTGCACAACAAGCGGAGTCAGGGGGGCAGCAGGCGGACCGGCCCAGGAACAAGGGCTAGAGGCGCCGAGCCCGTGTTAGGGAAGACTCCCGAGAGTGCGCCGCAAAGGGCCGACCTTGATTGGAGCAAGATGGGGGAACAGGGGCCCGCGGAGGAGCCAGATAGAAGTGGCAGCAGGAGGCCTGGGCCAAGCCCACGAACCTTTTGTAGAGTCGGGCCGATCACAGAGAGCCCAATCAGGCACCCAAGAGGTGAGCCAAAGCAAGGACCGATGGCTTGGGTTAGGAGCAGGCCCCCGAATGCAGGTCCGGTGGCCCAAAATAGATTCGCCCAAGGGGAGCCACCGAGGGTTAATGAGAGGGATCCACAGGCCAAGTCACGAGACAAATCGAGATTAGTGGTTGGGATGGGAAGCAACGTGTCAATCAGTGCACGGCTCCGTGTGAACCCCGAAGGCGGCGGCAAAGATAAAAGTCCAACGTTGTAGTTCTGAGAGGGACGTGGCGACGACATGAATTGAATGAGAGGCGACGTGGTTTGAATGCAAGGTGATGCAATTGGACGTGGAGAGGGGGGGCGTGGAGGGCTCGCCGAGGTCGGGGACATAGACTAACCCAAGCAAAGATCAGTGGAGGGGGGAAGGAGGGGGATCAGCCGGAGGGTCCGAGGGAATCCCGAACTACGGAGAGGAACTAGAATGTCGGCGCGAGAGGAAGCCATTGGAGGCAAAAGGGGAGGAAGGCTCCTATCCGGCATGTCACAAGCCTTCCACAACAAGACGTCGAAGCGCAGTCAACGACCACTAGGGTAGGGGCACTGGAGGAGAAGGCTCATGTCCGGCATGTTAGGAGCCTTCCAGAATAGGAAGTTATTCGTCAGAGCAACAAGCACCACTCACGGCCACCCTAAGACCCTTACGTCGTAGCAGATCGTGACTTTCCAAGGTGGAAGTTGACGCGAAAAGAAGAACTTGTCGAGGCTTTAGGTGCGGAAGATAGCGCATGAGACAAATATGAGGGTAAGTTGGAGATCTTCGGGTCAGGGAAGGGGAGGGCAGATTGCCAAGAGATTTAAGGGGAGGGGAGGGACTTGGTGAAATGAACGATGCGACAACCTCGAACAGGAACGACCATGATGACCAATAGCCATGCAAAAGTAGCAACAAGACGACGAAGGCACTACCAAGCTAAGTGCCCACTACGGAAATAATTAAAACATCGACACTTCAACCTCAGAGAAGAGAAGAAGTCTGAGAGACGGGGAGGGACAACAGACGTGAGCGAGGACAGTTGGCAGGAGTGGCGGCAGGAGCAGGGGGGGTATGCGAATAGCCTCAACGTAGGAGGCAAACCCTGACGCCAATGACTTCCATTTGCCCGACGATGATTGAGAGACGTCTACAATGGAGACGTGCCTAGCTAGTGAACCGACATTTGATAACCCACTAGACAACATGCCAGGTGCAAAGCCAGCGATACTCGCGAATCGCAAAGTGATAGGGAGGAGGGACGCAAACCCGAGAGAATTAGAAACCTCCACAGGATCCTCAGATCTTGAGGGGACAAACACATGACGGAACACCTGACAAGTTGAGTGCGAGGAAACCCTAGCTGAAGGGAGAGATTGACTCACCTCCAATGGCGGCGTAGGCAAATCTGGAGGTGGCGACCCCACGGATTTGATTTGGTGACAATGAATGATTTGGGAGGCGCCCAAGGACCATGGGATACGGGGGACTTCCTCAAGTGACGATGATGCACGACTTGGGTCCATCCATTTGTCAAAGAGGCTAGGGGAGTAGCAAGGGGAAGGGTGGCAAATCGAGGGGGAGGCCACGAGGGCGAAGGACGTTGGGACACAAGGCAGTTGATGGACTCCGACAGGCGGACACACCACACGACCCTGGGGTGGAGGGCCGAGGACGCCAGAACCGTGGAGGAGCATCTTCCATAATTTTTTGAGAGCTGACTTGTCAACCATAAATGAAGTATGACATATGGGAAGAACATTGGCTAAAAACTTAAAAATAACTTGAACAAAGTCAGGACTGAACAAGACCCTCTTATCATACACAGGAAAATGGGAATCACAATATTGGAAGCACCTTTCCAAGTTGATAAATAATGTCATGGGCATAATTAGATCATTGGGATGCATTTGTAAAGAATATAAGTACGAAAATTTTGAATGTATATCTTTCTTTGATTGATGAATCTAACGAAAAAAAAATTGCATTTAAGCTACACTTAATTGCCAAGTTATTTGTCAAAATGATTTTCTTAACAATATTACTCTTTATTTTCAACGCCTTTTGACATGACAAGGGAGCAGCAATAAAGGATTTTGAAATTTGTTGGAACAGATTGTACAAATCAAATACAAAAAGCTTCACTTCATATGGAACTTCTGGCTAACAGTTCCATAGTCGGGAACATGGGTTACTGCAAAGAGAATAATCAAAATAATAACTTTTAACATACACATAACAACTATATATAATGACCGATTTACATTGAACTTGAAATTTTCTATCTTCTCATGATGCCATTGTAAGTGGTGATGAGATGATCTTTTGAGCAGACGATGTTATATCTTTCAACGTAACTTCATTGACAACTTTTAGAAAATGCTCAATGGGTTCCTGTAACATTATTCAAAGACAAGCCTTACGACTCAGATTATTTACTAGAGTTATAACAAGACACCATAAAAAAAAACAAACAACAAAACATTTAACATCACATTAGAAGTAATTTAAGTTGTTTCCAAAATAGTCTAGAAAATGGAAACTTAATTATGTGTTTACTATTTTTGATAAGATGTCGGGAACATGGGTTACTGCAAAGAGAATAATCAAAATAATAACTTTTAACATACACATAACAACTATATATAATGACCGATTTACATTGAACTTGAAAATTTTCATCTTCCCATGATGCCATTGTAAGTGATGATGAGATGATTTTTTGAGCAAGTGATGTTATATCTTTCAACATAACTTCATCGACAACTTTTAGAAAATGCTCAATGGGTTTCTTGTAACATCATTCAAAGACAAACCTTATGACTCAGATTATTTACTAGAGTTATAACAAGACACCATAAAAAATATCAAACAACAAAACATTTAACACCACATTAGAAGTAATTTAAGTTGCTTCCAAAATAGTTTAGAAAATGAAAACTTAATTATGTGTTTACTATTTTTGATAAAATGTTGTGATTAAAAATGGTAAAACATGATAACATTTCAATTAGTAATCCTAATAGTTCATATGTGAACCATGATCCATATGATCACCAGATAATGTATAATTCAAAAAATGTAACAAAAGTTGACATGCACAAAGAGAATTTAACTACAAATGATGCTTAAACATGAATAAATGGTGATTCTCTTTGTTATTGTTTCCACGAGTATGTTTAAAACAATATTTAATCCATGTTATCAATGTTAGTGATCATTGCATTGGAGTATTTGGGTTAAGTTATATGAAGCCTTTTATCAAGTGAAAAAGGAATGTCAACCGAATAATGATAAGCAATTTATCAATTTTTATGCATTTGCTTGATATGTAAAATCTTTACATTTTAGATGTAAAATTATGATAATTATATTTATTAAATTGACATTTGACCCTAGCATATGACATTTCCCATGACAATATACATACTATTCAGGAATTGTCTATTAGGTTTTGTTGCTAGGAATTGACTGATCTGTGTAGGTGTTAATACACGAAAAGGATAAAACATGCAAATACCTCTTCCAGTGAGCATTTTCCTTATTTTAAGTTTATAAAAAACATAGGATTACCTCAACTACATGAAGCATTTTATCAAGAAGACTTTTATCAAGTGAATAGAAATGTCAGCCAAATAATGATAAGCAATTTATCAGTCTTTATACATTTGCTTGATATGTAAAATCTTTACATTTTATATGTAAAATCTTTACATTTTATATGTAAAAATATGATAATTATATTTATTAAACTAACATTTGACCCTAGCATATAACATTTTCCATGACAATATACATACTATTCAAGAATTGTCTCTTAAGTTTTGTTGTTAGGAATTGACTGACCTGTGTAGGTGTTAATACACGAAAAGAATAAAATATGCAAATACCTCTTCCAGTGAGTATTTCTCTTCTTTTAACTTTTTTAAAAACATAGGATTACCTCAACTATTGCCTAGAGTTTCTATGGCCATATTTTAAGCAAGGCTTGAAGAATTTACTTAAATGTGAGAATTTCTTAGGGTCAAAAACCATATCAGCAAGTATTTTCAATTTCTTTCTCATTATATTTTGACCTAATTTCTAATTGTATAACTAAACATTTATATCTTTAGCAATATATAGAAGCACACTTATAACCTACCTTTCACCATTTGTCAGAATCTATCTTCTAATATCTTCTGATGCTATCATCTATATTGCAAACACAAACAAATGAAAATGAGCTTGTATAGATAAATGTGAAAAAACTAGAAAATTATGGCAAAAAAGATAATTACTCTTGATTCTCGATTCATCACAACTGCAGACTTGGTTGACTCTTTGGCACGATCAAGTTCCACTAGATCAACTGAAAAGAAAAGAAATTCAAATATTTCATACAAATACAAATTCATTAGAATCATTCAACCATATTTGAGATTGCATCAAACCTTGGCCAGGTGTTGCAACTCCAAGAAGCTCTCTGGCTGCCAAATCAATAGCTTTAGAAATAGACTCTAGCCCCTGATCAAGAATGTTATATCAATTAGCAGGTAAAGATATAGCCATTGTTTTAAATACCGTAGTGCACCAGCTAGTACGGTCGGTATTTATCGATTTTGGAGAAAATCAGTATCGGTACACCCCGATACCAATCGGTACCAGGCAGTAGAGGTGGCAATGGGCCGGGCCCGAAGAATTTCGAGTCGGGCCGAGCACGGCCCGCCTGTGCCCAAGGGGCGGGTTGGGCTCACCCCTTGGGCACGTGGCCCGGTCAGGCCCGACCGGGCCTGCCCTACACCTGCAGGTTAGGCTTGGTGCAACCTAAGCCTAGTCTCGTATGCACCTAGATTTAGCCTAGTATTCTGTGCCGGGCATGAGCAGTAGGTACTTTACTCAATGATATTATATATATACATATGAAGACTTTTGGTGTGGTGGTTAGTTCACCACAAATTAAGCTAAAGGTCAGCAGTTCGAGCCTCCCCGTTGAGTTGTCGGGTCGTGCCAGGCACGACCCGGAGTTGGCCGGGCCTGCCTGGGTCGACCCAGGCACGGCCCATTGCCATCTCTACCAGGCACGGTACCACCTTTATAGTCGTTGGGGGTCTTTTCCTAACAGCTCCAAACGACTATTAGAGGGTTTTACCAGAAGCCTTAATAAGTTCTTTGTTGATTACAATTCTGAGCAAACTGACTGGTTAGGTTGATTTCCACTTGTTCCAACAGGTTCCAAGCGGATGAATTTTTTACCTCAAGCAGTTTCACATAATTGAACTTAGTTCAAACAGATCTCAACAAATTTCAAATGGGCCTACCAATTTCAAAATTCGAAATATAATTTGATAATATTTTGGAATTGGTCACAAATGAGACAAAGTGCATAGTTCAGGATATATTTAGGCAATTACCCTTAAAATAACCCAAATGCCTTGCTGCCGCTGGTTGTTGCAACTTTAAATCTTATCAATATTAAATTTTGATTCCATCTTTTGCCCAATCATGTCAGCAATCAAAAATGTACTCCAAACAAATAAAACAAGCAATGACATCAACCAGAAGGATGGATGGGTAAATGGAGAAATGACAGTTGCATTGTTAAGTTCATTTCATAATTGGACATAACATGAAAAACAAAAATATGAAATACTAGAAATCATGACTTGGAAACATGTACTACTAATCACACATGTTATAAATATATTCCAGGGAGCTTGAAAATAATTCTGCATTTAACTAAAGTTGTTTTAAGAACTTAAAGCACAGAAAAGAAAAGGCAAAATGGACAAACACAAATATGATAAATTCATATCGAATCATGCCAAGGTTGGATCTCTTACCGTGGTTGCATGAATTCCAAAAATGCTAGTATGATTGTAGATACTGTTGAAAGCCGAGAATGACTCAATCTGTTGGAAATTATTTAAGACATTTAAATCTGCATGAAATAAAACAGAAAAGAAGTTGAAACTCATAACCAAATGATCAAAACATGTGAAGTTATCATCAATTAATTATTGAAATCTTAGTAATATGGAACCTCGGCCCACAAAGTGCAAACGCAAAATAACAACACAAAATATAAGAATGTTGGCTACTTACATAATCGAGAATGCACTCCTTTTCCAGGTCCACCTGCTGAGAATGATCCACCACCTCCCATAAGCATCTGTATAACACATCATCCATGTGAAATGTTGTATTTAGCAATGTAATAGGAAGATAATCATGACTAAAATGATGTGTTATCCAAAAAATTAAGCATGGAGCTAAGTTGTCTCCAGAACCTGAGGGCCTGTTTGGTTAGCGAAACCAAGTCTGTTTTCATGGTTTCAGTTTCACTGAAACCAAAACTGCTTACGAAAACGCGTTTGGTTTAGTGTTTTTGTGAAACTGAATCGAAACCAGAATGAAAACGAAACCAGTTTTCTTAATAAAAATGAAAACAACAGAATGTTAGGGCCTGTTTGGTTAGCGAAACCAAGTTCGTTTTCATGGTTTCAGTTTCACTGAAATCAAAACTGCTTATGAAAACGTGTTTGGTTTAGTGTTTTCGTGAAACTGAATCGAAACCAGAATGAAAACGAAACTAATTTTCTTAATAAAAATGAAAACAACAGAATGTTATTTTCTGTGGTTTCGAAACTGTCGGTTTCGTTATCAAAATATTGTGACAACTTTGTAATTATAAATATTTTTTTATAAAATTAATTAATTTAAAAATAAATCAAACTATATCGAATTTTTAAAAATAAAAATAAAAATCATCATTTTTAACTCAAACTTTTATCTTAAATTTATAAAATAATTAAACTAATTTATATCTAATTGACTCAAACCCAAATTTTAAATAACTCAATTTTTTTAAAGTTGGTCTATTTATAATTTAATCAAATCTAATTTTAGATCATTGGACTTATTTTTTTTAAAAATTTTATAATAATTATTAATTAATTTTTATATCTAATTGAACAAAAAAATCTTAAATTATCAATAACTTAATTAATTAAATTATTTAAATATTTTGTAATCATATTAACAAATATTTAATTTTGTAAACTAACTAAACATTTAATTACTACTAAAAATGTTCAAGGAAAATTAATATTATTTTTTATAATCAAATAAATATTTACTGGTTTCAACTAACTAAAACTGATGTTGTTTTTATTAACCAAACGCGTTTTTAGAAAACTGAAAACTAGAAACCAAAACCAAGTTTTCAGTTTCACTGAAACCAAACCAGAAAATAATTTTCGCTAACCAAACAGCACCTTATTTTCTGTGGTTTCGAGACTGTCGATTTCGTTATCAAAATATTGTGACAACTTTGTAATTATAAATTTTTTTTTATAAAATTAATTAATTTAAAAATAAATCAACCTATATCGAATTTTTAAAAATAAAAATAAAAATCATCATTTTTAACTCAAACTTTTATCTTAAATTTATAAAATAATTAAACCAATTTATATCTAATTGACTCAAACCCAAATTTTAAATAACTCAATTTTCTTAAAATTGGTCTATTTATAATTTAATCAAATCTAGTTTTAGATTATTGGACTTGTTTTTTTTTTAAAATTTTATAATAACTATTAATTAATTTTTATATCTAATTGAACAAAAAAATTTTAAATTACCAATAACTTAATTAATTAAATCATTTAAATATTTTGTAACCATATTAACAAATATTTAATTTTGTAAACTAACTAAACATTTAATTACTACTAAAAATGTTCAAGGAAAATTAATATTATTTTTTATAATCAAATAAATATTTACTTGTTTCAACTAACTAAAACTGATGTTGTTTTTATTAACCAAACGCGTTTTCAGAAAACTGAAAACTAGAAACCAAAACCAAGTTTTCGAAACCAAGTTTTCAGTTTCACTGAAACCAAATCAGAAAATAATTTTCGCTAACCAAACAGCACCTGATGGTTTCGTTCTCCTTTTGCCAACCTCCGGGGACCTCAAATGCAAGTGCAATATGTGTTTTCTGTATATGAAACCCCAAAAAGAAAGAGAAAAAAGACATTTAAACCTTAATATCAATAGCTGAAAAACATGTAATTAGTTGTCATACACACCGATGAATTTGATCGGCACTTATATTCTCCTCCATCATATAAGATTTTGGCTCTTCCAGCCTCGGCACTTTTGGCAGATCAGACAGAAGTGGTTCAGCAATTGATAACAGTTCCTCATGTTCCACACCTGATGCTGCTAGTACCATCCGAGAAGAAGTGTAGTTCGCCTATAAATTTAAAATTAGAGAGTCAAAGAGCATCTAGATTCATTATAAAATTGAGGTAATACAAAGAACTGTTTTATTTGGCATACAACAACAAACTCCTCCAAGATGGTACCATTTAATCGGTTGATGGTAGATTCAGATGCAATCAAAGGGTTTGCCAATGCCCCATAGTATGCAGCTGAATGAATGGCCTCCAGAAGCAGATCTTGAGGATTGTTAGAGAGTTCTCCTAGCTCTGCTTTCACTTTCTTAAGCTGCAATTGCAAAAATTTCAATAAAGTCGTCTTTTGCAATCACATATTGCCATGTCTAAAAGACGATATGGATTTGATACATGTTCATTAATCTCCCAATCAAGGAAAATAGCATTTCTGACACTATCTATAAGCACTTCAACCATTTCAGGCATGTATGTTTTCAGAGCATCATATGTGTAACGTATCTGTTCACGAGAACCAGATGCCATCACACTTCCACCAATGGCTTCTATTTCACATACAATGCGAAGACGGCTCCTATTCTTTGTGGTCTTAAATGTCATTCTCTCCAGCAAATGTGTGGCCCCAAATGAAGAAGGTGTCTCATATACAGAGCCACAGTCAACATAGAGTCCTATAGAAGCAACATGACTCTGTATCAAGAATCCAACAGATTAGATTGATCAAATGAGAGGAAACAAGTCAATTAGCAATTATTGGCATTAACTTGTAACATACTGTTGATGTTTCTGAGGCAATCTTGGCACCATTTGGAAGAGTTGTGATCTTTGTCTTGCATGGCTCCACATAATCGGGTAGAGGAGGAAGAGTAACACATGGAATTGGAAAATTTAATGGAGGAATTTGGCTAGAACTTTCGCCAGCAAGCCAGCTGAAGAAACCTCCAGAAGACCTTTCGGCAACATCTGTACTGGCAAATCTAGCAGCAATAGCAAAGATCCTACCCCTGTCTGATTGACGCTGTGATAGAGAATGCTTAACTCAGATACTTGTTTCATCGAAGTAACAATACAGGTAATAAGTATTGAAATTTCTATGTAGCAACAGAAAATGTCAATTTGATGTTATAGATAATCAACATTTCTAACAAGCAAAAAGAGTTTCTTTAAGTTTTAATCTAATGGAAGTTATATTTTTCATCTAAAAGAACATTTTTCCCCCAAGAAAGTTAAATGACACATTCAGGATCATAAAATTGTTCTTGATGTCTACAACCGATTCATGCATAAAATATGCTGCAAAATGGCATTTTGCACATCATGAATTCAGCTCTCACGGATCGAGGTGTCACGAATAGATCATCAGAAAAATCACACGTACTATATACCAAATATTCTGAATCCAATAGCTTCTAAAGCATTCAGAAAGATCCAAAATACCAAAGAGAAACCACATCTAACATCCAAAATATAAAGAGTAAATCTCTAGTCTATCGATTTTTTTGTCATTTATAAGACCTGAATTGGCGGAAAAAGGTCATAAGATCAATCTGGAAAAAGAGGAAGAGAACAGAGAATGATTCAACCGGCCTTGAGGGAGTTGAGACGAGATCCGATGGCTCGATGGTTCAACCACACTTATTTTTTCTCGGCTTCTTCTCCACCTCCACTGCTACTCCACTCCCTCCACTCCCTCCACTCCCTCCTCTCCTAGGAATATGCATTTCCCTAGGAATAGGCTATTAGTGTTTCCTTCGGTGTTAGTCGGATGCATTCGTGGACACCAACACAACCGTGTATGGAGGACTATTCATCCTCATGTACGGAGTACGTGCACAAATATCATGTCGAGATCATACAAGTCACTCAAAGCTTTGACTCATAAAATATAATGATTTATGTGTTTGCTGATGGCAAAGATTTGTTTTAAATTCCCTAATCTCATCACCACATAAATTAGTTTCATATAAGTTATTCATTGGTCATTGTTCACATTCATGTGTTGGATTACTCTTTATTATGTTTTTAATATATAATGTTGTTTGGGAGATCCAAGTTTATCGTAATGGAGGTACAAACATTGCTCCAAAACTAATCAGACATACTACCTTTAATTCCATTTTTGGATGAGCCCAAAGTTTCAATCTTGTTTGGAACTGCAGCCATTCTAGAAAATGTGGCTCTTATTGACATCTACTCAATCCTACAACTATTAGTTGAAATGGATGAACCCAACTTTGACCCAAAGAAATTTTAAGTGAGTTCGTAGCAAGGTAGAACAATTCTAATTTTGTAGGATTGTCAAAGAGAATTTCTTATATGAGACCTCCAAGGGAATTGTAATGAAGAGACAGCCATGTGAGATTAGCAAGCTTCCCTATTGCTGAAGGTATGGAGCCAATGAACGAGTGAGTTCTCACCCAAGTTGAGAGTGGTCAGATTGGTCAATCGTTGGAGGCAACCAGTGGCCAACCTTCTGTGAAGGCAGCAGCACGTTGACAGATTGGAACTAGTCTATGGCATCCTCCAGGCTCAAATAACTTAGTCGAGGTAGTTGAGAGAAAAGAGGTGAGGAAGCCAATCAATATTGTCAATGTGCCTCTCATTGTAATGCAGAGCGATATTGAGATCAAGAACGAGAAGTTTGGAGAGGTTTCAAAAAGGAAAGAGTAGTTCCCCGAAAAAGGATGCGATAAAAGATCCCATGAATCCGAGGACATCTATAATAAACTAGTAAACTGAGTTGAATTATTCTTCTACACCAAGTAAATCACTCAAATCCTAAGACCTAAATCCTAGGTCTATAAGTAAGCTTCAAATTAACACAAAATAAATCAAAATTACAAATAAAAAGTAAATAAGTATAATATCAATACTTTGCTCCAAACACAAGCTTTTAGTTCCTCTTGATGTCTTTTGATGATGAAATTTGAAAAACAAAGACTCAATCAAGAAAGAATGACTCAAGCTAGAGTCTCTCAAGAAAATAACTCAACAAAGGCTTACAAATCATTTACAATGTCTCGATGAATTCTAGGTTGGTAGAGGAAGCAATGACAAGTATATATAGGTTTCCAAGAGGTAAGATTGGGAAAGAGATATATCACAACGACTGAAAGAATAGTCTAACTCACTAGTAGTAGATCGATTGATGGTCGGTCGAATGCCTAACATGCGACCAAAATTACACTAACAGTAGTTTCGGCAACGGTATATATCTGATTTCGATTTGGGTTTTGAGGTTTTAAGTTTGGTTTTCAACTTCATTACTAAGCATCCCAAGAAAAATATAATAGTAATTTTAAACCTTACAACTCTATTCTTCAAATCATTTTAATTTCCGAGTGACGAGCAATGTTACTTGAATTTTTGGGTTTTACGTCAATATTTTCAATTGCGAAAGTCATATGCTTACCAACATTTGATCAAAAATTATTTCTCATTAAATCATTAGTTACTAGTTTATTATCATCGAAACCAACACTACTAGAATAGTGGCTTTCACCGATGGGGCTCACCCACGGCCGCCCAAGCCGTCAGAAACATCCATAGTTTTTCGACGACCGCACAAGCCGCGGCTGATGTGACCCCATCATCCACAGCTCTCATATGGTTGTCTTAGACCATCGCTCATAGCTGATGGCGCGCACAGCGCGCGAAATGAAAAAAGTCACCAGCCACGGCTTAGAGTGGGCGAGGCGGGCCGTCGGTGATATTAATTAGTCATTAGTCGCAGCTTGGAGCAGCCGTCGATGATAAAATGATGGCGCGCACTCGGTGCGAAAATAAAAAACTAATCACCGACGGCCTAGAGAGGGCCGCGTGGGCCGTCGATGAGATAGTAAATAATGATCTAAGGTTTATCGACGGCTTGAAAACCGTCGGTGATAAACCTTTTATTTGCATTCGCGCCTCGACCCTTCCTCTTCTACTTCTCTTCTTCTCTCCTGGTGTCGCCGCTACCGTCGCCCGCTGCTGCCCGTCGCCGCACGTGTTCAGACCCTCCGTCAACCCCTTCTTCCCGGTGAGTCCTCCATCCCCGCGCGCCCCGACACCCACTACTAGAAACTTGGTCTTCAGCAACGGCTATCAGCAACGGCCGCTCAAGCCGTTGCTATTTGCAACGGCATTCTTACGGCCGCTCGAGCCGTTGCAAATATATTGTATCTGCAACAGCTTTCTAACGGACATGCGAGCCGTTGCTGATAATGTTAATTATCAGCAACGACTTTCTAACAGACAAGTGAGTCATTGCAAATGATAACTTATTAGCAACGGCTTGCTAACGGACAAGTGAGCCGTTGCTGATGATAACTTATCAGCAACGACTTTCTAACGGGCGAGTGAGCCATTGCAGATAAGTTTATATAGGTCGCAGATCGCGCCCGCCCCTTCTTCCTCCCGCTGCTGCCGCCGCCGCTCCTGCTGTCGCCTCTCGCCGCCGCTGCCGCTGCTGCCGACGACGCCGATGACTCCTCCCGCTGCTGCCGATGCCGCGCCGGTATGTGCCCTCCCTCCGGCTGCCGTCTCTTCCCGTTGCGGCCGGTAGAAAATCCGACCGAAACCCTAAAATAGGGTTTCGGCCGGCGGCGGTCGGCCGATGGCCGCCGCCGGACCTTGTACATTGGCCGAACAGTGTGTCCGGCCAGTGTACGCCGGCGCCGGAGTCCACCTGACTCCGGTGCCAGAATTTGTAGTTTAATAATATTTTATTATTGTTTTCTAATTGTTTTTTAATTGTTAATTAATTATTTAGATTAATTATTTAGATTAGTTATTTAATTTGTTAGAATAATTTTTAGGGTTTAGATTAATTTCGGAATTATCCACTTCGGACGCGCGCCGGAATCGTCCAATTCGGACTCGCGCCGGAATCGTCCACTTCGGACGCGCGCCGGAATCGTCCAATTCGGATGCACACCGGAATCGTCCACTTCGGACGCACGCCGGTATCGTCCACTTCGGACGCGTGCTGGAATCGTCCACTTCGGACGCGCGCCGGTATCGTGATTTCCCTACTTGGATTCAGACTTACAGCAAAGATCACAGAGCTGAAATAGATGAAAGAATATTTGAGTTTGTTAGTGGACCGTCGCGACTTGTGTCGTACTATAGCGGATATTTTGTTAACGGGTATAAATTTCACACGGTTGAATATTCATTTACAAAGAAGACGATGAATGCTGGGGTCTGCGTGAAAGGGACAACCTATGTTGAATGTGATATGGATTTTTATGGACTGGTGGAAGAAGTGATAGAGTTACACTACTTCGGCTTGAAATCAGTGATCCAATTTAGATGTCATTGGTTCGATACAACAGAAAGGGGCATGAAAGTTCATCCAAAATACAAACTTGTTGAGGTTAATTACAAATCGAAATTGGCAGCAAATGAGCCTTTTATATTGGCATCACAAGCCGAACAAGTATATTACGCGAAGTATCCGGCTCGAAATAAAGATAGAACAGATTGGCGTGTAGTCTGTAAGACAAAAGGTAGAGGAAAAATTGATCCGATAGTAGGAGAAAATGATCCTCCTGGTTTCTATCAAGAAGATGATCTTCCTGCTGTGGATCGTATTATTCCAATAATCGAGGATGCAGACACAACGTCAATTCAATTAGAAGTTGAATATGCTGATGATGACGATCATGAAATTGAGGAAGCTGGAGATGAAGAAGAGGAAGAAGAGGAAGAAGAGGAAGAAGAGGAAGAAGAAGAAGAATTCGAAGACTATTATTCAGATGATGAGGAATAATTGTAAAGTATATATTTTATTAAATATATCTCTACTATTTATACAATAATCTGATTATATGTCTGTTCGACAGATATGTCTGGTCGTGGTTATCGACGCAGGAGAGCTTCGGAGTCTCCGATCGGTGAGACTCCAGCACTTACTCATGCTGCTGATCCTCCTGTTGCTGATCCTCATGAGGATGATACTGCCGAGGCTAGTACATCCAGATGCAGGCGGCCACGCGGGCCGAACAGGTGGTAGCCTCCACCAGCCACAGAGTCACGTAGATTGATTAGCGTGATTGGGGAGCGGTAATATATCATGAATTATGAATCATTACAAATTCATTATATCATAATATAATATTAAAATTTATTTTTGTTGTGCAGGTTCGAGCAAGAAGAAGTGCCGAGGAGCATTTCTTCTACTATTCGACGATACATGTACGGGGCATGGCCTACGTGGTCTCACGTGCCTAGCGAGCACGTCGACATGTTATGGCGCGAGTTTGAGGCACGTATTATTATTATTTTTTACATGCATGATGATATATTAATATTGGTACTGATATTATTATTTTGCAAGCTCTCTATACATGGGCCGAGGACCAGAGGCCCTTCATTTACACTGCCTGGGAGGCTATTTCCCGAGCAAGGTACAACGGGCAGCTGGGGCAGGCTCGGTCCCAAGCGATGGCCCGAGCTGGGACCACTAACATCGTGGAGACTCGGGGATACGGCCCCGATTGGATTACTCCGGATATATGGGACCAGCTCGTGGGGATATGGTCGACGGATCGATGGCAGGAGGTTTCTCGGAATGCGGCTAGAAATCGCATGTCGGGGGAGCAGCGCGTCACACCGGCGGCTCTGTTGCATTTGCAGTGCACGCGAACCGTATGGTAAGTATATCTTTTAATTATATATTTTATTTGTTACTATATGTACTAATTAATGTATTTGTTTTGTAAATGTAGACGACGGTGTTGGATGACGGGAGTGTCCAGCGACCCTCCCCGATGGCGGTGTTTGAGCGGACTCACCGTCGAGCACATGGGACGGGGGAGTACATCGACAACCGCGCTGCATACATTATGGTAATTATATATTTGTTTAAATTATTCATTATATATTTATAATTTAAGTTTTATGATAAATATTAAACAAAAAATCAAACTCGAGTAGGAGACCTACAGCCAGACGGTGGTGCAGCGCGGGGGTACCCCCGAGGACTTTGACGCAGCATCGTGGGTCGAGGCCGCAGGTGGCTGGGACCATGGCCGCGTATATGGCTTCGCAGATAGTGGTCATGCGCGAGCCGTACTAGGGCCACTTGGGGCACCGACCCCTCCGGTCGCTGGTGAGCGGCCGTCCACCTCTAGATCCAGTTATGATCATAGTAATAGAATAAGGACTCTACAGGAGACGGTCGCGCGTCAGACTAAGATGATGGAGCGCCAGAGTCAGATGATGGCAGATATACAATCTATGCTACGCAACATGTCAGGTCATCCCGAAGAAGGCATCTCTTCGGCATCATCTAATCCATCGTCCTCGAGTCAGTCCACGCCGGTGTACACTCAAGCACTCCAGAGCCCGCCATATGATCCAGACCATCCTCCATCATGATCATGAGATTTTTTGTTTGGATATTGAACTTGTTACTGAGATATTGAACTTGTTTAACTTATTTTGTTTGGATATTGATACTTCAATTTTGCATTTGAATTATTTTTATACTATCGTGGATAATTATCAATATAAATATAATTGTTTTGATGTATATCTTGGTGTGTTTGTGATGTGTGAATGAATGTGTGTATGAGGGTATGGGTGTGTGAGTTATGTATCAGATAATGTATCAATGGAAATTTGAAATTTGAAATTTTTCTGTTCCCAGGTTTACGTCATCAGCAATGGCTTTCCCACGGCCGTCCGTGGGAAAGCCGTTGCTAAAAGTGTATCGAAAGCCGTTGCTGATGACCTACAGCAACGGCTTAGCGACGGGGTTTTACTAACGGCGTTACTACGGACTCAGCGGCCGTTGCTATTAATGTTATCAACAACGGCTCCGGGTCTGTGGCAAAACCGTTGCTGATAATATTTTTAGCGACGGCCCGAGCGGCCGTTGCTGATAATGTTTTGAGTGACAGCCCGAGCGGCTGTTGCTGATCCATTGCTAAGTTATCAGCAACGCGACTTTCTGTCACGGCTCTATTGCAACGGCGCGGCCGTTGCTGATGCCCATTTTTCTAGTAGTGACCCTAGCTAGCCTTCCCCCTTTTGATGATCCTCTAGCCACCCCTAGGGTCGACACCAGTGTCGGCGTCCGCCGTGGATGCCGACACTGGCCAACGGCGTCGGCGTGTAGACGCTGACATCGGATTTGGGGCCGAATCCCTCGGCCCCAACTAGGGCTGTCCAAAATTCGGATTACACCGAACCGAACCGAATTTTTTGGTTTGGTTCGGGTTTAGAGATTGTAGGGTCGGGACCCGAACCGAACCGAAATATGGGGTTCGGTTCGGATCCGGTTCCCAAAATTCGGGAACCGACCCGAACCGAAAACCGAAATAAATAAAAATATATATTACTTTTTTTTATTTTTTAACCTACTCGAGACTCGAGTACTCGAGTCGCCCACTCGCCCACCCTACTCATCTCTCCCGAGTCCCAACCCTCGACAGTCGACAGTCGACAGTCGACACGCCGCCGCCTAGGTCATCTTCGTCGATCTCCCACTACGGCGCCTTCTCGAGTCCAGATCCTCTATTCCGGCGCCTTCCCGAGTCCCGACCCTCCACTCCGGTGCCTTCTCGAGTCCAGATCCTCTATTCAGGAGCTTTCCCGAGTCCCGACCCTCCACTCCGGCGCCTTCCGGCTTCCTCCACTCCGACTAACGGCCCAGCGTCTCAATCGATCTCTCGACTTGTAAGTCTCTGTCGAATCCACCTTCCAATCTTTCCATTGATTCCCTGTTGATTCCCTATTGTCCTGTTGATTCTTTGGAAGAATGGGGCACATTTTCCTCTTCCATCGTGTTTATGGAATTATGGTGCTTCTGAAATATTATAGTTGATAGTTGATAGTTGATACTTGATACTTGATATTATAGTTGATAATATTGTCTAGTTGATAGTTGATAGTTGATAGTTGATAGTTGATAGTTGATAGTTAAAAATATTATATCAGACTGAAATGATGCGCCCTCATATTGTAGCATCGGATCTGTGATCCATATATCAACTACCATCTCTTTTGTATCCCCGATGTAGTGATGCCTGATCCATATATCATATATGATATATCCACAGATCCAATATTGTAGTTTTACTGTCATATGATTATTTTCCTTAATAATCATACAATATTGTAGTTTTACTTAAAACCTAGACTTAATGTAGCCTAAATAGGAGGAAATCAAACTACATTAGCTAAAAAAACTAGATTCTAGTTATAGAAGAACAAAGAGGATTTAGAGAACTATTATAGTGATGTGATTCTGTTTTAGCAATTAGAAATAAACTATACCTTAATGATAGCATTTAGCATAACTATTCCTTTATGTGTTTGTTGCAATTACTAAGATTAATATGTAACTTTATTTTGCATAGATGGCAGAAGAAATATCCCCTAATGTTGATATTGGTGTCGAAGTCCTCGAGAACTCTAATAATCTCATTGAGAGTTCAGGTTCGGGTTTAGGACCACCATTAAAGAAGAAAAAAACTATGAAACCACGAGCTGATGTGTGGAATCACTACACGAAATTTAGCAATAAGGAGGGAAAGTTGAAGTGTAAGTGTAACTATTGTGAGAAAGAGTATGCGTGCGACACGAAGCAGTGCGGTACTAGTACACTTAAGGCACACTTAGTGAAATGCTTTGAATATCCTCCTAATAAGGAAAAGCAACAAAAGAAGCAAACAAAAATTGGTTATACATCGAACTAGTCTGAATCAGGTCTTGGGTCGAACATAATGAGCACATGGAGGTTTGATCAAGTTGCAACTAGAAAATCACTTGCACGGAAGATTGTTAAGGATGAATATCCCTTTTCATGTGTTGATGGTGAAGGATTTAGGGATTTCTGTGCAATTGGAATGCCTAGGTTTCAAATTTCTTCTAGGCAAACTGTGAGTAGAGATTGTTATGAGTTGTATGTGGCAGAGAGGTTGAAAATGAAGAAGCTTTTGCAGTTGGAGTGTCAACGTGTTTGTTTGACTACAGATACGTGGACTTCTATTCAAAGAATCAATTATATGTGCATTACAGCTCATTTTATTGATCGGAAGTGGAAGGTGCAAAAGGAAATTCTGAACTTCTGTCCAATTAGTAGCCATAGAGGTGAGAACATTGGAAAGGCAATTGAGAAGTGTTTGAATGATTGGGGAATTGATAAGGTCATGACTATAACGGTTGATAATGCAAGCTCAAATGACACTGCTATTGCTTTTTTGAAGAAGAAAATGAAAAATTGGCTTGATGGATGTGTCATGAATGGTGAGTTCTTGCATATGCGATGCTTTGCTCATTGCATGAATTTGGTAGTTCAGGATGGTTTGAAGTTATCTAATATGTCGCTCACTCGTGTTCGGAAGGCCATCAGATACATTCGACAATCACCAGCTAGGCTTCAGAGATTTAAGACATGTGTTGAGAAAGAGAAAATTGAAATAAAGCTCTTTTGTGGCTTGATGTCCCCACGAGGTGGAATTCAACCTATTAAATGTTGGAGGTTGATTTGAGGTTCGAAAGGGCCTTTGAGAGGTATCACGAAGAGGATCCTTGTTTTGAAAGGGATCTTCTCGAGGGGGATGGTGGGGGGCGGCCTATGGATTTTGATTGGGTAATTCTAAAGGGTTTGGTTCAGATGCTTCAGATTTTTTATCGAGTCACTTTGACTGTATCTGGAACGATATCTGTCACTTCTAATGTCTATTTGCATGACATTAGCGAGATTGCAGCTCTTCTAAATGAATGGGTGTTTGATCGATCTCCCTATCTTGAGTTTCGGGAGATGGTAGTGAAGATGAAAGAGAAATGGGATAAGTATTGGGGAAATCCAGATAAATTAAACTTCCTGATATTTTTTGCCATGATCCTTGATCCTCGATGTAAGTTTGGTTTGGCCGAGTTTGCACTTGAAGAGATGTTTGGGGAGGAGAAAACTAAAATTATTTCGAGGAAGATGAAGGATAAATTTTTTGAACTCTTTAATGAATATTCCGAGAGGTTTAATAATGGGCAATTAAAGAGGATTCCTTCTGAGATTTCAGGCTCTTCTAGTTCTCATGCTTCTAGCATGCAACCACCAAGTCTACCATGAGCACCAGTTGTGGATGTCACTTTTGGAACAAGAAGAACAATTGAAAAATATAAGCAGAAGAAGCAGATACTTGGTGTTGAAAGCAAGACAGAGTTAGACTGATATTGGGATGAGGATCCTGAAGCTGATGATGTTGATGTTCTAAAATGGTGGAGTGTCAATAGTGGGAGGTATCCTATTCTAGTTTCGATGTCACGAGAAATACTTGCAATTCCTATATCCACCGTGGCATCTGAATCTACTTTTAGCACGGGAGGTCGAGTTATCGATGAGTTTCGGAGTTCATTGGCTCCTTCTATGGTGGAAGGACTTATTTGTCTTCAAGATTGGATTCGACTCAGAAAAGGAAAGCAAGTGGTAGACGATTTGGAAGAGGTTGAAAAATTACAAGAAGGTATATTTTGGATTAATAAGTTCTTTTAAGTTTTAATTATATTGGACTTATTTTATTGTTTATAGTTTATACCGTATTGATGATTTCTTATTTTATTGTAGAGTTTGCGAAGATCGATTTTGCACCGCCTATCATCGACATTCCTAATTGATCCGGTCATCTTCATAGCAAGGAGCAATGATGGTTTTATTTTGTTGAATTTTATTTGGTTTGTTGGTTGGTAATGTTTTGCTACTTTATAATGTTGGTGTCTAAATGTTTTGAACTTGATTAGTGACTAGTGAGTAGTGACTTAGTGCCTTAGTGGTTGTCTAGTTGATACTTGAATACTTGATAGTTGATATAATATTTTGCTACTTGATAGTTGAGATAATGGTTGATAATGTTTGTAATAAGTAATTAAGTATTGATATTTAGTATAGATAATTGATGCTAGTTGCTACTTGATAAGTTGATAATATTGTTGCCTTAAAGTGTAAATGTGCATGTGTAGGTTCTATAATCAGGTTCTATCATTGCATGTACAGAATTTATCATGTTCAATTTTTTATGTATTCGGGTTTAATTTCAATTTTTTACAAGTTCTATCATGTTTCTAATTTTCTATCATATATTCATGTTCAGTTTTTTACACTACAGGATAAAGCCACTGTGAATGAGTTGATCACTTGATCATGTTCGTTTCCACCTCCTCCTCTCAATTTTTTTTCTCCTTTTCCACTCTCTGCTTGCTTTCTTTGTTTGTTTCTTCCCTTTCCATTTTATGCATAGAGTAACAAAGATTCAAGGAAGCTTTCTTCTTAGTGTTTATATTTTTATAGTGAAAGCTCATCATGGTACACCTCAATTCCAATCGATCCAAAAATATGAACATTCCAGATTTTTCAACAGGATAACAACATTATTATAGTTGATTGTAAATTCGGTTTTTTCGGGTTGAAATCGAACCGAACCGAACCGAACAATTTCGGTTCGGGTTAAATCGGGTTAGAAATTGTTCGGTTCGGGTTCGGGTTGAATATTGGGTTTAAAAAAAATTCAGTTTGGGCTTGTTCGATTCGGTTCGGTTTGGTTCGAACTGAATGGACAGGCCTAGCCCCAACAGCATGAACAGTAGCCGGCAGCTACACTATTGGCTACTATTTGATTAGGGGTCTAACTAGGTTTAATTTTTGTAGATTTTATATGTTAATTGTAGATTAACTATAGATTAATTGTAGATTTTATATGTTAATTGTAGGTTTATTGTAGATTAATTGTAGATTTTAAAATCGTCCACTTTAGACTCGCGCGCGCCGGAATCGTCCACTTTGGAATCGCGCGGAATCGTCTATTGTGGACTCGCACCGGCATCCACAAATTTAGAAAATAATCATGACGAGTTGATACGTTTCACGTACACATCAACGAGTCAAGTTTTAATTTTGCAAAACCTTAGATCCGTTCGGGGGTTGTATGCTCATGTAAATGAAGTAAATGATCTTTTATACGACGTACAATCCTTGAGTTGTCCCTAATTGGATAATTTGGGAACATAGTTATTTATATTGCACTTAGTTTATTTCTTTTAGTCATTATTCATTTTTAAATTTTGGCTTGTATCTCCCTTGTTCTCCGATATGCTCCCAGATGATATGCGTATTCAGTTGCCCTTTTTAAATGTTAGTGGTTCGATACAAGCGATAGGGGCATGAGAGTTCATCCAAAGTATAAACTTGTCGAGGTCCATTACAAATCAAAATTGGCTTCAAATGAGCTCATTTATATTGGCATCTCAAGCTGAACAAGTATATTATATGAAGTATCTATCTCGAAAGAAGGATAAGGCAAATTGGCGTATGGTTTGTAAGACTAAAGCTAGAGAAAAAATTGACCCGGTAGTTGGAGAGAATGAGCCAACTTATGACTTCTATCAAGAAGAGAATCATGCCAAAGTGGAGCGAGTTAGTCCAATACTCGAGGATGATGATACAGAGTTAGTTCAATTGGAAGTAGAATATGTTGATGACGACGATAAACGTCTTGAGGAAGAAGGACAAAATGATGATGATGAGGAAGAAGAAGAAGAATTTGAAGATTCTGATACAAAAGAACAAGAAGAAGAGTATTACACGGATGATGATACTGACGATGACGAATAATTATAAATGTGAAGTATATATCTTCAATTATTAAATGTGTCTATTAATCTATTATATATATACTAATTATACTTTATATTTGATAGCTATGGTCCGAGAAGTGCGTGCTCGAGGAGGCATTCCTCGTAGGACTACCCCGTGACGATTGCCACCTGCCACCCCTATACCCACCATCCCCCCACCTTCGCCAACCATCCCTCCACCTAATCCGACCACCATTCCCCCACCTGATCTGACCACCATTCCCCCACCTGATCCGACCACCATTTCCCCTCCTGATCCGTCAACCATCCCCCCAGCTGATTTAGCCACCATCCCCTCACCTCCAGCCATCATCCATTCAGTCGATCCAGGCCCGTCGATATCGAGACGTAGGCCACGAGGGCCTAACAGAATTCTCCCTCCGCCAGCCGAGGGAGAGTCACGCAGATTGGTTAGTGTGCATGGTAGAAGGTAAGTAGATGCATTTATTATTCCTTATAATTTATTTATAATTCCTCACAAGTATAATATAGAACTGTACTATATTTTGTGCAGATTTGAGTAGGAGGATGTCTCACGCATGATAGCGGGGATGATCCGAAAGTTTATGCACGGGGCATGACCTATATGGTCTCACGTGCCCCGTGAGCATATCGATTTACTATGGCGAGAGTTCTTGGTAAGTATGTTTATTAAATTAATGTTAATGTTAAATATCAATCGGTAATAATAAATTTATTTTTTTGCATGCTCATTATACATGGCCGGAGGACCAGACTCCTTTTGTGGAGAGTGCGTGGGAGCGCGTTGCCTGCGCTCGCTACAACGGGCTGCTTCAACAGGCCCGTAAGACCGTGATGAGATAGCTGGGGGCCATACAGATTGGGCAAACTCTGGGACACGCCCCCGAGTGGATTCCTGGACCTATGTGAGACCAGCTTGTTGAGTGGTGGACACGCCTGAGTGGCAAGAGGTCTTCCAAACAACGTTGAGAAATCGCATGTCCAGGGGGGACGGCATGGGGGCGCGCCACACTGGTGGCTCCGTGTCTTTTGCGGTGCATGAGCGTCATATAATATGTATAATTTTCTTACTTTTAATTAAAATATTATATATTGTGTATAATTACACTAATGTATTTATTTTCTAATATAAGACGTGAGTTGCGGAGGATGGCACCGTCCAACGCCCCTCACTGATGCAGGTGTTTGAGCGCACTCATCGTCGACGACGAGGAGCGGGGGACTAAGTCGATAGCAGTGCCTCGATCATCATGGTAAGTATTTATGTCTATTTGATTTACACAATTTTTATTTATAGTTTATATATATATATATATAAACGCGTGTAGGAGACCTACACAAGGACCGTGATCGAGCGCAGAGGCACACCGGAGGAGTTTAATGCGAGTGCATAGGTCAAGGCCGCAGGTGGCTGGGAGCACGGTCGTGTTTATGGATTTGTAGACAGTGGCCATGCACGTGCTGTGTTAGGGCCACTTGGGGCACCGACCCTTTCCGTTGCAGGTGAGAGGCCCTCGACATCACGGATGCGGGACCAGAGCCGGATAGCGGCCTTGGAGTCCGAGCTAACACAACGAAGAGCGATGATAGAGGAGCAGAGAAAGACGATGGAGGAGCAGCGACATGCGATGGAGGAGCAGAGACACACGAATGACGAGTTGAGACAGACGATGCAGAACATGCAGACCCTCCTCACTCAGATTGCATCTCACTCAGGCCTTCTACCGATGATGTCGTAGCCGTCGTCCTCCTCGACCCAGTTGATGCTCCCAACCCAATCCTTGTCGACTCCACCGCCTCGACCGCAGCCATGAGATTTTGGTTTATTGTATTTTGATTATATTTTGATACTTGTTAGTCTTCGTTTGAGACTTGGATACTTGATAGATGTTTATACTTTACATTTCATATTTTGATACTTGTTTGACTTCGGTTTGAGGTTTGTAGTTGTTTATATACTTATAGTTATATATATGATATTTTGATACTTGTTTGCCTCTGGTTTGATGCTTAGATTGATGATATTTAAGTAAAACTTGTATGGTTGGTTGAAAATATATGTGTATGATGTTTTGTGGTTGTAATATGTGATTGTAAATAGATTGTAATGTATAAATATCATTGTATACAAGAATTTTTAGAATTTTAATTTTTTTCAGTTAATTACAGGATATAACTTCAGCCACGGCTTACCCACGGTTGCTCGTCACTACGCTGTGGCTGAAAATGTATCGTAAATAGCTGATGGCCCGGGCAGCACCAAATATCATAGTTGCTAATAATATCATCGACGGCTAACAGCCGCGGCTGATGTGTTTAAATCAACGATAGCCGTCGAGTGTCATCACTGATGTGTTTAAATCAGCGACAACGCATGCGACCGTCGCTGATGATTACTTGTGACGGTAGATGCCGGTCGTCACAACTTATCTGAGATGCGCACATCAGTGATGATGTTTTGCCACGGTCCGCACCGTTCGTGATAGTCATCACCGACGGTTCAGTCATGACCTGAGTTGTCGGTGACAATGACAATTATAATAGAGCATTAATTACTCTTAATGAAGCTCCACTGAAAACTCACGAAGCCTGAAGCGCTTCATCTCCACCTCAGTCTGTTTCTTCAATGTTGTTAACTCACTTCAGGCTTCGTGAGTTTTGAGTGGAGATTCGTTAAGTGATGAGTGTTGAATCCACCAAAAATAAATTCCTACTTCCTTGAGATTTTGTAGTCGTGACAAGTAGGGTCGAATCCACAGAGACTGGTTAGTTTCAAATTCTTTCAAAACTAGAAATTAAAAGAAAGGAAAAATGAGGGATTTTGATTAGATGCAAGAAGACGTAAATAAAGACAGTAATTAAAAATAGTAATTAAAATTAAGGAGAAATCAATGAGAGGAAAGTCTAGCTAAAGGTACATTCTCAATTTCGGTTCGTAGGATTGATCATAGACACAAAGGATGAGTTCCTTTGTTTCTAGCAAATTTAATAGACTATGTGAATTGAACAACTATCTCACATGTTAAATTAATTCAAGAATTCCATTAGTACAGATTGAACAACAACCTCGACTAATTTGCCTCTAAATTCGGCATGGAGCAGCCATACCGGAATACTAACTATTGTTCTAATAATCTGATAATAGACCAACAATTAAAAAGGAACAATAGAATAATTTTTGCAGGAAATAAATGAATACTAGAAAGCAAAGATGTTAAGCACAGAGGAATGTCACAACCCGTAGAACCAAAATGTCGAATCGTCATTTAGCTAGAAAGAAGTGAATTAGCCAAACTTAATTCTAAACTGAAAAGAGCAAAACTAAAAAGAAGACTAAAGCTAAAAAACTGCGGCCCTTGTTCATTACAACTTTTCTCCTCTTATAGGAGAATTCCAAATCTAACTAAAATAGAAATAAAAATCAAATCAACCCTACATAGTAATAAACTAACAACCAAATATTTTGGTTTAATGTTTTAGACACAAAAGGAAAGTCCAAATTCGTATGGGAAGCTGGAAATAAATTTCCATATCTGAAATAGGTAATTTCTAATTCTGCCACATGTATCTTTGCTAAGGCGTGGGCACGTCTAAGGCATGGTGACCAAATCCAGCTTGCTTTCCAATCTCCATCTTTCAAAAATGTTCAAGGAGGCTTCTTTTTTATTTCTTTCCATACTTTGTTGCCTAAATATTAAACATAACAATAAACATATTTTAGAAAGTATTTAATTCAAATTTAGCATGAAAATAAGTAACAAAGGATAAAAAATAAACATGTCATCAAATCTCCTCACACTTAAACGATGCTTGTCCTCAAGCATAACTCACACAAAACAATCACTCTCTTTTAAAATCCATCACACCTTATCTCTACCCGTATCATAAAGTGTCAATAACCCAAACTAAAAGACAATAGTAAGTTAACTTTTTACAATGAAATCTCATCACCCCACACAGATTCATAACTACTTAGATGCACATTCAGAGTACAAGATGCAAAGCCTAAAATGATTTAAACACACATGTAATTTTTAAAAAAAATCATTGCACGGGAGTAACATCTACCAAGCAATGCCACAAGTCGAAAAAACTAAGAGACTTAACTTATTGACTGAACACCTTTTATTTTCATAGATCGTTACTCAACCTTTTGATGCGAGGACATACAATGGTGATGCATGCACCCGGTTACTCAGTTGGCCCCAAATCTAAGTTTCTTGCCTAGAATGTCATGCAACCTTTTGACGCGAGGACACACATTGGTGATGCATGCACCCAATTACTCGGTTGATCACAATTCTATGTTGCTACTAGCTCTACTCATGATCTTTGGTGATCAGCGAAGTAGTGATTCTCTTTCTTTCTTTCTCTTTTTTTTTTTTTTTTTTTTTTTCAGACTTGAGGCATAACAAGGTAAAATTCCTATTGTGCAAGATAAAATTAAGCATACATGATTGTTTCAAAGTTTATTGCATCTTCAAATTCTGAGAGTTCATCAAGAGATGGCCATATATCGTGTGGAGAGATAAGAAATGCATTGTTCATGTTAGCTCCCCATTGTAATTCAGTTCAAGGCATCTAGACACAATGAATTGGGATGTTCAATTATGTAAATGAATATTTCAAGATAGCAATTGAAATGTATGAGTTGAAAAATTGAATTCTAGGACAAGATTTCAAAAAAAAAACTTATCAAAAGTGTGCAACATAGTAACCACCTAATGAAAATTTCAGCTAGCTACATAAAAGTGTTTTCCATAAAATTTTAGCTGGTTACATAAAAGTTTTTTCCATAAAATTTTAGCTAGTTACATAAAAGTGTTTTCCATAGAAGTCATATTTTAGCAAAAATAGGTATCATGCAAAATAAACCCCTCCCCACACTTAAAATCCACATTGTCCCTAATGTGATTCAAAATAATTTCAAAGAAAAATAAGAGCAGAATGGGAAAACGAGAACTTCCTTGAACATTGGAGGAGGGGTGGAGGCTGCTTGCTACTGCCTTGGGTTTTAGGCGTGGTCATGCCTAAAATTTCAAGTCTGCCTTTTAAATTTTGTCTTCTTTTTCTTTTAGAATTTTTAAAGCTCTACCATTGGTATCGAATTCACCCTTTGCCAAAAGATAATTGGAAGAAATTAAAATCAGAAGTAAATATAAAATAAAAATAGATCTAAAGAAATTGAAAAGAAATTTATGCAAAAGTAAAGATTAATAAATAAGGCGTAGGCACACCTAAAACTTGGGTTGCCTCCCAAAAGCGCCCTTGTTTATTGTCCTAGGCTAGACAATACTATCATGTTTCACGTAACTCCAGTTGCATATTTTAGATGCCTAGGTAGCGGCCTCAATTCTAATTGCAGTGTCTGCACAATAGAATGTAGAAGTTTAGTGTGAGAAATAAATGTTTCTAGGCATAAAGCACTATTTTCTGTGGTTTTGAGCGCCTTTATTTCAACTTGTAAATTATTTTCATAATCAATTTCAATACTGTCCAGATTGATATTCATGTCGATAACACTCAAATTAAATATTTCGTGAGCTGAAATGCCAATAAAATCAATACTGTTAACACAAAGTTCTTCGCTAGGAGATTTCATGGCATCATGAATATTGAATTTGATGACTTCCCCACCAAATTCCATAGTGAGTGTACCATCATGTACATCTATTTTTGTTCTAGCTGTGCTAAGGAAGGGTCTCCCAAGTAAAATTTTAGATGAGTTGGAAGAAGTGTCTTCTTCCATGTTAAGCACAAAGAAATCTGCTGGAAAAACTAAATTGTTCACTTGAACTAAGACATCCTCCAACACCCCTTCGGGGTAAACGACCGACCTGTCAGCTAATTGAATGACCACACCTATCTTTTTAAATGGACCAATATTTAAAGATGAATATATAGACAATGACATGACATTTATAGATGCTCCTAAGTCACACATAGCCCTTTTTATATCAATGTTGCATATGTTGCAGGAAATAGCGAACATACCTTGATCCTTGCATTTGGGAGGTAATTACCTTTGAAGTACAGTGGAAATATTTCCTGCCACACTTACCTTTTCATTACTAGTCAGCTTTTTCTTGTTGGTGCACAATTCCTTGAGAGATTTAGCATACCGTCAAGTAAGGGGATATTTATTTCAACCTTGCGAAAAGTTTCAAGAATCTCTTTTTCTTTATTTTCCTTCTTAGACTTGGACAATCTTCCTGAAAAGGGGGGTTTGATCGTTAATGTTCTTGGTTGTTCTGGTTCATCTTGTTTTTGGTTGGCAATAATTTCAATTTTAGTTTCTGTTTCTAATGCGTGACCACGTCTTGACTGACTGGGTTTTGTCTCTAAGACATGCCCATGTCTTGGCAGACTGGGTTCTGCTAACTCCTTCCCATTTCTCAGAGTTATTGCGCTAGCATTCTATTTTGGGTTGATGACAGTTTGTGAGGGCAGCTTGCCTTGTGATTCCAGCTTGCTTAAGGATGACACCAACTGACCCATTTGATTCTCCAAGATTTGAATGTTTGCTTTTGTTTCCATTATGCTCACCTTCGTTTCCTGTTGGAATTATTGTGTACTAATTGCAAGAGATTTAACAATTTCTTCAAGAGATGTACCTGAGTTTGAAGGGAATTGTTGTGGCGGGCCAGGTTGCTTAAGTTGGAATTGCTGAAAATTTGATGGTTGCGCTCCATAGCTGAGATTGGGATGATCCCTCTATCCTGGGTTGTAAGTGTTCGAATAAGGATCATATCTCCTTTGTGACGGACTAGGAAATCCTCCAATAGCATTGACATATTTTTTAGTATCATCTTGGAGTGTAGGGCACATATTGGTAGGATGATCAGCATGAATATAAATTCCGTAAACTTTAGCCCGTGATGTGTTTCCTGCAACCAAATTCTGGACCATAGTAGTTAGATAAAAAAATTTAGATTCAAGAAAGGACACATTTACCTCATTTACCCCTCTTGAAGGTTCTTGCCGAAACCCAAATTGTTGTGAATTGGCAGCCATGATGGAGATTAATTCCCTAGCGGCTTGAGGAGTTTTGTTCACTATAGCCCCACCCACTACAAAAAAATAGGGTATCACCAACGGACTAAATCCGTTGGTAATATATTACCAACGGATTATCTATTGGTAAATATGTCGGTGTTGACCATGCTAGGTATTACCAACGGATATTATTATATTCGTTGGTAACACCAACGGTAATTAATGTCTGTTGGTAACACCAACGGAAATATAATCTGTTGGTGATGCCAACGGAACCAGTATCCGTTGGGAATACCAACGGATATCAGCTATGTTTATACTAACAGATTCAACAAAGGTATCCGTTGGTATTACCAACTGACATACGTTGGTATTACCAACAGAAACATCCGTTGGTAATACATTTTATAATTAAAATATTCATACCCATATGAATTTTTATTTTCTTGTATACAACCTAGAAGGGAAATCACACACCAAATTTCTTATTACCCAATCACAAATATATATACAAGTCAAGAAAGAAAAAATCATATTTTTATAACAAAATAATAGTGTCATTTTCATAACCAAAACCAAACATCTACAATCGAGTATATTATCAAACAAATACAAACATTACTAAAAGTCAAATTTTTCCTAACATCAACCAAATTGTATAGTGCAAAATCATAACCAACATACAAATCTTAACCAAATACAAATCCATTATCAACAAAATTAACAACCAACATAAAAATCATAACCCGGATGGAGGTGGAGGTGGAGGTGCGGTGGAAGCTGAAGGTGAATCTGTTGATTGCAAAGAGTTGACTGGAAAGCCGAGTTGTGTTAACATCAACCAAACTTGAGCTTCCACGTATGCTTGTACTTGCGACTGCACTTGTGATTGTTGTGATTGCATTGATGCTTCTAATTCAGTAATATAACGTCGCATGGATGTCATCTCAGTCTGCATCACATTCCACCCATCATTCGTTCGACCATGCCTCGATGTACTAGATTCTACTGAGCTAGAACTCCCCATAATGGATTTAACATCCTCTCGACATCCAAAATCGTAAACCCGATTATGAGATGGATGTCCAAAGACATTAATCCATTCTTCAGGATTTAAAATGGGTTGTGATGCTACATTTGTACCATACTTTTCTATGATCGATGCCTCATAAGCCTCCTGTACAATGTTTTATAAAAATAGTTAATTACGATATTTTAAAAAGAAGCAACATATAAAATAAATACATATCGCAACACTCTGCGATTTGTTGTCAATATAGTCACCCTCACCATCATTACACTTATGAGTATGCTTAAACAACTCAAGATGGGTTGGGGGTCGGTTCAATTTTTCTTCCTACAAAAAATGACAAATAATATTTAATTAATAATATTTTAAAAAACATATAGGATAACAAATTCTATTAATATCATACCAATTTTCTTCGATGAGCCACAAATGAAATAGATCCACCTATATGCCGTGTGACGTCACTATCTACCTCTTTCTTACGATTTTGACGAGCAACTTCAGATTTTCTCCTCCACTTCTCCGTGACCAAATACTCACTAATTAGTTGATTCCACACATCTAGAGATATCCATGGAGGGCCAAATCCATTAGTTCGGCTAATATCATCAGTATTGGCCTTTCTTTTCGCATAATTCCTTGCATCACACATATTGTCAGAAAAGCGTCGACAAGCTATTCTATCCCATATTTCATGAACCTCGCTTGTCCTAGATGGATCCCAATGATAAACTGTTTGAAAAAAGACAAATATGTTAATGAAATGATAGTTGACAACATTCTAAAGAAGTACCAATTTGATGCAATTATATGATCAAACAATCAATCAATCTTGTTGAGAAACCTAATGGCATATGCAGCCATTATGAGGTTTTATTGTGTTATCCTTTTTATGAGGTTTCATGCAGCCAACCTTTTATCACTTCAGCTAAATCTTTTTAGAGAGGAAAAGGCATATGCAGTTATGAATATTTTATTGTGCTATCCATCATGGCATATATCAAGTCGGATTTTAAATTTTGACAGAGAACTCAGAATTGAGAAACCTAATGATGTATATGTGCCGCGGGATGAAACATTTGAGGAAATAAAAGCAAAACAACTTCTCTGCTGGAGTGCTGAGAGCATTGTTTAACAATTTGATACCAACTATGAGGGCTGCGCTATCAAAATCAGATAGCCAGTTTGAGTGTTTTTCAGATATTGATGGACTATACAAAGAGGGTTTGCTCATTAAGAATGAGGAGGATAAACTTACTAAGAAGCTTTCACTCCCTTCGGTGCTCAATAACATGATGAGTATGGGTCAAAAATTGTTGAAATATGATATGCCAATGATTATATCAAGTAAGCATAACGACTTCTTGTGTAGTAGTATAAACTGATACTCTTTATTTTGTCTCAAAAAATACTTATTTATGTATTGTCATCTCACAAAGGATTTTTTTTTTCTTCAGGAGATAGATTTGCTTGGTTGAGGGACAATGAGTTTGCTAGGCAGACACTTGTTGGTGTTAATCCAGTAGATATTCAACGATTAAGGGTACACTCTTTCAAAATGATCATTTGATATCCCAAAACTCCTTTTATCTTACCAACATGTTATTTCTTGGTTGCAGGAGTTCCCAATACTTAGTAAGCTAGATCTTGAAATTTATGGATCACCTAAGTCTTCAATAACTAAGGAATGCCTTGAGCATGAACTAAATGGAATGACCCTTGAAGAGGTAATGATGCTGCCTATCAAATACTTTTTTTCTCTATTGTTGTTGTTCTCTCATGAGAGGTGATGGTTCTCTTTTAATTCCTTGTGCAGGCAATGAATAACAACAAACTATTTATAATAGATTATCATGATATCCTTTTGCTTTTTGTTAGAAAGATCAATTCCTTAGAAGGAAGGATAATCTATGCCTCAAGGACAATCTTGTTCCTCACTCGTAATGGTATCCTTAGACCAATCGCGATCGAGCTTAGCTTGCCACCTAAGCCATCAGGCTCTTCAAGGAAAAGGGTATACACTCATGGGCATGATGCAAAAACAAATTGGATATGGAAATTAGCCAAAGCTCATGCCTGTGCAAATGATGCTGGTGTTCATCAGCTAGTGAACCACTGGTAAGCTTCTATGACTAGAAATATGTACCTAATCTCAGAAACATTGATATTTTCATGATCGTTATAATTCACATATAACTATTTGCTCTTTGGTTCCAAGTATCCAAAAACATATTGTACAACATTCATCAATAATAATGTACATCAACGAGCATCTATCTTCTAAAAAGAAATTCATTTTCAATCGAAATCTTTATAAGTAAATTATTCCATCATTCATTCAACTCTTCCTGAAATAATTGTATATTAAAATTTTAGGTTGAGGACATCAATGAAATTTGTGACTTACATTCAAGAAATTTGACTTGCTTTATAGGAAAATACCTTAAATTTGTCCCAAATGAATTCCTTCACATGTGATGGCACTTGAGACCAACATGGCCATGTGATGCACCCGTGAAATTTACCTTAATTATTGATGAAATATTTCGTACTACTTCTGTCTTGAGGAAGCTGCAAAAGAATGTTAACAAATAAACACATTATAAATAATGTTAATAAATATCTTGTATTTACAAATGATGGTGTTTGAATATCTAACTACATATATATCTTTTCTTATCAATAATTAGTAGGTGTCTATCATTTGGTGTCTCTGGCGGTTGTGAAGGTTGATTTGGTCCTCTTCCTTGACTTTGATGTGAAGTACCATCACTTTGTGTAGGAATAGATGTGTCATGTATAGACGTAGATGGTATAATAGGAACTGATGACATCAAAGGCAAATTCACTGAAGGTTGTGAGGGTAACAATGCTGCCGATGTCGACGGTGTAGGAATACTAGGAATACTAGGTGTTTCTATGGGAACAATAATAGGTACAAGTACAGATATAGGTATCGTGAGTGCTAAAGAATCAATCACAGGTATAGGTTCAAGTATCATGGGTGCAGAAGAAATGATCACAGGTGGTACAGGTATATCTTCAGATGATGAATGTATAGAAGTGGTAGAAAGGTATTGACTCAAAGGAGGATGCCCTCGTCCTCGTCCTCGACCTCGACCTCGACTTCGTGTACTCACCATTACTTAATAAAACAATTGAAGCATATATAAATAATTAAAGATGATTAGAATGATATATAAACATATACACTACTAGAAAAATGGTCATCAGCAACGGCTGATGCTGTTGCTGAGCCGTTGCTGAAGAGAACCAGCAACGGCCGCGCCGTTGAAATAGAGCCGTGATAGAAAGTCGCGTTGTTGATAACTTAGCAACGGATCAGCAACGGCCGCTCGGGCCGTCGCTCAAAACATTATCAGCAACGGCCGCTCGGGTCGTCGCTAAAAATATTATCAGCAACGGTTTTGCCACAGACCCGGAGCCGTTGCTGATAACATTAATAGCAACGGCCGCTGAGTCCGTAGCAACGCCGTTAGTAAAACCCCGTCGCTAAGCCGTTGCAGTAGGTCATCAGCAACGGCTTTCGATACACTTTTAGCAACGGCTTTCCCACGGACGGCCGTGGGAAAGCCGTTGCTGATGACGTATACCTGGGAACAGAAAAATTTCAAATTTCAAATTTCCATTGATACATTGATACATTATCTGATACATAACTCACGCACCCATACCCTCATACACACATTCATTCACACATCACAAACACACCAAGATATACATCAAAACAATTATATTTATATTGATAATTATCCACGATAGTATAAAAACAATTCAAATGCAAAATTGAAGTATCAATATCCAAACAAAATAAGTTAAACAAGTTCAATATCTCAGTAACAAGTTCAATATCCAAACAAAAAATCTCACGATCACGATGGAGGATGGTCTGGATCATATGGCGGGGTCTGGAGTGCTTGAGTGTACCCCGGCGTGGACTGACTCGAGGATGACGGATTAGATGATGCCGAAGAGATGCCTGCTTCGGGATGACCTGACATGTTGCGTAGCATAGCATGCATCTCCTCAATCATCTGAGTCTGACGCGCGACCGTCTCCTCTAGAGTCCTTATTCTGCTACTATGATCATAACTGGATCTAGAGGTGGACGGCCGCTCACCAGCGACCGGAGGGGTCGGTGCCCCAAGTGGCCCTAGTACGGCTCGCGCATGACCACTATCTGCGAAGCCATATACGCGGCCATGGTCCCAGCCACCTGCGGCCTCGACCCACGATGCTGCGTCAAAGTCCTCGAGGGTACCCCCGCGCTGCACCACCGTCTGGCTGTAGGTCTCCTACTCGAGTTTGATTTTTTGTTTAATATTTATCATAAAACTTAAATTATAAATATATAATGAATAATTTAAACAAATATATAATTACCATAATGTATGCAGCGCGGTTGTCGATGTACTCCCCCGTCTCATGTGCTCGACGGTGAGTCCGCTCAAACACCGCCATCGGGGAGGGTCGCTGGACACTCCCGTCATCCGACACCGTCGTCTACATTTACAAAACAAATACATTAATTAGTACAAATAGTAACAAATAAAATATATAATTAAAAGATATACTTACCATACGGTTCGCGTGCACTGCAAATGCAACAGAGCCGCCGGTGTGACGCGCTGCTCCCCCCGATATGCGATTTCTAGCCGCATTCCGAGAAACCTCCTGCCATCGATCCGTTGACCATATCCCCACGAGCTGGTCCCATATATCCGGAGTAATCCAACCGGGGCCGTATCCCCGAGTCTCCGCGATGTTAGTGGTCCCAGCTCGGGCCATCGCTTGGGACCGAGCCTGCCCCAGCTGCCCGTTGTACCTTGCTCGGGAAATAGCCTCCCAGGCAGCGTAAATGAAGGGCCTCTGGTCCTTGGCCCATGTATAGCGAGCCTGCAAAATAATAATATCAGTACCAATATTAATATATCATCATGCATGTAAAAAATAATAATAATACGTGCCTCAAACTCGCGTCATAACATGTCGACGTGCTCGCTAGGCACGTGAGACCACGTAGGCCATGCCCCGTGCATGTATCGTCGAATAGTAGAAGAAATGCTCCTCGGCACTTCTTCTTGCTCGAACCTGCACAACAAAAATAAATTTTAATATTATATTATGATATAATGAATTTGTAATGATTCATAATTCATGATATATTACCGCTCCCCAATCACGCTAATCAATCTACGTGACTCTGTGGCTGGTGGAGGCTGCCACCTGTTCGGCCCGCATGGTCGCCTGCGTCTGGATGTACTAGCCTCGGCAGTATCATCCTCATGAGGATCAGCAACAGGAGGATCAGCAGCGTGAGTAAGTGCTGGAGTCTCACCGATCGGAGACTCCGAAGCTCTCCTGCGTCGATAACCACGACCAGACATATCTGTCGAACAGACATATAATCAGATTATTGTATAAATAGTAGAGATATATTTAATAAAATATATATACTTTACAATTATTCCTCATCATCTGAATAATAGTCTTCGAATTCTTCTGCTTCTTCCTCTTCTTCCTCTTCTTCATCTTCTTCATCTCCAGCTTCCTCAATTTCATGATCGTCATCATCAGCATATTCAACTTCTAATTGAATTGACGTTGTGTCCGCATCCTCGAGTATTGGAATAATACGATCCACAGCAGGAAGATCATCTTCTTGATAGAAACCAGGAGGATCATTTTCTCCTACTATCGGATCAATTTTTCCTCTACCTTTTGTCTTACAGACTACACGCCAATCTGCTCTATCTTTATTTCGAGCCGGATACTTCGCGTAATATACTTGTTCGGCTTGTGATGCCAATATAAAAGGCTCATTTGCTGCCAATTTCGATTTGTAATTAACCTCAACAAGTTTGTATTTTGGATGAACTTTTATGCCCCTTTCTGTTGTATCGAACCAATGACATCTAAATAGGATCACTGATTTCAAGCCGAAGTAGTGCAACTCTATCACTTCTTCTACCAGTCCATAAAAATCCATATCACATTCAACATAGGTTGTCCCTTTCACGCAGACCCTAGCATTCATCGTCTTCTTTGTAAATGAATATTCAACCGTGTGAAATTTATACCCGTTAACAAAATATCCGCTATAGCACGACACAAGTCGCGACAGTCCACTAACAAACTCAAATATTCTTTCATCTATTTCAGCTCTGTGATCTTTGCTGTAAGTCTGAATCCAAGTAGGGAAATCACGATTCCGTAATCTCTCCAATTCTTGATCGTTGTGAATAGAGTATTTTTGCACCATCTCAATGTCAAATATTTCAATGAATTGTTCAATCTCTGGACAATTGAGTAATACATACAAGTGTGCCAAATGATACTCTTCATCGCTTAAGTGTCGAGATGGACGAGAACCAAAAGCACGACCAGAGTGACAAAATATATTTAAACGTCCATCTGAATGTCGAACACCCCCGTCGTCGTTATGTGGAAGACGATCAAATCTTGTCTGTACCGTTGATTCAAAGTAAAATGAGCAGAATGTTGAAATTTCTTGGATGATATACGATTCAGATATTGATCCTTCAACAGCTGCGGTGTTCTTTACTTTTTTCTTCAGACGATTCATGTATCTTTCAAATAAGTACATCCAACGATATTGAACGGGGCCACCAACTCGTGCCTCGTATGCCAAGTGTATCGGTAGATGCTCCATCGAGTCAAAAAATGCATGAGGGAAAAACTGCTCCAGCTTGCATATGATTTCAACAATATTATTTTCAAGTGTAGACATATCTTCGACTCGAAGGACATTTGCACAGATGCTTCTAAAAAACATACTTAATTCAGTCAACGGACCCCAAATATTATCAGGTAGAAGATCTCGAAATGCGATCGGAAGTAATCTCTGCATGAATACATGACAATCATGGCTCTTCATCCCTGATATTTTGCAATCATCGACGTTCACACATCGAGATAAGTTTGAAGCATATCCATCGAGTAATCTGAGTTCTTTTACCCATTGACAAACATCTTTGATCTGTTGTTTATTTAACACATATAGGGCCTTCGGTTTCAGATATCGTCCGTTGACCTCTTGTAACTCGAACTCTGGTCTTTTACAAAGTATTTTCAGATCATGTCGGGCTTTGACATTATCTTTAGTTTTTCCAGAAATATCCATCAAAGTGTTGAAAATATTATCAAACACATTTTTTTCAATGTGCATGACATCTAAATTATGTCGAATCAATAATGAACTCCAATAGGATAATTCCCAAAAGATACTTTTTTTCACCCAGTTGTGTGTTTGGCCAAAACCTGACACTCTTTCATTGCAACCAAATACTATATCTGGAAGTGCTGAAACACGTGCTAACATTTGTTCACCAGACAACATCGGTGGTGGCCCATCTCTTTCGACTCTGCCCTTAGTAAATTTATTACGATTCCTTTGATACTGATGATTAACCGGTAGGAATCGACGATGACAATCAAAGAATGAGATTTTTCGTCCGTTCTGAAGACTGATTGATTTAGAGTGTTCCATACAATACGGACAAGAGAGTCGGCCATGAGTGCTCCAACCCGACAACATGCCGTACGCGGGGAAATCATTGATTGTCCACAAGACCGCGGCCTTTAAATTGAAGTTTTGCATCCGATGACAATCATAAGTGACAGCTCCCTCAGTCCACAATGTTTTCAATTCATCTATCAAGGGTCTGAGAAATATGTCAATTTCTTTTCGCAGACCCTTAGGACCCGGAATAATCATCGAAAGATAAATAAATTCATCTTTCATGCACATTGACGGTGACAAATTATAAACTGTCAGCAGCATTGGCCAAACTGAATAAGGAGTTGCAGAATGTCCAAACAGATTAAAACCATCTGTGCACAATCCCAATCTGATATTTCTAGTATCCCTAGCAAATGAAGGATAACATGTATCCAAATGTTTCCATGCTTCACTGTCAGATGGATGAGTCATTACTGTATCATCACGACTTCTTGCATGCCAACTCATGTAGGGGGTTGTCTTTTCCGACATGAATAATCTTTGAAGTCTCGGTGTTAGTGGAAAATACCGAAGCACCTTAAACGGGATATTTTTCTGTCGGACCGATTTCTTCTCCTTGTAACGAGGGTGTTGACATACAGGGCATTTATCCAACTGCACATTTTCTTTATAATATAAAATGCAGTTATTTTGGCACGCGTGTATTTTTTCGTACCCAAGCCCCAATTTTCTCATTAGCTTTTTAGTCTTATAAAAAGTAGGCTCAAACTTGTTATCAGTAGGCAGCATTCCATTAATCAATCCAGCAATCCGATCATACGCAACTCCGCTGATATTACTATCGGCCTTGATGTTTAAGAGCTGTGTCATTGCTGAAAACCTAGTGTATTTAGGACAATTCTCATACAAAGGTTCATCGGCAGCTTTCAACATCTCGTAAAATTCTGCGGCTTCTTTATTCGGTAATTCAATCTCTACCGCAGCCCCTACTTCTGTGATATCAACCGATGTAGTATCTGGTGGGACTGATGTCTGAAGAACTGGCCGATCAACATTATCATTCAGGTGGAATTGACCTCCAAGACTATCAAGTATCATAGTTCTATAGGGATTACATTGACTGGATGAAGAAGCACCAGCAGAGGAAGATTCACCATATGTCTGAACGACAGGATTGCTCGACGTCCCGACTTCGCGTGACTCCCCGTGACAAGTCCATAGAAAATATCTTGGTGCAAATCCTTTGCTATATAGATGCAGAGTGACAGTCTCCCGATCCAAAAATCGTCCATTTGAACAAATGCGGCACGGACATCGGATTTGATCACCCATGCTAACGAAATTCCGATTCGAATAAGCGAAATTTAAGAAGTATGTTACGCCTAATCGAAACTCATTCGTTAAAGCTCCACGATCAAGACGTCGGTACATCCAACTTCGATCAGCTGACATGATTCTGTCAATCAATGACAATTTTTTTGGTTAATGTCTTTAGGTGAGATTGTCCTTTTCCATTCAGGATTTATGTTATTTGAACTGCACTTACGTTTTTATTTTAACTGTTAACTAATTATTCTAAATTTCGGCAGCATCTCCCTATAGTTCTCCGAATACGCATATCATCTGGGCGCGTATCGGAGAACAAGAGAGATGTTGCCGAAATTTAGAATAATTAGATAACAGTTAAAATAAAAATGCAAGTGCAGTACAAATAACTATATTCCCAAATTGTCCAATCAGGGACAATTCAAGAATTGTACATCGTATAAAAGATCATCTACTTCTTTTACACGAACATACAATCCCCGAACGGATCTAAGGTTTTGCTAAATCATATCCGACTCGTCGATGCGTACGTGAAACATATGAACTCGTCGGATGCATGATTATTTTCTAAATGTTTCGAGACCGTTCGAGTCCATATTGGACGATTCCGGCGCGCGTCCGAAGTGGACGATTCCGGCGCGCGTTCGAAGTGGACGATACCGGCGTGCGTCCGAAGTGGACGATTCCGGCGCGCGTCCGAAGTGGACGATTCCTGCGCGCGTCCGAAGTGGACGATTCTGGCGTGCGTCCGAAGTGGACGATTCCGGCGCGAGTCCGAATTGGACTATTCCAGCGCGCGTCCGAAGTGGATAATTCCGAAATTAATCTAAACCCTAAAAATTATTCTAACAAACTAAATAACTAATCTAAATAATTAATCTAAATAATTAATTAACAATTAATTAACAATTAAAAAACAATAATAAAATATTATTAAACTACAAATTCCGGCGCCGGAGTACACTGGCCGGACACACTCGTCGGAATGGGAAGAGACGGCAGCCGAAGGGCACATACCTGACAGTGTCGTCAGCAGCGGGAGGAGTCGTCGGCGTCGTCGGCGTCGGCAGCGGCAGCGGCGGCGAGAGGCGAGGAGAGGAGCGGCGGCGACAGCAGCGGGAGGAAGAAGGGGGGCGGGCGCGATCTGCGACCTATATAAACTTATCAGCAACGGCTCACTCGCCCGTTAGAAAGCCGTTGCTGATAAGTTATCATCAGCAACGGCTCACTTGTCTGTTAGCAAGCCGTTGCTAATAAGTTATCATCTGCAACGGCTCACTTGTCCGTTAGAAAGCCGTTGCTGATAATTAACATTATCAGCAACGGCTCGCATGTCCGTTAGAAAGCCGTTGCTGATAATTAACATTATCAGCAACGGCTCGCATGTCCGTTAGAAAGCCGTTGCAGATACAACATATTTGCAACGGCTCGAGCGGCCGTAAGAATACCATTGCAAATAGCAACGGCTTGAGCGGCCGTTGCTGATAGCCGTTGCTGAAGACCAAGTTTCTAGTAGTGATAGACTTGGACAACGAGGAGATCCAAAAGCAGTTGCTCCTGCTTAGTTTTCTAGATGCAAATGAAAACATATGTGTAATTATGAGGAACTGAGATTTAGCTTGTGGAGGTTAGGAGTCGGACCCTTAGGCTATCAGGGGGTCTGCTCTTTTGCTCTGTAGTGTTTGTTTTTGCCATGATTATAATTTCTTTTTGGAATGTACCGGGCTTGGGTAGGCCCAGCAAACACTACATGTTGAAGTCCTTTATCAGGAAAGTCCACTGCTCTATTTTATGCTTGCAAGAGACTAAGGTGGAAAATTTTAATGAGCAATGGATCAAATGTATCACTGGGTTTGCCATATATATTCGACGTTTTCTTTGTGAACTCAGTAAGCATGTGTGGTGGTCTCATCACGGCTTGGGACCGAACCATTTGGGAAGGTATCAAGGAGGGGGGGGCACTCGATTAGCTGTCTCCTCATGCATCGGCCTTTGGGCAAGTTCCTTCTCGTGGTCAACGCGTACGAACCACCTCGACGTGCAGCTAAAGGTTCGTTCTGGAGAGAACTGCATTGCATCTTGGCCCTCTTCGAGATTGCCACTATGGTGGGGGGAGACTTTAACGTCACCCACAGTGAAGACGAGCAACTTAACTGTAGAGGCAACCTTGTTGACTCACTCCGATTTTCACAAGTCATTGCGAATTTTGACTTCACCGATCTCCACACTTGGGGTGCAAGTTTACTTGGAGCAACAATTAGGCTTCCTCGTCCATGGCCAAGATGGACCGAATTCTCATCAATGAAGCATGTCACTTGTGGTTCCCCTCGTGGTCTGTCGATATGGGACGCGCAAACCTCTCTGATCACACCCCATTGATGATCCGTGGGAAACAGTTTTATCGCCCTCGCATCTTTCATTTTGAGATTTTTGGATCTCAGAGCCATCTTTTCTCGAAGTCGTCCGGTCGAGTTGGCAGGAGCCTATCCCTCGGGCTCCTTAGGCGTTCTTAGTGGAGTCGGGGCATTTTTTCCACCCCCAAGAGTGGATCTTAATGAACCTCTCAGATCCCGAGGCCAATGGTGGATCGTCCAGTGCACCTCCTATCAAGGAAGCAAGGGGCTACCTCGATGACTGCTATGCGGCGGAAAATGCACTTTGGCGACAACGCGTGAAGGTCCGATGGCTAAAAGACAACAACATAAACACAAAATTCTTCCATCGCGTCGCTTTCTCCCAAAAACATAGGAACTGGATAAACTCCCTCTCCGCCTTTGGGAGGTCTGAGAACTCTGTGCTCGGTATCATGGGTGCACGCAAGTCTTTCTTTAGAGCCACTAAGGCACCTACGTCCAACGTGACCTGGTTCCTGATTGGCAGCGGCTCTTTTCACAAAATGACTCTTATCTGTTGTTCTATCTGTGTTGGTGAGCCCTGAGGAGATTCGTCTCAACATTCGTCGTCTCGGGAATGATAAGGCCATGGGCTTCGATGGACTATCCGCGGAATTCTTCCTAGCAACTTGGGACATTATTGGACATAAGTTGAAAAATATGTTGGACGATATCACGTTAGAAGTAGTTGATCCGCAAAGGCTTAATAGGTCATTCATTGTCCTTGTTCCAAAAAGCAAGGGCGCAGAAGACATCTCCCATTTCAGGCCCTGAAAATCTTCTAAAAATTTTTGGCATCTAGACTTAAATCCAAAATGCCCAGTCTAGTGGAATTTTCACAGTGCGCCTTCCTTGCCAGCCGATCCGCTCATGACTGCTTAATGGCAGCCAATGAACATATTCATCATTGTAAGAAGGCGAACACTGAGGCGTTCTTAATCAAGCTAGACTTGGCAAAGGTGTTCGACAACATTGGTTGGGATTTTCCTCACTACTACTTCGGGAGCGTGGCTTTCCCATGGTATGGATCAATTGGATCATGCATCTCTTACATTCTAGAGAATCTGCAGTCTTGCTTAATGGCGAGCCAAGGAAGTGGATTCGCCACCGCCAGGGCCTACGTCAGGGCGACCCCTGTCACTTTACCTCTTCTATTATGACTTGAAAAATTAGGAACCTTGTTGTAAATATCTTTCTTGGAGGGGCCTTTTTGCAAAAGTGCATGATCTATTTAATTAGCCCTAATCTCCTCTCTAATCCTTTTTTTTTTCTCTCTCTCTCTCTATTACTGTAGCAGCACGACGGAGGAACGAGACGTGCGGCGGCGGCAGTGAGAAGACTCCGGTGAAGATCGGAGTTTGGAGGAGTTTTTAGGTAAGAGTCTTTTCTCTTCTTGTTGTTTTCCGTTGTCGTTATCGTTTTCCCGATTCTACATTCATCGGCGACAGTGGGGTAGTTGGAGGAGATAGAATAGTCAGATTAGGGTGGTTGAACCGACAGGAAGGTGGCGGCGATCGTGCTGCTGCCTGTGGCGCCGAACCGTACGGTCTCGGCGACGGCCATGCCGCAGCAACCCATTGCTGCCAGCGGAAGGGCAGCAGCCGCGCCCGCTGTTCGGCCCTTTTTCGATGAAGAGACGATGTCTCGCCAGTGCCGGAGTCTGCGGGGGAGGTCGGAGGAGGGTTGGCGGTGGTCGTCGGTGGCCGAGAGGGCCGGCCGGCGTGGGTTCGAGCGGAGCGGGGAGGGCAGCGTCGAGGCAGGGAGGTCGAGAGGTCGGGTAGGAGACGAGTGAGGGAGATGTTTTTTTATTTGATATAATAAATAGGTTAATTAAGAAGATAGCTGTATCGCATGAAATGAGGTAAATTTGTAGAATATTAGGGTATTTTTAAATTTGATCGTAGGATCATTGGATCGAGTCAAGGTGAATATCAAAGTTGTAGTTTTTCACGTTCTAAACGCAATGGTGGTGTCGGATTTCTAATCAGAGGTTTTTTGGTAGGTCTTTTTTATGTTTCGGTGTTATTTGGTAGATGCGAGTTATTAATTCAGTTGATAAATAATTAAATAATGTAGGATAGTGGTATTCTATGTTGGATGGTGATTTAGAGTATAGATAGTTATGATGGGTGCGAGCTGACTCCTGTTGTAGCCGATAAATGTTGAATGGGTAAATTGACGATTTTACCCCTTGCCTCTATTTGCTTGATTTGCTTCTGAAATCTGTTGATCTTCTGTTGCATTATGTTGTTGAACATGCCATGTTGATAATTGCATGAGTCTGATTAGCTGTTATGCATTGATAATTATTGAGCTTGATATTATGCTAGGCATGATGCACATTGTTAGTGTTGTCATAAGTTATATTTGCTAACATGAATTGTTTTTTGTTGCATCTTCAGTTGATAGTTGTTGTAACATTTATTGTTGTTAGCATTGTAGATCAGTTGTGGTGTGTCATGTGGTGAGATCTAGTTATCATGTTTCTTATTGTTGTATCAATTATTGTTGCTAGTATCGTAAGCCAGTTGTTGTTGACATATAGCATTATAATCGTTGTGGGTGCAAGTCCGAACATTGTTGATTTATTGCCCGAGGTGTATGGGCGGTGACACCGGTGATCACGAAACTTTCACTCGAGTTGCTTGTGCGGCGTCGCACTGTTAGACGTCGACGGGCTCGTGTGCGGCGTCGCGCTGTTAAACGTCAGCGGACTATTCTTGGATGGTCGCACCTCCTGCTTGAGCGGGCCTGAGGTGCCACTCTCGATGTGCGAGAGTGCGGGGGGAACCCAATTGTCCACTACTCTCTTGATTGGTATGAGTTGCATTAGTTGATAGGAGAAAGTGTGTCTTGTTGTTGAAATATTGCATTTAATTGCAGGGCCGTATATTGTTGTATTTGGCAGTGTCATCGCATCATGATTGTTGTTCTTATTGTTGACATATTGATTCTCCTACTCAGCTTTCCGCTGATGTTGTTTGTTGTTGCCTCAGATTTGCAGATATGTCGGTAGTTGGAGTTGGGTAGCTAAAGTCCTGGAGGAGGAGACACATCTGCTTTTGTTTTTCTTTATTGTTTTAGTTAGATTGTTGAACTGTAGGTTGATAATAGTTACTTCCTTGTAGTTTGGTTCAGAATTTTATAGTTGATTTTGTTAACATTTCTTTGTATATACCCTGATGTGAGATATTGGTTGGACTGTTGGTTACGCTTCTCTTAGGAGGTTTCCCTTATTGGGGATGAACCTAGGCGGGGCGTAACATCTTCATCCCGATTGCTGATGTTTTCTCCAAGATGGTTCAGGCGGCCAACAAATATGGTCTTATCTCTAGGGTCAGATTGTGTAACGGAAGGGAGATCACTAATTTGGAATTTGCTAATGATTTTATGATACCAACGGCTGCGTAAATGACATCCTCAACTTGAAGTTGCTACTCTTGGCACTGGAATCAATGATGGGTCTCCAGGTAAACTATTCCAAGACAACGATCATACATGCCCTCGGGGACCTTTAGAAGGTGTTTATAGTGGCCCACGCACTCGGATGTGGCGCCTCTAGCTTCCACATCTCCTATTTGGGGTTGCCACTGCGAGGTGGGCGCCTCTTGCGTGGTGGACGTCTCTTACGTGAAGTTTGGGCAAAGGTCATCTAGAACACGGACCGTAAACTATCCTCCTGGAAGGGTCGACTTCTTTCTCGTGGCAATTGCCTTACCCTTGTCAACATCGTCCTCACCAGCATTGTGCGCTTGGGTTGGTGGTGGTGGGGTGTAGTTAGCAATTGCGGCCACATATGGAGGGAGATCATTTCACATGCTTATTTCCAACGGAAGCCGTGGAACCTTGCCCACTGCTCCACAAACTGGTCGAGTGTATGGAAGGGCATCCTCGCAGCTAGGCCCATGTTCTCCATTGGTATGGAAACATGCATCGGAAATGGTGTAAACACCACTTTTTGGGCGGATAGATGGAAGGCTAACACTCGACTTGATAGTGCATTCTCAGACTTGTTTTTTGGATTCGATGAACATATATGCCACAATGGCAAAGCTTTTCAACCCCCGAACTAACATATGGCGCTTCTCCTAGAGAGGCCAAGCTTCAGGGGAGTGCGTCGAACAACTCATTAGATGGATTGACACTCCATCGCCTACACTCGACATGGATGTTCATCACTGGAGATAGTCTACGTCAGGCTTATTCTCCACTACAATGATGTACCAGAAGATGACGAGACATGGAGTGGTGGACGAGATATGTGATGCCATTTGGTCAACAAAATGCCAGACAAAATGAAGATCTTAATATGGATTGCAGTCAAAGGTCGCCTCCATACCAAGATCCGACTTCAGAACCACAGAACTATGATCGAGGATCCTTTCTGTGTCTTTTGCAAAGAAGGACATGAGACCCAGATTTATTTCGTTGTGGAGTGCCACATTCTTTCGGCGGGATGGAATCTATTCATTCGATCTTTGGGCAGAAGTTCGACCTAGGTGCTCCCTCCATCCTTTGCTAGTTCACCTGCCTTGAACGTTAAACATGTCACCATCTCCATGGTCTGGTGCATGTAGGGATGTCAACGGGGCGTGGCGAGTACGGGGGGTGCCTCCCTGCTACCCGCCCCACGAAAGATATATGATACTCATACCCGTTTAATTCCCCGCGGGTATTAGAAATGGGTACCCGTCACGGGGGACGGATCCCCGCAGATATTTGCGGGTATCCATGACACTTTGAGAAAATCATAAATTAGAACATTTTATTATTATTCAAACTCACAATAATGAAATAAATATCAACAAAACATAAGTTCTAAGAAAAAAAAAGAGATTTAGGATTTTTTTAGTTTATGTATATAAGGGTAGTTTTGCCATTATACTTATATTCACGGGTAGCGGGTATCCGCGGATATGGATACTATAATATCCATACCCGCCTCATATAATAAATGGGTAAAAAAATTTACTCACGACATCCCCGCGGATAGAATATTATCCCCAATACCCGTCATAAACGGGTAACTATTCGTGGGTACTCGTTTAAATGGGTATTATTTCCATCCTTAGTCTAGTGTTGGAGCGTGTGGAAAACTAGAAACACGTCACCATCTCCGCGGTCTGGTGTTGGAGCATGTGCAAATGTTGTGGCCATGGAAAAACTCATCTGGGCTTCTTTGCATGAGCTATTCTCTCTCTCCCTCCCTCAGTCTTTTCTCCCCCCTCCCTTTTTCTGCCTCACTCGGGGTGTCCCCTTTTTGACAGCTGAGTGAGGAGGCTTTGTAACCCTTGACATTTCATGCGGTTAGTGTGTGGCTACATCCTCACTTTTCTTTTTTTAAAAAAAAAAAATCTGTCATACTTCATTTGACTCATCTAAGTTTGCTCATCTCTCTTAAATGTCTAGCAAGCCTAGTACATACCCATGGCTTACTCGCGTAGAGGAGTATTCATAGCTTGACCGATGTATTGCATGCAGAGAGGTGCCTTCAAGGATCAGTGAAATTTCTAGTTAAAAACTTCAACGCATTGCTGCTTCATGGGTACCATCATGATCCTAGTGTTTGGAAATCTTGTTCTGGAACGATTTCATGGATCTTATGGTTGTAGATTTGATCAAATAAATGAAGCTCTAAATGGAAATAAACTAGCTACGTTTAATTGGGAGTTAGAAAACAATGTGTTGACTTACTTAGGAATTAGAATATAACAATTGGATGACTGCAACTCTCCAAGGATGTGAAGAATTAGAATATAGAATATTGTCCGATTCTTCCTCAAATCCAACATGTCTCTGGAGATTCTACAATGCCGAAGGTTCTGGACCTTCTTGGAGGGAAGACGTGGTTGATCTCCTGTGATGAAGCATAATCCATTTGATTTGACAGAAAAAAGAACAAGTAGATTATAGAAGTAGATTCTTGTGCCCTTTGGAGTCATTGCATATAATTCAACTTGGCAAAACTTCAAGCATGATGATGTTCTTTGTTCTTGAACAAGTGAATCCTTATCAAAGATGCTTTGTTTCTTGGTCATTTGTGTGCTTCCGTACTATTTCTGCAAGCTAAATCCTGCTATCAAATTCAAGGTCTAGCTAAATCATATTTGGGAGAGAAAAAAAGGATTTACTGAAAAATGGTGAAGAATAAAAGCCTTGTATATACCACCATATTTGAGGCCTATTTCTGTCTAATTAATACATCAGAACATTGATTTTTCTCTTGGCTGAATAGTACAGATGAACATGTTGCAAATTTGGAATGGATTAGATGTCTTACAAAGTAGGGAATAATGGAAGAAAAGACAGTTGCTTGGATCCAAACATCAGATGCTATTTCTTCTTAAGGTCTCAAAATTGATTACATTCTCACCATTATATCATGAACTTGGATAAATTCTAATGCTCCATTTTTTTCCATTGCATAGAATAGGATATAAGATAGGATAAGAAATGAGTGGACATTGAATATGATTTCTTTTTTCGGTATAAACCAGAAGTAACATAGACTACTTGTATTTATCTTTTTCTATTTGTATCTCTTGATCCAAAAATCAAATAAATGGGGGAATTAAAGTCCGTAACAAACATGCCGCGCGTGTTGGTTCTTATCATTTGGAAATTGAACAACCAGGTCATAGTCACTTTTATATATCAATTCTTGCTGGATAGGCTACTTTGTCTATTTAACATAGACTAACCAATCAAATTATGCTAATGTCAACAAAAACAAAATTGTTTGAATTATTGTGATGGACAGGACTTCCACCATGGTTACATGACTTAAGGTTCTTGTTACTTGGCAATTTCAATCTTCAACTTGCCATGAACGATGCTGGCATATGCAATACCTCTCCATTTGCAAAGCCATATGCAGCTTTGTGGAGAACTATATATATATATATATAGAAGTGGAGATCCTCATAAATGCCTATACTCAGATAGTTTGTGACATTGAAAACAAGGACAATGGCTTTGATTAGAGCTCAAATTTCATATCCCATATGCAACTATGCCTTCCAAGAGTACAAATTTCTGAGGAACTCTCATATTAATTTCAGCAGAAAAATAGAAGGTGAGATACTTCAGCATATTTCTTTAAAGAGACTTTTATATTGGGCTTGATTATAAATTATGTTCTGCTAAGCTTAAAAATGGTACATCTACCTTTTAGTTCATGGAAACTTTTCTATCAACAGAACCAAAATGCCTAATTTGAATTTCCTCCAAAAAAAATCCTCAATAGAAATGCCAAACTTGTGACACTTAAGATGCACTTCTTACAGCAGAGTAATGTCAACAAGCATTACCTTTAGAGTTTTTCTCTTCTAGTTTGTATATTTTGCATTTCTGGAATCAACAAAAGACATGCATGTATTATTATTGAATTTAAATATTCCTACAGTACTCTCTTATTGCTTTCTTATGGTTTAACAATCCTAATACGATATGTAGATGTGGCATTCAATTATCTCTGCTTGAACATTTCAAATGCTAGAAGGAATTTGGATCCATCATTAAACCCTAAACCCCAAAACAAGAGGAAAATAATCAACCATGCCACTGTGAGTGCAACAAAGACCAGAACTCTTGGACTATTGGATGCCTGTGAAGATGACTATGATGGGGTTATTATCAACCCACAGTGCTTGCCAACTAGTGCCAATGCATTTAGTGCCATCCTTCAATCTTCACTTCATTATTGGAATATAAAGGTTAATTCACATTTCTCTAGTTGTAGATCACCCATTAGCGATTCATCTTCAGGTTTCACAATCTGTTCATTGTATTTGAGATACAGGGAAAGAAGGGAATTTGGCTGAAGATACTTGAAGAGCAAGCAGAACTTGTGCCAGTTGCTCTGAAGGTTACCCTTTCGTTCCTAATACAGATTAATTTCCTGTAAGATTTTTTTGAAATAATTTGAGTGTAATAATTAGTTGGATGAATTTGTTGTAGCAGGAAGGTTTTAGATATCACCATGCAGATCCAGGATATGTAATGCTAACATACTGGATTCCAGATGAGCCTTGCATGCTTCCTTGTACTGCAACTCATCAAATCGGAGTAGGAAGTTTTGTCATCAATGACAACAGAGAGGTGATTCTTAAAACTTTGGGATTGCTAAGAATTGTAGTACTAATGGAGTTTTAATCTTTTTCTAAAAGAAAATGTTAGCCTGCAATTTATCTAAAGTTTGGGGTTGCATTTTATTTCATTATGAAGGTCCTTGTTGTGAAAGAAAAGAAGTGCCCTTTAAGGTGCTCAGGTATATGGAAGTTGCCAACAGGTTTCATCAATAAGGTATTCATCCTTTAGTAAATAGCAGTTATGATCAACAAAAAGCAATATCATATTTGCAGTAGTAATCCTTTAGAAAATGAATTGGATTCCAGTACTAATTGCTTATACATGATACAACCTTTAAATCAGTCAGTGATAAATTCAACTTTCCAATTCTTCTCAGTCTGAAGAAATATTTTCTGGAGCTGTAAGAGAAGTCAAAGAAGAAACTGGGGTAAGGAAATTTATTGTCATGTGGATAGCATCTGATCTGTGCTTTTTTTTTTCTTCCTTTTATATGGAGATTTTACTGTAGTTATCTTTCTAAGGCTTTAAACTAAAACTGATGTTTTCTTTTCCTTTTTAACATTGATGTCTTTTACCTTCAGGTAGATACTACATTTTCAGAACTGCTTGCTTTCAGGTATAGCAAATCTTATTTTCTGCTACCAAAACATGCATAAATAACTAAATTATTCTTTTCTCTTGATAAGCAAATATATAATTTATTTGACTTTCTGAAAAAATAAAAAAATAGTGAACTTAATGAGAGCTCTGTCCAACATGAAACTGGCAGCTGGGTAAGCCTTATGTTTTTTAATCCTCTGTTATTATACAATTTACAGGCATGCTCACCATGTCATTTTCGAGAAATCAGATTTGTTTTTTATTTGCATGCTCAAGCCATTATCATCTGAAATCACCATTGATGAGTCTGAAATTGCAGCAGCCAAGGTACTAAATTTATAATTCTCTCCTAAAAATATCTCTATCCATATATCGATATTAGTAAACCTCTAATGTTCATGAATTGCCTTAATTTGCTACAGTGGATGCCACTTAATGAACTTTTAGCACAACCTAATCATCAGGAGGACAGCATGTTGAAGAGCATCATGGAAATCTGTGTCTCATCATATGAGAATAACTACAATGGATTCACTGCTCTGCAGATGATGTCAAAGTTTGATGATAGATTGTCCTATCTTTACTGTGGAGATTTGACTAAGCTGAAGAAATAACTGCATCCCAGCAGAACAAAAGTCAACTACAAGCTAAAAGAGCTTCATGGTGTCAATTTCACAAATGACATGCATCCATGTCTTAATAATTAATTTAAGATTAAAAAGTTGATATTATATAGAGATATATTAAGAAAATCAATAAGAATTCCCAAAATTTCATCTTCATCAAAGAGCATTATTTATGCTGAAGTGATATATATCATCATTTCTCAAGCTAGAGGTTGACTATTTTTATGTATGATAGCAGTTGAGTATTGCAGGCAATCAATAAATATGAATGACAAATTTGCTGCTTGCATGCATAGAATAGCATAAAGAAAGCTAAAATTGATTTTCTAGTTTAGTAGTGGCTGATAAGGACCAACTCTTTTGAGGGAACAGGAAGGATGTTAATCCTACCATATTATTAATAGAAAAAACCAAAGAATACAGGGTTAAGGTTTACAAGATAAGAAGGGCCATGCAATGTGGTCTTAACTCTTAACGATTTCAAAACTCCCTGTTTTCTAGAAAAACCATTAAACACAATGCTAAAGTTTGATGTCATCCTATTGAAAATCCGCTCTAACCATACACATCTCATTCAATCCATAATATTTCCAAACTTATGCGTAGAATTTAATTTGAGAACATCTAATTGGATCCATATATCTATAGTTTCTGCAATAGAGCAGGGTATGCCCGGCGGCTGTAGTTGAAGAAGAGTCCATGGTTGGGCTGCGAAAGAACATTTGAGGAATAAATGCTTAATATCTTAGTGGTCGTGGTTGCAGAATACACATGTTGTGGTCTTCATGAAATTATTAATTTCATATTTGCTATCATCAAAACCGAGAATAAGACATATGTTGAAAACCTTAGGCCAGCAGACAGTATATCTGATGTGCGTCATGTATGTTTATGAGGCAGGTCTAGGTGTTTGGCGAGGATATCTCTCGGAATTCTATCGGGATATGCTCTGAATGGGTCGATTATTATCCCTTAGATCGCAGACTCATTACCGTCGAACCCCTGTTGATAAATGTAGGATATCGATATCCTTATTTGGCTAGGTGGAACCCCCAGGTTAAGTTACAACTAGTTTAATTTGACTCTAGTTCATGAGTATGAGTGCTTCCGAGTCTAGTCCGATCGGGCCCAAAAGAGCTAGTCCAGTCCATTGTAATTGTATTTTTTTACTAACTTAGCAATATGTTTGGACTCTACTTCCCCTTGTCAACACCAAATTTCAATATTGTCTTTTGGAATGTACGAGGACTTTCTCGCCTCTATAAATGCTATATGGTCAAGCAAATAGTGCGTGATTTTGGTTGTAGTATTGTTGCATTACAAGAAACAAAATAGTCAAGCATGTCTAAAATTATCATCAAGTGAATTACTAGCTCTTATTTCCTTTCTTGCATTGTTAAAGAATCTATTGGCTTAGCAAGAGAAAAGAAACTATTGGTTTAGCTGTATGATAAATTATGACTCTATTTGGCAAGAGACATGTGAATACATTGGCAATTACATTCTTTTCATTTGATGTGAGGCACAAAAGAAGTACAAATGAACTTACTATTAATGTCGATGTTCTATGAGCCTCCCCATCGATAGCAATGGAGAGCTTTCTTTAATGAATTGAGAACTCTTAGGCCCACTGACTCTATTCTCTTGGGGGGTAGGGGGGGAAGGGGGGGAAGGGGGGGAAGGGGGGGCGATTTCAACGTGACAAAGCATGTTAGAGAATGTAGAAAATGTTGTGGAAATGCAAGTGACTCTAAAGCCTTCTCCACAATAATTGTGGAAGAACTTAATTGACCTCTGGATCTCAAGGATGCAATTCACATGGTCTAAAAACCATGCAATGTTGAGCTTTGCAAAACTTGATTATATTCTACTAACTATTGATTCTGTTAGCAAATGTCTCGGACCATAACACTTTCATAATGGAGTTAAATTGATTCAAATATCTTGTGTCCAGCTCAATTATAGAGAAAGGATGGGAAAACGACTGTTACGACCCGCTTGATGGGATAACTGACCCACCAACTTCATAGGCCAACCTATTAGCCTAATTAAAATGTTCAAGCTAAAGTTGATGGTAGCACACCCATCAAGCCTTATAAATCAACACCACATCTAATATACTCCCGATGTGGGACTAAACCAGGGTATTACAATCTTCCCCACTTATGTCTTGATGTTCTCGTCAAGATCCAACTCAAGTCTAACACATAGCCCAGAATTACACCCAAGTTGGTGGCATGTGAGGTCTAGCCTAATAGCTCCATCCCATCACCCAGGTAGCCCTTTCTCACATAGGCTCCCTCGTCATGCCTAGGACTAAGTGATGCTCTGATACCATTTGTTACAACCCGCTTGATGGGATAACTGACCCATTGGCCTAATTAAAATGCTTAAGCTGAAGTTGATGATAGTGCACTCATTAAGCCTTATAAGACAACACAACATCCAGTATAATCCCAATGTGGGATTAAACTGGGGTATTACAATGACGATAGTAATTGGTATGCAATACTATATAGTAACATTGTGAAAAGATGAACAACCAAGTGGAAATATTTGAAGAAGGTGCTTCCGCAATTGAAAAACTACAATAGAAAGAAGAGGCGTGCAACAAGAAACAACCACATTGACTAAGAAATACTTGAATTTAGGAGGTGCAATCATAAACTTGACAAACTTTACGAAACTAAGGATATGTTTTGGCAACAATATACTAAAAGGAGATAACTCAAAGAGGATCACCATAACACTTGTTATTTTCACCAAGTCTCTTATGTGAAAAGATGCTCAAATTGGATTTCAACTATCAATTGATGGAAATGGAACAACATATGAGGAAAAAATTGCATACACTTTCAAGAACTACTGCATCTCACTACATGTCTTTGAGTATGATCGATTGACCACTTACATAACTTGGCATGCGCTTCATGAAAGAAATTAGAAAAGTCATTAGTGAAATGGGCTCTTGTCATTAATGAAATGGGCTCTTGCAAGTCCCTAAGGCCGAATAGAATCCTAAACAAATTCTATAAATTATTATAATAAAACTCATGAAAATCTTCAATGGCTTCTATTTTAACTCCTACAACCTCTTCAGCCTAAACAAAGCTCTTATTACACTCATCCTAAAGGTGGATAATCATCATGTTAAGAATTCCAAAAGCCTTGAACATAGCATGACCTATTACTATGGGAGGCTTTTGTAAGTATAACTAAATCATTTAAACTGACTTATTGAGCAATACATAAGGTGCCTTCATTGAAGGAAGAAGTAACCTTGATCACTGTGTGGTTCTTCATAAAACAACAAACCAATGCAAATGTACTAATGAGGACAACATTATGATCGATGTAAATTTTGAGAAATCTTTTGACACACTTGATTGAGAAGCCAAGACTTCCATATTGCTAATCTTCTTTCCACCTTACAAATAAAGGGAAGCCAAGCTTTTGTGGCCGAGCAGCTTCCGATAACTAAGACCCAATATATCTGATTGAAAAAGGGCTTTCATTTTTCATCTAAAATTATTGATGCCACGCTTAACATACTCCCATTCTCCCTTAATTTATTGGGATAATACAGCATGCATGGTAAGTACAATAGAAGTTTTGCAATGATGCAATGATCTTGTAAGAGGAAAAGTTATTAATATTGTTGGTCATGTTGCATTAATTTTGATTTGCTTAATTGCATATGTTAGGAAATTATGGAAATTTCTTGCATGATCGACAAAATCCGAACCTGTCACGCCCTAAATCCTAGGGTCATATGATCGGCCAGAGTACACACTTGTACTCCGAAGCCTATCAGCATACACATGCCAAATGCGGAATAAAATAAAAAAAACTATGCATATATCGAGTAAGAATGTCAAGACACTAAGTACGTGTACATAATTGAGGTTCTACAACCATACACATGATAATATGCAATGACCAAAACTCCCTACAACTCGACTACGACTCATACATGTCACGAGATTCGTCGCCTGAGCTTGCAACCCCCAGCTGCGCCACAAGGTATGTTTGTACCTCTACTAGTAAGGATCTGCAAAAGAAACATGAAGAAAGTGGTGAGTTCTAATGAACTCAGTGAGTGGCTCGCACCAAACCCTCACTAAGCAAAACCATATTAATTAAATAATGTAGAACTGCCTCTAGCGAACCAGCATATCATATATATAAATATCCAAGTAAACCATCAAAACAATAATGTAATGTCCATGCACACCTCTCGTGCGCGCCCGCGCACGCACCCACACCGGTCAGTCTCGGCCAATACCATAATCATAAATCATGCAATAGCAAGCACACAAGCACACAGACTGAGGATGGCGTTAGGAAAAACCCTCTAACGCATACCCACGACACTACCTAGTAGGGTGCTAGGAAGGCCCTCTAGCACATATCCATTCATGGGACATACAACATAGGAAGGCCCTCTAGTGTTGTTGCCCTCTCCTGTCGGGAAAGCCCTCCGACATATCTGAACACTAGGAAATCCCTCTAGCGAGTCCACCCGGTAGGTTGCTAGGAAGGCCCTCTAGCACGTACCTCATCCATGGGACAGACAGCCTAGGAAGGCCCTCTAGTGCTGCTGCCCTCTCATGTCGGGAAAGCCCTCCGACATATTTCAACGCTATGAAAGCCCTCATCTAAGTGAATATGCAATTATCACCCGAATTCATATAATTCCAGCACTACGTGGGTACCTCAAGATGTAAAAATTAACACACATTAAATACCCAAAAACCGAGATTTTAAGAATACAACACAACCAATTCAGCCAACACTTTCAACCACCATCATGGCATAATTTGACTATTACCTCGAGTAAGTTTAGCAAATAATCTAGCCATCCATACAACAATTGAATGCATGTTCTGTTGACTCACTCAAGCACTGAATCAATATAAATCCACACACATAATCTATAATATAATATATCGACTGAAATATAATAATCGACAGCATCTCTGAGCAAGCATGAATTGAAATAAAATCGAATATGAAAGCATGTACTAATTCAGTGTATATTAAGTCTACCATAACGACAAGATACGAGCATCGAAACAATCTCATTGCTCAAGTGAAAACTAGGCAAGCACCCAACACTTAGCCAAATTTCTGCACCGCTCAAAAGTTAACATATTCACTTTTGCTACCTCTACCAAATCATTGGTTTTCAATGAAATGGCTATAAAACTCACAGAATATCAAGTATGAACATCCTTCAATCTAACCACAAAGTTTCAGATCATTTGGACGACAGGTCGACTACGAAACGGTGTGTTGAACTGGCTATCCTAAAATTTCTGCATCCACTAGTAGACTTTTTTCAGTTTAAGTTGTTGTTTTAGAAAATTCATAACTAAATCAATTCTTACTTTTTTTCCTCCAAACCATATTTGTATGGTTTTTCACACACCCTACTATGACTTTCCAAAATTTCACTGTCATTGGACAAGGCTTCATTCTCCGAATATTGTATCAAACTTTAAACTTTTTACAATTTCTGTTATGTAACTTTTTACAATTTCTGTTATGTGCAGAAATAGACACTTTTAGGTATCCTTCAAACTAAATTTATAAACATAGTCTACTCAAGTTGGAATTCGCTAAAATTTGGTGTGGAAACTATTCAAGTATCCTAAAAACTATTCCCAATAGTTTGTAATAAATGGACGATTTCTCAGCCTCTGAACTAAGTGTCAGTTATGCATAAAATATAATTCTGGGCAGTTTCCTGTTCTTGGATACTATCTCCTTTGATCACCAAAATAAACACACTTAGGGTTCTGCTTTATCTAGTATTAAACCATCCTTAACACACATAATTCACAATCATATCGGTGATGAATAAATCATGAATTTACAGCTTGTACTACTAGCATCTCATAGCAAGATTATTGTTTCAATTATTTCCAATCCTTGCAAACGTAAATGAGCTACAAATACTGAAAGTTACATGTAACAAGTACCTTTACTGAAGCAGCAACTATTCATGACTAAGACAAAGCTCAATTTTCTAAATAGGTGATGTATATAAGGTACCTCGATTCAAAAACTAGGATTTGTCAATTCCAGCAATAAGTTTAGATTCCGATCATTGCCTTCCAAGCAAAACTCATTTAGTAGTTCTGCTAGCAATTCAATCCATGATATTGAGTGTTAGGTAGAACTAGCACCTTCTTCAGCCACAAGGCTGGCTCTTCTCTCTTGTAAAAATAAATAATCAATTTGTTGATGCACTAAGGTTCTCTTCTCCTTGGTCTCAATGAAACTAGACCCTCTATTTATTTATTTATTTTACATATATTTCATCCATCAGTTTTTCCACTCTTCCTACATTATTCCAACCCCCCCTCCTCCCACAAATCAAAGTTTTTCCACTCTTCCTACATTATTCCAACCTCCCCCCCACCCACCCCCCAAGCATACAAATCAAATATAAGAGTATATACTCCATACCTTCTCTAACCCCTTCTTGGCAAATCTCAAATTTTATAATTTCTACGTGCTGCCAAAAAGTAAGTCCATAAAGTGACATTAGGTTCTACTCTCATGTCCTCAATTATTTTATAGGCTTCCTCTAATCTCCCAGCCCCAAAGAAAAGATCAATCATGCACCCATAGTGCTGAATCCCAAACCCATAGCCAAACTCTTCAACCATATTGGCATAGCACCTATGACCCTCCTCCACCAATCCAGAATGGTGACAAAATTTTCAGCAAGCCAATGCCTTCATCAAGCCGCCTGCCCTAGGAAGAGGGGCATCCCTTCCCAAGGGCTGCCACACTTCAATTCCCAACCAAGATCCTTACCTCCCCTCACTAACACGCTGATTCATTATAAGAAAGGCACCACAACAATATAGGAAGAAAGATTTACAACATCATAATCATGAAAAATTCGGCCAAGGCAAGGGCAGTACATCCATGGAGATTGGGATAAGATCCACTCACCAAAAGAAGAGGAAACCAAGGAGGAAGAAGACCCTCAAGTTTGGCGATGATCGACTTTGGCAATCTCAAGAATTCGGGCCTCCAACCTAGCGTCCCATGCCTCCTCTTTCTTGGGGTGTGCGTGTGGCTCCTGTTTTGAAGTTGTACGCTCATCCTATTTTTTTTTAATTATTTTTTGAAAATTACAATTATGCCCCTCATGACTTAAGTGAACCAAAACTCGACCTATACTCGTCCGAATCAAGTTATGTTCGAACCTACGGACTCCACTTGAACCAAATCTTCTATCCCGACTTAAATAAAATATTTTTTTTTTCTCGCGCATAAGGGTCATATTGCTAACCACGCCATCCGGCGATTTCTTGACCTGCTCCGATGCGCATCTTGGCTTTTTCGTCGAAGTCAAAATAAATAAATTAATTTTTTTTTTTCGAGGGTATTACAGAACCCGATGAGAAACACAGGAGGTTAACGTGGTTTGGACTCAGCGGGGTGCCGGTCCTACGTCCACGGGGAGAAGATGAGATTTCTTTATTAATTATAAAAAAAATTATAATAAGAGTAACAATAAAATCGAATCCTCTTCAAAATATAACACACTGTCTCAAATAAATAAATCATGAAACTGTTATGGAATAGAGACACTATCTATGTAATCTCTGTCTTGAAATTGAACTCCTCTGTCGTATGCTGAAACTTGAGAAGGAACACTCCTTGAAAAAGGATGATAGCGACACTTAATTTTTCTAATTCACCCACATAATTTTCTCTCTATTTTATGTGCTTCATTTCGGTGTTCCGGTCATCAAGAGAACTGTTTGTATTTATATTCAAGGGGATGGGTTGGTCTGAAGAGTAAAATAAGATGAAGCCGAAATTTTTGAAAAACAGGGCTTCCTATTGGCTGCCGTGGAGAGAAGGCTCGAATTTTGACAAAATCGGATCGGATTTCTCGGTCAAATTCGAGAAATTCGACTCAAGACGCTGGATTTGGCGCCTGGAGATGCGCCCTCTCGCCATGTCATGCTTTCTTTGACCGAGAAAAAAACAATCTTGACCGAACTTTCCTGAACACAATTCGAGGCATAAAACTTCTAATTTGAAGTGGTTTCAATGATGCCTCGTGCAACAATGCCAGCGCTCACGTGAGCTCCATGTGCATGTGGCAAACGAGGATGGTGGCCTCGGCCCACTCTCCTGGTCCGCTTGGGCCGAGCCAAGCCCAATGAAGATGCAGTCCTTTTTTTCTCTTTGGATTCAATCATAATTTGATCAAATAAACTCTGATTTAAACTCAATCGCGCTAGTTGGATTCGGTTCGAACCCAATTTAAATTGAAACCTAAATTCTGCATAAATTAGGTATAATTAAATCGAATGCCCACTTCGTGCGAATGCAACAAATATATATATATATAGCAATTTTCCAAAACCAAATTTTGATAGAAGGAAATTTCTAAATTCAAATTTTGAGAATCAAAATTTTCAAAACTAGAATCTAGTGGATTGAATACTTATTTTACCCCTGGGCAATTTGATTAAAAATTTTAAAAAATATAAAAATATATAAAAATAATTTAAATTTATAAAATATTTTTTACGATAAAAATGAGATATTATAGTATAAAAAAAATATTTTCAAACTCTCTAGTGCATTAAAGTCTTTTGCACAAAGTCTATAAATTTAAATTTAAATTAAAAATTATAAAATATTTTGATGTAAAAAGAATTATTGAAAAATTAATTCAAGAATTCAAATATTTTTTTAAAAAAAATTATGAAACTATTATATATAGACTTTGCACAAAAGTCTTTAATGAGTTAGAGATTTTTGTTTATAATAATTTTATAATTATAAAAAATAAAACCCAATTCAAAAAAATATATATGTGATATATAAGATGTGCTAGAGTCTACCAAAATATTTTGGATAAAAAATATTTTACTATTTTTAATTAAATAATAATTTTAAAGGCTTTGGACAAAAGTCTCTAATAAGTTAGAGACTCTCTAATAAGTTTGACACTTTTGTTTATAATAGTTTTATAATTATAAATTTTTTATTTAATTCATAAAATATATATGTGATATAAAAAAAAATGAACGAGTCTATAAATAATATTTTGGATCAAAAATATTTTAATATTTTAAATTTAAATTTAATTTTATAGATTTTAGGCAAAAATCTCTAATGTATTAAAGATTTTTGCCCAAAATTTATAATAGTTTTATCATTCAAAAAAAATTAATGAAATATTTTTTTAAAATACAAAAGATGTGTTGTGGTTCAAAAAACTATTTTTCATCAAAATTTATAATTTATAATTTAAATTTTATTTATAGACTTTGTGCAAAAGTCACTAATGAAATAGAGAGTTTAAAAATATATTTTTTAGACTCTAACCCATTATTTTTATTATAAAAAATATAAATTAAAATTATTTTTTTAAAATATATATATATATATATTTTAATTTTTAACTAAAATCACTAACGACACAAAGGGTTAAATGGATATTCAATTCATTAGATTTCGATTTTAAAAATTTGATTCTCAAAATTCGGACGTGAGAACTTTTCATTTCCAAAATCAAATTTTAAAAAATTCCTAACGTATATATATATATAGTTTCTTGTCCTCCTGCTTATGGGTTAAGTATGGCTTTGACATCCAACTTAGTTTCTTGGTGAGGAAGTCAGCAAAGTTAAAAGCCAGAGCACAAGAATCTAATACCAACAACAAATTAAGCAGCCGTGCGATGTTCTTCCAGAAGCTGTTGGGTCCCCCAATAGTCGCAAGAAGCTTCATAATTATTGTTTTCTCCTTTTCTGAGTGAAGCTTCCTCTAATCTTCTAGTTTCTTGGTGAAAAAGATTTGAAGGCATGGCCAAGTTATGGGTCGAACAGTCAAAGGGCTTTAATTAATTCCTTCATCCCCCGTCAACGCACCTGTTAATTAGTAGTTGTTGATACCTATAGTATATATATTTAAATTACGTAGCTAGTATGTCAAAATCGAGTCAAAATTGTTATCACCAATTCAAGTGGATAGATCGAGTAAATAGTAAAAACTTCTTCTCAACTATAATTTATTTATAATTATCTCTATGAACTTTAAAATTAAATTAAAAAGTGATTAAATTTTATAAAATTAACAAAAATATTCTCTCTATTAACTTAATATTATTTATCTAATAGAATCTTTTTAAAAATGACATGATAATTTTTCATTGATTCAAATATTAAAAATTAATTTAAAATTTAATAAATAAAAAATAAAAAATATTAATTATAAATTTATTTTATTTGTTAAGATATATATATATATCTATATACGATAAGAAATGCATGATCAGCGAATTCATTTGTGCTCGAGCGATAGTAATATTTAAGTATATTATTTGTAGATTTTGAGTTTGATCTATTGTTCGAGTGTTTTGTATAATTTTTTTTACATTTGTGTGTATTTTATAATGCGTCTCACGCGTCTATGCTTTGCACAAGATGAATCAAGTTTTTATTCTCACAAAATTAGTGCAATTGATAGAATTTGTATGGAATTATGCCCCACCACATGCATTATATATAATATTAATTTCATTTTCTTGTTGCAAGAGTACTGCGTACCTTTCGGCTGGTCTAGATGAATAAAAATATATATATGTATGTACCTGTTAAATGGTCAAAATTTCAATTAGTTGATCGAGACAGAAATATATAGAGCTAGTGTGAGAGTCATGCATGGCTATTTAGCAAGGTCTTGTTTGGGTGCTTGAATTAAATTTTTAAACGTGAGAAATTACTACTTTTGGACTTTCATTACTTGGACTTTTCTTCTCCTTTCATCTTCAATCCATAACAAAAATATGTAATCAAAGTAACATCTTAATTCTGAGTTATTATTATTATTATTATTATTATTATTATTATTATTATTATTAAAAGTTTGTTAAAAGCATATATTTTTTAAATAATTTTTTTAGAAATATAAACTTTTTAATGTATTTATATATTAAAATCACAATTATTTCTAATAAAGCCCTAAAATGCACACTCGAAATATCAAATTTTTTCAAACTCCCATCCTTATTTATTAAGGGGTGTAAGAAAGCATTCATATGCCCTCTTTTATATATCGCATTAATTCCTTGTTATTCATGACCATTCATCTAAAGTGTACATTGTTTGAAGTTATACCTCTCTTTTTATTCATAGAATAACATGCATGATAGCCTTTTCCATTGCTATCCTTGGTCAATGTTTAAGATAAGCATGGTAAAAAAAGCAATATATATATATATATATATATATATATATATTTATTTATTTATTTATTGCCCCTTAAATATATATTATATATTAAAAGTATTCTAGTGTAAATTAGGAAAGTTGATATCATATAAGTGGTCATGAAAATCAGCTCTTCTCTTATAAAAAAAGTTTAATTATATACATTAACTAATCATTGGGATATAAATTTTATTAATTAATTAAGCGGGCAACCTAATTTTAGATATAAAAATTTAATAAATATTATTTCAACTATTTAACTTTAAATTTTCGAGTAAAAACACAACTTTCAACTATATTACAAAAATGTACATCTAATTTCATATTTTGAAAAAAAATACTATACTAACACACATGATATTTAAAATGAGTCAAATACAAGAAAAAAAAATTAAATCTCTTGACCTCTAAGAGAGCTTTCTTTTATCTTAATCACAATTTAACAATACAATATTATTTTTTGAAAAATGAAAATATATAAAATAATCTATACTAACACATATGATATCTAAAAATGAGTCAAATAAAAGAAAAAAAGAAGAAGCAATATCTAAGTAAAATAGTTCACACCGTAGACCGTAATTTTGATAAGAATAACATAATGGGACTTGTAAATCATGGTGATGTTATACTCTTTGTAGAAGGTTATGATGTTGACATCCTTAATTGGTACTTGCATGTTTTTTTTTTCTATTGAATAAGAATAAATTAGTTAAATGTATTAAGTGATAAGTTAGGAATTTGATTGATATATCACATCGTCTTATAATAGATATATCATGTCAGGCATGCACCGCATGTACACATGTCAAACATGTTACAATTATCTAATATTTTTTTGAAATAGAAAAATACAGATACAAGGAGGAGAGACAGAGGGAGTGCTAGTGGATTTTACCTAATAAATACAAAGCAATAGAAGAGAGGGAGAGTTCCTAGATCTAGGAATTAACAATGAGTTTGTATATGGTCGATCCTTCGATGGCAACCACAAGGAAGGATTTTATTGTCATTGAACCAACCGTTGTTTCGTTCCTGCCAAAGTTTTCAGTTCCAAACCATTATGGCATAGAATTTTCAACGTCGTAGGTTTGTATCTTCTTGTGTCGCAGATGTCCACAGTCGAAAACCAAGAGGGAAGGAAGACAATTTGCACAAATCAAGTATGGTTGACCATATATCCATGTCCGGTAAACTTACAATTGAGGAAGAGATGCTGATGTGTTTCATCGGTTGTACTGCATAAAAGGCACTTGGGATTCAAGTCAGATTCTGTGCAATTAAGCGGTCATTAGTTGTCCGCTTGTTGCGGACGAGAAACTGATTTAATATCGATATGGCTTCCAAGCAATTTGAAAACTCAATGTGTGTTGTATAGATAACAGGTAGTGAATTGTCGATGAGTGGTCCATTTCTAAGAAATGATGTCATCGCCGTTGTGAAGAAGCAATGGGATCCACTAGTTTGGAAAGTAGAACATAGTTTGAGAATGTGACATCCCAGCCCATTGTTATGCCATCTTCCGAGTGTTCCCTTGTTTTTGCAATGTAGACGTTGGGATTTGTGACGATCAAAAAAAGATCTGGATAAATATTGCTCAGTCGTTGTCCATTGCACCAGGGGTCTATCTAGAGGCAAGTGAAGTGGCTCGAGCCTACCAAGTAGGCGAGTGAGATCTTGAAAGAGTCCATGCATTTTAAGGTACCTCTTTAGACTATTGAGATTTTGTATCTGATGATTCCATTAGGCTGGTTAAAGTGGGATAAAGTGCGACAATAAATTGTACCCATGTCGGATATAGTCTATGCAAGTGCTTCCATTACCACATTCCAAGTGTAGTTGTGTTATGTGTCAAGATGTTGAAAAGCACTAGTCCTCTTTCTTTTTTGCTATTAGTCAAGGTGTCCCAGCTTTTAAAGCATTTGCCACGGGTGTCCGTCAATTCACTTCCTATCCAAAAAAAAATATTCTTCTTCGCTCGAGATGTGTCAAATCGCCCAAGATGTATATAACTTTGGTCTTAGTAGGGTTGATTTTAGGTGTCGTACTCAGCTCGAAGCATCTCATTAAGGTTTTGAGGGACTCAAAATGATCAATAGACGCTTCGCAAAAAAAATGACCAAATCATAGGCAAAGGAGACGTGCGTAATCACATCGGGTATTACTTTGTGATAAGACCCTTTCAGGTGGCTCTAAGGGATAGTTTGGAAAGTGTGTTGGTGACCCGATTAAAAATGAGAGGAGAGAGAGTTTTCTTGCCGAAGATCTCTTTTGTGAGCGAGGGGATATCCAATTGATCCATTGAGGATAACGGAGGAGCCTAAAAATTTTAGCATATGTTGCATCCAGATCATTCAATTAGGGGGAAACCTCTTGTCTCTAACATCTCCATGATAAAACCTTAGTTCATCGGATCAAAAGTTTTTTAGAAATTAATTTTGATTAGGCAAACATTGTCATTTCTATTCTTGCAAGCTCATGTCATTTTATTTATTATCATGTAGCAGTTAAGACTGCTTCTTCCAAAGACGTCAACAGACTAAGAAAGTCAAATTTTGATTTTTGAGGTTTGCATAATTTAATGTATAGCAAAGAATTGATAATTGAGAAAAAAAATGGTACAAAAAGTGATCACATCAACTGACATATGTTTTCTTGATGCGAAATGATAATTGAAATTAACACGCATTTAACGTAGAGTTTTTCTACATGATGAGTCTTGGATTTTTCTTGAGAATTTGTGGTGGAACTAAGAACAAGAGGATGCCATAAAAGAATTGACAATATATAAGAAAAAAATATATTTAAACGTGTATGAAAATAACATATATTGACTGGTGAATTGCACGGAGAAGAAACCATGGCCTCTCCTTTAATTGCAAAAAATGTGGATTCTAGACAACATGATGAAGCTACTTGCGTTGAATCTCGTGCACTTGTTTCTCCAACCCTCAAATAAATCTTTTCGTGACATCCCCTCCAACTCTGCATAGGGAGATAAAATAAATAGATGAACATTGAGGGCTTTTATGCAAAATATGCTAATCAAATCAGCGGTCAAACTCATTCACGTGTACGGCTGCTAGATTTTCCAACCATACCTCACACGTGGCACAAACGGTCCAACGGCAGAGTTCGCATCGGCAAGCACATCGACACGTGGCTCGCGAGTAATGCGTGAGAGTTCCCCCTTCAAAGCTGCGGTCTGATTTGTCCAATGGCAATTTCGTGATTCCATCCCTCATTTGAGGTTGCGTTGCACGCCACGTGGCGCCCAGATGTTCTTGGAAGAATCTAAAAGAGAATATTCCGTTTCGCTTAAGTGGCGTACGGCGTAATTAGAGACAAATTGGAGGGCTTTTTTAGTCACTTGCCTCTTCTCGGACGACTCCTCTTCGTAGAAGTTAGAAGAAGATGTTGAAGTCTTCTTCGTTCTGCGTTCTATTTTTTACTCCCATGTCGCCATCAAGCGGAGTCGAAGGGAACCAACTACGGCACCAACCCATCGAACGAAACAGAGACGCCGCCTGATCTCACGTCCCGGCATTCTTCCTATAAATATGTTGTCTGCAGGAGGCGCTCCGAAGAAGAAGAACCTTTACCTTGATGCCTTCCTTGATTCCTGGTTCAATGGAGTCTCTGCCTAATAACCCACCTGTTCCTCAGAAGATTAAAGCGGACACGAACGGGAGCCTTAAGAACTCGAACCGTCTGCTTGACCTCCGGAGCTCACTCTCCTCTGTAAAGGTGCCGCCGGTGAAGAACGGGAGCGAGGTGAAGCTGCGGCTGGGGAAGAAGATGGGCTCGGAGTCTAAACCTTGTATGAAGATTGAGTATGGAGATGGGGGATATGTTCTTGAGGATGTTCCCCACCTCACCGATTACTTGCCGCATTTACCGGTGAGTTCAAAATTCCTCTTTTATTACAATTCGGATAATTCTCTTTTTGCTGGAAACAGTTCTGAAGTCTTTAATTTCATTGTGGTCGATTTTACGTTCATGCCATGTTGGTTAATTGAGGTCAACTTCATTAGATGTTGGAGATTCTCCAATCTCCTGCTTCAAATTGTTTAATTGCTTGGTTGACTTTCTTTTTTTACGTAGTCAGCATCCAACTGTTAATTTTGATGACCGGATATTACTAGAAGAAGTTTTTTCAGTTTATCTCAGAGATTACTGGTCTTATATTGTGTTTTTTTTGCCTTCCTTGTGTTTTAGAAAGTAAATTATGTTTTTTGACTTAAGTCGAAGTGTTTGCTGAATGTTTTGGGGGATTTTATTGACAGGTCTTTCCAAATCCATTGCAAAACAATCCGGCTTACTCAGTCGTCAAGTATGTATTTGTTTCTATGTGAACTTACTTTCTTATCATTTGATGTTATGGAATTAACAAATTGTTGAAATTTGTCTTGACAGACAATATTTTGTGAATGTAGACGATACAGTTGCCCAGAAGGTGAGTGATTAATTTATAGACTAAAAACTATGTTCTAAAAGGAAACATCAGATCTGAAGTTGTGGCTTTGTGCTTCCTTAAAATTGATGCACATCATTGTGCTTCCATGTCTTGTTGGATAAAAAGATTGTATTTCTGTTGTTTTGTAGATTGTGGTACACAAGAACAGTTCAAGGGGAACACATTTCCGACGTTCCGGGCCTCGTCAAAAGGTGGATGATGATCTCTGCTTGATACAAAGACTGAATGAAAACCATCTCAAATTGAAGTGCTATCTATTAAAAAATAGAGACTTAACTTTGTGCTATTTTCAGGTATACTTTGAGTCAGATGAGGTGCATGCCTGCATTGTGACATGCGGAGGCTTGTGCCCGGGGCTTAACACTGTGATAAGGGAAATAGTATGTGGCTTGTCTGACATGTATGGTGTCAATAAAATCCTTGGCATAGAGGTGAGGGGAAATAAGAACAGGAATGATATTTGTATCTTATGTGTGTTTATACTAAAAAAATTGTTAGCTTATTTACTTGTATCTTTGATATTTTATATTGTAGGGTGGTTACAGGGGCTTTTATGCTCGCAATACCGTCACCTTGACTCCCAAAAGTGTCAATGATATTCACAAAAGGGGTGGCACCATCCTTGGAACATCAAGAGGTGGTCATGATACTATGAAGATAGTTGACAGTATTCAGGATCGCGGTATTAATCAGGTTAAAGCGCAACATGTTTACTGTGTTCTATATTGGGTCAAAATTTCATGAGCTGATACTCTTACATTAATTATATATGCTTATATTCTTATCTATATTGTGCCACCAGGTCTATATAATTGGAGGTGATGGAACTCAGAAAGGAGCTTCTGCAATATTTGAGGTAATTATAATAGTGAAAGAATCATAGTGCTATATAAGGTGGTCTTTGTTTGTATTATGTTCTATTTCTCTTTTCAGTTCTCACAGTTGCATAAACCCTTTCTAGATAGATAATCAGATCCATATCCTTAAATTCTATGTACAAATATAACAATTTATTATAGTATTTCCTCATCAAGCCCTTCAATTTCATTTTCAGGAAATTCAAAGACGTGGCCTCAAAGTTGCTATTGCGGGTATTCCAAAGACTATAGATAATGACATTGCGGTACCTGACATTCCATTTCTTTTTGTTGGTTACTCATGATATTCAGCTTTTCTTGGAAATTTGTGCACTGAAGTGATAGTCATTCTCTTCAATTAGGTCATCGATAAGTCCTTTGGTTTTGATACTGCTGTAGAAGAGGCGCAACGAGCGATCAATGCAGCACATGTAGAAGCTGAAAGTATCGAAAATGGTATAGGTGTTGTAAAACTAATGGGTCGGTACAGCGGTAAGTTGTTATCCTCAACTAACAAGTTCAACAAATTTAGATAACATGAATCATAATGTCATCAAACTTTATCTCAATAGTTTAAAAGTTGCATGCTTCCTTGGTAACACAATTTATAGAATTAAGAACATAATTTATAATTTAATTGACAAATTTATAACAGTTAGAATTTAACTGATTTTAAATTCAACTATTTTTGATACACAGGGTTTATTGCAATGCATGCCACTCTTGCAAGCCGCGATGTGGTAGGTCCCGTGTACTATTAATAATTGTCTTTTGAATCATGTTCTCTTGAATCTCTTCTTCTCCGAGCAAATTTATCATTGATCACTTTATATCTTAGTTGTGTTTGCAAGGGATTTTCCTAATTATGTTCCCTTTCTTCAGGATTGTTGCTTAATTCCAGAATCACCCTTCTACTTGGAAGGAAAAGGCGGATTACTGGAATTCATAGAAAGACGTCTTAAAGAGAACGGCCACATGGTTATTGTTGTTGCTGAGGGCGCGGGACAAGATCTTATTGCTAAAAGCATGGAATCCATGAACCATGAAGATGCCTCTGGAAACAAGCTTCTACTAGATATTGGACTTTGGTTGTCGCAAAAAATTAAGGTAGTTTCTTTCAGTCTAGACATATCTCCAAATAGCTAGATATTTCCATTAATGCCTTCATATTATGTTGAAGTATAGCACTACTAGAGATTCTATATGTTTAAGCCAGTCTTTTTGCATCACACAGGATCATTTTTCAAGCAATAAGAAGATGGCAATAAATCTGAAATACATAGGTATGAATGAAAGAAGTGTAATATTCATGAATTCTCTTATCTTCAGCTTAAGCTACATGTATGATTTTGACATGTTTCATTTTGCAGATCCTACATACATGGTTCGAGCAGTTCCCAGCAACGCATCGGATAATGTCTACTGCACATTGCTGGCACATAGTGCCATTCATGGTGCCATGGCAGGATATACTGGCTTCACCATTGGGCCAGTTAATGGCAGACATGCTTATATACCCTTTTATGTAAGTAGCTCCTGCTTCTTTAACTTTACCATGTAAAAGTTAAATCTGAAAACATGGCGAGCTGTGTCACTGCTAGAACAGCATCAGTGGAATTTTTGTTCCAAAGTTATTCATATTTTTTTGTTGTTAGCCTGCAAAAGCTTGATGCAGTAGTTAGTCGTAGTCTCCTAGACCAATCAGACAAGTCAATAAGATCATTTATTTTACTTTGTCACAGAGGATAACTGAAAAATGCAAGAAGGTGGTGATAACAGATAGAATGTGGGCTCGGCTGCTGTCTTCAACTAATCAACCTAGCTTTCTTAGTCATGAGCATGTAGAGGATGCCAGAAATGAAGATGAAACACCAGCACATTTGCTGGAAGGAAACAGCAAGAATGGTCATGCAGATGAACAGGTGACAGATAACCAACAGATGAATGGAGGTGGCATCAAAGAATTGATGAGCAAATAGAGATTGCATATTTATTGGCTTACAAATAGCAAACATGTTGATGCTCTAGATATAATTTTGATATAGTGAGGTCAAAGCAGCTAGATATATGGAGATTCCTTTGTACCAACATGAAATTCTGTAAACTGTATAATGTATATAGAAGGGGGCAATTTTCTAGTGCTTGTCCAAGTTTTTGGCCATGAGCCTCTCATTAGAAACAATATAGAAGGCATTTGAACAGTTTTGATGTCACAAAAGGGTTATTTCTGCAACAAGGAATATAATTAAATATCAAGCGAAATCAAATTCCTTTGATCTTGATGCAAACCAAACCCAGTGCAAGATTGTGGGAAATCAATAGAAATGATGTAATTAATTTTTCATACAACTAAAAAACGGAGAAGAAACAGACGTTTCTCTTTTCTAATACCCAAATTGTGCTTAATACAAGCAGAAAGACATCTGCCAAAAGAAATTGAAATGCTGTTTTCAGAGTCATATTATCCTTCTCTAGTGCCAAGAGGGAAAGTGTTCTTCGTACTCTCCATTTCTGCCTACATGGATTGAAGATCGATTAACATGTGATTGGCAACAAAATCTCATGTCAGCCTCTGTAGACACCCGAAGGATCTGCATTTTGCACTATCCATGGATGCTCAAGCAGCTTGTGAAGAGGAAGACGTTGTGAAGAATCTTTGACTAGCATCTGCAGAAGTTATAAGCTAATGATTAAAAGAAGTAATTAAATATGTTACAAAGAAAGCAATACATGATCATCAACCACCTGGCTGATAAGGTCCTTCGCACTAGGAGAAATAACAGGTTTGGGGGGGAACTTAAGGTCAACTCTTACTATCCTGCATCACCAAGGTAAACAACCAAATAATAATTTGGTCTGCCATAATTAGATTTAGATTTCAGATCATAAGATGACATGAAAAAATATTTAATGTCCCCTGACACTCATCTAAACTCTTCATGATTCCTGAATAGAGAACTTCAACAAATTGACCGCATACACAACTCTAAGTTGAGATGTCAAATTCAAATTGATAATAGAATTTAATTGTTTGATACTTGTTAGTGACTGAATATACATCTCTGCAAATAATAACTTGATGAGCTCCAACACTCGAGCAATTAACATGATCCTAGACGTAAGTCACATATGACTTGTGAGATGTTCATGTACTTGCCTTCTGTATGTATCAGAGTGTTCCTTTGCTTCAAATGGCGGCATGCCGTAGAGGAACTCATAGCACAAGATGCCTAGGTTCCAAATATCTACATTAGCATCATGTTCTACACCTTCCACTGTAACCAAGAGAGGAAGTAGAATGATTTAAGATAGTTTCTGAAACAAATTAAAATGGATACTGGTAATGATGACCTAAGATGTACCCATTTCAGGTGGAAGGTAATCAAGTGTTCCACACATGGTTCGTCTGCGGTTGAAAGTGTGAACTGACCACCCAAAATCTGCGATTTTCAGCTCACCCTATCAAGACAATTGAAATTAATTAGCAACTAGAAACATTTCGTATGTAAGGTAACCAAAAAAGGAGGATTCTACCTGCAGTCCAATCAAAAGATTCTCGGGTTTGATGTCCCTATGAATCACATGCTTCCCATGGAGGTATATTAAAGCTCTTGCTAAAGATGATATATACTGAAAAATGATGAATTAAGACTCGAAGTAGCCCAAAGTGAATAACAAAGATGCGCAAAATAATATTGTTTGAAACATAAGCATGTTTGTGGAACTCACAGTAGCAGTGCGCCTTTCGCTGAAGTACTTGCACTTCTGCAATTCATTGTAAAGTTCACCTTTTGCTGCATATTCTAATATCAAATAAACACGAGTCTGCAATAAAATGGAAAATGTAGGTAAGTCAAGGTAATTTGCAGGAGAGATGGACCCTGATGTAGTCACAGCTAATTTGCAGGAGAGGGGGAACCTGATCATAGAAATAACCATATAATCGCAGTATGTTTGGATGTCGGAGGTGGCTTTGTATCTCAACTTCACGCTGCAGCTGATGCTCGACTTGAGATTGTTTGAGTTGGCTCTTGAAAAGCACTTTGAGTGCCACTATTTGATTACTCTGGTTTCAAAACCAGTAGCATAAAAGAACAAATCACATGACAACAAAGTAAAGACTTTTCTAAAATGAATTTGATCATTCAAAGGGTCTGCTATATAAAATACTACAGTAAAGCTGCAAGGCTTGAATATCATTTTCAGGTGGAGGTAAGACCAAATAAATATGTTTGACTATCTGCTTATTATTTTGGTATGCATGACCATTAGATAGATCAATGGGATGCTTCCATTACCGTCTTTTCCTTTGCCAGATAGACATGACCAAACTTCCCTCTTCCAAGAGGCCTTCCGATGTCGAAATCATTGAGCGTCCATCGCTTCTCCATAGCTGAAGATTTCGAAGGAGATTGAATGCAAATGTAAGAACAAAGCTAAAATATTTAGTTAACACAAATCATCTAAAATCCCCATCCACATAACCAAAAACACCACAATTTAGAAATTAACACAAAAATTCCAATCTATCTCCGACGAAAAAAAGAACTTTGAATCAGCATCATTTGCACTATATCCAGCTCAGACAAAATGAAATAACTCGTCGAGAATCCAACGCAGAACTCGCGCTGAAAATCCCTAGATACGCTTGATACAACCACTAATCAAAGTAAACAAGATGAAACGAAATCAAAGAGTGAGGGAAGAAATAAACAACAATCGCGTCTAAATCCCCAAAATTTCACCAAATTCTCCAAGTCAATTGCACGACGATAGCAAGACGCGAGAGGGAGAAAAACACAAATCGTCAAGCACAACCCCAGTGGATCTCAATCATCTCGTAGAATACCTTCACTTCCGGCTACGATTCCGCGGTGATCTCCATCGACGAGTGAGTGACCGAGACGGCACAACAAGATTCGAGGGATCTCAAATTTGAATTCCGTGGGGTAAAGAACGCGAAAGTGCGAAACATATTTGGGAAAAAAAAGTGCGAAACATATGAATGAAAGGTAGGCGTTGGATTGTGCTCCAACGGTCAGATTGCCGAGCACGAGCAAACCACGTCGATTTTTTAATGGTCAGTGTCTATAGATGAGCGGAGAGATGGTGAACCGGTGATGGATAGACCTGACCAAGAAACCGGGTGCTGGCTTGCACGCTTTTTTCCTTTTTTTTTCTTTTTTCTTTTAAAAAAAATCCGGGCTTAGACGGGAGATTTTTAGTGTTTACTCGAACCCGAGCTTTTTTCAGTCGGGCCTGCGTACTCGGCCCGGCCCGGCCCGAATATTAGTATACTTACATATAAATTTTAAATGATAGTATTTACTGAATAGTTGTTGAATTATTTTGGTACAACTAAAAATATTATATGATGATAATATTTTTGGACTTGTAATATTTTACGGTGATCGGTATTTGACACTTTGACACTTTATATATTTATTTTATTTTAAATTTATTGAAATGTTGATGTTATAGTGAAATATATAATGTGCATAGATAAATAAAATATTGAATACAGGGAAGGAAAAAATGGCTAAATAATACGAGCCGGCTGGGCTGAGCTTGGATTTTGATTAAACTTCATCGGTCGAGCTTAGACAGAGGAACACAATTTAAAATTCACGATCAGGCGGGCTCGAGCTTCATCTTACAAAACTTGCCCCGCATCGAGCCCGGTCCGACCCAGCCATAGCCAGGTCTAGTAACGGAGGAGGGAAGGGGAGGAGGAAGAGCACATGGATATGAAGAGAGAGAGAGAGGGAGAGGAATGGACTTGGTCTGCCCATGAGCTGCACGAACCCGGCCCGAAAAGAGTCGTACTTGATCAAGCTTGAAATTTTTTAGGCCGGGTCAGACACAAGATACCCATGCCCAAGGGACGGGCTGAGCTCGTCCCTTATGGCATGCAGACTATGCTGAATGGGGTGAATTATTTATCTTAGTTATTCTCCAAATCTCATTTTTTTTTTTATCCCGATTTTTTATTGAACGAGTGAATAAAATTATCTAAGAATCGTCCTAAATAAATTTATGAAATTGTTCTTATTATTTTCACAAATTTACAAGATATTCATTAAACCCTAGTGACATCTTTTCATCCCTATTGGTTGGGGTTACACTTCTACGATCAATTTCGGTGCCTCGAAACATCATTTATAACACAAAAATTAAAAAAATATAATTGTCTATTAAATAAAAGATTTTTTTATTCCTCTTCTTTTCCCTTACAATGTACATTTAAACAAGATTAATTTTTCTCTCCTCTTTCATTTCCTTTCACTTATTAAGCTATATTCAAACAAAATTAATTTTTACCTTCTCTTCCTCTTGAAGCATCACATATAACACAAGAAATGATATAATTGTCTATTAAATAAAAGATTTTATTATTCCTCTTTTTTTTTCTTAGATGTACATTCAAATAAGATTAATTTTTCTCTTCCAAGCATCCAGACAAAGTTAATTTTTACTCCCCCCTCCTTCTCCTTCCCTTCCCCTTACTAAACCCTATCCAAATAGAGTATAAGTATTGGTCTTGACACCCAAACTTATATAAGGAAAATTTACTCAGCTTAAAGTATTTTAATTAGACTAATATATTGACCAATTAAGTTAATAAGTTAGTTATCTAATTTAGCCGAACTAACACTCGGCACGGTGGTGGTGTTTCAAATGACGTGGATATACACCTAGGCATATAGCAAATATGTGAATTTTCTAGATATAATTCTAATGCAGAAGGTCAAAGCAGGTAGATATATGGTAGATCCTTTGATACCAACATGAAATTCTATAAACAATATATTATAAAGGGTTAATTATTCTATATATCTCAACTTTTACTCTATCTCCCTAGTATATTTCAACATTTCATTTGAATCAAATGGGGTCTCCAATTTTGATTTCATTTCTAATCTATCCTGCAGTTAAACTCATGTTAATTGTCCCGTTAGAATGCTGACATAGACATGCTGACTAGGATCAACAGTACGTGAATTCGACGGCAAGCCGCTCATCCACCTCGTCCGCGACCTCTGCTCCCGCTGCGGCCCCATCTTCACCCTCCGCAAGGGCGCGCACATGCTCATCGTGGTCACCAACCTGGAGCTTGCCCACGAGGCCCTCATTGAGAAGGGGCAGCTCTTCGCCTCGCGCCCCGTCGTGACCACCATCTGCGCCATCTTTATCTGTGACAAGTTCACCGTCAACTCCGCCGTCTACGGCACCCGGGGGTGCTCCCTCCGCTGCAACATGGTCTCCGGGATGCTCAGCACCTCTCACCTCCGGGATTTCCACCCGGCCCGCATGGCCGCCTAGGACTGCTTGATCGCACGGATCTGCACCGAGGCCCTCGCCAACGACGACGGCATATGGGTCCTCCCCAATATCCGCTAGCTTCGCCTTCTTCGACATCTTGCTCTCCATCACCTTCGGCGTCAACCTCGACGAGAACTCCATCATCCGCGTTAACGAGGTGATGAAGCGGATTCTGCTGACCATCTAACCCAGGATGGACGACTACATCCTCTTCCTCCACCCATTCTTTGCCAATAACCAGAAGAAGGTCCTCCAAGTCTGGAAGGAGCAGATCCCTCTCATCAACAAACGTCGCTCCATCCTCAAGAACCCCAACCTCGAGCCCAATACCGCGCCCTTCTCCTACATCGACTCCCTCCTCGACCTCAAAGTCGACGGCCGTGACTCTGTCCCCACCGATCCCGAGCTCGTCACCCTCTGCTCCGAGTTGATCAACGGCGGAACCGACACCACCTCCACCGCCATTGAGTGGGCCATGGCGCGCATCATCGACAACCCGAACATCTAGGACAAGCTCTACTAGGACATCGTCTCGGTGGTCGGCGACCGCCTGGTGGATGAACCCGACCTCGAGAAGATGCCCTACCTGCAAGCCTTCGTCAAGGAGCTACTGCGGAAGCATCCGCTGACGTACTTCTCACTGACCCACGCGGCGGTGGAGGCGATGAAGCTCGGGGGGTACGACGTCCCACCAGACACCAACTTGGAGCTATTCCTGCCAACGATCGCCAAGGACGAGAGGCTATGGTCGAAGCCGCTGGAGTTCAACTCGAAGCGGTTCATAAGCAGCGGGCGGAGCCCAAGTTAGACTTTCAGGACACGGTGGAGTGGACCGTCGTCATGAAATGGTACAGCAGAGAGGGTTAAGTTGAATGCTGACGTGGACTGCTGATCCCAATCAGCATGTCCACGTCAGCATTCTAACAGGACAATTAACGTGAGTTTAACTGCAGGATAGATTAGAAATGAAATCAAAATTGGAGACCCCATTTAATTCAAATGAAATGTTGGGATATATTAGGGAGAGAGAGTAAAAATTGGGATATATAGAGTAATTAACCCAACATAAAATGGCAATTTTGTAGTGCTTGTCCCAGTTTCTGGCCATGAGCCTCTCACTATAAATAAGACACAAGGCATTTGTACAAGTTTTGATGTTATAGAAGGGTTGTTTCTGCAAGAAGGAATGAAGTTAAATAATACCAAGCGAAACCAAATTCCTTGTGATCTTGATGCATGCCAAATACACAGTGCAAGGTTGTAGAAAATCAATAAAAAAGATCTTATTAAATTTTCATACAACTAAAGGGGGAAGAAAGAAATGTTTGTCTTTTATAATACACAAATTGTGCTGACTACAAGCAGAAAAAACATGTGCCTAAAAAAATTGAAATACAGTTTACAGACTCATATTCCTTCTTTAGTGTCGAGTGAAAATGTTCTTCGTTTTCTCTCCAGTATAACCCATAATTTCTGTCTAAGTGGGATGAAGATCGATTAATATGTGAATATTGGCAACAAAGATTGCATGTTAGCCTCTAAAGACACCGAAAGGATCCGCATTTTGCACTATCCATGGATGCTCAAGCAGCTTGTGTAGCGGGAGACATTGTGAAGAGTCTTTGACAAGCATCTGCGAAAGATATAAGCTAATGATTAAAATAAGTAATTAAATACGCTACCTGAAAGCAACACAAGATCATCAACCTGGCTGATAAGGTCCTTTGCACTAGGAGAAACAACAGGTATAGGGGGAAACTTAAGATCAACTCTTACTATCCTGCATCACAAAGGTAAACAACCAAATGATAATTTGGAATACTATAACTAGTTTTAGGGTTGAAATAATAGATATTTATGAGAGAACTTCAACACATCTCACGTACACAAGTCCGACTAAGTTGGGATGTCAAACTCAAATTGATAATAACATTTATGCATGTTACTGACTAACTTAGGGGAGGCAAAGATGGGCACGACACGATAATTGCGTGCTTGAGCCGGGGAGTTCAACCCGATAAGTTTATTGAGCCGGCCCGACCCGGCACGATAAAATTACGTGCTAAAGTGGGGCCAGCCCGCCGACCCGCTTATTATTTAAAAAAAAATGAATTGAATCTCTTTGAAAGTTGAAAAGGTAAAACCCTAGAGTCGGGCAGAGAAAGAAGTCCATTGCAGCTAGAGGTGGAAAAACGGCCCGGCCCGACCCACTAACTGTGTGGGCCGAAAATTTGTGGCCCAGCACGATCGCACAATTTTGCGAGCCGTCTGGCACGGCTCGTGAGCCCATAAATACTATTACGTTTTTTTTAAATATTATATCTTCTCAAATAACAGTACAGACTGCAAGAAATTAACTTCAAGTTCTACTAGTTCCATAAACATGCAAAGTCCAAACCAAACATCAACCACATTACTTAATAAAATAACAAAATAATTTAAAACTACAAAATATTAAGTTTAAGTTCTATTAGTCCGAAACCAACTTCAAGCACCTCCAACTTCACGAATCACTAGGGATGGCAATTCAAACCGGTTAACCGAACCGCAAAATCTGATTTCAGATAATGGATTTGCGGTTCGGTTTCGGTTTCGGATAGTGAAAACCAAAAACCGTATAAAACCGGTTCGGTTTCGATTTTCAGGCCGCGGTTAACTGATAACCGAAACCGGTTGTATATTTCGGTTTCGGTTACCGATTTTTTTCGGTTAACCGATAACCGAAATCGGTAGTGTATATATATATATATATCAAATATTAAATATAAACCGGTAACCCGAAACCCATTTACCCTTTTACCCACATGTATATAAACCTAAAATCTAACCCTAATTTCCCATCACTCCCTCATTCAGCCGACTCCCAAATCCCAATCTCCCATCACTCGACTCACTCCCCGTCTCTCCCCCCTCGGCGTCAGCAGCTCCGCAGACTTGGCGACGACGGCGAGTGTGAGTGGCGACTTGCGACACCGCACACACGGCTCCACCCTCGGCATTGGCGGTGTGGTTTCATGGTTTGGGGTACGTCTATCTTGTCGTGATTTCTTGTCATTCTTTTAATTTTGCGTTGCCTTCTTGCTTTCTTTTATTTGCAGATTGTCCTCCTCCTCTTAGGAAGACATCTCGGTGTGTGTCTTTTTAATTTTCTTTTGGAGGCTTTGCTTGTATTCAGTTTGTGTCATGGCTAGACTTGTTGTGGCTTCCAAAGACAATTTAATTTTTATGATTTCATAACAGATTTGTGATTTCCACACTGCCCCACCTTGCTCTGTTTCCGATTTCACACTTTCTACAAAACAAACAAGGCTCGGTGCATTGATCTGCTCTATGGTGCTGCTGAATCATTTTGGTCGGCTCTATGCTCTCAGATACAATAGTCCCGTTGTTCTATTGTTTTTTGGTTTATGGCTTGTAGTTTTGTGTTATCTGTTATCTTGTCTGTTTTCATAGTTGTTATGTTTCTACTTGAAACATACATAACTTACTGTTGTACCTCTGTCATTTCTTTTCTAATAAAATGATTTCAGGTGGATTTCCACCCTCACTTTTACCTCAAAAAAAGATATGTGATTTCCATACCTCAGAGAGAATCTTTGAGAGGATGCTGAGAAGAGATATAGTTTCGTGGAATGCCATGATGGCTGGACATGCACAATTTTATTTTGGTTGGGGAGCTTTGGAATTGTTTAATTTTGTTCACCAGACATACGAGTATATTTTAAAATTCCCAAGTATAAACAATATAAATCGAATGCTAAGCTATATTTGACATTTTGACTTGAGCTTGGTCATGGTGTGATGTAAATCAGTTACTTGGTCATGGTGTGATGTATCAGTTATTAGCATTAAGATGTTCAAAAGTTGAATTTGATTTGAGCTTTGCAATATAAATTGAACAGTGTATTTTTGTCAATATTGATGATATGTTGTTTAATGCCTTTTATTTATTATTTGGTTATTAAATCTTTGAACCGGTTATCCGTTTACTAATCAGTTAATCGGTTAGTAAACGAATAGCCGGTTCTATTCGAATCGAACTAACCGGTTTCGGTTATCCGCGATTTAAGTTTTTGAAACCAACCGGTTTTGGTTTCGGTTTCGGTTAGCGGGTGCTTAGTTCGATTTCGGTTTCGGTTAATCCCCAAAAATACGATTAACCGAACCGTTGTCATCCCTACGAATCACCAACGAGCGCAAATGTCTGATCCAAGACCTTGATACATAAATAAATTAGAACAAGTTGTATAAAGCAAAAATATATATATTGAATTCAAAAGGAAAATTAGCTTATACATAAGAAATTATGAAACGACGTTAGATCCTTGTGAGGACAAATGATTTGCATCGTTTGGATTTAAAATATCTTTCATGTAATCCTGAAGCTCTGCAATGGCCTCCGCAAGATCTGTAATAGAAGAAAAAAATCAAAAAATAAATTATTGATATATGAGTTATAATTAAACTATAAAGCATTGTAAAATTACCTTGCTCTCCATAAATCCAATCTCTTAGACACAACAATGCTTCGACATTTTCCTTCTTAATCGTACTATGAAAGCGGTCAATGATGCGGCCGCTACAACTGAATGCGGATTCTAAATCAACAGTGGTGATAAGAATGCATAGAAAATCCCGAGCTACAAAAGCCAAAATCGGGTAACGAGGGTGATGCTTCGCCCAATATCGCAGAACATCTAACTTCTCGGTCCTTTTGATCCTCTTCTCATCTAAGTAGGCATCTAACTCCCACTTTTGTGCTTCACCGTCCATCTCACCAGTTATGTCAAAATCCTACATAGAATATAACACAAGATTAGTTATACTAATCAATGACATATGGAAAATCAAACAAAAACTATATAAAAGATTTATCTTACCCTATAGATATCATCTTCAGTTTCAACTTGCAATTCCCCTCCACTTTCTTGAGACTCAAAATTCCCGCTCCTTTGAGAAGCCAAGGAAAATGACCCCAAAGTGGAAGATGACCGATGAACGTACTCATCAAAGAGACTTAATAACCTTCTACAAACAACCTCAATATAAGGTTTTGCCTCGCTTTCATAAATCTTTCTATATACCCACTCCACAAATTCAAACTTGAACCGTGGATCCAAAACAACCGTTATGGCTAATGTTTCACTAAAATTGGACCAATACTTCTCAAATTTCCTCATCATCCTAGTGGTCATTCTCCTTATAGACTCATCATCACTTGTACACTCCATTATCAAATTATGATAAATCCTAACCACCAAGGGGAAGAACAAGTTTGAAGTTGGATACTTCGTTCTTCATTCCAAAGAATAAATAAGTGAGATTATAATAAGTATCCAAAAATGTGCATAATCTCTCAACCTTGCCCCATTCCCACATAGAAGGACAATTCGTATAACTTGAATCACTCATTGCCAAGTGTTCAAACGCGGTCTTGTAATAAAGAGCGCTCTTCAACATAGGAAATGTAGAATTCCATCTTATTGGAACATCTTGTCTCAAGCCCCGCTTACCATCCAAATATAAACTAACACATTCAAGAAACTTCTCCTACCTTAATTGAGAGCCTCGAACATACTTCACATTATCCCGCACTTTTTCTACGACATTATTAACATCCTTTAATCCCTCTTGCACAATTAAGTTCAAGATGTGTGCACAACAACGCAAGTGAAAGAGATCTCTATTCAACACAAGTCCTTTTCTACTATTCAACTTCACCTTTAAGTATTGAACACACATATCATTTGCAGAAGCATTATCCAACGTCAACGAAAATAATTTCTCAACGATGCCCCAATCACTCAAAACATCATAAATTTTGTCAACCAATATCACGCTAGTGTGAGGAGAAGGCATATAACTCAAACATAAGTTGTACTTCCTCAAAATTCAATTCCTATTAACGAAATGGATAGTTAGGATAAAATAGCCATCACTATTTATTGCAGTCCGCAAATCCGATGTCAAACTGACCCTATCATACGATGTTGCTAACACGTCCTTAATTTTCTTATTTTCTAACTCATAAAGCTTCAATATATCAGCATTTGCAGCATTCCTAGAAACTTGTTGCACACTAGGACGTAGATATTCAAAACAAGCCATGATTCCCCGATACTCAACAAATTGAAATGGCAAATTATGCATAGCCATAGTAGAAGCAACCAATTCCCGAAATTTATCGGGATCAAATGAGCAATCAGATAGAGTCATATTACCCTGAGCATCTAACCGACATTGTGTCTCTTTTCTTACATTTCTCCATATGGCATAAGAGATGACTGGCTCCACCTCTAGCTTTGCAAGTGAACTTATCAAGACAAATATTGCACACATCTCTTTTCCATCTTCACCCATGGGAAGTCGAGTGAACTGCTGCCAGCACTTTGATATCCTTTGCCTCTTTGTTCTTTTGTTCTTCTTGTCAGCTACCCTCGACTTCGATGTTGGAAGTGGAGAAGCATCTGTGTCTGCAACAGTTGCATCTCCTTCAACTCCATGCACATCTTCTTGAATGTCATTGAATGAAAATATCAATCTCAAGTTTCTCAACGGTATCCTCTTCTCTCCTCGGCATCTATAAACAAACAACGAAACAACTGTCAGGACATTCAATTTCAACCAGCACCCACTAAGTATCGACTGATCATCACTATCAAAAATCACAAATAAGCTAATCATCCAGCCAACTGACCACAACAAGTCAACAACTAACTAATCAGTGATCGACGATCACAAACAACTGAGAGGAAACGGGGCTGCGGCATACAAGTCGTCGAGCTCGAGTCCTCACCTCAGCAAGGTGGCTCTCAGTAGGATGCTTATGGATGGAGGCAGAGGGGGTTGGTAGTCGAGCTCGAGCCGGAGACGCGAGGCACGGGCAAAGGAGAGCTCCCTGGGGCCTGAAGCACACGGATGGATGCAGAGGAGGAATTAGAGGGGGCTGATCCTGGTCGCTGAGCTCGAGTCGAAGGCACGAGGCAGAGGAGAGCTCCCTGGGGCCTGAAGCACACAGATGGATGTAGAGGAGGAATTAGAGGGGGTTGGTCCTAGTCGCTGAGCTCGAGTCGAAGGCACGAGGTAGAGGAGAGATCCCTGGGGCCTCGAGCTCACAGAGGAGAGTTCTGTGCTATCGTGTTGTGCCCATTTCTGCTGCCCCAAATTGCAGCCTCGGCACCGTCTCCATCCGCTGCAACCTCCTCTGCCTCAGTGCCTCCGTTCGTCCGCTGCAACCTCGATGCCTCCGTCCGTGAGCTTCGAGCTATCCTCTGCCCTGCCTCCGAGGCTCCGACTCAAGCTTGAGTCCTCGACGACAAGCTGGTCTACTCCAGCGCCCTCTGCCTCACCCTCAGCCTCCGCCGTGAGCTCCAGACCCACGAAGCTCTCCTCTGCGTCTCCGCCTCATGCCTCTGCCATCAACTCCGAGCTCTCCTGTGCCCTACCTCCGACTCAAGCTCGACGACTAGCCTGTCTAGCCCCCTCTGCCTCTGACTCTAGCTCGGCTCTGCCTCGTGCTTACGAAGAAGATGTGGATGGCGTTGAAGGAGATGCAACTGCCTGTAGACACGAATGTTTCTCCACTTCCAACATCGAAGTCGTGGGTAGTTGACAAGAAGAACAAAGGAACAAAAAGGCAAAGGAGATCAAAGTGCTGGCAGTAGTTCACTCAACTTCTCATGGTGAAGATGGAAAAGAGATGTGTCAATGCAATATTTGTCTTGATAAGTTCAGTTGCAAAGCTAGAGGTGGGACCGGTCATCTCCTGCGCCATATGGAGAAATCTAAAAAAAGAGACACAATGTCGATCATATGCTCTTCTTTACTAATGTTCAGGGTAATATGACTCTATTTGATTGCTCATTTGATCCCGATAAATTTCAGGAATTGATTGCTTATACTATGGCTATGCATAATTTGCCATTTCAATTTGTTGAGTAACGGGGAATCATGCTTGTTTTAAATATCTATGTCAAGATTAAAGAAGATTAAGAACATGCTAGCAATGTCGTATGGTAGGGTCAGATTGACGTCGGATTTGTGGACTGCAATAAATAGCGATGGCTATCTTGCCCTAACTGTCCATTTCGTTAATAGGGATTCGATTTTGAGGAAGTACATCTTATGTTTGAGTTATATGCCTTCTCCTCACACTTGCGTGGCATTAGCTGACAAAATCTATGATGTTTTGAATGATTGGGGCATCATTGAGAAGTTATCTTCGTTGACATTGGATAATGCTTCTGCAAATGATGTGTGTTCAATACTTAAAGGTGAAGTTGAATAGTAGAAAATGACTTGTGTTGAATGGAGATCTCTTTCACTTGCGTAGTTGTGCACACATCTTGAACTTAATTGTGCAAGAGGGATTGAATGATGTTGATAATGTCGTAGAAAAAGTGAAGGATAGTGTGAAATATGTTCGGGGCTCTCAATCAAGGAAGGAGAAGCTTGATGTTCCAACGAGATGGAGTTCTACATTTCTTATGTTGAAGAGCGCTCTTTATTACAAGATTGTGTTTGAACACTTGGCAATGAGTGATTCGAGTAATACGAATTGTCCTTCTATGTGGGAATGGAGCAAAGTTGAGAGATTATGCACATTTTTGGATACTTATTATAATCTCACTTATTTATTCTCTAGAACGAAGAACGAAGTATCCAACTTTGAACTTGTTCTTCCCCGTGGTGGTTAGGATTTATCATAATTTGATAATATAGTATACAAGTAATGATGAGTCTATGAGGAGAATGGCCACTAGGATGATGGGGAAATTTGAGAAGTATTGGTCCAATTTTAATGAAACATTGATCACAGTGGTTGCTTTGGGTCCACGGTTCAAGTTTGAATTTGTGAAGTGGGGATATAGAAAGATTTTTGAAAGCGAGGCAAAACCTTATATTGAGGTGGTTCGTAGAAGGTTATTAAGTCTATTTGATGAGTACGTTCAGTGGTCATCTTCCACTTTGGGGTCATCTTCCTTGGCTTTTCAAAGGAGCAGGATTTTTGAGTCTCTAGAAAGTGAAGGGGAATTGCAAGCTGAAGCTGAAGACGAGACATTCTATTGGGTATGGTAAATCTTTTATATAGTTTTTGTTTGATTTTTCATATATCATTGATTAGTATGGTAAATCTTGTGTTACATTCTATGTAAGATTTTGACATAACTGATGAGATGGACGGTGAAGCACAAAAGTGGGAGTTAGATGCCTACTTAGATGAGAAGAGGATCAAAAGGACCGAGAAGTTAGATGTTTTGCGATATTGGGCGAAGCATCACCTTCGTTACCCCGATCTTGGCTTTCGTAGCTCGGGATTTTTTATGCCTTCCTATCACCATTGTTGTTGCATTTAGTTGTAGCGGCCGCATCATTGACCGCTTTCGTAGCACAACTAAGAATGAAAATGCCGAAGCATTGTTGTGTATAAGAGATTGGATTTATAGAGAGCAAGGTAGTTTTACAATATTTTTTGGTTTAATTATAACTCATATATTAATAATTTATTTTTTGATTTTTTTCTTCTATTGCAGATCTTGCGGAGGCCATTGCAGAGTTTCAGGAATACACGAAAGATATTTTAAATCCAAACGGTGCAAATCATTTGTCCACGCAATGATCTAACATTGTTTCATATATATATATATATATATATATATATATATATATATATATATATTTGCTTTGTACAACTTGTTCTAATTTATTTATGTATCGGGTCTTGGAATGGACAGTGGCTCTCGTTGGTGATTCGTGAAGTTGGAGGTGCTTGAAGTTAGTTTCGAACTAGTAGAACTTGAACTTAATATTTTATGATTTTAAATTATTTTGTTATTTTATTAAGTAATGTGGTTGGTGTTTGGTTTGGACTTTGCATGTTTATGGAACTAGTAGAACTTGCACTTAATTTCTTGCAGCTGAGATTGGTGTGTACTTCAAGCATGCGTGTTGGGCCGCAGTTTTCGGCCCACGCAATTAGCGGGCCGACTTGTTCTGCCACCTCTAGACTGACTATAGAGGTATAATCAGGTTATGCTATGTAAATAATTACTTGTCGAGTTCCAAAACTCAAGAAATTAACATGATCCTATGAACAGAATGCCTATAAGTAAGCACTTGTAAGTTTATAGATTTTATGCACCTACCTTCTGTATGTGTCAGAGTGTTACATTGCTTCGAACGGTGGACTTCCATAAAGGAACTCATAACACAAGATGCCTAGGCTCCAAATGTCCACATGAGCATCATGTTCTACCCTTTCCACTGTATCCACGAGATGCAATAGAATATTTTAGGATAGTTCCTGGAAAAATTCAAACAGATAATGCCAAATACCAATGATGACTTTAGATGTACCCATTTCAGGTGGAAGGTAATCAAGTGTTCCACGGTACGTCTGCGGTTGAAAGTGTGAACTGACCACCCTAAGTCTGCGATTTTCAGCTCACCCTATCATGACAATTGAAATTAATTAGCAACTAGAAACATTTTGTATGCAAGGTAACCAAAAAAAGGAGGATTCTACCTGCAGTCCAATCAAAAGATTTTTAGGTTTGATGTCCCTATGGATCACATGCTTCCCATGGAGGTATATTAAAGCTCTTACCAAAGATGATAGGTACTGAAAAATGATGAAAGACTCAAAGTAGCCCAAAGTGAATAACACAAATGCGAAAAATGAATATTGGTTGAACTTAAGCATATTTGTGGAACTCACAGTAGCAGTGCGCCTTTCGCTGAAGTACTTGCACTTCTGCAATTCATTGTAAAGTTCACCTTTTGCTGCATATTCTAATATCAAATAGACACGAGTCTGCAATAAAATGGAAAATGTAGGTAAGTCAAGGTAATTTGCAGGAGAAGTGGAACCTGAATACCTGATCTAGTCACAGCTAATTTGCAGGAGAGGGGGAACCTGATCATAGAAATAACCATATAATCGCAGTATGTTTGGATGTCGGAGATGGCTTTGTATCTCGATTTCACGCCGCAGCTGATGCTCCACTTGAGATTGTTTGAGCTGGCTCTTGAAAAGCACTTTCAGTGCCACTATTTGATTACTCTGGTTTCAGAATCAGTAGCTAAAGAATAAATCACATGACAACAAAATGATGACTTTTCTCAAATGAATTTGATCATTCAAAGGGTATGCAATATAAAAAATACTAAATTATTAATCACATGAACAAGGCTTGAATATTATTTTAGATTATGTGCTTATCGTTTTGGTATCGGATGACCATAAGATAGATCAGTAAGATGCTTCTATTACCGTCTTTTCCTTTGCCAGATAGACATGACCAAAGTTTGCTCTTCCAAGAGGCCTTCCAATGTCGAAATCATTGAGCGTCCATCGCTTCTCCATAGCTGAACACTTCGAAATAGATGAGTGCAAATGTAAGAGCAAAGCTCAAATATTTAGCTAACAGAAATCATCTAAAGAAACCCATTCACATAACCAAACCCATGAAACACCATAATTTAGAAATTAACTAAAAAAAAATCAATCTATCTCCAGCAAAAGAAAGAATTTTGAATCAGCACCATTTGCACCATATTCATCTGGGACAAAATGAAATAATTCATCTACAAGATGAAAGAATTCGTCAAGAATCCAATGCCAATACTCGCGCCGAAAATCCCTAAATCCCCTTGATACACAACCAATAATCAAAGGAACCAAGATTAAACGAAATCACAGGATGAGGCAAGAAAGAACAAGTCAATTGCGTCTAAAGCCCCAAATGTCCACCAATTCATCATGCCAAATGCCACAAAAAGAAGGATAGCAAGACGCGAGAAGGAAAAAAACACAAATCGTCAAGCGAAATCCCAGTGGATATCAATCATCTCGTAGAATACCTTCGCTTGCGGCTGCGATTCTGCGGCGATTACCATCGTGAGTGAGCGGCTGAGAATATCACAACAAGATTCGGGGGGTTTCAAAATTAAATCTATGGAGGAAGTGGAGCAGGGGAAGAACAAGGTATTGGATTGCGCTGCAACGGTCAGATTGCCGGGCACGAGCAAAGCAAGTGGACTTTAAATGGTCAGTGATTAAGAATGAAATGCATTCTGGGAAGCAGACGCCGTTGTTGAAATTTGAAAATGTTTATTTATCTTTTAGTCCTTATTGTATATTTCTAATCAAATGACTGTATTTGTAAAAAGAAGGAAAAAATACATCCAAAAACACGGCAAGGTGTTTTTTCTAAAGGTAATTACTTGAATATATTCTAAACTATTATGCACTTCGTCGGGTGGTGTCTTACTGGGACTTCAGCGTCGTCAGGTGGCTCCATCGGCCTCGATTGCAACTCCGAATATGTCGGATGTAGTGGTCGAGACGACCTTCTCTGATCAGGCGTTCAATCTGATCATGGAGGACCACGCATTCTTCGATCGTAAGTCCGTAAGTTCAGATGAAATTCACACCTATTATTTTTGTCGCCTTTGAATGAAGGCTTTATCCATTCAGGACTATTAGGAGGTCTAAGCAGCTACATGTGGTAGACCTCTTGTAGAATATTTTCTTTTTTGGTGTTGAGAGGCAGTGGCGTACACACATTGACAAATGGGGGATATTTTATCCCTCATTTTTTTTTCAAAAAAAAGTCATTAGTAAATTTTATAGAGATTTTTTTAGCAATAAGATTTGTGAAAAATAAAGCGCTCAATAACATGAGCGATGTATGATTGTTTAGTAATTTTTATAGAGGCTGAAAAGTAGTCAAAGTTTACTAATTATGTTATCATTAGTCGTTTCCAAAATATGAGAAGTCGTAGAAGATAATTGTGATATATAGTAGATCGCTTCTCATTCATTAAATTATGTAATTCAGTTTTTGATCAATTATTTCTTTCAATTTTTTTTATAGAATTATATATTTTGTGTATTTTTACATAATTATACTGTATCGTACCGCGAGGACAAGCCCCGCACCCCCAAATTATAATTGAACACTCTAATTTCACTTTTAAATTTCTTTATGTCCCTCATTTTCAAAATTCTGCATACACCCCTGTTGAGAGGTGTGTACCTTCCATACTGGACGTGTGTTGGGTCATGGAGGACCGGGTAAACAATAAAATTTATTATACGCAGCGGAAAAAGAAACCGATCCTCTACCCAATCGGATCCATGCATCTCGGCTAAATCGATACTATGTCAAGAGTTATACCTTTGAAGACTGAATTCTGCATTCTGCCTCGCAAATCCAAGATCACGATCTTGCTCCGGATCCGAGGTGTTGCCAAGCGCTGAACACCCTCTACGGTGAGCACACACACGAATGCGACAAACTGGGCGACTTTCGAGTGCTAACTCGGCTCTACCGGAACACCTTCTGATCTGGTCAAGCGCGGAACACCTTTCGCACTCTTCTCTCTCTCTATTTGGTGGAGGTCGACTGTCACAAAAGGGAGCTCGGCTTCCTTCAAAAGGAGGTCAGCTTCCTACGAAGAGATTGGCAGCCTTTCAGGAGATGATCACATACCCTATCTAAGCCATAGACGCGTCAATCATATTGATCGAGTCTTCCCATCCGTTGATTAATTAACTCAAAGCCATATCTGAAATCTTAAAACGATTTTAATGTCCGAATAAAATATATCCTTAATAACAATTATCAATGATGAATTTCCTAAATTCAAGATGTCGAAAATAATATATCCTTTAATAACGATTATCAAAGATACATTACCTGAATTGTAATCAACATAATTTCAATCTTAAATCACACTTAAAATTCGGAATTATTAATTCCAATTTTGAAAACTCATTTTCAAATTCAAAATTAATCTTCAAAATTACCAAGAGAGAATTAGCAGATCGATTAATGGTTATGCGGATCCAATCCGATAAACCATAACCCTAAGCCCAATTCAATTCGCCCTATGTGTGCGACCTTGTAGGTTTACTTAACGTTGACAGTGGGTCCAAAACTCATTCACAACCCACAAGTCATAAGCGTCATCTAGTAAGACATTATGACTATCCAAGTCAAGTGAAGGTCGGTGATCCGAGCAACCTAACTCACGGTATGATACTTTGTCTTCTTATCACGCGATATCTGGATCGAGCATAAGATATGGATTGCATCATCCTTATATTGCTCAATCTAGTTTTTTGATTCCTGAGTAGATTGACTTAACAAATGATATTGATACTCTAATTAATTCATTTGAGCACGGCCATGCATTTCTTCAATCACACTCATCAAGGGGCCACACACACACACACACATATATATATCTTATACAAGAGAGACAAGTTCCTTCACGACACACATATTCTACTGCATGATTTATTCCATGTCCAACTGTAGTCCATATTATCACTTGGTTAAATGTGATGTTAGACTAGGTCAAAACACATAATTCCTCATGTAGGAATCCATGGTGACATCAAATCGGAGGACTGACGTATTACTACCGTTATGAGATACTAATGATATAATCCATGTAGTAATCTCACAGCAGGTCTGTCTGGCACCATGTTCTCCAATATGTGTATATGACCTGACTTTGATATTACATATCCATGACAAGTAAAACATGATCATCGTCAGTTAGACTGTATACTAATCTTCATTCATTATCGTTCCAAGATAATGACCGATTAGGGACTATTTAGAAAAGGATTCCAACTGTCTTATGGTTTTACTATCAAGTCTCCTACTTGATGACCATTAGGCGGAGTCAACTATTCTGAAAATCTTTTATCAAGTCAAACATGCACGCTCATAATGAATAAACAAGATAAAGTAAATGTTCAATTTAAACAAAAGAAAACTACAATGATAATATTTCTCCATTAGCCTAGGGCACACTACTAACAGCGTGTGGGCGAGGTGATGACCTCGGCCCTCTGCCATTATCTTGCTCGTGGTGGTTGTTGTTGGCTTAAAGTTCTCAACCTTGATCTTAATCTCGATTTTGATGATGACAAACATCCTTAAGAAAATATCTATAATTAAGGATAGAGGATATCAAACATGAGATTTCTCCCCCTATCAACATGCATATCTACATAATGGAACTCCCCCTATCTATATGCATGGTTAACCTATATTTTCTTCTCATTTACCTATATTTTTCTCCCCCTTTTGATATCAATAAAAAATGGCTAGAAAAGTCAACTATGGTCAAAGTTGGGACTTGAAAACGAAGTCAACCAACTCAAGGGACGCAAACAACATATCAAATGAGAGACCAAGTAATACATGATATCATTAAAAATAATCGAAATCCAAAACTAGGAATCATGTATGTACTCAAGTGTGAATATTTCCGTGAATATCATATCTTTTTCATGACATTTTTAGATTTCATTCAAACTTTTAAAATACCAAGATATGGTCATTTAAAGCATGTATATCAAGTTTGAGGTGCAACTAATGTCATTTGTTCAAAATTTCAACTTAGCACGGTTTCATTCGAAATAAGCATGAAAACATGAAAATGACCAAGTATCAAATTTTGCTATCTACTCATGTTTTCTCTAACTTAGGCATCTAGACATCAAACATGAGAGAATCTAAGTATATGAGTCAAGTTTGGGCTTAAAATAAAATTTCTAAGTCACTTTGTTGACTTAGGTCAAAGTATACTTCAAGATTATAAAAATCAAACTTTTAAATCCATATAAAATCATATTATTGACGAAATTTTTTGAAACTTTAACTGGACAAACTAGATATTTAAGGGAATCTACAGGTTCAGGAATCAGTCAAAAATCATTTTTTTATAAATTCATAAAATTCCTGAAAGTCTAGGGGTATTCTCGTAAATTTTAGGTATTTTTTCAAAAGTTATCAATTTTGCTTCAAACTTTCTAGACATCGTTAAATGATCATTTAAGATATGTGTGTCAAGTTTGAGCTCAAAATGAATTCTCTAGATTCATTTTTCATCCTATTTTGATTTCAACAAAAAACTCATTTTTAAGATATCGCTCAAGATATCAAAATCATTTTTAGAAATGATTTCACTCAAAGAATAGTGAGAACGATATTAGAAATGAAATCAAAATTGTATGCACAAAGTTTCATTTAAAGTTTTCAACGAAAAATCAAAGTATCGAAAAGATTAATATTTCAAAAGGGTGATACTTTTGCATTTTTGAAATCCAACTTCAAAATTTCACTATAAATCCGATTCTTGATGAAATTTTTTGAAATTTTTACTGAAGAAACTAGATTTTTTAGTAAAGGTGCAGTTTTAAGAATTAGTTATAAATTATTTTTCTACATTTCTCTAGAAATAACTGAAAATGCTGAAATTTCAATGGTATTTTCATAATTTTCAGTCATTTTTCAAAACATGCTTAGTTTTTATTCAAACTTTTATGACACCATAAAATGATCATGTAAAGAGTGTATGTCAAGTTTGAAATGAAAATTATACCCTTAAGTCAAGATATCAACCTAGCATGGTCTTATTCAAAACTAAGCTAGCTATTTGTCGTGAAATTTGCTAAGTGTCAATCTTATTATTTACTTATGGTTTTTCAAACTTAAATCTATGGATACCTAACATGAGTAAATCTAAACATGTTCCTCAAATATGGATTGAAAATGAGACCTCTAAGTCAATTTGTTGACTTGAGTCAACTTGATTCAAAAGAGGTTATCATGAAATGGCCTCTATATCATTTTATCCATATTTATATGAATTTTTCATTCTAAATGCATGGAAATATGTCATACTTATTCCTAAATATGTTTATGAAGTTTGGACTTAAAATGAAGTGTCCAAGTCGATTTGTTGACTTGGGTCAAATTTTTTCAAGTTTAAGTCCCCTAAAGTGAACTAGTTATCACATTGTTCATCTAGACATGAATTTTTAAGATTAAATACCTAGACTCATGTGATATGTGTATCTAAACATGTTTGCCAACCATTAACTCAAAATGAGGTCTCTAATAAAGAATTTGAACCTAGTTCAAGTTTCATTCAATCAAGATATCATGAAATTACATAAGTTATCAAATTTTACCTACTCATGGTTGAAAACCATTCCTATTGGTCTCCAACCATTCCTATTGGTTGAAAACCGAAAGATCATAATTAGCCTACGATTTAGAACCGCAAGGTCGCTTAGGCTCATTACAGGCCACATAGGTCTCCGAAGAGATCAAAAATCAAAAATCAAAAATGTTTTTAAAACTTTATCAAGAGCGGAAAATCTACTGATATTAAGCATATATCAAACTCCAACTATAATTTAAGCAAGAGGGTATAAGAGATGATACCAAAGTCTTTGATGCCAATTTTCATACCTATGACATCATGATGGCTTGAAGTTGCAACCTCTTGGAGATTTCTCACTTGGATCCAAGGTCAACTTCAATAGTCCATTTTTCTTTACCCTTGTGTGGTAGCTCCCCCTACAAAAGAAGATGAGACTTTTGGTACTCAAATTACTTTGGATCCTTGGGGGTTAAAGGGCTTAGGAACCCAAAGTGTCTTTGCTACACTTGAATTCATCTTAAAAGCGCAATCATAAATGGCATGCCCGTAAACACCACAACAAAAGTAATGTCCATTAAATTTCCTTTTGTTTTTGCTATGGACATGAGATTTATTATTAGAATACTTGTCATTTGAACTATGATGAACATGAGCATTCTTAAAGGAAACAATTTTCTTTTGAACATGAGGTTTAAATGTTGAATACTTAGCATGATAAGTATGAGAAGCATGAGTATTCAATGTATCATTTCTCTTTCTAGAAGTCTTAAAGGATGAAATTTTAGTAAATTCATTAACCTTTTTAGTCAATACTAAAACCCTTTTCAAGTCATCCGATTTATATAAAGCAAGCATTTGATATTTCAACGTATAATTTTCCTTTTTGATTCTTGAGTTTTCATTTTTCAAAATCTCATTCTCAATTTTGAAATCATTTTTCAAATTTTGATTTTCAAGCTTTAAATCTTTAAGCTCAAGTTTTAATGTATCATGGCAAGAGTCAAATGAGCTAGATTTAATTTCTCATTTTCTAATTTTAGAGCATGCATGTGTGAACTAAGTCTAGAATTCTCCTTTCTAATCCTTTTGTTTTCTTTATCATTTTTTAAAAGCAAGGCATACATATTTTTATACTCATCCATCAATTCATCAAAATCATGAGAGCTAGATGAGTTAATACTATCATTATTATTAACATGACTAGAAGGAGAGGAGTGTACCTCATTGTTATCATTCATGAGGCATTCTTTTGAGATGGCTTCATAGTTATGGCAAGAGGATGCTTCACTTGAGTGGAATGTGGATGTGGAAGCATTTGACCTCTTCTTTGCCTTGTTCTTCATAGTAGGGCAATTCTTCTTCGCATGCCCTTTTTCTTTGCACACATGGCAAATCACCTTCCTTTTTCGATTTTTTGTGCTCCTATGTCTAGAGGCACTATGGGCTTCAAAAACCACATTAGTATTGGATGGATGACAATTATCATCACTCCTCTCATCAAATGTATTGAGCTCTTCGATTTTTGCATAATCATAAAGCATGTTTAAGGTAGCCCAAATATCGAATGCGGAAGTACAATACATGATCTTCTCAAAGACATTATTTTCCAAAGAACAAAATATGCAATTTGTAGCTTTAGCATTTAATTCAAACATATCAATTTGTTCTTGGGTCCATGCATTCATGTCTTCCTTAGGTTCAATATATTTAATTTTTATCATGTTAAAAACACCTAAACCTTGAGTCTTTAAGAATGTGTACATCCTAGACTTCAAAAGATCAAAGTTCAATTCATCGAACCTAGAAGGTGAAGATGCTACCAACTCTAGTGTCATTCACGGATCGAGACAAGGTGTAGAAGAGATGGTGAAATCTCAATCTACGACCCGCTCTGATACCAATTGTTGGGTGAAATGGCCACACTAGAGGGGGGGTGAATAGTGTGTTAACTAATCAATTAGCCTAGATTCTGATTTTAAACTTTTTCTTAAACTACTTAGGCAATTTATAATTCGACGACTAAATGAGGAAGCGAGTAATGAAGATAAACAATGAATACACAAAGAGAACAATGCTAACACAATTATTTATAGTGGTTCGGCCCCAATGCCTACTCCACTACCTAAGCACCCCGCTTAGGATTTTCAAACTAAGTTTACTAGATTATTTTGATTCCTTTACAATGAGGACGTTTTCACCGGAGAGTCTCCGCTCTCACACCGAAGGCACTTCCACACCCGGAAGTCTCCGCCTTCCTACCGAGAGCTCTCTCCCACCTCAATCCTAAGGACAACAAGAACTAATCCTAGCAAACTACGTTTACACCAGTGGATTTAAGTCTTAACACCAAGGCAACCACCAACTCAATCAAACCTAGCAACCTAGGTTTACACAAGTTCAATTACAATGAAATAAATAATAAAATATAATAACAATTGGAGCAATAAATCAAACAATAGGTACTTAGCTCTAAAAGAAACTCTCTAGTCCTCTTGATGCCTTGAGATGATGAATTGGTGAAGCTTGAAGGCTAAATCAAGGTGTGGAGATCAAAACTAGGGTTCTTGAAAGGATGACTCAATGTAAGCTTGTAGAGATGCTTAGGATCACACTTTTTGTCTTGAAAGCATCAAAGGTAGGCTAGAAGAAAGATTGAGATGGGTATTTATAACCCCAAATAAGAAACGGCTCGTCAACGGGCGTATTTTTGCCCGTTGGCGACGCCCGGTCGATTGTCCGGTCGATCGACGGATCGACCGCCCAATCGACCGCGGCAGAATGCCGCTTCTGGGCGAACTTCGGTCGACCGAACAGTCGACCAAATTGGCTACTACCAATTTTCCGCCTCATTCGGTCGACCGGTCAGTCGACCGAATTGGCTACTGCCGATTTTTAACACCATTCGATCGTCCAATCGGTCGAGCGAACCTGGGCAGGGCAGTTTTCTTTGCTTTCTTTTTCTGCTCATTTGGCTTACGTCTTCGATAAGTCCACTTATATAATATTTATTAACTTTAAGTTAATAAATTTAAAACATAAATATTATATAAGAATTATCTCCCATTTGGATTCAATAAAAATATCTAAAAATTTTGAGAATGTCGCGGTCGATTGGGTGGTCGATCCGTCGGTCAACCCAACAATCTATCGGGCGTTGCCAATGGGCAAAAATGTGCTCGTTGACGAGCCATTTCTTATGGGGGGTTATAAGTACTCATCTCAATCTTTCTTCTAGCCTACCTTTGATGCTTCCAAGCTAAAAAGTGTTATCCTAAGCAACTCTACAAGCTTTCATTGAGTCATCCTTTCAAGAACCCTAGTTTTGATCTCCACATCTTGATTTAGCCTTCAAGCTTCACCAATTCATCATCTCAAGGCATCAAGATCAGGAATAGAGAGTTTCTTTTAGAGCTAAGTACCTATTATTTGATTTATTGCTCCAATTGTTATTGTATTTTGTTATTTATTTCATTGTAATTGAACTTGTGTAAACCTAGGTTATTGGGTTTGATTGAGTTGATGGTTGCCTTGGTGTTAAAGCTTAAATCCATCGGTGTAAACATAATTTGCTAGGATTAGTTCTTGTTGTCCTTAGAATTGAGGTGGGAGAGTGCTCTCGGTAAGAAGGCAGAGACTTCCGGGTGTGAAAGTGCCTTCAGTGTGAGAGCAGAGACTCTCCGGTGAAAGCATCCTCATTGTAAAGGAATCAAGATAATCTAGTAAACTTAGTTTAGAAATCCTAAGCGAGGTTCTTAGGTTGTGGAGTAGGCATTGGAGCCGAACCACTATAAATAATTGTGTTAACATTGTTCTCTTTGTGTATTCATTGTTTATCTTCATTACTCGCTTCCGCATTTAGTCGTCGAATTATAAAATGCCTAAGTAGTTTAAGAAAAAGTTTAAAATTAGAATTTAGGCTAATTGATTAGTTAACACACTATTCACCCCCCTCTAGTGTGACCATTTCACCCAACAGTTGTGGTCTTCGCTTTTTATGTTAGCCCTTCTAGATTTTTTATCGTCGGCAGCGACTTTGATGTTATGCCAGTAAGCTTTTTTGGCATCACAAAGTTCTTCCATCTTTATGAAGCTGGCAGTCATCTCCTGGAACTCGACGATGTTCTTGGGCTTTATCAGGGCGATATTGTTGGCAAAGTGTCCGGGCTTCAGCACGAACTTGATGGAGGAGAATCGGACTCATGGGTCAAGATTGGGAATTTCGGCCGCCATATCTTGAAACCTGCATATGTACCTCCTCAAGGGCTCATGTTGCCCTTGCCTAACATAGTGTAGGGTGTCCTCCGTCTTCGTAATAGACCCACGATGTGGTGAATCAGTTGAGGAAGATGCGAGAGAGATCATCGAAGGAATGAATAGACTTTGGTGTGAGGGAGACAAACTACAGTAAAGTAGTTTTTCCCAAAAATGTTGGAAAAGCCCTAGACAAAGCGGGATCGGCTGCTCCATTATAGAGCATCATTGTCCTGAACGTTGTCAGGTGTATTGTAGGATCTCTCGTACCGTCGTAGGGCGTCAGAGTGGTAGGCAACTTGCTCTTTGATGAGAGACTTGTTGTCATAATGTGCTCGGTGAAGGATCCCGCATCAATAGGGAGAGCAGTCGCAACCTCCCCGACTTTAGAGTCCTTCTCCTTTTCTTGACGGAGGGTGCTAGAGATCTCGTCTTGAGGGACGAATACCGATCTACTCCTTTTCGAGCGATCGCTTTCTTCCTGTTCTAAGCGGCAGCGTTCATGGTCAGCCAAGAGTTGTCACGGGACCGTGTCAGCATCTCAACCAAAGCAGCCAACCGTTGGTTCTTCGCTTAATTCCAAGTCGGTTATCCGACGTTGGGATTCTTCTGGGGGAGGCTAGACTGGTGCTGGAGCGTCGCTCCTCGGTATTTCAGAATTACTAGCTAGGTTGCAAATGATCGTCGTTGGTGGGTCATTGTTGTTGGCATACGGCGGCAGTCACTTGGCTCTGGGTTCCATCCATTGTGGAGGAGGTAAGCTTTACTCTTCCCTACGGTGGGCGCCAAATGTTCTTGCCTGAGAATCGGAGTAGTCTGGTCCGTCTTGGTGTCTCTCCTGGCCAGGTGCAACTCCACGCGCGAGGGGGAGGGGACCTGCAAAAGACACTTCGACGATCAAGTTAGTAGGACTCTAAGGTGGAGGTAACAAATATGAAACTTAAGGTACTTGAGGCATGCCATGTCTATATTTATTGCATGCGGAGGTGATGATGTCACCCCATAATGTCACAGGGATATTACTCGGAATGGGTCGAGGCTGATCTCGAAGATGATAGACTTGTAATGGTGTATCCCTTGTGATAAGGAAGGATATGAATGTCCTTGTATGGCCAGGCGGAACCCTCGAGCGGAGCCATCTGGTCTGGTTTGAATCAAGTTTAGGAATATGGCCGAGTGAAGCCCTCAGGCGGAACCGTCTAGTTTGGCTCGAGTTGAGTTGTGGGGCACTATTAGATCTAATCCGATCGGGTTCAATAGTTCTAGTCCAGTTCATCATCGAAAAATATAAGATAATTAAAAAGAATTAAACAGAAAAAATCTATGCTTAGTTCTCATATACATGAATTGAAAATAGAAAATTAAAAATTAAAACCTAGTTCTATTAATCCTTGTCATGATATTTTAAGTCTTGAAATTAAAGATTCAAAGCTTGAAATTAAGGACTTGAAATGTAGAAATGAAGAATTAGATATTAAGAATGATGAGTTATTAATTAAGAATTCAATAATTAAAAATGAAAATGAGAATATGAAAAATAGTATGAAACTAAAAAGTAAGGATTTTACAAATGGTCTCAAAATTGAGACTGAGATTTGAAAAATAAAAACTCAAAAATCAAGCATTTCATTGTATGTTAGATCTCAAATACAAGCTATGCATAAATTCATGAATGATTTAAAAAATGAGATCTTGTTCTTGAGTATGAGAGTTAATTAATTTACTAATTTTTCCTCTTCTAATAATTTTAGAAATAGACATGTTTTATCTAAGAATGCTTATGCTCATTCTACTTCACATGTTAGGCACTTTAGATTTAAACCTCATGTCCAAAATAAGGAATTTCATGATTATTGCTTTTGTTATGGTGTATATATGGTTATTTTATATATGATTGTGCATTTAAAATGAATCCTAGTGTAGTTAGGACATTTTGGGTTCCTAAGTGTATTAACCCCTAAGGACCCAAAACTATTTGGGTACCAAAAGTCTTATCTTCTTTTATAGGGGAAGCTATCACATAAGGGTGAAAGATTGATGAAGTTTTAAAGTTGACCAAAGTCTTCATTGATGAATTCTTACATGGTTACAACTTCAAGTTATCATTACGATGCTTTAAGTATGAAGAATGACATCTAAATACTTAGTATCACCTCCTTTACTTTACTTGTCACAGTTGGAGTTATGATACTTGATTAAGTTGAATTATTTTTTGTCTGCTTATGATATAATTTTATGAAATAATTTTGATTTTTGATTTTCGATCTCTTCGGATAACTTAGTAGCATATAAAGGGCTAATGCGACCTTGTGGTCCTAAACCATAAACTAATTGTGGTCTTTCAATTTTTAACCAATGGAAATAGTTGGAGATCTATTCTTTCAAATATTTAATATTTTAATATCTCTTTGGTTTATTTCGTTGTCACTTTGACTTATTTCTAAATGAATATGTTTTATCTAGCAAAGTTGAATTTTGAAAATGATATTTGATTCATTCTTTGTTATTCGATTTGGTTAACTTCCTAGTCGTCTTAATTTCATTATGATACTAATGAAACTTACTTGCAAATTAAAATTATATCTATGGAAGGCTAAAGCTAATTAGAATGAAAACGATAAATTTGACAAAATTTCAAAAAATGAGGTATGATTTTGATTTTATAAAAAAATCTAGTAATAATACTTTAATATTTATGCTTAAATGATGTCTCTATACTCATAATTAAATTTGTATAATAAGTTTATGAAATCTCATGAGTACGATGAATTATAGTACTCAAGTAAATTTGATTGAACGAAAATTATTTTAGATTAAAATTTGTCATCGAAGACTTTTTTTAGTCCACACTCAAATAAACATGTCTAGTTACGAATAATAATCTTTTTCTTATTTTTCTACTATTCTACTATTTGATCACCATTAGAAACTAGAGCATCTAGATCGCACGCTTTACTAGTCCGAGTCCACCTCAGCATCCTATTTGCAGCAGCTAGAGTTCTCAATGAATTGACGCCATGAGGTACCATAATTCCAAGTGAAGAGGGGAAAAGAGCTAAGAATTGCAGCGGAATTATTCTCATTGAGAGTTCATATCATGGAGTTAAACATTACAAGTTCAATATGGGTATAGAACTGAGCTGATTCTTCTGCACCCTCTTCATATACAATAATTATATGTTGATTAATTAAAAAAAAAATTCTTGCATTGTTGCATAACGGTTGACTTTATTTGACCTTTTCTGATTTTGGTCAATTAGAAAAAGCAGACCTAACCTAACCTGAGAATCTCTGGAACCCTAGTTTAAAGAGAGGAGGAATGACACCCGAGAGAATTTAGGACGATAAAATTAATTTTATCACAAATCCATTAAAAAAATTTAATCTTAAATTCGTCCTAAATACGTTAGTATTTTGAAGGATAATTCCCAAACTCAACTACTAATTTAACGAGTACCCACTAGGTACCCGCTTTTCGTCCATTAATAAATTTTAAATAAAAAAAAATAGTCTATAATCTACATACTTATCATAACATCTAAGAATAATTAATAGAATTTATATTAAAAAATTATTCTACATACTTATCATAACATTTAATATTATATGACTTATACGAATAATTTAAAATTATAAAAAATAGTTGGAATTAATAGCTGACGAGCTACTTCTTTGAACCTCTCAACTCTTGATGGTGTATTATTATATTATATAATGTGTTAGGAAATAGGATATAGGTAATTAAATGTGCCGTTGTTGTATAATGTATACTTTGTTTTAATTTTTTTAAAAATAAATTATATTGAACTCTAATTAAAAAGACATAATTATCCTATATATGTGAATAATATAAGGGGTATTTCAGTAATTTTATACTTAATGGGTTTGGAACAAATTTTAGACTAAAATTTTGAATTCGTCCTAAACCCTATAAATTTTTTACCTCAAAATTCTATATCCGTCCCACGATCCAACAGACAAAATCCGCTAATAATCTATCGGGGTTTGGAACAAATAAATACCCATTTACAAAAATCCACTTCCATCCGCAAGGGCATCATCACCATATATATCTTCCTCTACAAACTGCCAGGATCTAAGACCAAACTCCACTAACAAAAGCTCAACTGCAATTTCAAGGTTGTTGCTGGGTAAGCACACTACAAACCCAAACCAGGCGTTTGTGTTTTAATCAGCGTGCTGCTTAAAGCCTTAAAATACACAATCACCTGTTCAACCTAGGACACACGTGAATCCACTAACACCCATGTTCTTCCTGCTCAAAATATGAGCTTCACAGTTAAATATGTTGACCAGCAAGTATGGATAAGCTTGTCGGAAAGCAGATAAAACTAGGCCCACTTGGGTCCATTTCTCTTCCCCCCCCCACCCACCCCCCAGCTTGTATTTATCTTAATCATCATGTGAAAATTACAAATTTGCGCCTATACACCCTCTACAAAACTGCTATTTTGCTGCTGAAGGATTAGGAGTTTTAAAGTCATGTAGGCGACAGGGACATTCCACGTTGGAGTGGATAACGTCGACAGGGAAGACAAAGATGGCCGCAGAATATAAAATACAAGTGGAAGATATGGGCGTGATCATACTATCTTTTTTCTTGAGACACCTGCCCTTATCCTCTCCCCTCTTTTCCTGACCATTTGTTCTTGTTTCCTTCCCTCCAAAATTCAAGCTTCGTTAAGCAACTTCTCTCTATAGCCAAGCAAATTATAAATCTCATGGAAGCCTTGTATTATGAAGCAGTCAAACAGACAAAAAGATGTATTCATGCAATTCAGGGAACAACAAAGCTGAAGTCACAAACTTGCAAGGCTTCAAGCAAAGTCTCAATCATGAGGATTGAGATAATCCACTTTATGCAGAACTTGTGTAATAATGTTAACAAAGTAAGAAAACAACCATTTACTTATTCAATCTTTTTGACAAAACATATGAAATCCATTGGATGAGAAGTTTGACAATTACAATATATATCCACATCAAAGAAGATCAACTTGCTAATTAACATAATATTACAGGGCCAATGTTTCAAATGGACATTCAGCGGGACCAAAGAACAAGAACAAGAAACAGAAAACATTAAGAAATCCAAATCAGATAATTTTTAATAAACAGATTGCTGCTTCGACTAGTAGTCTTCAGTACCTGCAGTCTTCTAATCATTCTTTGTACAGCAAAAGCATGATAGTTAACAAAATCCTCTTCATCCAGCCAAATCAGATCCACCCTTCCATTGTTCTTCACCATTTTTTCCTCATGGAACTGCAAGAAAGAATGAGAATGATGGCACTTCAAAATTCCACCTTTTCTTTAGTCCTTCAATTTATCACTACTTTCTTTTCTCTATCTCTCTCTCTCTTTTTTCTCGACGAGGCTTTCGGCTACTTCAGCAGCTCCGAAACCCATTCCACGTCCGGCGTAGCGTCTGCTCTGTCAAAGATGCTATCTTTGCTCAGTCTCTCGAACATCTTCGCCCTCAGCGCCCTCCCGGACTCCACCCTCTCCGCCGGTTCCTCTTCCTCCGGCCAACCGGCGGTAGCAGCCGTTGGGGTAGAGGGCAGGCTACAGAAACCAGTGTTGAAGCCAGCAAGAGCACCCCTTGGCGAGGTGAATCCACCATTTGTCATATGCAACCCCCACGAACTTGGCATCGAGTCCGCTCTGTTGAGCTGTAATTGCCTTAGCGACGCCACGATCTCATTCACCGAAGAGCTCATCGGCCACGAACCCCGCCGCAGCCTCGCGCCGCTCGGTGATATCGGCGGAGAATCCCTTGGTGGGGACTTGGGAGGCGATATCAGGGTCGAAGTCGGCGAGGAGACGAAATTCTTAGAGAGATAAGACTGTAAGGCGGATTGCTGACGAAGAGGCGACCCGTCGTAGGAATCGATAGCTGCAGCGGTCGAGGGGCTGTACTGGTACTGCGGAGGAAGCACGCGGAGCTGGTCGGGGGTGTGAGCGAAGAAGCAGACACGGCGACGGCAATCGATGCCGTCCTTGCAGGGCTGGGTGCGGTAGCGGTCCGGGTGTAGCCAACACTCGAATACCCCATGTGCAAGCTCGCAGGCGTCCCCGCGCTTGCACCCGCAGACCTTGCGGAAGTCGGGGCATGGGGTGCCCGAGTAATGATGCTTCTGGGGGTCGCGGCGGCGGGCCTTCTCCCCGGGATGCGCAAAGGGGCATTCAGTCCAGTCATGCGCGCGCCCGCGGACGCATCGACGCACCTTGAACTCGTACATCCGAAACTCATCGGACGTGTAGGCATCTACCACCGGGGGCGAGTCCGCTGCGCCCTCCTCCTCTTCCTCCTCACGGCCGAGGTAGAGCTGGAGCGCCGAAAGCGCGGCCTTGTCGAGGACGATGCCGTCACCGGCGGCAGCGACGCCGCTGACGGGGAGGGGGGAAGAGGATGCGGGCATCGGATCATCGAAGGGGGACCATGGCGGTACGTGGACCGTCGGATTGGGATGGCTGATACCTCTTCCTATCATCATCATCGTCTCACTCTCTCCTCTTCCTCAACTCTACATGGCACATAAATGGGGAAGGTGGCAACCAGGGTTGGGTTAACACACTAACTATAGTTAAAAAATATCTCGTGTTCGGAAACTGACGGCGTTGAGGCGGTGCGAGAAATTAACGTTTCTCCGTCTCGGTTTCGTAGAGTAGCGGTATCGGTGATAACGGAGGCGGAGTTAAAGCAAGTTGTTCCTCGGCAACCGTGAAGTTGGTGGCGACGGACAAGTGGAGCGAGGAGAGGATTCTCGCAGACGTGCGCTTGTCCGACGAGGTGACACCTTGTCACTTTGTCCACATGACAAAATCCTTCGTCAAAAAGTTAGTGCCCGTCCCATTACCTGGCCTTGCTGAGTGGTGTATAATGGGTCCCACTTATTATCCCATAATAATGCAGGTAGACTTCTTCGGCCCGGGGAGCTGAGTGGAATTAAGTATTGCTTAAATATTACATTTATTTTTCGTGATAATCGTACGGTTGAGATAAGGTCGGTGGAAAAATGTTATCACATATATACCCTCACATCGAAATGTTATTGATTTCGAAGTCCAGGTAATAAAATCGAGTCACTTGAGCTCCTGTTGGGTATTAGAGGCTTCACGAAAGAGGTCATGGAAAGGGCAAAAAGAATATGATGCAATTGCGAGCGACCGTCCGTCTAACATCAAACGGCTCCCGCCTCCCGTGGGTTGTAACTTTTAATGGTCCGTCGTCAACTAGAAATAGCTAGCCTGATGTCCTTGATCGAGCAAGTCCTCGACAATGTCGTACTGTTTCCTCGCTCTTGCTCCAATTAACTAACCTGGTGCAAGCTGATCATTACTGAGATGGACAGATGAATTAAAGAAAAAGGTGAGTTATTAACACACGTACGTCGTATCTAATCCTCTTGAACTAATTAATATGTAGTAGGTGGCTAGGTGCTATGCGTAGGAAATTTATAGTCATAGTGGTCCTCTTAAGCCGTATCCCGATGCATGAGTTGCGATCAATGTCTCATATTGGTTCTTATCCGCAATGGGCAAATTAATTAGGAAGAAGGTGCAAAGCAAGTTGAGGACAGGGTCACAGGAGGTAGCGTAGTTGATGAGGAGAAGAATACAAGTGGGAGAGAGTGGTCATTAAGATGAGGCATGGAATGAAAGCCACGCAGAGGGTGGGCACGTGGAGGAGAAGGATAGCATAAGGTACGCAGCGTGCATGCACGGCATCAGAGAGAGAGAGAGAGTCGCCCTGGGACTTCCACGCGGACTTCAAAACCTGTGCATAGGTATCAGGTAATCATCGCCCCTGGTTTTATAGGACTGTTGCCACGTAGGTAGGTGGGCCAGCGCGCAGAATGAAGTGCCGCATGTCAGAAGGGACCCACTTGTACCTGATTGGTACATGCACTGCACTGCATAGTATATCATTGTGTAGCTTGTCCTTTTCAGAAATCATGACCAAGTCTCGACTAGAGGATGAGATGAGAGCTCTCTTAGCCAAGAAATGGAGCAGCAAAGAAATGGCGGCTTGTTGGGCTACAATTTTTCTTGGGCAGATCAATCAATCTTTGCCATTTTTTTCGGAAGAATCATTGTTGTTGTTCTCTCCGGTGACCGGCCAAATTCTAACCGAGTTCTCTGTAGCAAATTAATTCCTGTGGCAAGGCAAATCCGGTGAATGAAGATTGGGTTTTTTTTTTGCTTTGCCATCCACTTGCTGAGTCGATACTTATCAAATTACAAGCTGTGATTTTTTTTTTCTTCTTCACCACACAATAATATATTTATAGATTTATCGGTTATCAGTTAGCGGATAATCGGTAAGCAAAATTGGCCATCGGTTATAAATTTATTATATAATACATGCATAATAAATCTTTTATTTTTATTTTTATTTTTAGTAATGATTATTCAAATAGCAATCCATTAAATGTTAATTGCATCTATCCGAACCATTTAAATCATATTCGATGGATAACCGGTTTCGATTTCTGACAATAATACTAAAAAGTGATTGGTCTCGGTTTCCGTTTCAATTTCATATAGTGGTTTTATAAATGATCTTAATTTCGATTATTCATATAAAAAAATATAATTAATCAAATAATTATTATCCTAAATTAGCAATTCATATTTCCTATTCAAACAACCTAAATCTTTAAACTTGAGGCAGCTCCAATGACAATTTTCAATTCGGAGAACCTACAAGACATCTTCTTGGAAGTGACACGATGGAAGACACCAAAGACTTGGTAACGAAAGTACAAAAGCAATCTTATTCATGAGCATCTTCTAAGATGTTACTTAGACAAAAACTATATTTTTTACCTATGGTTGAAGATAATTTTGTAAAATATTATACTAGCATATTTCGCTCTACTCTTGCCAATTTTGAGGACATGGGAGTCATTTTCAAAAAGAAGAAGAAGGCATTTATGCTTTTAATTAGTCTATCTTCTTCTTTTAAAAATTTTGAAAATATATTGGACGGTAAGAAAATTATTACTTTAAATGAGATGACATAGATGCTAGCTTCTAAGGAGATTATCGATCCACAACTCACTAGAAGATTTTTTTAGAAATCTTGAAGAAGCTCTAAACACTAGAGGACAAAGAAAATCGAGATATAAAGGATGAGGTAAATCATATCTAAATCGATGTACAATAATGCTATTATAAGAAGATGAAACACATCAAGTTAAAATGTCGCAAGCTAAAACAAAACTACAGTAAGAAGAAAATTAGGATGGAAATCATCCAATCTCATAAAAAATAAGGAAAAAAGATAGGGAAGGATAAAATATAGGTATTTACTATTTCTACCATTCTCTATAAGGTAAACATTATACTAAAGGATATTAGACTACATGCATTCTAACCTATGGGACCCTTGACTGGTGGCATCTTATTGAGGAGATCACTACATGCTTATTTTTATTGATGCTTATTTCAAGGAAGTATGAATTATTTTATATATTTTTTTAAATATTTTTTTAAATTTCAATTCTATAAGACAATGATTGAAAAATAAATCGGTAGACATGTTCAAACCCTATGAACGGATAACAATCTAAAATTCTACAATAGAGAATTTAAATATTTTCGCTCTAAGGGATTATACAACATCACACGATTCCCTATACGCTACATTGAAATGGAGTCGGTAGCAGAAAGAATAAACCACATGATCATTGAAAGAGTACGTTATATGCTTTCTAATGTTAACCTTTATAAAAATTCTTGGGCAAAGGTTGTATCTACTGCTTGCTACTTGATCAATGGGTCACCATTCTCATCAATTGAATTTAAGACACCTAAAGAAAAATAGACCATGTCACTTGCTTCTTATAGACAACTTAGAATTTTTGCGAGTACTATTTGTGTAAGGGTGAATGAGGAAGAGCCTAAATCAAAAGTTGTATTTTTATGCTAATCCTATAAGAATAAAAACTCTAAAGTATGGTGTCCAAGAGAATGTAAAGCTAAAATTCGTATATATGTAATATTTGATAAATAGGTAGTCATGAAGATAAAGAAGGACCAAGAAAGGGATGTCCTTAAAGAACCTATATCTCCATCGCTACAAAAACAAACACCACAACGACCTACTACTCCAGAGTTTCACGCACACATCAACCATCCATCACAGAGATGAATTACACTGCTTTAGGATAATAGACAACTAATGATAAATGTTCAGGTCGAGAAGGAGGCACAACAAGTTAATGAGGAGTGTCCATATTTCATTGCCCTCAATCAACCAAGATAAGCATCTTATTGTAGTCCTAAATATGCAAATATCATCACGGATGCTCCTACAATTGCTGAAGAAACATCGTGCTGCGAAGAACCTGCCACCTATGAAGAAGCATTAAGTCAAATATTCAAAGTGATTAGAAGCTATGACAAGAATTCAAATTAGTGTAAAAAAACGTGAGAATTTATAAAGACTCCATCAAATAAGAAGATATTAACAGTAAAAATATCTTTCCTCGTGTGGTTAAGCATAGTTCTATTTGAGTTCTACTAGCCTTAGTGGCAACACAAGACCTAGAGCTAGAGTAGTTTGACATAAAGACGACTTTCCTACATGGAGACCCGAAAGAACAAATTTAAATTACACAATCATAAGATTTCGAAGAGAAAAACAAAATCGACTACGCATGTCTCTTAAAAAAATCATTCTATGGCCTCAGGTAGTCTCCACAATAGGTACAAAATAGATATAAAAGGTTTGATCATTTTATACTTGGTGTCGGATTTAATATATCATTATTTGATAACTATGTTTATCTAAGAAATTTAGTTAATTGTGTACTCTATCTACTCCTTGGTGTTGATGATATGTTTACTATAGTAAAAGATAAAATATAACCTTGAATAAGGCAACAAGTGAGATCGCATAATTAAAAAATTGTAACTAACACAAGAAAATTACGTGAAAAAGCTAGTGTTATATTGGTTGGCAAGCATCTAAACTCATTCGTGCAACAATTTGAAGAGCTACCATTTTTCTGTTTCACAAATATCTGATGCTTCGATTTACAAGTGCCCTTTGTCGTATTTCATCAATTCCATTGCTAATAATCAAGAGAGGCGTCACCTCAAGACCACTATGGAGACGGCCAGAATTAGGGTTTCCAGATTGTAGAGAGAACTATGTTTTGTGAACTGGGAATTCATGCACTTCGAGTTATGTCATCCCAATTGTTACTTCTACTGAATAATCATTCTCGTAATCATCTGAAGCACTGAATTATTTGATACTCTTCGACCAATTTAGACATGTGGCATCATCCTTCTACAAATTACCAAACCAGCATTAATTTCATGAACTGCATACAAATAATAACAATAATAATGACATCATATTTAAATTATTGAGCAGGTCATTCAATTGATCCTGAACATCTGATTACTAAGATTAGCATGCCTTATGCTTTCACCATCCAATCCTTCATCTGATTTCTTCTTATTAACTTCTGCATACATTTCCTCTATCATCGGTTTCCAAAGTCGAACGCGGGCATTAATAAACCAATTCGAAACCTAGCATTACATCAAGAGGAGAATTAGGTAAACATGAATCTCACATTCCTTAATTTGCTTCCGATTCTAGAATGACTTTATTGGCATCTCAAACAAGTCATCTGATAGAAATATTAGAAATTGCAATTTACAAAATTAATTCGTGTACCTGGCTCCTAGTTAAACCACTTTTTATTGCAAGATAATGCTTCTCGCTGTCTTTGGGATACCTGAAATCATTTCACACAAGAAATCCATTGCATCACTCATTTAAGCAGACTAAGGAATTTAGATTTAGAAAAAAAAAAAAACAACTTACGGGTGCAAAAAGTTCTCGAACATCCATGCCCGTAGAACGGAGACTGATTTTTCAGGCAAGCCCCGTTGGGGTCTCCAAGATTGATTCTCGCTCTTTCTCAGCTGCTTCAGAGCCCACTGCTTCTGGAGCAATGAAGATTCAATGCTTCTCTCCCTTTCTTTCGTGCATTCAGCGTTCAGTTGTGAAATAAGAAGAAGCTGACTAGTAATTCTCTTTCTCAACCTTTGGTAAAGTGGCAAAATTGTATGAAGAGCAAAGCGAGCCGGGGTGCCAGACCTGCTTGACTGGATTATGGAGAGGAAGGATGTGATGACATTTTGGATCTGGTATAAGCATTGGTTGTAACTGTGGTCAACCTACAAGTTCAGGAAACATCATGATCAATGACTTGTTACATGCAGAGGAGTTACTGTAGCTAATGTATTAAATCTATAACTGATTAGATGACCTAGTGTTAGGTTTTTGTATTCTTGCACTCTAAACAGGTTTAGGGCTTATTGCCTAAATGTTTTGAAAACGTTGTCTTTCAACAAAATCGAAATTGATTCTCAATGACTGTTGTTTATTGTTATGTGATAAGCATTCATGTCAAAAAACTTATTCTTATTTTACATAGATTTTAGCAAACATATAATAAATAAATGCACAATGAGAATGGATTTATACAAAAGTTTGTAGCTACTGGATGGGTTCTGGCCAATAGAAGAAATTCCAAAAAGATGATGCTATACTCGCACCAAAACTCTTGGATTCTCATATATGAAATTCCAAGTTAGCAGACCACATGTGACACACCACCCTAAGAATAATTTTAAGCTGTGAAAGAAGGTACTATGCAATTTGTTAATTGCCTGCTAAGCTTCATAAAGGAGACCATGTCATAGTTGCATTCAAGATGTTTGCACTTCGTTTAGTAATTTGATACAAACCTTAAAATGAGGATAAAGAGCTGCCATTGGATCAGTATAGCACCTAACATAAAGTCTTAATGCCTTCAGAGGTTCTTTTACTTACAGTCAACAGAGTTTCTCCTAGTTTATTTTCCTTGAACATATGATATCAATCAGAAGCTTGTACAAGATTGTTACAATCCAGATAATCAGATAGGAGAGCTATTGAACACAATTAAATTTATAGGCATGAATCATGTATTCCAAATTAGTAATAGTAGAAGTGTAGAACCACAATGCTATGAATACCAACGTAACTAGCAACCTATGTGCCGACTTGGACAGCAACGCTGTGTTAAACTACTACTAATTGAATAACTTAGATAACAATAACGTAAGATGAATCAACAAATGAAGGAAAATTATAAGAAGTTTTACTTACCAACTCAAGCATTGATAGTAGCTCAATTCTGTTCTTATTAGCTTCCTGGCAATTTTGGCCATCCATGCTATCTAAGGGTTGCCCAAATGGAAGCAGATCTTCTGAATCAGATATAGGAATCTCTTGCACTCTCGAGCAACTTGAAGAAATGGACATCTTTGCCTCATTGTCAATCTCATCCAATGAATCAAATGCCTCATTACAATCTTCTAGCATATAAATGGCAACTTCAGAAAGAACTTCTTTGACTGCATGGAGATATTTTGATCCCAGCAGCATATGAGATAACTGAACTAAGCTAGAGGAACCATGGTAGAAAGAATTTTTCTCTTTTTGTGCTGGTCTCAAATGGAAGTCATGGACAGAATTTTGGATAGCATGATCTGGAGCTAGAAACTCAGCAAGTTTGTGTGCATTTTCTGTTGACGTAACCTGAGTCACAGCAGAGCAGCTTACTTCAGAGCATTGATCAGCCATATTCCCTTTGTTGGTGATGGAAGGCTGGCAGGAGCCAAGACTCAGAAACACCTCACTACCAGGAGCTGGAAAAGAGTTACCATACCCACTGCTGAAATTCCAAGTTGACTTGTGAAGATTCCAACTGGGCTGCGGACTACCTGTTACATGATAAGATGGGTGAACCACACTACATGTTCTAGCTAAAGACACCTGATGGTCTAGCATTTCATTTTGATTCTGTGTACAATCCACAGTGTCACTTTTGGGTGCATGAAAACTGAGATCATGTTGGATCCCAAAATTACACTGAGGCAAAGCTAAAAGCAATGAGTTATTGCTATTGCGGAAATCAGTCGAAGTAGTGGCAACTTGCGTATCCTCTGATGGCAATTGAGAACTAGTACCAGCCCTGATGATATTTTCAGGCAAGGCACTGGTGGAAGAGAAAGGGTTCACAACCGAATTGGGAGATAAAGGTGCTCCTGAGAGATGTTCATGCAAACCAATGTTTACAGTGGAACCACTGAATGAATCATCAGCAATGTGAGGTGCATATCGTGGAAACAAATTATCACTGCATGACATAACACCATTGCTTGTCAAGTATATATCCTCAATTGCTGTGACTTCTTGCATTGTAGAAACCAAGGGATTACCAGTTAGTATCTGTCTGTAGCTATTGTTACCCAGTAAGTCAGACTGCACACAAGGACCTGAGAGAATTTGTGATGGCACCGGATCAAGTAACATGTGACTCTGACCAAACATTGGTAGGGAGCCATTAAAAATATCATTCTCCATTGCATGCAAGTTGCCAAATTTCACTCTCAAGAAGAAACTAACTAGTGGTGAGATACCACTACGACCTTAGGCAACAATCCTTTAGTTTGTCTAGAGTCGTAACAAAGATCACTGTCAAAACACAATGTATCAAGTAGTAAGCATGTTGAACATACTAGTTTAAAGCCATAGTCATATTTGGTTTAATCTTCTGAAGTAATCTGTTGCAGTAAAAAACATATCCATCTCACTGAAATCAAACAGCTTCCCCTTTCAATATAACGAAGCCTACATCCATTGAATCCTCAGAATTCCCTTAAATGCTTTTCTCACCAACTGACATTCAACCGAAGACAATGATCAAAGACATAACATGCAAGGATGTGACCTGTTTCTATCTTCGACAAACAACTAAAATGATCTGAAATGGAAAGATATACTGTTAGTAATTTGTAAAATGGAGCACAAGCATGGGAACAAATTCTACATCATAGACCAATGATAAAAGTATATTATAGAAGCTAACATAGAAGTTCTTCTATAATGCATTGCAGGAAATGAATGCTTCGAAAGAAGTTTTTTCCCCAATATCCAAGAATAAGAATTCACGCAGCACAATCATTTAAAGTTTTCATAAGAACCAACCTCCTTTTGACTCTTCATGAGTGCTCATACAAAGAAATCTCCTCTCCTTCGGCCAAAAGAAGGACCTGGTCGATTTCCTTATAGAATGCCTACAAGAGATGCATATTATTGCCAATTAGTCGAGAACAAAAAATGGAGTACAAAACATCAGGCACCCATCCTTTCCAAACCACTTATAGTAGGTCTTAGCTTTGGGGTTTTCACTGAATTCACCAGCACAAAATCCAAAATCATGGGCCCCAGAGCTAAAGAAGAATTATGCTCTTCCCCTCCTCAAAGTGCATATGGCCAAAAGCTATAGTTTACATTAAGTGGGATTCTCTCTGGTTTGATCAGAGAATTCCGCGAAGCCCAGAAGACAAAAGCATGACCCTTAAAAAGCTATGAATTTATGTCCCATGGTTGATCAAGAGGCTCAAAAATCACAAAACAAGGTTATTGGGAAGAACGAGTTCCTGTAATCAAAGTAAAGACAAAAATGTCTTACATTATCAATATGTTGACGGGAACTCACCTTCTCTATCATTGAGAAGATAGTTTTCTTAAAAGCTCAACAGAAGACCAATCATTCGCCCTTCTCATTCTCACATGGTAAAAGAATAAAAAAATAATTTTAAAAAAACCTTAAACTTTACTTTTTACCAAATCAAAACAGAGATGCATGGCTTCTTCCTATTTCACCCAACTCAAATAAACCCAAACCAGAAGCCAGAAGAAAGATCTTTGTTTCTCCATTTACCTTGGTCCAGAAGTGGGGAGGCAGCTTTAGGGGAGTCAGGGTCCCATAAACTTTAGCAGAGAGGGTACATATGGTTCATCAATAAAGGCCGTGCAATTGACATAAAAAGGGCAAGAAAAGAAGAAAGGGAGGGGAGAGATGGAGGAAGAAGAACCACATATAGGAGGTAAAAAACAAGCAAGAGGAGCATTACCTCCTTGTGCAGGCTTTTGGGGCCCCACCTTTCCTCCCTGCTCTCTCTCCTGATCTCCATCGTCTTCCCCATCGTCCCTTCTCTCTCTGCAATGATAGTGGCAACTAAATTATCTCAAACCACTGTGCAGGTTTTCTGATCTTGGCAGCTGTTTCTCAGGCAAAGAGTACTCTTCTTTTAAGCCCACGCTTTTTTCTTAAAGAATGCATTATTTCAGACAGAGATAGGGGGAGAGAGAGAAACCGCTTTTTCTTGGCTACAGCTGCAGAAGTGCATGTATTTGGAACTTGGAAGGAAGAGGACAACGTGATGTCAGCAAAATCTAGTGGGGAGATTTCTGACAGATTTCGTGGGTTAAAAGACTAGCAGTTACTCAATTTACCTGACTCTCTGAAAGATCAAGTAAAAGAGTCAGCTGCAGTGCTTCGAGAAAGAAAAATAAAAATCGTGAAAATTAAACTGTTTTTATTTCCCTGCTGGAAAACAAGAAGAAAAGAACAAGAGTGCATTGAAGGCAATGACCCAAAACTGAGCAAATCCTTGGTAAAGGAAGAAAAGCTGGGGTCAGCTTTTTCTGAGTTCAATCTGATAGGGTGCAGGTCTTTATTGAAGAGCATGTCTTTGTACGCAAGCACATGCAGTGCACCACCAGAAGACGGAGGCAGAAGCTGTTCCTACTGCCATGAGATTGAGAAGAAGTTAGAAGAGTACTCCATAGTCTCCATGAATGAGGCTCAAGGAATTGAATGGATCACAGTCGGTCATCAATGAACTACCACTTGGTAACTTTCTTGTGATATAATTGAATGGGTCAGGCTAAAAAGATGAAATCTCGTAATTGTAAATTTAACTCTGCATTATACCCATGAAGCGATGAAGGCATGAAGCATGAGTTGCAGCAGAAAAAAAACTTATTACTGCATTATATTATCTGCAAGCAATATTACCCTCATAAACGACCAAAATAGACAGAAGAAAGCTCAAGAAACTAAATTTACTTTATGATTTTATACCCTTTTAGGGGTTCGAGAGTATGATGCTTAAAATACACCAATCTACATTGTATTACTGCTGAAAATGAATCAATAATGAATTTGTATTCCACTTCCAACTAAGCAGCTAGATGAATTATCTCGCCGTCATCCTTTGCGTTGGATGGTAAAGTTTGTCTATTCGAAGTTCACTGTTCGTTTGAATGATAGAGATCTGAGGAGGTTTGTTCCTTTGTGTGGGTCACAGAATCAAATAATTGTCCAACATATCATCAGAGTAGGGTTGTCATATTGCTTCCCTGATCGCATAAAGAAAGACTTTTTTGTGGTCCACCAAATGTCAAACCTGCCGATTTACAATTCAGAGCAAACATTTTACTGCATTTGATCCAATCTAATAGTAGGTAAAGCAGAAATATAAACAAAATCTTCATGGAACTGCTGCAAAAAGAATCAGCTGCAGATTCATCGTCACATTGAACTGGTTGCAGGATGAACCTCAAGACATGCTTCATCAGGTCTAGACATGTAAATCCTGTCGCTATATGCTCGAATGGGGAAGGGAGATGACATGCAGCCAAAATAATGAAATTATTAACAAAATCCGCAAAAAAAGACAACCTTTTCAACAACTTCGATTCTCTCCCGATTTCAGCTAAGAGAAATCGCATAAAGAATCATTGATCGAAAGGCTCGATGGCCAATACCTCTCCAATAAGAGGCCCGAAGGATCCCAACTTTAGTTCCAAGACAACCTCTTGTAGAAAAAGACCAAATGGTTTGACGCCAGAATAGCGCAAAGATAGCTTCGGCACCAAGAAAGCTATTAACAAAAAAAAAATCTCATCTTGGGCGCAAATCAAGATCTTGACGCCGTCGCCCGGAGCGACGGAGATTCAGGCGCCGCCGCTCGCAACAAAAGACTTGTGATAAGGATCGGCCAATAACATTGCTGAGTTAAACCCTAGACTTGTGATAAGGTTGCACGAGGCTAGGGTTTACGTGGACAGAGTTTCTTGCTCTTGCAGATTGTATCGATCACAGAGCATGTACCAGTTATGGAATTAATAATAATACTCCAAGAAAATGGTGCAGACTCAATAAAAGGTGAGAAGGAGAAGTTTGTTTTGAATCTTCAAAAAAATCTAAGAACAGAAAGAATTGCATAAACAAAGGCATCATAAACATGACAACGGGACTTCGGGTAAATCTGTGGAAATCATCAATTACTCACATTGATGGAAATAATCACGTTCGCGTTGGGATAAGTTGCTTCGCTATCCCTTGTCTTGGTGTTCTACTGGAACGAGGAAGCTTTAGAAAAATTGATTGGCCGCTTTTGACACTTTTTTTTTTCTTTAATAAGCCTAATCCTGAAAAGACTTCTTTTTATTTTTCTTTTGATACTTGTGGTGGCCGACTTGTTTAGTGAACAATTGGCAGAAGCCTTTTTTCTTTTACTATTCTGTATAGTTTACAGCTCTACTAAAATCAATTGACAAAGGCATTCTTTTACTAGTAATTCTAGCTTTAGGACCAATGACATTCATTTTTGTGGCACTTGAATTGATGCGTCTGGAAGCTATCGGTCGAGCCAAGTTAAATCAACATGGAGCTTATCGACTAGGGTTGTGGAGGGGGATCTACCTTTTATAGAGCTGTGGAGGGGGTATTTTTGTCATTTTAGTCGAGAATATATTTGTCATTCTATGGAGTCGTCGCGTTTGGGCTTGACTAGGCTGTCAAGGATCGACTTGGGCTTGGCCTAGGCCTGAGGAGGTGAGCTTGTCAGACCAATTGGGCTCGTTGGCAGCTTGTGGCTTTTGGTCATTGTCACCTATATGGACTTTGGGCCCAACTCATGATTTAAAATATCGTACTGTACCATTCGATACGATTGGTATTTATCAATTTTTTATAAAATCGATATACAAGATATTCGGTATTAAGCGATACCGAGTATCTCAGTTAATATCGCCCGGTATTTACCAATTTTTTGAAAAACTGGTATACAAGATACCCGGTATGGGCGGTATTTGATGTCATACCGGGCGATACCACCAGGTATGATGCAACGGCTTAAGAGCCGTTGCTATAGTACCCGACAACGCCCCAGACGGCTACATAACTGTTTGGAGCCGGATTTAAGATTGTTTGAGGTCTATATAAAGACCTCAAACACCTTATTTCACCCCGTCACTCCTCTCTCATCTCCTAATCTCTCTCAATCTTTCTCACACACACACTCTCTCTCTAATCTCTATTTTCTCAATTTTCACGCCGAAATTCTATGGAAATGATGCCGAAATCTCAAGCCGACCCCTCATGGCAGCATGATGTTCGGTTGGAGAAGCCTAATCACTTGCAATGCATCCACTGTAATCTGATTTGTCGTGGTGGAGGCGTCACTCGATTTAAGACACACTTGGCCGGAATATTTGGCGACATTGTCAAATGCACCAAAGCACCGCCGGAAGTCCGAAAGATATTCAAAGATCTGATCACCAACAAGAAGGAACAGCGTTTTAAGAATGCAGCTCAACAAGCCGAGTTCGACCGACGAGCTACCCAAGAAGTCGGCGGTGGCCAATACGAGGCTCGAGGTGGCCATTACGAGGCTCGGGGTGGCGGTGACGACGAGGATCCAGAACTTAAAGCCGTCATCTGAGCTTCATTGGAGCATGCTGCATTCGAACGAGATCGGATGTACTATCTCGGATCTCATTTCGAGTATGGCGACGGTAGTGGCACAAGCAGCGTCGGTTCGACTTCAGCTGCCGAATCAATGGGCCGATGTGGTTCAATTCTCTCTGGTCCTCATATTGGCCAGAGTTCTAGCATGAGGGTACCTCAAAGAAGAGGAGGCAACAGAGGAGGCATTTGAGGATTCTTCACAAACCTCAGATCAAGTGGTAGAAAAACTAATGTTGATGTTTCTGATCTTGATTCCAGGGCATTTCCTCCTCCATCAGCAAAGCAACCACGCATAAACGATGCTTGGGGCAAGACGAAGAAGTGGGAGTTGGGGAGAGCCATCTCCAAATGGTTCCACTTCAGTCGGATTCCCGCAAATGTAGCCAACAATCCATACTATTGAACCATAGTGTCTACCATCCAAAAGGTAGGCCCAGGTATTGCCCTTCCAACTCCTTATAAAATTTCAGGTCCTTACCTTGAAGCGGAGGTCGATGAAATAAAAATATGGATCAACGGAATTAAGCGACAATGGAGGGAGTACGGATGCATTTTAATGTGTGACAGTTGGACCGGGCCACCCCGAATATATGAGCACCATCAACTTCCTCATTTATTGCAATAGGAGGGTTGTTTATCATAAGTCGGTGAACTCGTTCGATGAAATCCATGACGCTTACTACATCTCGAAGCTGATGACGAAGGTGATCGAGGAGCTAGATTGAACCCCAGAACATTGTTCAAGTTATAACCGACAACGGAGCCAATTTCAAAAGGGAAAGTGAGATAATTGAACATGATTATCCTTACATATGTTGGACTCCATGTGCAGCCTATTGTGTAGACCTAATGATGAAGGATATTGGTGATATACCGATGGTGAAGTCGACAGTAAAGAAGGCGCAATAAATTACGTTCTTTATCTACAACCACACATGGGTACATGCATTTATTTATTTTTAAATAATTTACAGTAATTTACTAATGATAATTCCATATTTTAGGTGAAACTCTTCCACCGCGAGCGACTCGTTTTGCAACTAATTTCGTCGCATTAAGGTCGCTCCAACAAAAAAAGGCGGCCCTTAGAACCATGTTTACAAGTGAGGAATGGTCTTCATCAAAATATACAGGAAAAGCTGATGGAAAACAAACAGAGAAAAAATCTTCAACACGCGCTTCTGGGATTGCATCGCAGAAATAATCATCGTCGTAGAACATTTGTACAAGCTTCTAGACAGGTGGATATGGAAAAGACTTTTCAAATGAGTCATATCAACCACTACATCCACCAAACACAGAAAGAAATATATCAAGAGGGTTATGATTTCTCCTGCCAAGTATGAGCCCTTAATCAAATGGGCCGTGACATACACATCATAGGTATTTTTTATTTAATATCTTGATGTTTTTTAAAATTTAATTCATTATGTTTAATTTTTTATAGGGTATTAATTAAATCTCACATACCAATATAAATATGATCTTGAATGGTCGATAGTTTGTTATAAGCCCCCCGCAAGGTCATACATCAAATGTCGACATCCCACCGAGAAGCGGCACAAGCTCTCAATGAATCAAAATGATTCCGAGATGCAACTGGCAATTTTGGAAATTAATTTGCAATCTCCATCCAAGATACTATGGATCCAGGTAGATAGAATTTTTTTTTTCTAATTTATTTATTAAAGATAAAATCTTGTTACTAATATTAATTTTAAATTTGCGGCAGTCAAATAATGATTGCAATTTGGAACCGAAACTTCAACTCTTCGAAAGATTGCAACACGCATCCTCTCGCAAACCACATCATCAAGTGGATGCGAGAGGAATTAGGGGTGGCAATTGGAATCGGTTAACTGAACCGCAAAATCCAATTTTGGATAATGGTTTTGCGGTTCGGTTAGTGAAACTCAAAAGCCGTTTCTAAACGGTTCGGTTTCGGTTACCAAGTCGCGGATAATCGATAATCGAAACTGATTATAAGTGTCAATTTCGATTATCGATTATTCGCGGTTAACCGGTACTCGAAATCGTTAAAATATAAGTTATTAGATTATTTAAACCTGAAATCTGTTACCACTAACCCACTTACCCATTTACCTTTATATTATAAAAACCTAAAATCTAAATCTACCCTAAATTTTCCCTCAGCCGACACTCCCAATAGCCGACTCCCCTTCCCTTCACCACTCGACACTCGTCCACTCGTCCCCTTCCCTTGACGACTCACTCGCTCGCAGACTGCCACTCTGATCACCCTCGAGTCGACACCCTTCCCCCTCGGCCCTCGGCCCTCGACCCTCGGCGTCGGCAGCCCTCACCGACTCCCGACCACCCGACTTGCTCGACAACGACTTCCTCCGGCTTCCCAGCAGTCGACTTCCTCTGACTTCCTCATTTCGGCACGTCTTCCTCATTTTTGGCTTCCTCTGGCTTCCCAACCTTAAATCTATGTTTACACTTAGATCTATGTTTACATATACACTTTGATCAGTACAGAATGTCTTCTTCTTCTTCACTTTGATCATGCCAAGTTTACATTTAACTCCCGACCACCCGACTCGCTCGACAACGGCTTCCTCCGGCTTCCCAGCAATCGACTTCCTCATTTCGGTACGTCTTCCTCATTTTCGGCTTCCTCCGGCTTCCCAACCTTAAATCTATGTTTAAATCTATGTTGCATATACACTTTGATCAGTACACATTGTCTTCTTCTTCACTTTGATCATGCCGAGTTTACATTTAACTCTATATTTTTTCTTCACTTTGATCATTTATGCTATTGTTTATTGTTTATTGTTTATTGTTTATGCTATGCCGAGTTTACATTGTTATTTAATGCTATTCTTCACTTTGATCATTTATGATATTGTTTACTTTGATGCATACATTGTTATGCCGAGTTTACTGTTTATGCATTACTGTTAATTTAAATTCTATACATTATTGTTTATGATACTATTTAGTTTGGATATTTAGTTTATGCTACTGTGCGTGCTATTATTTCTGTCATGCCCCGACTCAGGGTACGCGTGATCGACCAGGGTACGGGTCAGTACCCCGAAGCCTACCCTATGCACTGACCAACACTCATAGAAATATAACTAGAATAGCATCGAAGTCATAAACAGATACAACAGTGCCAACTTTATTAACTGTTTGAAATCAATTTGATCAAACCAAGTTCGAAAATATCACAAGTTTTAAGATAACATCCAAAAGTTTTCAAGAAACATCACAACGTTTTACAGAAATAACACAGTGCATAAACATGACTCTACTAGACACGACTATGACCAACAAACTGCTAGCAATGAGATATGCACCCACGTCTGCTCTCCTGCGCGCCATGCCACCAAGTCGTACCTCACTGGTCGGGCTCTACAAAACAATAATAAATAAATCGTGAGTTCACGAGGAACTCATTTAGCAGTTCTTTCGAACCTCCACTTAAAACCTCGGCAAATAATACATATAAGGAATTAAAAATAAGATCACACCACATAAGTTAATCAGTTTGCCAAGACAGAAGAATGGATGAACCGGCCTCTCGGGCCCTTATCCATTTCAGTAGCTCGGCCACTAATGGCCCCCATTTATATATGGCCCCCATTTCAGTAGCTCGGCCACTAACCGGCCAATTCACAACCAGTCCATAAGGGCGTCTCAACTATGAATTATCATACCTCGGATCCGTCGACTAGGATGGCCACTAGCCTCAAGAATCCTCCGGGTTAGGGATAGCTAGTCCCACCCAACTCGGGAATACCGTCAGTGTGGCCCACTGACGGAATCTCAAGACCCTCCGCCACTCGGGTCTAACACCTAGTGGGCCCGCTGGTGCAATCTCAAGACCCCGTAAAATCGTTGAGTAGTGTGGTAGCCGCTCGACTAATGACACTGCTCAGTAGACCATCTCAACCACAACCGAAATTAGGTTGTGCATATTTTCTCATGTTTTGCTTTCCGGGCATTGCCCATATCCGACCCTACCCCCTCGGGTCACCTTATTTGGATGTTGGAATCCGTTGACTATCCCTAGGTGTAGAACCTAGTCATTATACTTGTTTCTAAGTTGAATGTCACAACAAGGTACCAAGACCTTTCTTTCTAATGTTGTTAGAACGTACCAAATATAGATGAGTACGCGGTCTACTATTAATAACACCACTTTCCAAATATATCATGAGCATCAATTTTCATGTACAAGCCTAATTAAAGAGGACAATTTCACTAGATAAACCGATAAGGAACATGCAATAAACATAGCAACAATTAGGCATAATATTTGAAAATTTAATAAACTTTTCCTTTGAAGCATGTACCATAACAATCCTGTCCATATGAGCATTAGCAAGAACATTATCATACTCATGAGAATATAGATTTAAATTTGCTATCAACTACTAAGATGAACAGTAATCATGTAATGTAAATTAACCCTAACACTAAGCATGGAAGTAGGAATTAAGACGACATAACGTGAGATCCAACGTATCGATCTGAACAGTCCCCACTTTCCACCCCTCTCCAATGCTCGATCGACTCAAGCAGGGCAATAACCTGCTCGGCCGAGTCCCCTAGGAATGGTGAACATGGTTGCGACAACAATACAAGCATAAATCCAAAGGTTTAAATCATATCGAACATAAGGCGATCCACGAGTCGCAAGATGAGCGAGGAAATTGAGAAAAATTTCAGCATGACCTTTCCCCTTTTTCCTCCGCTCGGCCAGCCCTCAAAAACATGAAATAGATCTGATTTAAACATAAAATCACAGGTATACATATCGATTAAAGTTCTAACACGAGAAGACGCGTCGATCGACAAGAAAAACTCGCGAAAAGAATTCGATTTGACTACTAGGGTCGGTTACCCGCCTCCCCTCAAAAGCACTCTAACCACTCACCTTGATTGGATCTCGAGGAAGCCCCGATGAAGACGAGTTTCGATCTCCTCGAGTGTCAACGCGAACTCAGCGCCGACAAGATCTCTCCTCTCTCCCTCTCTCTCCCTTTTCCCTCTTGCTCGGGCTGTGTGCGGCTCCAAGATGAGCCGCACGGCTCATGATGAGGGATTATATTCCCTCATCCACTAATGACTCAATTGCCCCTCTTATAACTTAGCCTCTACTCGATTCAATCCGAGTCCGATTCAGGCTCCGATTCTATTCGCACTCATGAGTCGAACTCGACTTTAATAAGACATCTTATGCATAAAAGGGAATAACCATTGAACTAATTTAAACTTTATATTTTTATGAGTTGAGTTATATCTTCTACTCAAGGCGATTCCGCGGCTCGACTTGACTAACCCCCGATCCGGTGTGCTGCACCAAAATAGATTTTTATATTAGGAAATTTTTGGGTCTTACAATTTTTGATATATTTAGTTTGGATAATAGTGTATGCTACTGATTTCATTTTTATTAGGTTAAATTTTTTATTATGTCATCAATGGCCGATACTAGTTTTGATGAGAGTAGAAAAAGTATTACTCAGCATACACCACAAACTGATGCAATTCCTGATAGTTCGCCTAGGCCCCCAATCTCGTTATCTTCTTCAATTGTAGAAGGAAATAAAAAAAAGAAAGTTAACTTCTAAGGTTTGTGATCATTTCACCAAGCAAGTCATAGATGGGCAAACTAGGACAGCTTGTAATTATTGTACATCTACTCTTAAAGTATGCAGCAAAAATAAAACTTCATCTATGCACAACCATGTCAATTCATGTGCTGTAAGAAAGACTGGTCAAAGTATTGTTGAAAGTCTTGAAAAAAAATTGCGGTAGAGAGGATAACTGTTGGAAAGGTTCATTTTAGTGCATTTAAATTTGATCAAGAGACATCTCGAATAGAATTAGTGTATGCTATCATTGTACACGAGTATCCTCTTGCCATTGTTGATGTAAGGTTAAGAAGATTTGCAGCTAGTCTTCAACCTTTATTCAAGATGGTTTCTCGCAACACTATCAAAAGCGATATTATGACAATTTATAATGTCGAGAAGAATAAGCTTCAACATATGTTAGAGAAGGTTGAAAGTTGGATAGCAATTACTACGGACATGTGGACTTCTAACCAAAAAAAAGGGTATATGTCAGTAACTGCTCATTACATTGATGATTCTTGGGTTTTACAACATCGTATTCTAATGTAATTTTTATTTTTTTGTTGGGTTTTAATTTGTGATAGTTTTATTTTATTTATTTAAAAGTATTTTTAATTTTATAGGTTTGTTTATGTTCCTGCACCTTATACTATGGAAGTTGTAGCTGAAAAAATGATTGAAAGTTTGACAAAATAGAATATTGAAACAAAGATGAGAACTATAACAGTTGATAATTGTAGTTCCAATGATGGCATGATTAGACTTGTTCAAAAAAAATTAAGTAATGAATTATTACTTCAAGGAATTTTTTTTCATATGAGATGTTGTGCTCACATTTTGAATCTTATTGTGAAAGATGACTTGTCTGTTATAAAAGGTTCAATTGAAACAATTCGTGATAGTGTATCATTTTGGTCTGCTAGTCCATCAAGAGTTGAGAAGTTTGAAGATGTTGCTCGTCAATTAAAAATTTATTGTACAAAGAAATTAGCTCTTGGTTGCAAAACACGATGGAATTCTACCTATTTGATGCTTCAAACTGCCTTAGAATACAAGGATATTTTTCCTAAGTTGAAGCTTAGAGAAAAAACTTATTGTACATTACCGACAGAGAAGGATTGAGAAATGACAATGAAGCTTGTACCGAAATTGCAACACTTTTTTAATACAACTGAATTGTTTTCGGGGAGAGATTATCCTACCGCTAATGTATTCTTCACTCGTGTTTGTAGACTTCGGAATGAAGTACTTTCATGAAAAATTTCAGAAGAAGAGGTTATTAGAAAAATAGCAGAAAAAATGTTTGAAAAGTTTGAAAAGTATTGGAGTGTTGTTCATATTGTATTGACTATGACAATTTTTTAGATCCGAGGTACAAATTGAGAATTGTGGAATATTATTATCCTACAATTTATGGTGACACTGCATATCTAGACATTGAAAAGGTCAGAAGAACTCTTTTTGATCTATTACATTAGTATCAATCTAGGGTCATCAATTCTCAAAGTCTCAATTCTCAAGTTTCTCATGCTCAACATACGGATATGGTTGATGATGTAGACGAGAACTTGCGTGATTTTCTTGAATCCCCGGGTGATGTGGTTGTCAAATATGAGATTCATCAGTATTTGGATGATGGTCGTTTGCCACTAACTTGTGACTTCGATATTCTTAGTTGGTGGAAATCAAATGGATTGAAATATTAATTTACTTTACAAATATGAGATTGAAATATTCTTAGTTGTGACTTCGATATTCTTACTTTACAAAGAATTGCTCGAGATTTTCTTGTCATTCCAGTTTCTACAGCTGCCTTTAGCACTAGTGGGAGGGTAGTTAGTGCTCATCGAAGTAGACTCCATCCAGATACTTTAGAAGCATTGATGTGCACACAAAATTGGTTACCCACCAACATGGAAGGTATGATAGCAAATTTTATTATCATACATTGTGTCTAGATAAACTATATTAATATTAATATTTTTTTTCTTTAATATAGATTTATGTTCTACTATAGACTCAAATTATATTTGTTTGGTCAATGAAGAAGAAGATGTTCAATAAGCTTTATTGGTTTGAATTTATTTGATAATTTAATGTCTTGTTCTTTAGCATTTACATTAATAACATTTTTTATTATTTGGTTGTAGGCTTGAAGAAGGTGGAGCTTCAAATGCAATATTAGACTTGCTTATGTTTACGAAGTTTTATGGATTTCTTATTTTTCTTGGACATTTGAACTTTTGATTTGCTTATGTTTATGTAATTTGAACTTTGAACTAAATATGGACTATGTTTATGTAATATTTTACTTGTGGTGGACTATGTTTATGTGTGTACTTGGTTTTTTGAGTAAACTCAGCTTCTGCATAGGTTTATGTTCTCAAAGGTTATGTGTGTTCAAGTCTGCTGGTTTGTTGAATTCAAACAAAGGTTTTCTGCTTGCATCTCAAAATTTAAATTCAACTTTAGTATGTTATGTAGAGAGACTAATTTACAACTTTATCTTTTCTTTGAATTTATAGCTGGAATAAAGGTATCAAGCAGTGATAGCATCCCTCCATTTGTAGAAGCCAACATCACTTGGGGTCAATGAAGACTGGATTTTATGTTTACATATTTCTTAAAGGGACATTGTAAATTGTGCTTCTAAAGACTAGATTTAATACCTAGTATTAATTGATATATCAACTATCATTTGATGTAATTACTTTCGATAATTTGTACTGTTTGCAAGAGTCAAGTAGTTAACTTCAATGTATTTTTATTGCATATTATTTTTTAATTACTGTTTTGATATTTTTGAACCGGTTATTCGTTTACTATCGGTTAACCGGTAGTAAACAGATAACTGGTTCTATATGAATCGAAAAATTCGGTTTTGGTTTTGGGTATTGGTTTTTGAAATCGATCGGTTTCGATTTTGATTTCGATTAGTGGGTGTTTAGTTCTGTTTCAATTTCGGTTAACCCGCAAAAATACGATTAATCTAACCATTGTCATCCCTAAGAGAAATTGGTCAACCTTCAAAGGGAAACGACTAATTCAACAAGTAAGACGACAATCCGTGTCCGACTCTCCATCTTCACAATCAAAGGGAAAGAAGAAGACAACACATTCACCTTCAAAGGCAAAAGGCAAAGGCAAAGGGAAACGACTAATTGATCGTTTGGACATGATTGCATAAGTGGAAGAGGACGAAGAAGACGAGCCCTCGGTTCATAGCAGTAGCAGCACAGAAGATGGAGGAGATGATGATGATGATGATGATGGAGTTGGGGGAGAAGACACTATCGTGTCATCAACACTAGCACCTGCCGATCTGTGGACGAATGAGCAATACTTCGACCACACCACCCAAGATGAGGATCACGGTGCTAGAACTGGAGGAACAACTCGGGTGTACGAGAAGAGAGTCCGGCGTCAAGGAGGCGGACCGACATCTTTGCAAGATTACCATCACAATATGATGAGTAGCTTACAAGAGGTTTCTGAATTAGCCTACTCTGTATCCAGTACCTACTCAACTGATGATACAAGGACTAGTTCTTGGACTACCAACAAAGAAACACTGATGGGTATGTGGTATAATAGATACCAACGCATGATGGCATGGGATCATTTCTAGATATGGGCATTGGAGACTTACGGTGTCGACCTTAGTCGTGTATGTCCCCAAGATATGTACAAGTATGATGGACGTCATTCGTCCGCCATTTTAAACATTGTATTCATGTATTTGATATTTGAATCTTAAATTTAAGTATTTTTTGATCAATTATGTGTTATTGAAGTTATTTTTAACAATAAAGAATTAAAAAAAAATCACTGGTCGGTATGCCTTTTTCGTACCGGCTCGTATCATGTGTTGGTACGGTATGATACCGGAACATATCGATAACGGTACATACCGATACCGGTCACTAACCGAGATTGGTATCGATACCGGGATTTTAAACTATAGCCTAACTAGATAGAGATGACACTTTGATTTGTCGACCCTAGCTCAATTGGGCAAGCTAGACCTTATGCTTGTTGGCTTAGCTGAATGAGTTGTGTATGGAGATCTCAATGGTTCTAAGCTTCTCCCATCAATAGTCCATCTAACGTCTATGTGATTGTAGATCAAATCACGGGCCAGATAGGTTTGCTATTTGTCTGATATAGTGTCAAGGGGTGTCACATGGTCGAGGGGCTCTTTTTTTATTGTATAGGGATCTCATCATCGGTATAACTTGATCATGATGGCCTCGGTCCAAGAGTTATTATTTGGCTTTCATCGTCAAAGCGCATTCACGTTTCAGTTCCCCCATTTCTTAGGCCACGAGAGTCGGCCATTAATTTGGCCTCGATGGTGTGGTTATCTTCGCTCGCTTAATTACGTTGATGACTTGTAGAGAGCAAAGACTCGTCAAGTAGCAGATCCAAGGCCGTGTTGCATCTTAACCTTGGGTGAAGTTTGTTGGAGGGTGAGATGTCTTACATGGCTTTAATGCTAGTTTGTCTCTTGGGCGTGGCACCAAAGTTAGTCTAAGAGCCTAGGATTGTGAGCTCAACCAATTGGCCAAAACAGGAGTTGTAAGTCCCCATGTTGTGGGGTCTAGGTCTCTTTCTACGACTTGGTCGGGGTTGACAGTATAATCTTTGGGAACTTTTGTTAATGGGTAGTTGTACAGAAAGTTACAACTGCTTGAAGTAGCAAACTAAGAATCAAAACAAAAATCACACGCAAACATAAAGATTTGTTTACGCAGTTCAGTGACAAAGCATGTCACCTATTTTGCGGGGCACTCACCGAACATATGTTCAATCCATTATCAACAAGTACAATATTAGCTTTAGGATTTCATACTCTGAAATCCAACTATTAGTACTATAGTGAATTGAAAATAACAAAAACTTATTTGCTATTACAAGTACATACCAACTTATCTCTCTATGATATCCCAACCACATAGTTCTGTCCTCTACACAATTCTCGTATTGTAGTGAGTTAACAACCCACAACCATCTTCGCTTGAAGATAAGAAAGGTAATTGTTGTCGTCTTTGCACTCAGTAGTCTAAACTCCTTATATAACTAGCAACACAATGTACACACATTGGAGATAGACATTTAGATCTTCTCATCAGAATATATATGTGACAATCAGCTAATCTGAATAAATGCTGACTTAAACACTGATCATTAACAACATCAGTTCAAACCAAACAATCAGCTCTAAATCACCATAAAGCATCGATAATTAAGCATAAAGAGTAACGCCTGGAAACATTCATGAAGACCATTCTACTACCCATAATTAAATCAGGCAATAAACATGTAATTAAATATTATTAAAAATATCATAGATATATAAAAGAGAATCATCATTAATACTGATAACCAAAGGTCATTTTTGTGTTGCATCCCCATCCTGAAATCCAATATTACATAAGTAGATGTAACTGTATTCTACAGTTGTAACTGTCTTCAATATAAGTAGAACTCATCATAGTTGAGACTGTCCATTTAACTGACAACAAACTGGAAAACTTTTGTCAAATATAACAAACATATAAAAGCCAACACTAACAGGGTATTGTGTTAGGGAAAATGTGCATTGCAACACAACAGAAATAATGAACAATATCTCAAAACTAAATTGCACAAAAATAATCACAAGAGCACACACAATTTTAACTAGGGGTGGCAAAACGGGCCGGCCCGCAGTTAACGGGCCGGGCCGGGCCGACCCGTTAAGGTTGCGGGCCGGGCCGGCCCAGCCCGTTAACTATCCGGACCAGAAATTAGCGGCCCGGCCCGGCCCGCTAACTATGCGGGCCGCCCCGGCCCGGCCCGCGAGCCCGCCAAAAATTGTCAAACACAAATTTAACCCAACACAATTTATATCAAACACAATTTATATCAAACACAATTTAACCAACAATAAAATCAATTAACCAAACACAATGAAACCAATTAACCAAACACAATATAACCAAACACAATGAAACCAATTAACCAAATACAAATGAATTTAAATCTAAACACAATGAAATCAAACATTAATACTTAACATCAAACCAAATCACATAATTTTTATCAATACTTAACTTAACATCAAACAAAATAATTTACATCAATACTTTGACATCAAACTAAATCAAACATCAATATTTAACAAAATAATTTACATGAGTCTAAAATCCTAACCAAAAACCAATCACATGCAAAGTTTTACTAGTTTCTGAAATTAAAAAGTTACAAAACAACATTAGATCATTGCATGGACGAATTATTTGCATCATTTGGATTTAAAATATCTTCAGTGTATTCTTGAAACTCTGCAATGGCCTCCACAAGATCTGTAATAGAAGAAAAAAAATTAAAAACCAAATTATTGATATATGAGTTATAATTAAACTATAAAACATTGTAATTTTACCTTGCTCTCCATAAATCCAATCTCTTAGACACAACAATGCTTCGACATTTTCATTCTTAATCGTACTACGAAAACGGTGAATGATGCGGCCACTACAGCTGAATGCGGATTCTGAAGCAATAGTGGTGATAGGAATGCATAGAAAATCACGAGCTATGGAACCCAAGATCGGATAACGAGGGTGATGCTTCGCCCAATATGACAAAATATCTAACTTCTCGGTCCTTGTGATCCTCTTCTCATCCAAGTAGGCATCTAACTCCGACTTTTGTAATGCACCGTCTATCTCATCAGTTATGTCAAAATCCTACATTGAATGTAACACAAGAATAAAAGATTAGTTATACTAATCAATGATATATGAAGAATCAAACAAAAATTTTCTTTCAACTTCAGCTTGCAATTTTCTTTCAAACAAAAATATATGAAGATTTATCATACCCCATAGAATGTCTCGTCTTCAACTTCAGCTTGCAATTTTCTTTCACTTTCTTGAGACACAAAATTCATTTGAGAAGCCGCGGAAGATGACCCCAAAGTGGAAGATGACCGCTGAACATAGTCATCAAAGAGACTGAATAACCTTCTACGAATGGCCTCAATATAAGGTTTTGCGTCACTTCCATAAATCTTTTTATATCCCCACTCCACAAATTCAAACTTGAACCGTGGATCCAAAACAACCGCTATGGCCAATGTTTCATTAAAATTGGACCAATACTTCTCAAATTTCCCCATCATCCTAGTGGCCATTCTCCTCATAGGTTCATCCTCACATGTACACTCCATTCTCAAATTATGATAAATCTTAACCACCAAGGGGAAGAACAAGTTTGAAGTTGGATACTTCGTTCCCGAAAATAAACAAGTTAGATTATAGTAAGTACCCAAAAATGTGCATAATTTGTCAACCTTGCTCCATTCACACATAGAAGGACAATTTGTATAACTTGAATCACTCATTGCCAAGTGTTCAAATGCGGTCTTGTAATAAAGAGCGCTCTTCAACATAAGAAAGGTAGAATTCCATCTCGTTGGAACATCTTGTCTCAAGCCTTGCTTACCATCTAAACATAAACTTTTAACACATTCAAGAAACTTCTCCTTTCTTGATTGAGAGCCCCGAACATACTTCACACTATCCCGCACTTTTTCTACCACTTTATCAATGTCCTTCAATCCCTCTTGCACAATTAAGTTCAAGATGTGTGCACAACATCGCAAGTGAAAGAGATCTCCATTCAACACAAGTCCTTTTCTACTATTCAACTTCGTCTTTAAGTATTGCACACACACATCATTTGCAGAAGCATTATCCAATGTCAATGAAGATAACCTCTCAACGATGCCCCAATCATTCAAAACATCATAAATTTTATCAGCTAGTGCTACGCCAGTGTGAGGAGAAGGCATATAGCTCAAACATAAGATGTATTTCCTCAAAATCCAATCCCTATTAACAAAATGGACAGTTACGGCAAGATAGCCATCACTATTTATTGCGGTCCACAAATCGGACGTCAAACTGATCCTACCATACGACGTTGCTAACGCATTCTTAATTTTCATCTTTTCTGACTCATAAAGCTTCAATATATCTGCCTTTGCAGTATTTCTAGAAACTTGTTGCACACCAGGACGTAGATATTCAAAATAAGCCTTAATTCCTCGATACTCAATAAATTGAAATGACAAATTATGCATTGCAATAGCTGAAGCAACCAATTCCCTAAACTTATCAGGATCAAATGAGCAATCAGATAAAGTCATATTACCGTGAGAATTAGAAGAGAAAAGCATCTGGCCGACATCGCGTGTGTCTCTTTTCTTACATTTCTCCATATGGCGTAGGAGATGACCAGTCCCGGCTCTAGCTTTGCAAGTGAATTTATCATGACAAATGTTGCATTGACACATCTCTTTTCTATCTTCACCCATGGGAAGTCGAGTGAATTGCTGCCAACACTTTGATCTCCTTTGCCTCTTCGTTCCTTTGTTCTTGTCAGCTACTCCTGACTTCGATGTTGGAAGTGGAGAAGAACCCACATCTCCTTCAATTGCATCCACATCTTCTTCAATGTCATCGTTGACCACATTATCATCAATGAAAAGTCCAATCTCAAGATTCTCAATGGTATCATCTTCTCTCCTCGGCATCTATGAACAAACAACAAAAAAGAACTCATGCATAATATCTCATTCACCCATTGACATATTGCTTTACTATAACAGTATAACAGCATTCACTTCAATGGAATGCTTAATGAACTCATGCATAATATCTCATTCACTCATTCTTGGTTTTTCTTTACAAAACCTCTGACAACTCATGTTTAATTCTTAATATATACTTCATTAACTGAAAATAGAATGCAATGTCAAATTCACAAGGAAGAATGAACTGAGAAAGTCATAACAAAGTAGTTTTCAAAATGCTTAATGAAGTATCAATGCTAAATACATATCTAAAAATGCCAAAAACAAGATAAAGAAATATCATAATTACATTAAGTAGGAAAGCATGTCACAATCAACTGAGAGGGGGCTACACATATGCTAACATGGCTTACTCAAATGTATATAAAATACTCTCAACCATATTAACGATAATGAAATATAGATAGCAGTATAGCACAATAGGATACAAATGGAGAGCTATCAGTATGATCAAGCAATCAGTAAATGGGTATGATCAAGAATCCAAACAATCAGTAATACAGCGGAGGAGAGCTATCACTCTATCAGTATGATCAAGCAATCAGTAAATCAGTAAGCAATCAGTAATAAGCAATCAGCAATCAGTATGATCAAGCAATCAGTAAATCAGTAAGCAAGACAGATTAATCTAATACATTACCAAGAATCCAAGATACACATTAATCTAATACATTAAGCAAGACAGTGATTACACCTATGATCAATTGATCAAATTACACATTAGATAGAGTGTGGACCTCAAATCGGAGGCACAGGCGCAGAGCCGAAGGCATGAGGCAGAGGAGAGCTTCTCCTAGGGCTCGGAGGTAGGCGGACAGCGGAGGAGAGTAGGAGGTCGGAGTTGACGATGGAGGCTCGAGGCAGAGCCGCAGAGGAGAGCTTCTCCTAGGGCTCGGAGGTAGGCGGACAGCAGAGGAGAGTAGGAGGTCGGAGTTGACGACGGAGGCTCGAGGCAGAGCCGCAGAGGAGAGCTTCTCCTAGGGCTCGGAGGTAGGCGGACAACGGAGGAGAGTAGGAGGTCGGAGTTGACGACAGAGGCTCGAGGCAGAGCCGCAGAGGAGAGCTTCTCCTAGGGCTCGGAGGTAGGCGAACTGCGGACAGCGGAGGAGAGTAGGAGGCGAGCGGGCCGTGAGTAGTCGAGTGAGGGCGTGAGGCGCTGACCCGCAGCGGGTGGGTAAAAAACCAAAAAGAATTAAAGATAGGTTACCTAAATCTTGCGGGCCAAACGGGCCGGCCCGGCCCGCGTCAACCCGCAATAATTGCGGGCCGGGCCAGCCCAGCCCGATAAGCTTATCGGGCCAAATTTTTTAGCCCGACCCGCAATTATCGTGTCGTGCTATCGTGCCGTGCCCATTTCTGTCGCCCCTAATTTTAACGTGAAAAACCCCCTCATGGTGACGGGTAAAAACCACGGGATCTAGTCCAGATCAACAACCCACTATAATGATAAATGAGTGTACAAAGAGTTTTGAGCACCACTAGAATCTCAAACAATCACTGTTCATCATCAACAAAGTGAAAATAATGCAATAGCATACCACATAACCATCAAAACAACAAGGAGATAACAAGGATTGAGGATAGAGATCACTAGGACAACTACTGTTCTTGAAATCAGACAAGGTTCTGGTTCTCCAAATAAAATTCCACCGTTCAGATCAAAGAACAAGGAATCTTGAACAAGCTCACCAAATTTTGTCCCGATCAGACCACAAATGATTGCCCGATCGTTGCGATGATTAAACTCGTCGTTGTAGAGAATACCCATAGAAAAAGTTCGATTGCTATAGCAAAATCCTAGCTTACAGACCTCCAAACACGATCACCACCGTAAGAATAAAGAAATCGTGTCCTCTACTTCTCCACCAAAAATCAGCTTAATCGGAGTCTGACTCGTCGTCCGATCGCCGAAAAAGATGAATTGGACAAGTTGAGATAGTACCCTAAAAATCTCTTTTTCTCTCTTGAAGATTCTCTTGAGGGTTCAAAATGAAAGTGGCGGCTGCTGCCCTATTTTGGTGTGGCTGTCAAAAACTTTGAGCATGAAATGACCAAAATAACCTCAATGGGTTCAAACATGAGTTTTACCATATATGAGGGAACCCAAACCCAACAATGCTAGTTTGTCTCTTGGGCGTGGCTCCAAAGTTGGCCTAAGAGCCTAGGATTGTGAGCTCAGCCAATTGGCCAAAATAGGAGTTGTAAGTCCCCCATGTTGTGGGTTTAGGTCTCTTTCTACGACTTGGTCGGGGTATTGGTCCTCAATTGTCTTCACAATCAACAAATTTCAAGGCTTTGTAGCAACCTTTAGACCTTCGTCAGCCCACCCCTATTCTCGATGCTCCAATGGCCATGACACCCATGTGCTTCGATTGGTGCATCCATAAACTCCTTGTTGGGGCTCAAACAAAGAGTACTTTTGGTTATATATCTTCACCAGAAGGTCCAACAATAAATAGGTAGCAGGGGTGGGTGTACACTCATATGAACTGGTTTAGTTTGCCGATGGTCTAAGAAGAAAAATACCATAATTTTATTTTGGGAAAATATCTAAATATAGTTTGTATTTTGGCCTTTATCTCATTTGTGTATATGTACTATGACATTTGTAACAATTATGGCCTGACGTTAAGTTTTCGTCAGGCGCTCCATTAAGCTGCCGACGTGGCATGCTGACATGTATAAAAAAATATTTTTTTAATATCAAAATTTTACAACTTAAATAATGGGTACTCTCTCTCTCTCTCTGCGCTGCCACCTTCGTTTATTAAAGCCCAATCGACGACGACACTAGCAACTCCGGCGACTAGCTCCGGTTGGGCCTCGCGACTCTTCCCCTTTGGCGGTGCGATACATCGGAGCGGATGAGGACGACGCGGCTGGAGTTTCTCCCCGGTAGACCGCTATCTTCGTCATCGTCCTCGTCATTAGTCAGCTTGAGATAGTCCTTGCTGATCCTCTCAATCACGGCATTGATGGCACGGCGGTTCGGCAGTTGGCCAACGGTGTTCGTCACGCAGAACACGTTCTGGGCCTCGCCGAACTTGGTTGTGATCTCCGCCCGCATCACGAAGAGCCCGTTCTCGCGAAATGTAAGGGTCACGTCGGCAAGCAAGCCCCGCCGGTCTGGCATGCTTAGTTTAAGGATCGGTACAAGCTCGCCATGGAGAGAGAGAAGCAGATCAAGGAGAAAGCAGAGCAAGCTCGAGTCGCACGATTTAGCAACAGCTCAGGTTTGAATCCTTTCCCTAATTCGAGGTCGAAGTCGACTGCCGCATTGCCTTCGAAGCTTGCGCACATTGAGGAGAAGGTCATCCCTACCGCAATTGGTGAAATAGGGGAGCAATCTAGGCGGTCGCAAGCTGGCTGCCGGTTGTGAGCAAGATGCAGCTGACGTAGATAGAGAAGAGACCACCGAGGGTGCCTTGGCCGCCTCCAAAGGCGTCCAGTGGTGGTGGTGGTCTAAGCTCTGCCAACACTTCAAGTTGTTTCCGCCACCTCCAATGTAGCAGATGCAAGAAGCAATATGCTCAGCAAGATCGCGAACCGATCAACCTTCCTCTTAGCGGTAAGTGTTGCTAGGAAACAAGTCAATTTATATACTTATAATTAACCCCCCCCCCTCTCTCTCTCGTAAAATCCAATGAACCTGACTAGTTGAAATTTGAGTATCCATTAGAAACTCAAGTGAAAACCACGTGGAAACTCAAAATAACCTTGTCATGCACGCTTCCTTCATGTTGGGCATTGCTTCCCTAAGCATGGACAACACGTCTCCCATCGACGGTCAGTCCTTGGGGTTCTTACTAGTGCAGAGCAATGCACGTCTCTCATCGACTGGTCCAGAGTCTGCCATGCCTCTCCTCCATCCGCTCTCACCATCTTCCCCTTCAGCAGAGTGGCCTTCCTGCTCGGCTCGCTGACCTCAGTTATTTTGGGCTTCCTCAGGATCAATGAAGATTGTGACCTACACGGACGCAAGAACAACTCTGGAAGCAAGAAGAGGAGTTAGAAGAGCCTTCGTTGCGGCCTTCCGGTCTAGTGCAGTCACGGGGTTCCTTCTTGCTGCCAATGGTCTCCTTGTGCTCTACATAGCCATCAACTTGTTCAAGGTATACTGTGGAGATGACCGGGAAGGGCTCCTTGAGGCAATCACAGGGTATGGGCTTACATGGCACTCTTTGGGAGGGTTAAGGAGGCATATACACCAAAGCAGCAGATGTTGGAGTTGATCTCGTTGGCAAAGTGGAGAGGGATATTCCTGAAGATGACCCCAAAAAACTAGTGGCGCTGGGATATTCCTGGAGTTGCAGGAACTTGATGTAGTCAATGATCTCACCGCGAAGCGCTCGGACTCGGCACAAGAGCCGTGGCAGACTATGGGGGCTGTAGGAGGAGAGGGAGAGCAGCTCAGGGCGAGATATACACAAATGAGATAAATGAAAGTAGAGTGAAACTTCTATGGGTAGGTTGCCCATAGAAAACCTATGAATTAGTGGATATGGGCTTTGAGCGACTGAACTTGAATAGAAAATGAATGGATATGAACATGGATAGAAAAGAAATGAATATGAATATATCCATTCTTTTTCTATCTATGTTCAGTCGCTTAAAGTTCATATCCACTCGTTCATAAAAATTTATATAGTCAGGCTGCCCATATAAATTTTTTCATGAAAATACTGGCCACAATTGAGACAAAGACCAAAGTAGATGCTATATTTAGGTATTTTCTTTTTTTATCTTTGGCAAAAACTGAGCTTATTGTTGTTACTTCGGCTAGTTGTTAGGCTTTTTGGACTCAAAGAATTATGACTAAATTTGGAGCTAAGCCAAAGATAGGGATTGGAATTTGTGTGACAATCCCTCTACAATTTCTATATCTTTGAATCTTGTGCATCATGCTAAAGCTAAGCATATAGAGAATAAATATCATTTATGAGGGACTTAATTCTTGATAGATGTACAAAATTGAAGTACTATAACGGAAGATCAAGTTGCGGATATTTTTACTAAAGTACTTCTTTTTGATATTTCTATTTTTTAGAGACTTTTTTGGAGTTGAGTTTGTTCTTCATTTAGGGAGTGTTAGATAATTGTAATGAAAAAAATGGTAATGTGTATGATCTAAATCAATAGAATTGAAGGGCTTCCTCGTATATTATGTAACTCTTCACATTTTCTAGTATTGTATTCAAATTAGCTTTTAATAAAGAATTGTATTCATCTTCTTCCTTTAATGAGTTGTGAGTTGTGCTTTGAGTTCTTGATTGCTTGATTTTGATGTCTCTCTGATGTTGCTAAATTGGCGTTCTAGAGTTTCCTGGAGTTGTTGAATTAACTTCACTTCCATCATATTGAATTGACTTCACTTCCATCACGAGCCAAGTGTTTTAGACGTTAATTTTGATCAATAACAAAGCTAAGTTGATGAGTTGAATTCGAAAACTTGTGGTAATAAATGATTTGCCTATGATTGAACTTCTTAGTTCTTTTATTGAGAAAAAGGAACTCGTATTCATTCATGAGTAAATAATGGAATACAAGGAAGGAAGGGGAGGATGAGAAACACAATAGAAGAAAAGGGTAAAGAAGTAAAAGGAAGCTGTAGTGCTTGATACAAATTAATAAGTACTAATCACTACAAGAAATATGGCAATTTTCGACGGTCATTATAGTCGAAAAGTGGTCGAAAGTTGGTCGGTAACAATTATTTACCGACCAAATTTTGACCGGTTACCGAGGCTAATATTTGCGTCGGTAAAACCTTGGTCGAAACGGGTACCGATAGTTTATCGACAAAAAATATTGTCGATAATTATCGACCAAAGTTTTAATCGAAAAACTGTCGGTAGTTTCTCGGTAACTACCGACAAAAGTTGTGTTGACAGCTCCTCGATAATTACCGACTACAAATGTTGTCGAAAATTATGGTCGATAATTACCGACTACTTTTCTGACGACTTATCGACTAAATTTCATAACGTACGTATCTCGTCAGTAATTTCCGACGACATGTCGTCGAAATTTCGGTGAAAATTTTAAGATTTTTTTTTAAAATGATAATAATCCGAAATAAAAACATCACTTAGTCCTGTAATAGTAATAATTCAGTAGCATATACGACAATTTAAAACATTCCACTTTGATGTTTCAGTATTAATTAATTAATCAAACATTGCATCCCAACCATCAAAAGAAACATTTAATATCAGCCGCTCATTTCCTTGATTAAATCTCAGCCATCAAAAGAAACATTTAATCTCAACCATTAAAATGAAAACCCTCTTTACGTAACATTACTGCAGCATGACTTCCTCATCTTCGCGCCGCCCAGCCTCCGTCGCCGAACCGTCACCTGCGAGTACCACTACGCCTACGGAGACGGATCCAACGTTGACGACGTCCTCTCCTCCGAGACCCTCACTTTCGCCACGACATCCGGCAGCAACGTCACCGTAAAGAACTTTGCATTCGGCTGCAACTCACGAAGCACCGGGCTCTTCAGCAACAGAACCGGTGAGCGCCGAAGGCAGCCTCCAGGTGCTCCATGATCACCGGCGCTAGAGAGGGGCTGCAGCTGCGGATGAAGCGGAGCTGCGGGTAAGCCGGCTCGGGTCGGAAGGCATGGCGATCGAGAAGGATATGGTGGATGGTGGGAACGACGGTGTACCACGTGGCACCGGAGGCGCGCATGTCAGCGCAGAAGTGGAAGCCGAGAAACGGCCGGCAGCTGGGAGGGCCACGGACGCACCGGCGGTGCTGCTAGACCACCCGGACGCAACAGAGGGCGGACTCGTTGCCGAAGACGGGGACGGGGAAGATCCACCCGGACGTGAAGTCATCAACATCATGTCATTCCTCCCGAAGAAGCGGCACCCCATCCCAGAGAATACGGCCCCGACGGAGAAGAGAGAACTTGTAGTAACAGTCCTCGTGCATAGGAGTAGCAACGAGAAGAGACCCTCGGAGATCTTTCGCTGCCTCCACAGATGGCGCTGACGAGATGCATCAGTAAAGCATGAGGCTAGAAAGCGCGCCAGGTCTGCCTCGTCACAGAGTTTGCCGAGGGACGCGCGGAAACTCAAATGCCTCGTTGAGCGATATAATGGGATCAGCTTAAGGTGGATGCAGAAGGAGGTAGAAATCAGCACATAGAAGGAGGACGATCAGACGAGAGGCAGCGGTCCGCAATCGGGATTGGAGGAGAAGCAAAGAAGTCATGTTGACTTCTTAAAAAAAAGAGCAGGAGGCGGGAAATCTCCCGCCTCCTACGGCACGCGCGCTCGCCCTCCTACCCACGCCGATTTTAATTTTTTTTGAAAATTAATTTATAATTTTCCGACTCATTTTGGTCGGAAATTTTTGTCGGTAACTATTTTCGACGCAAAGAGTCGTCGGAAATCTAACGAAAATTTTCGACGACATCTTCTCGTCGAAAGTTGTGGTCGATAAATTCAGAACTTTAACAAAAATTTTCGACGATGGATTTTCGTCGGAAATTGTGGTCGATAAGTTCAGTATAAAAATATGTCATTAATATTTCCGACGAACTTGCGAGTACAAAGTTTGTCGAAAATTATTTTCGACCAAATTTTCGACGAAAATTCATCGATAATAATATGATAATTTTTTGACACATTTTGGTCGAAAAGTTTTGTCGGTAACTCTTTCTGACGCTATGGGTCGTCGGAAATATAACGAAAATTTTCGACCACACCTTCTCGTCGGAAATTGTGGTCGATAAATCTAAATTTTCTTGTAGTGAATCTTAAACTTAGTCTTGTAGCCGAAGGGGGAGATATAGATGCTAGATTTTATATATATATATATATATATATATATATATATATATATATATATATATATATATATAAGATTAGTTGGATGCTTGATGTATTTGACCAACTCAAGATCGGATCTGGTTCAGATCGTAGGATTGTACGTTGTCTCATTTTATGCATATGCCAAATTCTTGACATCTGCTAGCTGCTAAACGAGTGTTAAGATACATGAAAGGAACACTGAAATTTGGTCTAGTTTATTCAAGATTGTTGTCTCGTTTTTTGCTTTCTTATATAAATAAGTGTCTGTAATAGAGTTTCATATGTGGTTCCTCTATATGAGTCTTTCTTGTTGCGAGAGTTGCTTTCCAGGCTATGTGAGAGTTAATTTTTCTTTTCGTAACTTGCTTCCTCTATTTTTGCAAGTTGATATTGTTGCGAAATGGATATGAATGCACAAATTTGAGAGAAGTCCTCTCTATTTTCTCTTTATTAAAAACTCAAGCAGATTACAAGCTTGAGATCTGAAGAGAAGGAAACAAAGAGTGGCGGATGAAGAAGAAAAGAATACAGTGCATCGAAAATGAAACAGTGCCTATTTATACATATGAGCTAATTTGTATTTTGAATTTTAAATGTAAATCGACTAAAATACCTTGTATAACATAATACATTATCAAATAATGAAGATGTCATTTATGTAATTGCAGAACATGTTTTCTCTTCAATACTCCAATACTCCCCCCTCAAGTTGGCAATTGCGAATGGATTTTGCAGTCCCAACTTGTCCAAGAAAAAATGATGTCTCTCTTTTGGCAAGGCTTTAGTTAGTATATCTGCAAGTTGAACCCTGCTTGGTGTGTAAACTGGTATTAGGAATCCTTCTTGATATTTTTCTCGGACAAAATAACAACCTGCACTTTGATTATCCTGTGCAATTTTATCACAGGATTTTGTGTTATGTGAATTGCACTTTGATTATCACACTTTGATCTGAATAAATACCCAGCTCAGTTAGCATTTTGGTTAGCCACATTAACTCGGTTGTTGTTGTTGACATTGCAAGCAATTCACTTTTTGCTGAAGACCTACTTACTGTTGCTTGCTTTTTGCACTTCCATGACACTAAGGATTCTCCAAGTTTCATGCAATAGCATGTGATTGATCTTCGGGACAGTGGACAACTAGCCCAGTTAGCATCACAAAAACCAATGAGTTGAGTGCTTGAGTTTGCAGGATAGAACAAGCCTAGTCCAAGTGTAGACTTAAGGTACTTTACTACTCTTGTAGCAGCTTTGTAAACTGATACAGTAGGATCATGTACATGCTGACTCAGGTTGTGTATTGCGAAGGTTACATCAGGTCTAGTTAAAGTGATGTATTGAAGCCTTCCCACAAGTCTCCTGAAACCTTTTTCATCAGGATACTATTCATTCATTTTTTTCTTTTGTATGTCACTTCTGGACTAAATCTTCATTGGAGTTGGTTGTGTCTTGTATGAAGTCAATTTCATCTCTTTTAACAGATCCAACACATACTTTCTTTGCCCAATGTGAATCTCTTTCTCAGTTCTATGAACTTCCAAACCCAAGAAGTACTTAAGTTCACCTAGATCCTTTATTTTGAAGCTGTCATCTAAGAATTGCTTTAGTCTTTGAATACCAACTTCATCAGTTCCTGTGATAATCAGGTCATCTACACAAACCAGGACTATGATGATTTTATCCTAATCTTTCTTCACAAACATACATGCATCACTATTACATTGAGTGAATCCATAAGACATGATACTACTTGAAAGCTTAGAGTGCCATTGCAAGCCAGGACTTTAAGGTCGTATAGTGATTTTTTTAATTTGCATACTCTTCTATCTTGAATATTCCCATATCCAGGTAGTCTGCCCATGTATACCTATTCCTCCAAATCCCCATGTAGATAGGCATTGTTAATGTCTAATTGAAATAATTTCCAATTTCTTGTAGCTGCAATAGACAATAACATTCTCACTGTGATGAACTTGGAGATAGGAGCAAAAGTCTCCTGGTAGTCCACTCCTTCTATTTGGGTGTATCCCTTTGCAACTAATCTGGACTTATATCTTTCTACATTTCTATTAGGTTTATATTTTATTTTGTATACCCACTTGCAGCCTATTGTACTTTTTCCTGGAGGTAAGTCACATAAGACCCATTTATTGTTTGTTTCAAGAGCCCGCAACGCAGCCTGCATAGATTCTTGCCATATTGGATTTTGGATAGTAGTTTCAAAAGTTATTGGGTCACAGTTTGCGTTTATTTGGGTTAGGAAAGATGCATGTTGTGGTGTAACATAACTGAGGGACATGAAATTGGTTATTGGATATAGGTTTGTTATGTCATGTCTTGGTTTGTTCCCCTGAAGATAGGGTAAAGAACTTGCAGCATTGCAATGAGTCATTCAACCTTACAGGCCTTTTGATGTCTCTTTTTGTCTTCCTGACAGCAATGGGCAGATGTTCGGCTAGAGTTAAAAGTGGAGCATTTGGATTTGCAGTTGAGTGAGAAGGAGTATTTTCAAGCTGATTTTGCTGAGAGGTTTCTGTGATGATATGAACTAGCAGTAATTATGACTGAGAATGAATCTCACTGCTGGAGTTTGAGGTTCCAGGTTCACTACTAGAGTTGTTCAGTGGACTTTGGGTTTCAAATGAAGTATTTGTTATGAACAGAAAATTTGTTTGGTCATGTTCTTCTTCTCCTGTCAAAGGAATAGGAAAAATGACCTTGTTTGAAGTGGCTGATGAATAAAGAAAGATGTCTTCAACAAAAAAAAAATCTCTTGATACAAGGAATTTTTATTCTGAGATGTTGAAAACCTTGTAATCTTTTTGTGCATAAGGATAGCCAATAAAAATGTATTGATTGGCTCTAGGATCAAACTTTTCTTTCCCTGGTTTGGTGTCACATACATAGCAAAGGCATCCAAATACTCTAAGGTTATCCAAGTTTGATGGTTTTTTGTACAATAACTCAAAAGGGCTTTTGTTATTTAAAAGTGGACTAGGTAACCTATTTATCAAATAGGTAGCTATCATGACACATTCACCCCAAAATCTCATTGGTACTTTTGATTGAAATTTCAAACTTCTTGCTACTTGTAGTAGATGCATATGCTTTCTTTCTACTATGACATTTTGTTGTAGAGTATAGGGACAAGAGCTTCGGTGTATGATGCCTTTTTCAACAAGGAAGGTTTTAACATAGGTATTGAAAAATTCACTCCCATTGTCTATTCTCAAACATTTCACCCTTTTATTGAATTGATTTTGCACAATGTTTACAAAGTTTATCAACAAGCCAGACACCTGGACCTTGGAAGACATTAAGAAGGTCCAACAAATTCTAGAAAAGTCATCAACAATGGTAAAAAAAAAGAAGAACAACCACAATGTGTTTTGAGTTTAAAAGGTCCCCACAAATTATAGTGGATTATTTCAAAAATATCTAAAGTTGAAATTTTGTTTGGCTGAAATGGTAGCCGACTTTGTTTAGCAAGTGGACATATATTGCAGAAGAGTTGAGGTTGATTCTTCACTTAAGGTATGAAATCTGAGAGAAGTAACATTCTGGAATGTGACATGTGGCCAAGCCTCAAGTGCCATAAAGAGAATTTGTCCTTGTAAATGGTAAAAGCTTTAGGTTGTAAGTTGGATGAGGCATCAAACATCAAATACAAGTCATTCCTTTCTCTACTAATCCCCAGGGTTTTTTTGGAGTACAAGTCCTGAATATAACAGTGAGTAGCAACGAAAATGACTAAACAATTTAACTCTTTGTTGATTTGGCTAGTGGACATGAGGTTAAATTTGAAAGTATGTAATGATAAAACATGCTTAAGCTCTAGACTATCATTTATAAATGTGTTTCCTACATGTGACACTAAAGTTTTTGTTCCATCAAGTAGAGCTAGTGTTTCATTTCTCTCAGGTTTAACTGGGTTTCGCAAGGTTATTTTGGCTGTGGAGATATGGTCTGTAGCATCACTATCCAAAATCCAAGTATGGTTATTAGAATCTACTAACAAGCATGTAGAGATACCTGCGCAGTTTGCCATTTGCTCCTTTTGAACTCTTCCTGTCAGCTTGGTATCCAGAATGTTCATTAAGGTACTCAGCTGCTCCTCTATAAATCCCACAAGTGTCCCTTTTTTGGGTGAATTTTGTTCACTATTAGCAGCTCCTGAGTCTTCTTGTGTTCTCTCAGTTTTCTGCGCTTGATAAGCTGATTTGAATTTTGAACTCTGTCCGAATTTTCCTTTGTATGATTTGTTGTTTGTGGGATACCCATGTAATTTATAACACACATCTTTGGTGTGTCCAATTCTCCCACAATACTCACACTCTTTGTTGTTTCGATTTGTTTTGAAACTAGTGCTCTTGAAGGCACTTTTTAGTGCTATTGACTCTATACCTCCTGAGTTTGCACTTGTCATCTGCCTCTGCTTTTCTTCCTGCTCAAGTATCGAGTAGGCTTGCTCAATGCTAGGTAATGGCTTCATGAGAAGCAGTTTCCCTCGGATGCTGACATAAACTTCATTCAGCCCTATTAGGAACTGACGTAGCTTTCTTTTCTCTTGTTTTCCAATTCTTGTTGAGCAAACACAATCTCCTTCTACTTCAATTGAATCAAGCTCGTCCCATAATGATTTCAGCTGAGTATAGTATGCGGCAATGGATGTCTTTGACTGCCTAGTACTATAAATTAGGGCTTTTAACTCAAAGACCCGCGACTCATTGCTCTTCCCAAATCGCGACTCCAAATCCTTCCACATCTTCTCAGCGGTTTTTCACGTACAAAACGCTCTTGATCAACTCTGGACTCAATGACTGTGTGATCTAGGATCGAACCATGCCATTGCAGCTCCGCCATTGAATGAAAAGAGGGGAATCACTGCTCGGGCTCAGAATACTTTCGTCAATGAATCCAATCTTATTATTGGCAAACAATGCCATCAACATGGATTCTTTCCACGGAAGGTAATTTTCACTACCAGTTAATCGAACAGATACTAAGGTGATACCTGGATTATCATTGTCGTGGAGAAGCATCAGATTGTTGATCGCCGGTATCATGTTGTTAGCTGAGCCTTCCATGTTTGATTCTGATATCAATACCTTTGAGTCTGGTGAAAGAACTTCGACCTATTTTGACTTGGGTTCCAAATGCGATCCACCTTCTTCACTGAGATCTGTTTCTGATGCGAGCTAAAACGATCGCCGATTCAAATCGCCCAACTGCTACTTCGTGGATCAAGCTTCCGCTTTGATACCATGTTGCAAAATGGACATGAATGCACAAATTTGAGAGAAGTCCTCTCAATTTTCTCTTTATTAAAAACTCAAGCATATTACAAGCTTGAGATCTGAAGAGAAGGAAACAAAGAGTGGCAGATGAAGAAGAAAAGAATACAGTGCATCGAAAATGAAATAGTGCCTATTTATACATATGAGCTAATTCTGTATTTTGAATTTTAATGTAAATTGACTAAAATACCATGTATAATAGAATACATTATCAAATAATGAAGAGGTCATTTATGTAATTGCAGAACATGTTTTCTCTTCAACACTCCAATAGATATCCACTTCATTCGTAAGTGTGGAATCTTCATCAATACATGAGAATGTTCTTTTCTTCATTTGTTTGAGTATTGATTACGAGCTCTGTTCTTGGACCAAGTTTAACAACCAGACTATCGTTATTGGCGACGGTGGTGGATGGTGGTGAACACTTTTGGAGCGCTGCTCTGGAATAATGTTGGATCCTACATGTGGCTACGGGAGGAGATTGAATTCAATTTGAAGGAGGATTGAGGCAAATGTACATGAAGAATAGGAGAATGGGCAATAGTTGAAGACGAAGCTGGCTTTGCAGATGGTGTGGTTATCTTCGCTCGCTTAAAGACGTCTGCGGGCTATCCTTTGGGATAGTCGCACCTCCTGATTGAGCGGGCTTGAGGTGTCACTCTCAAGGTGCGCGAGTGCGGGGGAAACTCATTGTCCACTACGCTCTTGATTGAGTCTATGACTATCACACATATGTAGACAATAGTCATATTTTTAGTTGACATGATATATACATCATAGGAGCATTTTGACATATTGATGAGTCGTGTATACAATTGTCTTCGTTAGCATCATGGCATAACGTTGTTTATCTTATTTCTTGACATATTGTTGAATTATACTCAGCATTAGCCTTCTGCTGACGTTGTTTATTATTGTCTCAGATTCACAAGTATGTCGGTAGTTTGGAGTTGGATAGCTAGAGTCATGGAAAAGGAGACTTTGTCTGCTGCTTAATAGTTATCTTCTAGTTGTCTTATCTTAGTTTTTGAACTTTAATTGTGATAATATTTCATTTGTTGGTTGTTCTTGTCATTTCTTATCCTTTAGAATTATAGTAACTTTCATGTTGTAAGTGGTTCGTGAATGTTTTGGTGTGTTGATTAATTGTTGGCTGCACTTCTCCTACATGGTGTTTCTTATTAAGAGATGAACCTAAGCGATGCGTAACATAAATTGTCATAAGTATATAATAAACTAAATATTAATAACAATATTATAAATTCTTAATATAAATTTTATAATTATGACAAATGTTAATATTGTCGCAATAACAATGTCGATCAATAAAAATGATAAATCTTGGAGTGTCTCCCTTTCATTTGATCATGCTCTCAAGGATGATGTTTTATTAGAAAACTAGTTGACGTGTGAAGTTCCATTATTTCTTTTGAGATATTATAACATGAAACAAATATAATTGATTCCAACGAGCTACCATGTATACACATAAAATATTAGTATACAATTACACTAAGGAGAAAATGCATAGTAATGGTTCTCGGAATGGTACAAATTAAGAAAGATATCTTAGAAACATCAACATGGGATTTAAGTTTTGAAATTTCATTTGATATATGTAAACATAATGATCAAAACTTTTATTTATAAATGAAATGTTAATTTTACTGATAGTGCAACATAAGGTAAATTATCTTTTCATAGAATATGATTTGTTATTGTGTTTTACACATATAACAACAAAATGACTACAACCACCACAATTGTTGTCAATGGAATCCATAGGCGATGGTGTTTTCGATTAACCAAAAATTATCATGGATGTACACTATTACCAATGGCATATTCGCCAACGACATCGCAGATGAGCACTATCAACAAAAACTATGCAATTCGAGGGCTAAGTCATCGCTAATCAACAACGAATATCTTGAACCATCAGTGGTGATCGCCATAACAATATTTAGAAATATTTTAGCGACGATTAATCATGATTGTCATTATAACATCAATTTTCACCAAAATTTATTACAGGTATATATTACCATCAGTGACGACAATGTCACCCCACTCGCGACGGCATTGTAATTGGCGATGGTAATTGGAGAAGCATTCACAATGATAATATTACCATAGCTAGGTCACCACTAATACAATAATTCGAAGGAAATAAAACATGCATGTTTGAACCTCATGAATGATGAAATATACTAGACATTTTTCATAGGGGTGACAACTTTATTTGCGTCTATCAACTAAAAATTATATTCGTGCCATATTCGATCAATATTCACAAATAAAAATAGACATGGATTTTAAAAAAAAATTATATGCATGATGCGGTGCAAATACGAATATGGTTGCGGATTTGCAACGCATATCCACATATAAAAATTTATCATTTTACCTATATATAAGTTAATATATATTATATGTGTAGTTTTTATAGTAAATTACATATGAAATCATAGTAAGTTATTAATTGTTATAAGTTTTAATAATATAAGTTATTGTTTTTATTAAATATGTTATTATTTTTATTAAATGTGATATGAATATCCACATCTGAATGCAGTGTGGATGCAGATGTACGATGTCGATGTGTAGTGCGAATGCAGATGATACAATATTCATACCATATTTGATCCATTTCCATCCCTAATTTTGCAGAAAGAAATAAAGCACACATGTCTATGCCTTAGGGAGGATCATGTGGTTGAATAATTGAAACTTGAACCACAATAAACCTCGACCAATGTTAGGACTATCCACAAGATTAGGACCATCAAGAGCAACAATCTTCATGGACCACCTTAGTCAACACCTTCTAACCTAGTCCCCCCTTAGGGCTTATTTGTTTCATGATATTGTTCTTGCCTGAAGTCAGGGTGATGCGGTCTGATTCGTCTCCAGGTTCGATCGTGATCATCTCGGTCTTTGCCTTTCTTGTCAGGTTTTTTTTACTTCTTGTCCTCGGTGTCATCCTTGGTGACTTGTTTGTCAGCTTTCTTGGTTTCTCGGAGTTCTTCTATCTCCATGTAGTATATGGTTTTTTCCTCGAAACTCGATTATACTTCTCGATTTAGCCGGGGTGATCTGGTCAACAAATTATATGGGCTTCAGTCCGTGCTCGATAAAAAATAGCTCGACGTGTTGGTCGAGGTTTGGGATATTCATGGTCATTGCATGGAACCTTAGCGACTCATGTGGTCCCTGCTTGATGTAGTGAAGGGCGTCCTCCATTTTGGAGTAGATCCGTGACTAGGAGAATTGGTTGGTGATGGCTCGAGAGAGCTCCGGGAAGGTATGTATAAACCCATGTGATAGGGTGGAGAACCAAATGAGGGTGGCTTTTTTTTGGAAGGTTAGAAAGGCTCGATATAGGATAGAGTCGGTTGCGCCGTTGAGGAGCATCATTGACCTGAACATCATCAAGTGAGTGGTCGAATCGTCGTAGGGCTGAAGTGTGGTCAATAACTTGAAGTTGACAGGATGACAGATTGTCATGATGTGCTCGGTGAAGGGTCCCGAGTCGATAGTGGGGGGAGGAGCAATTTTTGTAACCCTAGATGTTGGCCTAAGGTTTTTTACCTTGATCTTAATCTCGGTTTCGATGATAATAAACATGGAACTAATGTTTCATTGAGAAACCTTTCAAGTTTCAAGTCGGTTAGCGCACGACGTCCGTGATCGGAAAAATCGGAGAAATCGGCAAGGACACTCGTTGACGCTCGGGATTTTTTGGAAAGTTAAAGTTTAGGTCTAGGGTGTCTAGTTTATATTGTAAATCCTCATGATGATGCATAAGAACCCAAAAACTAAACCCGAATCCCAAAATATAAAAACTCGAAAACCGCCCTGAAATTCACTAAGTCTAGGGAGCTCCTTGGAGGGCTATATAACCTAGACATTTTTTTGACATAAAAAATTGCGGTAATTATTCCTTTGGTAAAAACTAGATAACGAGGTATTTTAAAGGAAGTTTTGAAGCCTTTAACCTACCCATACTTGATCCGAAAGATTAGAAAATTTTTATTTTCCGAAAATTTGTACTATACCCCAAAAACTAGATTTTGATTCTTAAGGATTTTAATTTTTTAGATATTTTTATTAAATCCAAATGGGGGGTAATCCTTATATAATATTTATGTTTTAAAGTTATTACCTTAAAGTTAATAAATTTTATATAAGTAGACTTAGCGAAGACAGAACCAGAAAATGAACAAACAAAGCAAAAGAATCTGCTTTGCCCAGGTTCGGTTGACCGACCGATGCCAGAATTTGGCAGTAGCTAATTTGGTCGATCGGCTGGTCGACCGAAGTTTGCGTAGAAGCGGCAGATTGCCTTCGGTCACTCGGCGGTCGCTCGGTCGGTCGATCGACGATCGACCGGACAAGCGATCGATTATATAACGGCTTGAAAAATAGTCATTTTCACCCGTTGTGCCCGACCACCACTTGGTGGTTTGCCTATTTAAAGGCCTTCTAAGCCTTCCTATGACTTTCCAATGCTTCATGAGACATCCTTTGACACATATAAGTTTTGATTGAGCCACCTTTGTTGAAACCCTAGTTTTCTACCTTGTTTTTCTTGAGTTTGCCTTCAAGCTTGATTTGATTCATCATCATGGCATCAAGAGGAGCTAGGATTCATTGTGTTGGAGCTAAGTATTTATGTTGTTGTATTTTTGCTCCAATTATTATTGTATTTTCTTGTTTATTTCATTGTAATTGAACTTGTGTAAGACCTAGAGTGTGAGTCTTGAAATTGGGTGGTAGCCTTGGTGTTTGTGGTTTAAATTCACCGGTGTAAACATAGTTTACTAGGATTAATTGAGTTGTCCCTTAGGTTGAAGTGGAAGAGTGCTCTCGGTAAGAAGGCGGAGACTTTCGGGTGTGGAAGTGCCTTAGGTTGAGAGCGAGACTCTTCGGGTCAAAGTCCTCGTTGTAAGGGAAACAAGATTAGTCTATTAAAGTTTAGTTTGAAAATCCTAAGCGGGGTGCTTAGGTAGTTGAGTAGGCATTAGGACCGAACAACTATAAATCTTTGTGTTAGCATTGATATTTTGTTTGTATTAATTGCTTTATCATTTATCACTTCCGCATTTAGTCATTCAATCGTAATTGCCTAAGTAATCTAAGAAATATTTAAAATTGAATTTAGACGATAAAATTTAGTTAACACACTATTCACCCCCCCTCTAGTGTGACCATTTCACCCAACACTAGTATCCTCCTCTTCTCTTTGATGGTCCGTGCTAGAGACTTCATCCCAGAAGGCAGAGGTTGGCCTCCTGAATCTCTCCAGATGGTTGTCTCCATTGTGCTCCAAGCAGCGGTGTTCACACTCGGTCGGGTGTTGCTCCCCCGATTACTTTAAATCCACGATCTGGGATGTTAAACTTTGGTTGCGCGCTTGGATATCGGTGACCATGCGACACAGTTCTTTTAGTGTAAGGTTGGTGGGTACTGGAGCATCACTCATCACTATGTTAGCGTCTCCAAGTAGCAGGGGAACGTTGCTGCTAGGATGTTGCCTATGTGCGGTGGTGTTCGCCTAACTCCGGGTACCCACCATGGTGGGGCAGGTAAGATTTACTCGATCTCACTGTGGACGCCAAATATTCTTGTCTGAAGTCGGGGTGATGCGATCAGACTTATCTCATGGTCGGATGCGGCTTCGGTGGGGGACCTACAAAGACACTCTGATGCTCAAGTAATTAAGAAAGAATTCTAAATCTGGGTATAACATGTTGAAACCTAGATGTACCTTATATGTGTTGTGTTTGTATTATTAATTTTAGGGTTAATTACACTATATATCATAAACTTTAGGAGTATTCCCAATTTTGACCTCAACTTTCGATTGTATCAATTTATACCCTAATTTTCAATCCATTTCAATAATATTCCATCGTCAAGTCACCATGAATCTTCTCGTTTGATTGCTGACATGGCTTTGCATACGTGTACCAGAAAACATAAAATATGAAGAAAAAAAATCTATCCACTGTCACGTCAGTGGATGCCATGTAAACATTTACATGCAGGTAATTATACACTGCATGTAATTATATACTACAGGTAACTGCTGCAGGTAACATTCAAAAATGATGCGGTGTAACTGTATACTTGAGCATGTAACATTCAGAAACGATGCAATGTTTGATGTTACTAATGCAATTTTTGATGTTTACTACACCTAGTATACTATATACTGATGTAGAAATAAGCATCATATCAATATACCAGGTGCAGTTAACAATATTATACTTGAGGTTCTAAAAATAAATTTAATGATTTGATGCAGAAAACCATGTAACTTAATAAGTTTATATCAAAACAATATTATTTCTACATGACATCCACTGACGTGGCAATGGATAGATTTTTTTTTTCATATTTTATATTTTTTGGTACATGTATGCAAAGCCACGTCAGTAATTAAATGACAAGATTCACGGTGACTTTACAATGGGATATTATTGAAATGAATTGAAAAATAGAGTATAGAATTGATACAATCGAAAGTTCGGATCAAAATTGAGAATACCTTAAAGTTCGGGATATATAGTGTAATGTTGACATGTATTTTTTAACATTTATTTATTTAGTTTTAGATTTGTTGCTGTTGTGACATGCTGACGTGGCAATAGATAGATATTTTTTTTTCATATTTTATATTTTTTGGTACAGGTATACAAAGCTACGTCAGCAATCAAACAGCAAGATTCACGGTGACTTGACGATGAGATATTATTGAAATAAATTAAAAATTAAAGTATAAAATTGATACAACAGAAAGTTCGGATCAAAATTGAGAATATCCTTAAAATTTAGGATATATAGTATAATTAATCCTTAATTTTACGCATCTTATTTGGTTTAACTATGTGATTTCCAAAAAGTGCATATCAAATTGACTAATATATCCTTTCCTCCATTTATAACTATCATGTACTTTTTTTTATAGCACGATATAATTTTACAATTAATAAAATTATTAATAATAGAAATAAGTTTGATATATAAATATCATATTAATAAAATGAACAATAGGAGAAAATAGAATGGTAACATGTGCAAACACTATGGCGACCGTGCAGGCAATCTCCTCGCCGAACACCGACGTCGGCGATCCCCCCCCCTTCCTGATGAATCCTTCCCCTCCGCGCAATAGCCTCCTACTTCCATTGATGTATCCATGGCGGAATCCCTCCCTTCTCTGTTCGGTACTCTGCATCGACGGAACCAAAATTCCCATATGTCAGCGCAACACCATGGGACGCAAGCCCCTTTCACCTCCTCCCTCTTGGCTGCATCAAAGGATGTTACTATGGTGGAATCATCTCTTCCTCCGGTCGATTCAATATTGGGTGGAAACCCTAATTTCATGAAGACGGCTCAACCCCCCTTCGTCTCCTCAAACCTCCTTTCGGCAGATGATGTTCAAATGGTAGAACTGCCCCCCTCATCTACTGAAGTGATGCAAGAAGAATACTCTAATCCATCTAATGTTGCCCCAAACATGGGGATTCAATCGTCGGGCCGTACCTCCCCTTAATCCTGGTCAAATCTTCTACCTAAAGACATCTCCAACTTTGACTCCAATTCTTTGCCATGAATTTCTTAGAAAAGCGATAACCCTAAACCTTCGGCTCCTACCAATAATTTGGGGGCTCGGGCCCCTGTTACTCACACAGTGACTCCCAATGGTAAATATGTCTCCTCCCCTACATTACAGAATCCTAATACTAAATAGATACTCCTATTTATGCTAGGTACTCAAACCCTAACTCAAAGGAAAGCACTCAGCTTGAACCTAAGCATACTGTTGGGAACCCTAAGCCCATGACTTGGGCGCAAATTATGTGGAATTCCCATTCTAAAGATCCTAAGCAGGCAGAAACATCCACCCTTACAAAAATCGCAAGTAATACATTTGGTAAAGTCTCTTTCTCACAAGAACAAATTACTCAATGGCAATCACAATGGCATACTAGTCTTGTGGATAAATTTCTTGGTCAACCTCCACCCCTATATGTTGTTTCTAGATGGGATATGAATTTATGGTCTACATATGGTCTTTGCAATGTTATAGACTTAGAAGAAGGTTTTTTTTGTTTTCAAATTTCGTGAAAAGCAAAATGCTACCACAGTCCTAACAGGTGGACCGTGGTAGCTTGTAGAGGTGACATTATAAGATTAATACCTTGGAAGCCTTTCTTTAGGCCTTGGTTAGATGACTTCTCCTCTGCGTCTATTTGGCTGAGATTACATGCCCTTCCTTTAGAACTGTGGAACATTATTTCAGTTACTTTAATTGCTAATAGTATTGGTAAACTTATTTTCATTGATTCTAGATCTTTTGAGTTTCATAGAGGCAAATATATAAGAGTTTGTGTTGAAATTGATCTTTCAAAACCTGTGATGCAAGGTATATGGATATCTATTCCTTGTGATGATTTCTTTCAACCTATTATTTATGAGAACTTGTCCTCTGTTTGTTTTCTCTGTGGATTGGTAGGACATAGAGAAAATTCATGTAACAAACACTCCAATAACTTACATGAAAACACCCTAGATTCCTCTTCTAAAACAATTAATCCACCTAGTAATCCTAATCCCACCCCCTCTCCTATCCCTCCTCAGGGAACTAAGGGGCCTCAGACTCCAAGTGTTGAGGAACTAGTGTATGGCTCATGGATTCAAGTTAGAAGAAGGAAATATCGTAAAATTTTTACTAAACACTAGATATTGTCTGCTTCAAATACAGATCCATCCCCTTCTTCCTTGAAACATCAAGCCATCAGTAGCATGCACAAGGATGTCTCCACTAGGAGTTCTGAATGGAACCTTTTGCAAAATAATAGCACTCCTTCTCATAGGACTAGGAACAAATTCTCCAATAACCCTAAACCTAACACTGTTACAAGCTCTACTTCTATTACCCCCCCCCCCCCCCCCACCCAAAAAAAAAAAAAACCCAACCCAACTCCTAAAAACAAGGAAGAGCCCCCAATCCCCTATAAGTCTTCTGCTTTTCTTAAAAAATCTTTTGAAGACTTAGTCAAGGAAGTCTCTATCCTTTTTAACTCTGAATCTCCTGCAACTAAATCTTCTAGTTCTAAAATAGTTAATAAAAAAAGTAAGACTATCATAAATTCCAAATCCAATAAGTCTAAGCCAAACTACTGTACTCCCCCTCCTCCTGATATACTTCTATTGGTACAAGTAGTGGCAAAAGACTTAGAAGTGAGCATCTTTTGCAAGATATGCATGATCCTACTGATCAAACAATGACCGACTCTGAAAATCCTTCATGAATATTACATCATGGAATGTTAGGGGGGGTGCTAAAGCCCCAAATTCTTAGATGCATCCACACCTTAATTAAAACTTGTAATGTGACGATCTTTGCCTTACAAGAAACTCATGTTGATAACCCTAATGCTTCCAATTTTATTTCCCATATTGGTCGTACCTGGAATGGTTTCTCTTTTCCCTCCAATGGAGCTTCGAGTGGTTTAATTTTGGCTTGGAATTCTTTGTATGTCAAAGCTAATGGTATCCATGCTCAAAAAGATGTCATTCACGCTATTATATCAATTAATGATGATACCCCCTTCCTTTTTTCCAATATCTATGCCAATACAAATCCCATCCTTAGAAACATCCTTTGGAATTCCCTCTCCCAACTTGATCTTTTCTCCTTCCCTTGGCTGCTTGTTGGGGACTATAACTGCATTTTAGATGCCCCTGACAAGAAGGGTGGACTTCCTTTCAAAATTAATCAGCATATTAGAAACTTTAGATCCTTCATTGTTAACTCAAACTTGATAGATCTAGGGTTTAGTGGCCCTAATTACACTTAGTGCAACAATAGAAAGGGAGATCGTATAATCCTCATTAGACTTGACCGTGCCTTTGCCAACCCAGCTTGGCTCCATTTCTTTGGAACTTCTAGGGTCAAGTATCTTCTTAGGTATGGTTCATACCAATGTCTCATTCTTTTGGAATTAAACCCCAAAGTCAATGTTAGATCCAAACTTTTCAAATTTCAAAATTTCTAGACTGAGTATCCTGAATCTACCAATATTATTCAGGAAGCTTGGTCTAATCACCCTCTCAACCCTATTCCCCAATCCAGTTTTAACCTCAACCTCACCCGAACTAGAAAGGCCCTTTCCAACTGGAATAAGGACCATGTTGGGAACCTTGAAGCTAACCTTAAGATGACCAAGGTTGCTGCTCAAATTCTTGAAAACAAAGAGGCTACACTAGCCTCCCAACTCAAGAGCAGTCTAATCTAGATTCTCTTCACTCCCAAATTAATAACATTCAGCACCAAATAAGTCTTAAATTATGGGCAAAAGCTAAAATTAAGTGGCTCTTGGATGGTGACAAAAACACAACATATTTTCATAAAATTATTACTTCTAGAAGAAGACTTAATTTCATCAGCAAGATCATGGATGATAATGGCACCCCTTCACCGAGGATGCTGACATCCTTAAAATCTTTGCTAACCACCACCAAAAGCTTTGGCAACCCTTTCAACAAAATCCATTTGTTATTGAACTTTGGCCTAGCTTCCCTTCTATTACCTCCTCCATGAAAAATAATCTTATCAAGCCCTTCACCAGGGATGAGCTTTGGGACACTGTGAAGTCTATGGCCAATGGCAAAAGCCCTGGTCTTGATGGCTTTACAATTGAGTTCTACAAGCACTATTGGAGTATCATTCAAGATGACCTTTTCAATTGCATCCTTAATTTCCAACACACTGTCTTTCTCCCCTACTCTTGGAATCAAACTATTCTTACATTTATTCCTAAATGTAAAAATCCCACCGGAGTTAAGGATTATAGGTGTATTTCCCTTTGCAATTTAAATTACCGTATTCTCTCCAAAATGCTTGCAAATAGGATGAAAGAAATCCTTCCCCATCTTATCTCTTATAAATAATCCGTCTTTATCAAGGGCATAAACATTCATGAAAACATCATTCTTGCCTAGGAAATGACTCATACCATATACAAGTCAAAAAGTAGAAAGCCTTTTATTATGGTTAAGCTTGACATTGAGAAAGCTTTTAACTCCATTTCTTTGAAAGTCATTCTTACTATTTTAGAGTTATATGGCTTCCCTCCCACATTCATTAATTAGATTTCTTCTTGTCTCATAACCACCATCTTTTCTTGCTTAGTAAATGATGGCCTTTCAGGGTTTTTTCAATCCAATCGAGACATAAGACATGATGATCCCATCTCTCCTTTTCTTTACATCCTTGTTGCTCAAACTCTCTCCCTCCTCATTAACAAGGCTATCCAAGAGAATAATTTAACACCTCTCAGCTTTAAGAACAATTTTCAGCTTAGCCATTTACTTTTTGCTGATGATATCATGCTTTGCTTTAAAGCTGACAACAAGAGCTTAAATACCATTCACTCTATTTTTGAACATTACCACTCTTTAACTTGTCAAAAGGCTAATCCCCTCAAATCTAACATTTTCTTTCCCAAAAATACCCCCTCTCACATTAAGGAGTCTATCTGTCATTCCTTATGAATGAATGAAGGCTCTTTTCCTTTCAAATACTTAGGGACTATGATCTCCCATGTAAGATCACCTGAAAATGCCTATGATTATCTTCTTGAATCTATCAACACCAAACTAGGCTCTTGGCAGTCGAACTACCTTTCACAAGCTGGTAAGTTGACTTTGGTCAACTCAGTATTGACTTCCATTCCCTTACACACCCTTTCCATTGCTTGGCTTTCCAAGAAAACTTTAAACAAACTGAATCAAATTATTAGTAACTTCTTTTGGGGTTCGAATAATGATTCTAATAAAATGCACCTCATATCTTGGAACCAAATTACCTTACCTAAATCTCATGGTGGATTAGGGGTCCATAATATTTTTCTTCAAAGCCTTGCTCTTAATGCTAGAAGAGTTCATGCTTACATTAATAAGAATAACAACATCTGGGTTAACTTAGTTTTAAACAAGTAACCCATCCTTACTATGTCCAGCATTACTACTCCTACGTTTTGCTCTTGGTCTTGGAGGCTTTTCATCAAGGCTTTCAAACACCTTAGATTTGGCTTTACCTTTATAATTAAATCTGACAACAAAACTCTTCTCTTAAATGATTCTTGGGTGCTTGATTTACCCATTAGTATAAAACCAACTTATGTTAATGTGGAGAACTTACACTATGAGGCTACTGTTACTACTCATATTATTAATCAAAGGTGGAATTATGATTTATGCAAGTCCCTATTTTCGGCTGAGATTAGTGAATCCATTTATGAGATTGGACTGCCTTTAATCCCCAATGATGATTACTATGTTTGGAAAGAAAGCACTACGGGAAATATTACTACTGCGTCAGCGTATTCTTTTCTCCTTGAGCATAATTCAAATTTGTCGATTTCTACTTATAACTGGTCTGATATTTGGTCTTTATGTGTTCCTGAAAAAATTAAATTATTTCTTTGGAAACTTATGTATGGCAGACTTCTTTCTCGTCGTCGACTTTTTGATTTAAAACTTTCCAGGGATAAAGTTTGTCTTCTGTGTGGTTTAGAAGATAAAAGCTTTGAACATCTTTTCTGTCATTGCTCTTTTTCTATGAATGTTTGGAATCTTATTCAATTGCATTTGCATATTATGCTACCGGATATTAACACTTGGATTCGTGGTAGCGACCTTCTTATCTTGAGCGATGATTCAGTTTGTTGCTCGATAAAAAGGTTGGTTGTCGTTTCCTGATTATTTATCTGGTTTAGGAGAAATGAAACGTTGCACTGGGTGCGGCAGCTTTCCCCCCTGTGCTTAATGAAGAGAATTATTTCCTATGTCGGTATTCTCGATTCTATTAATAATCCTGAGGGAAACATTAAAGTAAAATATCCTATTTCTCTAAAATGAATTCCACCAATCTCTAGCCATATTAAATTGAACTGTGATGCCTCTTACTCCTTAAATAATTCTGGTATTGGTATTGTTGCTAGAAATCACCTTGGTGAAATTTTTTATGTTGAATGTGTTATTATTAATGCTCCTTCCATTCTTTATGCTGAGGCGCTTGCGGTTATGCAAGCTTTAGTCATTGTTTTGCAGGAACAATTCACACATGTTCTCATTGAATCCAACTCAAAGATTCATATGGACAATCTTCAGAAAAGGAAATGTTCGAATTGGAGAATTCAACCGATTTTTGACGACATTTGTTCTTTTTTTTAGCTTGTCCCGATATATCATTTGTATTCATGTATAAACAGTGTAATCAAGCCGCCCACTGGGTGGCAAATTTTGCTCGTCTTTCTGGTAGTTCGCAGGTTTGGTCAAATGTTAGACCACCCGAACTGATCAACATTGCTGTAAGGGACCTTTTCGGTCCCAATTTTCTTCGTTAATTTGAAATAATTTTTATTCTTGCAAAAAAAAAGAACAAATATAACTTATAATACTATAGTATTATAATATTATAATTAATATTATTGTAATATCAACAAATGTGTCATTGATAAAATGACTACAAAAAATCATTAAACATGAGATAAAATTATATTGTTACATTTTTATTTAGGAATATAAAAAAGGAGCTAAAATTATTAGGAAAGAAAATACATGATCCATTACATTCTATTTACAAAATTAGACCTAATCATACAAATATGTTCATAAGTGTTAGTGGGCTGGATTCAGATCCACATAACGAATTAGACGATCTGTCTTCGAAAGAGGAGTAAAATAGCAGGGTCAGGCGGTCAGCGATTTGCGAAGGACGGGGAAAGTGATCGAGCAAGTGTAGGTTGTTGTTGCTGCTAATGGAGAGCGGGCCGACGACTGCTGCTGCACCACCTCACGCCGCTGCCTCCGCTCCTCCTCCTCCTCGGTGGTCCTTGCAGCCATGCCGGTTTTACAGCGAGGATGTGCTCTTCTGCGTCGACGTGGACGTGGAGTCCAAGACGGAGATGGCGAAGTGCCGCGCCGTCACTCGTCTCGACGCCATCAAAAGTGCCATCCTCCTATTCGTCAATGCCAAGCTTTCCATTAACCCGGATCACCGCTTTGCCTTCTCCATCCTCACCCAATCCGTATCCTGGGTTCGTCCAAGTCCCCTCTCTCCCTTTCCGTCTCCCATTTGCTTTATTCTCTTGGTGTATGCATATAGAGAAGAATTATGTGGACGTTTGGTGCTATTTATGATTTGTATTATTTTTTTTTGGATTTTGGAGCGATGGAGTCAATTGGTTGCAAGTGCTAGGGTTCCAGGAAATGGGATCTGACTTCTGTACGATTTTTCAGCTCAATCTTGGACCTTGAATTGAATGTTCAACCTAGCTTATTATAGTTGACAAGGCAAATTTAGTCAAGAGAGGGACACTGCAAACCAAGTTGCCCAAGTATGAAGAGTATTCTTGGTATCGAGTTCGGCCTTCACAAATCACAACTCATCCTTTGCAAAGAAAAATGAATAGGTAGCATAATGAATAAGTGGCACCTTTCTTGATCGTACCTAAGTTCTTTGCTGATTTAAAACCATTATCTACTTCATTTGTTAGAGATATCATGCCTACCCTAATTTCTGTCTCAAGGTTGTGAGTTGATAGTTTTTATTTCATTGCAAGGAGCTTGTTTACTGGTTTGCTAGATGCAATGATGAACCTCCATTAACTTTTTCTATGCTGGATATTGAATTGTTTGCAGTGGCCGATCCAGGCAGTTTTACAAGTGGGTTCCATAATTAATTTTAAACAAAATTCTAATGCTTTAGCTGGTGATGTAGCTAATCTAATATACGTATATGGAATAAGAGTAATCCTTTTTTTCAAGACCATATTAATTCAAATGCTTTATGGAGTAACTAATAACATTTAGAATTTACAGAAGTGTTTTGCAATAAATGAAAATTGCATAAGAGTAATAAACATCCCCTATTTTGTTATTTACCACAATAGCATTCACAATTTACAACACTAGTGAACCTTAAGTGCATGTTTGCTTTATAGGATAAGGAAGGATATGATAAGGGATGGATTATTATCCATTGTTTGTTTAGTGCATGGATTAGAAGAAAATGAGTATAAAATTGATATTATATCAGGTGTAATACCGAATTTAAAAAATTTATATCTAATCCACACTCGTTTATTATCCAATCCTATCCTATCATATCCAATGAAGCAAACATACCATAAGAGTATTAAAGAATAACATATTAGGGTATATAAATTTGGAAAATAAAGTCCGTTCATTTGAATCCACTTGATACCATGTGGATTTACCGGTGAATCGGTGATTGTTTGTTGATAGTAATTCAATATTTAGTTTATAGCAACTACATTATTGTTCACTATGTATACTAAGTCTTGTTAAATCATCTTTGCCAACATGTTTGCCTTGTTTTTGTTGTTTTATTTGGATTAGGGGTGTAACTGATCAGAGTTGAGTCGAGTAGTGCACTACTCTTACTCAACTTGACTCAAAAACTGGAAGCTCGAACTCAATCAAGTACAAATAAAATTCAAATACACCAGCTGACTCGGTTGGACTCTATTATTATTCAGTCAAAATCGAGTTCAACTTCGAGCTTGTGAACCTGTAAATGTCCAAAATATAACTTGTAACTTTATACATGTGATACTTGTTTAGGCTTGATTGTTAAATATATATTAAAAATGGTTTCGAATATTCGGCCAGTTGACTCCAAGCTACTCACCCATTAGCTTGACTCACACACCTGATCCAGATTGATGATGGGTTCTGTTGAGATTGTTAGTCTGTGCAATGTGCAAAGATAATGCAGCAGGTCTATTGTTTGAAGAAATAACACTTTGTACTATATGTGAGTAGAATGTGGAACACATTACCATCGTTTTTTTGTAAAGCATAAATCACTTATGTGTCACAATTTTTTTTTTACAAACTAGTGTCATTGTGGGCCAAGTTATCAATAAGCCACAAGAAGAATGGTCTTTAAATAGATTATTTAAATTCTCTACAACTCACTACCACTTCTATTTAAACTTAAATAGATTATTAAATGATACTTTTTCCGTTGCTATTCCACACCTTTCTTTGAGCTCATTGCTACTAGAGAACTCATGCAGAAATTTGAGGATTATAACATAGGTTCTGTAAAGAAATTTACTGTTTTTCCTCAATTGATTGGGATTAATTACAGTTGAGTTTTGCAGTGGATTTAGTAACTAAGTTCTGAATGTTTTTGTGACTTTTGAAGCTTAGGAAGGAATTCAGCAGTGATGTTGATTCTGCAGTATCAGCTGTTAGGGCACTAACTGCATCAGACTCATCATATGGCATTGCTGATATCACACAACTTTTCCGCATAGCATCCCATGAGGCAAAAAAATCTCGTTCTCAGGGTCGCCTCTTCAGGGTGGTAAATATATATTTGTTTATGTTTTATGCTTAGTGCCCACATCTCTGCATAAGGTTGTTCTTGAATTCTTTCAAGTGTTATTTGGTTTGCATGCGTCTTTTTATGAATTGTTTCATTTGCTTCTAAGGTAATTCTCTGCAGCATGGTTTTAAAATTCGTACGGTACCGGGCGGTATGCCCGGTATTTACCAGTATTTTGGCTTTCCGGTATACGAGATACCCGGTATAGGAGAAATACCGGGTATCTCGGTCATACCGGGCGGTATTTATGGTATACTGCCCGGTATGATGAACAGATAGTTTTTTTTTTGCTAAAAATAACTCCAATAACACATCATTGATCAAGAAATATTTAAATTTAATATTCAAATGTCAAATACATGAATACAATGTTTAAAGAGCCGTTGGGTATTGTTTGATACTGTATTAGGGTTTTTCATAAATACAAGAGAATCATTACATTGAGGTTTATATAGGGCGACACAGGCCTACAACCCAAAGGGCTCAATATAAACTCCAATGTAATGATTCTCTTGTATCTATGAAAAATCCTAATATAGTATCAAACAATACCCAACGGCTCTTTAAACATTGTATTCATGTATTTGACATTTGAATCTTAAATTTAAGTATTTCTTGATCAATGATGTATTATTGGAGTTATTTTTAGCAAAAAAAAGAGCTGTCTGTTCATCATACCGGGCGGTATACCGCCCGGTATGCACACAATACCGCCCATACCGGGCGGTATATCATAAATACCGCCCGGTATGACAAAAAAAAAACAGCCGGTATGGGAAATACCGCCCGGTATGACAAAAAAAAAATAGCCGGTATGCTTTTTCATACCAGACCGTACCATGTGTCGGTACGGAACGGTACCGGTACCGGTATTTTAAACCATGATCTGCAATATGCGGTTTGCAAGTAGAGTGCAAGGCTACAACTAATTTTTAATGTAAATTAGCTTCTAATTTATCAACTTTCAGGTGGCTGTAGAAAAATTGTTTTAGACAGAATATGTCAGATCCTATCTCATTCTTGCCAGTTTCTTCTAGATGCTTTTTATAAGCGATTTTAATGTGATCACTACAAATTTAAGTTAATTTCATCTTTTTTGACACAACAGTAAAAATACACAGCTTTTAGCATATTCAAGATTTTGGCAATGGAAACTTAAGTAGAGGACAAAGAAAAAATTGCAGTAACTTTGAGTAGAGAGAACCAACATAGATGGGATCAGTTTTTGGTTGCTTGGACCCACTCCATTGCAATTTCTTTCATGTTTATGTATTGATTCATAGACAGAAAATATGAGTGAAATTGTGTTTTCTGTTTCACCAATGTATATCACTTCTCCCTTCGTAGTCCTTCTGTAGTGTCTTCACATTGTTCAAATATAATTAATTCTTCACTTTGAATCTTCGTTTTCTTTTGTTGTGCAGTCAATTTGAAGCTTTCCAATGCCAGTGTTCCACCATTGTCTATATTGCCAACTATTGACCCATTTAAAATTGTTGTCCTCTCTCCCTATCTCACAGTAACGTGCTCTAATTTGCCTACCTCTCGTACAACTCTGTTTTTTTCTGGTTGCATTCAAGTAAAATTTGTTTACTTGCTGTAGCTGTCACTTTTTCAGATCATTTTTTATTTATCCATTTTTAAATAAGATTATACATTTATGCTCCCTTGCCTCACCAATCTGGTTTAATAATATGAGAATAAATGTTTGTACAGCTACGAAGGAAGAAGAATTATTTTTTCCTTTTCCTTTTATTTAGAAACTTCTATCATGATTTGAACTTATAGTTGACACCATCAGTTCACTAACTTGAACTTCTTTCATTTCAGATACTCATTTACTGCAGATCCTCAGTTTGCCCCCAGCATCAATGGCCAGTCAACCAGAAGTTTTTTACCATGGATGTTATTTACCTCCATGACAAGCCTAGCTCTGACAACTGCCCGCAGGAAGTATATGATGCCCTAGTTGACGCACTTGAGCATGTAAGTGAATTCGAAGGCTACATCTTCGAGAGTGGACAGGGCCTTTCGCGTATCCTCTTTAAGCAGATGTGTATGCTCCTCGCTCATCCGCAGCAAAGGTGTGTGCAAGATGATATCGACTTCCCCAAGTCCCTCACAAGGAAATCACCACCGCAAGCCGATGCATCTGGAAGTGAAGAGAGCATGGCTATCCCAATCCAGTAAGAAAAATGTTTATAGATATAATAACTATAGATTGCATGAGCAAAAACTTTAATCATGTAAAAGTGAAACTTCGTTGATTCCTAAATTAAGCTCTGGCATTTGAATATATTATGTTTTATAGTTGATTTACAATTTTTAGATTTAGATTTTATTTAAGTGGCGATCCATGGGTTGTCGATGGTGCACCTATGCTTGATTTTTTTGCAACTATGCAAGTTGGCATGATTCCAGAGTACATTTTAAATAAAATTTCAAACGTTCGAAATGATTTTGTTAAAAGAAGTAGAAAATGTCATTCAAAAGAACATTACATTTAAGTGTTATTCTTGTGATAGATTGTTTGATTGCAAGACATGATTGAAAATTATTTCCAAATTAGTTGCTTAGATATCAACACTATTAATGACAATCAATATTTTTTTAACTTGTTATCAAATTAAATAAAATATATCATTAAAAATAAATAATAAATGACAAAAATTGTTTGTATTCACTTTATGAACTATTATTATACTTTAAATATTAAGAAAAAGTAAAATTATAGACATTATTATTTTAAATAAATAATAGATGTATATAAATATTTTAAAGTCTATATATAATGAAAATTATGTAATTCTAACAAGGTTGAAGCACTATCGTTTATAAATTAATATTTTCTTAAAATAAAATAAAGTAATAATATTTCAAAAATGATGAAAACCAATTTTTAAATAATAAACCAATGCTATAGAAACTAAAGAAATCAATATAGCTAGTCCTTTTATAGTTAAAATAGTTAATGATGAGTGTCAAAATTCATCAAAAATAAATTTCTACTTCCTTAAGATTTGTAGTCGCGATGAGTAGAATCGAATCCATAGAGACTAATTAGTTACAAGCTCTTTTAAAATAGAAAATTAGAAAGAAAAAAGAAAGAAAGGAAAGAAGATGTTTTTAATTGAATGCAGAAATATGTAAATAAAAATAGTAGATAAAATCGATATTTTTTAGAAAATTAATTTGGTTGTAGATAAATACTAACAACCGAGATCTTCTTTAAACTTATGGTTAATCCAAACAATTACCGCGATTAGACCCTTATTGATTGGAGATCATATAGATGCTATAGTGAACTACCAATTGTTGAAATTCTTAGGATCATCGATTCTAACCGACTACTATGAATTGAACTACAATCTCATAAGTCAATTTAGTTCATAATTTTTCTTAGCGTGGGTTGAACAGCAACCTCAACTAAATGCCTCTAATTTCGGCATGAAATAGTCATATTGAAAGGCGAATTATTGTCTTAATAACTTGGTAATAGACCAATAATTAAAGTGAGAATAGAAAAAGTAATACCGGAAATTAACGAATATTAGAAAATTAAATGATTTGAGTATAGAAAAATCTCACAATTTGTAGAACCGAAACTTCGAATGACCCTTAGCTAGAAGAACAGAATTAGCCGCACATCATAGAGACAAACATTTTGATTTTAGAATATTATGGTACTACTAAATTAAAAATTTAAAACAAAAGATGTCTAGTTCATTATAATTTCCCTCTCATAGGAGAACTCATAAACCTAACTAAAGAAAAAAATTAATCAAATCAAACCTATAAGACAACAAACTAATTACCAAATATATCGGTCTAATAGTTTGACGCAGAAAGAAAGTGCAAATTCATAGATAAAACTAGAAATAAATTGTCAGTCTTGAAATAGGTAAGTTTTGGCTCTATCACGTGTATCTTCAATCAGGCATGCCCACGGCTTATGCAAAGTCGATTAGGTCCAAATTTTTTTTCTAAATTTCAAATTAAAAAAATGTGCAAAAGATTTTTTTTTGATTCCTTTCCTTACTTTATTGCCTAAATAGTAAATATCAAATATAGCAAAAAAAATTATATATTAGAAAATATTTAATTCGAATTTAAAATGAAAATAAGTTCCTAAAATTAAAAAACTAGCTAAAAAAAGGTATATACTATAGACAAAACAAAATCAAAGTTATACAAAGAAAAAAGTCTGAATTTTTCAAATATATGTAGATTTTAAAATATAAAATACATATTATTTTTAATAAAAATAAAATATATTTTAAAAAATAGAAGTAATCTACATATATTTAGGATTGAGTTCAATCTGTACCTCTTATTTGAGTTTTTTAATTCTAAAGAATTTGAATTTTATAACTATTACTAATATAATATAATATAATATAATATAAAGACATTTGTAGACATATATTAGGCCATCATTGACTCATTGTTGACTGTTGTAGTTTTTCTTTTTCTTTTTCTCTTATGCTCTTTCATGCAAATTCGATATGTAAATAATATAAATAAATACTACTGCTGAACTATTAGAGGTGTGTTCGTAATATTATTATTATTATTATTATTATTATAAATATATTTTTGTAAGTAATTTTGATTTGAGTAAAACTAAAATCATAAAAATAGATGAATAAAATTAGTTTCATTGACCAAACGTATCCTTAATTTATCATATTCAAGTATAATTATATTAATTTAAGTTTAAATCGAGATTTTGATATATATATATATAGCGGATTAGCAGGTGCGCATTTCAACATGCACCACGTAGTTTATATATTCCCCACTGCCAAAAAGGCGCGATATTTTATCATCCCTATCCAATTTAGGGTTTTTTGCTTTCGGCAGAGAAATCCTTTTAAGTGCACCTTTTCTAGAGAAGAGGGGGAATACAGCCGGCTTTTCTAGGTAATATTCTATTATACTGTTCGTTTACTGTGGTTCTCAATCTCTCGCTCTCGACTTCGTACACAAAAGAGCGGCGGCGCACCATTCGTCTTGCCAGTTTTTCTCCCTCGTCCAGCGCACCCAATAGACGTCGCCGGAGGGCAGGGTGACTGGTCGATTCCTGAATCAATTGATTCTCCTTGTTTTCGCGGAAGAAATCAACGATCTTTTTTGTTTTTGTTTTTTGCTTTTTTTCTTCTGTTCTGCGGCGTGTTTAGATTTCTTATTTTGAGCTCTTGAAATTGGCGATATATTATTTTTGAATTATTTAAGCTTCCTGATGGCTATGTTGATACATCGACTAGTATGTGTTGTTTATGCCGTGAGTACTTGATATAATGCATTAGAGGTTTAAGTTATTCATTTTTTGATTGGTGAGCTGCAGGCATCGATAATGCATGCCATTCTATGTCGTAAGTACGGTGCAGCCCTCATTTGTTACCTTTTTGGTTTCGTCAAAAATCTCTCTGTTGATGCCTTGGTCTGATTTGCATCTCTATATACCTAAAAATAAGATATTGCATGCCCTGAATTAGTTGAAGGTGATGGATAATGGCCACCGGTGCCACTGGCTAGGTAGTGCTCACCAGAACATGCGTAAGCAAGTGCTTGAGAAGCTCATGTGCCTTCTAAGGTGGCTTGCCTCCTGCTCAACTGCATTGCCAATACCAAGATGTCTTTCTAGCTTCCTCTGTAGGTGATTAGGATGTCACCTAAATAACTTGACTGGTTGGCCCAGTTTTCGATTCCATTAAGTTTAAAAACAATTTGCCTTCAAATAATGTGGGGTCTGCCATGCTTCAGTTGTTTTTTAGCATTGCTTAGTTTGAAAAAAAAATCTTTGTTGTTGGGATTAATTTTGTTTAGTTTTTGAATTAACAAAAGTTTACTACTTGACTAAGCTTCTGGTATCTATTTCTTCATTTTATGCTTAGTGCTGTTCTTGAGTTAATGACAATTTAAAGGATAAAAGGTTCTAATATGGTTACTAAAGAAAGTTTTGTCCTTTTATAAAAAATATGACAGGAGCTTAGCAATACAAAAGTGTCAAGTTCAGTAATATTAGAAATTACAATATACTTGTATATGGATATTGTTTAGTGACTTTAGTCATTAATTGTTTCCTTCTTTTTTTGGTGAACTATGATTGATTGCCCTGTTATTGGTTCTTGCTAACTGATATGAAGTTCTTTCAGTGGAAATATTGGATCTTGCTGTCAAAAAGTGATGGCTGCTTATAGTGGAGCCGTATCTGGTTCTTTTCACACCCTTGGAATGAAGGATTCTAGCTTATCTCTTAAGCGTCATGGAAGAAATGGATTTTCAAACCACATTATGCTGAAGAATGGGAGATCTTGCAAAACTTTTAATGTCCAAGGAAGCTTGGTTACTGGAAGATCATCTCCATCTGTGTCAGTAACTGATTCTGAGAATGGAGGTATGCTTAGCTTTATGATGTTAAAGGATTTGTGTATGAAAAATAATAAATACTTAATATTCGTTTGAAAGGGTTATATTGTTGAAGGATGATCTTAAATAGATTGAATTAATTTCTCTCGCTAATTCTATTTCATTTTTTTAAATTGGAAACTCCTTTTATTTATGCTTGGCCAACATCTCAGGAGAAGGTTTTCATTCTATGAATGCCGAATAATAAAAACTTAGGTACCTACCTTCATGTGGCTACTTGTTAGAGAAATCCTGCAGTAAGGCAACCTTTCAACAATCACAAATAGGTTGAACAAAAATTACATAGAAATCCCTGAATAGGTTGCTTAAAAGTTTTTATTATGGAGTCACTATCACTGAAGTAGCAGCAAAAGCAAAACCAATTAAGGATTCAAAAGGAACACTCTCAGGAGCTGACTCTGAGATGATTCATTACTTGAGATCTCAATCGAAAAGCCTCAGAAACAATACACTCTCAAATGAACAAAAAAAACTAATTTCAAATTGTAATCTGCGAGTTTAAATATTACCCGCAGCTGTGAAGAAAAGCAATTAATGAGGACTGTTGATCTCGAGAAAGCTCTCAATTACAGACACGTGGCCCTTTTCAAGTGTAACAACTACTTACATTTGGAATTGAATTAAAGTAAACTGAGTGCACACAGGCACTTATTTAAACTGGGTAAAAGGAAATTAAAATACAGATCAGCTGCACAATTCATAGAGTTAGTCTTCAATCTTCATCAAATCCCCCCTACTTTTCAGAGAACTCGTCCACGAGTTCCTCACAGTCCACATCTGCTGCATCTGGAGGAATGTAGGAAAAAAGGTCAGAGACATTGAACACTGGATATATTTTAAACTCCTCAGGTAAATCGATTAGGTAAGCATTATCTCCCAAGACTTTGGAAACTTGGAAAGGGCCAATTTTTCTTGGCTGGAGCTTGTTGTAGGTTCCTGTAGGGAACCTCTCTTTCCTCAGTTTGCGATGCCTATCTGCTGCAGCTTTGTATTTGCCTCCTTTACTTTCTTGTGCTGCTCCATATAGTTTTGGGCAAATGTAGTAGCCAATTTGTTAGTTCCAGTGGTAAATGAAACTAGGTCTACTGTGTGATTTGGGACCTTGGTGTAAACTATTGCAAATGGGGAATACGCAGTTGATCTATTCACCATACTGTTGAAGGCAAATTCAGCTTGTGGTAATATGGTATCCCATTGCTTGGGCTTGTCCATAGCTAGACTCCTCAACATGCCACCCAAGGTCCTATTCATCACCTCAGTTTGCCCATCTGTCTGAGGGTGGTATGCACTACTAAATTTGAGTTGTGTGCCAAACTTTTGCCATAGGATCTTCCAAAAGTGACTCATAAACTTTACGTCCCTGTCAGATGTAATTGACTTAGGAACTCCATAAAGTTTAACTATCTCTCTGAAGAAGAGATTAGCTATATAACTGGCATTTGATGTTTTCTTACAGGGAAGTGTGCCATTTTCGAGAATCTGTCAACCACTACAAAAATTGAATCTAACTTTCTGATAGTCAAAGGTAATCCCAATATAAAGTCCATAGATAAATCTTCCCATATAGTATTTGGTACTGGCAGGGGAGTGTATAACCCAGTGTTTTGATGATGGCCCTTTGCCCTTTGGCATGTCATGCATTTTTCAACATTGGAGACAATGCCACTGTTCATTTTAGGCCAGAAGTACCTGATTGTAACCAGCTTGGTTGTTTTATCCCTGCCTAGGTGTGCTACCAGTCCACCCGCATGCAGTTCATCAATCAAATAATCCCTAAGTGATGTCTTAGCGATACACAATCTGCTGTTCTTGAATAGGTAGCCATCAGAAATATGGTAGTCCTTCACACATTCATTCTTATTACATATTTCCTAAATGTTTTTGAAGTCATCATCATTCTCATACAGCTCCCTTAGATGTTCAAAAATGGTAATACCAACTTGGAAAACTGACAGAGTTGAAGCTCTTCTGCTAAGTGCATCTGCCACTTTGTTGTTCCTCCCATTTTTGAATTGGAATGTATACTGAAACTTCTGTAGGAACTCTAACCACCTAACATGCATAGAATTCAGTTTCTTTTGGGAGGTTAAGTACTTCAGGGGCTGATGATCACTGTGGAGTACAAAATCCTTCTGAATCAAATAGTGAGTCCAATGGTCAAATGTCCTTATGACTGCATAGAGTTCCAATTCATAGGTGGTCCATTTCTATCTTGACTCACTAAGTTTTTCACTAAAATAGGCTATTGGCCTGCCTTCTTGCATTAACACTGCTCCAATTCCCATTTTCGAAGCATCTGTCTCTATTTCAAATGTTTTGTCAAAATTGGGTAAAGCCAACACCGGTGCATTTGTAAGTTTGTTCTTCAGCAGGTTGAAGCTCTCTTCCTGTTCCTGATTCCATACAAAGTTTCCCTTTTTAAGGCTGTTTGTCAAGGGACCTGCAATTTCACTAAATCACCTGATAAATCATCTGTAGAATGTGGCTAACCTTAGGAAACTTCTGAGCTCAGTTATGTTACTTGGGGAAGGCCACTCCAAGATAGCTTTGACCTTTTTGGGATCTGTCTGAATACCCTGCTGATAGACCCAGGAACAACAGCTGTTTTGTGAGGAATTCACACTTGTGAATGCTAAGATAGAGCTTGTTTTCTTTCAATACTTGCAGGACTAGGTCTAAATGCTTCAAGTGTTCTGATTCTTCTTTACTATAAATGAGTATGTCATCAAAATAAACCACCAGAAATTTCCCAATGTAGGGCTTCAATACTTGGTTCATCAATCTCATAAAAGTACTTGGGGCATTACAAGGCCCAAATGGCATCACAAGCCATTCATAAAGTCCTTCTCTTGTCTTAAATGCAGTCTTCCACTCATCTCCTGGTCTAATTCTGATTTGGTGGTAACCACTTTTCAAATCCAATTTAGAAAACACCTTAGAACCTTCCAGTTTATCTAACATATCCTCCAATCTTGGTATTGGAAACCTGTACTTCACAGTAATCTTGTTGATGGTTCTGCTATCTACACACATTCTCCAAGTGGAATCCTTTTTGGGCACTAGCAATGCAGGCACTGCGCAAGGGCTAGTGCTTTGCCTTATCAATTTTTTTTCTAACAGGCCATCAACAATTTCTTGCAGGATTTCATGCTCTTTGGGACTCATTCTGTAGTGTGGCAAGTTAGGAAGTGATGACCCAGGGATTAAATCAATGCTATGTTGAATGTTCCTCATGGGAGGTAGTTCAGCTGGCAGGTCTTCAGGATATAAGTCCTTGTATTTTTCCAATACTGGTTTGGCACTTCTGGGATAATCAGGGGCTCAGTTGAACTAGAATTCTTCAAAACTAGAGCCATAATGACATCCTTGGAGCCTAACTGTGAAAAAGCATTGATGGAGGAATGGGAGGTGGCTGTGGACTGCATTGAAGACTGCTTGTTCTTTGTTCCTGAAGGTAATAGAGTTATCTTCCTTGACTGCCAGTTAAAGGTATAAGTGTTCAGTCTACCATTGTGAAGAACATCTCTATCATATAACCATGGCCTGCCCAAGAGTATATGGCAAGCATCCATCTCGAGCACATCACACACCACAGTGTCCTTGTAAATAGCTCCAATTGAGATAGGAATATGGCTTTGTTTGCTCACTGTTATTTCACTTCTTTTAACCCAACCAATTTTGTAAGGGCTGGGATGGCTGATGCTAGGTAATTGGAGTGCAGCAACCATTGCCTTGGATACCACGTTTTCACAACTGCCTCCAATGATAAGATCACAAACCTTTCCCTGAACTGTGCATGTTGTTCTGAATATTTCATTCGTCTGGGTATGAGACTGTTTCTTCTCAGTTATCGGTAACCTTTGTAGTATGCACATGAGTGGTTCTCCTTCATCACCCTCCAACTGAGTTTCTTCATAGCTCAGGGAGTTGTCTTCTTCTTCCCCTTGTTGCTCAGTCATTTGTAGCATTCTCCCCCTAGGACAGTCACTTGACCTGTGGCCAGGATTGTTACATTTGAAGCACTTTAAAGGAAAGGGCTTTTGGTAAGGGTTAAGGGATCTGTTGGACTGAAATGTTGACTTGTCATTTACATTCTGCTCTGTGTCAGGTTTTGATGGTGCCACTGACTTAGTCATAGAAGGCCCTGCAATGTTGCTACTCGGGTTGAAGTGAGCTATAGACATACTCTGGTTGTGAGTAATTGGCTTTGTCTTGTCAGAGTAAAAATCTGATACTGGTTTCCACCTTACAGGGCCCTTATTTGAGCTCCTAGAGAGCTGCTTTTCAACCCTTAGAGCAAGATGAACTGCTTCATTTAAATTCCACATGTTGCTGAGTTCCAACTTTTCTTGGATTGGTGAGTTCAGACCACTGATAAATCGAGCAACTTGTTGAGTTTCAGACTCTTGTAAATTGTTTCGGTAGCTCAATCTGTAGAACTCTTCTACATACTCAGTAACACTGCAGCTCCTTTGTTGACAATGGTGGAATTGTTGGTATAGAATTTGCTCAAAGTTTGCAGGGAGGAACCTGGCTTTCATGAGTTGCCGCATTCGAGCCCAAGTCTTGACTCTATCCTTACCTTCCCTGAGTCTGTTTTGCTGGTATTGGTCCCACTAAGCTGAGGCACCACCACGCAATTTATACGATACCAGTTTAACTTGCTGGGGATACTCATATAATCAAAGAATGTTTCAACACTATGCATCCAATCCAAAAAAAATTTGATATGCAATTGACCATCAAAAACTGGGATGTCCATTTTCATTCTATAGTCAGGAGCTTCAGAGGTTAAGGGGTACCTTCCCTGATGACCGAAAGGGGAAGAATTCCTCTGATATTGTGAATGGGTGACTCGGCGATGTGGAGGCCCCGTGATGGTAGCTTCGAGCTCATCATCGGAGTCCATGTCCGGTAACATTAGGGTTGGAAGATGTTGTGGATGGGTATGGACTTCAGGATTGAAGTAATCCGTCCGCCGATTAGGGTAATCTGCATAGTTTGAAATGGCGCGGGGCGCACACAGGCGTAGGCCCCCGCGCCATATTTCCCCCGAGGCGCTAACCTAGCGCCTCGGACGCCTTGGCGCGCGTCTCAGCCCAGGCGCGATGCGCGCGCTATGTGCGCCACACATGCGTGTGGCGCACGGGTGCAGCGGGTGCCCTAAGTTAAAACTTAGGGCACCCGATTTTTTTTGTTTTTACATTTGCTTCCGCCTTCCGCCTTTCGCACGAGATTTCTTCTTATTTTCTCATCCTCCGGCCGTCCGACGAGCCTCCCCTCCGGCGAGCCTCTCCACCTGATTCCGGCGCCTCTCCACCCGATTTCAGCCTCTGCCAGGTATTTTTCTTTTCTTTCTCATTTTCTCTCATTTTCTCAAATTTCCGTTGTTTTTTTACATTTCTTCAGCAAGGTGAGTTCTCAGCATGCTGGAACTCTCGCATGCTGAAGAAATTGCTGAATGCTGAATTCAGCATGGAATTCACCATTCAGCATGGAATTCATCATGCTGAATTAGCATGGAGTTCACCATGCTGAATTCAGCATGCAGAGAAATAGAGACTTTGCAATTCTGCATGCAGAATTCAGCATGCTGAGAGCTGAGAATTCAGCATGCAGAATTCAGCATGAGCATGTTTTTTTAATAATATTAAACTTGTTCTCATGTTCTATAATTATTTTTAATTTTTTTTTTAATGATGTGATTTTATGTATAAAATATATTTTATAATTATATTTTATTTTTGCGCCTCGCCTCGTTATGGCGCGCGCCATAACCTTGCGCCTTGCGTCTTTGTGCGCCTTGCGCCATTTAAAATTATGGTAATCTGGTGCTCCAATGAAAGAGGGGCGGATCGACTCCCGATTTCTGGATCGCGTCGGAGCAAAGTTGACATTAACAGGCGAACTGGGTCGCGCAATGGCTTGTCGCACCTCAACGGTGAGATCATCCACCTTGCAATGTATTTCCTGCATCTCATTTCAGAGAAACTCCAGGGAGATTGCAGATTTGGGGAGATTGCCGTCGGCGGGATTGGCCATCGAACTCGCCGATGTCCGACTCTGATACCAATTTGAAGTAGCAGCAAAAGCAAAACCAATTAAGGATTCAAAAGGAACACTCTCAGGAGCTGACTCTGAGATGATTCATTACTTGAGATCTCAATCGGGAAGCCTCAGAAACAATACACTCTCAAATGAACAAAAAAAATTAATTTCAAATTGTAATCTGCGAGTTTAAATATTACCTGCAGCTGTGAAGAAAAGCAATTAATGAGGACCGTTGATCTCGAGAAAGCTCTCGATCACAGACAAGTGGCCCTTTTCAACTGTAACAACTACTTACATTTGGAATTGAATTAAAGTAAACTGAGTGCACGCAGGCAGTTTAAGTAAAAAGAAATTAAAATACAGATCAGCTGCACAATTCATAGAGTTAGTCTTCAATCTTCATCAATCACCCTCTTAAGTTGCAATATATTGTTTTTTAAGTATCCGCCATATGCCAATTCGATTATTCATTTGTTTTTCTAATTTCCTTTTTGCAACTTATTTATGTTTGTTTTGAATTATATTATTAAGAAGTGATTGCAGCAATCTTCATCAATCACCCTCTTAAGTTGCAATATATTGTTTTTTAAGTATCCGCCATATGCCAATTCAATTATTCATTTGTTTTTCTAATTTCCTTTTTGCAACTTATTTATGTTTGTTTTGAATTATATTATTAAGAAATGATTGCAGCTGCTCTATGTGCAATGGTAATGCTTTATTCATTGGAGCATAGTGGCTTTGAGATGTTCTTGTGCATTGCTGACCTTTTGTAAAAATGCCACATGTTTTCCTTTAGGGAAAATGACGAATTTGAAGGACTACTCACTGAAGGAAGCAGACCCTGAATTGCATGTTCTTATTGAGAAGGAGAAGGAGCGTCAATTCAACTGTTTAGAGCTTATAGCTTCTGAAAACTTTACTTCTCGTGCAGTGATGGAAGCATCTGGTTCTTGTCTAACAAATAAGTATTCAGAAGGATTGCCTGGTAAAAGGTGATACTTAATGATCCAAATTAAAAGTATGACACTTATTCTGCTTTGGAGCTTGTTGTAACAATTGAGTATGACTTTCTTCCATCCATGATTAGATATTATGGAGGCAATGAGTATATTGACCAGATTGAGACACTCTGTCAACAAAGAGCTCTGCAAGCATTCCACCTAGATGAAAATAACTGGGGTGTAAATGTGCAACCACTCTCTGGATCTCCTGCTAATTTTGCAGTCTATACGGCTCTACTCAGCCCTCATGATCGAATAATGGTAATTTCATGTCATACATTGTTTCGCTACAAGAAAACTTAGAAATACAGGCCGATTTTTACCGGCGCTAGTTACTGGGCAGGCACCTTAATTTTTATTTATTTATTTTTTAAATTAATTTTATATATTAATAAATTATATTTTAATTATTTTATAATATTAGATTTATAGTCCCACATTGATAAAAATAAAATTTTAAATTATTCTTAATTAGTATAAATAGAATATCTTTAGTCTCACATCACTTAATTTTTTTTTCTATTACTTTTAAACATTATAAATATATTGATAAACTTAAAAAAAATTATCAGTAATAATTTTAAACATTAGAATAAAAGTAAAATATATTTAAAATATATTATATATTATGTCATAATAAAATATATATTCTATATTTAAAATATAAATAAAAAATAATATGTTATATATTCTATAAATTAATTATATAAATAAAATTAATATATATTATTTAAAAAATAATAAAAAAGTAAAATCTAAACTTTATTTTATTTCATGTCATTCATTGTTTCTATTCTTCCCATGATAATATCTAAACTTTTGAAGTAATAATCTTCTGCAACTAATATAGGGGCTTGACTTACCTCATGGTGGTCACCTGTCTCATGGCTTTATGACTCCTAAAAGACGAGTGTCAGGCACCTCTATCTATTTTGAGTCTATGCCTTATCGTCTTGATGAGTCTACAGGTTACAGTCTCCTGCCTCTTATTAACTTAATTAACAGCAATATGTGAAAATGTATAAGCAGATCTATTTCTTGTTATTAAGCTTAGTTTCTCCAACAGGCTTCATAGACTATGATATGCTCGAGAAAACAACTATCTTATTCCGACCAAAGCTCATAATTGCTGGAGCGAGTGCATACTCTAGAGACTTTGATTATCCTCGCATGAGGGAGGTAATTGTGTCAACAATTTTTTTTCTGTAATTCCAAAGAAAACATTAGCCAACTTCTTGATGTTCAACTATTTGATTTTCATACTATTCTATATAATGATTAGATAGCAGATGGGGTTGGTGCATTCCTTATGATGGACATGGCTCATATAAGTGGACTTGTTGCTGCTAAAGTAGTTGCTGACCCCTTTGAGTACTGCGATGTGGTTACCACAACCACGCACAAGGTGTGCATAAATTATCTGTACCGTAGTTTATTTTCATGCTGTTTTCTCTATATTATACAATTTCATTTAATATTTTGGTAATGCTCCTATATCAGTAAGATAGCTATGAAAAAAAGTTTCGCTATTGTAGCTGGTGATTGGTACAACTGAGATCCACCAATAGATATATGGAATATTCACTTACTCATTATGTCCGAGCAACAAGCACTGACTCTTATCTGTGCAAAAAATTGCCTGCTGTATGAAGGAAGGTTATCTACCTGCCAACATAAGCTAAGGCCCTTACTGCACTAGAACAGAATAAATATTTGGGAAATATTTAAAAAGTATTCCCAACAAGGGGCTGATCACAATTTGAGAGGTGCTTCTGGTTTAGTGTACATTATAATAGTTACAAAAGGAAAGGATAGAATCTAACTAAATAATGATATTGAACATTAAGCAGTTTTTGAAACAACTAATAAGGTATTGCTGTAGTTAAGTTTATTTCCTGTCTTGCATTTTTTGGTGTTATTGCAGCATCTTTTAATGCCACTTGACTTTCAACTTCACCGTGAAATCCGTTTTCTTAAGACATTTATGTGTAGTTTTAGCTGCAGTAGCATTGGTAATTGTGAAGTTTGGATCAGCATCTACAACTGTAATAACCTTTGATGATTGTTTCTACATTCTCCAACGATGCAATATCATAATGAACATTTAAAAAATTCTTCTGGTCTATATTAGTTATTGATAACTTCCTATTCAATTATCATTTAAAAAAAAACCTATTCGATTTTGATCTCACATTGTTTCTACATTGTTAATTCAGAATTTTATCTTGTAATTAGGCTAAACTTTTAACACCTTAGCAACTTATCAGTCTTTGCAAGGTCCTCGAGGTGGCATGATCTTTTACAAGAGGGATCCAGTTTTGGGTGTTGATCTGGAATCTGCTATAAATAATGCTGTCTTTCCAGGGTTGCAGGTAATTAATAATATCCTCATCGTAAGTGTTCCAAGTTGTTTGTCTAGTGGTGTTGGATTCAATTAAATGCCATTCAGTTTTTATGTCCGAATTTTGATTGAGAATACTGCTGCAAGTCATAGCTATTGGAATATAACCCACATAATTTCTGCAGGGTGGTCCTCATAATCATACGATTGGTGCTCTTGCTGTGTGTTTAAAGTATGCTCAGTCACCTGAGTTTAAGGATTATCAGGCTCAGGTAAAGCTCAATATTTTCTTTTTCTGTAATTTAATTAATGAAGATAAATTCATTAGGGTGGTCATTCTTTGTGCTTAAGAAATACTCAATCACCTTTATTCAAGGTATATTACATTTTTATGTTTAATGCCTAGTTTACTGGTTTGTACAGGTCATATCTAATTGCAAAGCTCTTGCATCTAGATTGATAGAATTGGGTTACAAGCTTGTTTCTGGAGGAACTGATAATCACCTTGTTCTTGTCGATCTGAGACCACAGGTGCCTTGATAGTTGCTCTTGCTCTTTTTTACTCTTCCTTTTTTTGCACAATGTCTATTTTGTTCTGTACTCTTGTAAGCTTTGGTTAATTTGATTGCTGATGGTGTTTCTTTCAGAATTGAGCTGCATTTATAGAATTGTAATAATGGAAAATTCACAAAAAGAATCTAATCAAATATGACAAGCCCAGAAAAACCAGTATCCTGCTTTTCTTGTTCCAAATTTTATTCTGTGAAGCTCATAAACTGTATCTTATCATAAGCTCAACCAGAACTGCCAATTTCTATATTCCAAGTAAAGTAACTTAATTGCTAATTTGTTGTATCGTGTACAATAGGGCATTGATGGTGCTCGGGTTGAGAAAATCTTGGATTTGAGTTCAATCACACTCAATAAGAACTCAGTGCCAGGTTGGTTGATTAGTTTCACAAAATCACACTGCCTCACCAGCTTAGTTTCTAATCTTATTTGAACCTTGAACTCTTGATGTTGCGAAGGTGATAAGAGTGCTCTAGTCCCTGGTGGCATCCGGATTGGAACACCTGCAATGACTACCAGAGGTCTCAAGGAAAAGGATTTTGAACTCGTTGCAGACTTCATCCATGAGGGTGTTCAAATTGCTCTGAAAGCCAAGTCTTGCACAAAAGGAACAAAGCTCAAAGATTTCTTGGAGTATGTGGAATCACCAGAGTTCTCCCTTAAAGAACCTGTATCAGAACTCAAGAAGAAGGTCCAAGCTCTTACAAATCAGTTCCCCATGCCTGGAGTATAAGAGACCTTGAGAAATTTGTACGAGTGAGTGAAGCAGTTGACAAACATATAAGAATCTCGTGCAAGTCATTCCTTTCATAAATTTAAACGCATCATTGGGAAGTTTGTCTAATGAAGATTTTTATTTTATAGAATGAAGCAAACTTTTCAAGTAATGCTTTTTACGATGGAGTTGACAATTATTACTGTCATCGGCCAAGTAAATCTATACCTATATCTTGCTAGCTTGGGATGATAAATTAGCCACTTATTAATCTTTGGGGTTAATATAGAAATTTACAGTATGTGTTGACGCAAATGGACTTTGATGTTTGGTAAAATCTTAGTCCGAAATTAAATAATATTTTAACTTTGGATTAAAACTCAAGGTTTGGCAAATTTGTTAGAAGGGAACTAGCCCGTGGGGTTTTGTCAATATTTTGTTTTATTATAAATGAATATTAAAAAAATATTAAACAATAAATATGCTATTTATATCAGTATGAAATATATTATATAGAAATAAATAATTTAAATACGAAATATAGAAATAGTATATATTTTTAGTGCAATGGGATTGATGTAATTTCATGTGCATAACTTCAAATATATTCCCCATCAATGTAAGTGCAACCCTACAAAATTGGTCGTGCATAACTTCAAATTAAGGCAATATACGAACTCAACGCTACTCAATGTAAGTGCAACCCTAGCTCATCCGCCCATACGTTACAAAACACATGTGTCAAAGCTAGATTTTAATTCCCCCCCTACAAAATTGGTCGTAGCGAAAATTTAACCTAACACTACGTTTGGATAACTTTGAGTAAGGGGTTTGGAGGGGGAAGAATTTGGAGGTTCTTGAAAGAATTTTAAAAATCTTGTTTGGTTAAACTTTATAAAAGGTTTGGAGGGATTTGGATGGATTTGATAGACCACTATGCCCTCGTTTATAATAATATATATTTTTGTTCTAAAAATATTTTTATAATTTAACTATTTTCAATTCATTAACTCTTCGAACCCCTCCAAAACCCTCCATTTTAGGGGGTTTTGAAAATGGGTTCTAGGAGGGGTTTGAAATCCCTTAAAAAAATTATCCAAATATGGTGTTTTAAACCCCTCCAAACCCCTTCGAAACCTTTCGAAACCTTCAATCTAAACATAGTGTAAAAGTCTACCTTATTTTCTCATAATACTCAAAATTCATAGTATAGGTGGCACCACTTTTTTTGTATTTTTTCTTCACCTGCATGCATCCACCTTAGATGTGGCAATGGGCCATACCTGGGTCGGCCCAAGTCTGGGCTTGAGTAGACCCGTTGCATGTTGGGCTGTGCATGGCACAACTTAGATTTCCAGAAGGGCAACCCAGGCCGAGCACGGGGCCTGCCCTTCGGACTCGGGCTCAGGCCAACCCACCAGGCTAGGCATAGCTAGCCAGGCTAGAGTAGCCTTTGTATATTTTAAATATGCTTTTGCAATAAACAATGTAGAGAAGTATGTTGTTACTTGGTTTTACAGAGGCACTCTCTGTTTCAGCGCTGAGACTATAAATAGGTTTATTGCTTTCTTTTGAATCATTGATTTGTATTCGAGTGTTTTCTGATTCCAGTTTATAGAAGCTTTCAAGAGTTTTCTGAATTTCGTCTGTGCCAAGCTATGGCGCTAGGCTTGGCTTGGCCTGGCCCTAGGCTAGCCTTGGGATGGTGCTAGGCCTGGCCTGGCCTGGCACCAACCCAGCACCTGGCACGTACCGAGCATGACATGGGCCTTGTGTCGTGCCAACCACGACATGCGTGTGGGCCTTGTCGGAAATGACCCATGTGCCCAGGGGACAAGCCCAACCCGTCCCTTGGGCACATATGAGATGTGCTTGGCCTGGTCCGTGCCGCCCATGGGCGGGCCCGACTTATTACCACATCTAATCCACCTATTCCTATCTCCTCCCACATATTTGCATATCTTCCCAACCCTTGCAATTTTAAAATTTCTTATTTATATATTTAAAAATAACAAGTTTACCTCATCTCCTCCCCCCAAAAAGTATTCGCCCCCTCCCACTTATTCCTAAATCCCTAACTCTCTCCTCTCGCACGATCCTCTTCTTCTCACTTCTTCCGTCGCACACCACTCGACTACCCGCTCGCTTCTGTAGTCTACTCAATTTAAATTAATAGTTTTATCTCATCAAAAATAAATAAAAGCAATTTATTTGATTTATTATTGTTGTAAATTTAATTATTTTGTAGGTATGAAAAGATATTTTATACAATATGCTTATTTTATCAATTGTAATATTATTGATCATCTGCCGATTTGAAAGCCTACCCCCCTCCCTCCGCTCCTACATGTTTGCATCTCTTTTCAACAGTTAATTAGAGTCTTCCTCATTGTCCTTCTCTCTTTTCCTCCTCGGTAGATATTGTTTCTTTCACATCAAGAGCATCTTCTCTATGTTCTTCCGTCTCTTTATCTTCTCTACTACATCTTCTAATGTTTGCGATATTTTCATCAATTTTATGCTCATCTTTACTACCTAGTGTGTGCTTAAGTTCATCATCTTATGATCAAATTCACTATAAATTCACCCATTTTATTGTCAGGTTCACCCACTATTTGACTAGGTTTATGTTCACCAACTCTTAGGCCAAGTTCACCTATTTTATGATCAAGTTCACTCGCTATATGGCCAAATTCATCCACTGTATGATTAGGTTCACCTACAATTTGACTAGGTTTATCCATTCTCAAGCCAAGCTCACCAACTCTTAGATCAGGTTCACTTGATGAAGTTCACTCACTATACAACCAGGTCCATCTTCTATATGGTCAGGTTCACCCACTATTTTGCTAGTTTTATCCACTCAGGCTGACCAAATTTATGATCAAGCTTGCAAGCTTAACCCATTTTATTATTATCTATTATATGATCAAGTTCACTTATCATATGACCAGGTTTACTTACTCTCGAGTTAGATTCACCAACTCTAAGGATTTTAGATCTAAGTTTTCTATTTTCAATATCACAAATATACAAGGAATAGCTCAATGAGGACTTAGGACATCAACAACTATTATGAAAGGCTAGGAAAGATATTTATATAAGCTTCCCCTAAGCAAAGGTCGATGAATAAGTTGTTTCAAAAACTAGTGTTACAACGTCGGTCGAAGTTCGATCACTCATCGGACATTCGCTTAAACATTAATCGAATGACTAATGGAAATTTTTTCTCCAAGTTGGTCGGGTTCGGTGGATCGATCTTCGGCTAGAGTCCAACCAAAGTTCAATTTCAAGCTATTTTTTAGGTTTCATGGTTTTAGGTATTGGGTTTATCGTTTAGAGGTGTATATACCATGAAAATGAAACTTTCTTATGTGATTTCGTTTAGTATCAAGCGTGCTTTTGAATTTTCCATTTCGTATCAATTTCATTTTTTGATCGTGGAGTGTAACCTAAAATAACATGCTAAAAATATGATTAGTTCATTCTTCGTAATCATTAAGGGGGCGTTTGGTTGCCCGCAAATGCAAACGCTGCAAAATTCATTTGCATGCAAAAGCAAATGCCCGCAAATAGATTTTGCAGCCTAGCGTTTGGTTGCCCGCAAGTAGAGCTGCAACTTCTATTTGCGGGCGTTTGGTTGACCGCAAATGGAAGTTGTAATTACACTTGCAACTTGCAACGTGCAACTTGCATCTTACGAAATTTTTCGGGTCGGGTCGGGCACGAATTTTCTCAAGTCGGGCTGAGCCGGGCCGGGACGGGACGGACCGAGCATGCACGAATTTATCCGGGCCGGGTACAAACTTTTTCGGGCAGGGCCGGGCACAAACTTTTCGGGTCGGGTCGTGCACAAATCTTTTTGGGCCGGGCCGGACACAAATTTTTTCGAGTCGGCCCGAGCCGGACCGGGACAGGTTGGGCAGTGCACGAATTTTTTTCGGGCAAGGCTGGGCCGAACACAATTTTTTTTTCGGGCCGGGCACGAATTTTTTTTCTGGTCAGGCCGGGCCGGGAAACGAATTTTTTCAGGCCGGGTCGGGCAGGAATTTTTTCGGGCCGGGCCGAGCACGAAATTTTTTTGGCCGGGAACGAATTTTCTCATGCGGGGTCGGGCATAAATTTTTTGGGTCGAGCCGAGTCAAGATGGGCAGTGCACGAATTTTTTCGGGCAAGGTTGGGCCCGATGCGAATATTTCGGACTGGGCATGAATTTCTTTTCGTGTTAGGTCGGGCTGGGCATGAAATTTTTTGGGTCGGGTCGGGACACGAATTTTTTTGGGCAGGGCTGACCATGAATTTTTTCGGGCAGGGCCAGGCAAGAATTTTTTCGATCCAGACCGGGCATGAATTTTTTTGGGGCGGGCCGAGCATAAAATATTTTGGGCCAGGTTGGGCACGAATTTTTTGGGGCTGGGCCGTGCACGAATAATTTTGGGCCGGGCAAGGCACGATTTTTTTCGGGTCGGCACGAGTCGGGCAGTGCATAAATTTTTTCGGGCAGGGCTGGGTTGGGCACGAATTTTTTCGGGCCTGGCCGAGCACAAATTTTTTCGGGCTAGGCCAGGCACGAAATTTTTGAGTCGGGCTGGGCACAAAATTTTTCAGGCCGGGTTGGGCACGAATTTTTTCGGACCGAGCCGGGCTGGGACGGGTCGTGCAGTGCACGAATTTTTTGGGTCGGGTCGGACACAAATTTTTTCGGGGCGGGACGGACACGAATTTTTTCGGGCCGGGCCGGGCACAAATTTTTTCGGGCCAGGCTGGACACGAACTTTTTTGGGCCGGGTCGGGCATAAATTTTTTGGGTCGAGCCTGGGACAAATTTTTTCGGGCCAGGCTAAAAACTTAGGCCCGACATGATTTGTCTGACAAATTAATAATTTTTAATTTTTGTATAATACTAAAAATATATTAAAAAATCTATCAAATGACATCAGATGTAAAATCTGACACTACCATCAGGTTCAGCACACAAAAACCTACAACTTTGATATTTATCTCGTCTTCATCCGACGACTCTACGTCGCCAAAATTAATTATTTTTCAATACTTAAATTATTGCATTTGCAACCCGCAATCTTGTATTGCGGGCTTTTTGGGCTGCAATTCCACTTGCGGCCCGCAAATGATATTTGAAATACAAGTTGCAACTAGTAAATGCTGCAAAATAATTTTGCAGCCAACCAAACAAATTTGTTATCTAAATGCTGCAACTAGAGTTGCAGCATTTGTACTTGCGGGCAACCAAACGCCCCCTAAAAGAACCTTATGAAGAATGTCTAAGCACGAAGTGAAATCTCGGCCAACATCAAAGATGATTTATTTCTCACCCTCATGCTCCAACTCCCGACTCTCCGTGATAAGTTCTTAAGTTAAAGAGACTGAAGATGATATGGTTATTCATATTATGAGCATTGACACCATTCTACCACTTGCCATGTCGATGATGTCGTTAATGTACACCTAGATGGTCTACCAAGGTAGGGGGTTCTACAATATATAACATATCATCATTAACACCTTCGCCAAGCTCCAACCAAAGACATTCCTTAGCACGAGGTTAAAGAGGCCTGACAAGCAACTAGAAACCTTGATGGCATTCCTTTGCACAACAAGTGGCAAAAATGCGATTAGTTTGGAGCGAAGTGGGCACTACGAATGTCAAATGATCTCATAGGATATAGAGCTTAAATTACAAAAGCCAATAAATATCAATCTGGATGAGGTTTAGCATAGGGGTTCGCAAAAAGTACGAAGGAGAGTGAATAAAACTTATATGAATGATATCACTATGGAAACCTTACGAAGACAATGAGTGAGTCAGCATGGGTAATAAGTTAATATGAGAGTGGGTGAACATAAACATAAAATATGTTGTTCACTCTCTGTCTCTCTTATTGTGTATGTTGACTCATCTCCGTAAGGATCTTTTTGTGATGCGGTTTCACTATGTAAAAATTTATTCAAAAAGGATTATTGTGGTTGAACAAGTATATGTATATGACAGTAGTATATAATTGATATTGATTGAAATTATGAGTATATAAATGATACAAATAAAAAGATTTGCTAAATTTGTTACAAGCCAAAAAGGTCAAGATATATTCATTAATTTATCATTTTATAATTGCTAAAAAGTGTATTTTGGTCAACATTCAAGAAAAATCTAAAGCCCCATGTAATATGTTTGAAGGGGTATTTCTTAAAAAAACCCAATGACTATTTATAAATGGACCAAAAGTCGACTTGTGGGTGCACATGAGCAATACTTTCTACCTCGTGCCCTCGTCGAGCAGCCTAATCGGTGGACACCTCTACTTTCTACCAAAAGCTATTATAGAAATACTTGTTTGGGCAAAAATCCTACGGTTAACTCAACCATTAAATTTCTAGAAAGATAGAACTTTATAACAAAGTGGTCTAAATATACTTGAGTTTGCAAATTGCATTGCATTGAACCAAGATGGATCCAACCATTCCACTAGACAAGAAAATTAGTCATATCCTATGTTGTGTATTATGACAATACATGAAAAGACATATTAACCAAAATAACTTTGGTGTTGTCTTATGTTCGGTTCTGGACACTAAATGAGAAAATTTAGGCATCAAATGAGAGAATCTGAGTACCAAACTAAAATATCTAGGCGCCAAACGTGAGTATCTATACATCAAATGAAGATATCTTGATGTAAGTGAGGGAATCAAAGCATCAAATGAGGGTATCTACGCAATGAACGAGGAAATATGGGCATCAAATAAAAGAAATGATGGCTGAGTGATGGTTGAGTGACGGGAGCAACATGAGCAATGTGAGTAACCTATAAGTGATATAATCAATATGAGCAAGAACAAAATATTTAAAGATTTTTATATTGATCTTTCATATTTTACATGAAATATTTCTTAATATAGTTAATCATCCTTAGCAATAAATATGATACTGGAAGTGCTACAATGAATAAAATCTAGCAAAAAATATCCACACGAGCCTCCAATCTGCTTGAACGCTTGGACAGGTCGATGAGATAATGAGGGGATCTAGGCACCAAAAGAGGGAATCTAGGTACCAAACTAGGATATCTAGGCGTGAACTATGGTATTTGGGTACCAAACGAAGGTATTTAGGTGTTAAACGAGGGAATTTGGGTACCAAACGAGGAATATAGGTGCCTCACAAGAAAATTTGAGCATCAAAAGAAGGTATTTGGACATCAAACAAGGGAATCTAGGTACTGTATGAGAGAATCTGAGCACCAAACGAGAAGAATGATGGCTGAGCGATGGTCGAACAATGTAAGCAACATATAAGCAATATGATCAACATGAGCGAGAACAAAAATATATAAAGATTTTTTTATTAATCTTTTATATTTTAAGTGAATTCTTTTTAAATATAATTGATCATCCTCAACGATGATGAATATGACATTATAAGTGGATGACGAATAAAACCTTGCAAAAAAAAACCACACAAGCCTTAGTCTAATTGGATGCTTGGTCTGGTCGACCAAACAATGAGATGATCTTGACACCAGATAATGGAATTTTGGGGCTCACGTCACCCACCATCGCTTGACCATTATTTCCTCTTATGGTGTCTAAATTCTCTGGTTTGATGCTCAGATGTCATTGTTTGATGCCTAGATTCTCTATTTGGCATTCCGATATTCAAATTTCCTCGTTGTCCAATGGACAGGAGCAAGCATCAGATTAGATCAGAGGCTTGTGAGGAACTTTTGTTCCATGTTGACTGATATGATATGGGGAAGAAAGAACTAGAGCAAAATCATGCATTTAATCAAATAAAAAATGAAAAAATAAGATAGTATGTCATGTCTATAATGACTAGAGAGAGAGAGAGATCTGGGAGGAAGACGGGTGACACTGACTTGACAATTAATGACAGCAAGAAAAAGTAAATGTGAATGTGTGACGATGGAAAAGAGAAAATGAGTAAGGATTTGTTAGCGAACGGATTTTGTCTCAAGTGTAACAAGGTAAATTAAGGCACTAGTTCTACGCAACGAGTTATTTGTCCCGAGCTTTTCTGCAGAGAAAAAATAAACCCTTTATTCAATCCCGAGACTTGTTTTTGTCTCGTCTCTCAAGCCATTTTGCAAAACAGATATTGAACAAAGGGACTTGTCCAGTCCAATCCCTCATTTATTTACGAAATAAACACTCCTAGGGCCCGTTTGGTTCGCAAACAGCTCATCACAGGACACCAGACAGGGACAAAGACAGGACATCAGATGTCCTGGAACAATAGCTATACCGTGTTTATTTCGTCAAGAACAGGACACGATATTCCATTCTGTTCTGCGTTTATTTCGCTATAACAAAATATTATATATGACAAATGACTAAAATATCCTTGTAAATTAGTCTTAAAATTAATTAATATGTAAAAAAATATTAATATATAGTATCAAATACTTTAATACAATAAGAAGTTTTAGTTTAACTAATAAGTGTTCAACTAATTTTTAATTAACCTAAAAGTATAACAATAGGATAATACCGAAAAATATAAAAATCATACCAAACGATTTCCAATCTAAAATCTGACACCACCATCGCGTTCAGCACGCGAAAATTTACAACTTTGATATTCACCTCGACTCGATCCGACGATTCTACGATCAAAGGAAGGGGTAATTTTGACAATTGCAGCCCTTGTCCTCCGCTCGATTTCGGTGTACCGAGAAATTTCTTAGTACACCAAAATGGGTGAAAATCCTGTCCCGGACAAGGAAAAGTCCTTGTCCCGAAGCTTGTTTTGCAAACCAAACGGGGGACATGGGCGGATGTCCAGTCCAGTCCCCCATTTTTTAGCAAACCAAACGGGCCCCTAAAGACGGAAACCACGGATGTATTTACCTTAATGATGCAAAACTGGTTCATAGAAAAGAATTAGCTGTAAACTAGTATACAAATGATAAGCACTTAAAGACACTCAGCTGATGCTACAGATATAAAAGCACACGAATATTACAATGTAAACTTCTGTGAATTCCTAGCTTAAATATTAAAACAGACCGATTAGATGTGGTACCCAAGTTTTTGGGCAATTTTTACATTGATAAGTTATGTAGCCTAAATAACAAGAGGCTGGCATACCGTGTAAAAGCAAAATAAAAATTTTAGAACCCCAGGCGAAAAGTACTTGTCAGAAGAACTTTCAGAAGCCTTGAGCTAACGTCCTTTACACTTTTCTGTAGGATTGGCTGAAGAACACCATCCTGCGACTCTGACACTCTTTTCTTTTAGATCAGTTGTATCTCTTATGATTCAAAAGGATGCTCACTTTTTTACCCAATATGAAAGAATCAGAACAAGACCCCCCTTGGCTATGTAAATGAACAATTTCTTTGCCTTAGATTTGGAATGGCTTCTTCTGGTTCTGATGTCAATGTGGGATAATCAATCCACTGTACCCCCCTGGTTGCATCCGAAAGGTCCGCAACCTCGACAAGAAGCAACCTAAAATAGAAGAATGCGGATTACAATGTTTCTTCCCTTGGCCGCCTTTATGCATAGTACATGTACAAGCGATTTGCAGCAGCACAAGCAATTGAGTTTTCAGTAGGGTGCCAGGCTAAATGGAGTAATTTGAATGAGGAATCAAAGGAGCTTCCGTTGCTATCAACACCCAGGCTTTCAGCTCCTGTAGCATATCAAATCAAAAACTGTGATGTTGACAAAAAAAAAACAGCTTGATAAAACATGTTCAGCAAACAGTTAGATGCCATAAACAATAACTAGAATTTGCACTTCCCAACCTTGTCTACCAACACGTGCCAAGCTGCCCACAGATCTAGCGGGTTTTGTAGGGTTTTGCCCTTGTATCCTATATAACATGCAAATACAAGTGAAGAAAATTACATAACCATTTAGATGCATCATACTAGTAGCTAATGTCAATTAACAAGCATCATTTGCTAGATAATAACAGTTTCCCAAATAGAGCTAGTTACTAAACCTCCAAACAAGTGACACCTGACATTCCTGAAAAAGGAACAATAAAAGGAGCCAAGTTTGCATTATTTCAGACATGCAACACAGTTTTTTATTACTTTATTTGACTAGGCAGCAGTTATGGCACACCAACAGATTAAAGAATATAAGCAACACCAGCCACCACCATACGCATGGTATAACAGATTGACATATATAAAAATGACATTATGTCACAACTTGTCATATAGTATATAAAAACCAAGTTACTTGAGAATGTCTTGAATGGTACCAAAACCTTCTACTTTAATCCTTGTAATGCTAAGATATTTAAAGCCCAAGAAAGCATGCTAACAAATAAGCTGCTGACTAAAGCTTCTCGACAGTATTTGAATTCAAATTGGAACAAGGATTAACATATACCCATTTTCTCAGACAGCTATCAGATAATCTTAATCATGCTTCTACCAGAATGACCAATTCAAGAAGAAAACTGCAGATTGAATGTATAGGAACCTCAATCTTAATCAACTACTATGCATATGGGTAATAATTGAAATTAGTATGAATATCAGAATATGACTGAACCTCGTTGGATTTTTACTGGCCTCTAATGTTGTTTCCTCATTGCTCCCAGGAACACAGCAAAATACACGAAAGAGATTACTGCAGTTTAAGGAAGGTTACAATGTCATCAAAATGTATAGTTTAAAAAGGTAAAAGAATTTTAAATCAAAATAAGGTCGATATTGGAAAACTCAAAAACATACCTGTATGAACCAGTTGCTACCCGCAACCCATCTCCACTAAGGCAGCACTTGAATTTGTCAAAGATGGAGTCATTCTCATATAAATCACATAGCTGCATAGCGGTAAAGTATTTGTAGCCAAATTTTATCTTAGAGAATAGCAATGAAACTATGATGCAACTAGGTCCTACTACATCTACTTAGGTTATAGACAACTCACCTTAGGCCTCAGGTATTCGTGAACTTGGAATGTTGCAACTGGAACTGAATCCATGTTGATATCCCAAAGCTGAAAACCACAAGAGAAAACAAGAGTTAATTATGGTTTCATGAAACCATTCACCATATATTACACCATAAATACACTAGCAAGGTATTACTACATGCTAAAGAGAGAAAAGGATTACTGTACCAGGTGGTATACTGAGATTTACCAGAGCCACAACTTTCCAGTATTGGTAATTGGAACCACTTCTACATATGCAGCAGACTGTAGATTTATAGAATTTGGAATACAATTTTTTTAAAGTTATTTGGAGTGACTTTTAAGCTGCTTGGAGATAAACAAGTTTGTATTATTGGTTTCAAAAAATATATAAAGCACCAAGAAGAATTGTGGATTCCTCCCATGTTCATCGACTTGCCAATCCAAATGACTAGTCACTTGAGAGGGGGGCCTTCCTCACACAGGCTTAAGCTCTTCCATGCAACTGGACCATGACATAGCTCAAACACCATGGCTTGGGGTTCTGAGGAGACCCTTGGCTTAATAAGTCCAACCCACATGCTAGGACCCTATTTAGACAACACATTGTTGCAACTGGGCTCTCGACTATAAATGACTAACTGGGTAGGTGTGACCCCTCACGGAAACTCAAGTTCTCCCTAGTACACAGCTAATGTAAAGTAATGCTTGCTTGTGGAGGCCTTTGACAGGACTTGGTCCAAACTTTAGTTCCCTTGCTTGGGGATCATGGTTTTAAACACCATACCGTAACACTCAAAACTTCTTGTGAGGCCTTTTAAACCTCTCAAACTCTTTTTAATTCTCTCATTTTTCATCTTTCTAGACTTAAATTTTTATTTTAACTTCAAGTGTTGTACTTTAATTTGAGATATTATCTACTTATTAGTTTATTATGTATGTTTTAAATCATTTTAATGAATATATATACATTTGGTACATTATGGTACCAGTATGTACTGGTATGAATGTACTAATTCCGGCCACTTACCAAAATTGGTCCGAGCATGAGATTTTAACTTTGTTGAGGACCTTGGTCAATTGTCCTTGACTCTTGCTAGAACCCAAGGATGGTTGCCATAGATACCAGAGTGTAGTAATAGGGCTGACTACTATTTGGGAGAGGGGTACACAATCACTGGATCCATGACAAAATTAGTATTCATCAAAATGTGGCATACCAAAAAGGTGTTGGAATGGACAACCATAGTCAGTGCTACAAGTGTTAATGTAATTTGATATATTCTAACAGTTATAAGGGTGTGACATTATGGCATAGAATCATATTGATATCTTTGAGATTGAATCTTGTCATGCTGGATCACATTGACAGGTTCCATGCTCCATCAAGCTGAACATTCTTCATAAGTGTATATTTGGTAAAGGTCGACAAGTAGAGGAACTGAGACAATAGCACATGTATATACTAATCCTAACAAGATATACGGAAAAAGGAAGTTGTATGTTCTAACTTAGATCATTTATTTGCTTGCAGTTATGGATAACACATGATTCTGGAATTCAACTTGTGCAGTCTTTACTTTATCTTAAGTTTTCATTGATGTAATTGCTATTTCATTACATGTACACTAATATATGAAACAGTTAGAGTGATTTGATTAAATATGCATCTAATTAGATGTTTTAGAGTTCTATACATACATAATCACTGCCACTCAAGACTTCCACAAAAAAAACAATGAAGAACAACAAAAAGGAAAACCTTAAGAGTCATAAAATCACGACTAAGAATGTGCCTTCCATCCTTTGCAAATTTAATATCTGAAATTGAGGCAAGAATCTCTGTAAAAAAGGACCTTGAACCAGATGCATCATGTTTCTCAAGCCTGTACAGAAAGAATGTCTCAGCAGCTATGATCTAATTGCATCTGAGTTGAAGTGGAGGAAAACTTGTTTCAGGCAACATGAAGGTTCGGAACAAGGGAAGAAAGATGCTTACAACTTAGAATGGTTGTCACATAATGCTGATTGACGCAAATCTATAAGCCGGATTAAGCCCTTTGAGCTACTATATGCTAGCATATTACAATGGGTTGGATGGAACTCGGCAGATGTGATAACCTCTGAAATATGACAGAATTTAGTTCTTTTGAGCTCAAAGCATGAATGACAACTATAACAAAGGTATAAAAATCATAGAAGAGAAATATGAACGAAAATGCTTCCAGAACATGGACCCACAGGCCACAAGTATATGTGAAACAACTAGATATAACATTATAGGTTCCGTTGTTTGATGTACGGGAGCAAACTGGGTCCAAATTTGGTCCATGGTAAAGTAAACTGGTTCACTAGGTAGGCCATTTTTTTAAAAACAAACATGTAAAACAATTATTAGTAGTTTTGATATGTAGTTTGATATTTTTTATACACACTTTTTTTTGTCAGTGGGGTATAGTACAGTATGGTCTGCCCAGGGTATAAGATGGGTCCTGAGACCAATGGATGCCATGAACCTTGATAGGTTCAACTAGAACATATACATATATGACAAACTGAATAAAGTTTTGACTTAGACCATGTTATGCTTATACTAGAAAGACAAGCAGAACAACCAATAAACTAACATGATTGAATCAACTTTCCATCAATTAAGAAGCGCTTCTTTATTGAAAATTAATTAGAACTTCAATATCACCATCTTCATAATCTTTATAACACTGTCAAATTGAAGGATCTAACAAGGTTAGCTTCAACACAAGCTTAGCTTCTTGCTAACAGTTAGGTTGATGATGAACCATACAAAGAAGAGATGGTTATATCTGTTTATATCTGCTTGGTCTGTAGTTTTAAATGGACCATAGGGTCAAATGCAGTTATGGTATGTTTGCTTCATTCGATAGGATAGGATAAGATAGAATAATAAATGGGGGTGGATTGGATATGAATTTTTTAAATCCGATGTACATCGGATATAATATCAATTTTATACCCATTTTCTTCTAATTCATGCACTAAACAAAAAATGGATATTAATTCATCTCTCATCATATCCTTCCTTATCCTATGAAGCAAACATTTCTTAGAGAACTAGAATTAAAAATTAACAATTTGTTGCCATGTTATGGTTGTCTACTCATTACTGATCCAACCATAATATATGACTGCCGAAGAAGGATGGACATGTGTGTCATCAACTAATTACTATGACACAAAAATTTATGGTTTGAAGCCCCTCGTTTGTATATCAAATTAACATTGCTGGGGTTAAAATTTCATATATCAGGTAGGAATCTTGTGGGTTAAATTCAGGCTGGGAGATGCCTCATGATGATTCCAGACCAAGAACCATAATAAGGTCACACAAAGTATACCAAACACAAGTTTCAATCACTATTTCAAGTAAATATTATGTGATCAAAGCCATGGCTTTCATCACTTAAATTTTGCATTTTGTTTACAAAGACATTTTCAAGCAACAGAATATATCTGGCTAGATGTGAACACTCCAAAAAGTAGAATAGACATCAACCATACAAGAAGGCAATTATCATTGGCCCAGAGCCAATGCAGGGAGGAAAAACTAATTGTCTTCTTCAGAACCCTTGGACACTGTTCTGGCCTAACTGTGGATCAGCATACAAGGGAAACAATGCTTAACCAACTTTGAACCAATCTTGAGGAGTTTTCTTATCCTGTAGAAGTTCAGAAGGGAGGAAAAAAAGGGCAACTGTAATAAGTGGTTCTAACAAAAAGGTAGCATATATAATCAATATTGGGTTATTGGATAACAAAGGAACAGGAACTATGTTAAAGGAGGCTCAAGATTAGCATGCTCAAACTATTATAAATTTCCTTTTCAAAGAGACATGAAAGTTCAGTTATACAACTCTGGTAAGAGAACTTTGTGCCTTTAGCAGGAAACTTGTTTTGAGATTAAATACTGAAATTATGAAAGCATTGATATATCCAGATACGCTTTGGAGTACAGTATATCTACCGGTTAGATCCTCCATATTCGCAGGCTTCACATCAACAATATTAAAGCTCTGCTCGCTAATCTCAAAATTCCATAGATTTATTCGCAGATCATCTGCTGATATAAATGTCTCACCATCACTGTGAAATAAAAGAAGTAAATGAGTGGTCAATATATAACTTTCAAAAAGCATCCACCAACAAAATGAGACATACTAGACAAGGACAATTTGCCATGCCACTATGACCAATAACTCAGGCAAATTTCTCAAAAATCAGCAGAATTAGACATAAAAACCATAGGAAACAAGCTGCGGAACAAATACGAAAAAAGAATGTGTTTTAAATATTAATATAGTAAATAAAGAATTTCATTATAAAAGCAATCATTGTTCAAAGCACAAAATAAAATAAAATAGACGAGCATGTGGAGAAACAAGAATACAAATAATTTCATATGAATAAACCTGTTATTTGAAATAGAATTTATGTGGTAGTCATGAGCATGAGCATATATCTTTCGACACCTAGCAACATGGCTCGTTTCTTGGCTTGTTACCTACACAGAAATAGTGTGCGAAGAATGTCACTTCTATAACATACAGCAAAAACTGATCCTAGTGCGGAAATTATACTTAAATGAAATATGAGGATGCAATATAGATTCTTAAGTCTAGACGTTCTCAAATTAGCTGATGAAAAAGGTCAAAATTATGTAACAGGGATATGCCATGACATTATGGAGACAGAAAGAACTTATTTAAGTGAATGTATTTTCATTTTTTTTCTCGATCTGGTCATAATCAATTTTTAGATGTTCAACAGGTAATGGCTGAGTACAACTACCACTGGCAGGTGTAATGATGGAAAGCCTCCTGGAGGGAAGGACAACTCCTTGCTTAAATAATTTGTAGTCTTCCAAGAACATTCATCACGGAGAGACAGACTAGAGGAACTTGTACTTGAGCAAGCACCACTAACATTTCCTACTGCTCGTGAGGCATCTACATTCATCTCAGAAATCTGTTTGACCTTCTTTTCTTGTACCTGTTGAAATTCAAGGAAACAACAAATAATGTAAAACTTTAAAACATATTTGTGGGTAACTATTGAAAACTGCAAAGATAAAATTACACAAGAAACATTGATGAAGAACAAAAGGGAACATCAATAACAAGACAACATGAAGAATTTAGAAAAAATGAGGTTCGTCTTCACTCACTGCTAATCATTACAGGCCAATCATTACAGGCCTATATGGGGAGAGAAAGTCTAATTCAATGTTTGGTTTAAAATTTAAATTTTTTCAGATCATAAAGTTACAACTATATAATGTCTGAAAAGTCTTGCATATTTTTTTCAATTATTCTAATCATCATAACTTCCTAAAGCTATGCAACAGTGAATCACTGATTAATAAAGTTAGCAACATACATGTTCATAATTTAAGGTATGCCCTCAACATAGCACCACTACTGTGCTGATTACGCATCACAGTAGTATGCACAAATGAGCCTAGATTAGCTTATTTAGATCTATGGTACTATGAAAAGAAGTTATATTATGAGCCTCGGAACAGTTGAATTTTAGACCCATGAGACAGTAGAGGATAAACAAGTAAAAACAACAAGTATAAAGAAAAGAAAAGACTGAAAAATTGTGTTAAGAAAAGTCAAAGAAAATCCACCCATAGGTTAGGATAGGAAAGAGCTTATGCCAGAGAAGTAATGGAATGCTAAACAAGTTCAAAGTACAAAATCTAACTAGCAGGTTTGTAAGATGTACAATGGTGAGTATAATCAAGATATGCATAGACTGATAGACCATTTTAAAAAATGACAATATATACTACCTTCCAGTGTTTAATTGTTTTATCATTAGTTGAAAGAAGGAATAGAGAACCATTGGTTGTGTGGCACCATCTGATCTTGTTGATCTTCTCCTCTATTTCCAAGCTTTTAAGATAGTCAAACTGTAGCACAAAAAATTAAAACGTTGATATCACAGAACTAACTAAGGAAAATATTTCAAGTCTTCAACAAGCAACAAAACCATATAAGTACCTCTGGTTCATGGCTCTGAAACTCTGTCTTGTAATGGAACTCTCCATTCCTGCTAACTGGATAATCTTGCCTCTCCAAATCCCTTCGAGAACCATGCTACATATGATAGCCACAGTACATGAAGATTGAAGGAAACTATTGTACATTTTGTTAAAAAAACATATGGCACTTAACATACATTCCTAGCATCTGTCCTCTCAAATAATACTACGCGTCCTCCTTTATCTCCAGTGGCAAGATGATCTCCAAATTTATCAAATTCTATTGCTGATATAATGTCAGCTGCGAGAAGAAGATTGTGACAGGATGCAGAGCAAAGAATTTTGGAAGTCAGGAATCAAAAAGGAGTTCCACAGACCAAAAGAGCATGTTAGCATCCAAATGATCAAGAAAATAAGATTGCCATTTTAGAAAAACAAGAAGAAACAAGGAAAGCAATAAGGATTTCTGGACCTAGTTTTCAAACACGGCATATATGAAAAAAGAGAAACGTGGTGTATAGTACTGTCCAGTTGGAAAAATAGATGGTCCACAAGGTTAATTATGCACCAATAGTGCATCTAATAAGTAACAACTTTCCTTGACTCCCGTAATTTAGAATATCCAGTAGAGAACAAAATACAAAAAAGGGATAATTTAGTCCTAAGCAAATAGTCCTGTAACTGAAACACATTAATAACCCTCCATTATTGATAGCAACTTGCATGTGGTTTTATATATGCTTCTAATGGCAGCACTATGACTTTTTATAGCATGCATTTGGCAATTGCCACTGTCTCACATGTGCCTTTTAGGGCATTAGAGCAAATATATTATTATATTCATTATTATAACTTACAACCATCAGTTTCCATCTCTGATGTTTTCATTGAAACATATCAAATCATATTTCCAGCACCAAGTCTATACTTCAGTAAAAGCAACCAAAGAAACAGTATCTTGGGTATCTCCCCAGATTAATCAACCTTAGTTATTTCATACTAGACTATGAAAGGAACTTTTAGAACGGTATCTACTAGCTTGCAAGATTCCTGTCATACAATCACTCCACATATATGAGTCAGAACTCCAATTTAAACTCAAGTGGCTCGTCTAACTAATGATCAATGCCAAATCAACCAAAAGAACTATCAAGGAGAATATCAGCATAACATGATTGCATGAATTCAGCATCCCACTTGAAAAAAAGAACTCACAAGCAGAAGATACCAACATCCAATCTAACAAGTAATTTGACAACCAACTGAGACCCCATCCTATACCAAGACTATGGCTAAAAAGGTCAGTATCCTATTTTACATTATTACAATCAGCTTAAAGATTTTGTTCTTCAAGCAATCTGAAACTAAGATTTTGTTGATGATATGTTGATTAGAAGGAAACACTAAGATAGTTATGCTCTGGTGATCTCATAGAAACCATGTTTTGATAGCTTAATCAGGTCTCTTCAATTGAATTGATGACAAAATGTGATAGTAGTGGAGTGAAGGTATTTTGGCAAATAAATGGGCAGTGTTTGCTTCATGACAGACATTAGATAAGAATAGAATTAAGTGAATGGCAGGCAAATTGAAATCATTCTACATATCAGCGATGTTTATCTACTAAAACATAAGGAATACAATGGTAGAATATATATGTTACAGCATCTAGTTCACTCTTTTCCCAAGGGCAAATGATCAGAGAAGCTGGAAAGAGATGTGCTCACTGAAGTAGATAAAAAGAACTGAGAAAACGTGTCACATTTGTTAATTAAGAACTTTAGCTAGAACTATCACATGACTGCTCTAGAATTTTGAGCTGCTGTGTTATATAAGATTCCAGATAAAAATTAGCCGTACCTTGCAACCAGCTAAATTGTTTTACCAAATGAAAAAAATAAGTGACAGCAAAAAGATCACATGAAAGTAAATCCACAAGACGATAGTTAAGTTGAACTTCAAGATGAATGAAATGAAATGAAACAAAACAAGAAAAAGCCATAACATTTCCTAAGATGAACATCAAATACGTTGGCGAGGATAGATTTCGACCAGTACGATTAAGCTTTCACGAATTCGATGACATAAGAATCTATAAACTGATACGTCAGTCACGGCAAATTCACTTGCATTTTTCAGATCACTTAGACCGAAAACCTGTCCACTACCTAATCAACTCATTTACGAGAAGGCAAAATATAATCACCGCTACTTACAAGAAACCCTAAACTTCAGCTCCAGCAATGAAAACCAAGAAAACCTCTAAAAACAACGGATCTCGTATTACGAAAGTGGCGGAGAGCAAAGATCGCACCTTCCTGGACTTCCTCCCCAGCCGCGCGCTCCCCAAATACCTGCGATAACCTCCACTCCAGTGGCGGAGGCGGCGGGCGCATGGACGAAGAAGGCTGCGCCGCCTCCGGCCCGCCGCCCTCAGCACCGTGCACGTTCATGTTGGCACTGGGCTTGGGGCGAGATCGGGACGTCCCAGCCGCATCAAAAGATCGCACTCCGGGATCAGCGGTCCGGGCAGCATGATTGGGAACCGATTCTCAATTCGGCCATCAGGGTTTGCGGGCGAAGACGACGGCGACCGATACGACTACGAGGAAAGAAACATAACAAATAAATAAAATAATTATTTGCCCTCTCGGACTTAGTCGAAACTGTCTTCTTCTTCGTCCTTTTTTAACAATTTATTTCTTGTCATTTGAATTTTCTTTTTTTTTCCTTTATAGAACTTCGAACAATTCGTAAAAAATATCTTCCCAGCTTGAATTTAAACACTAGCTTCTATTTTTTGAAGAAATAAATTAAAACAAAAATAATTTCTTAACGTGTTTACCGAATTATTCTTGCTTTTTTTATTTTAAATATATTGTACCGAGTGCACGTGAAAGTGGCTATATTCAATAACAAATTCTATATTTTTGAAGAAGAGTGATATTTCTGGAAAAACATGGGCTTTTTTGATATGTTAGATTAATTCTGAATTGCATAATATGTGTACATGTGCAGCTGAAATAAGGCTAAAATTTCTTATTTGTCATTTAGAATATAAAGGGGAAAAAAAAGAAATGGACGTTTTTTTATTTAGAACATATTTTAAAGGTTTCCTTATATTTTTTGTCCTTCTAAATATTTAATTTTTTTCGATTTGATTTTTCTTTTTAAAAAAGTTTTCGTTTATTCACTCAAAGATTATTTTTGCTTTCGTTTGATCTTTTCGTTAACTTTTGCTGTTAAGTGCCAAGATGACAATACTGACATGGATTAAAGATAAACTAAGGACCAAACGAAAAAAAAAAATTTCAAGGCACTAGAGAAAAAAAAATATATATTAAATAACCTTATATATATATATTCTCATCTTATTCACTAATATAAAATCTCATCAATTTATGTTTTTTTATTTTAAAATCTTCACCATATGAATCTACAATAAATTTACGAATGACGCTAACAAATCTACAATAAATTTAATAACCTAAAGCATGGGTCCCATGCTTATGTTATTATATATAAATTTAATATATAATTATGTTTTATGTATTTAAAATATATTTTTTCCATATAGTCCTTTAAAATATTATTTTTTTTAACTTGGTCTCTCATTTTATCTTTAATCTATGTCAACATTGTTATGTTGACATTTAACAACAAAAGTTAACGGAGGGAACGAATGAAAATAAAAATAATTTTTGAGAGACTAAATAAAAACTTTTTAAAATGGATGGACCAAACAAAAAAAATATGATATTTCGAAAAACCAAAAACATAATTAAACATATTTTAAATGAGGAAAAAATAAGATAAGTAATCATTTTTTTTTCATATTTTCTTATAGTGTCGTTTTGGATGTTTAAGTTAAAAAAAAATTGTTAATTACAAAAATACATGGTTGCAAACACAAGTATATTGTAATCATTTTTTAATTACATAATGCTACACTACTAGAATTTAGCTCAATTGCTACGGGCTATTAGTGATGGCTGATGAAGTCGTCACTAATAACAACGGCTTAGCATGGACCGCTTTGGTCGTTGCTAATGTAACAACATTAAGGACGAGTTAGCAAGGGTCGCTAGAGTCGTCGCTACTTAAATACCCATCAGCATCCAGCGACGACCAAGCAGGGTCGCTAGAGTCATTGCTGATAATATATAGTGATGATCACTCAAGCTATCGCTGATAATAGCCGACGGCTTTCCCGACTGTGTCAATCGTCACCGATGGCATATATAAGGCCATCGACGACTGATTCCTCTCATTTGCTCCCTCTCCTCTCTCACTCTCATCTCCTCACCCTCTCTATTCTTGTCTCTCGTCGTCGATTGATCGTCGTCGTTTCATGCCGCTCTTCGAGGTAAGATCTCTAACTCGTAACTTAAGTTTATTAATTGCTAAATGTTAATTGTATGATCTCTAACCTGACACCGCCCGCAAGCCCATAAATAATATTACATTTTTTTAAGGCTTAATTATGCTTTTGGTCACTCAAAAAATTATGTTTTTTTCATTTGGTCTCTCATTTTTAAAAACTTTTCGTTTAGACTCTCAAAAATTATTTTCGTTTCTGTTTGGTTCCTCTGTTAACTTTTGATGTTAAGTGCCAACATAGAATGCTGACATGGATTAAAGAGATACCAAACGAGAAAAATAAGATATTTTAAGGGACTGGATAGAAAAAATATATTTTTTAATAACCTAAAATATAATTATATAATGTTGTGCTTTAGGTTATTAAAATGTACATTGTTATGTTTTAGGTTATTTTATATATATATATATATATATATATATATATTCCATCTAATCCCTTAAAATATCTTTTTTTTTTATTTGGTCCCTCTTTAGTCCATGTCAGCATTCCATGTTGACACTTAACATCAAAAGTTAAAGAAAATTTAACAGATAGACCAAACGAAAACGAAAATAATTTTTGATAGACTAAACGGAAAAATTTTAAAATTGAGGGACCAAACGGAAAAAATATATGATATTTTAGATGACCAAAAATATTATATCTTCTCAAATAATAATACACATCAATCCCATTGTTAATAAAAAGTAATTCTTTCTTAATCTGCATAAGACCGAGAGAGATCGAGTGAGAGGATTTTTGTCTACAATTACAATTTGACTTCTATCACTTGTCCTCCCCACCACCATATTTTTTAATAATTAGCGGGTTGACCCACTTCGGCATGTAATTTTATCATGTCAGTCCGGCCCATCCCGATAAGTTTATTGGACTGAACTCCCCGGCCCAAACACGCAATTATCGTGTCGTGCCCATTTCTATGGTCCCTAGTAGAAATGGACGTCGAATCGGTACTAGTGTCAAATCCTCCATATAAGTTTTTTTGAGCTCTTCTTTAATCCCATATTAAAAAAAAAAGAAATCAAGAGGATGAAAAGCTTCATAATATAGATGTGAAGAATGAAATCATATGAAAAAAACATTAAGTAAAAATAATTTAAATTAGCAACCCTCACTTAATTAGTCTTGTGCATGGATTTTTGATTTTTACTTCTACGTACTCCGTTAAAAGTTGTTTGAAGGTGGAAGTCGACCCGTCAAGCTTGATCTGCCAACAGATCGAGGGGTAAAGCTGCTGGCGAATTGAGAGAGAGGGAAGTAGAAATGATCCCTAGAGGGGCTGGTTCCCGGCGATTGTCCGTCGGGATTGGCGGCCCGCCACGGCCAAGACGTCCGCCGAACCCTGACGAACGACGGAAGGGGGCAATCGGGGCAAACGAGATGCTGGCTTCCTCTCCCGCTGCAACAATCTTGATCCCTTCAGCGCTTCCAACTGCTACAACATTGTTTTCCTCAACTTATCCATCTGCAACAAATTTGGTTCCTCCAGCCATAGGTATGAAAGATCCTAACACTGCTATTAGTGGAGAATTTTTTTCTGTAAGCAATCCATTGTTTGATGCCAAATATATGAATGCTGTGAATGATGATAAACATATGAATGCTGTGAACAATGCCAATTATGTGGGGAATAAGGAGGTTTCTTTAAGAAGTGATAAATCTGGTTTGGAACCACCTAGATCCTGGGCAGATCTGTTCAAAGCAGCAAACATATCTAATAATCTGCCAAAGATGGAAGGAATTGAGGACATAATCAAAAAAATTCAAGCAAATTCAGTGAACGAAGTCACAATAGAGGAGGAGCTGATTAGCCAATCAAGAATGGAATGGGGAAATAGCTTGTATGGGAAGTTTTATGGAAGGACTCCGGCTCTTGGATTGGTGCAGTATCTGATGCCAAAGATTTGGAAAATAACAGGGAACCTGCAGACACTGGACCTTGCGGCGGGATTCTTCTGTTTTAGATTTTCAAATAGGGAGGATTTAAATCAGGTTCTAGCTGGAGGACCCTGGTTTATGAGAGGCCAAGCTTTACTGCTAAAACCTTGGAGGCCGAATTTCCAACCCATGTTAGAGAGGATTGACACAATTTCAATTTGGATTCAGTTTCCCGGGCTACCAGTTGAATATCTGCAAAGAAGTATACTGATGAAGTTAGCCGAATCAATAGGGCAAGTTATTAAAATTGATGAAGTCACTCTTAGAGGGCATAGAGCAAAATTTGCTCGTGTTTGTGTTCTATGGGATTTAACAAAAAAAGTCCCTAATGGTATATGGGTGAATTGTGCAGATGAAAGATTCTGGCAAACCATAGCAGTGGAAAATGTTCTGAGGCTATGTTTCCAGTGTGGGAAGATAGGACATATAAAGGAACAATATATAACTTTGGTGGGGGAGGAAAAAAGAGAGGAAACGTCTCAAGCTGTGGAGAATGTAGGGAGAAGTGATTGAGACAATAATGATAAAAAAGATAAAAAAGATAAAAAAGAAGAAGTTTTTGGCCCCTGGCAGGTAGTCAACAGAAGGAGGAAAAATAATGGTAGGAATGATGATAGAAATGGAAGTGTGATCAAAAACAAATTTGATGTACTGAAAAAAATAGTGGAGCAGGAAATGGAAACCAAGCCTAGTAAAAAATTAGACATAGCTACAGTTGGAAAAGAAAATGGAAAACAAACAATAGCATTAAGTGATGCAGTGGATACAAGGGTGAAGGAGAAAGGAAAGGAGAATATAACAAGCAGCAGCAGGATCAAAGATAAGGAATATAACAAGCAGCAGCAGGATCAAAGATAAGGATCAAAGGGGTAAGAGCAGCAGGAATGAGGTTTTAGCTGAAGGGTGGAGTGGAAAAGAATTCAAGTTCAAGGCAATTCAATCGGAATCAATAAATGTGTTGATAGACTTAGAAAAGGAAGTCGAAGGCTTCCACAAAAAATTAATGGATACTGTTAGTATAGAAGTAAGCAGGATCAAAGATAAGGAATGTAGTCCCCTGGAAATGGAAGATACCGACATGATAGAAGCATTTCAGGGAAAGGGGAGGATAAGGAAGCCTATACATCAAGTAGTGTAGGAGGAATCTTTCCCTTTTAGCATCAAGCAAAACAGGGGGAAGAAAAAGAAACTCTCAAGTGAGGACAAGTTGGGAATGTCAAATGGAGATCCAAAGATGGATTTGGGAAAGGAACTCTTTATAACATGAATATGAAGGTACTGATATGGAATATTAGGGTAGGTTTGAAAGAAGCAGGATGGGACTATCTGAGTTTGATGATGAGTAACCACAAGCCAGATATAATTCTTCTTGTGAAAACACATTTGGATGAATGTAACTCAAAAGTTTGTGTTGATTAATTTGGTTAGATTTGGGAAGGAACATGGGTTGCTGGTAATGGAAGGGCAGGAGGAATAATCTTAGTATGGAAAAAGAGTCTTTGTAGCATGGAGCTAGTATTAAAAAATGATCAAATTATCACAGTTAAAGTACATCAAAAGGGAACAAAACCATGGATGTTCACAGGTATATATGCAAGCACAGATAGTAAGATGAGAAAGACACCTTGGGATAACCTTAAAGATGATGACAAAACAGAGGTTCCTTTGCTAATATCAGGGGACTTTAATTGTATAGATAATGCTGAAGACAAAAAGGGTGGTAGACCTTTCATATATGGAAAGTCAATCTTAGCCTTTAAAGAAATGTGCATGGAGACTGGGCTGATGGATTTGAAATACAAAGGACCAAGATTTACATGGAGCAACAATAGAATATGGATGAAAAGAATTTTGGCAAGATTGGACAAGGCTTATGCAAATGAGGAGTGGTTGAACATGTTTGAAAACATTGTTGTCCACCACCTGAGGAAAATGGCTTCTTATCACAGGCCAATATTAGTAGATACTGGTCCTAAGATAAGAAATGACATGAGAAAGAAGAGTTTTGTTTTTGAGTTATATTGGCTTGAATATGAAGCTTTATGTGAAAAGGTAAAGGAGTCCTGGAAGAGAGAGTCTGTTGGCAAAACATGCTTGGCAGATTTCGAGGAGAAATTAGAGAAGTTGGGAAAAGAATTAACAAATCTGAGCAAGTTTAAGGTAGGATCAGTCGAAAGGAAACTTGAAAAAACTTTAAAAGAACTAGATGAGGCAGAAAAGACAGATGAATTGGGTGCAGTAGTGAGCAGGAGCAAATCAGAATTAGGACTTTAACTAATAAGGCTATGGCCTTAAACGGACAAGTCCAAGTGAAGTGGTGGACCAAGGCAAGAACGAATTGGATAGATTTCAATGACAAAAATACTAAATACTTTCACAGTTTGGTCAATGCAAAGAGAAGACATAGCAGGATCATTGAGATTAATAATGATGGAAGACTAGTCACTGAACCAAAGGAGATTGTTGACACATTCGCAGATTGGTACAAGACACTATAGAAAAGAAAGGAAGTCAGAAAAGACAACTGGAGTAGTTTTAAGAAGTTGGAATGGAAGAGACTAAAAAGAGATGACCACGAAAAGATGACAGAAATGTTCTCAGTGGAGGAAATCAAGAAGGCAATGAATAGTTTGGGAAGAGAAAATGCCCCAGGTCCTGATGGGTATAGTTTAGAATTCTACATACATTTCTGGGATGAAATAAAAGCAGACTTGTGTAATGCTATGAAGGAGTTTCATGAAAAGGAAAGTCTTCCAAAATCTTGGGGACAAACCAAGCTAGTTTTTATTCCGAAAAAGGAAAACCCTGATTCAGTAAAAGACTATAGGCCAATTGCTATATGCAATGTGGCCTATAAAATTCTATCAAAGTGTTTAGTGAACAGGCTGAAGACAATGATCAGGAATTGTATATCAAAAGAACGAGGAGCATTTGTTGAGAAAAGAAAAATGCAAGACAATGTGCTGGTGCTTTCAGAAGTAGTCAATGTGGTTAAAAAGTCAAAAAGAAAAAGTCCATATATAATCATCAAAATGGACCTAGAGAAAGCATATGACACAGTTTGTTGGGAAGTCTTAGAAGAAGTTTGGAATTTAATGAATTTGCCTTGGAAAATGAAGAACTGGCTTAGTGCATGCTTGAAATCTGCAGTGTACAAATGTCATATTAATGGAACCCAATCAAAAGAGTTCATGAGTCATAAAGGGGTAAGGCAAGGAGACCTCCTCTCCCCTTATATGTTTATCATGCTTCAAGAGTTGCTATCTGTGCTGATAAAAAATGAAGTAGTTAAGGGGAGCATTAAAGCTTTCAAATACAAGGACTTAGAGATAAGTCACTTGTTTTATGTTGATGATATCATTTTCACAATAAAAGAAAACATAAAGTCATGTGACAAGCTGAAAAAGATTATGGAGGTACACAGGAAGGCAACAAATCAAAAGGTCAGTCAAATAAAATCTGAAGTGTACTTCTCAGAAAATGTGTCAGAGAAGGTTAGAAGAGAAATTGTTTGTTCTTTGGGAATAAAGGAAGGTGAATTTCCTATTAAATATTTGGGTACCTATGTTGATAAGAGGAGAATACCATTAAAATTGCAAAGAATGGTGATTGAGAAAGCTGAGAAGAGGATGGACAACTGAGCAAGCATGAATTTATCTCAAGCAGGAAAGGTGGTATTAATTAATTTTGTTGTCAATTCCATACCAGTATACTCTCTCTCAACCACTTGGCTGAATGACAAGATCATCAAAGAGCATGAAAAAATGGTGAGAAAATTCTTATGGAAGTCAAGTGAAAAGAGGCATGGTTTCAACTTAGTAAGCTGGGAAAAAGTCTCAAAAAGCAAATTTAACGGAGGGCTTGGTATAAGGGATCTGGGGGTGGTTAGATATGCTATTCATGCCAAAAGGGTTTTAGCTTACCTGAACAACAAGGACAGTCTCTGGGTAAAGCTTCTCAAGAGGAGATATGAAGATTTTCACCCTTGGTCCTTTAGATACAAGACGAGTACTTTTTGGTCTTTCAAGGGTCTTTTTCAAGCCATTGTAAGGCTGAGGGGAGGTCTATTAAAAAAAATAGGGAATGAGAGAAACTCTGACGCTTGGAAAGATCCATGGATAGAGTGTTTACCAATAAGCAATTGGCCAACCTTTGTAAATGTGGAAAAAATTTCAAAGGGTACTATGGTAAGCGATTTCTGCAAGGAGGGAGAATCGAATACTGACCTCCTTGAGGAGTGTTTTGGGCTGGAGTTAGTTACAAAAATAAAATTGATATATCTACCCAAGAAGAATGAGGAGGACAGATGGGTATGGGGACCAAACAATAAAGGAAAACTAAGTTGTAAAGTTGCTTATAATTTCCTAAAAAGTAAAGACCTGAAGGAGGACAAACAAGATGACAGATGGAGGGAGGTTTGGAACCTAAAAACACTACCAAGAGTCAAATTTTTCACTTGAAAATTGCTGCTAAAAAGGCTTCCTACGTCTCATTTCTTGGCAAATAAAAGCAAAATCCAAAAACAAAATTGTCATGTGTGCAATAATGGTGAAGATAACCAAAATCATATTTTCTACAATTGTGACTTTGCCTTAAAGTTTTGGAAAGAGTTGGGGGAGGTAATCAATTATGATTTGAATGTTAAGGAGAATTGGTGGAGGAGGTTGGTTAAATGAGGGTGTATCTTTGAAAAAAAAAGAGAGAGCTGATTTGCTAAGTTTGATTGCAGCAGGGCATTGGTTCCTTTGGAAGAACAGGAATGGATGGGTCTTTAACAAGAAAGGTGCTGATATCAAAACAATAGTAAACAAAGTGATGATGGAACAAAATTTTGCTAAAAGGTCTGATTTGTATAAATTAGAAACAAGAAGCAGGGAAAGTATAAAGGAGAGGGAGTAATATAGAAGTGAGCAATATAGCATCAGAAAAGAAAAAATCTATGTGGTGTGATGCAGCCTAGGATGAAAAATCAAAGGGAACAGACTATGGCTTCTGCATGAGAAATGAGAAGGGGGAAAAGATTTTGAAGGTTATGGTTTTTGTCATACTAGCTATCCTCTTGCAGTTGAGATTAGAGCTATTAGAAAAGGGTTGCTTAAAGCAAAAGAATGGGATGTAAAAAATCTAAAACTGTTTTCGGATTATCAAAAAGCAATCAATATTTTAAAGGGAGAACATAAAGCTCCCTGGTGCCTTAAAGACAAGTGACAGAAGAATTAAATGTTCAAGGTTGGGCTCACACCAGGAGAGAGGATAACAGGGAAGCACACGATCTTGCCAAAATAGGAGGAAGAAAAAGAGTTGAGTGGTTCAGGTCTTGTCATGAGCAAAATACTAGGGAAAATACGACTGTGTTTAATCATACTTCTTTTTTGACATTAGAAGACTGTATAGGAGTAAGTGTGTCTAATGAGGAGACTTATAGTCAAAGAAATATTGTTGCATTTCAAGTTCATGGTCTCGTAGAAGCTGTAAATATTGATGTACCTTCAAGGAATTTCAATAAAAGTATGACAATCTAGGAGGAACATGGCAATGCTTTATTAGGTGGCGAGGGATGCACGACTATTAGTCCTCTGCCCCCTTTACCCAATTGTAGAGTAGTGTTTGACCTCTTTTGATGTGGTTTTTTTTTTATAAATAATTTAAATTAGTGTCGATTTTTTTTATAAAAAAACTAAATTGACACCAGTACCTAATTAAATGTACTATCGGTACTCAATTTAATTTTAGTGCTCACAACTATTTCTACCAATGATTTTTTGAATTTACTAGTGTACCTGTGCTTTGCACGGTTAAAATGTGGTTTTAAAAAATAAAAAATTTAATATTGAATTTAATATATTATTATATTATTATATAATTCGTGGTTTTAAAAATAAAAAAATTAAATTAAATTTTTATATTTTAATATATTATTATATAAATTTAAGTTTAAACTAATTTTAAAATTCTAGAAAATAATTATTTTAAACTTGAATTGTACATTAATTTTTAATTTAAATTTTAAATTAAATTTGTAACTATAATTTAGTATTCATAATAATTTAAATTAAAATTTTAAATTTAAATATTTGTATACCTAGATTTTCAGAAATAATTTATTATATTATTATCATATTATAAAAGAATTATATTTTTAAGAAGAAAAGCCGATGTTTATGTGGAAGTGAAACCTGCTTAATTTAATGGACTCAAAAAATTTCCAATTAATCATATATATATATAGAGAGAGAGAGAAAGAGAGAGAGAAAATAAAATTTAAAATTAAACCTATATAATATAATATATAAGATTCAAAAAATTAAGTAGACATGATTAATTTGATTCTAATCAAAAGAAAATTAATGAAATTCAAAACTACGCATATTTAGTTAAGCAAACATAACAAAATTTAAAATTTCATAAATAATTACTCACACTTGAAATTAACTAAATTCGAAATTTTAAAAATTAAGCATGCTTAATTAAATGGATTTGAAAAAATAAAATTTAACATGCATAATTATGGACGAAAAATAAAATTCATCATTAATAAAATTTGAAATTAATTAAAATTCAGAAATTAAATTGAAATGAAATTAAAATAGTTTTATATGAAAATTTAGAAAATAAGAATAATTAATTAAAAATGAAACTTGCTTAATTAAATGAATATAAAAATATAAAAATTTAGAAATTAATTTTCATTAATTAATAAAATTTAAATTAATAAAATTTAAAATTAATATGTATTTAAATAACTTATAAATTTTGAAATTTATCATTCATAATTAATACGATTCAAAATTTTAAAAATTAATCATGTTTACTTTGAAATTAATTCTAATTAATTTAAATATAATTAAAAATATCAATTTAATTTTCAAATAAAGCATTAAATTAAACCCGTTTAACGAAATTTTTTTGATTAATCATACATGATTATGGAGTAAAATAAAATTTAAAATTAAACATGCATAATATACTATAAGATTTGAAAATTAAGCTGACATAATCAATTTAATTATAACCAAATGGAAATTAATAAAATTCAAAATTAGGAATGTTTAATTAAGAAGACATAATAAAATCCGTAACTAAGATTTAATTAATTTATTTTTTATAAATAATTATCAACATTTGTAATTAATTAAATTCTAAAATTTAAAAAATTAAGCATTATTAATTAAAGGGAAAATAAAATTCACAATTAATAAAATTCAAAATTAATTAAATATGGGAATTAATTTGAAATTATAGTTAATTTAATTCAAAAATTTAAAAGTTAAACCTGATTAATTGAAGGGAAAATAAAATTCACTACTAATAAAATTTGAAATTAATTTAATATTAATATTAATTTTAAAAATTAAATTGAAGGTAAATTAAAGTAGTTTTATCTGGAAATTAAAGTTGAAGATTTAAAAATTAAGCATATAAAAACGAAAATATAAGTGGGGTAAAAATAAAGGTAAAAAATTAATGGAGTTGGAAAAATTTAGGCAGAAAGAAGTTGTTGCTTATATATTAATTTTTTATATTTTAATATATTATTATATATAAATAGAATAGTTTAACAATTGTTTTTTTGATATTTTTGATATTTTCTAACGTAATTTCAATTTGAAATTATATACATTTAGATTTAAAACTAATATTTAAAATTTTAGAAAAATAATTATTCTAAATATAAATTGTAAATTAATTTTTAATTTAAATTTTAAATTAAATTTGTAGCTATAATTTAATATTCTTAATAATTTAAATTTAAATTTTAAATTTAAATCTTTGTATACTTAGATTTTCAGAAATAAATTACCATATTATAAAAGAATTATATTTTTAAGAATAAAAGTCAATACTTAATTAGAAGTAAAATCAACTTAATTTAACCGACTCTAAATTTTTTTAATTAATCATACATTCATACATAAATATAAACGGAAAATCAAATTTAAAATTAAGCATGCATAATATAATATATATGATTCGAAAATTAAGCAAATATAATTAATTTAATTCTAATTAAATAAAATTAAATAAAATTTAAAATTAAACATGTTTAATTAAGAAGACATAATAAAATTTAAAATTTCATAAATAATTATTCACATTTAAAATTAATTAAATTCAAAATTTTAAAAATTAATCATGATTAATTGAAAATCAAGCATACTTAATTAAATGAATTTGAAAAATTGAAATTAAACATGCATAATGGTAGAAGGAAATCAAAATTGACCATTAATAAAATTAAAAAATTAATTAAACTTTAGAAAGTAAATTTAAAGGAAATTAAAGTAATCTTGTATGAAAATTTTAAAAATAAGAATAATTAATTGAAAATAAAACTTGCTTAATTAAATGAATATGAAAATATGAAAATTTTAATTTGAAAATTTAGAAATTAATTTCCATTAATTAATAAGATTTAAATTAATAAATTTTGAAATTAATATGCATTTAAATAATTAATAAATTTCCAAAATTTATTATACATGATTAAAAGGATTCAGAATTTTGAAAATTAATCATGTTTACTTTGAAATTAAGTTTAATTAATTTAAATATAATTAAAAATTTAGAAATTAAGAATACTTAATTAGAACTAAAATCTGTTTAATTTAGTGCTCGAAAAATATCTAATAAATCATACATAATTATGGAGGAAAAATAAAATTAAAAATTAAACATGCATAATATAATATATGGAATTTGAAAATTAAGCTGACATAATTAATTTGATTATAACTAAATAGAAATTAGTAAAATTTAAAATTATTAAAATTTAATTATGTAGACATAATAAAATTTCAAACTAAGATTTAATTTATTTTAAAAAAAAAACTAAATTTCATAAATAATTCTCAACATTTGTAATTAATTAAATTAAGCATGATTAATTGGAGGGAAAATAAAATTCACAATTAATAAAATTTAAAATTAATTTTAAAATTTTAATTAATTTAATTTGAAAATTTAAAAGTTAATCATAATTAATTGATGGGAAAATAAAATTCACCATTAATAAAATTTGAAATTAATTTTGAAAATTAAGTTGGAGAAAAATTAAAGTAGTTTCATTTGAAAATTAAAATTAAAAATTTATAAATTAAGCATATAAAAATATAAAATATTAGTGGAGTAAAAACAAATTTAAAGAACTAAGAGAGTAGGAAAAATTTACGCGGAAATAAGTTGTTTCTTATTTATTTAAATACTAGTATGACACCCGTGCTACCCACGGTTTAGTTATGCCATAAAAATTATTTGAATAAGGATAAATTAATTAGTTGTATGCATTTATAAATTTAATTGTAGAGTAAAAGCAAATGTATCTAATTTTTTTAATGGAAATTATATATACTAAAATAATATTGAATTAGATGTCACCATTTATTGCATACGTAGATATTTAAAAATATAATAAGTTATGGAAAATATATTTTGGAGTGTAAAATTTAAAATTTTAAAAATAAATAAAAGAAATATATTTTAAATGATTTTTTGTAACAATAATATTGAATTATATATCAACATATTATGTCTTAAATTACTTACAAAAGAAAAATTGATATTTTATTTTAAATTAAAATATAACTAAAGATAAAATATAGGAAGACTTTCTTGTAAATTAACCTCTAAAATAATGAAAATAACTTATTTATTATACATTATGAAATACTTTCTTTTAATAATATTTGTAGTGTTATTTGTTTCATTGACATCGTTGTCATGTGTAAGAAATTTCAAACCACAACTGTTAATTACTCTAGAAATACCAACATATAGTTGACCATGAGAAGACACATGTTTCTAGATATACTCCAACGTGTTTAAGGCTTTGACATTCGCTCTTATTTATGGTCATAGCAAAACAAATATATATCATCTCCGTTGAAATTTAAAATAAATTTTTATATCTGATGACGTCAATATCAGTCTTAGAATAAAATTCTTATCACCTATATTGGTTCTTGATACTATTTTTCCTTTCAACACATGTTGACCTATTCGAATTATCTCAAGTCGAGTCTCATTGCATAGACCTGAAGATTGATCTATGTTTCTCAAAAGCATGACATGAACACCGAATTTGAGCTTCAATTCATGGTTTGGAAGATCGTAACATGAAATGATGTTCAAAAGTTCGAGCGTATGAATGTCATTAATTGAATCACAGTGTTATACTCATGATTTTTCTAAATTTTATTAAATTGTTTCAGTGAAAAAATTTAGATGCACATTGGATCGGGCCGAGAGAAAATGCCGGATGTTGCGAATTAAGATGAGGCCTTTGCGCATGTGTAGTATTTTATTTTATATTTTGGGTATTAGTCGAGTCGAGTCCGACGGCTCGATCGGAATCCAATTTGGACGAGTTTTGGTCGAGTTAAGTGGAAACCGGGGTTGGGTTAAGTTAGGGTAGAAGCATAAAAATAAAAAAATAATTAAAAAATAAAAGATGAGTTATTGGACCATGCGGTTGTTAGGGCCGCACACATCCAAGAACTCGACTGGACGGCAGGGAGGCGACGAGTGAGGAGACGGGGGTGGTTGCCGCCGGATCTGTTGTCGACGTCGACGATCATCGGCGCAAGGATCGTAAAGACAGTCTTCTACCTTGCTTTCCCTTGCCGGTGAGTGGCCAAACCATTGCCCAAAAACCATAGTTTCTTCCCTCTCATTGCCTCCCCATATCTTGAAGAGTTTGGAGATTCCTTGATGATTTTAATCCATTCTTCCATGGAATTTGATGATGGAATCTTGGGTTAATTCTTGTGTTAAACTTGGGGTCAATGTATACATTATTGAGCATTAGAAAGTTAATTTCTTTGTGGTGACCGCGTGCTGCAATTGAGTTTATTTTAATTGGATTTATTATAATTGAATTGTTTTCTTGGTTGTGTGGATAGTATCCTTGGTGAATAGATTTTAATTTTAGAAGTAATGTGTTGTGTGGATGTACTAATAATGGAAAACCTGGAAAATTTTGAAGTGTTACATACCACATGCTTCTCTTCTTGTGGCTGCGATATGTAGCTAGGTGGTAAATGGGATGTGGAAGTAGAGAAGCATTAGTTTGTTTAGGTTGTAATACTAAGTGATTGAGAAATTAAGGTTGGTGAAAGAATTAATCGATGTTTGATTTCCTCTTGTAGCCGCATGATGTAGATAGGAATTTATTTATGTTTGATTTCTTCTTGTGGCTGCACAGTACAGGTAAATGGCAAGTGAAGGGTGAAATCAGTAAGATGTTGGTTTAACTAGGTTGTAACAGTAGGGAATGAGAATTGATTTGGATGAAGAAAAGAAGAAAGGATAGGCGGCAGCCATAGTATAACATCTACTGTTATCTTTATGTTATCTTTAGGATTAACATAATTCATTCATGTTATCTTTTGGACTAGCATACTTTATTTATGTTATCTTTTAGATTGACATCTACGGTTAGTGTAATGGTATACAATAGTGTGTTTCTATTGGTAGAAAAAATTAAATTATGCCTTAAGCTCTAGTGTACCTTTACAGTATAGTAAATAAGTATTCTATTGTATTTTTAGAAAAGTTACGTAGAGACTCAATGACTTAAAATACTATGTGATTACTTAAGAAAGGAGGGTTATATCATGGGTGTTATCTATAAATTTTAGATATTTTATTCAGTTTGGAAATCTTTAAACTACGCTCTTGTAGGAAACATGTACTTGGAACCATATGGTGTAGAAATACCGGTTTACATTAAGTGCTTATGGTGTTGATGCATTTATTTATTTATTTTTATTGTACATGTTTGTGTATGTGAATGAGATGGGGGTTCAGTTGGACTGATCAACGGAGGAGGTGTGGACCGGGAAGCTCGTCAGCGAGCCACACTGACGACCGACCCGGAGTGGCACTGGTTGGAGGATTTTCCCAACCAATTGGGGTTTACTGAGGCTAGAGGGTCTGCCTAGCTCAAGAACCATGGTCGGGAAGCTCACTGGGCATGTCCTAGTGACCGACTCGTATTGTTTGAAAATATGCTTGTGTGAATGTGTGGTTTCTTTTCTGTATGAGTTATATATGGACTGCTTTGGAATTTTATAGATAAAATGATTTATTTTCGAATTTAGGAAAATAATTCATGTACTTTGATACTGGTTGGATTATGTTATAAAAATTATATATTGTGTTGTTTTTATGCATCTTATACTATTGTATAACTGTGGACCGTGGTAAGCTCATGACCGAGCCACTCACTAAGTCCAATGTGGACTTACTGTTTTATTTTGTTGTTGTTTTTTTTTCTTGTAGCACCAAGTCAGAACCAATGGCGATACTGGAGTTCTAGGTAGCGCAGCTGGGAGCAGCAGGTTTCGGGCAGATCTCCTGACAAAGTCGAAGTTAGAATTAGGGTTGTGGTCGGATTTAAAGAGAGTCCCGTAGTGAGAATTGTTGTTTCTCTTTTTCATTCATTGTTTTAAAACATTCTTTAAAGTTTGTTTCAATTGGGTATTCATGTTGTTGGGTGAAATGGCACACTAGAGGGGGATGAATAGTATGTTATCTAAACTTGTTGCCTAATTTCGATTTTAATCGTTTGTTAAATTATTTAGGCAAATCACAATTTATTGATTAGATGCGGAAGCAAAAATAAACCAATTAAGCACAAACAAAAAAAATAATGCTAACACAGATATTTATAGTGGTTCGGCCCCAATGTCTACTCCACTACCTAAGCACCCCGCTTAGAATTTCCAAACTAAGTTTACTAGATTAAATTGATTCCCCTACACAGATGACTTTGACTCGAAGAGTCTCACTCTCAATTTAAGGCACTTCCACACCCGGAAGTCTCCGCCTTCTTACCGAGAGCACTCTTCCACCTCAACCCTAAGGGTCAACTTAACTAATTCTAGTAAACTACGTTTACACCGGTGGATTTAAACCTCAAACACCAAGGCTACCACCCAATTTCAAGACCTACACTCTAGGTCTTATACAAACTCAAATACAAAGAAGTGAACAAGAAAATACAACAATAGATGAAGCTATAAATCAAATAATAAATTACTTAGCTCCACAACAAGATTCCTAGCTTCCTCTTGATACCTTTGATGGTTAATCAATATATGAATGAATGAAGACAAGATCAAGGTTTTTGGCTCAAGCTAGGTTTTTCACAAGATTGGCTCAATGAAGGCTTAAAATTAATCAAGGATGGCTCAATGAAGTGTAGAGTGATCAAAAGTATCTTAGAAAGGCTTAGGCATGGATATTTATAGAGCCAAGAAGAAATAAAACGAAACAGCTGGCTCAACGGGCGAAAAACTAGCCGTTTCCGCCATTTGGTCGCTTGTCGGTCGATCGTCGGTCAATCGACCAATCGATCGCCCAGCAATCACTGGCTCTAATCGCACTGTTCGATCGACCGACGGGTCGACCGAATGAGTCGCGACTTCAGCGATCCGCAATCCGGTCGACCGACGCACGCACTGCCAAATTTTGGCACACTTCGGTTGATCGACCAATCGACCGAATTGCCTACTACCAAATTTTGGCACACTTCGGTTGATCGACCGAATTGCCTACTACCAATTTTTGGTAGCATTCGATCGATCGATCGGTCAACCAAAACCTGGACTGGACTGGGCAGATTGGTTTTGTTTGTTCATTTTCTGATTCCGTCTTCACTAAGTCTACTTATATAACATTTATTAACTTTAAGTTAATAATTTTGAAACATAAATATTATATAAGGATTACCCCCATTTGGATTTAATAAAAATATCTAAAAAATAAAAATCTAATTTTTGAGGTCTAGTACAAATTTTCAGAAAACGAAAATTTTCTAATCTTTTGGGTCAAATATGGTTAGGTTAAATGCTACCAAAAAATCCTAAAAAATACATCGTTATCTAATTTTAACCCAAGGAATTATTACTGTCATTTTTTATGTCAAGAAACTATCTAGGTCATATAGCCCTTCAAGGAGCTCCATAGGTTTAGTGAGTTTCAGGACAGTTTCCGGGTTTTTATGTTTTGGGATTCGGGATAGATTTTCAAGTTTTTTAGCATCATCATGAGGATTTACAATATAAACTAGACACCCTAAATCTAAACTCTAACTTCCCGAATAATTTAAGCGCATCGACCAACGTCCTTCCGATTTCTCAATTTCTTTGATTTTTTCGATCGCGGATGTCGTGCGCTAATCGATATGGAACGTGAAAGATTTCTCAAAAAAATATTAGTTCCATATTTGTTATCATCAAAACCGAGATTAAGACAAAGGTAGAAAATCTTAGGCCAACACATGTTTTCACACTTTCTTTAATAGTGGATTGGATCGTTTAGTTTCTATCATTTTATTGGTTGTTGGCGTTTTAATAAAATAAAAGTTTGGTTTATCTCTATGGTTCGTGGTTTTGAGTTAGGCTTCGGGATATGGTTGTATACCCTAGCCGGTCACGTACACCATTCTAGAATTGGGGTGTGACACACAGCCACCATCCGATGAACATGAGTTGTCAAAGCTGAGATAAATTTTTATTTCACCAAGAACCAAAGACAACATAAAATTATTCATCATATGAACTATTTCATTGGTAGGTACTAAGATAGCTATGTGCTGCAAGTAATTAAGATCGCTCATGTTGTTCAAAAATGATAGATAAATGACATTCGCAATTGCAGCAAGTGGATCACCAGGTTTTTATATGAGCAAATCATCAGGAATCTTTATCTTGATATCCTCATCATTAGCATCACCAAGGGTCTCATTTCTAACGCTTAATACCCAATTGGAGAGATCTTTCAGTTATTGAGCTTCATACGGTGAATTTCCTGAGTTCAACCTCATATGTCTTGTTAATGTTAGGATCTCACACAGTATCTCCACAAATAAGATAAATTAATTGTAATATCTTAGATATTTAAGTTTATTATTATTATTTTCTTTCTCCTTACGTGTATTTGCCAAGCTAGCAGACTAGTTCGTGGTCGAGCTGAGTTGACTCATGGTCCGGAGCGACCTTGCGAGCTCGGGTAAGTATGATATAAATTTATGAATTTATGAATTTTTAGGCTTGGGTAGTTGAGAGTATTTAATTTGGTGTTGTGTGTGCATAATTGCTAATTATGTTCATATGAGTATTTAATTAATTATTTGTGATTTATTAAAATAAGATTAATTAAATTATTTAAGTCTATTGGGTTAGCGGATTTTGGTTTTGGCTTAAGGTAGATGCGGGTTGTGAATTAAAGGCCCGTTTGGTACCCCGTATAAGCATCTTGTATAGTATTAGGATAATACTATATAATGTTTGAGAAGAGTATTAACTAATACATGCACTAAAAAATAGTACCCTATAAGATGTCATAAGTTGTATTAATAATACACTCTCAAAGCTCTTTATTTGCTTGCACTAGAACTTTCAATATTTTGAATACACATTTTACCTCCGGTCAAAAATTAAAAAATATTTAAAAAATATTAAATATATATTAGAAATATATTAAAAAATAATTTTAATTTATAAAATATATTTAATGATAAAATATATTATATAAGTTTTGTATTATATTATATTATATTATATTATATTATATTATATTATATTACATTATATAATATATAATTTAATATAATATTATTTATGTATATATAATGTGATTATTTATATTACAGAGCCCAACTCCATAGAATTTACTACGAAGCCCCGCACTAGACTGAACTTTGCACTATTATTATGTGAAGAGTGAATATTTCTTTATTAAGACTGAATCTGAAGCAGAAGTGTTAGGTTTATTTTTTCACAACATAAATATATTTTCACTTTAGATTCAGTCTTGATAATGTCAGGTTCAATCTTGTGTAGGATTCCACATGAAACCTACCTCCATAGTAGTTGCACTTACACTTTGACTTTGAAAAGTCCATAACTAGTGGGATTACTATCGATTTAATTTGCATGAAATAAAATTAAACACTTGTAAATGGATGAAGTTAGGCTTCTATAGATGGACTAACTTCGTATTTAGATGTAAGATTTTTTTTTTAATTTTACAAAACAAAAATTAAAATAAGAAGGGGACAAAATTACTAGAAAAGGGCCATCTATGAAATAATATTCTAGGGAATAAATATGAATAACGAGTAAATAAACACACGATAATGAATGAACAGGGCGGCCCATCCACTAGGCTAATAAGGCCATTGCCTTAAGCCCTGGGTGGATGAGCAACTTTGTCTTTTAAAATTTAATTAGAATAAGAGATTAAGTATTAAAGGTTATTTCAGTGTTCTTGATTAGATAAAGAAGGGCCGTGGGTGCTTTTGATGAGCGTGATACTATATGATTTAATTAATTAATTAATTTAGAGTGCAGTCTAATTAATGTTTGCATTGCATTAATTACCTTGGATTGTTTTATTATTCACTAATTACTTTTGATGATGAGTTTGTGTGCATAATCAATTACTTTCCGTTTGTTGAAATTAAATAAACTCAATTCAATATTTTTATTCTAAAAAAAATTGCATTCTTATTAGTTCACAAGTTATAGTCCTCTTTTAGAGGACTTTTAATTTTTAAGAAATAAAAAAGGAGAAATTAAAACATATAAAGAGATGAACAGAGGACATGTATTATTCAACAATTGTTAGATAATTTAATTCCGTTGAAGAATTCATTCCTCGACCGAATTGATACGTAGGAGTCATTAGATGTATCATGTCTAAAGTAATTGCAAATTACCCGAACAAAATTTTTGCCCCATCTCTGAACTCTTCGTCTTCTCTATATCCGTCGGCTCCAAGCGACTAAGCCTCCAACGATCGGTTGTTCGCAAGTCTAGATAAAAGCAATATTCGACCTCCTCAAACACTCATCTCAATAAGTTTTTAAAAATAAAAATTATATAAATTTAATTTATTAAATAAATAAAAAGTATCATTTTAATATTTTGCCTTAGGCCACAATATTTCTTGGGCAGCTATGTGAATGAATATGGGTCATGACAATATTTTCTCACTCACTTGATCATTTATTTATTGTCTATATTCATCTATTTAATATTGATATTTACTTGCTCATTTTCATGCTTACTCACTGTTGTCTATATTTATTTTACTTAGACCCATTTGGTACATTATATAATACATGTATAATACTAGTCTGTATTAATTAATCTGTATAATATTAGCATGTATTGTATTATTATTATAAATATTTGGTGCATACATGTACTAGTTTGTATAGTACTAATTTGTATTAATTAACTTATAAAAATAATATAATATAATATAATAGGTTTTATTATTAAAAATATTTCATAAATTAAAATTATTTTTTAATATTTTTAATATATTTTTATTTTTTTTTGCCAGAGGTAAAATAAATATTAAAAATATTAAAAAATTTAGTGCAGACTAATAAAAAATTTTGAAAATGTATTACTAATATAATTTATGAAATACTATTTTTAGTATAGATATTAATTAATATATTTTTTAAATACTGTATAGTGACGGACTGACGGACCCTTGAATCACTTATCTTACGTGATAAAGTCTTAATGGTACATAAATATTAAGATAAAAGAAATAATAGAATACTAAAATAAATAAAGTAAAAAAAACAAAATTCACATGTCTTTTTAATGAATGAAAACTTCACAGTTGGATAAGTCTTTCAACGTCCGTAAGCACTCTTTTAGTGACCCAATAGGGATATATATAAACTGTGTTGTTTGAATCCGGTAAATCAACTGATCACGGTCAAGATGTGATCTTCAACTACGATTGCAATGTTTGCACCACTAATTCTCTGCCACGTCAGCAATCAGGACAGTTTCCTTGTCCTAAATGACACAAAAAATGAAATCGCATCCCCATCGCCACTACATTCTAAGTCCAGGTTTGAGCAAGACATGGAACCTCAAAGAGTGGTTGTGACTCGTGAAACATACTTGTGTCTGTACATAAAGTGCTCCATGACAAAAATCTTACATCATAATTGGTTGATATATATATAATTATCAGGGATATTAATTGTCAAACTACTCGGCTACTCCACCTCAACAACCCTAAAGTCATTGAGCGAGCATGGCGTGACATTTGTTTATTAAATTAAATCAATTAGTATTATTGTAAACATGAAAGATATTATTAATTAATTATAAATTTTGAAGACACATTTGAGAGGGTAGAGAACACCGAGAAAAAAAATAGGAATGTCCATGAAAACAAAATTTTAATCTTAATTTTTGAATTAATTTTTCATATTTTTGAATCCAATTAATTATGCACGCTTAATTTTTGAATTTTATTTCTTCTCTATTTTATTTTAAAAATTAATTATGTCTGTTTAATTTTTATATTTGATTTTTTGTTTATTTTATTTGGTAATTAATTATGCCTATTTAATTTTCAAATTTTTGAATCCTATTGGTTATGTACTTCTGTATCCTTGATTTTTAAATTTTATTTTCACATAATTATTTATTTTGGTAATAAATTATGTGTGCTTAATTTTCAAATTTTGAATTCAATTAATTATGCCTACTTAATTTTTAAATTTTATTGTTCTATAATTAATTATTTTTGTAATTACTTATAGGTGCTAAAAATTTTAAATTTTCGAATCCAAATAATTATGCACCATAATTTTCAAATTTTACATTATCATAATTAATTATTTTGATAATTAATTATGTCGACTTAATTTTCAAATTTTCAACTAATTAATCATGTCTTCTTAATTTTTAAAATTTATTTTTGATAATTAATTATATCCGCTTAATTTCCACATTTTCAAATTCAATTAATTAGGTTTGTTTAATTTCTAAATTTTATTTTTCCTTCGTTTTATTTTAGCACATTCTTAATTTGTTATGCATGCTTACAACCATTAATTAATTATATTTGCTTAATTTTTAAAATTTTGAATCCAATTAATTGTGCGTGTTTAATTTCAAATTCTATTTTTTTCCTTCATTTTATTTTGAATTAATTATATCTGCTAAATTTTTAAATTTTATTTTTTCCTTACTTTTTAGGCACCTTCTTAATTTATTATGCATGCTCACTGTATATAACATCTATTAATTTTTGAATTTTCAAATCTTATTAATTATGCATGCTTAATTTTTAAATTTTATTATCCCTCCATTTTATTTTGATAATTGGTTCTGCTTCACCTAATATTTTAAAATTTTTATTGATTGGCAAGAGGATAAATATTTAATTGGTACTTTTTCAATTACTTTTACGCAACATCAATTTTTTTCTTTCATATTTTTCAATTGGACAATACAATAAGCTAGTATATATATATATGCAATATTCAAAAGAAGTTTGACTGACATAACCATTTTAGATTCTTTTATCATATTTATTTAATTTAAATAATTTTAAATATAATTTAATATACTTTTCTCTTTTATATATTTAATTATTATGTATTATTATATGATTATTAACTTTAATCATAATTATCAATTTAAATTTATTTGGAATTTAAATTAATTTTTATATTTAAATATAATTTAATATTAATGAAGTCCACGTCTACTCAACTTTGCATTTTTTTGAATATTTCATAATTTTGTGAATTTTTAAATACAATTTTAAATGACTGTACATTATTATATCATTAATATTAGTTGTAATTGTGACTGTCAATTTAAATTTAATTAAAAATTTAAATTAATTTTTATATTTTAATATGATTGATTAACTAATGAAGTACACGTCTCCTTAACATCCTCCATAATTAAATCCCTATCTTTAATTGCATGTAAATAATTTTGTCATTCTCCCAAGTCTCACCTCTCTTTACATCTCTATATTCACTTAATTAGCTTCAAACGAGAGTGGATAAAAAAGTGCAATATTGAAAATTGAAAAGAATTCTTACTTTAACTATTAATGATAGTATAAATTTGTAATGATGACCCAAATCTAATAATTTTTTTCCAAGATTTAATCTTTCACTTGTTGAAGTATAGTAGTAAATAGCTTTGAAAATTGATGTTGTCATTACATCAAACTCTATTATTAATAATGAATTTAAAATGAATTCTATTATATTTATTATTCACAATTGTTATAATTATTTCATTAATATAAAAAAATAGAAAATAGAATCAAACTTAAATATTAAATTTTAATATTTTATTCTCATTATAAATAATAATAATATAATCATGTGTTTAAAAAATTGATATTCAAATTTAACGATTAAAAAATATTATTTTTTTACTATTATTATATAAAATCTAAATATTAAAAATAGATTTTAAATAAACTTATTTTATTAAGGTTTATTATTTTTTAGGTTATTTATATAAATTGCATTAGTTATAATATGATTCGTTTTTTTATCAATATATATATATATATATATATATATATAACCATAAAGGTTAAAAATACTATCATTATTACGGTGGAAATTATTGTTATCATTATATTAATAATATTAATAATGAATTTGAAATGATTATTTTTTATTCTGTTTATTTTGTAAATTATTTTATCAATAATTAAAAAATATAAAATATAAATAAATATATAAGATAAAAATGATGGGATATTTATTAATACTAAAACTTATTTTATTTATAATCAGAAGAAAATATTAAAACCAATGCAATTTATATAAATAATCTGAAAAATTTAATGTTCTACTGCATTAGTATGTTTTTTTTCATTATTATTTAGATGTCATTCTGATTATTTTTTCTAAGATCTAAATATATTAGGGAGATTTATAATAAATATTTTATTATAATTTAATATTTAAATCTTATTGAAATTGATGCAGACAAATGAGAAAAAAAAATATTATTGTAAAACGTGACACATTAAATAATTTACAATTTTGTAATGAATATTTTATTATAATTTAATATTTAAATCTTATTGAAATTAAGGGAAACAAATGAAAAAAAATATTATTGTAAAGCGTGACACATTAAATAATTTATAATTAATTATTTTACATTGGAATTGATGTATAAAAATGAAAAAATATATATAGAATTCAGAGCTTGATTCACATGAATAACTTCTACTTTTGACACTTGACAAGGAATGATTGTTACGATTTAGCTTTTAAGTATATATAGATAATATTCCAATCTAGCTCATTTAATGTTTAGCAATTAAAGTTCCTCTGTCGGCATCAAATGTGCCACAAGTTGCGTCGCTTGATGAGATAAGAGATCTTTCACCTTTGTTTTATCAAAGTTTTTTTTAATAAAGATAAAAAATTATAATAGATAATTATATTAGGATTCGAATTATAATTTTTTAGGTAATATTTAACATGTTGTCATTAACTGTGCTATCTGACCCTTATTTTATCAAAGTTTAATTATAAATCATCAAACTTATTTATATTACATCCAACTTTGATTTGATATTTAACGGTTGGTCAACAACTTAATCGATCACGAGGCCTCGACCCAAATTTTTTTTTTAGATTCATACCGGTTTTATTAAAATATTCAAAATGCGCTTATTTTTTTGTTTCCTTTCGAATATTGAACAAGTTCATTTATTTTTTTTAAAGAATCTTGTTCAAATTTGTCACGCCCCAAAACCCGGCATGACCGGCCAGGGTACAACAAGTACCCCGAAGCCTAACCCAACCAAATAATCAGATAAGACATCAACCTGAACAATTTGAAAAACTCGACACGATTGCAGAAAATATAAATCGAGTAAGATTGAATTTCAAACCATATAGTGAATAATAACAAATGTTCAAATTTCTTTTAAAGATCAAGTTAAAAATGAATATTTCTCGCAACATCAACAATGCAGAAATAAATCTAAACCCGAATCTATAGGACTCAGAAAAAAACAAAAAAAACAAAAAAAGAGGAAAAGACTTTGAACATGGGTATACATCCCCACGACCACGACACGTCACGAGACCCGCTGTCCCTGCCACCACCAGCTGCGCTACTCTAACCACGCTCAAAGCTGAAAACAACAATAATATAAAGGGTAAATCCAACTAGGACTTAGTGAGTAGTTTAGCCCTCAATCAACCATGTCTAATACCACAAGACCATCAATCAAATACAATGTTACATTAATCAACTACTCATATAGGATAACAGGTAACATAAGCATCATCTCAAATGGAACATAAATACCAATGTATTAAATCATTCCAACCATGTAAAGAATAAGCATAATGTGCATAACCATCATTTCAAATAAAAGTAAACACCATAGCACATTCATCTTTTCAAGCAAGCCACCCGGGTCGGTTGTCAGTGTGGCGGTGCTGACAAGCTTCCCGGTCCAATACTCAGGGACCCGTCGGTCCTACGAGTCAGGCACTGATCACCTCTGTCTCAGTGTACTTCCCGCTCACGCCACCGGGTCGATCGTCAGTGTGGCGGCTGACGAGCTTCCCGATCCACAATCACAAGCACAACCAACACCCATGTAATATGCATTAGTGAATCAAAGAATAAATAACATAGCATTCCATGAGACCCCAAATAAATGCCTTAGGACCCCTAGGGTCCTCAACATCCACATAACATAGCATTCCATAGCCATGCGCCGACCCAAGCATCGTCATGCATCATAGTATCCATTCTAATAATATATAAGCAAAACTCATCCATGCATCCACCATACATGAACACTAGCATACTTTACATTCTAGTCCCGATATATAATGATAACAAAAAGGGTGTACTAAGAAGGGCTTAATAAGTTACACGAATAGATGCTCAAGTTTTCTTTTTTCCTATCGTTTAAAGTCATTAGGTTGTCAATTAAGGAAGTAGTGTGTTCTAGGTGTCCCTATGGTTATTGTTTTTCATCTATGTGTTCTTACAACCAACCCTAACCCAACCAAGCCCTTAACAAGCCAAATGACAATATGTAATACCTAAGAGAAAGGTCTACTCGAGCACTACAAGAAAATTTAGATTTATCGACCATATTTTCCGACAAGAAGATGTTGTCGAAAATTTTTGTTATATTTTCGACGACCGATAGCGTCGGAAAGAGTTACCGACAAAACTTTTCGACCAAAATGTGTCGAAAAATTATTATATTATTATCGATGAATTTTCGTCGAAAATTTGGTCGGAAATATTAAAGACATATTTTTATAATGAATTTATCGACCAAAATTTTTGACGAAAATCTATCATCGAAAATTTTCGTTAAAGTTCCGACAACTTACCGACGAGAAATTGGATTTATCGACCACAACTTTCGACGAGAAGATGTTGTCGAAAAATTTCGTTAGATTTCCGACACGTCTTTGCGTCGGAAAGAGTTACCGACAAAAATTTTCGACCAAAATTAGTCGGAAAATTATAAATAATTATAAATAAAAAAAAGAAAAAAAAAAGCATGTGGCCGCCCAAGCAGGAGGCGGGAGATTTCCCGCCTCCCCGCCTCCTGCTCTCTTTCTATTTTTAATAAATAATTATATTTTTATATTTAATTATATTTTTATATTTAATTATATTTCTTCTTCACTTCTTCTTTACTTCTTCTTTTTCTTCTTTGTTCCTCGATCGCCCAAGCAGAGCTCTTCTCCGGCCCCTTTCCCGACGCCCTCCTCTCCGTTCGCAACCTCCGCGTGCTCGATCTGTCCTCCTCCTCCGCATGCCGATCCTGCTCCTCACGGGGCGCACGTTGATCCTGCGCCGTCCTCCACCTCCTAACGAGGGTCGGCACAACGCCTTCCTCCGCAGCCTTCGGGCTTTGTTCCTCGATCTCAACCTCTTCCCCGGCCCCTTCCCCGACGCCCTCCTCTCCGTTCGCAACCTCCGCGTGCTCGATCTGTCCTCCTCCTCCGCACGCTGATCCTGCTCCTCACGGGGCGCACGTTGATCCTGCGCCGTCCTCCACCTCCTGACGAGGGTCGGCACAACGCCTTTCTCCGCAGCCTTCGGGCTTTAATAATCTCCGCGGATCAAGCGGATCAAGCGGTTGCCCATCAGGAGACTCACGAGGCCGAGTCATGAGACTTCCTCCTCAATTTTCGCCGTCGGAGCCGCCTTGACCCGGAGGCAGAGGGCAACGAGAGGCCGTCCACGTCCGCGCCTCCTCCCCCGGTGGAGTTACTGGGTTGGGGAAAGCAGATCAAGCGATCGCCCGTCACGAGACTCCGGAGGCCAAAAATAATCTCCGCGATGGGAGGAGAGGAGGACAACATGGCAGCACTAACAGAGAAGAGGAAAGGAAAGAGGAGGGCCAGCCGCAGTCTCTGGAGGGTTACAGTAGCTCGTCGGTGAGCGGAGATGAGGAGAGGGCGGAGAGATCTATTAGCCCGATTTATTAGCTTTTTTTAAAAAAAAAAATCTTGAGTTTTCGACGAAATTCCGACGACATGTCGTCGGTAATTACCGACCACAGTTTTCGACAACACTTGTAGTCGGTAATTACTGAGGAGCAACCGACAAACCTTTTGTCGGAAGTTACCGAGGAACTACCGACAACTTTTCGATTAAAATGTTGGTCGGTAATTATCGACAATATTTTTTCTCGATAAACTATCGATACTCGTTTCGACCAAGGTTTTACCGACGCAAATATTAGCCTCGGTAACCGATCGAAATTTGGTCGGTAAATAATTGTTACCGACCAACTTTCGACCACTTTTTGACTATAATGACTGTCGAAAATTACCATATTTCTTGTAGTGGAGTAGGACAGCGGATATAAATTTCAGGGCAACTTACATCGTTTAGGAAAAACCACCTTGTTTATAGGGTAACATGTCTCTAAACCTACGTGGACGTGCACCTATACCATGGCAACTCTTCACTTGATTTCCCTCATCCAAGACCAGAACAAATCAAGGTCTCTAAGGAGTCTCAAAATCAAACACCAAGGGGTGGCGGCCCTCAAATCAACAGTAGACATGCGGCATCAATTAATCAAGAAAAAGAATTAACAACATGAGTATCCATGCATGAATTGATTCCTAGAGACATCTAGCTTATAATTAATCATCCAATGGTGATTCATTCTAATATTCATGGTAGATTTTATCATGGAGGGAGGGGCCGCACACACCACCGAGAGCAAACCAAGCACAGTAACAAGAAGAAGAACCACAGCATCTCAGGGGAAATAAATCAAAAATTGATACAAGAAATAGGCTTTGATAACATAATTTCTAGATTAACCCAAAACCTTAAAGTCTACATCACAAATTCACGGCAAACTGGGAGTGGCGGCTTGGGTAGAAAACAGGGGAGAGAATGCTCAAAACTACTCACCTAATGAAGGGAATGAAAGGGAAGAAGGATGATTGGGATACCCGACGATCGTCTCCGATGAGCCCTTGAAACCCCGGCCAAATTCGCCACTCCTCCTCCAATTGCCGCCCACTGCACGTGTGCTGTGCGGCGCCCCAAGTCGCATGGCTGGGTATTAAATTTGGGATTCAATTTTTGAGCCCCAAATTACTCTTTTACCCCTCCCACTTAACTCGACTTAATCAACCCGTTAAAAATGCAATTTAACTCCGATTCGAGTTTCGATCGAACCGTTGGACTCGTCTTGAAGTCTACTATCACTATTATGCCAAAATGCAGAAGATCTAAATATAAAATTTTCCTAGTTTTTCTACTCCAAGAACTTATCCGATATTATCTCGGAATATTCTATTAACCCGCTTTTAGCTTAAATCCATATTTTTCCGCTGAAATAAAACCACAATAAATTTAATCAAACTTTTGGTTATAACAAAATTAAAATCTAACTTAACTTAAATTTAGTTCAATAAAATATTAACTCATACCCAAATCCAACTAAACCTAATTTTATTTTTATTATACTTAAGTTTTATATTTTTTCAAAAGTATGAAACATTATAAATGGTAATATTTTGCTTCTTTAAGGCACAATAGACGATTAAAATACATAAATTTCAATGATGCATTAGCGCAATAGATAATTAAAATACATAATAGCCTCTGAATTCAATTATAATATGCATTAGTTAACTATATAATTTCATACTTTTTAAAAAATATGAAATATTACAAAATAGGTTAATTGTGCTTCTTTGAGAAGACAATAATGAACTTAATTAAATTATGCATTAAATAATTTCATAATCTCATTATATTAAAAAATTGATAGAGTTTTAAAATTTTTCAGTATATTAGAATTCTAGAGATTTTTGAATATTATGTGTTTAATGCAACATTTAACCGAGTTCATTGAATATTATGCGTTTCAATCATTCGTTGTATTAAAAGAGACAAAATTTTGCTATTTAAAAAAAACACAATATTATCATTTTATAATGAAAAAATATGAAGCCAAAGTACAGTGAAAATCAAATTGAGTTCAGTTGGATTTCGATTTATGTTGGTATTTTCTAATTTTTTTTTGTTGAATCAGATCTAGGTTAAGATGGATTTTGATTCGAAGAGGATTCTTATAACATTTTTAATAAACTAGTTCAATATTTGGAGAGAAATCCATTCATAAATTTTTGGGTCATATTATGATTTTGAGAATTCTATGAATTAAGGTATAAAATACATATTTTATTATTGTGATCTTAGGGTCTGTTCATTTCGCAAATAGGTTAGTACAGAACAGACTAGTGAATACAGTATAAGGTTATACAAGATAGCATAACAAATAGTCTCATGTTCATTTCGCATGGTACTGAATATCAAATCTAGTATAGTCATGTGTTTGTTTCGTATTATCACAACACAGGATAAGATAATTTGACGAAAATACTCTTTGTACTATTTCTTGTTCGTTTCATTATACAAAATATATCGTTTCATGACCAATAGCACGATCATTGTCGAAAATATTTTGAAGTCTTTCAAACTCCTTGAATTCCTTATTAGCATGAATTACATTATATTCATAATTTTAAAGTCACCGTAGCCAATCACAATAAAAAAATTAGAGCATCCTTAATCAATTTTATTGAAATATGTATCAAAAATTAATACTATGCATCAATATAATTAATCTGTACTATTAAAAAAATTTAATCAACTATTTAAATAAAAAAATAATTAAGCATCAGCGATTGCTGATGTCGCCTGTCATCAGCAATCGCCGATGACACATGAATCGCTGATGATCGGCATCATCAGCGACTGCTGATGATGCCGCGTGCCGCAGCGTCTTTGTTGATGATGTCGCAGCTGATAGACGAGACGCCCTACAATGTCCACGCCGGAGAAAATTTAACAATGGAGAGAAGAAAATTGATCGTGATTTTTTTCTATCTTTCGTACACACCGTTTAACTCAATGAATTTGGATGAATAATATGATTTAAAATATGAAGGGTAATAAAATCATTTTAAACCTTTAACCAAAGTAATAAACTCTTGTTACTTTAATTTGGAGTAACAAGGAAATGAGCCCGGTGTACTGTACTGAGATAAAAATTTATTTTGTACTTTGTATATTTTTGTAAATGAATACCGAACAACATATATTATTCTGTGTTGTACCTTAAAATATTACCAAACGAACGAACCTTATACTCACGCGGACCACTTCTATATGCAAATGGGAAGAAGGTGTGAAGGTGAATTCACATAATATCTCGTAAACCATGAAATGAATAATACTTTTCTTACCTTCGTTATGCTTACCTGACGCTACCCGCATCGGCATCGCTGAAATCAACGTGGCCCCAGTTCTATATCCAACCACAGGGCAGGTGCAGAACTGGGTATTGATTCGTTCCTTTATCATCACAAGGAGCACTTTAGAAGTATCTCTATATCCGCTGCTGCCACGTTTTCTCGGCGCTTCCTGCTCTGCCAACTACCCTAGGTCGGTCCTACCACGTGGCAGGTCTTAAAGAAGGGTCCCGCTTGTCATTGGCCGACAGAGCGCCGAAGTCAAAGTAGACCACCAGGTTGACGGGTCAAACATGCATGGGACCACCAATCGGACGGTTCATATCCCATCAAGAGCCACATCGGCATGAGACAAATCCCCGATGAGGCCATTTTGGTCAAGTGGCCAAGAAATTGTCGGTACGCTGACCTGCGGCTAAACTCACAACGCAATGACGCATGGAGAAGAGGGCGCCTCGTCTCTGAAGGCGTCGGTGGGACTTTAACCGGGGTTAATCGGTAACACGGGGAGTTAAAGCCGAGCAGAGAGGGTTGGTATTTAAGGCAGGCAATTGGAGGCAGACGAAGCTCCTCAAGGGTGAAGAGAGGAGAAGGGAAGGGAGCGTGATGGGAGAATCGAGCGGGTCGGTGTCGGTGGACGTCAAGCGGATTTCGTTCGGTGGAAAGGTTAGGGTTTCTGTTTCTGGACAAGCTATTCTTTTTTAACTCTTCCCCCTTTTGATTTGGTTTCATATTAACTAAAAGTTTGGATCTGGTATCGTGTCTGACGTTTGCAATTTGTGTTCTGCACAATTCTCCCTTAATATGACTATGGGATATAGGTTTATTTGTTTGCAGGGTGTTAAGCTTTGAAGCATTTTGCTTTGTTCTAGTTGGCAAGGAGGCTATACTTTGGGTGTTTGTGTTTCATTTTGTTAATTGGCTAAAAAGATGAGTTTTGATAAGTATGGAATGTCTGTTGATTGAGATACTGTTCGATGATTGTTCTTATTTGTTCTGATGTTATCTGTCAACCTAGATATTGATAGTTCTCTTTTACTTATTTGTATGTGTGTATAAGCTTTCTCCTTTTCACTTGATTCTGAAGTAGAAAAATGTAACTACATCTTTCGTGGATGCTTTCCTATTCTCTTCATCTCTGTGGCTGATTATTTTCTAATATTTATTTGTTTCTTTTGTTCTTCCAATGATGATTAAACTTTTGGGTACTTGTTTCATTGACGGAACATTTAGCTTTATTGCTACCTAGACAAGAATATTAGCGCATTCTTATTAGGTAGAATTTGATTTTTATTAGAAATGTTGCTCATTGATAATGTTGATGAACATGTCTACTTTCTGTAGTGGCTACCAGTGATATTTCTTTTCTTGTTTTGTAAATACTTATGTTCTTGTCTTATGTTCTGGTGATGATGAATTTATTTTGAATAACTATATTGGTTATATTGAGAAAATTCTTCTTTCATGCTTCAAGAACAGATAAATTTGATGCTTGCAAAGTGAAATTGGAAATCTTACATTTAATACATTTCAAGATCGTTTTCCTTTGTGATCTGTAACATAAAAGTGTATGAAGGTAACATACCCAATTTTTTTGTTTATGTACTGAACTACTGATAAGTTACACCAACTAGAATGTTTTCTCTGCTACTCAAGTCTCAAAACATATCCAATTTTCAATCAATTTGCTGCCAATAGTAATAATACTTCTAATTATCTTAAGCCACAATTTTTTTTGGGCACATTTGGCTAAGCTCCTCCGTTCCTCCAATGAGTTTAACTCATGCTTATGATTATTCTACTTCATTGCGGTTCATGGATGGTTTCAATTTGATTTAGAGAATCACTATCTTATTTATCATCTTAAGGTTCTTCCTTAGGCTTTGTTAAGTTATGTTATGTAGATTATTTTATGTTGGTCATTATGTACACTCATGCAAACTTGGACAGTTAGCTCATGCTGCTTTTCTGATTTATTAAGTGATTGATTGTGTTTCTATTATCTCTCTACTGCAGGAACATCACATTTTGACAAGACATGGTCCCATAGCAGTTGCTGTATATGGCGATCTTGAAAAGCCTGCACTTCTTACCTACCCAGATGTTGCTTTAAATTGTAAGTTCAATGAGCTTCCATGCTTAGTCACCATTTTTTTTTCTTTTCCTTGCACACTGTTCCAATGAACTGAAATGTGAAGTTGGATGGATTTATGGCTGTTATTAGGTTTCTAATAATATTCTTCTTAATCTTTATTTACTAAAATGTAAATGTCAGTTATAGATTCTTGTTCGTGCAACTACAGCCTTTCCCTTGATTTATTTATTTGCTGGCCAACATTATTGTCTATTTGTTCCTGCCATACTGATTAGTGATTACTGAGCTTAACATATGTTTGCATGATACACATTTCAACTATCCCCTTCATGCAACTGTATTTGAGTCAACTTATTCAAGTTGAGTTTTAGAGGATATTATTAATTACTGCAAAAATTATTCTGTTGAAGTTCTAGAAAGTTGCACTTTCTGCATCTAATATATTAGTGCCTCTTGATTTGTTTAGATATGTCCTGCTTCCAAGGATTATTCTTTTGTCCAGAAGCCGCTTCTTTGCTTATTCACAATTTCTGCATATACCATATCAGCCCTCCAGGACATGAGGTCGGTAGTCTGGTTAAAGCAAATTGTAAATCAGAATTCTTGTAGTAAGTTGCTCATATTATGTTAACATTATTCTTTTGGTCTTTCTTTTTAAGCATTTTGCAGTTTGGTGCCGCTCCAATTCCTTCACATGATCCAGTGCTTTCTGTTGATCAATTAGCAGATCAAGTGGCAGATGTCCTTGATTTCTTTGGGTAATTGATTCCTTATTAACTCAGCTTTCACTTAAAACAGTGCTTTTTATCAAGAGAGCTGTCAGGATGCTGTTGGTGATTGGTTCTTAATGTGTGCTCTGCAGGTTAGGTTCTGTGATGTGCTTGGGGGTTACAGCAGGTGCTTATGTACTCACTCTATTTGCTGTAAGTTCCTCAAAAATCAAGCTACTTCAGATTTCTGGTTTCTTAGTGCGTCCTGAGTTGAGTTTCTTCTTCATCTTTGCTGTAGACAAGATATAGGGAACGAGTTCTAGGTTTGATACTTGTCTCACCTCTATGTAAATCTCCCTCGTGGACAGAATGGTTGTATAATAAGGTATTATTTTTGTATTACCTTGAAACTTTTTATTCTTAATTATTGAACAATGCTGTTAATAGCAATAGGGACTTCTGAATTCTCAGGTCATGTCAAATTTTCTTTACTTTTATGGAATGTCTAGTTTGATCAAGGAATGTTTACTTCATCGATATTTCAGTAAGGTTTGCCATCATTTTCTCTAACGTGGTTATTTATGTCCATGCTGCATAATTGGTAGTTTAACTCTCTTTTCTTGTCAGCAGGAAGTACGAGGAACTTCACAGGTTCCTGAATCCGATATTGTGCAAGCATGTAGAAGTGTTAGTATTCTCAGTCTTTTTATCTCTGCATTGTACTTTGGATGTTATTTCTAATTTTTCTTCAACAATTGTACTTATCTGCAGTTATTGGATCAGAGGCACAGTGCAAATGTGTGGCGGTTTCTTCAGTCAATAAACGTGTAAGTCTTTACTATAGTCCATTAACTTCTATACTAGTACTGTGAGAGAAAATTCTTAGTTCTTTTATATGCTTAAACAGGAGATATGACTTGACAGAAACACTGAAGAAACTCAAGTGTAGAACACTAATTTTTGTTGGTGAGGATTCTCCCTTCCATCTGGAGGCTCTTTATATGATGACTAAACTAGATAGAAGATACAGTGCATTGGTGGAGGTAACCTTTGATTTTATATAATATTTGCCTATAGAATCTTTTGTTTTTCATACTAAAGATTGTGTTTAGGTTTTTATTTCATTGCTCCATGAACCATCAATTAGTATGGGTGTTTGTTCCTTGAAATGGCATTGCAGGTTCAAGCATGTGGGTCACTTGTGACTGAAGAGCAGCCTCATGCAATGCTCATACCAATGGAATACTTCCTCATGGGTTATGGGTTGTACAGACCAAGCCAGCGAAGTTGCAGCCCGCGGAGTCCACTTAGTCCATCGTGCATATTGCCCGAGCTACTGTCACCAGAGAGTATGGGAGTGAAACTGAAGCCAATCAAGACTAGGATCTCACTTCAAGTATGAGTCTAAAGGCAGTGGCATATAGAAAAAGGCTTGTTGGAACCCCATTCAAGCTTGAACAATAAGTTATACAAAGATGTAAATTTATAATATATTGTAACATTGATACCAACTTTTTGGTATTTTGAGATGTAGATATGAAAAAGTGATAAAGAAGAAGCATGTGCCGAGGATAGGCCTATGGAGGTGGTGTAATTGGGTGAGTTTTCATTCTATTCTTTTTGTAGCTGTATGAGCTGTAAAGCCTTTATTTCATATGTTGACAAGAAAATAATAAAGGGGAAATGTGCTGTCTCGGCAGATCACTTTCTAGCTGTTGACTAATTCTTTTTATTCGATTTAAACAAGAAATAGGCAGACTCATCGGTGGATATGCATTGCTCTTAGATGCTGAGTTGTAAAGTATACGCAGACATAAAAATATATATTTGATAAAAATGAGGTATATACATATATAAAGCATATTTGACTCAGAGAATAAATTGGATAGAAATAGTGTGTGTATATATATATATATATATATATAAGAGTATATTTGGATTTAAATAGAGTATATTTTGATAGAAATTAAGTATATATCAATATTTAGAGAGAGTATATTTGGATTAAAAGATAATTTATTTCGATAGCATTGATATATATATATATATATATATATAGTATATTTGAATCAAAATTATTCTTTAGTCAAATAAAATATTATGATTATGTATACTTACTATGTAATCAGATATACTCATTATATTAGTAGGTATACTTAGTATGTGAGGCGGTGTGACCGTGTTGTCGATGATGCTAGGGCCTTAATGTCACAACATATTAGTTAATTAAATTACTCGTGATATTATTGTAATAAAACATATTAATTAGATTTATAATCATTATGCTAATTAAGATGAATATTTAATAATAATAATAATAATAATAATAATAATATGATATTGTCTGATATGCTTTATATGATGAAATGAATAAGAAATAATGCAAAAGGTATTTTTGTCAAATTATCTTGTCATGTGCTGTGATAATTAATACGAAACGAACACAAGGTAATACTAAAATTGATGTCCAATACCGTGCAAAACGAACATGAGATTATTTCTTATGCTGTCATGTACAATCTTATACTGTACCGATTAATCTTGTTCTGTACTAGACAGTTTGCGAAACGAATGGACCCAAGTGTGTAATTTTATTATATACTTAAAATAAAATATATTTTTTCCTGTTTTTTACTTTTACAAAATATCTAAGCATATTTTGCCAAAAATCAGTAGTTAAAAATTTGTTACAAAAGTCTTGAAGTGTTTAAAGTGTTCATATATGTATATATATAAGTATTTTTATGATATATGAAGGTCTAATTTTGATAGAATACACTTTTATGTTAACTAGCTATTTCATTTGATGATTTCTATGATATATTAATTCTTTTTTAAAAAAGGGTACTTAAGATTTGTATACAAAAATTTATAAGCATGTAAATTGGTCAATTACTTAAAATAAAGTGATTTTCTCTATGTTTTCTTTTTCATTTGATACTTTTTAGGATATATCTCAACATATTTTATTGAAAAATTGGTACTTAAAATTTTTCATACATAACCTTTAAGTGTGTATATTCGTCATATATAAATATTTTTATGATATACAAATATATGATTTTGATAAATTGGTCTTTTATGTAACAACGCAAGATTTTTAGTTCATTTGATGATTTTTATGATATTTTAATACATTTTATAGAAAAACGGGTCAAGTTCTTAAAATGAAATAATTTCCACCATGCATGTTCTCTTTTTAGTTTCATAAAATTTATGATATATCTAAGTATATCAGAGAGTTTTATGTAAAAGTCTTGAAGTACTAATTTTTCTATAAAATGAACTAATATATATCATAAAAATACTTAATATATGATCATTATAAACATTTGGTGACTTTTGTATAAAAGTCTTTTAAGTACCATTTTGTTTTGACAAAATATACTTAGATATAGTCTAAAAAATATCCAATCAAAAGGAGAACATGGAGAAAATTGTTTTATTTTAAGTATTTCACAAATTTACACACTTAGAGACCTTTGTATATAGAATTGGAAGGAAATTGAAATTGGAGGGCATTTTGGGTAAATTCCAATTTGTAGATTCTGGTTTTGGAAAAACTTCACCCAATCACCCATATGCTAGGAAAACCTTAATTCTTATTCTTGGTTTGGAAAATTGCTCAAAATTATTCTATCTGCAGGAACTTAAAACTATTCTACCTGAAACTTAAAATCTTGGTGCTGAATTTTGAGAGTAGATTGGTCTGACAATATCATTTTCATGAACAAAAATGAGCTGGCATACTACATATATCCTTTGTGGTTTGAAGCCAGCTATTTAAGTGCAAATACCACCATGGCTGCGAACCAGCAGAGTTTACTCCAAGCTTTATCTTTATGGTAAACTTATAGGGGATGATTTTCCTAGCTAGTTTTTATTTTACTTCTGAAACAAAGCAGAAGAAAATTGCAAATCAACTACACCCTTATGATCTTTTTAACTTAACCACATTGAAATGGCTTACCATCCTACACCAAACATCAAAACAAGCATGCATGCCCAGTTTATTACAAAAAAAAGAAGAAGCATGCCTAGTTAGGAACAGGAAGAGCTTTAGGCAAAGCCTCATGAGAAGACAGTTGAAGTGTGTGAAACTTGCAGTCAGCAGACTTCAACTGATCTTCATTAGTGCGGTCGACCGACTCACTGATGAGCTGAAGCAAGACTCTCTCAAGCTCCTCTGCATTGCTCCATTCATGGATCTCAGCTCTGAGGGCCTGTGGATTGTCAACTATGAGATCCCACAGTGGATAGTTCTTCCTAGGCATGACAAAGTCTTCTTCATTCAGCTTAAGAGAAGGGCAGTAATCTCCTTTTCCATCACCCAGATAAATCAATCTCTTCTTCCCCCCGGCTAATGTTGTTGCTTGTATTCTCTTAATGATTGCACTCTACATATTAACATGAATAAAAGTTCAATAGATATATATACGTCTCAACTAACCAAACAATATATGGCCCACAAAATCTTTAAAATTAGTTATAAGAAAGTAAAAAAGTTTAAACTCACTTTACACATATTTGGAGGGCAGAGACTGCAGCCATGTGTGGAAGAATTGAAGTCATGGTAAGGGAAAATTCTCAGCCTCCCCTCCTCATCAACATAGCTTGGATTTGTGTTGATTTCGGAGAAGTAGTTGATGAGCTCATGATCCTTGAGAATGGTCTCAATGAAAAACCTATTGGCATCACTAACTATCCGCAGCTCACACCTGGAAACTTTAGCATTTAGGTTCGTTCATTGCAGGAATATGTACTGTCTCAGAAAAACAAATTAATCATCAAGAACCAGGAAGGAACAATGCTAATTGCTAAGCATATATACCCTAAAGCATAAGCTGATTTGATAGCAGAAATGACATTGATGGGCAAAGGAGCTCTCTTCAGGCTTTCTGTAATCTCTTCAACTGTTCTTCCTTGTGAATGGAACTCCCTCATTATTGTATCCTATGAAACCAAAGAAAGAAACGAACCAATATATCGAAATCTTAGATAATTAAGTCTCCGAGAAATTAGGAGAATGCAATAAAGACTATGATAGCTGCAAATAGTATCTAGATCTATGGAAACAACGAATATGATATACCATGGCAGAGTTCCATGGCATGGTTTTGAGCAGCTCGTCAAAAAGCTGCGTGCCGCCGAGATCGTCAATCACCCAGTTGTCGCTGTCACAGTCGATGATGGTCTTATCGAAGTCGAACATCACAACAATGTTGGCCATCAAAGAGAGGAAGTAGCAGAGAAAGAATAACTCTGCAATGCAATGCAATGCAATGTATGAGCTACGAGGAAGCCATGATGTAGTATATTTATAGGAAACAAGATGCCAATAGAATATTACGCAGGATAATGTGAAGGTGTGGTGAAATCAGTTAAATTAAGGCCTCCACTGCTGGTATATATCTTTAATTCAAATACAAATATGGTTTGTGGGATGACCACAATTCCCATTAGCTCTAGTACTATTACCTGTCTTGGAGGAATGAAAGAACAGTTGGGAATAAATTCTTTGAATATTCTCTCAGATACTCGTGAACCCAAAAACTCAAAGGGGTACCTATTCTAACAAGTTGGAGGCAGGAGTTATGCCTTGTACCATCTTCAAGAAACAGCTTATGCCTTGCACATAGGCATCTATAGAAACAGCTTATGTTTGTGCTTTCCTATGGGGATAAAGCAAGAATATGGAATAATATGACAACTCAAGAATATGGAATATTGTTTTCCCCTCCCCCCATGTATATGCCATGGTATATCTCATCTGTGCTTCTATTAGTTATGGTGCATGTATCATGTGATTTCTTTCCATTTGCATTGTGAAACTATTCTTATTCTGTGACTAACTCCATGTTCACAAAAAGGAAATTAGAGCATGTTTTGGGGCAATATACAAATAAAACTATAAGTTCTTATAGATAAGCTACCATCACTTATTTATTAATTATTCTTCTAGAGTTCACAAGAAAATCGAGTGCCAAACTTTAGTCTTGCTTCTTGGAAATTTCATTTTTCTTAAAATTTTATAATGTGTTATATTAAATTGAAATATAGTGAATTAATTGCATGCACAAAATACCAAAATTATAACAATTGTACGTGTTAATTTCATCGTGAGAACTAGAAAAAAAATTATATGGGTAGTCCGTCCATATAAATCTCTATGAACGACTAGATATGGGCTTTGAGTGACTGAACATGGATAAAAAAGGAATGAATATGAACATGAATAGAAAATTCTTTTATATTCATGTTTATTCTTTTTTCTCATATCCACTCGTTCATAGATTTTCTATGGGCAGCGTGCCCATAGAAGTTGCACTATGAGAACCACCCATTATATTGAATTATTGATACAATTTTTTTTGGGTGAAAAAAACTTGTATTTATCATGAGTGCTGAAAAATACAAGTGTAGGTAATATTAATATTATAATTTATGCACCTAATATTAAAATACAAGTGTACCTAATATTTATACAGTTGATTTACTTTGATATATAATTTATGCATGTAATTAGTAAGTAAAAGGATACTGTATAATAATCTTATTTTAAATCTTCATGTGTTCTCACTGTTTATTTTCTTTTTACATTTCTCGAAACACTAAGATGTTTTTTTGCACTCTCTTTATTGTCTGCTTGCAATATATACTAGCTTAAATTCTGCAATATAAAGTGAGACTTTGGTCTTCATTCTGAAGAACGACGAACAGCTTCAAGATTGAGAACGCTTTCATGCTAATTAATTGTAACATTTGATTGCAATGTTACAACAAAAACATATAATCTAATCACACAGGATCTCACCTGCTATATCTTTAGGCCCTGAGAGATGCATAAACCTCAGCATAGAGCTGTAAGTGGCCACATATCTTGTAATTAATTTGCTCAATCATTGATCTCTTTAACCTGACACCATTCTGAAGAAAAGTTCCAAAGGATCTTCATCTCTGTCGTGAGCAGATCTTGTCGATTGAGTGATCAAAGAAGAAATTGCTCCACTAGGGAGTGGATTGCGTAGGGAACTTGAGCTGGGCTCAGTGTTCTGAGTTGCTAAGCATTACAATTCCCTAATGAACTAAAAGTATTCAAGTAAATGGAACATTATTGTGTTATCCTACAAATGATCTGGGCATCCTGATGAGACCAGAAGTTTGCAGAAGTGATGGTGGTGGATGTCCCACAAATCACTGTGGCATACAAAACGGTTCTTCCTACTATTGGTAATATATATCTTATGTAGATGTGTGGTTTTTATCGTAGGCATGAGCTGGGCATCTTGTCAATGTGAGATGTCCTTCCAGAATGGATAAAGAAGGAAGCTACAGTTAATTATAGATCTAACCATTTATTCTTATCAAGATAGTGTGCTTATAGATACTGAGATTAATTGAGAGCAACCTTAATGCAGACACCAAGACCACAACCTGTAAGGATTTAATCGAATTAGATTCCTTGCTTTTGCTGTACACGTATCTGATTTCTATTGTGCAGGTTAGAACATATATCAGTTGCCATGGAATATTTGCTTTTTACAAGAAGTTTGGTTGATTGTTCAAGCACTACATAAGTTTAAACGTGTATACTTTATTTTCACCATTTGAATTATTAGCATATGCCTTTGCAGAAACCATGCCTTGTTAGGATCAACTCTGCAACTAGTTCTAGAAGGTAGATGCTTAGAATTAGGCAACTTGGAATTAGTTCTATCGAATCGAGATCTATAAATGACCTCAAGAAAGAAGATAATTGCAATGAGAACTAAACCCAGTCAGCTTTCAGAACAATATCCATAATGTTCATGTTGATTTCTTGTACTTACTTTGATGGATGTGTGAATAAATTAATTCTTCCAGGCAGAAATGTTGGTTAAGCTTAGTAGGTATATATTTTACTGAATACTGCAGGATAACTGATAGGTAAATTATCACTGAGTGGAGAAATGACCAGCTAAAGATGATTGGTTCAGGCCTAGCACTCTAACATTAATATTATAATTTAAGAAAGGCCCCTGTTCTATTCAACTACTGATAAACCCCTTCATACAACTCTTCCCTTAGAATTTTCTTTTTAAAGCATTTTTATTTTTTGATTCTTGTTAATGTCTGAAAAGTTTGGAATCTAAATGTTTACAACTATTGAAAATATTATACATTCCTATAGATGTTCAACTGAAATTTCAAAATTTTTGAATATTTTAAACTTTCTTTTAAAAAATTCAAATATAAACCTTCAAATGGCAATTATGGCATACAGTGTATACCTAAAAGAATACCATGTATGCAGTGATGAGACAATGGAATGTGGCGCATGCAGATATCACATTTTCATCTTTGCCTTGCATCTAATACAAGATGAACAAGCAAGGAAAAGATCAGTCCACCCCGTAATGCAATGGCAGATGGGGTTGATTTAAGATTGTTGGTCCAGTGAGACATGTTGGGTGGGGATGTTATTACGGTCTTCTCCAAGAGATAATTAATTCATTAAACCTTATTAACCAACATAGTTTTCAATGTACTTGTTCTCTCACCCCGCTTGGAGTTAGTTTCTCCTTTGGTATTAGTCATTAAGACCATAATAGACCTCATTAAATCTTATTAATCAACTTAACTTTCAATGTATATACTTTCAATCTGCGACTAAACTAGGTGTTGCATATGTTTCTTTTTATAAAAAGTGAGGCAAAACCACACCAAACTAGATTTCATTTCAAGAGGTTCGAAATGTTTCAGAGAGTGTACATGAATGGAAAGAAAGGGAAAAGAAAGAGATTATAATACCGCCCGATTCCCGTTACCTGGGCCGGGGAGAAGCAGGCGTTGCCAAAAGATCCAGCCATCCTAATAGTGCTATCTACCGAGAACACCCTATTTTGAAAAATACCCTCCTTTCTTGTATGCCAAAGGCACCGACACCAGATCATAACTGCCAGCCTCATGGATTTGGACCATAATATGGAGCTCCTCAGTGACCACATAATCTAGATGGTTAGTGGTAGATCACATAACTTGAGAAACCTATCCCATCCCGCCTCAGTGTAGCGCATGACCCAAATAGATGCTCCACCGATTCAGCCTCATCTCGACAAAATTACACAACAGATCCCGAATCGGGATCCTGTGTCGTGCTAGTTTGTCCTTTGTGCTAAGTCTCCCACGGAGTAAAATCCACATATGTATCTTCATTTTCAACGGGCAAGGTTCTTCCCATACCTACGAAAGATTCCGGACTACAACCCCCTGCTCCGAAAGGAATCTATAGGTCGAAGCAGTAGAGAAATGAGTGTTGCATACGTGGAATGTAGGTTATATTAGGTTATAAATGAATCTAAATTCTTGTATATTTATAACTGGGACATAACAAATTTGTGTTAAGTTACGCACGACGAGGCAGAAAAACTTACCTCTATCACTCTTAGCATGTGATTATGAATTTTAATTTTATTAGGGTGCATGTCAATTATAGGCCACCTTGAGTCATGATTTTTCTTTTAGCTTTTTTCTATTTATATCAAACACTAGTGTTCATTTAACAATGTTTTAATGGAGAGGATATTGATTTAACAAATCAAAGACCATATTAGGCACAATCTTCGAACTCGGGATTCTTCCAAGCTGCAGAGCCAGCTTCGTCTTCAACTATTGCCCATTCTCCTCTTCTTCATGTACATTTGCCTCAATCCTCCTCCAAATTGAATTCAATCTCCTCCCGTAGCCACATGTAGGATCCAACGTTGTTCCAGAGCAGCGCTCCAAAAGTGTTCACCACCATCCACCACCGTCGCCAATGACAATAGTCTGGTTGTTAAACTTGGTCCCAGAACAGAGCTCGCAATCAATACTCAAACAAATGAAGAAAAGAACACTCTCATGTATTGATGAAGATTCCACACTTCCGAATGAAGTGGATATCTATCGGAGTATTGAAGAGAAAACAGGTTCTGCAATTACATAAATGACCTCTTCATTATTTGATAATGTATTCTATTATACATAGTATTTTAGTCAATTTACATTTAAAATTCAAAATACAGAATTAGCTCATATGTATAAATAGGCACTATTTCATTTTCGATGCACTGTATTCTTTTCTTCTTCATTTGCCACTCTTTGTTTCCTTCTCTTCAGATCTCAAGCTTGTAATATGCTTGAGTTTTTAATAAAGAAAAAATTGAGAGTCCGAGCGCTTCAAGGTGAGATCTCAAGCTTCTCTTCAGATCTCAAGCTTGTGCCGAGTCCGAGCGCTTCGCCGTGAGATCATTGACTACATCAAGTTCCTGCAACTCCAGGAATATCCCAGCGCCACTAGTTTTTTACGGTCGTCTTCAGGAATATCCCTCTCCACTTTGCCAACGAGATCAACTCCAACATCTGCTGCTTTGGTGTATATGCCTCCTTAACCCTCCCAAAGAGTGCCATGTAAGCCCATACCCTGTGATTGCCTCAAGGAGCCCTTCCCAGTCATCTCCACAGTATACCTTGAACAAGTTGATGGCTATGTAGAGCACAAGGAGACCATTGGCAGCAAGAAGGAACCCTGTGACTGCACCAGACCGGAAGGCCGCAACGAAGGCCCTTCTAACTCCTCTTCTTGCTTCCAGAGTTGTTCTTGTGTCCGCGTAGGTCACAATCTTCATCGATCCCGAGGAAGCCCAAAATAACTGAGGTCAGCGAGCCGAGCAAGAAGGCCACTCTGTTGAAGGGGAAGATGATGAGAGCGGATGGAGGAGAGGCATGGGAGACTCTGGACCAGTCGATGAGAGACGTGCATTGCTTTGCACCAGTAAGAACCCCAAGGACTGACCGTCGATGGGAGACGTGTTGTCCATGCTTAGGGAAGCAATGCCCAACATGAAGGAGGCGTGCATGACAAGGTTATTTTGAGTTTTCACGTGGTTGTCACTTGAGTTTCTAATGGATACTCAAATTTCAACTAGTCAGGTTCATTGGATTTTACGAGAGAGAGAGAGGGAGGGTTAATTATAAGTATATAAATTGACTCGTTTCCTAGCAACACTTACCGCTAAGAGGTAGGTTGATCAGTTCGCGATCTCGCTGAGCATATTGCTTCTTGCATCTGCTACATCGGAGGTGGCGGAAACAACTTGAAGTGTTGGCAGAGCTTAGATCACCACCACCACTGGACGCCTTTGGAGACGGCCAAGGCACCCTCGGTGGTCTCTTCTCTATCTACGTCAGCTGCATCTTGCTCACAATCGGCAGCCAGCTTGCCACCGCCTGGACTGCTCCCTTATTTCACCAATTGCGGCAGGGACGACCTTCTCCTCAATGTGCGCAAGCTTCCAAGGCAATGCGGCAGTCGACTTCGACCTCGAATCGAAGCAAAAGTACTCTTTGTTACCTATTTATTGTCGGATCTTCTGGTGAAGATAGATAACCAAAAGTACTCTTTGATTGAGCCCCAACAAGGAGTTTATGGATGCACCAATCGAAGCACATGGGTGTCATGGCGACTAGGGGTGGGCTGACGAAGGTCCAAAGGTTGCTACAAAGCCTTGAAATTGGTTGATTGTGAAGACAATTGAGGACCAATACCTCGACCAAGTCGTAAAAAGAGACCTAAACCCACAACATGGGGGACTTACAACTCCTATTTTGGCCACTTGGTTGAGCTCACAATCCTAGGCTCTTAGGCCAACTTTGGAGCCATGCCCAAGAGACAAACTAGTATTGTTGGGTTTGGGTTCCCTCCTATATGGTAAAACTCATGTTTAAACCCATTGAGGTTATTTTGGTCATTTCATGCTAAAAGTTTTTGACAGCCACACCAAAATAGGGCAGCAGCCGCCACTTTCATTTTGAACCTTCAAGAGAATCTTCAAGAGAGAAAAGGAGATTTTTAGGGTATTATCTCAACTTGTCCAGTTCATCTTTTTCGGCGATCGGACGACGAGTCAGACTCCGATTAAGCTGATTTTTTGGGGAGAGGTAGAGGACACAGTTTCTTTATTCTTACGGTGGTGATCGTGTTTGGAGGTTTGTAAGCTAGGAGTTTGCTATAGCAATCGAACTTTTTCTATGGGTATTCTCTACAATGACGAGTTTAATCATCACAACGATCGGGCAATCATCTGTGGTCTGATCGGGACAAAATTTGGTGAGCTTGTTCAGGATTCCTTGTTCTTTGATCTGAACGGTGGAATTTTATTTGGAGAACCAGAACCTTGTCTGATTTCAAGAACAGTAGTTGTCCTAGTGATCTCTATCCTTAATCCTTGTTATCTCCTTGTTGTTTTGATGGTTATATGGTATGTTATTGCATTATTTTCACTTTGTTGATGATGAGCCGTGATTGTTTGAGATTCTAGTGGTGCTCAAAATTCTTTTGTACACTCATTTATCATTATAGTGGATTGTTGATCTGGACTAGGTCCCGTGGTTTTTACCCGTCACCATGAGGGGGGTTTTCACGTTAAAAATTGTGTGCGCTCTTGTGATTGTTTTTGTGCAATTTAGTTTTGAGATATTGTTCATTATTTCTGCTGTGTTGCAATGCACATTTTTCCCAACACAATACCCTGTTAGTGTTGGCTTTTGTATGTTTGTTATATTTGGCAAAAGTTTTCTGTTGTCAGTTAAATGGACAGTCTCAACTATGATGAGTTCTACTTATATTGAAGATAGTTACAACTGTAGAATATAGTTACATCTGCTTATGTAATATTGGATTTCAGGATGGGGATGCAACACAAAAATGACATTTGATTATCAGTATTAATGATGATTCTCTTTTATATATCTATGATATTTTTAATAATCTTTAATTACCTGTTTATTGCCTGATTTAATTATGGGTAGTAGAATGGTCTTCATGAATGTTACCCGGCGTTACTCTTTGATCGATGCTTTATGGCGATTTAGAGCTGATTGTTTGGTTTGAACTGATGTTGTTAATGATCGATGTTTAAGTGAACATTTATTCAAATTGGCCGGTTGTCACATATATATTCTAGTGAGAAGATCTAAATGTCTATCTCCAATATGTGTACATTGTGTTGCCAGTTATATAAGGAGTTTAGACTGCTGAGTGCAAAGACGACAACAATTACCTTTCTTATCTTCAAGCGAAGATGGTTATGGGTTGTTAACTCACTACAACACGAGAATTGTGTAGAGGACAGAACTATGTGGCTGAGATATCATAGAGAGGCAAGTTGGTATGTACTTGTAATAGCAAATAAGTTTTTGTTATTTCCAATTCACTATAGTACTAATAGTTGGATTTCAGAGTATGAAATCCTGAAGCTAATATTGTACTTGTTGATAGTGGATTGGACATATGTCCGGTGAGTGCCCCGCAAAATAGGTGACATGCTTTGTCACTGAACTGCGTAAATAAATCTTTGTGTTTGCGTGTGATTTTTGTTTTGGTTCTTAATTTGCTACTTCAAGCAGTTGTAACTTTCTGTACAACTACCCATTAACAAAAGTTCCCTAAGATTATACTGTCAACCCCGACCAAGTCGTAGAAAGAGACCTAGACCCCACAACATGGGGGGCTTACAACTCCTATTTTGGCCAATTGGCTTAGCTCACAATCCTAGGCTCTTAGACTAACTTTGGTGCCACGCCCAAGAGACAAACTAGCATTAAAGCCATGTAAGGCATTTCACCCTCCAACAAACTTCACCCAAGGTCAAGATGCAACACGGCCTTGGATTTGCTACTTGACGGGTCTTTGCTCTCTACAAGTCATATTTGGTGATCACCAGTGTGACTTGCCCAACACCTCGGGCAATAAATAAATAATGTCCAGGGCTTTCACCCGAGTATATCATAATGTGCAACAACAATATAACTCTCGCAACTATAGAAGCAACATGTATAAAATGCTATCAACATGATATTAGACATGGATGATGTATATGAACAACAGAGATTTGAATCTAGCGTTATGCAACTCATTAACAACTACACATACTTCCTAATCATGAATCGTCATAATTTCTATAAATGCAATTCATGCAACATACCATGATATCAACATATATATGAGTCAACAACATGTAACAGGAATTTAAATGATAGCAGATATCAAAATCAACAGTAAGGAACAATAAGATAAATACTTCGACATAGGATAACTATTGAGCTATGATGAGATTCAACATTATCTACAATCATAACAACTAACCAACCTCATATTGACACAATAAAATAATATTTACAACTCAGCACGCAAAACAAGGTGACGATCACCTATTGATTTCAAAATCTAAAAGTTTGACGGTGAAACAGACCTCACCAATGAATCCAAATTACCGAGTAGGTAAAGATTCATATAAAATATGAATATATTTGATAACTTTAAACCTCAGAAATAATATTTCAAATAACAACAAAATATCCAAAAATAACCATTTAAACAAGTCCATGTTATGAACGTATGTAACAATGCTATAACCCATATATCACTGCTACATCCAAGGTGTTACCAACTACCACACATATCACCAACTTATTACATATAACAAAATATAACAGAATATAACACTGCTACTAGAAATAAAACATTAACTAACATAACATCACTTACTTAATGAAACCGCTACCATCTAAATAACACCAATATAAACCCAACACTTCATCTACTCCCTAACTAGAGTTCCCCACACCTCTGTCACCCCACTGCCGCCACTGCCAGCCTGTTGGATCCAACCGAACGAGGTCCTCGCCGGCACTCTCGTCGTCCGACGGTGACTCGTCGCCGCCCAACGCACGGCGGCAGCTCTAGAGGGTCGAACACGATTGCCCCCAAAGATTGGGCAGCCAACACTGCGTGGTTTGCGGCACTTGACGGCATGATTTCTCCATCTTGTTGTGTACCGCGTCTGACAGCACTGTCGTCGGCCTACGCAAAGCCTGCGACAGCGGCCACGCCTGGCACTATTTTCTTTTGAAAACCTTCTATTTTTAACTCTGACAGACTTGTATGCAATAGGAATATCTCTTAATTTCATTTCTGCATTATTCCCTTTCCTACTTTTACTGCTTTCAATTTCTTTTCTCTAGATATTTCTGGGCAGAAACCTGCTTCTAGAAAGTCATCCTTGGCATTTTCATTCTCCGATATTTTCTTGAATGAATCAGATAGCTTATCAGCTAACTTGTTTAATTCCTCATTGTCTTTTTTGTTTGTCTGTTCCTCATCTGCCTGCAGTTTCGGGTTTCCTAACATCAGCAGCTATAAAAATAAACTCTTCTTCATTTTCCTTTTTCTTTCCATCACCTTTTACTCTCCACTGAAGTGACTCCTTTCCTTTTCCTTTCCTCATTTCAAACAAAGTTTCTTTTTGCTTTATTGTATCCCATCCTTTTTTCTGCAGAATATCCTCCTCTACGGCTTTCCTTTTCCCTTTATCTGTTTCCATGCAGTTTGTGTTGCTTCTATCATAACTCTTTGTACTAAATTTTCCTTTACCACCCCCTCTTTAACTGGCCCTTTAGTCTCCACAAACTTCTTATCAGTTACCATATCAGCTACCCCCATTTCCTCTTCATAAGTTGGATTGTTCAGAACACTAAAAGGATTGGTGAAAATTTTTCTTTTTGTATTTTGAAACTGACCTCTCTTCTTTCTTTGAACTTGAATTCATGGGCCAAGACATTTATCATTCTTTATTATGCTAGTTACTCCACCCATCACATTGTCTGATTTTACCTTCTCATAACATCCTTCCCTGCTATTGCATGCACTCACCTTCCCCATGTCCTACCCGTCTGCAATTAAAGTACACAAGTGGCAAATTCTCATAGGCAACAGTTTGAAAGAAGCTCCCTGAATTTGTGTCCACCCACAAACCTTGCTGAATTGGTTCCCTGATGTTTAACATCACACATACTCGAACAAATTTTCCCCTTTCCCCATTCATTGTGTAACTGTCTATCTTCAATGGCTAATTCCCAACTGCTGCTACAACCTGAAGGAGAATCTTACTACTTAAGAACTCATACGGTAGACCTGGCAAATGTATCCAAACTAGGATTGAATCTATTTTCTCCCTCATTGGTTGAAAATTATTCTTCCATTGAATAAGAGATAGTGCTTGTCCTTTTAGAAATCAGGGACCTCCCGAATACACCTCGCCCCCAGTAGTCATCGGCATTATAAAATTTAAATGCGAAAAATCCAGCAGATAAATATCCACTACATTACATTCAACCCTAATTTTCCAAATTTTAGGTAATAGATTCTTAACAGTATCAAATGGTGGATCGAGTTCTACCAAATAACTTACCATAGAGAATCAGATTACTTCCTCTCCTTGCTTCTTCAAGATCGACTTCTGCAATCTTTATTCTTCCTTTAACACTGCTCTGGATCTGGTTGATCTTCTCCTCCAGCTCCCTCGAATCCTTCCAGTTCAAGTTTGAAGTCGATCTTCTAAATAAACTCGCCCAAGTTACTGGACCTCCCCCCCACCTTTGATTCCTTTAATTTCTCAGTTTCTTCACTCCTCGCATCCTTCCGAAGATCTTTCCCTCTCCAAGTTGAAGTAAATCCTTCATCATCACCGTCCGATCCGGAGGCTTCTTTGGCCTCGGGATCTGAAACACTTTTGTTGACGAAGTGGTCGCTTCGCTCTCACACATTAGGTTTTCCACCCAACTCATTTCGTCCTCAAAGTCATATAAAAGTATGATTTTATATTTCTATTCTCTCTCTCCCTCTCTCTCTCTCTTTTTCGATTTCAATCATGATAGCATCATACCCTGGTTGGATTGTCATACTCGAGGACGTCGGTTGTTGTATCTTCCTTTGATTGTATTTTCGTGTTTCCTATGACTTTGAGTTCTCGTCGATGCTTAGAGTTGATTTTTGGATCGTGAGAGATTAGTCGTTGGATTCCTTATAGCACTACACAATAGCCATGTGTTGTGCCTGCTACTTGAGATCAGATCCTTCAAGCCACGAATTTGCTTTATTTATAGGAGGTGTGTTGAGTCGGAGATAGTGTGCCAACAGTTGCTATGTAGGAATTTGTTTGGCAGCAGGAAAGGAATACGAATGAAGAGGAACAGTAGAATTTGAGAACCTCAAGCTCAAAAGGGGAGGTCATATATATATATAAGAATTGAATCTTGATTAATAATAGGGAGAAAATAATTAAATAATATTATTTATATTTCATGCAGTCATGCATCAATTAAAATTAGATTTTATTTATTGAATTAAATTAATATCTAGAGAGATATATCATATATATGGTTTATTATTTTTCTAATCTTAATTTCAGATGGAATTGGAAAAGATTGATTGATAAATCTTATGATTTCATGTGTCTACGATATTAGTATGAGTTATGATTGTATGCGCATCAATATGAGTTATGTTTGCATGAGTAAGAAAATGATATATGCATTTAGAGTTATTTCAATATGCATGTGTTGTCTTAATGAGCATGTTATAGTATGACTTTGGCTTGATGGTTATTAGGGGCGGCAGAAATGGGCACGGCACGATAGCACGGCACGAGCACGGCCCGATAACTGCGGGCCGGGCTAAAAAATTTGGCCCGATAAGCTTATCGGGCCGGGCCGGCCCGGCCCGCAATTATTGCGGGTTGACGCGGGCCGGCTCTTAGCGGGCCGGCCCGGCCCGTTTGGCCCGCAAGATTTAGGGTAAGGAGGTAAGTTACCTTTATTCTTTAATTCAAAAATTTTTACCCACCCGCTGCGGCTCAGCGCCTCACGCAGTCACGCCCTCACTCGACTAGTCGACTACTCGAGTACTCGCGGCCCGCTCGCTTCCTACTCTCCTCCGCTGTCCGCAGTCCGCCTACCTCCGAGGAGTCCGAGCCCTAGGAGAACTGGAGAAGCTCTCCTCTGCGGCTCAGCGCCTCACGCAGTCACGCCCTCACTCGACTAGTCGACTACTCGAGTACTCGCGGCCCGCTCGCCTCCTACTCTCCTCCGCAGTCCGCAGTCCGCCTACCTCCGAGGAGTCCGAGCCCTAGGAGAAGCTCTCCTCTGCGGCTCAGCGCCTCACGCAGTCACGCCCTCACTCGACTAGTCGACTACTCGAGTACTCGCGGCCCGCTCGCCTCCTACTCTCCTCCGCTGTCCGCAGTCCGCCTACCTCCGAGGAGTCCGAGCCCTAGGAGAAGCTCTCCTCTGCGGCTCAGCGCCTCACGCAGTCACGCCCTCACTCGACTAGTCGACTACTCGAGTACTCGCGGCCCGCTCGCCTCCTACTCTCCTCCGCTGTCCGCAGTCCGCCTACCTCCGAGGAGTCCGAGCCCTAGGAGAAGCTCTCCTCTGCGGCTCTGCCTCGAGCATCCTCGTCAACTCCGACCTCCTACTCTCCTCCGCTGTCCGCCTACCTCCGAGCCCTAGGAGAAGCTCTCCTCTGCCTCGTGCCTTCGGCTCTGCGCCTGTGCCTCCGATTTGAGATTTTGAGGTCCACACTCACTGTCTTGCTTAATGTATTAGATTAATGTGTATCTTGGATTCTTGGTAATGTATTAGATATTTAGATTACTCTGTCTTGCTTACTGATTGCTTGGATTCTTGATTGCTTGCTTGGATTCTTGATTGCTTGCTTACTGGTGTAATCACTGTCTCGCACTCTCGCTGTATTACTGATTGCTTGGATTCTTGATTGCTTGCTTACTGGTGTAATCACTGTCTCGCTGTATTACTGATTGCTTGGATTCTTGATCATACCCATTTACTGATTGCTTGATCATACTGATAGCTCTCCATTTGTATCCTACTGATTGTATCCATTTGTGCTATACGCCTATACTGCTATCTATATTTCATTATCGTTAATATCCATTTGTATCATATCCATTTGTATCCCATACTGATCATATCCATTTGTATCATACTGATTGCTTGATCATACTGCTATCGTTAATATGGTTGAGAGTATTTCATTATCCTATTGTGCTATACTGCTATCTCCATTTGTATTCCATTTGTACCCATTTAATGTAATTATGATATTTCTTTATCTTGTTTTTGGCATTTTTAAATATGTATTTAGCATTGATACTTCATTAAGCATTTTGAAAACTACTTTGTTATGACTTTCTCAGTTCATTCTTCCTTGTGAATTTGACATTGCATTCTATTCAGTTAATGAAGTATATATTAAGAATTAAACATGAGTGAATGGGTGAATGAGATATTATGCATGAGTTCTTTTTTGTTGTTTGTTCATAGATGCCGAGGAGAGAAGATGATACCGTTGAGAATCTTGAGATTGGACTTTTCATTGATGATAATGTGGTCAACGATGACATTGAAGAAGATGTGGATGCAATTGAAGGAGATGTGGGTTCTTCTCCACTTCCAACATCGAAGTCAGGAGTAGCTGACAAGAACAAAGGAACGAAAAGGCAAAGGAGATCAAAGTGTTGGCAACAATTCACTCGACTTCCCATGGGTGAAGATAGAAAAGAGATGTGTCAATGCAACATTTGTCATGATAAATTCACTTGCAAAGCTAGAGCCGGGACTGGTCATCTCCTACGCCATATGGAGAAATGTAAGAAAAGAGACACACGCGATGTCGGCCAGATGCTTTTCTCTTCTAATTCTTACGGTAATATGACTTTATCTGATTGCTCATTTGATCCTGATAAGTTTAGGGAATTGGTTGCTTCAGCTATTGCAATGCATAATTTGTCATTTCAATTTGTTGAGTATCGAGGAATTAGGGCTTGTTTTGAATATCTACGTCCTGGTGTGCAACAAGTTTCTAGAAATACTGCAAAGGCTGATATATTGAAGCTTTATGAGTCAGAAAAGATGAAAATTAAGAATGTGTTAGCAACGTCTTATGGTAGGATCAGTTTGACGTCCGATTTGTGGACCGCAATAAATAGTGATGGCTATCTTGTCGTAACTGTCCATTTTGTTAATAGGGATTGGATTTTGAGGAAATACATCTTATGCTTGAGCTATATGCCTTCTCCTCACACTGGCGTAGCACTAGCTGATAAAATTTATGATGTTTTGAATGATTGGGGCATCGTTGAGAGGTTATCTTCATTGACATTGGATAATGCTTCTGCAAATGATGTGTGTGTGCAATACTTAAAGACGAAGTTGAATAGTAGAAAAGGACTTGTGTTGAATGGAGATCTCTTTCACTTGCGATGTTGTGCACACATCTTGAACTTAATTGTGCAAGAGGGATTGAAGGACGTTGATAAAGTGGTAGAAAAAGTGCGGGAAAGTGTGAAGTATGTTCGGGGCTCTCAATCAAGAAAGGAGAAGTTTCTTGAATGTGTTAAAAGTTTATGTTTAGATGGTAAGCAAGGCTTGAGACAAGATGTTCCAACGAGATGGAATTCTACCTTTCTTATGTTGAAGAGCGCTCTTTATTACAAGACCGCATTTGAACACTTGGCAATGAGTGATTCAAGTTATACAAATTGTCCTTCTATGTGTGAATGGAGCAAGGTTGACAAATTATGCACATTTTTGGGTACTTACTATAATCTAACTTGTTTATTTTCGGGAACGAAGTATCCAACTTCAAACTTGTTCTTCCCCTTGGTGGTTAAGATTTATCATAATTTGAGAATGGAGTGTACATGTGAAGATGAACCTATGAGGAGAATGGCCACTAGGATGATGGGGAAATTTGAGAAGTATTGGTCCAATTTTAATGAAACGTTGGCCATAGCGGTTGTTTTGGATCCACGGTTCAAGTTTGAATTTGTGGAGTGGGGATATAAAAAGATTTATGGAAGTGACGCAAAACCTTATATTGAGGCCATTTGTAGAAGGTTATTCAGTCTCTTTGATGACTACGTTCAGCGGTCATCTTCCACTTTGGGGTCATCTTCCGCGGCTTCTCAAATGAATTTTGTGTCTCAAGAAAGTGAAAGAAAATTGCAAGCTGAAGTTGAAGATGAGACATTCGATGGGGTATGATAAATCTTCATATATTTTTGTTTGAAAGAAAATTGCAAGCTGAAGTTGAAAGAAAATTTTTGTTTGATTCTTCATATATCATTGATTAGTATAACTAATCTTTTATTCTTGTGTTACATTCAATGTAGGATTTTGACATAACTGATGAGATAGACGGTGCATTACAAAAGTCGGAGTTAGATGCCTACTTGGATGAGAAGAGGATCAAAAGGACCGAGAAGTTGGATATTTTGTCATATTGGGCGAAGCATCACCCTCGTTATCCGATCTTGGGTTCCATAGCTCGTGATTTTCTATGCATTTCTATCACCACTGTTGCTTCAGAATCCGCATTCAGCTGTAGTGGCCGCATCATTGATCGTTTTCGTAGTACGATTAAGAATGAAAATGCCGAAGCATTGTTGTGTCTAAGAGATTGGATTTATGGAGAGCAAGGTAAAATTACAATGTTTTATAGTTTAATTATAACTCATATATCAATAATTTGGTTTTTAATTTTTTTTCTTCTATTACAGATCTTGTGGAGGCCATTGCAGAGTTTCAAGAATACACTGAAGATATTTTAAATCCAAATGATGCAAATAATTCGTCCATGCAAGGATCTAATGTTGTTTTGTAACTTTTTAATTTCAGAATCTAGTAAAACTTTGAATGTGATTGGTTTTTGGTTAGGATTTTAGACTCATGTAAATTATTTTGTTAAATATTGATGTTTGATTTAGTTTGATGTCAAAGTATTGATGTAAATTATTTTGTTTGATGTTAAGTTAAGTATTGATAAAAATTATGTGATTTGGTTTGATGTTAAGTATTAATGTTTGATTTCATTGTGTTTAGATTTAAATTCATTTGTGTTTGGTTAATTGGTTTCATTGTGTTTGGTTATATTGTGTTTGGTTAATTGATTTCATTGTTGGTTAAATTGTGTTTGATATAAATTGTGTTGGGTTAAATACTTAAATTTGTATTTGACAATTTTTTGCGGGCTCGCGGGCCGGGCCGGGCGGCCCGCATAGTTAGCGGGCCGGGCCGGGCCGTTAATTTCTGGCCCGTAACCTTAGCGGGCCGGCCCGTTTTGCCACCCCTAATGGTTATTGCAGTATTTAAATGTTACAATTGTATTTATTAGTACATAGTGGGTTTATAGTGTTAGTATATTGAGTGTTAGTATATTGATGAATTAAGTGTTAATCTTATTGCCGCCCATAGCCTTGAGCTATTAAGCGGAGACACTTGTAACCTTCTTGGGTGAAAATACCAATAATCCATGGATGTACTAAGGTGTGGAGGCACGTGTTCTTGCCTATGGGCTATCTTTAGATATAATTGTACTCCTCATATGAGCAAAAAAGGAGAACCACTCATAGTGTTTGAGAGTGCGGGAAAAATTCATTGAGCTTTTATCTCATTCTATTTTTAATTGGTAAAAGCGTTAAAGAATTTGTGAAGTAGAGTTCATGCAGAATTGTGATTTCCTTATTCATAAAACGAGTTATAACATTAGTGTTATTAGCATTTGAGTTAATAGTAGTTGGTGTGCATTTGGTGTTTGATGATATTGACATTAATCATACTCATTTTTTTTCCAACTTCACTTGTGTTTAATTGATATTTACATGTACAAGTTAGTAATGGAAGATGCCTAGTTAAATAGAGTAGATGAGACAATGTGAAGTTGTTTGCCTTCACTAATGTTTTGATTGTTTGTATTCTTTTATATTATTTTATTGTACCAAAAAATTGTAATTACTTTCACCATAATTTTTGGTGATTCTTCTTGGACTTGTCCTTATCATGCACTTCCCTACATGATTTTACCTCGACATGAGTGACCATAAGAGGGATGCCAACCCAACCTTTTATTTTATCATAAAGAGCAAAAATAAAAACTTTTTATGTAACAACTTAAATTCCAAAAATGGTTAATCACGAACTTTAAGGGTCCCAATGAAATCTCAATTTTTTAAAATCAATTGTATACTTAAATTTTTATTTTGTATCAATTATATGACAACGTCAACCGATAGCTAACTTTGTCGTTAGAGCACTGACGTGACATTGTTGATGTGTATCAGTAAAAAAACCTGTTAATGCACGTCATCAATTTGGTTAATTAATTACATGGTATATTCTAAACTTTGATGGTTTTTCTAATTGTATCGCAATTTTTTTTATCTATATCAATTATATTATTGGATATTCCAACTTTTATTTTGTATCGATTATATGCTGACATCAACCAATAGTTATTTGCCATTAGAGCGTTGACGTGGCGTTACTAATGTGTATCGATAAAAAAATCGTTAATGTCATGTCATCAATTTGATATTATAATCAAGTGTTGACGTGAATTAATAAAAGAGTCTACATCTGTACTTAAGAAGTCGGATTATTATCCCCTAATAACCCAACATAACCAACATTCGAGCACTTAAGAAACCCGACTCTTAACCCTTGTTTATATATCTCGACTTCTTAAGAAACCCAAAAATCAATACTTGATTATAATTAACTATTGTTTATAATTATATCCTGATATCAACCAATAGTTATTTTGTATCAATTATAATTAACAATTTTTATTTTGCTTATAATTATAATTAACAACTTTTATTTTGTATCAATTATATCATGTCATCAATAAATAGTTATTTGCCATTAGAACGTTGACGTGGCGTTGCTGATGTGTATTGATAAAAAAATCGTTAATGTCATATCATCAATTTGATATTATAATCAAGTGTTGACCTGGATTAATAAAAGAGTCTACATCTGCACTTAAGAAGTCGGGTTATTATCCTTTAATAACCCAACATAACCAGCATTCAAGCACTTAAGAAATTTGACTTCTTAACCCTTGTTTATATATCTCGACTTCTTAAGAAATCCAACATCAGCACTTAATTGATTATAATTAACTATTGTTTATAATTAATTGCATGGTACGTATATTAGAGGTGGCAACGGGCCGGGCCGGCCCATGGGCGGCACAGACCCGGCCCGACCGTGCCCAGGAGACGGGCCGGGTTCGCCTCCTAGGGCACGCGGGCCATGCTAGGCACGGCCCGCAGTTGGACCGTGCTGGCCCAAGCACGGGCTAGGCCTGGCGCGCGCTAGACCTAGGTCGGCCCGAGCCAGACTCGGCTCGGGTCGACCGATAACATTATTAAAAATAAATATTTTTTTCTATAAATACTCATCATCTTCTTCATTTCTTCTATCTTCATCTTCAACTCTTTCTCTCAACTCTCAACTCTCAACTCTCTTACTCTCATTCTCTCAACAATTTAAGTTCATTTACAATTATTCTCAACATCATTTCAAGTTCATCAAGGAGACAATAATTCAAGATTGCTGTGATTTTTTTTTAATCTCTTAAATTTATTTCATTGATCAGTATAATATTTATACATTTTATATTTTTAATTTTTACTAATGGCGGATGGAGATTTTTCAGGTTATACTCCACAAGTTGGATCAAATATGTTAGAAGAAATACCTCCTGCTACTCCTACCGGCTACCACTCCTACCACTCAACAAAATCAAAGCATAGAGATAAGTCTATCTATTAATTTATGTCCATCAGGTAGAAAAAAAAATATGATATAAAAATATTTTGAGAAAATTATTGAAGCTAATGATACCATAACAAAAACCCGGTGCAAAAAATGTCAAAAAATTCTATCGGCTTCAACAACAGGAAGAAATGGTCATCTATTACGTCATGCAAAGGGTCATGACAATAAGGTTGCACAAGCTTAACAAATTCTTATTTTATCTTTTTTTGGTTTAACAGTTTTTTCGTGTGATCATGATTTTCAACGTTGAGAACTTGTAAAATTAATTGTTCAAAGTGAATCTCCTTTTAGTTTTGTTGATCAACGAAGATTTTCTAGTTGAATTCAAAATACTTTACAATCAAAATATAAAAAAATTACTCGAAATATAATGAAAAGTGATGCTTTAAAATTATTTATTATATATAGAGAAAATATAATGACTAATTTTCAAAATAATAAATCAAAAATTTCTTTAACATCTGATGTTTGGTCTAGTCAACGTACTACTAATTCTTACATTTGTGAAAATTTTATTTTACAAAAAAGAATAATTAGTTTTAAAGTTTTTGAATATCCACACACTTCTGTTGTCATTTTTTCTGATATTAGATTTATAACATCTATCTATAATATAAATGATTAAAAAAAATTGATTAGTTTTGATAATGCTAGTAATAATGATGTTGTTATTCCTCCTTTTATACAGTTATTTAAGCCAGTAATAGATGGTGAATTATTTCATATTCGTTGTGTTTGTCATGTTCTTAATTTATGTATACAAGATGATTTAAAACTAGTAAATAAATATGTAGAAAAAAATAAGAGATGTTATTAGATATATGCGTTCTTCAAAAGCAAGAACACAAGAATTTAAAAAATCATGTCAATCTTTTAATAAACCATTTAAAAAATTTAATGGTGATGTTATTACTAGATGGAATTCAACATATCATATGCTTATGTCTACTATAAGATATCAAGAGATCCTTACAATATTTTACAATGAAAATATGTTTGGTAATCCAATTAATGATAATGATTGGTTAGTTGCTGGGCATATTACTCAAATTTTAGAGCTTTTTAATAAAGCTACCGAATAACTTTTCGATGTTTATTATCCTACATGTAATTTAACTCTTTCACATATAGTTCGTATTAGTGGAATATTTTCTTCATATAGACATCATCCTTAATTTGCACAAATTATTTATTTAATGGAATCTAAATTTAAAAAGTATTGGTTAGATATACCTACTTTATTTTGTTTAGCAATATGTTTAGATCATAGAATGAAAATTGATGGTTTAAATATGTTGTTAGATGATTATTATAAGAATATGAAATTAGATAATGTTGAAGAAAAAATATATATAATTTCAAATTTATTGAATTCTATGTTTGTATTTTACGCTTCAAAATTTGGTGATACAATTACAAATAAGACAACATCTTCTTCTTCTAGATTAAGAGATGATAGTGGAAATAGTATTAATTCTCAACTTGATCGTAGGATAAAAAAACTAAATCTACTACTTTTAATGAATTACTTTTTTTTTCTAGATCATAATCATTCTGATGAAATAGATGATAATGAGATTTTAGCATAGTGGAAAAAATAAGAAAATGCGTATCCTATTGTTTCCATCATGACACGTGATATACTAACTATTCCTGTGTCTACAGTAGCTTCCGAGTCTTGTTTTAGTGCAGGAAATAGAATTCTCGACGAAAAAAAGAGCCGAATGAGTGCAGAAACAATTGAAATGTACATTTTCTTAAAAGACTGATTGAGTGTTGAAGATAGATTACAAGATGAGGGAGGACACGACACTTCATCATCGGGAGAGGAGGAAGCTCAAACAAGCGAAGCTAGTGCTACTGGTCCAAGTACAAGTTAAATCACCGGGACTACGAGTGATTAAAAATGTAAAAAGAACTACGTAGATCTAATCCTTCTATAGTTAATCATTGGGGAGTACAAGTTTAGTTATAGAAGGTACGTAGGCAATCTTTTACTGTGCGATATATTATAATATTTAAAAAAATTGTTTTATCATTGGATGAATATTTTGTATAAAGATAAATAAAAATTTAATTATAATTTGATTTTTTTAAAATCTTTTTATTAATTGGTATTGTGTTAGAATGTTACATATAAAAAATGTGTTAAAAAATATATAATAAAACTTAGTACAATGGTTAAGTTATTTCAAATAAAATTAGAGGTCCAAGTTCAAAACTCACCTGTAATCATTAATTTTTAAAATTAAATTTTAAACCTTTAAAATTTTAAATTTAAAAATTTAATTTTCGGGTCCGGGCCTGGGCCGACCTAGGCACAGCCCGTTGCCACCTCTAACGTATATTTATGTGGATTAATAAAAAAACCCACATCGACACTTAAGAAGTTAGGTTTATAAAGTACCGAGATGTTGGGTTATGTTGGGCAAATTATTAAGGGATAATAACCCAACTTTAAGTACTGATGTTGACACTTTTATTAATCAATATTAGCACTTGATTATAATATACAATTGATGATGTAACATTAACGAATTTTTTATTTTCGTTGATACACATTAATAATGACACATCAATACTCTAATGAAAAAAAATTAATTATTGATTAGCGTCGAGATATAATTGATATAAAATTAAAATTAAAATATACAATTAATATAAATAAAAAGTTGAAATACAATTAAGAAAAATCTTCAAAGTTTAGGATATATAATATAATTAATTAAATTGATGTGATGACATTAATAGATTTTTTTTTATTGCGTTAGCGCTTTAACAACAAAATTAATTATTTATGTCAGAATATAATTGACATAAAATAAAATTTTAAATATATAATTGATGCAAATAAAAAGTTGAAATATGATGTAATTAATTATAAAAAAAATCTTTTAACAAAACACGATATTATATTACAACAATAGGTAAGGTACAACAAACAAAAAGAGATCCAGGAATAAAGCTATATGCGTCCAACACAATGATGTATGCTTTTTTCAATTTTATATGGTTAGTCAATTGAATCCGGGTTTGGCGGTTTGCCAAGATGAGGTTGGCTTGGAGTCTATTTCCTTGATCTGCAAGAGAAGTCTTTTTCAAGACAAGGTTGATGGGAAACATCTCTTTTCAAGTTATGAAGAGCAAGGCACATTAATTACATTACAATTCGCTTGTTAACGTCGTAACGATCACCCACGTACTTTTCCCTTACCTACTTAAACTTCGCTTGTATCCCTGAAGGCATTGACAAGCTTCTACTGGTCAAAATTGCTGACCAAGTCAACGGGACAAACACTGGAACCCACCCTCGGTTTGACACAAGTTAAAGATACAGAATTACGTGTCGACCTCTGCACATCTAAATGATTGCTTCATGACAAATTTAAACAGAGCGATTTGGACATTTCCATGTCTTGGGAATCAGCGCGATCTCAAAAGCATCAAAATCGATGCCAGATTTATAACTCAATCGATGTATGACGAGCTCGTGTTTAGCAGCCGCTGCGAATTAAACCAATTGAAATAGTCAAACCACATTTAAATATCCTATTTGTTCCGATCACATTGGGTAAAATATATTGAAATAGTTGTAGTTCTAAAAAATTGTATTTTTTTTATCTTGGTCGATAATTTTTTTTTATTTTGCAACAAGTATAATTTTATTAGAAAGTATAATTTTTTACAAAATGTACGAAGTAACTTACCTTATCTAAGAAGATGTTAAAAAATTATAGGAATTTTTTACATGATCGACAAAATTCGAAACCAACGAGAGAAATAAAAATTCAAATCTGAAATCAAGATTGCGAAAAATAAAAGACACAACAGGTTAACGTGGTTCAGACTCGATAGGGTGTCGGTCCTACGTCCACAAGAAAAAATAGGAAACTTCTTTATTAATTACAAAAAAGAACTATAATAAGAGTGATAATACAATTGAATCTCTTTTAAAATATAGTATATATGTCTTAAATAAATTGAACCTGAAATCGTTATGAAGTAAAGACACTGTCTTTGCAATATTTGTCTTGAAATTGAACTCATTTGTCTTATGTATGTTGGAACTTGGGAAGGGGCACACACTCCTTGAAAAATGATGATAGTGACAATCGTAATTTTATGAATCTCTATATTTTCTCTCTTTCGGAATGAACTACCTCTATTTATATTCGAGGGAGATCAATGGATTGAGTCGGTCCGAAGAGAGAGAAAAATAGGGATGAATCCAAAATTTCATGGTTGTTGAAAAAAACATGAGCTTCTTATTGGTTGCACGTGGAGAGAAGACTCGAAATATGCCGTTGTCGACTAAAGAATAGCCAATTTTTGACCCAAAAAATCATTAGAATTGAATGGAACAAAGCTTGGAATCTTTGCTGCAATCACTGCTCAATTTCGACTTGGTCAAAATTGAGTAGCGGGAGCAGTAAGCCACACGGGCGCTCGTGTCTGCCAACTCTTTTGGTATACTAATATATACTAATTTAATTTTTCCATATGGTATACTAATTTAATTTTTTTATATATACTAATATATAAATTAAAATATTAATTTATAAGAAGAAGAATATATTGATATCTTGATATACACTTTATAGGAAGTACCAATGTCAACCAAATAGGTTCAAGGTAAAAAATTACACTTCCTACCAATTTATTTTTTATCAACCAAATGTATTTTTGGTACTTCCTTAGAAACACACGTGGAAAACTAGATGTCGTTTGGTTGGTACAACTTTCTAAAAAGTACACACTTTCTGTATTTTTCAATAAAAATATAAGGGTAAAAGACAAAAAGCCTCCTAAACTTTAGCCTAATTAGCAAAAGTACACATGAACTTCAGAAACATGTAAAAACCCCCCATGAATTATTGAAAAACTAGTAAAAATGCCCATGTTGTTATCTATCCATTAATTTTATAATTAAAAACATAATTTTTTGCCTTACATTTAAAGTTCATAGGATTTTTTTTGCATCACAATCAAAGTTCATGGAGTTTTTTTGCATCGCAATTAAAGTTTATGAGTTTTTTTCCATAACACTACGAGTTGAGAGAAAGAATTTAATATTATATATATATATATTGAAATATTTATATATTTTTTGATTTTTAAAAAATATTATATTAAATATGACATGAAAAAATTACACGTGGACGAATGAGGTGTCGACATGTGGCACTAATGTGAAATTTTTTTAAAAAAAATTTATGAATAGATAACAACACGAGTCTTTTTCTTAGTTTTGATAGTTCGTAGTTTTTTTTTTTGCATATTTTTAAAATTCGTGAGTTTTTTTTTTTGGCTAATTAGGTTAATTCGTGAGGGTTTTTTTTTTTTTTTTGGCTAATTAGGTTAAAGTTTGGAGACTTTTTGCTTTTTATCTAAAACATAATATATTTACTTTATAGCATATTACAGACGGACCTGCAATAACAAAAATTATCATTTACTATAACATATTAAAATTTTAGATTTTATATTGAAATATGTAATTCTTTCTATACGATTTTTGAATTTTAAATTATCATATAAAAAATATAAGATGATTTATATGAACACCGAAAGCAAAAGCTTAATTTAAGTAAGTTGACAAAAAAGCCAACTTAGTTGTTAAGTGAGCATTAATTAATAACGATTAGGTTTTTCGAATATATTATCAAACAAATAAATATTATTTGATTTAGATTTCAGATACAACAAAGTAAGGATGTCAAATTTACCCGCAGGAACATGTACCCATGGATATTTATCTATCACGGGACGGATTTAGGGGTGACAATTTTATCTGCATCTGCTAACTAAAAACCGCATCCGCACCGTATCCGATCCATATCCGCCAGTAAAAATGGATATGGATACGGATACAGATTTAGAAAACTTATATCCGCGTGAATATGGTGCGGATACGAATATGACTGTGGATCCGCACTGTATCCGTACCGTATCCGCACCGTCTATCCGCGTCTCTGAATTACTATTTTGTTCATATAAGTTATTAATATATATAAGAGCTTTATGGTAATTTTATGTCAAGATGAATTTTGAAGTATATTATATATTTATTTTGGATCAATGAATTGATAATTTATTGATTTTTTAATTAAATATATATATATTTTAAATATTTTTTTATTAAATACGATGCGGATATCCGTATTTGAAGCAGTGCAGATATGAATATTCATATTCACATCCGTAGCAGATACGGTGCAGATACGGATGAGCGAATATGAGGTGCGGTGCGAATACGAATAATTCAATACCCGCATCGTATTCGATCCGTTGCTATCCCTAGACGGGTTTGAAGAAATTTTTTTTCAACTACCCATTTAATAAACAGAGCGGGAATGGATATCAAACTACTTGTACATGCGTACTACTCGTGCATATGGTTATTTTTTATCTTTTAAAAAATAATATATTGTTTATTAGGTATAAAATTAATTTTTAATAATATTTCATTAATATAATAATTTTTTTTAAATTTTATATATCTAGGGAAATTAAAAGTATACACCTAATTATATTATTAAAATACTATATATATTATTATTTAAAAGTTTTATTAAATTAATGAATACCCGCGGATCCACGGGAATCAATTACTCATCATGGGTATCGCCGTATCGGTCGTGGGTACCCATCGTAGATATGAGACAGGAATGAGTATAAATTTTTCTTCACGGGACGGGGAGGGAGGGAGTACTCTTCTTTCGAATCCGTTCCGTTGATATTTCTACTGTAAAGACTGAGATAATGCCTGCAACTTAAAATATTATTCTATTATTTATATTTTTAACTACCGACCTTCTACCACGATGCCAAGTATATAATAATACCAAATCACGGGTTTATTTAGATAATATTATTTATCTTTTTTGCCTTTATGTAAATCGAGCGATCCTTCCATTCCCTTCTTCACATTTCCATATGTACGTAATAAATAAAAGAGTTAACCACTGCGAACACCGTCGGTGAACAAGCAAGGTCTTGTTACCCAAATCAATCGCCTCTATCGCTGATGGCCATTTCCGTCGACGGAGAAACCCAAACCTTACTCCAATCGCCTTCGCCCTCCTCCTCCCCCTCCCCCTCCGACCTCCGCTGCCGCCGCCCCGTCGCCCCTGTTGCCGTGCCGGAGACACCCTCCAACACGAGCTTCCCTGTTGATGCCTTGCCCCGCGATTCCGCAGAACAATCTGGCGTGGAGACCACCTGCGATTCGGATGATCGCATGATTGACGGCAATGATCGGATGGAGCCGTTGGCAGTGAAAGACAAACAGTGCGTGGAAGGGGTTGAGAGGCGTCAGGTTCACGGTACTGGAAGCGGGCAGTCGGCCAAGTTCTTATACCGGGCGTCGGCGCCGGCACACCGGAAGGTTAAGGAAAGTCCTTTGAGTTCGGATGCAATCTTTAAGCAGGTATGCCGTGTTCTTAATTGGGTTTTAGTTGTATTTCTCTGCGGTGAAGTAATTGGCCCTGATCTAAGAGAGTAATAAAAATATAACAGGTCCAAATATAGTTCTTGCCACACACACACAGACACATGTATATATATGAACGCCGATCAGTATGCCAGTTATTATTTGATGACGCTTTACACTGCAGAAAAAATTGTTTAGCCAATTCAATTTGTTTGTAGGAATTCTTTTGGTTGGCTTCGAAATAATCCAATTTAGCAACTTGTTTAGCCTAATTTTATGTAATCGTAGTGCATGACATTTTTTTGGCTTTAACTAGACAACGTATTCGGCGGTCATCCAATTAGAACAAGACGAAGGAATTTAGTTTAAATATACTTTTACTTTAACCATTCTTCGTTGCACAGGGATAATATAAAGGATATCCTGGGATAAAAATTGTATGATAATTTATTATATTGTTTCATCCATCTTGCTTACATATTCATTATGTCAAAAATTTTCTTTGTTTGCTACAGGGAGAGAATCAATTAAATATTATATCTACTGGTTCATGACATAAATAATTTACATTCTCCTCTTTTCAATAATCTGAATGAATTCGACTCTAGGAGTTCTAGTGTAGGAGTAGATATTTTTCTTTGCAGCATTTTTACGAGCTTATTGTTTTTGTTTAAATTTAAATTACATTGTTGCGATGGATATTTATCCTGTTTAAGTCTTTGTTCATAATAGAGTCATGCAGGTCTTTTTAACCTTTGTATAGTAGTGCTGATTGCAGTTAATGGGAGGCTTATCATTGAGAACTTGATGAAGGTTGGTTCTTGTTCTTCTTCCTAGCTTTAATAGAGCATCTGTTCATTCTTTTTTTCTCTTCTTTAGTCTCAATGCATGTTAAAACAATGCAGTAACTATTTTTGATGGATACTTGCAGCTGTGATCTTGCTATGTGCACCTATATGTTTTGCATAAACATATTTCTATAATTATATAAGGTCTGGAGATTCTTGACAATTTGGTTACATTTTCCTTTTGCAGTATGGTCTACTTATAAGGACTGGATTTTGGTTCAGTTCAAAATCACTGACAGATTGGCCACTTTTGATGTGTTGGTATACTTATAGCTAGCCACTGTTTCTACTTCCTAGAATAACTTTATATTCTGGCGTAACTTTTAGACTCTGACATCTTGGAACTTACAGCCTTACGCTGCCCCTTTTCCCTCTTGGTGCCTTCTTGATTGAGAAATTAGCATGGCGCAAGTGTATTCCTGAACCAGTAAGTAGGTTTTGATATTCCTTTGTTCTTTGTAATTGCTTTGTCAATATTAGTTATGTGATCTTGGAAATTAAAGTTTGGTCATGGATGATCTTCATTAATGTTTTTTAGACTGGTTTAAAATTCTGATTAGTTATGTTAGTAATCTGTGGGTGCTGCGTGCTACTACTTGCACTGACAAAACCATCTAAAGTTGCTTCTTCCCCGTGCATGGACTTGTGATAGAAAATGTATCTTTTACATGTTTTTGCTGGATGGTTTGTACCATTTGTCGAACTGTCATGAAGATTTACTTTCAAGCATGTGCTTTTCTGTTTTTCTCTTGATCATGTGCTTTTCTCGTGAAAAATTTAGCAACTAGCATTCAGTGATCACGTACTTTTCTCGTGTAGTTGCCTTGGCAACTTGTTGACAATATTCACTATCGGCATAGGAGGTAGACTATTTGATTCATACTCTTATGATTTTCTGAAAAATATAATTTCAACTTGTGAAAGGTTTAATGCCTGATATTTTGATGTTTCATTCCAAGGCATACAATGAGTTATTTGGAAATTCTTGGCATGGTTAGAGACCAAAAGAAATGGAAAATGTTTTTAGTTATGGGTCATTGATAGGGACAAAAAGTAACGATAGAGTGTGACCTCATCTAGGTGCAGGAGAATCTCAACCAAAATCATGGCATTTTGCATTCTTAGCTAGAGACTTACATAATGCAAAGTTTTGATTCCAAGCTAACACTGCTCAACTGATGCATATGATTGGATAAATTCTGTCGATCGCAACTGCAGGAAGGTAGTAGAATTTATCATGTGGGTTAGCTCAGTTTTAGATCATACCATGAGAGATATTGGTATCTAGAAATTTTAACTTTGCATGATATAATCTTAGTAGGTTTATTGAATCATCTTATGAAAACTGCATTGTTAATTGCTATTTTCTTTCAATCCGAGTTGATTTTCAAAGTTATTGTTGGTTTGTAATTCTTTAGCAATCTATATTCTTTTGGGAATGGAATTCATACAAATACTGCTATGATTTTGTAGGATTCTTTCTAGTAGAAGAAACATTTTGTTTTGTTCAGTGAACTCCCTTCTGAGGGATTCTTTGAAGATTTTTGACCTTTTAATAGTTTAAGTTAGGAGTTAGGAGAGTTTGAATGACCAAGTATTTTCAAGAGAGGTAGTTGTCTCTTCTCTTTTCTTTCTCAAGGCCAAAAATGTACTTGACATGTTGTGCCCTTCGATGAGTTATGTCCAGCTCTCCTTACAATGTGATGCCTTGAAGCAAAATAAAAAAAAGGGAGAAAAGAGGAGATTAGGGGTGGGATGAGGTGAATAAAGGAGGCAGAAGAGTAGAAAACAAGCAAATTTTTTCATCACTTTTCTGATGTTGAGTAATCTTTCCAATTGGTTGTATATTGATGCTTGTATCTAATAAGATCATCTACTTGAGTCTATACTCAATATGGTTAGAGGGTGTAAGAGATGCTTGTTCCCACCATTTCCATAAGTTATAGTTTGGCACAGTTAACTATCGTTGATCTAGGTGTGGTAGAAAGCAAGATATGTAGTGATTTAAACTGTTCTTTCTGATTTGGTTCAAATCATGAGTTTAAAATGCTCTGTTCTAAAATGGATACATTAAATTGTGAAGGAATTGTGCGAAATATTAACCGAACATAGCAAGTACATACTTTCTGACCTTGCAAATTGACAAAATGGGGATAGTGGTGGGGTACAACTGGTGTATATTTGTAGCTCTTGAGTCTTGATCATTTAGAAAACTCTACATAGTTTTTGGTGCCTTCATCTAAATTAGGTTTCTTTGCAGACTCATGAAGGTGATGGAACTGTAGGCATTTGCTCTATATGTTATGTTAGCTACTTCCTTTCAGATTAGGAAACTCATCTATTGTGTGTGTTGCCTCCTCATTTCCTCTTTCTACTCCAATCTGTTTTTCTTTTTCTTTCTCTTCCAGATTGGAGGCATTCAATGGGTTACGTTTTCTATTCTTGGCTTTCTTATTGCTGTTGAGTTGGCATTGAACCTGTTGAGTTCTGGCAAACTGTTTTTGTATTTCTATATGTATATGAATAGAAGCAGCAAATGTTATAACAAATGGTAATACTTCCTAAACAGATTTTTTTTATATATTTTTTGCATGTGTTGGTAAAAGATAGGTCCATGATTAGTCAGCACTCATGCACTACCCATGTGCAAATATAGGGTTTTGGTTATCTGGGTCGATCGTTGGTAGACTTAGCACTACTGTTCTGTTTCTTGCATGGTTCAATCCTACTTTTTAATGCTTTAGACTTTTATTTCCATTATGAACTTTATATTATGGTCTTTCCTACATTAGTTGTCTTTGTTGGATCTAGGTGTAGCAAGTTATTGATTTTAGAATAGCAGAATATCTTTTTATCGCTTATTACAATACTTTGATTGTCTGCAGCTAGTTATTTCTCTTCATGTGATGCTTACAACAGTTACAATCTTCTATCCAGTTTATGTAATTCTTAGGTGAGTGTTCTCCCCCTCTCTTTCTCATGGGGTGATTATTTTCAAATTATTTTCATGGGTTCTGAAGCTAATGCCAATAAATTTCTTTCTTAAAGTTCTGTAATACCTTGACTAAAGTTGCTTTTTAAATTTTAATCGTTGAATACCTGCTAAAAGCATAATCTTTTCCTAATATGAGGCAGTTGCCCTTTACCTTCTAAGTTTAAGTTCACTCTCATAGTAAAAGCTGCATGTGTACTTTCTCACAAAAACTATGTTGGCCAGAAGTACTGAGGATGCTTATGCAAAAGAAAAATTTGTATCACCTTAGAATCATACATATCGTAGTGCAGATTCTGTAAGCTCTAGAAGCCTTGAAGGTTGAACAACTTGCTGAAGCTCCCTACATAAGGACTTTTCTTGCTTAGTATTCTAGTCCTTTTACCTAAGGCTATCCCGCTTGTGAGACCAAATTATTAAGGAATTATTTTCCTGAAGGAAACAGTGTATTGCCCAACTAGAAATTTTGTAGAGTAAGAGGTCCTGTTGAATGTTAAGACTGATGCAAGACAGAGAGAAGTTCAGGAAGTTACTAGTACTTGAAATGCTTATTTTGCTGGCTGCCTTAGGAAGAAATATTATTCAGTATTTCTCTAGACATCCCCCAATAGATCAGTTAACCCTAACTTTTCAAGAGATAAAAAACACTATACATACTCTGGTATATATATTAGCTACTTAGGTATCTTTCTTATGATATAAATTACAACTTATTGCGTATGCAAAAAGCAGATCTTACCCTTAGATAGCAACACCTGGTTTTTCTAATGTTTCGATATTTTGCGCTCATTTAACTAATAGTCATTTATTGTGTGGTTGTAAGTAGACTTTTGGACAGATTAAAAGAATACATTTGGACAGATAAAATTTCTGAGAAATTTTAGAAAAATATCAATATATCATCAAGATGAAGTAGTCATAAGCATTTGTTTCCCTTTATTTCTCTATATTACTGATGCAATTGTTTTCAGGTGTGACTCTGCAGTTTTATATGGCTTCACATTGATGTTCTTTGCGAGCATAGTTTGGTTAAAGCTCGTGTCATATGCCCATACAAATTATGATATACGAGCACTTATGAAATCCCTTGATAAGGTAATTTATCCTTCTGTAAAGTTAATCATCAACTCTGGTGTTTCAATTATTAAAGGAGCAGAATAATTTTTTCTTTAGGACAATACATCTTCCCACTTCTCAGGCCTTGATGCTGAGGAAGGTGTAAACTTCAAACAGTTAGTGTACTTTATGGTGGCTCCAACACTTTGCTATCAGGTATTTTCATTTGGAAATTTATTCTGCATTTTTGATCTGGTTACTACAAAAATGAATTTGGATTAACCTTTACTTCCTCATGGAATTTGGAATATATATTCTTTATCATTTCATTATGCAAATGTTAAATTTTGCTGCTTGTTTTCTGTTAATCTTAAAAATCAATATGTCCTTCACAAAACTTGTCTCAGCATTTTCATGTTTCTCATATTATGCAGCAAAACTATCCTCGAACAACGTGCATTAGAAAGAGTTGGGTGATCCGTCAACTTATTAAGTTGGTGATCTGTACAGGTCTAATGAGTTTTATCATTGAGCAGGTAAGCTGTTTTTTCATATTTATTTTATATAGTTCAGCTTGCTGTTCTCAATACAATGATCTTTTTTTTTTTCCTTTTTCCTCTTGCAGTACATTAACCCAATTGTGAAGAATTCTCAACATCCTTTAAAAGGGAATCTTCTGTATGCTATAGAAAGAGTCCTAAAGTTGTCAGTTCCAACTTTGTACGTTTGGCTTTGCATGTTCTACTGCTTTTTTCATCTATGGTAAGTCATGTACACGAATTCATCTCATGAAATATTATTTACTTAATCAAATAAAGATGTCTTACAACTTACAAGAAATGCTCTGAGATGCATATAATTGAAAAGATGCAAAGCCCTTCTACTTAAGCAACATATCATCTTCACTGAGAAGTATTAAAAATTATTCTTTCTGTAATGTTGGCAACGGGAGAGAATTTCTACCAATGTGCACTTACAATATGAATTGTTCTGCTTGTGTTTTCCAAGAATAGAATAACACATGATAGAAAGAGACAACTGAGATATTACATTATATAAGAGGCTTTGTTCTCAATGCAGGTTAAATATTCTTGCTGAGCTCCTTCGTTTTGGTGACCGTGAATTCTACAAAGATTGGTGGAATGCAAAAACAGTTGAAGAGGTATTTCATACTGTGAAGTGGTTTCCCATTTCTAAAATGATTTGACAATTTTTAATATCTTTATTCTTTTGGATCTGTTGTGCACATGCGCTTCTTGGGACTACACTAGTACTGGAGAATGTGGAACATGGTAAATTTCTATCCATGCCTTCAAATTATACACACAAAAAGATACTTCATTTATAAATTATGTTGAATTAAACCTATTTGCACAAAGCATATTCTTACTAATGTCCTCTGGAATCTCATATTTATTTTGATAAATTCTTCTATAAACATGATACTAGGATCTGTCTAAGAAGTTATGCTCTAAATATTTGTTTTTGGTCAATACAGCCTGTCCATAAATGGATGATTCGCCATATATACTTTCCCTGCTTACGCAATGGTATATCCAAGGTAATGGTGCCTTTTGTCTTAAATTAATTACCCTTTTTTTTTTCTCTCCATCATCACCCTTAAATATGCTTGCTTACATTGTTCCAGTTTCCAAGATTGTGAGAACAATTTCAATAAATCAGTCTTTTATGCTTCTAATCTATGCTACTTCTGGTTTTGATCAAATATTCTCTTTATCATAGCCAAGAAAGACAAGACCTTAAATTCATATCAAACTCACTCCTTTAAATTTTCCCAACTTTATGATGATAACAGAAACTGATGCAAATGTATACGACCACCTACTGGGTATGATTATGATCACTTTTTTGTCTTTCCATTATCTGTTGTTCTTCCATGATTTCATCTATCTATGAAGCAGTGGATGATGATTATATGGTTTATTTTTGTACTGTGAGAATGTTAAGTTGCATCTCCAAACAAGCAGATGAGATAAATATATGTAAATTTCTTTTTGAGGAACAAATACCTATGATGCACAATGCATAGATTTAGAGAATAAGCTCCATTGTTTTATCTCTTTAGTTCTTAAGGTCCATTCTAATTTGTAACAAACTTATGGATTCATTTCTTTACATAGTTTGATATTTGCTATTTTATTTTAATGTTTCTTTGCAGGGTGTTGCTATTTTAATTTCCTTCTTCGTCTCTGCCATATTCCATGAGGTTTGGGTTAGCTTTCTGAATGTTGTTTTTTTGTATCTTTTTTTTTTCTGACATTCTATTAAAAAAGTAAAATTTGATTAGCCATATTTTTCTACTTTTGTTTTAATCCACTATAATATTTTAATATCTACAGTTATGCATCGCCGTTCCATGCCACATAATCAAGTTTTGGGCATTTCTAGGAATATTGTTTCAGGTATATATATCCATTAAATAAATCATTTTCTCCTCAAAGCTATGATGATACTAGTGACTGTATGTTTTTATTTAGTTCTGCAATTCTGTCTCCTGTTTGCTAATGAAATAGTTGGCTAAAATAGGATAGGGAATTTTAATAGTGCAAACTGCAAAGTACATAACACCATAACAGTTAGCATTTTTTCTATCTCGCAAAACCAAATATGGTGATTCATTAAGATGTATTTGTGATTCATGTTTGAGCATAATATTCAAGTTGCAAAGAAATGTGCAAGAAAATATTGATTTTAGGCAATTAGTTGCTTTGGTCATTGTCAAGCCCCAACATGGAGGGGAGGGATGACTTACTGTGAAAACAATTATTAAACCACTATGAGCTATTCTTGATGTTTGTGAATTGTTTCATTGGTAGATTTATTAACAATAACACATCGCACATGATGACTGCTTTTTGACACATTTGTATCACACTTTTTGTAGGTCTTATGCAGCATTTATAATATTATATAGTACTGTTTTACATGTATGGATTACCTGAATCATATAATTATGACCTTGCTATACAAGGGGATCTAAGATGCCAAAACCTGTCAGTGTCCCTTCATTTATGTCCTTTTATATGTGCATCCTTCCTCATTTACTTTTACTTGATTTTTCGTTTTGGAGAAACAAAAACAAATAATTGAAGGAGGTTTATTTAGTGAAATAGGAGCATTAGTTTATTTCTTTACTGAGGTCTCTTTCTAAAATGTAAGTGCATATTGGCCCACAATTGCACAACCAAGTCCGGATGAGTCCTTGTATCTAGTGAAATGCTTATCATGCGAAGTTAAGGATTCATGTTTTTGGGCATCATGCCATTTCTTTTTTCTAAATTATTTTCCTCATTATTTGTGGCAGATCCCTCTGGTAGTCTTGACAAAATACCTCCAGAATAAATTCAGAAGCAACATGGTATGTTTATTTTCATGGTGCACATATTCTATTTGCGCTCTAAAATCTTGATGAATTAACCTGTGCTTTTCTTTTTCCAAATGAGGAAAAACTCTTACTTGCTTTACCTTGATTGGTTAGGTTGGAAACATGATATTTTGGTTCTTCTTCAGCATTCTCGGACAACCAATGTGTGTCCTCTTGTACTACCATGATGTAATGAACAGGAAAGTAAGAATTGACTGATTTGAATATTCTTAACCAGCTAATCTTTGCCCTGAGATGATGGGTCTAGTGAAGCAGATATGTAAATGCACTAACATACGTCATTTTGGAACAAGTTACTGTGGCCATTTTAATATTTTGTAGCTATTTATATGTCCAATATTTTTTAAAACGTTTTGGGGAAAAAATAGCATTGCAGGATTGTGCATACTAACATCGGCTAGAAATGTTGCATGCAAAATGTGTTTATAACTAACATCTCGGTTCTCGCATGTAGTTCGATCAAAGTTGGTGGGGCTGAAATCAAGATCTTGTACCCTTTTTGTAAAAATTCCATTGGTGGGGTTTAAAGATCTCATTGGTACGTAGATCACAAATCTCTTTCTTGCCGATGAATGCACATTTGTTGTGGATATATACTATATACATACTCGTTACCATATGGTTATTATAAGTTAAATAATATTTTTCTTAATATCACAAAATTTCACCAAGAAATTGTCTAATAATTCCCGAGACACTAGAAGATTTATGGTATTATAAAATAACCGTGTTCATTTGTATAATATAATGCACACACTAGAATCGCGCAGGTGGATTAACAATCTTTTTAATTTTATATTGAAATGTCTAATCGGGATGTGCACATAATTAAAAATTTGTGTTTGTATATAATATTATAATATAGTAAGAGATATTAAATATAAGCTCCTCAAACATGTGCCATAGAGGAGCTTCAACTGTGTCTAGAGTTGGCAACGGATCGAATACGATGCGGATATTGAATTATTCGTATCCGTACCGCACCCCATATCCGTCCATCCGTATCCGCACCGTATTCGCTACGGATATGGATATGAATATTCATATTCGCACCGCTTCAAATACGGATATTCGCATCGCATTCGTATCCGCACCGTATTTAATAAAAATATATTAAAATAATATATTTAATTTAAAAAATTAATAAATTATCAATTCATTGATCCAAAATAAATATATAATATACTTCAAAATTCATCTTGACATGAAATTACCATATAGCTCTTATATATATTAATAACTTATATGGACAAAATAGTAATTCAGATACGCGAATAGGCGGTGCGGATGCGGTGCGGATACGGTACAGATCCACAGTCATATCTGTATCTGCACCATATCCGCGCGAATATAAGTTTTCTAAATTCGCATCCGTATCCATATTCATTTTTACTTGCGGATATGGATCAGATACGGTGCGAATGCGGATAAAATTACCACCCCTAAATATGTTTGTAGAGTAATCTTCTTCACCACCCTCCACATTGTCGAAGTCTTTGGTGCGCTACCCAAATATAATAAATTAATAAGGGCAGAAAATTAAGAGAGGATTCTTTTTCTCAGAGCATGAGTAAGGCACGACAAATTCTTAGTTGGGAAAAATTAGGCAAACAAAATCACAATAAATCAAGCACGTCCAACTTCAGAAAAAAAAAATCGAGATTGTGTAATCGAGGGGTAATCTAAAATACTACTCTCCGTTCCAAATTAAATGTATTTAAGATATTGACACAAAGATTAAGATATCTATTTAATAGCTTAATTTTTAGAAAAAAATAATTCTTGACTAACTTACCCATAGTGTGACTCCTACTTTCCAGCATTAAAGTTAAAGAATCTAATATTAATTCTAAATGATGCTAAACTTATGGGTGATAAATTTTTTTTGAAACTTGAGCTTTTTAACGAAGTCTAAAAGATAAAGATTAAAATCGGTAAAAAAAATTAATACTTCATTGAAATTTTAAAATTGGGAGTTAATATGAAATTTTAATTTTTTTTTAAAAAAATGATACTTAATTTGAAATGAAGGGAGTAACACAGTAGATGAGTCATCAATAACGGCACTCACCGAAGACAGTGTTGGTGGGGTTCATTCATGGCATCTTGGGGTGGAATATTTTTATTATTTCATCAAAGTATTGATAATAAACAAAGTGATTATTTTTTTTAAAAAATAATTATAGGATGCTTAATATAAACCAAACTTTTATTATTTCAAAAAAATATTTGATAATAGAAAATAGATTTTTTTCTTCATAATTATCCAACGATATGCGATTGTCCGAGGTGGAGTTGCAAGTTCGAAGATGCGACTCGCCAGAAAGAGAAGCATATTTGTTGGACTTCAGACGCGAACGAGTGCATTGTGCACTGTGCATGACAGTCAACACTCGACATACACTAGGGAAGCCTCTACTCAAGGATATTTTGAAGACGAGAAGAGGCGCATGGAGGATGCAGTGTTGCATTATTCGCGAGAAGCCGCGCCAACTAAGCAAGTCCATCAAAAAATCCCAATTCACGCCATCAAAGGCTTTGGCCATGTCCAGCTTGATGTCGAGCGAATCCTCCTTCTTTAGCTTACAATAGTGAATGATTTCATTAGCTGCCATGTAATTGTCCAAAGTACTTCTCCCAGACAAGAAAGTACTTTAAGTTTTGTCTATAAGGCTGTCCATGTGAGCATTGAGGCGAGTCACCATGATCTTAGAAAAAATCTTGATAATACTGTTGGTGAGGCTGATCGAATATAAGATCGTCCCCCTCTTGTTTAGGAATAAGAACAACGAACAACCGATTAAGTGACCAGTCCCCCTCATCGAATATAAGATCGTCCAGAACCCCCTTGATGTCCTGTCCCACTATCGGCCAAGCAGCCAAGAAGAACTTCGCTATCAGCCCATCGGGCCCAGGTGACTTATCCTTCCCCATGCCTCGTAAACTAGCTAAGATCTCATCCAAGCTACACGATAAGGGAAGAAAGTCTAGAAGAACCAACCGGGTAAATGGTCACCCAATTCGTATTGAGGCATGAAGGCATTACCGTCCCAAGGTGCTTGTCAAAATGACTAGATGGCAGCCACAATATCAAACTTCTCTTTGAAGACTCATCCCTCCGCCCTAAGGGAGCTAATCCAGTTCCTCTGCCTTCTTCCAAAAATCGATATGTGGAAAAACTTTGTGTTCCGGTCCCCATCCTTCAGCCAGCGCGTCTTCCCTCGTTGCCACCAAAAGGTACTCTCCGCATTGTATCACTTATCCAAAAGCTCCCTAGTTTCCAAAAGACTCTTAATAGCTTCCGTAGGGTCAGCAGCTGCCATGGATTCCAAATCCCCCAATTGTTTTTCCAGTCGCTCCTCTATCACAATGATATGCGCTTTCTTGGCCGAGATGATCTTTTTGCTCCAAGTTTTCAGTCATGATCTAAGCCTTTTGGATTTGAGGATCCACATGTCCGTTCCCGACCGTTGCCCAGACCGGATAGCCGGCAACTCCTTTGACCAGCATGCCCTAACCACATCCACGAATCCTTATTCTTTAAGCCAGAAGTGCTAGAATTTGAAGCTAAATTGCCCTGGACTGGCCACTGCTTTCAGTATAAGCGGCGCATAATCCAAAAGTCTCGCACTCCCGACCTCTACCTTCCACGAGGGACACCAATCAGATAAGGTCTCGTTGATGAGAATTCTGCCAAGCCTCGCTGCCGCCAGGGGAGTAGTCACACCTTTTGCTTGAGCGAGCTTGAGGTGCCACTCTCGAGACATATGAGTGGGGGGGGGGAGAACTCAATTGTCCACTACGCTCTTGATTGAGTATATGATCATGCACATATTTGTTGTCGTTAGGTGTTTATATATGAAATTCTAGTTGACATGATATGAATGATAGGATCACATGGTCATTGGGTGAATCATATGTACACAGTCCCATGACATAATATTGGTGGATCTTATTTGTTGGTATATGTCGGCATGATGGTAGAGTGGGAGCGGATAGCTAGAGTCCTCGAGAAGGAGACGTCGTCTGTTGTATAGTTGTTTTAGATGTGGTTATATGTTGACCTTTAATTTTGAGAACAATTGTTACATTGTCCACTAAATATATTTTCTTAGTAAGTTGGTTGTTCTTGTTGTTTTCATTACTTTGAAATTCCTCTGACTTTCCCGTTGTAATTTATCCCTGAAGGCTTTGGTGTGATTGTTTGATTGTCTATTATGTCATTCCTAGGTGACTGTCCTCCACCAGAGTATATCCCTAGGAGGAGCATAACATTTTGAATCAACGAGCTTAAAGCTCAAACGTTCTAACTTGAGCTCAAAGCTCAAACACTCATTTCAATCAATCTCAAATACTCAAGTCTCAAACTCGGGTTCGATATGTTGCCTGCAATTTGAGCTTGATCCTCATTTCCAATCTTAATCACACACATTACCTATTCAATTAAGCGTCTCTTGAGGGTTGAAAGGCAACTCATACAGTCAAAACATGCCCACTAATTTATTGTGTGCTATATAGGGGTTTAGCATTTTTGAAGCATCAAAGGCGATGTTCTTGTCATTTAGCAACTTGTTTAATATATATAGCCATCAGAAGCAGCATAATTAGTCTATTATGCACCATATTAACATATTTTTTTTGAGAAATAATAGTTGTATTTATCAAAAGATTTGAATGATACAAGTCAAGGGGGAGAAAAGAAATGAGAATGTACAAGAAACATGAGAGGACCTAAAGAATTGAGGATGTACAAGAAACATCACAAGACGTAAGAAAATTCTCAAATCGAATTGCAAGTTTTGAACAAAGTCTCTTCCTCAATTGCCAACTCTATAGCGGTGCTTAAGCAGTTGTTAAAAAACCGATTGTTACGCTCTCGCCATATGCACAAATACCAAGTCATGATGGCTCTATATATTGTGCGGTGAGCAAATCTCGTAAACTGACCTAAATAAATCCATGGGCGAAAACAAAGTGGATAATGTAATGGACAAAGATTCAGCAAAATTAACCAATCCTCCTTCGTGTATCATGCAATCACAGAATAAATAATCATGCGATTCCTCAGCCTCGGAGCAAAGTAAGCATGAAGGATCCGACCACCGGCCATCATGTTCCGCACCAGAAACGATTCCTGGTTGGCAATCTTTTTCGATTTATGATCCAACAAGTGACTGATATAGACACATTAATATATAGAGCTAGTCATAACATTATCAAAGGGGATCAGGATTGGGATTGCATGTTTATATTTGATGTGGACGTGAGTACGGTTGATATGGCATCTTTGAGTAATATTCTTCACGCCAACCATTGTTTAAATCTGCAGCCGAAGAAGTCCCTGTCTCTGCACGCAGATGCAAATTAATATCTGATTAAATACCACTATCCGACATTACTCATAACTCATAACTAATTATGACAGCTCAGAAAGGGGTCGATCTTGATTGCAAGTAAGACAAAAGCCAAGAACAAGGCATCTTCATTATGGCGACGCCCCAATGAATGCCATGCTTCCTGTGAATTGATATGCGGCAGGCAGGAAGGAAACTATAAATTGAGACATGCTCAAGCCATGAAGCAGCCAAGCCTTGAAGCTGTATGACGAATTCCTCCTCCACTTGTTCACATATAGATATGAGCATCGGAATGGGAATTGGATGGCCGGAGGTAGGGGTAGCAGAGTGCCTCTTCACTCTGATGGCCTTGTTGTTGGTTGGGTTCTTGATCTATTTCTATGCACCATACTGGGGAGTAAGGAGGGTGCCCGGACCTCCGGTGGTGCCGGTGGTCGGCCATCTTCCCTTGCTTTGGGAAGCATGGACCAGAGCTCTTCAATGCTATTGCTAAAACCTATGGTCCAATCTTCAGGTGTGTAGTGTAGGTTCACTCCTCTTCTAGCATTATATTGTGCTTAATTTGTTCTTAATTAGGTCATGAATTATGCTTCTTCTTCTTCTTCTTCCTCAATCAAGTGTTAATTAATGTGTTATTTTGATTATCTCAGGTTCCACCTTGGTAGACAGCCTCTTGTCATTGTTGCAGACCCAGAACTCTGCAAGGAGGTTGGAGTTAACCAGTTCAAAATCTTCCGAAATCGTTGCCTCCCTTCTGCTATCAGTGGTTTTCCCCTCCACAGCAAGGGCCTTTTTAACGTCAAGTAATCGCAATCCATCCAACAGATTTCTTAATTACTTCAACTTGGTTAATTTAGTCAATTACCTTCCTCTACTGATTGCATTGCATTTTGCAGGGATCCAAGGTGGTCTGCCATGAAAAACACCATCGTCTCCTTGTACCAACCAACACACATAGCCAGCCTGATACCCACCATGCAATCCTATATCACCACTGCAACACAGCAGCTCTCCAGAGCACAGCAAGGAGAAGACATTATCTTCTCCAACTCGCAACCGACGTCCTCGGCGATGCCGCCTTCGGCGTCAATTTTGGCCTCTCCAGAGGGACCGCTTCACCTCCGACTAGCAAAGAAGAAGATGATGACGATGAGATCTCTGAATTCATCAAGGACCATATATACTCCACCACTTCCATCAAGATGGATTTATCTGCATCCTTCTCCATCATAATTGGCCTAATTGCTCCAATACTTCAAGAGCCATTTAGGCAACTCCTGATGAGAATTCCGGGGACAGCAGACTGGAAGATGGAGCAGATTAGTCAGAAGCTGAGCAAGAGAGTAGATGATATAATTGCGAAGAGGGCAGCTCTCAAGGAGAGAAAAGGTAAGAATTTTGTGTCTGCCATTTTGAATGCGAGGGACTTCGGAGGAGCATCAAGCGAACTCTTCACGCCTGATTACATCAGTGCTTTGGCTTACGAGCACCTCCTTGGCGGCTCGACGTCCACTTCCTTCACCTTGGCCTCCATTGTTTACCTGGTCTCGTTGCATGAGGAAGTGGAGAGGAAGCTGCTTCAGGAGATCGATGGATTCGGTCCGCCGGATCTAATTCCAACAGCTGATGACCTTCAGCACAACTTCCCTTACATTGATCAGGTCTCACCTATCCACACTCTACAGCTTTCTATTTTCTATTCGATTTAAAACAAACACCCTGTGAGAGAAAAGTCCAATTAGCAGTCTTTTATGAGCTTAATTTTGCTTGCAGATCATAAAGGAATCTATGAGATTTTTCACTGCTTCACCATTCATGGGAAGAGAAGCATTACAGCAAGTTGAAATTGGAGGCTATGTCCTCCCTAAGGTAAGCATATAGAGTTTATCTTCTTGTTAAGAAAGGCGAAGCTAAAAGTAAATAAGTATTCACATACTCAACAACATTTGCAGGGTACATGGGTTTGGGTTGCGCCTGGAATCCTAGCAAAAGATTCGAAGCACTTCCCTGATCCCCACCTGTTCAGGCCTGAGAGATTTGATCCTTGTTGCGAGGAAGAGAAAAAGAGGCATCCTTACACACTTCCTGTCACGCCCCGGTTCGGGTCCACCCCCACGCCCCGAGGCGGGCCCGTTCCGACGCGCGACAGTGGGCCACTCGAAACCCACACAGCGGAAGGAAAATCATCCGATGCACATCGGAATCCATAATAAAACATATTATAAATCAGATAATTACAATTTATATGTCCGATCAAATACAATTACCCCAAATATACAAAAGCAGCTGTCATCAGAGCTCCACATCTACGACTGACTACTAGATGTCTAAAAACTATCTACACCTCGATCTACAGATCGACCGCTCTCCCCTGCAAGTCTGAAGCAAAAACAACGGAGATCAGCGAATGCTGAGTAGGAGAATCACAATATGATCAACAAGTATCAAGTGTCAACTCAACAATGCATAACAACATGGCCTAAGATGCAGTCAAAGGCGATGAACACAACAAATACACCTCACCTACTCCTAAACAACATCAACTGAATCATCGAGCGTGTGGACCATTGGGTAAAAACCCCACACTCTACCACCCGTAGAGTGGCGTCAACCGTCCGCTCCAACGGTGACACGACCACCCCCACCAAGCAGGTAGCCCGATGGACGGCGGATCCGACGTCCGCGCGACTACCCCTACCAAGCAGGTAGCCCAATGGACGGCGTATCCGACATCCCTACACCCGAAGGTGCCCAAAGTGACTAGTCAATATCCATACCCTCTCCCATGTCTGGAGGGTACCGCACTAAAATGATCCAGGACCGAAGTCCTCTCCGAGGCCGTAGCCTCCAAATCGACATCAACCACGCAACTCGACTCCAAGAGTGCAACAAGGTATATCACCATGATCAACAACATAGCAACAACTCCAAGTGATTATGACATGATCAACAAGATAATAACAAAACATCATGATCAACAATATCGCAACAACTCCAAGTGATTATGACATGATCAACATGCTACTAGCACAACATCATCATGATCAACATTATAACAACTCCAATTAATTATGACATGATCAACAGGATAACAACATGCTCAACAAATATACAACACTACATATATCAACATGATACTAGGCATACAGTGACTAATCCAAGGCACATTTGGATTAGCACAACATACTATTATCAAGAATAAACACCAATATGCAACAATAAAATACAACACATGCAATTTCTCTACATGGCATGTCCAACAATAATGTGCAACAAGAGTTCAATAAATTTCAGGAAACAAACCAAACAATGGAAGCAAAGGTATTTCCGTAATTTATCTCCAACGACAAATCAACCACAGACTTGCAGGCTCAACCCACACTCAGCACACTCTCCAAATGCCCATGATCAACCAACTCACTCTCCAAACCCCATGCTCAACTCATTCTCCAAACCACAATTATTTCACACCAATTAATCGACTAAATTCTCTGATTAATAATTTACTATTATTTGAACACCTCGACAACCTCAACCACTAACCAACTGAAAGAACAACCTAATAATGCTTTCTCGAAAAACTAACCCCACCATCACGTCCAGCACGCGAAAACGATCAAGATTTCTATTCACCTCAACTTCAACCGACAACTCGAGATCCACCAAATTAATTAATTTCAAACATAACTATCACCTACTTACTCAACAACAGCATAATACCAAAATATATCAAAATCACACCAAATGATCTCCAATCTGAAATCCGACACCACCATCGCGTTCAGCACGCGAAAATAATCGAGATTACTATTCACCTCAACTTCAACCGACAACTCGAGATCCACCAAATAAATTAATTTCAAACATAATTATATAACTAATTTACTAAACAACATCAATACTGAAATATATCAAAATCGCACCAAATGATCTCCAATCTGAAATCCGACACCACCATCGCGTTCAGCACGCAAAAATGATCGAGATTACTATTCTCCTCAACTTCAACCGACAACTCGAGATTCACCAAATAAATTAATTTCAAACATAATTATATAACTAATTTACTAAACAACATCAATACTGAAATATATCAAAATCGCACCAAATGATCTCCAATCTGAAATCCGACACCACCATCGCGTTCAGCACGCGAAAATCTATAATTTTGATATTCACCTCGACTCGATCCGACGACTCTACGATCAACAACAAAAATATCTCAATAATTTATAAATCAATCCAATTTCATGCGATACAGCTCTCTTCTCTAAACACTATTCATATCCCTCCTCGACTCCCCCTCGCGACTCCCCCTCACGCTGCCCCTTGCCCCAGCGCCCGACGCCATCTCCTGCTCCGCTCGAACCCATGCCGGCCGGCCATCTCGACCGCCGGCGACCACCCCGGCGGCATGGCCGCCCTCTCCCCGACCTCCAACACCGACGGGACTCTCTCTCTCTCTCTTCTCGATCTCTCTATCTGCCGCTCCTCTCCTTTCACCCGCGGACCCCCGTCTCTCTCTCCCTCTCGGCCACCGCCTACCCGTCGCCGACCGGTGACTCCACGACCCCCCGCCCTCTCCTCGACCCTCCGGCCCCGCCCAGTCCCACGATCGACCGAGCGGCGGCCCGGATGGTCCGCACCAGCAGTACTCGACTGCTCGGCGCCGCCGGCTGCCCCATCTACGCGCGGCAGCCCTCCGGCTGGCACACGCGGCCGCTGCGTGCGACTTCCGCACGCGATCAGCCCGCGCGAGGTATGGCGCAGCCACCTCTTCCTCTTCCCCTTGTCTTCGTCGTCCGATTCGTCGGAGATAATCAACGGAAATGAAGCAACTGAGAGGATGAGATCTCCTACCTCGATTCCGCGATTCCGGCGAGGACGAGCTCCACCGGCGACGCGCGCCGACTCCTCCGCCTGCAGCATCTCCTTCCTCCGCTCACCGCTTCCCTCTCTTCCCCCTCTCTTCTCTACTTCTCCTCATTTAAAACCCCTCAACAGCACCTCTCCCTCGCTTAACCTCACCCTCACTGCCACCTGGCAACCTTACACATTTTTTTTTTTATATATACCCGGATATAACACTTCCCCTTCGGAATTGGACCGAGGGCATGCATTGCACAGAAATTTGCATTGCAGGAGATCAAATTGACCGTCATTCATCTCTACCGCAATTATGTATTCAGACATTCCCCAAATATGGAATTCCCCTTGCAACTTCAATTTGGAATCATCAACAACTTCAAGTATGGAGTCAGGATTCATGCCATCAAGAGATCCAAAGATTAGCATCTTCTTTACCAGCAAAGATTTCTTGTATGCAAGGCAAAACTCAAGTTTATAATGGAATAAATGATCCTTGCATAAATCAATGACCATATTCATCAACTAACCAACCTTAGGGTATGCTCATAATTAAGAAGCAAGAGTGTTAAAACAGGCATCAACAATCTCATATTCCCTCAAAAATAATCTACAGTTTCTCATCACGAAAACGGCTTATCAGTACAAGCATTGAAAGAAAGCTGATAGCAGAGCCGTGTACAGAGATGAGCTTTTAGTCTACGGGTTGTAAATGGAGGAACCGCACTTGCACTTCCAACCCTCCGGCTCGTAGTTGGCGTACTGCGTCCTCTGCTGGTTCATGGTCGCCGGAACTTGAATGGCCGTGCACGGCGAGCACCCTCCACACTTGCGGTCACAGCTCGGCGGCCTCGACCCCAGTGTGCCGAATCCCCTGTAGGCATCTCCGTGCACATCACCTCCCACCTCCTTCATGAGTAAGAACATGGTAAATCATTGCACAAAAAGGCAATCTTTAAGAGAAAAATTAAGAGAGAAAAAGAAAACCTTCTCTACTCCCAATACTTCGACATGCCACTGATTTGGAAGTCGTAGTCCTGGTGTAGGGAAAAGAAGGAGCATCAGAAGGTTCTCACTAAAACGTGACGAAATTATCAGTTTAATTACCTTGGGAGCTCATGACATGGAAAGTGGTTACAAGTAGGATGAATCCAAGTCTGTTGCATTTCCCACACAACATGATGCCTATAATGATATGAGACAAAGAGAAGAAGGGGGGAGTCAACTGGGACCGGAGAACTCCAATATCGTTTCTTTCCTCCCCCTGTCTCTATTAAAGAAGGTTAAAATAGAGTTACCTGAAAAGACTTTTCCTTGCAATGGACCTGCAAATTAACACACTTACTTGTCAGGTTACTTCAAGTACCATATGATTAGTCTATATCATCCGGTCATATCTCTGGTTTTTGGCTCTCAATCTTTTCCCTGAGTCATCACAAGATCCAAACCAGCTGTGATTTCACCACCATTTTGAGCTGCTCAATTGATGGCTCACAAGTGTCAAGCCTATGAAATGATAGGGTGAGGGGATTAATTAAAGAGATGGGACCTCTACGCAGGCAATGCCTTGAATGGAGAGCCCAAGAAAGGCTCCCAGGAATGGCAGGAAAAGCAACAAAGCAAGCCATTTCCTTTTGAGTAGTCATGAATGGATACCTTGAGAACACCACGATGGAAGTTGCTGCCTAACAGTTATCTAAAGTCGTCTCTCCTCACATCACTTGCAGTCCAGATGATCCACGTTGAGGCAGGCAGCAGGAAGCACCATAAATTGTTACATGGGGAAGAGCGTGGCCGCTGCAGCCCTAATTCAATGTACTGGTTGATGCCAGCAAAAGCAAGCCTTCTGCAAGTAAGAAGAGGCTTCAAGTTCCATTTCAGTTCGTTCGTTACCTGGTATTCTCAAGGCTCCCTAAGGTAAGGAGTGCACTTTAGAGATGCCTCCAGCATTTAATATCCCAAGCTGGCTTGCTCAACAGTGATCAGTAATTGCCATATGTTTGTAGCATTCATTTTTAATTTTTTTTTTGTAAAATCATAAAAATATCATGATTTATTGATAAAATCATAAATATTTTATGATATTTATCAAAATTATAATTTTATTTATGATATATATCCAAATTACACCTTAATTATATTCATTAAATTAAGGGTAAAAGGCAAAAAAAAAAAATCTTGTAATTTAGCCTAAACTAGTAAAAAAATCTTACGAACTTTAGAAACATGCAAAAACTCTACACACTATTGAAAACTAGCAAAAAATTTCGTATCCACATCTCTTCATTAATTTTTTAATAGAATTCCACATTATAATCATATGTTGACATCTCGTTCGTCCATGTATAATTTATTTTTCACGTCATATTTAATATATATATATATTTTAAAATAAAAAGTAAAAATTTACTGAACTTTAATTGTGATGCAAAAAATCTCCTCAACTGGTTCAGTAAATTTTTTTGTCTGTAACTGGTTCAGTAACTATGACGTTCAGTAACTTATATATATATTTAATTGTAATGTAAAAAAATCTCCTCAACTAGTTCAGTAACTTTAATATATATATTTAATTGTAATGTAAAAAAATTCTAAATTTTGATTGTGATGCAAAAAAACTCGTGATGCAAAAAACTCATGAACTTTATTTTATATTTCAAATCTGTATGACAATAGATAAAATGCAACCACAACAGATAATATATACAAGATAATAATAAAATATACAAAAAAAAATTCTCACTTTTTAATGAAGTTGTCAAAATCAACATTAAAATAAATACCAAAAAGTTGTGTAGTGTGATAATATGGTCAATTTTACCACTATCAAAAAAGAACCACATTTCACATAACTGTCACAACGACACACAATAACTGCCCCCATGAACTTACTCTTAAGGTGGCAATCACCCAAGTAGGGATGTCAACGGGGCGGGGCAGGTACGGGGGGTGCCTACCCAGTACTCGCCCCGCGAAATAAATAGGTACCCAATACTCGTTTATTCTTCACGGGTATTAAAAATGAGTACCCATTTAATTACTCGCGGGGGGACGGATACCCACGGGTATTGATGGGTACCCAGGACAATTTTAAAAAATGTAAACTTTGACATTTTGATAAGAATTTTAAATATAAACTCTCTTCAAATAAACACACAATATTTTGATAACAACTTCAAATATAAATAATTAAACACACTTCAATGTGTAGGTAGTGGATAATGGGTATTGACTATTGAATTAGGTTAGGAACTTAGAATTTTTTAGTATATGTATTGAGGGTAAAATAATAATTTATTAATTCTCACGGGTAACGGGTACCCATGAATACGGGTACTATGATACCCGTACCCGTCCCGTTTAATAAACGGGTATGAAAAATTATCCGCAAAATACCCGCGGGTAAAAAACTACCTCTCATACTCGTCATAAATGGGTAAATACCCGCAGGTACCCGCCTAAACGAGTTTTTTTGCCATCCCTACACCCAAGCCTATAAGGTTTGAAATGTAGCAATAAAGTCCATAGATTTTTGTACCACAATCAATGTTCAGGGGTTTTTTTTGCATCACAATTAGAGTTCAAGATTTTTTTTCATAAGACTGCAAGTTAAGAGATTATATATATATATATACATATATATATGTTTTACTTTTAAAAAATTATATTAAATATGATGTGGAAAATAAATTACACTTATGTTGATGAATGATGTGTCGACACGTGACGCTGATGTGAAATTTTATTAAAAAGTTAATGAAGAGATGAAGTCTGTGTGGTTTTTTTTATATTTTTAAAGTTTGTAGAGGTTTTTTGCTAATTAGACTGAAGTTCAGATTTTTTTTTTTTGTCCTTTATCTTTAAATTAATTAATATTTTCAATTAAGGATTTCGACAAAAAATTCAAAACTGCTTCTATATGCATTTACTACGTAGGATTTTAAATTTGATATGTTTACGAAGTTAATAAATTTAACAATTTAAAATGAGATGTTAATTGTAGTTACATTAGCAATTAAGATTTTCTGTCAAAAGTCTTTAACTATTATATATATTATTGCATATAAAATTTTAAATTTCACATGTTTATAAAGTTAACAAACCTAAATACTTAAAATATTTTGTTAATTATAATTATATTGATAATTAAAAACTTAGGTGAAAAGCTTCCTACTCTTATATACATTATAATATGTACAAAATTTCACCTAAAAACTCAATTTAGGTTCTTAAATTTGTGAACTTAATATACAAATCAAATGTGAAATTTCATATGCAATAAAATGAATATAATAATAGTTAGTAACTCTTCACAAAGTCCTTAACCACTAATATAATTATAATTAATATCAAATTTTAAGTTTTTTGATCTGTTAATTTTATAAATGTATGAAATTTAAAATTTCTTATACAGTAAAATATATATAAAAGCGGCTAGGAGCTTTTCACCAAAGTTTCTAATTTTCAATATATATAATTGTAATTAACATCTCATTTTAGATTGTTAAATATATTTATATAGACATATCCTTTAAAATTAAAATTAATATATTTTTAATATATATTTTTACTTTACAAACATATCAAAATTAAAATTTTCTATACAGTAAAATACAAATGGAAATAGTTATAGACTTTTCATCAAATATCCTAAATGTCAATATCATTATAATTAAATTGATAAAAAGAATTGGGAGACAATTTAAGTTTCATAAAAAGTGAGGATTTTGACAAATACTACGAAGTATTTATAATTTTTTTAAAATTCTTTTAATTTTTCCATGATATATATCACCATTTTTACTTCTTCAAACACTTCATTTTTTTTCCATTTTGTTACTTAGATCGAAGTGGAGCATTTTCCCCTATTTTTTTCATAGAAGGAAAAAGCAGCAAAATTTGTAATTTTTGATGGTACCAACAATCATATGTTTATTCATTTCTTACTAATTTTGTAGTTCATTAGTAAACTACATTTTTTTTTAGAAAGAAAATACTTGTATTTGTCATAAGTCGTGAAAAATACAATTTAAGGGAGGAAAGAGGACAGAAGAAAAGTACAAGTTATAGAGATACTTACCCTAATACAGTGATAGAGAAAGAGAAGGGTGATAAATTAAGGAGTTATAGTAGTTTTGAATAAGTTTACCTTCTATAGCAAGTTCAAGATGTGATTTGGAAGAGTCGTTGAAGCAAGTCGTTCCTCTTATACCAAATTTTCCCCTTCCAACTCACTAGGGCTAGATTTTTTTTTTCATCCTCCAATGTTTTCTCCTCTCGACTGAGGCACCCATGGTTGGAGTGGAAGTGAGATAGATCAGAGAGGTTGCAAAGTTCCAACAGAATTTGTTGACCCTGCCTTGTGAACAAGCATATGTGAAATATGTGATCATGTGATTCATCCTCTGTGCAATAAAGAACACACTAGGGGCTGATTTGGATGCCTCGTGCAATCAGTCGATCCTTTGTCAATAGCCTCTTCGGGTTCAACAATCAATTTAGGATTAATGATTCCGGATAGTTGCAATTCCAAACAAAATTGAGAGAGGGGTTAATAATGCCACTAAAGGTAAGTAAAGTATAGAGGGAGACAGTGGTGAATTGACCATGCACAGACCATTTCCAAGAAAACGTATCGTCTCCCGTCGAGTTGAGAATTTGATCAATAGCCCTTGCAAGGTTTGGCAAGTCTCGTAAGGGGTATGAAGTTGTCGAGTGTGATGTTCTAGCCAGTTGAATTTTCTTGTGTAGAGAACTTCTTTGAGTTTGCAATTGTTGTAGAAGGATTAGCTGCGAGTGTTAATAGATTTGGATAGCAATTAGCCAAGCGACGATCATTCATCCAAGGATTATGCCAAAACGAGTAGAGATGCTCGAACCCACATGGCAAGAAAGGGAGATTGTGAAGATATCTTGACATTTCATAATACCTATCCAAATTGCGGATAGATCGCCCTCATGAGGTAAGAGCATGTTGAACAGATTGAGGTAAATAGAATATATTAAGTCGATCCATATCAACTCTAATTTCTGTAATAGCTTCCATAGCTATGAGCCTAATATGGCAAGGTTATATGTCGATAGCCATGAGCCTAATCTACATGATGCACATTTCACACGTATTGTGAATGATTTTTGACTTATTGGTGCATACAAGGATTTCAATTCCTCTTTTTCAGTATCATCGACTACTAGACATTTAACATTTGAACAAATACCATCTTTTGCATATTTGGTCCGTCTTTTCGATATATAATGAGGTGATAACTCAAAAACATTATTATGCAGGAGAGCTTTAATCGAATGCATGTATAAAATTTTGTATGATCAAAACTTTAGGCAAGAGGACATTACCATTATTTCTTTTGGAGAATATGTCACAACGTTTTTCCTCATCATTTGAAAGTATGCACACCTTATAAGTACATTGCCATCATTGGAGGACCTTGAGAGTTCATATCTAAACATAATTGCTTTGAATTTTTTTTTCAAATTCATCATATAGAACTATGCTATATTCTTTTGCAATTTGAGATAACATTGGCAAATTTGATAAAGCCACAAAAGGATTAGTTTATCTATATTTGAAATGTTCGTATAGTTCTTTCTCCTCGAATAACTTGATGGCATTGTGATAATCATGAATAAATTCGAAAAGCGAAAGCTTCTTTTTGGAAAACCTTTTAAATTAGTTATTCATACTTTCACTTCTCCGAGTTGTTATAATAGCACCACAAAAAGTTTCATTGCGATAAATTGCAATCCACTTCTCCTCTAGATTCCAAAATCTTTTTAAACACCTATTGTCCGAGAGGTCATATGTCATTATCAATTTGTCATATTTTTTTAAAAGACGTCTCATGTGAAGAATATTCATATATGACATCTTTAAAATCATTCAAAAACCTCATATGATTGTGTACTACATGACCCAAATTAATAGCATCATTCTAAAATATATGCCATAAACACAATTAATGACATGTATGTGACATCACAAGTTCAATTGCCTTGGTGATAGCCGTCGATTAATCAATAAATATAATTTTTAGCTCCTTTCTTAATATAACAATCATAAAAGTTTTAAATAACCACACAAAAGAGTTTGTTATTTTATCCAATAACAAAGCTCCCTCAAAACACTACTAGAAATGTTAGAATCATCGACGACCTCCCTAGCTGTTGGAATGACCCACGGCCTTTCTACGGTCGCTCGAGCCATTGCAGATGTGATATATCTACAACGGTTTCCCTACGACCATTTGGGCCGTTGCTGAGGCCACGTCGATCGTTGCTAATGATATTATCACATTAACAACGACTTATTTACAACTCTTATAATCGTCGCTCTTACGTCGATGGCGCGCTCGCGGCGCGAAAATGAATTACTTATTAGCAGTGGCTTTGTGGAGGCCGTGCAGCCCTTTGCTAATGATATTATTTATCTGCAAAGGCTTTTCGATGGATAAGTGAGCCGTTGATGATGAGTTTATTTAACTCGCGATCGCGCTCACCCCCTTTCTTTCCTGCTTCATTCTTTTGGTTTGTTCTCTGCCGACGCTGCCGCTGGGCCCTCCGATGCCGAAGCATCTCGCGCCTCCCGGTATTATCTCAGCTCCCCCCTTCTCTTCTCCTTTATTAGGGCTGGTCGCCGGGGCAATGTTTGGTGTCCAACATTGGACACTGGACTTCGGCGTCAGAATTGTTATTTTAGGGTTTGATTAAACCCTAATGAAAATTTATTAGGGTTTAAAATTAAACCATAATAAAATTTCATTAGGGTTTAATTTAACCCTAATTTATATGTTAATTGTTATTAGTTTTTAATTTTAGTTTTATTTTTTAGTTTTTTACATTAATTGTTAATTTTAGGATTAATTTTAGGGTTTAATTGTTAATTGTTAATTTTAGGGTTAATTTTTAATTGTTAATTTTAGGTTAATTAGTAATTATTTGTTAGTTTATTTTGTTATTATTAACTGTTAATTAGGTTAAGTTTTTTTGTTGTTAATCTACTGTATAGTAATTTTAGAAGTTTTTGAGGTGGGCAGTACACAGGAGCTCTCAGCTCTCGTCATGTTTTTTTTCAATTTTTTTCTTTTTTAAAAAAAAATATAATAATTTTAGAAGTTTTTGAAGGTGGGCGGTACGGAGGAGCTCTCAGTTCTCTTCATGTTTTTTTTTAATTTTTATTTTTTTTAAAAAATAATTTTAGAAGTTTTTGGAGATGGGCAGTATGGAGGAACTCTCAGCTCTCTTCACGTTTTTTTTCTCTTTTTTTTTAAAGAAAATATAATAATTTTAAAAGTTTTTGAAGGTGGGCAGTACGGAGGAGCTCTCAGCTGTCTCCACATTTTTTTCAATTTTTTTCTTTGTTTTAAAAAAAATTAGAAAAAGGCAGCGCTCTCTGCGCAGCCTATTTTGATTTTTTAAAATTTTTTTTTAAAAAAAAGTATGCAGCGCTGAGAGCCCTACTACTCTCTCAACGCTGCCATTAATTCAAAAGGAAGAGCTGCCCTTTCTTCTTCTTTTTTATTTTTTCATATTTAATTATTTTAATTGGTTTTATTATTTAGATTATTTAGATTATTTTTGTTATTTAATTATACTTTTATTCTGTCTTTTTATTTTAGTTTTTTGTTTTTAATATTTTTAATTATTACTTAGATTATTTTAATTATTTTTGTTATTTAATTATATTTTTATTCTGCCTTTTTATTTTAGTTTTTAGTTTTTAAATTATTTTACTTTTTTGTTTTAAATATTTTTAATAGATTATTTTAATTATTTTTGTTATTTAATTATATTTTTATTCTGCTTTTTATTTTAGTTTTTAGTTTTTAATATTTTTAATTATTATTATATTATATAAAAAAATATTTTTTTAAAAAAAATAAGCATATATTTAAACAACATAATCGAACACTACTACCACGAGAATACAGATGAGTTCACTAAAAAAAATATATACTTTTTAAAATTTTATTTAATTCATTATTTTGATAGCATTAAATTAAATTATTTTCAATAAATATTTAACAATATTATTATAATTCATTTATTATATATTAAAATTTAAACTTTTATAATGTGATTAATTTATCAGGTTTTTATTTAATTAAATTTATTACATTAAAAAATTTATAATTTTGAATTTTAAAATATATAAGGTTATCTGATCTTAATTTTAATTAGACTTGATTTGAATGTAATTAAATTTTTAAATAGATTCATTTTTTTAAAATTATTGTTAGCAGAAATAAATATATGATTTTATCATTTTAAAATTTACATATGTTTAAATATATATTTTTCTTTATATAAAAATATACATATTTTCACGTACATCATATATCACATTATATATAATATTATAAATTATAAATTTAGAAATGTTATTTTTTAAATTTATAATATTAATAACTATCTATAATTTATAATACAATTTTAATTTATTTTTTGTAATTTGATAGTATTAATTCATATTATCTTTTAGTAAATTTATTATTATCTTTTTTTTAAAAAAAATTAATCAAGTTTATATATGCATTTTGGAAAAAAATTAATATTTCAAATCAAACCAATATATTTTATTATATTATTACTTAAATTTTTATTTTATTTTCTTCAATTTAGTTTAATTAATAATTTTTCATTAATTTTTTTAGTTATAAATTTTGTATTCTATAGTAAAAAATTAAAATTTTTAATTAATATAATTTAGTCTATTTGAATAAATTAGTTTTATATAATATGTATAATATAATACGTGAAAATTAATATATTCCAATCAATTCAAAAATAATTAAATAAATTTTATTCAAATTGAATTGAATTTTTTTTAAAAAAAATCTCAATTTTGAATAAAAAATATGATTTAAATTTGAATATCTATTCAAATTATATATTCGATAACAGAGGCATTGATATTCTTTTTTATTTCATTAAAAATCGACTGCATAAGTATTACAAATTTGATAATGATCATCCAAGCTAAAACTTTTTAATGTGACATTAAATGTTGTTGATTAGAAAAAATAAATATTAATTATTTTTAATTTTTATCGAAATCTTACTTATGAATTTATATTATGACATTATACTTATAGAGGTGATTGAGTCCAAAAAAACTATGCATTCGATGTGGAATTACATGTCAATGTTTTTTATATAGGATATTTATTGAGAAATTTGCGCCAAAACTAACACCGCATCGCCGATCTCCCAATTTCCTTCGGCATTTTAAAATCTATTTTGTAATAAGATTTTTTGATTCCCTTTATTAAAATTTTCAATTTGATTTGTATTTCATAATTCCTTATCAAATCTGATTGAAACAACTATATATTACTAATATATTTTATTATATAATTATATATTGAATATATATTGTATATACTATTTATTTATTGTGTTAATAATAATAATAATAATAATAATTATTATTATTATTATTATTATTATCTTTTATATATATATATAGCTAATAGATGTCGTAGTAAAATAATATTTTTTTGGTAAATATGATCCAAAATTTGATTAATATTATACTAATTATTATTTCTATTTTACTATTTAAAAAGATGTAGGCATTTAATTTTCTTATTCTTGATTAATTAATTTCATTCAAATTTTAATGATTTTTAGTATAATTTGTTATTTAGTTTGATATTTCATATTTTTTAAAATTATTTTAAAACTCTAAAATAAATTAAGTATAATTATATATTTTAACTATTTATTTTATTTTTCTTATATATTTTATATTTTCTATATTATTACTTTTAAAATTTATATTTTGATTGTTTCTCTATTATCTAGAGTGTACAAAGAAAACATTATTTGTTTATTAAATTTGGTTTTTAAGTTTTTAAATAAATTATTTAGTTTGAACTTTTACCTTTTATTTCTATTTTAGATATTATACTAAGATAAATGATATAATCAAGTGATACATGATAAGTGAGATCTTTTAGTCATTTTTTTAAGTTTCTATTTTTCATGTTTATACTTTTTAATTTTTTTTGACCTTTATCAGAATTGTAATTCACTTAAACTATGTTCTTTTCTGGAATACATTATTTTCAATGTTTACGTTTAATATTATTTTTTAAATAAATGTGTGTTTATTATCGTATTTTAATTAAAAATTTATATTCATCTTTATTAAATATTCGATAATTTTAATTGTGTATATTAAAATTTACTATTATTGTTGATTTTAAATTTGATCATTATAAAATTTATCTTTATTTTTACTTCTATTAATACATGACCATATATTTATATTATAATATTTAATTATATTTTATTCATTATATATTTTAATATATAATTGATTTCATACATTTTTTTTATTAAAATTATTTTATAATATTTTCATTTTATTGAAATGTAGTTATGTTTTCATTTTCGATATTGTACTTTCGTAAACTATAATTTTATTAATTAACAAATAAGTTATTTCACTTATTAATATATTTTTTTGATTTTATTTTACTGTTGTATTTCATTTTTAAAATTATATTCATCTGATTGAAATAAAGTTTACTATATTGATATTTATGTTTAGTTCTATTAATAAATAATATTATTTTTATATCTTAATGTATAATTATTTTTTATTTATTTTATGTATTAATATAAAATTGATTTTTTATTATTATTTATTTAAAAATATTTTATAAAAAAAATTGGATCCCGTTGCGTAGCGCGGGATCTTTTCTAGTTAGTTTTAAAATTAGGGTTAATTAATTTTAATTAGAATAAATGTTAGAATTAATTTTAGTTGGATGTAATTATAATTATAATTAGAATCATCTATTGTGGTCTCGCGCCCAAATCGTCTACTGTGAACTCGCGCCGGAATCATCCACTTTGGGCTCACGCCAGAATCGTCCAGTTTGGACTCAAGCCGAAATTGTCCACTGTGGACTCGAACTGGCATCCACAAATTTAGAAAATAAATTAATCATGAGGAGTTGATACATTTCACGTACGCATCGATGAGTCAAGTTATAATTTTGCAAAATCTTAGATCTGTTCGGAGGTTGTATATTTGTGTAAACAAAGTAGATGATCTTTTATACAACATACAACAGTTGAATTGTCCCTAATTGGATAATTTGATAACATAGTTATTTGTATTGCACTTAATTTTTTCTTTTAACTGATATTCATTCATAAATTTTGGCTATTGTATCTCCATTGTTCTCCGATATGCGCCCAGATGATATACATATTTGGAGAACTGTAGAGAGATGCTGCCGAAATTTAAAATGAAATTAACGGTTAAAAAAAATACTTAGTGCAATATGAATAACATGAATTCCAAATGGAATATGATCATCTCACCTAAAGACATTAACTGAAGATATTATCATTGATTAACATAATCATGTCGAGCAATCAAAGTTAGGTGTACCGACGTTTTGATTGTGGAGCTTTAACGAATGAGTTTCGATTAGGTGTAACTTACTTCCTAAATAAGTCGGGACGTCGAGCAATCCCGTCGTTCAAACACATGGTGAATCTTCTTCTGCTCGTGTTTCTTCATCCAGTCTATCTGATCCATATAGAACTATAATACTTGATAAACTTGGTGGTCAATTCCACTTGAATGATAATGTCGAGTGACCAGTTAGTGAGACGTCAGTGCCACCAGATAATACAGGTGTTGATGTCACATAATTTTCACTAGAAGTACAACCTGTGATAGAGATTGAATTACCGAATAAAGAAGCAGCAGAATTTTACGAGATGTTGAAAGCTGCCGATGAACCTTTGTATGAGAATTATCCTAAATACACTAGATTTTTGGCAATGACACAACTCCAGAACATCAAGGCCGATTGTAATATCAACGGGGTTGCATTTGATCAGATTGCGGGATTGATTAATGGAATGCTACCTACAGACAATAAGTTTGAGCCAACTTTTTATAAGACTAAAAAGTTGATTAGAAAATTAGGGATTGAGTACGAAAAAATACACGTGTGCCCACACTACTAGAATAACGAGCATCAGCAACGACTCAATCCGTTGCTACGCCGTTGCTGAAGACCATCAGCAATGGTTGCTCCTGTTGCAACGCAGCCGTTGCAAAAGATCGCGTACCTGATAACTTAACAATGGATCTGCAATTATCGCTCACGCCGTTGTTAATGATATTATCAACAACGGTTCTGCAATGGGTTTTACCCGTTGTTGATATATCATCAACCATGGCTCATCAACGAGGTACGATTGTTGCTACTGCTTTTATCAGCAATGGTTCTACTATGACGCGTAGACTATTGCAGATATTGCCATCAGCAATGGTCGCCACACCGTTGCAAAGCCTTTGCTGAAAGGCTGTTGCTAAGCCGTTGCTATTGTTCATCAGCAACGACATTATGTTTGTGGCCCAGGTATTACGATACACTTTCAGCAACGGCTTTCACATAGATGACTGTGAGAAGACCGTTGTTGATGATGTTAACCTGTAACTGAGAAATTTCAAAGTTAGAAATTTCTATTGATACATTTATAATCTAATACATAACTCATACACCCATAAACACATACATTCACACACACATCACAGATACACCCAGATGTACATTATAATTATACATAATCGTATAAAAAATATACAAAATCAAAAGTATCATATCAACACTATACGAATAAATATATCAAGTCACAAAACAAGTAACTCTACCCAAGTAACAAATATATAACAAGTCAATATCCAAGTCAATCAAGTCATAAAATAATAAAAACTCACTACGACAGTGGAGGAAGGTCGGGGTCATACGATGAGGTCTGGAGTGCTTGAGTGTACACCGACGTGGACTGAGTCGATGACGATGGATCTAAGTGTACACCATTGGACTGACCTGTCATCTGACTTTGATGAGTCATCATCTCACTCTGTCGTGCGACTGTCTCCTCTAGTGTCGATATCCTCATGTTCTGATCATTAATCATGGAGGTGGAGGGCCACTCACCAGCTGCCGGAGTGGTCGGTGCCCCAAGTGGCCCGAGCACGGCTCACGCATGGCCACTATCATCAAAGCCATAGACACGGCTGTGGTCCCAGCCACCTACAGCCTTGACCCACGCTCCCGCGTCAAAGTCCTCGGGGGTGTCCCCGCGCTGCATCACCGTTTGAGTGTAGGTCTCCTACACGAGTTTGGTTTTTGTTTCATATTTTTCCTAAAACTTAAATTATAAATAAATAATGCATAATTGAAACAAATATACTTACCATGATGACTGCAGTGCAAATGTCGATATACTCCCCCGCCCCATGTCCTCTACGGTGAGTCCGCTCAAACACCTCCATCGAGGAGGGTCGCTGGATAGTCCCGTCATCCATTACCGTCGTCTAAATACATTAATTAGTACACAAAGTAATAAATAAATTATATAATTCAAAATAAGCTATAATACTTACCATGTGTCTCGCGTGCATGACAAATGAAACAGAGCTACCAGTGTGACGCGCTCCTCCCTCCGACATGCGATTTCTAGCCGCAATCCGTGATACCTCCTGCCACCGCTTGATCGACCATATCAACACGAGCTGATTCCAAATATCTGAAGTAATCCAATCGGGACCGTATCCCCGAGTCTCCGCTATGGTTGTGGCCCCAGCTCAGGCCATCGCCTGCGCCCGGGCCTGCCCCAGCTGGTAGTTATACCTCTGCCGGGAAATGGCCTCCCACGCATTATAAATGAATGACCTCTGCTCCCCTGGCCAAGTATAGCGAGCCTGCAAAATAATAATATCAGTACCAATAAAAATCAAGTTGATTAATTTTTTTAAATACATGTATATAAAAATTTTAAATACGTACCTCAAACTCGTGCCAGAGCATGTCTGAACAACAGGATTGCTCGACGTTCCGACTTCACGTGACTCCCCGTGACAAGTCCATATAAAATATCTTGGTGCAAATCCTTTGCTATACAGATGCAGAGTGATAGTTTCCCGATCCAAAAATCGTGCATTCAAGCAAATGCGGCACGGACATCGGATTTTTTCACCGGCGCTAACGAATTTCCTATTCGAATAGGCAAAATTTAGGAAGTAAGTTACGCCTAATCGAAACTCATTCGTTAAAGCTCCACGATCAAGACATCATTACATCCAATTTCGATCGCCCGACATGATTCTGTCAATCAAAGGCAATATCTTCAGTTAATGTCTTTAGGTGAGATGGTCTTATTGTATTCAGGAATCATATTATTCATATTGCACTAAGTATATCTTTTAATCGTTAACTTCATTCTAAATTTCGGCAGCATCTCCCTAGAGTTCTCCGAATACGCATATCATCTGGGCGCGTATTGGAGAACAAGAGAGATACAATAGCCAAAATTTAAGAATAAGTTAACAGTTAAAGAAAAAAGTACAATACAAATAATGTGTTCCCAAATTGTCCAATTAAGATCAATTCAAGGGTTGTACGTCGTATAAAATATCATCGACTTCTTTTACATGAACATACAATCCTTCGAACGGATCTAAGATTTTGCTAAATCATATCCGACTCATCGATGCGTACGTGAAACATATCAACTCGTCGGATGGATGATTATTTTCTAAATGTTTCGATACCGATTCGAGTCTACAGTGGACAATTCCGACACAAGTCCAAAGTGGACGATTCCGACACAATATGGTTTAATCTTAAAATAATACTAAATTGGACTAACTAGTAATACTAAATAATACTGAAACATTTATGTTTTAATCCTAATTAACATCTTAACATTGCACAAGAAATAATACTAACATTAATATTTAAATCCTAATTGCACAAGAAATAAAATAAAATAAAACTAATTAATTAAATAACATGAACAATAAATAAATTAACATTAATAAAAAATTAACCACAATTTATTAACCCTAATTAAACATTAATTAATAAATAATAAATAATTAGGGTTATTAACCCCTAATCAATGTGATTAGGGTTAATAACCTTAATCAAATTGGATTTCGTTGTATGTGCAACAACACATACACTGGCGGAATGTTCCGTCTGCCGCCGAAGGCCGAAACCCTAAGGTTTCGACCCAACCAAGCTCGACGGCAGGCGGCGACAAGGAAGAGAGGGGGAAGGACATACCTGGAGTTGATCGGGAGGTAAGTGGGCGTCGACGATCGGGCATTGGAGATAGCGGCGATCAGGCGATGGTGAGTCGACGTCGGCGCGAAAGAGAAGAGAGCAGAGAAGAAGGGCGGGGGGGTGGCGGGTGTGAATGCATAGATAAATACATTTATCAGCAATGACTCACTCATCCGTTGCTAAGCCGTTGCTGATGATATTTATCATCAGCAACAGCCGAAGAGGCCCTTGTTAAACCATTGCTGATAAGTATTTCATTTTCACACTGCGAGCACGCCATCGACTAAAGAGCAACGAGCGTAAAAGCCGTAAGTAAGCCGTTGCAGATGTTATTATCATATTAGCAACGATCGGTGCGGCCTTCAGTAAGCTGTTGCAAATAACTTATTTTCTTTGCGCGCCGCGTTCCTGCCATCCACTTGTAAACAACGACCTGAGCGGCCGTAAAGAAGCCGTTGCAGATATATCACATCTGTAACGGCCCAAGTGGCCGTAAGAACGCCGTGAGTCATTGGAACGGTCTGGGCGGTCATTACTGATAGTCGTTGTTGATTAACACATTTCTAATAGTGCCAAATAATTGTATTTTATATTATAAAAAAATACGCAATTGAATAAATGTCTGGTATGTGAACATCCTCGTTACAAAGAGAAAAAATTGGTCTAACAGAAAAATATCTCGTTTAAGGTGCTTCGGTATTTTCCACTGACACCGTGTCACACCCCAAACCCGGTATGACCGACCAGGATACGCCACGTACCCCGAAGCCTAACCCATCTCAAACAAAACAACAATAACCTGAACAGTGGGAGATTTTTTTTTTGAAAAGAACAAACATGACATCACGAATCAAACCAAACCAAAACTCAATATGAACACACTTGACAAGTTTATTTAAAAGGAGTTCAAATAAATACATAAAACTCCCCAAATAAAAATAAATGCGGAAATCACAACCCGAGTCAACATGACTCAACAACTCAAAGAGACACTAAAATGACTCAGGTATCCTCCTCGATCACGACATGTCATGAGACCCGCTACCCTGCCACCACCAGCCGCGCTACTGCACCTCAGTTTCTCTCTGATCTAACTCAGGTGCTACAAAATAATAGTAATGAGGGGTAAGTCCAACTAGGACTTAGTGAGTAGACCAATCCTCAATTCACCAAATCAATCATCATGCATAAAAATACAAATAGTCGATATAAATCAACGTCAGAAGAAATCAACAATAATATATCCATAGCTCTATGCATGAAATCAACATCTGTCAACAAGTATAAAAGATTTTTTTTTTAAAATGACGGACAAGCATCAATAACACATCCACCACTCTACTCACATCCACAATAAAAAATATAAGCATCCATCAATAAGTATAAACATATTGACAATAAGTAAATAGGATGAATGCAACACCTCAATCATATGCATGCAATGCAGCACCCCAATCATATGTATGCTCTCCGAACCCGTCGGGCCCACATAGCCACATAGGGTAGGTAGACGGGTGGTCGCCGAACTACCACCCAGCTCAGTGCCGTCTCTTTGGGGCATGCCCTCTCGTCACCGGCACTGGCTCTTCTGAGCTAGCCTGTTGGGGCATACGTTCCCCTCACCTGCTCAGGTCTTTGGACTGTCTCTTTGGGGTATGATCTCCCTTCACCAGCCAGACTTCCGAAATAAGGCCAACGTCGTCTCTTTGGGGCATACCCTCCCCTCACCAATGAGGCTTTCGGAAAATACAACAAGCACATCACAACACCACACACGCAAGTATATAAGTATAAACAAGATGTGCTATCAACAAGTAATGAATGCTCAGCACAAACACACAACCATAAAATAGCATTATAGCACTGTTAGGAAAGATGCACGTGTATCATGAAGTAGTGCAAAAATAAACTCCAATTATAAATCAATGAACTGAAATATGATAAAATAACTCATCATAGAAATCGCTAATTTAGGATAAAATTCACCTCATTAACTACTATATCTATGAATCATCTCAGATCGAATCATAAAAATATATAAAATATGATTTTTCAGCTTGGCACGCAAAATGAGTCAACATTCACCTACTGTTTTCAAAATTTGAAGGTTTGATGGTGAAACAGACATCACCAATGAATCCAGAACATCGATTAGGTGAAAATTTATATATAACTTGAATAGTTTCGCTAACTTTAAGGCCTTCAAATAATTATTTAGAATAATGAAGTAACTACCTTAATTTATTTAATAAATCACTGTTACAAATAAATACGTCGGTGTCACAATCAATAATCAGTAATGAAATCTCCACCCTTCATCTAAACAAGATCACATCATAGCCTTCTATCTAATCTGATGCAATCAGAACCCCCTATTTAACATGATGCAATCTCAGCCTTACATCAAACTAGATGCAATTTTCGCCCTTCATCTACATGATGAAATCATAGCCTTACATCTAATCAGATGCAATCACAACCCTCTATCTAACCAGATGCAATCACAGTCCTCCATCTATATGATGCAATCACAACCCTTCATCTAACCAGATGCAATCACAACCCTCCCTCTAATCTGATGCAATCTCAGCCTTCCATTTAACCAGATGAAATCTCAGCCTTACATCTAACCAGATGCATCCACAGCCTTACATCTATCATGATGCAATCTCATCCCTCCATCTACATGACGCAATCTAAGCCTTATATCTACACAAGATCTAATCCCAGCACTTCATCTCGACCAATTCAATCCAACCCTTCATCTCACCCAAAATAATCCCAACCCTCCGTTTCATCTCCTCACCTAATCTCTTCCTCTTCTTCTCCCCTCACCCGCCGCTGCCCCTTCCCAGGCCGCCGCCGGGCCGCCAGAGATGCTGGCGCCGACGCTGGCCCCTGCCAACGCCCCGCCGCCACCACGTCGGGCGCCGCTGCCTCCGCGTCGCCGCCTCCTAGCGAGGCCGGCGCCTGCCGACACAGTGAACAGGAAGGGTAGAGGAAAGAAAAAAGAAAAAGGAAAGAGAAAAATATTATTTTATTCCAAAAGAGATAAATAACATGTTTTCAATTAAGAAACGATCACTCCGACTTCCGATCCGATACGAGAAAATGCATCAAAAATCGACGAAAACCCCAAAACATAAAAACAACGACATGAATCAAGAATTGGAGAAAAGAATGCCTAAATCCACTCACCGGACGGAGAGAAAATGGAAGAAAAAGATGCGCAAGATCTTCCCCCGATCGACACCGACGAACTCGTAAAAATCCGACTCCGGCTCCTCCTCCTCCTCGACGGTACCCTCTCTCTCTTCTCCTATGCCTCAGGTGGCGTGCGGCTCAAAATCCCTAGCTGCACACCCCAGGGTCTAATTTATAGACACCGGTTGGGTCCAAATGACCAAAATACCCCTACCTAAATTATCTGACTTAAACAACCCATAACTCATCCGATCTAACTCCGACTCGAGATCCGATTGCACTGCCAAATTCACCTCGAGACCCTCTATCACCCTAGCATGCTAAATCACAGAGATAAGACAAATAAAATTTCTCTTAATTTTTCTACATTAAATGCTTGCTCGGGTCTAATTCCGAAGCTTCCTGCCAATCCGCGCTAACTAGGGTCTACAATCCACCGCTCAAGAATAAAATATTACTATTAAGATTTTGGGTATTACACACCGATACTTCAAAGATTATTCATGTCGGAAAAGACTGCCCCCTACATGTGTTGGCATTCAAGAAGTCGTGATGATACATTACTGATTCATCCATCTGACAGTGAAGCATGAAAATATTTGGATAGATGATATCCTTCATTTGCTAGGGATACTAGAATATCATATTGAGATTATACACGTATGATTTTAATCCGTTTGGTCATTCAGCAACTCCTTATTTAGTTTGACCAGTGTTGTTAACATTTTATAATTTACCGCTGCTAATGTGTATGAAAGATGAATTTATTTATCTTTCGATGATTATTCCGGGTCCTGAGGGTCCGCAAAAAGAAATTGGCGTGTTTCTCAGACCCCTAATATATGAATTAAAAATATTGTGGACTGAGGGAGCTGTCACTTAAGATTGTCATCGGAAGCAAAACTTCACTTTAAAAGCTGCAGTCTTGTGGACGATCAATGATTTCCCGGCCTATGGCATGTTGTGTGGTTGGAGCACTCACGACCGACTCTCTTGACTGTATTGTATGGAACACTCTAAATCATTCAGTCTTTAGAAAGGACGAAAAATCTCATTCTTTGATTGTCATCGTCGATTCATACCGGCTAACCATCATAATCGAAGGAATCATAAAAAATTTACTAGATGCTAGCACGTGTTTCATTGCTTTCAGATATTACTTTTGGTTGAAATGATAGAGTGTCGGGCTTTGGTCAAACACATAACTGGGTGAAGAAAAGTACCTTTTGGGAATTGTTGTATTGGAGTTCATTACTGATTCGACATAATTTGGACGTCATGCACATTAAGAAAAATATATTTGATAATATTTTTAACACTTTGATGGATGTTTTCGGGAAAACTAAAAATAATGTCAAAGGCCTACATGATCTGAAAATACTTTGTAGGAGGCCGGAGTTAGATTTACAAGATGTCAACGGACGATATCTGAAGCCAAAGGCCCTGTATGTGTTAAATAAACAACAGATGAAAGATGTTTGTTAATGGATCAAAGAACTCGGATTACCCAATGAATATGCTTCAAACTTATCTCGATGTGTTAACGTCGATGATTGCAAAATATTAGGGATGAAGAGCCACGATTGCCATGTATTCATGCAAATATTGCTTTCGATTGCATTCCGAGATCTTCTACATGATAATATTTGGGGTACGTTGATTGAATTAAGTATGTTTTTTAGAAATATTTATGTAAATATCATTCGAGTCGATGATATGTCAACATTTGAAAGTAATAATGTCAAAATTATATGCAAGCTGGAGCCGTTTTTCCCTCCTGCACTTTTTGACTCGATGGAGCATCTACCGATACACTTGGCATACAAGGCACGAGTTGGTGGCCCCGTTCAATACCGGTTGATGTATTTATTTGAAAGATACATGAATCATTTGAAGAAAAAAGTAAAGAACACTACAATTGTTGAAGGATCAATATCTGAATCGTATATCATCTAATAAATTTCAAAATTTTGCTCATTTTACTTTGAATCGACCGTGCGGACAAGATTTGATCATCTTCCACGTAACGACTGTGGGGGAGTTCGATATTCAGATGGTCGTTCAAATATATTTTGTCACTCTGATCGTGCTTTTGGTTCTCGTCCGTCTCGACACTTAAGCGATGAAGAGTATCATTTGACACAATTGTATGTATTACTCAATTGTCCAGAGATTGAACAATTCATTAAAATATTTGACTTTGAGATGGTGCAAAAATACTCTATTCATAGCGATAAGGAATTGGAGACATTAAGGAATCGTGATTTCCCTACTTGTATCTGGTCTTACAACAAAGATCACAGTGTTGAAATAGATGAGAAAATATTTGAGTTTGTTATGTCGTGACTAGTGTCGTGCTATAACAGATATTTTGTTAATGAGTATAAATTTCACATGGTTGAATATGTGTTTACAAATAAGACTATGAATGTCGGGGTCTGCGTTAAAGGGATAACCTATGTTGAATATAAATGAAGTTTTATAGATTGCTGGAAGAAGTGATAGAATTGCATTACTTTAGTTTGAAATAAGTTATTCTATTTAAATGTCATTGGTTCGATACAATAGATAGGGGCATGAAAGTTCATCAAAAATACAAACTTATCGAGGTTAATTACAAATCGAAATTGGCAGTAAATGAGCCTTTTATATTGACATCACAAGACGTACATGTATATTATGCGAAGTATCTGGCTCGAAATAAAGATAGAATAGATTGACGTGTAGTTTGTAAGACTAAAGCTAGATGAAGAATTGATCCGATAGCGGGAGAAAATGAGCTAGATGATGGCGAAGATGCATGTTATGTTACGTAATATCTCAGCTCATACCGGAGTTGGCATGACTTCGATATCAGATCCATCGTTATCGACTAAGTCCACCCTAGTGTACACTCAAGCACTATAGACCCTGCCGTATGATCCCGACCATCCTCCAACCACTACTGGAAAAATGGGCATCAGCAACGGCTTGCAACGGCCTGACCTGTTGCAAAGTACCCATGGCAAAAAAGTGTGTTGCTGATAATTTAGCAACGACACTGCAACGGCCGATCAGGCCGTTGCTAATAACATTATCAGCAACGGCTTTTCCACAGACACCGGGCCGTGGCAAGGCCGTGAAATATATCAACTCGTCGGATGGATGATTATTTTCTAAATATTTCGAGTCAGTTCGAGTCTATAGTGGACAATTCCGACACGAGTCCAAATTTGACGATTTCGGCGCGAGTCCGAAGTGGACGATTCCGGCGCAAGTCCGAAGTGAACGATTCTGGCGCGAGTCCACTGAGGATTACTCCGAACTAATTAACATTTTAACTAATTAATTAATATTAATCTACAATATTTTAACTAATTTAAATAATTAACCTACAATTATTAATCTAAAACATAATATTAATCTAACTAAATTAATTTAAAAATTACTCTAAATTCTAACAATTAATCTAAAAATCATAACATTAATCTAAACCCTAAAAATTAATCTAACTAAATTAATTTAAAAATTACTCTAAACTCTAACAATTAATCTAAAAATCATAACATTAATCTAAACCCTAAAAATTAATCTAACAAATTAAATAATTAATTAAATAATTAATCCAACCAATTAATTAAAAATTAAAAAATAAATAAATAATATTATATAAGCATTTTCGGCGTCGGAGTCCGGTGGACTTCGGCGCCGGCGTCTAGTGTCTGGACACTGCATAAACCACCGGTCGTTGGCCGCCGGCCGAAACCCTATTTTAAGGGTTTCGACCGGCTCTAACAAGGGGGCGGAGGTCGAACGGGAGGCGGCGAGAAATACCTCGAATCGAATAGGAGGCGGAGGTCGGAATTGGAGGTCGAGGATGGGGCATCGACGTCGGCAGCGGCATCTCGGCGATGGCGTCGGAAGAGAGTAGCGGCGGCGGGCAGAGGAAGAGGAAGAAGGGGGCGGGCGCGATCGCGTGCCCTATATAAACTTATCAGCAATGACTCATTTAGCCGTTAGAAAGTCGTTGTTGATAAATTAATCATCAGAAATGACTCACATGTCCGTTTAGAACGTCGTTGCTGATAATTTAATCATCAACAACGGCCCAAGTATCCGTTAGAACGTCGTTGCTGATAATTTAATCATCAGCAACGGCTCACTTATCCGTTAGAACGCCGTTGCAGATATAGCATATCTGCAACGACTTGAGCGACCGTAAGAACACCGTTGCAAATAGCAACGACTTGAGCGGTCGTTGCTGATGAACCAATTTTTAGTAGTGAACGCCGCAGCGAGATTTTATCTTATTTTATGACTTGACTTGATTTGATTGACTTGTTATTACTTGGATATTGATCGTTTTGATACAGTTGACTTACTTGACTTGACTTGACTAACGATAGTTTTGATCTTATCGTGTTGATACGATAATTTTGATTCGTATCGTGTTGATACGATTGTTTTGATTTCGTATAGTTTTTATACGATTGTGGATAATTATAATTATAAATATAATTATTTTGATGTATATCTGGGTGTGGATGTGGATGTGTGTATAGATGTGGATGTATGTATAGTGGGTGTGTGAGTTATGTATCAAGATTATATAAATGTATCAATGGAAATTTCTAATTTTTCACTTACAGATTAACAACATCAACGACGGCTTTCCCACGATCGTCCATTTCAAAGTCGTCGCTAAAAGCGTATCGTAATTCCTGGGCCGCAACCTCAATGTCGTTGCTGATAACCTACAGCAATGGTTTAGCAACAACCTTTCAACAACGGCTTTACCTCGGCTGAGCGATCGTTGATGATATCAATATCCGCAATAGCCGAGCGACCATTGCGGAATCGTGGCTGAGAACAATATCAGCAACGGCAGTGGGTCATTATTGAGCCTTGGCTGATAATAATGCGCTGTTGCTGCACCGTGGCTGATACCAAATTAGCAACGGTCGACACAACCGTTGCTGATTCGTTGCTAAGTTATCAGCGATGCGCTCTTCTCCCACGACCCCGTTGTAATGGGTCGGGCCGTTGCTCACCGTTTCTGATGCATGTACTCGGTTACTTAGTTGATCATAATTCTAGGTAGGTACTAGCTCTTCTCATGATCATTTTTCTTTGATAATCAGCGGAGTAATGATACTCTCTCTCTCTCTCTTTTTTCTTTTTTTTCAAACTTAAGGCATAACAAAGTAAAGTTTTGACTGTGCAAGATAAAACGAAGCAAGCATGGTTGTTTCAAAGTTTTATGCATCTTGATATTCTGTGAGTTCATCAAAGGATGGCCATGTATTGTGTGGAGAGATGAGAAATGTATTGTTCATGCTAGCTCCCTATTGTAATTCAGTTTAAGTCATCTAGACACAATGAATTGGATTATTTAAGGACGTAAATGAATTTTTCAAGATAGCAATTGAAATGTATGAGTTGTAGAGAAATTCTTCATGACAAATGTCCAAAAAGGGGGTTTTCAAAATGAGCAAGAAAGTAAGAAAAAAAATTCCATCCAGCAAAAAAAAATAAATTAGCTAACAACATAATTTCAGCATGCAATATGATTTCAAATTCAGCAAAAAAAATTTCAGCAAGCGTACAAAATGATTTCAGGAAAAAAATTTAGCAAGCATGTAAAATAATTCACCTCCCCCACACTTAAACTCCACATTGTCCTTAATGTGATGCAAAATCAGTTCATAGCAAAAATAAAAGCAAGTTGGGAACACTAGGACTTCCCTGAATATAGGAGGGAGATGGCCGTTTGCTATCGCCTTGGATTTTTGGCGTGATCATGCCTAAAATTTCAAGTCTGTCTTTTAAATTTTTTCTTCTTTTTTTTTCTTTTTAAAATCCTCAAAGTTCTACCATTAGTACTGAATTCACCCTTTGCCATTGAGAGAAATTAAAATCAGAAGTAAAAGAAACATAAAAATAGATCTAAAATAAATTGAAAAAAAAAATTATGCAAAAGTAAAGGCTAAGAAATAAGGCGTGGGTACGCCTAAAACTTGTGTTGCCTCCCAAAAGTACCATTGTTTATTGTCCTAGGCTAGACAGTACTATCATGTTTCATGTAACTCCGATTGCGTACTTTAGATGCCCAGGCAGCTAGCGGCCTCAATTCCAATTACAGTGCTTGCACAATAGAATGTAGAAGCTTAGCGTGAGAAATAGATGATTCTAGGTAGGAAGCATTAATTTTTGTGGTGTTTTGAGCGCTTTTATTTTAGCTAGGGTTGTTCACGGGTCGGGTCGGGTCAGGTCGGGTTTCGAAGTTTTCACCTGTCAAACCCGACCCGACCCGACCCAACCTAAGTCGGGTCGGGTCGGGTAGTCGGGTTACTCGACTACAAAACTTTCCAAAAGTGAACCGAATATCAGAACAATATACATCTACTTGTTGTAAACCATGTTTCAATTTTTATACTGCAGAATCATGAGGGGATGGCAAATCAAATACTGATAAGCAAGAAAAGATGTTTAACTCTGCATTAATGAGCCTCTCCCTGAACTTGCAGCAAAGATTGAATAAAACACAATTAGAAATTGTCTATACTTCGACATTTTCGCCAAGATGACAAAGAAGAACTCATAACCTATGAATTGTGAACAACTGAACATTACCTGTGAACAGAGGAACCGGCGACTCGGCGATAAGATGGTCATTGCATACGACTGCTCATCGACTAGGCGAAGACAATGGAGAAGACTGCACACGAGCAATATGATTGCTGTACACTGACACGGTGGCTCGGTAACTCGGCGACTCGGCGACTCAGCGAGGAGAATGGATAAGGCCAAAAGGAGGATTGGAGGAGCGCGAGTGCGTGACTACGCGAGGCAGCGAGGGGAAGGTCGCCGCTAGGGCTATTCACGCAAGGGAAAGGCCGCTGGTAAGCCAAAAGGAGGAGTCGCTGCAGCCCTTGCACATTGTCGAGTGCCGACACACCGCCGTTGGCTGTTCCACCTAGTTCACGATTGGGGAAGGAAGTGAGGGGAGAAGGAGAACTAGAGAAGAAAGTTAAGTTAGGGTATTCGTGATTGGATTTGCCCGGGGTATTAGTGAACAAGTAAATAAATATAAAATAGGTAATATATAATTAAAAATATTTTTAAAAATAATTTAAAATTATTTCTAATCGCGTAATCGGTTCGGGTTTCAAAACATGAAACCTGATACCCGACCCAATTAAAATCGGGTTTGGTTGAGTTTGACCTGAACTGACCCGATTACTCTACCCAACCCAACCTAAATAAATTGGGTTGGGTCGGGTAATCGGGTTCATTGGGTCGACTTGTACCCATGAACAACCCTAATTTCAACATGCAAATTATTTTCAAAATCAATTTCAATGATGTCCAAATTGAGATTCTTGTCCATGTCACTCAAATTAAATGTTTCTTGAGCTGAAAAGCCTATAAAATCAATGTTGTAAACACAAAGTTCTTCTCTAGGATAATTCATGGTATCATAAACATTGAATTTGATAAACTCCCCATCAAACTCCATAGTGAGTGTGTCATCATGCACATCTATTTTTGTCCTAGCTGTGCTAAGAAAGAGTCTTCCTAGGAGAATTTCTGATGAAGTGGAAGATTTATCTTCCTCTATATTAAGCACAAAAAGATCCGCATGAAAGATTAAATTATTTACTTGAACAATAATATCTTCCAACACCCCTTCGGGGTAAATAATTAACCTGTCAGCTAATTAAATTACTACACTCGTCTTATTTAATGGACTAATGTTTAAATATGAATAAATAGACAATAGCATGCCATTTATGGATGCTCCTACATCATACGTAGCCTTTTTTAAACCAACATTGCTTATTTTGCAAGAAATAACGAACATACCTTGATCCTTGCATTTAGCTAGGAGCCATTTTTCTTTGAAATACAACGTAAACATTTCCTCCCACCCTTACCTTTCCATTACCAGCAGAAACATACCAAGGCTTCCCACAACTCTCTTAGTAACCGGATGGTGTAGAGATCGTACAATCGATCCCAGAGTGTATGGAGGATGTATCCACATGCAAGTTCCTCATCCTCGGCCTTTTTTTTCTCTACTCGTTCAGTGAATCAATCGCCACTTGATCTAGATCTTGTCCCTCATCATTCTTGGAATCTTCTAGAACAAGCTGGAGGTTTGGATCTAAAACATAGGCGATCTTGAGCACCGTTAGAAAGAACTTCATCTTCTCTTGGCAATGGTTGAAGTTGTTTCCGTCAAACCGATCAAGCTTGATGAAATATTGGTTCATGATCTTGAACGACTCTGAATTCAACCATTTCAAAAGAAATCTTAAGATTGAAGAAATATGAGTGGATTCAAGAAGAACAAAGGACTGACACGGGATGTCCTTGTCCTTAAGGTTTCTATTGCCCCAACCTAAGATAAATTTAGCTCGAGTTACAGGAAATACACCTCCAGGATATATGTCAAGCCCCAAAAAAGAAAGAAACTCTATGTGCTAGCAAATTCACATAGAATTCTCGGATTGCAACCGTAGTAAGGAAAATGAAAGGATTAGGGAGAAGAGAGAGTTCGAGTGTATTCATCTTGATCAATCTATATATATCATCCATATATAATGCTCATTAGTTGAAAAGAATAATAATATAATGCTCCACAAAAATGTAGGTTCGCAATTGGGCGAAGTGCAAAGTGCGCCTAAAGTGCCAATGCGACTTAGCGACGCAATTGTGCATGCACACGCGCGGTGCGGTGCACCGCACTACATACATCACCTCTTAGCCTTCTCTTTTGTTCACAAGTGATAAGACATACACACATATGATTATAAGGTAATATTTAATTAACACACTTGTCTATGTGAGACAAAATGTCATAGTTTTACAAACAACTTAAATGCACATCTTTATCTACCCCACTTTGGGCATATGAAATACTATTGATATGTTTGCTTCATTGGATATGATAAAATTGAATTGGATAATAAATGAGGTATGATCGAATATGAATGATTTAAATCCAATGTACATAAGATATAATATCAATTTTATTTATTTATTTCCATTTTCTTCTGATCCATGGACTAAGCAAATAATGGATATCAATCCAACCCTTATCATATCCTCCATTATCCTATGAAGCAAACATAATAAACTAGTTGTTTCCCTTATATTTTTTTGCAAGTGTTGGTCGTAGAATCGATCCATTTTAATTTATTCGTCATAGTCTCTTTAATCATTGGTATTTCCTATATAATTGAAAAATGACATGATACTGAATGCACGTGAATATTTTAGAGGATGCACTGCAACAAAACTCTTAAATTTTGTCGGAAAAATTTCGACGTCTTTAAACGACATCAATTTTTTTTAATAAAAAAAAATTAAAAATTTTGACGCCAGCAGCGAGCGTCGAATTTTTTTTTGACGCATTCGGCCTAATTTTGTCGCAAACATTTCGACGTCTTTAAACGACGTCAAAATATATATTTTTAAAAAATTAAAATTAAAAATTTCGACGGAAGCAGCAGGCGTCAAAAAATTTTTTGACGCCTGCTTCTTAGTTTTGTCGGAAACATTTCGACGTCTTTAAAAAAACGTCGAAATATTTTTTTTAAAAAAATAAAATTAAAAATTTCGACGCAAGCAGCAGGCGTCGAAATTTTTTTTGACGCCTGCTGCCTAGTTTTGTCGAAAACATTTAGACGTCTTTAAAAAGACGTCGAAATATTTCTTTTAAAAAAATAAAATTAAAATTTTTTATCGCCAGCAGCAGGCGCCGAAACATTTCGGCGCCTGTTGTAGGCACCGAAATGGGTCTGGCGCGGGCGCACGAGCCCGTGCCCGCGTCCGCCTGGGCGGGTTAGCGGGCGCACGAGCCCGCATCCCTCGGCGAGCGCGCCGAGGGTTTTGCCGAGTGAAATCGAGGCGAGAATTCTCCCGCCTCTATTTTTTTTTTTCTACTCTTCTTTTCTTTAAATACTTCGTTTCTACCTCATTCCTTTATCTCCTTTTTCTTCTTATAATTTTTTTCTTCTTTCTCATATATTTTTTCCTTGATCTAATTTTTCTTCTTCTTTTTTCAGGTTATGGAAATTTTTGGATTATGAAATTTATATAAAGGCCAGTACAATTTTTTTAGCGGGTATTTATTTAATTGTTTTCTAAAATATTTTTTTTAATTAAAAGATTTCGACTGTTCGATTTCCGCCGCGTGGCGAAAATCGAGCGGGGCGGTTTCCGCCCCGCTAATACTGTGTACAGCCGCATGCAATATTCTCCAATACCGTGCGCGGCTGTACACGGTATTCTCGAATATCGCGTGCAGCCGTGCACGATATTGGAGAATACCGCGCACAGCGCTGTGCGCGGTTTTCTCCAATACCACGTAAGCCTGCCATTTTTTTTTATATTGGCGCATCTGACAGGCGCCGATATTAATATTTTTAAAAAATATTTTGACGTTTGTTGACAGATATCGATATGAACATATCGACGCCTGCTGACATCTATAAGTTGGCGTCGAAATTTTCGATATTTTAACGCATTCTTGGACGTCGAAATGTCCATTGTTACTTTGGTCTTCTTCCACTCATTTTTGCCGCTTTTACTGGCGTCAATATGTCGTTTTGACGCTTGTTGACGTCGAAATATTAGTTTATTTTGATGTCAAAAAATAGATGATTTATTGTAGTGATGGAAGAATTGAACTGAAATAAAACTTAAAAAATGAGGGACAAATTTAAATAAAATCAGAGACATGCATCGGATCAAACTGAATATATCAAAATCCAAAAATTCAAAAGCTAGATTGATATTTTCTAATTTTCAGGGTGAAATTGATTACAATTTTAGAAGCTAAATTAACCAAAATTAACCCTATATATAGAGTGGAATGGACTAGCTTCATTGGCCCACTGGATTAGGTCCGATTATACTCACACTCATCAACTAGACTCAGATCGAGTCAACTACAATTTAGCTCGTGGACTCCACCCAACCAAATAAGGACATCAACATCTTTCATGAATTACCAAGAATCGACAATAATGAATCAGATATTTTCGGGATAAGCTTCAATCCATTCCGGACATATCCCCGTGAGATATAAGAAGATATTCTCGCTTTGAACATCCTTGACCTACCCATAAAATAGACACGACGCATATCCGATATACTCTCGATCCATTCCAATATCATACTCACTATTTGGAATTCATTCTTACTTGATCGTCAGAGTACCTTTGCAGGTTTCTCCATCAAAATCGCATCGAACCAGGAGACGTGCATGCTCGTATCACTCGACTTCAGACAAAAACTGAAAAACATATAGGGTCTGTTTATTTCATAAACTGTCTAGTACAGAATAAGAATAGTTGATAAAGTATAAGGATGCACGACAATATAAGAAATAATCTAATGTTCAATTTCGCACGATATTGGACATCAATTTTAATACTATCTTGTGTTCATTTTGTATTATCACAACACATGACAAAATAATTTAACAAAAAAATTCTTTGCACTATTTCTTATTCATTTCATCGTATAAAGCACATAAGACAAGATCATATTATTATTAGGGAAAATCATACTTTTGGTCCCTACATTTTGCTCCAAATTTGGTTTTAGTTCATATAGTTTTAAAATTTTGATTTTAGTCCCCACACATTATTTCTGTTTAGGATTTGGTCCCTATCGTCACATGAGGCATAAACGGAGCTGACGTGGATAATAGGTGCTGACTGTTCATTGCTGACATGGAGCCTACATGACCAACTTTGTAAACTATGAGGACTAAAATCAAAATTTTGTAAACTATATGGACTAAAACCAAAATTTAAGTAATTATTTTTCGTAATAAATATAAAAAATCATAGAATATATTTATAATTTATTTATAAATAATTATAATATTTAAAAATATTAAAATTGAGCAAGCTTTTTATAGATTAAGGTGATTTATTTTGAATTTTATTTTGAAAAGTGCGATGACATGTTTATATATTTAGAAGATTAGTTTAGTATTTGCAAGATTAATTTATTTTCTATTTAAGACACAAACATCTGATTTCGTATTCTTGCATTGAACACATTAATTGAACAGAGAACATATTAATATTCTGTAGTATGTTCTGAATATATCTTAATAATGCCCACGAAATTATAGCAATAACTTTGCATTATGGTATTGCCACTCAGCAAATGCATGAGAAATCGACATTTATTAGTATAAAAATTAATCAATACTTTTTTGACGTTCGAAATCTAATTTAAATCGCTCTGAATGCGCCAAATTTAGGATCAAAATGGAGGTGGGAAGGTGATCAGTGAAGAGATGAGCAGATCAAGAGAGCATATTTTAGAATCCTGCAACAACTGCGGAATTCACGCTAAATCAGGATAATTAACGAATAAAAACCGACGCCTAATGACGACGTTAGTTTAAATCCACCTAAATTAACATAAATTACTGTAGTATGCTCAATTTTAATATTTTTAAATATTATAATTATTTAAAAATATCTTGGGATTTTTATATATATTTTTTAAAGAAAAATAATAATAATTTTGGTCCCCATAGTTTATTTGAATTTTAGTTTTAGTCCCCATAATTTACGAAGTTGGTCCGTGCAGGTCCACGTCAGCAATATCCAATCAGCATATGTAATCCACGTCAGCTCCGTTTAAGCCTCATGTGACGGCATAGATCAAATCCTAAATGAAAATAAAGTGTGAGGATTAAAACTAAAATTTTGAAACTATGAGGACTAAAATCAAAATTCGAGCAAATTAACTATGGGGACCAAAAGTATGATTTTCCATTATTATTATTATTAAATATTTATTTTAATTAACGTAATAATTATAAATCTAAATAATATGTTATACTACAATCTAAATATACTTTCTCTGATCCAAATATATTCTATGTAAGTGTATAAATATACTCATTTTCTATCAATATAAATATACTATCTTTAAATATAAATATACTCATTTTAAAAAAATCGAATATTCTTGAATTTTTTTTACATATATTAAAAATATATATGAAAAAGATTATTATTATATCATTTTAAATTTTGTACCAAACTAATAAGTTTTTATTATTCTAAATTAAAATAACAAAAAAATAGAATTGCTGTGCTGTAACAAAATATTACTCTTATCGAATCCTTAATATATTTTCATAAATAAACACGAAATAATTGAGTGTTATTCGGTGCTGTACATTATAATTATAAATGAACTGCCCACGGTGGTTCTTTAACTTGTCTTCTCTCACAACTAGTTGAGTAGTTATACCTATTATTACTTTGAAGTAATCATTTCTATTGCTCGAAGAATGTGAGCTGGTTAATCTCTTTTCTGCTTGGGCCTCAACTTGGTCTGGGCTTCTCTGTACGAGATTCCTGTGCTTTGTGTTATTTGTTTCTCGTGAGTAGTGCGTGCCTTGGGTTTCTTTACAGCTATCTCTCATTTTTTTACTGTCCTTCTCCCCATTTGCTGCTGCCTTATGGTACGTTTTCTTGTGTTGTCTCTTGCGCTCCCTGAAGACTCCATCTCGGCGCCTTAGGGTTTAGTTTCTTCTTGATTTTTCTTGGATCTGGTGAGTTTTCTATCGCCTTTGATTTTTTCTCTCTAGTGTTCTTGTTTTCTTTCCGATCTAGGGTGATTGTTTTTGTTCGATGCTCTCTTGTTTTGGTGTGCTTCTTCCTTTTGTGCTTTTTTCATTTTCTTTTCTCTTCTTTTTCCCTCTTTGGTTTCTTTTTCGTTCATTTTGTGAGTTGATCTTCCTTGTGGTTTAATTGTTCTCTGGTTTTCTGGTTTTGACTCTTTTGGGTTTATTTTTTTATTTTCTCTAGATTTTCTGAAGGTTTTTGTGGTGCTTTTTAAGGTTTTTTCCTGGACTCTTTGTCCTTGTGTTTTTCTTTGTTTTTATTTTTTATTTTTATATTTGTTTTTGTATCTTTCAAGATCTCATCCTGTTGACTTCTGGTTTTGTTTGTTTTTTCCTTTTTGGATTCCTCTCCTTTTTTTCCAGTGGTATTCTCCAATTTTTTTTGTTCTCTGAGGGTTTTTTTTTTCTCAGGTTCTTTTCCTTGCCTTTCTGTATTGGTTTGCGTTGTTTCCTTCATTCGTTTCTTTTTCTTTCTCTAGTTTTTTCGTGGCCTTTTTGGTTTTTCTCGCGATTTCAGTTTGCTTTTATTTTCTTGCTGTTTAGTTTGTGGGATTTTTCTCTGGTTCTGTTAAAGTTGCTCTTTCATTGCGTCTCCTTGGTTTTGACCGGGTGTCTTACTCCTTTCTCTGGTCTGTCGGCCTTCTCTTTTTGCTGGCTGTTGTTTTTGTAAGGTATGGAGAAGGTTGACCGATCGATGTCTGATCATCAATCGAAAGGTAAGTTTTCTTTCCCTGCTTCGAATTCTGCTATTTCTTCTGATCTAATTGTTGACTCTGATGTTCCTAAGGTCTCTCTTTCGAATGCTGCTACTACTAGGCATGTTTCTAATCATGGTTTAGCTTCTAGTAAACCTGATTTTCATGTTAAGGGACCTCTATTAGCTAATAATTACAATACTGGTAAGAACTCTACTGCTGTTCCTGCTTCAGATGAATTTTCTGTTGATCGAAATACTAGTAAACTGCATAATATTGTTAGCACTGCTAGTAAGCCTGTATCTTGGGCTAGTTTATTTAGTTCTAGATCCACTGATAGTAAGACTTTCTCTTCTGTTGAAATTCTTTCCAATATTAAAGCTTTCGTAGATGATTTTGTTGAATTTGATGAATCTGAATTACAAACGATTCGAAAACTGGTTTTCCTCCTTAGTTGGTCGGTTTCTTCACAAATTCCCTGTTTATTTTCATCTTTGTAATTGGGCTTTTACTATATGGTCTTCCTTCGGTCTTGAAAATGTTATTGATTTGGAAAATAGTTTTTTTTCTGTTTCGTTTTAATAATGAAGAGAATGCTATTAAGGTTTTGACTGAAGGCCCTTGGTCTTTTCGGGGCAATTTGATTAATCTTAGGCGGTGGAAACCAAATTTTAAGGCATTGACTGAAAGTATTGACTCTACCCCTATATGGGTGCAATTCCCTGATTTACCCATGGAATATTGGTCTGAGTCTATCCTTTTTAAAATTGCATCTCTTTTAGGTAAACCAATTAAGATTGATGAACAATCTTTTAATTGGGAAAGAGGTAAGTTTATTCGTATTTGTATTGAAATTGATTTTACTAAGCCCATTAAGCAGGGGATCTGGATTGGTAAACCTAATTTGGGTCTTTTTCAGGCTGTCAGGTATGAAAGACTTCCTATTTTTGTTTTAAGTGTGGATTAATTGGTCATAATGATAATGATTGTGTTACTAAATCTGCAAATATTGATTTGAATATGAATGTTGATGATTCGGTTGTTAGTGATGCTGATGGTTTAGGTAAGGATATGGATAAAATTGATGTTTCTAAGGATTATGATTTCTTTAGCTCTACTTATGGTCCTTGGGTTAGAGTTACTAGAAGGCCTAGGAGGAGGGGTACTAGTTCCAACTCTGTCCAAAATTTTACTTCTCAAGATAAGTTTAATGATGATACTCTTAAAGAAACTGGGGCTGAACTATCCTCTCACATGATTAATCAAGACTCTCATAATCTGAATAGGAATCCTTTTAGTTACTCTAATGTTCAAACTCAGGATAGAATTTTAGAGCTTTCTTCTTCCAAAGAGCTTTCAGTTTTTACTAATACTGGTAAGAAATTTGATTCTTCTGATATGTCGGGTTTTCATGATATGGTTGATAAAGTTTCCAATACTCTGGTTAGTTTTAATGCTAGTCCTAAACATATTCAGTTGGACAGTAAGACTAAAAATAAAGGGAAAGGCATTAAGTTTAATAGTGGGTTTGGTAAACCTTCTAAGTTTGAAATTGTCAACAATCTTTCTAAGTTAGATCATCTTCTTAATTCTAAGAAGAAAAGAATTAGGAAAGATAGTGACAATTTTGATGTTAATTTTTCTGTTAATTCTTATGAAGCTTCTACTTCTGTTAATCCTGATTGTCATGCTGATATGGATGTTTATGGAAATATGCCTTCTAAGGAGATTTCTGCTCATGATATTGTTTAGGGTGATCCCCTGGTTAAGTAATCTTTTCTCCTGTTTTTATGAATATTATCAATTGGAATATTAGAGGCCTTCGAAGAAGGTCTGCTCAAGAATATTTGTGTATTACTTTGATTCATCATTCTGTTAAGATGTTCTTTTTGCAAGAAACCCATCTATCTGATGTTTCTTCATTAGATTTTGTTAAATCTCTTGGTAATAATTGGGAAGGTACTTCTGTTAGTTCTAATGGTGCTTCTGGGGCCTTTTGTTGGCTTGGAAAAGTGATTTTGTTAAAGTTCAGGTTGTCTCTAAATCTTATAGCATGATAAGTTCCATTGTTGAATTTATGAATTCTTCTCCTTGGCTTTTCTCGGGCATATATGCTAGTACCAATTCATCTATTAGAAATATTTTCTGGAATGGTATTGGTGCTCTTGATTTTACTGATGTTCCTTGGCTTATGATTGGAGATTTTAACTGTATTACTCATGGCTGTGATAAATTGGGTGGTTGTCCTTTCATATTAAATAGAAATGTTCTTAGTCTTAGAGATTGTATTGCTAACTGTGATTTTCATGATTTGGGCTATATTGGGCCTGATTTTACTTGGTGCAACAATAGATGTAATAATCATACGATTCTTATTAGATTAGATAGATCTTTTGCTAATAGTGTGTGGCTTAACAACTTTGGTAACTCTAGAGTTTTCCATCTTCCTAGGTTGGTCTCTGATCATCATTGCCCTTTGCTTCTTCATGTTAGAGACTCTAGCAGGCCTAAGTGTTATAATTTTAAAAGTTTCAAGACTTCTGGGTTGAGTATTCTTTGGTTAGGGAAATTATTAAAAGCTATTGGAGTAATGTGTCTAACCATATCCCGGGTGCTACTATGGCTAGAAACAAGGTTATCGAATCGCAATTCACAACGTGAATCGCGAGGCTAAATTTTGAATCGTGAATTGTGAATCGTATCGAATCGTAAGATTCAGAAGACACATGAAAAATTACTTATAAATGAGTCATATGACATACCTTAAATAGAATGATATTATATAAGCTCAAAAAACATAGAGTTATCACTAAAGTCCCAAGGAATATCTTTCTTCATCTTCTTTTTTGGAGCCATTGAGTCAATGAGGATTGAGGAAGGACTGTCCAAATGAAATTATGGAAGCAACTTGAAGAGAGAACCCTTGAAGCAAGGCTCGATCAAGGGAAGCACTGTTGAAGGATTGAAGCACTGTTGAAGGAACTGATGAAGCGGCTGAACCCAGTCGCGAGTTGTTGGCGAGGCGGAGTGTACAGTCGCGAGTCACTCGCGACTGTGTCGGCGAGGCATAGTGTAGCAGTCGCGAACTCGCGACTGTGTTGGCGAGGCGGAGAGGAGAAGTCGTGAGACTCGCGACTGAGAGGAGAAGTCGCGATCGCGACTTGGTTGGCGAGGCGGAGAGGAGAAGTCGCGGGACTCGCGACTGAGAGGAGAAGTCATGACTTGGTTGGCGAGTGAAGAAACCACGAGCACAGGCGACCGGTGGCGGTGATTGAAGAAGCTCGGCAAGAAGACGCAGTCGCGGCTTCGGCGAGCGTGCAAGGAAGAAGAAACGCACGCCGCTGCAGCTTTCTTCGAGCGGAAGGAAGAAGGCACACTGTTGCTGCATTCTTTGAGCGCAAGGAAGAAGAAACCCTTGCGTGCAGGGAGGAGATTTGGAGTGCGAAGATGAAATGTCGCGGTTTATGAAAAATAAAACGTCGGCGATTCACAGATCGCGGCGAATCAAATCGAATCGTGTTTAATCGCCGATTCAAACACCGATTCGATGCAATCGGCGATTCAACTTATCGATTCGAATCGCCGGGATCACGAATCGCATCGGATCGCACGATTCGCGATTCCGAATCGTGCGATTCGATAACACTGGCTAGAAACCTTTTTGTTCTTCGTAGCAAGCTATCTTTCTGGAATAAGAATAGATTAGGTAAAATTGCGGATAATATTTCCAAGGTTAATGCCCAAATTCAGGAGTTGGAAACTAAGGATGATTCTGATTTTCTTAATAACTTTGAATCTGTTAGGCTTTCTTCCCTTTACAATAAGGCCCATGCTTTGAATAGGCAATTAGCTATTAAGTGGTGGACCCTTGCTAAGACCAAATGGTTAACTGATGGGCAAAAGAACACTAAGTATTATCAAAATGTAGTTAAGGCTAAAAGGAGGAAAAATATGATTGTCTCCATAAATGTGGATAGTATTATTATTTTTGCTCCTGAAGATATTGTGAATGCTTTTGTTGATTTCTACTCTAATCTCTGGTGCTATCAAGACTCTAATATTTTTAATAGCATTCATATTCCTCCTATGAATCAGATTTCTCCTACTGCTCATGATACTTTGACTGTTCCTTTTTCCTCAAATGAAATTTTTTCTGCTGTTAAGTCTTTGAGCAATGGGAAAAGCCCAGGCCTTGATGGTTTCACTGGAGAATTTTTTAAAAATTACTGGGATATCATTTCAGAAAATTTGGAAGATGCTTTTAATTACTTTTATGTTCATGAATCTCTTCCTGTTGGTTGGAATGATATTGTTTTGGTCTTTATTTCTAAGTTGAGAACCCTAAGGCTATTAGAGACTATAGACCCATTGCTTTGTGTAATGTGTCTTATAGGATATTAGCCAAAGTTCTTTCTTATAGAATTAAGCCATATCTTGAGGATTTAATTTCTTGTAATCAGTCTGCTTTCATTGTTGGTAGGTCTATTCATGATAACATCTTAATTGCTCAAGAAATAGTTCATTCTATTCATAATTCTAAAGGAAAAAACTCTATTATCATGATTAAATTGACCCTGAGAAAGCATATGATAGAATCTCCTGTAGCTCTATTCTTAATATGCTGTTCCTTTTAAATTTCCCTTTGAAATTCATTAGATGGATTGAAGAATGTATTTCTAGCACCAGTTTTTGTTGTAATATTAATGGCATCATTTCAAATAGTTTTAAGGCTTCTTGTGGCATTAGACGGTGACCCCGTGCCCCCCTTATTTGTACATTATTGTTAGTTACCTTTTATCTAAAATGCTGAATTTTGCTGGCACCTCTGGGAAAATTAGTTCTGTTAAGATTAAGCATGATATTTCAATTAACTATCTTATGTATGCTGATGTTATTCTTTTATTCTTCAGAGCTAATGATAAATCCATTACTAATGTTTTAAAACTTTTTGATGATTATGAGAAGGTTACAAATCAAAAGATTAATTTTACCAAGTCTGAAATTTTCTTCCCTCATAATACTGCTTCTACTGTTAAGAGTATAATTTGTAGGAAATTTAACATGAAATGTGGTTCCTTTCGTATTAAATATTTAGGGACTATTATTGGTCCTAGAATGCTGCATGCTAGTAATTTCAATTTTTTGATTGATAAAGTTAATGCCAAGTTGAGTAATTGGAAAAGAAATTGTCTTTCCCAAGCTGGTAAAATTGTCTTGATTAAATCTGTGCTTAACTCTGTGTCTCTTCATTCTTTGTGTTAGCTGGACTCCACCTTTTGTTATTCAAAAGATTAATTCTTTAATCAAAAACTTTCTATGGAGCTCTAATAGTAATAAGCATGGTTTACATCTTATTGCCTGGAATAAGGTTGTGTTATCTAAAAATAATGGGGGGCTTGGTATTAGAGATCCGGATTGTATGAGAATTGCTTTGGTTGCTAAAAGATTGATGTCCCTTCTTAATAATCAGAATCCGCTTTGGATTTCTGTGGTTAAAGCAAAGTATGGGCTTCTTAATCTCTGGTTAAATAGCAGTGCTAAGAATACTAGTGGTGCTTGGAAATTGATATGTCATGCTGTTAAGTTTCATAGAAATGGTTTTATCAAGTTTATTTCCTCTGGTTCTAATACCTCAGTTCTCTGTGATGCTTGGATTTTTGATATTCCACTGTTTTTGAAACCTACGTTTATGAATGCTGAGTTAGTTGATTGCAATCTTCATGTTAATCATTTCATTAATAATGGCTGCTGGAAGCTTGACTTGATTAATAACTTGTTTAGCCCCTCGGTTGCGGAGAAAATTTCTAGAATTATAATTCCCATAAACCCCAGTGATGATACTTTCATTTGGTGGCCGGATAATAAGGATCTTATTAGCACAAAATCTGCTTATAATTTTATCTCCCAATCTATTAACACTGAACCTTGTAATCCTCCTATGTGGGTTTTAATCTGGAAAGTTAAGGTAAGTACTCGGTTAAAATTTTTATTTGAAAATTATTTCACCAGAAATTGCCCACTGCTGATAGATTACACCGGTTTAGTGTCATTAACTCCCCTAGTTGTTCCTTTTGCAGCAGCCTTCCGGAAGATATTCATCACTGTCGTCTGCAGTGTGAGGTAGCTAGGAACCTTTGGGAGTTAGTGGATTGTCGGTTTAATGGGAGTTATCGGCTTGCTCATATTGTGTGATTTCGGTAGTATTCACCAGGTCCCTCTTAATGATAAAAAATTTATTATGGTGGTACTATGTTTTAACACTTTATACACTATTTGGTTGGCTCGGAATAAAGCTGTCTTTGAGTTGATCAGACCCTCTATTCATATTCTTTTTGCTAGAGTTATTGCTCTAGCGATTGATTATGCTGATAATTCTTTATTTGAGGGGAAAATGTGTATTAAAAATTCTGGTTATGTTTGATCTCTGCCTCCTGGGGGACTTTTAAATGAAATATTGATGCCTCCATTTCTAGGTTTTGTTCTGTCTGTTCTTATTTTGCTATTTGTAGAAATCATAAAGGTGAGATTCTTATTGATATTGCTAGAATTAATCATAATAGCTCGGTTTTAAAAAATGAGGCTCTCAAGTTAGCCATTGATCATGCTTTTAGGCTAAACAATAATCATATTATTATTGAATCTGATTCTAAATTAGTTGTTGATATGTGCAATAATAATATTGGTGTAGACTGGCACGTGAAGAATATTATTAATGACATTAATATGGTTGCAGGTAAATTTGAGGAAATTGATATAAAGTTTGTTGGAAGAGAAGCAAACATGACTGCTGATTGGCTAGCTGCTGAAGCTAGGAGATTGGAAAGAAATTTTAATTGGGAGCATGATTGGAAAGAAATTTTATTAACATTGTACTGAAAGACTACGTGTAATTTAGTTTTTTTGTTTTTGTTGGTATAAAAAAAAACTTGTCTTCTCTCTGTTTGAGCTCAGTTAGACATTGGATATATCAAAGCCGGTCCCAAAGATCCAATCTAAGCAGTCGGTTGCGGTGGGGCCCATCAACCACCTACCTTGTGACGAGGTAACGTCCTACGTACCACGAAAGCCTTATCTTGCCCCCTTGACGTCGACCGCGTCAATGCGCCGTGCACTACCTCGACGTCGACGGTGGCCGAGGCCGCCACGTGTGATCCGGCCCTTCCCAGTAGTTTGCGTCAAGCGATGGCCTTCGCCCACGTGTATGGAAGACATGTGACGTCAGCTGAGTGGATACACCGTGGTCAGGTGTCTTCGCATTCAGGGTGACGTCACAACCCCCATGTGACGACCCGGGTTTGCCTTTTTGTTCTCGAGCTAATTTGGCTTATAAATAATGCCCGGTCGCCGTGCCTTCCGGTCTTTGCAGCGATCGATTCATCGATCTCGGAGGGAGGAGAGAAGGAGCGGATGGCGGCGGGGGGAAAAAGGAGGGGAGGGGCGCCGGGGGGAAAAAGGAGGGGAGGGGCGCCGGGGCTGTCGATCGACGGGGCAGAGGAGTCGCCGGAGGAGCGGGTGGGGCGGCTGATCAGGGAGAACCCGGCGGTCATCTTCAGCCAGAAGGGGTGCTTCATGAGTCATGCCATGAAGCGGCTGCTGGCTGCGGTGGGGGCCAACCCAGCGACCATCGAGCTGCCGAGGGTGACGAGGAAGCGGCTGCAGTTGCCACCGCCGCAGGAGGCGCGGGGCTGCCTGCCGTCTTCGTCGGCGGAGTTGCTGTGGGCGGTCTGGAGGGTCTCGTGGGGCTTCATGTCCGCGATGGCCTCGTCCCCATGCTCCAGGAGGCCGGCGCCGTCCGCTGTTGACACGCACGTACCAGGAGTATGCTATAGTAACTCGGCTCGTCGTCGTCTTCTTTTTCTTCTTCTTCTCTGCAACTTGTATAAGGATTTGGAGATTGAGATTGAGATTGAGGAGTTCTTCTGCATGCCTTCTCTATTGACATCCAATTATTCATGGAGATGATGATCAAGTTACAGGGCAACTGGTGTATTGTAAATAGATAATTAACTTATATCAGGGAAGGAGAATTGAAGAGAAGTAGTAATAAATTAACTAGTTTTCGATCTTTACTGAATTACTGTATGATGATGATGAGGTGAATGAGTGATTGCTTATTCTTCCTCGTTACTTTTTACTAACCCTAATTAGTTTGCATGGTTCTGCTCGTTTTTTAGTACCATGTTGGCGAGTGATCGATGGAATGAGTAAACTAACTGGAGGGGGAATCGAGTGGAGAGAAATAAATGCATGAAACGTCATATCACGTTAATGTTGCGTTTGGACGACGAAAACACGGAAGAGAGAAATTCACCGCTGGTGATTAAACAAAGTATTGGTTATAGTTGGCGTTACTATTCACTTTGTTTATGTATAAGAAATGATTCGTTGGGAATTTGATTCGCTGAGTTTGAGACTCGATTAAATGACCTGGTGTCTTAATTAGTTACTCCTTATCATGGATGTTTTTTTTTCGGAAAAAGAATTGAAGGATAATATCAAGCTTTGGGGATGGATTGAAGTCCAAATTTCGGACTCTTTCCTCACCCGAGCTTGATTTGCCGGCAAGTGGGTAATTTTATTCGTTGTTCTATATATAAAAGATAAAGAAATATATAAAAAATTATCATATAGAGATACAATATTGCATGAATAGATCAAGGCGCCTGAGATCTTCCAATGCAGTCCACCACAAGTTTACAACCGAATTCAATATGAAGAGATGCTGCAACTTTAATAGTATGAAAAATATCATAATCTTCGTAGTCAAAATGGAGTTAGATTCAACATATAATGAAGAATCAAAAACAAATTCACCAAGATGGTTTCTAATAATAATATCAATACCACCATCATAATCAGAATAAGATACATCACAATTGATTTTAAAGGAGCCATTTGGAGGAGGACCTATAGAATAAATGACGACCTATGTGTAATAATGTAGAAGTAGGGGGCCTTTATTGTAAGTTTTTCTTTAAATAATATCTAGGGCTGAATAAAGCCCTAAGTTGATTTGCTCCTTCCAATTAAGAGGGATGGAAACAGAGGATAACGATGAAACAAAATACTTATAGGCAGATGACAAGTGATTGTAGGAAACATATTGAGAAATATCATAACGGTAACGAGATGAAATAACAGAGGGGCGAGCGGGTACCCTTCTGAAGAGCAATGAGAAGATCTACAAGAAGAGGTGTACATAGAGATACCATCGGGTTTCAACACTACAAATACAACAGGTATGGTATGTCGCCTGCGACGATCACTGTATGGACTAAAACTAGGGCTGTCCATTCGGTTCGAACCGAACCGAACCGAACCGAACAAGCCCAAACCGAAATTTTTTTATACCCGAATTCCAACCCGAACCCGAACCGAAATTATTCGGTTCGGTTCGGTTTTCAACCCGAAAACCGAAATTTTAATTATTTTAATTAAAAATTCAAAATTCAAAATAATTACTTAATGCCTATTTAAGTAATTCTGTTAAAAATTAAAAAAAAATTATTTTTTTAATTAATTCGGTTTTCGGTTCGGGTCGGTTCCCGAATTCCGAAAACCGAATCCGAACCGAAATTCAAATTTCGGTTCGGTTCGGGTCAAAGAACCGAACCCACATGGTTGAAACCGAACCGAACCAAAAAATTCGGTTCGGTTTTTCGGTTCGGTTCGATTTGAACCGAACCATGGACAGCCCTAACTAAAACAGTCACCCAGAGCTTGGTTTGATAGGTTTCGTAAAGCGGTGATAGCAATGGGTTATACTCAGAGTAATGCTGATCATACTCTTTTCTTCAAACATCATCAAGGGAAGATAGCTATATTGATAGTCTATGTTGATGATATCAGTCACCGGGGATGATACTGAAGAAACCAATCGATTAAAAGATCAATTGGCACAAGTTTTTGAAGTGAAAGATTTGGGAGAACTACAATACTTTCTAGGGATTGAGGTTGCCTATTCTGCTTGTGGCATATTTTTGCCTCAACGAAAGTATGTGTTAGATTTGTTGATTGAGTCAAGAATGCTTGGGTGCAATCCAATGGCAACACCCATTGATCAGAATCACTGCTTCACCACAGATGTTGGTGCACTCGTTGATCGAGAAAGATATCAGAGAATAGTAGGGAAGTTAATATACTCTCACACATTAGACCTAACATTACCTTTATTGTGAGTGTGGTGAGTAGGTACATGCATGACCCTCGTGAACATCATATGGACGTTGTGTACTGAATTCTAAGATATCTCAAGGGTTGTCCAGTACGTGGTTTACTATTCTCCAAATAGAATAATTTGAGAATTGAAGGATATACAGATGCTGACTGGGCAGGATTAATAGACGATCGCCGATCTACATCTGGGTATTGCACATTTGTTGGAGGAAATTTAGTTACAGAGAGAAGTATAAAACAAGGAGTTGTAGCTCGTTCTAGTGCGGAAGCAGAATATCGTGCTATGGCTCAAGTGGTATGTGAGATTTTATGGTTAAGGAATCTTCTCTTAGTTTGAGTTGCATCTATGCCCAGAGGGACCTATTCAACTTTTTTGTGACAACAAGGCTGCTATTGAAATTGCAAACAATCATGTTCAGCATGATAGAACTAAACACATTGAACTTGATCGTCACTTCATTAAAAAAAATTGGAGCAAGAAATAATTTGCATTCCCTTTGTTCGGTCATCTGAGCAGCTTGCTGATGTGTTTACTAAATGTCTTAACAGGAGTCTATTTCTTTCATGTATTCGTACGATGGGTTTGCATGACATATATGCATCATCTTGAGAGAGAGTATAGAATAAATGAGGACCTATGTGTAATAATGTAGAAGTTGGAGGACTTTATAATAAGTTTTTCTTTAAATAATATCTAGGGTTGAATAAGCCCTAAGTTGATTTGCTCCTTCAATCACAATTGGACCAAAGAGAAATATGGGTGACAGAATGTAGTGTGCCCTCAGGAATTACAAGCTTCATATATTGATAAGAATATGTCATAATACAAGCTAGTAAGATCATTTTAAATGGTTGGTATGGCTTCACCATGCAAAATATAATTTCTAAAATACCTTATGAACCACACGGCATTGGCCGTAATGACTGATGATTTCTTTTCCTGAATTGGACAAGAATCCAGCAACAACTATCTACCTAAACACCATGTATTTCCATTGGAAAAATCCAGATAGAGCTGCTTTTGAGCCAAAGCAGACCATAAATTCAAAACAATAGGACATTGAAAAAATAAATGACGCAAAGTTTCCATATTGGAATCACATAAAACACATTAGTGAGAAGCAGATTACCCAAATGAAACAATCTGGTACGAGTCAAGAATTTACCATGAAAAATTTCCATAAAACCACCTTACCTTAGGGGAAGTGGCAAGCTTCCAAATTTTAGTCCATATTGGATTAATATTCCAGTAGAATCAGGTTCGGTATTTTTCAAAAATAGATAACCAGATGAAGAAGTTACCAAACCAGTAAAATTGTTAATAAAACTCTAAAAATCTTCATAGGGCTACTCGATGGCACAATATTCTCAATGATCCCCCACAAAGATGAGCCACATATAGTTAAACCAATAAAATTTGATCATTTTTGGTCAATTATTAATTGATGAACATGAGTAATATTTTCAAGCATGTTAACATTTACATATGTTCAAAGGGAGAGAGGCAAATCCAAAATTCAATTATATGCAAGAATAAAGTATTATAACTAGTACCAATAATTTTCTAAAAACCAAATTACAGTAATTTGGATAATGCTTCGTTACATAATTTCCATGCCCAATATTTCTTCATCACAGGAGAGGAGAGATAATCAATAGGTGGGTATTTTATTTTAACAATTTGAACCCAAAGAGAATTAAATTTATCTAAGTAAGATTAAATTCTTTTAGCACGAAGAGAAAAACTTTTATCTAAGTAAGATTTCAGAAGAGTTGCAGTCTCTCAATTAACTAGATGAACATTGTGTTTAAGATCATGACTTTTATCCCATAAAAATTCTCTCATTTTCTCTTCAATCTTATCAGAGGTTTCATTGTTTAACCATGTAACAACAAGGGAATGAATGAGTACAATATTGAGAACATATTTAATTAAGACTAATTTGTCTGCTTAAGTGAACATGTTTGATTTTCAAATAGCAAGCTTAGAATCAATAAGGGAAATGATATTCTCACAAGTCTTGGGGGGTGGTCTCCTAGGGGAGATCATGGTTCTAAGATATTTAAATGGAAAATGCCTCATTTTCATGTTAAGAGTGTGATAGATCCTATGCTTAGTTGTAATATGAGTGTTTTCAAGAAGAAACTATTTTAGATTTTGGCAAGTTTACTCTTTGACCAACATATATATTGATGAAAAATCTTTTTAATAGTATGAAGACTTTTATTGTTTGCTCTATAAATCAGGATTAGGTCAACAAACATGAAATGAATTATAGAGAGCTTGTTTTTAAGTTTAAAGGGGGTGAGATGCTTATTATGCACACAATAGTATTAATCAAATGTGCAAGAGTTCGTGGAACTAAAATATAAAGAAAATGGAGGATAAAATCTCCTTGCTCAATCCCCTTAGTGGATGAAAATATTTTGAAAGTTGAGCATTAATGTTAAAGCAAATGTAGGAGTAGAAATACAAAAATAAATTCAAAAATAAATCGAGTTAATGAACTGATCAGGGAACTTGCATAATTTTAAAACCAGAATTATATACTTCCATTTAAGTGAATCAAAAGTTTCTTCCATATCCATTTTAATAATGACATAATGTGAAGTACCTTTAGAATCATAAAAAAGACTGTGCTAATTTTTGAACAATTAAAATATTATCATAAATATTTCTACCATTTAGAAAGACAAATTGTTCATAGAAGATAATTTCAGGAAGATAGACTTTGAGTCTATTAGCAATTATTTTGGATAACATCCTATAGGAAAGATTGCAAAGTGCAATAGGTCTATAATCCTTAATAGTCTTAGGAGATTGACATTTAGGAATAAATGTAAGAATTATTTTGTTCCAATCAAGAGGGTAGATAGCATATGAATGAAAAATATGCAAACAATTGGAGAAATTCTCATAGATAGTGCTCAAATACTACTTATAAATTTTAGCATAAAGTCATCATGCCCATAATTTTTCTTATTAACAAAGGATTTAATAGTGTCATAAATCTCTTGAGAGGAAAAAGGGACAGTAAGTTTAGAATCCCAAATTAGAAGAAAAATAATTAAATTAGGGTCAAGGAAAAGAACCGTCAGGAGCAGAATTATTATTAGACGGAATAATGATTGACAAATTCATAAAGTATGTCCTTATCCTCATAAATAGGCTCAAGTTGGTTATTAAGAATAGAGGAAATAAAATTAGTTCTTCTATGAATTGTAACAATTCGATGTAAGAAAGCAGTGCTTTTCTCACCATCTTTGATTCATTTAAATTTGAATTTGGACTATCATTTAATGCAAATTTACTATCGTAAGACAATAAATTTATTATAAATCTAAGTTTAGTGTCAATATTAATAGGGGCATTAGGTTGGCCCGATAAAGCTTCAAGTAAAGCAATGTCTCCAATATTAATAGGGGCATTAGGTTGGCCCTATAAAGCTTCAAGTAAAGCAATGTCTCCCATAATAGTATCAAGCAAGTTTTCAATCTTAATTACCAAGGTTATATTTATTCCAACGGCTAAGAGCATAAGTCAAAAATTGAGGCATTAGGAATAGGAGCATGCCAAGCAGTATTGATAACAAATTTACATTCATCATATTCAGTCCAAAAACTTTTAAAAGTAAAGAGTATATTCATTTTTTTATTGGAATTAGGGATAGAAATCAAGATGGTCCTATGATCAGAGGTAAGCCTATTTGAGTGATGAAATAGCATGTCATAAAATTTTAGATAAGTCTTTTTCTATTATTAGTCCAAGTGTATTTATTGTTAATGAATCCAATACCAGGTAAATCGCAATGACTAATAAAGTTCCTAAAATCATGAATAGGCCTAGTTAACTTGAAAGGAGAACCACCACATTTATCATCATGATTTAAAATACAGTTAAAGTCACACGTAATAAGCCAAGGATACAAATTTATATCAATATTTAGTAAATAATTCCATAAAACATTGTGAAAATGTGGACCAATGCTAGCACATTTAGTAACAACATGAATAATTTAAGTAGAGGTAGAAATAACATACACCTAAACATGATCAGTGTGCCAAGCAATTAATATACATCTAGAGCCACCATTACTAAGTTGGATAGCTCTATTGCGAGCATAACCAAAACCTTTTATCATCTTAAGATAAGCTTGCTCATTTAGATGAGTTTCTTGGAAAATAATAACTCTAAGATGAGAGAATTTAATTTGAATGGAGATGAAGTCTCTAACTGACCTTCTCCAAAACTCCCGACATTCCAATTAAGCATGATCATCTAAAGGAGCTTTTGGATTGGGGTTGTTAGTAGACATAGGCTGACTAAATAAACTAACCAGTAGATAAAGGAGTAAGGATGTCCTCCAAAAGCATGTTATCAAAAACATAAGTAGACCTAGGCCTTTTATTTGTGGAGGTAATACTGGTAGAAGGGACCTAAGCATGTTATCACTAAATAAACTAAAGCATGTTTTTTTTTTTGCTAGGCATACAAGAAATAAGAATTAAGAGTATCAGAACTTGCTTTGAACATAAGATTTAATTCAGAAGCAAGTTCAATAAGTGAGTTAGAGGAAGGTGGGTCAATAACCATAGTGTTGGATTTTGGAATGTTACCTTGGTTGGATTTTTCACTAGTTTGAGTTAGGGATGATAATATTACATGTTTAGGCGGGTACCCGCGGGTATTTACCCATTTATGACGGGCATGAGGGATAATTTTCTACCCGCGGGGATCTCACGGGTAATTTTTCTTTCCCGTTTATTATATAGGGCGGGTACCCGTTACTCGCAAAAATTAGTAAATTATAATATTATCCTCGGTACATATACTAAAAAAATTCTAACCTAATTCAATACTCATATACTTAATGTTTTGAAAACTTATGATAATGTTGTTATCAAAATATTGTGTTTATCAAAATAAAATTGTTATACTTGAAGTTGTTATCAAAATACTTGAAGAGTTAAAGTGTTATTAAAATATTATAATTTATATATTTTTAAAGTATCATGGATACCCACCAATACCCGTGGGTATTCGTCCCCCCCGCGGGTAATTAAATGAGTATCCATTTTTGATACCCGCGGGGAATAAACGGGTAGCGAGTACCCGTTTATTTTGCGGGGCGAGTAACAGGTAGGCACCCCCCCGTACCCGCCCCGTCCCTAGGGATAAAATTATTAGATTTAGATGAAGATACTTGTTGATTAGACCTATCCTTACGGTTAGAGTTTAAGGGATGCGAATTAGGGCTAAAAGATGTACGGCCCTTAGGGTTAGATTTTGAATTTTTGAGAGAATTTACTCCCGAACTCAAATCAAACTCTGCATCCTCATTTGTGGCACATGGATCTCGGGACTTATTACACATTCGAGCACGGCCCACACACTTCTAGGATGCCGTCGGCGATTATTCCGGTGTTGTACTTCAATCCAAGGTCCACATGCTGGTTTAGGGGGGTAGATCTAAGGGTGAAATAAAAGGAGAATAAATTTTTTCTGTAGAAGGAGAAGCATCCATACAATTAGGGTTTATATAAATTTCTGCTGAGGTAGAAGCATTTGAATTATTAGAAGAATCAGATGAAACAAGTATATTATTAAGAACAACATGAATATAATTAACATGCGAATTAGGAACTTTATCAACACTCATAGAATTTTTGCGAGAAATCAAAGTTGAAAAGTCTGATTCTATGTGACTAATAATACCACATTGAAAGCATAAAGCCGATAAGTTTTCATAACACACAGGTTGGAAAAAATTCATGTTCATCGACATAAATTCACACACCTTTCTGAAGATGCAAGGCAAGATTCACTTCAACACAGACGCAAACATACTTGCCTCATTCGAAAGAAAAGGAGTATTCATCAACACGTAAGATAGTACCAAAATTACTAGCAATATGCTTAATACAATTAATGTTCAAAAACCCAAGGGGTAAAGATTGCAATCTAAGCTAGATCGAGGCCATAGTGAAAATTTCTTCCCACGATTTAAAGAGAGGTTTTCACGGGATGAAACGAAGAATGTATCTCCGGAGAGACCAAGGGCCATCGGTTAGGATGAAATTGGTTGATTCAGTAAAATTAAAATGAAAAAAGAAGAAATTTTTATCTAAATCCAAAATCGTTTGAATTGAAATCCATGCAAGTACCACAATTGAGAAGCCCAGGAATGAATAATATCTAAAGGGGGAGGCTTACCAAGAAACTTCCCTATGAGGCTTGTCTCTCATGGTTGTCGGCGCAATTTGATTTTTTTTTCCCCAAAAGTAAAGACAACGCGAACCTTGGTAGAAAAAGTGATATTCGAAAACGTTGATTTGGAACTATGGAGAACAAACACCTTTAAGGTTCGAACTTTTGAGTATTTTTTCCCAAGATTTGGACGGAGGGGGGGGAGGGGGACCACAGACGGTGATGGGCCCTCAGAAGATGAGGGTTGAGTCGGTGTCCTTATGGAAGGGGAAGAACAATGGGGAAGTCCATTCGGAGGGTGCATGAGGGGGGAGGGAGGGGGCACTGAGAAGAAGGGGACGACGCAACGAGAGGAGAGCATTTAGGGTTTTCCATCACTTGACCATTCACTTTTATCATGGATGATTTTGAAGAAGTAACTCAACACAATATATTATTCGATGCTTCGTTTCTTAATTTTTGAAGAACTGAACTACATAAGGCCATATCTATTGTTCATCTCTAAAAAATTGACACGACATTCTACAAGATTGATGGATTGAAAACTTACTTTTTAACTGTCTTGCATAATAAAATGAAGGACAAATAATTTAGATTCACAATACGATAGACAAAATTATGCATTTACCCTTGCATAAGCACATGATATAGCCGTTGGGTCTACAAACTACACGACCCCCACCTCTAGCTTATCGTATCAAATCACCATGAGCTCTTGTACGATGCTTAGCAATCTATGGGTCTAGTGGATAGTGTTGTCGGTGGAGTTGGCAAAAAACTAATATAATGCGATTAATAAATTTGTCAATTATCCTATATATACTTATTGGTTCCAAAGGAATCGTTCTCGGCAAGAATATACTTCTCGTAATTTGAAAGAAAATAATCGATGATTTCAAATGATAAGGATAATTTAAAAAGATTGATATTAATTAGTAGGATTGATTCATTTTGGCACCATATTTAACAACATAAGACTAGAATGTCTTACCTTTAGTATGTATAAACATACTATAGGGCAATGTTCATTGTTTGTTCAAAAAATTGTTCGCTAATGTGGTAGTTTTGATATGACAACTTCATTACCTACATGTATTTTTCTAAGTGAAACATATAGAGCACCAAAAAGTAATAAGAGCTTTCTATTGTGTATGAAAAGTGATTAATGTTCATATATGTCGACTAAAATGATTGTGTTTGTGTAAAAAATGTAAGGGAGAAAATATATATGAATATATGATGGACTAGAACTCTAGTCTTTGTGGTTATAATCCATATATTATATGTCAGCTTCGACGTTGTTGCTACATCAAGTCGCGACATTAATTAGCAAAAGTTATCATGTTAGCACGTTGATGAGGGCACATGCAAAACATTTTCTTTTTTAGGTACTAAACAAGATCTCTTGCCCGGCATTTGTTTTGTAGCCCATTTTGTCCGGCTTAAAGCTCGAACAAGCAAAGAAAATTACACGATTACCCTCACAAAAATCCTTTCGCGAGTACTTGTCTCTCATTCCGTACGGAGCGGCTATCTTTTGTTTTCTTCTCCTCCATGTGTGAACTCAACGCCCCTTGCCAAATATCATCACCATCACTTAGGTCTCTCTCTCATATTTTTAAAATAATAAGGAAAACAAATATAAAAATATTTCTAATATTTTCCCACAGGTATTAAAATACATTTAATGTTTTTTTTATCAAAAATACTCCTGACGTTATGGAATTGAGTACAAAAATACTCCTATAGGTAAACGACATTAATGGATGGATAACAAAGTTGACGTGGCTGATGACTGGGACAGATGACGTAGACACGTGATGCACATGTAGGCCAAGACGTTTTCTCCCAAGTACTAAAATGCCCTTGACGTTTTCTCATAGGTACTACAATGCCCCTAACTTTTTCTCACGGATATTAAAATACCCATAACGTTTTTTCATGGATACTAAAATGCCTCTAACGTTTGTTTTGAAGCTAAAATACCCATGAGGTTATTGAAAATGGTACAAAAATGACACCAAACTAACTTCTGTTAGGTGAAAATTAACGGAGATGTCGTGGATGCTGATAGAGATGTTAATTAACTTTACACGTGGCGCACATGCAGATAGCAACTTGCCACGCAAGTGACATGTAAGATGCAATGTATGAGTGAATAAAAAAATCGAAAATTCGATTAATCGAAGAACCGGTTCGAAATCGAATCAAAATTTTCGATTAACTGATCCAATGGTCTTAATTATTTTTGATTTTTGATTTCGGTTTTGATTTTGATTTTGATTTTGATTTTGATTTTGATTTCTTACGTGTCGCTTGCGTGGCAAGTTGCTCTATGCATGTAAAGTCAATATTTTTGCCAGCATCTACGACATCTCCGTTAAGTCTAACCTAATAAAAGTTAGCTTGGTATTATTTTCACTACAACAAAATGCATTTTAGGTTGTAGTTTGTTAGCTGCGGTTTTTAAAACCGCAACTATAGGCATACTAAACCAACGATTTTTTATCTGCAGTCCAAGAAATTTATTAAATCTGGCGATTTCTAATGAACCGTAGTTGTGCACCGCAGCCTATTTTTCTCCCGCAAATTCTTTTTCCACCCGGTTTCATTATTGTTACAAGTTTGGGGCCGTCGTCGACGTCGCCTCCACTTCGCTGCCATGTCCGATCCCGCCTCCTCCCACTTCTCGCGAAGCGGAGAACCAAGCGCAGATGGTCATGCTGCATTGCTGCCCGGCTGACATTTGGCCTCACAAGTCATACCTCTTTTCTCTTTTTTGCATATGGTTGCCTATCTTATGCCCCCTATGTAACCGAAGTGACCACGGAATCAAGATCAATAATCGGAGTAGCTGTCATTAATTTCAAAACAACTACATGAAATTTGGGTATGTTCTCATCAGAGGTTTTCCTTTCCTCTTTGATAATGTCTTAGAAGACATATTATTGGCCAGGGTACATGGTCAATCCAGAGAGCTTGATAGTTTGTGAGAGAAAACTGAAACCAGTACTTTTGAGGATGCAATTTCCCAGTATTGAATGTAATTGAATGCAGGTAAGTTTTGAATGATGAATAATTTTTTTTAAACTTTAAATCTTTCAGTTCAAACTATTGAATTTTTTGTACCTAACTGTATCAATATAAGGCATATATCCATGTTCTTTAGATTATTTGTCTACCCTAATTTTACTGAGGTGTGCAACGTCTTTTAGGATTTATAAATACAGTAGTATCCAAAGTCAGCTTTCAATGCTATTTTACATTTAAGGACTCTGGTATCTTTATTTTATTTATCTATTTATTTTGGAAATGTGTTTGTTGTGAAAACCATTTGAAGTTAATATCTCATATTCTTTACATTGTGGGTATCTTATATCATTATATTTTCTTTTCTTTATTATTTTAACTTATGATATTCACTTGGACATTGATTTTTGTTTTGCACTTTGAAAATAATTTACAAAAAATCTAATTTTCTCAAATATGTGTTACTTTTCCTATCCTAAATACTGACATCAGAAGTTCTCTGCAAAGATAGAGAGAGGCACATCTCTTTCTATGTCAGCCTGACTCCAAAATTGGTTTAGAAGTATTTTTTGATGATATCATCATATCGAAGTGGCTAGTTGTCTGAACTATGGATTACAAGCGGTAACATAAAGAATATGAATGGAAGCATAAGTGACCTAATTTGATCAAGAAAATGAGTGAATACTTAGATTTGCTAATATTGATAGATGGCATACTGAACATATGATAAGACGTCATCCTGTTATCTGTGTGAGTTATATGTAACTCAAAGTTATATGTTGGTTCGTTTACAGCTTATTTTTGAGCTAATCTAATGTTGCTTAGCACTCAATGATAAGAGAAAAATACTATTCAACTAAATTTATTGTTAGACTTAGTAGAAGCTTAGTGAAGTGATATACATTTTTGTCAGCTAGTTTATATTGACAGGGTAAGGTATGGCCTAAGCTATACGAGCATGACACTTATTCTTACATATGTGCAGAAGTGTGGTATCAAGTTTATAGTATCGTCTGATTCTGATTTAATACATATGATTTATGTCAGTACTACGATGTGTAGTACTGATTCAAAATTGACTGATTTCTCAACCTAAGCCAAAGTATGATTGGTTACAGCTAGAATTAGTCAAACACAATTGGAATTAGCTGATATTGCTAAATTTTAGATAATTTTGCAACCTGAAAGAAGAAAAAGCCAAAGGGAGATTGTTAGGAAAGGAGGAACAAAATAGGAACTAAGATGGAGGATTAAGGGGGATAAATTTGATTATTGTCACTGTGATTTACCTCAAAAAAAATTATTGTCACTGTGAAACAGAGGTTAAATTGTTGGTTTTGTGTTTTCTATTTGTGGCAACTCTTGTGCTTTTTTATTGGCAACTATTATCATAATATTGGTGGTTCACCACCAATATAATAGATATCAGAGATAGGAGAAGAAATAGACATGCCACAACTAAATAAGAAAATATAATATATAGGATCCTTAATTAATCACAACTTCAATGATCCATTCAGTTTACTACCCTGCTTCAACATATTCATTATTTCCTTAGCTGAAAGCAAATGCCCATTCAAATTGTGTAGTTGCAATGCTTAGCCATGAGGTTGGTGTATACTTTTACATGCTTTATGATTGTGAATGAACCAATAGTTAACTTTTTTGGGGTGTATTTTTCCTAAAATGTGGATGAGAATTGATTTACTTCAGATAATTTGAAATCACTCTTCAGCTGTTGCTATCTCATCCTTGAACAGGAAACATTGCCATTCACTCTTACTTTAATCTTTCTTGCCAGGCACTACGACTGATGAAATTGATAGGCAGTGCACCAAATGATTGCTGATAATGGAGCATATCATTCGTCTCTTGGTTATGGTGGGTTTCCCAAGAGTGTCTGTACTCTGTACACAGTCGAATTCACTCATGTGCTGAACGACTCAATCCAGCTCAACAAGTAATTCATAGATGAATTTGGATCCTAACCTACAAACTAATTAATAAGTAACCAGGACACTTCTAATGTTAATGCCACTGTATTTTTCATCGTTGCAGAACCTCCATTTTGCTTTTCAATTATAATGAATAAAGGCAAAAGATCATCAATGCACGCATTCTCAATCTATTTAGACTTTCCTTTCGAAATTAAACTTAAGGAATATGTAGGGCAAACAATTAACCAGTGTTCCACAATAATGAAGTTACATACTTAAGTTGACATAACTAAAGCTCCTAGAAGAAGGGATTGCGTTGGTAGATTAGTACAATTGCAGTGTGTATTATTTTCTTAATCCAACACTTGAAGAACATGAACAATGACCTTTATTTCATGGTTGCTTAAGTTCTTGATGCATGATGCACTTGGGTAACATAAATTTTGTTGTTGTGCAGCATGGACAAGATCCTGGAACGTTATGAATGTTATTGCTACGCAGAAAAAGCACTTGTCCAGTCAGAGCCCGAACCTGATTAGGTATAATTAATGGAAGCTTAACTAATTCATACTTCTTGGTACCATCATATCTTAATCCAGTAGTATATCAATATTCTACTAATTAGAGGTCATGTTTATTTTTAGCATGCGTTAATTATTATATTCATTTACTTGCAGGTGCCATAAACTGAAGCTTAGTGAAGTTGAAGATGCATTTTGACCACAAACTAAAGCTTAGTGAAGTTGAAGATGCATTTTGACTATAATTTTTACTTATATAATTTTTTAGTTGATGGCTTAATTTTGAATACTTTTCACTAGTTTATTTGAATACTTTTGACTAGTTGATGGCCTAATACTTTTGACTACATGTAATTGAGCCCTACTCCTTTGCGATGGCTTATTAAATTAATGATTGTTTGATGGCTTATTAAATTAAAGATTGTTTGATGTTAATTGTATTAAATCAAAAGCTTTGTGATGGCTTCTGTCAGTATGTTATATGTACTTATTAAATCAAAGGATGTTTGACGCTATATTGTATTAGTCGGAATCTCTTGCATGCTTTTTATGCTAATTAATTTTTATTGTAATAGCCTGATCAACACTAAATAACTAAAATTGATCTAATTAATTTTTATTCATAGCTTCGAAAATTAAGGACCTCTTCCACACCTAATAAAATTCTTGTCTCATCTAATTCAAATATTTTTCTTATTGAAAAAAATAGCTTTTCATCGTCGTTTATGCATTGGAAGAAATGGTTTTTCCCAGTGGTTTACGCATCGGGAAAAATAGCTTTTCCCCGTGGAACAAATAGTTGGAACACATAGCTTTTCCCTGCGGTTCATGCGCGGGGAGAAAACACTTTTCCAAATATTTTAATCTATCGAGAAAGATACCTTTGTCAACGGTTAAAACTGTTGGAACAAATAGTTTTTCCCTGCAGTTAATTTACGCGCGGGGAGAAAATACCTTTTCAAGCATATTAAACTGTTGAGAAAAATACTTTTCCCAGCGATTTATGTGCGGGTAGAAATGACTTTTCACTGTGGTTTATTAACTATAGCATAAAATTCACTTTAACTTGTAGTCACCAAACCACAGGTGAAAGTCTATGCTGCGGTTAACATAAATTCTGTTGTAGTATTTTGTACTATTTTCAATAATATTTAGGGTATTTTAGCTTCAAAACAAATATTAGTGGCATTTTAGTACCCGTGAGAAAATATTAGGGGCATTTTAGTACCCGTGAGAAAACGTCAGGGGCATTTTAGTACCTGTGAGAAAATGTCTTGGCATGCATGCGCGCCATATGTCCACATCATCAGTCCCAGTCATCAATCATGTCAGTTCCGTTATCCCTCAACTAACGCCATTTATGTATAGGAGCATTTTTGTACCCAATTTCATAACGTAAGGAATATTTTTTATCTTAAAAAAATCTTAAAAATATTTTAGTATCCGTGAGGAAATGTTAAAAATATTTTTGTACTTTTTCTCAAATAATAATAATAGGCGTACTCTCTCTATGTTATATTTTTAAAATAATAATAACATGCGTACACTCTCTCTCTCTCTTATGTTTTTATAATAATAATAACAGTGTATTCTCTCTCTCGTATGTTTTTAAAATAATAATAACAGACGTACTCTCTCTCTCTCTCTCCAACAAGAGGCAAAATACAATTGCATTTATTTTGTCCGTAACAATTGAAATTCAACTAGTTATGATTAATAGATTACTATCATAATGGGCAGCCTTTCAAAATCAATGTTTCTTGCTTAATTTTAACAAAAACTAGCACATCTAAATGTTGAATAAATTGAATGTTTCCCGAGGAAGTAGTTTTCATAGCAATAATAGTACCACTTGCTCGAGTGATGCTCCAATTTGTATAGGCTCCAAGTCGTCCGCTGGTTGAGGTCTCACCTAGACACCCCTCTTGGGTCCAATTCTGATATTTGCTAGTCAAATAGCCGCTAGGAGGATGAATAATATATTTACTAATCTTTTATCTAATTTTGATTTTGATTATTTCTTAATTAATTAGACAAAAATATTATTCAACTAGCTACATAAGTACGAAAGTGATAAATGAAACAATCAAGCACTAGTAACCACACAAGCAAAATGGTCATGCAAACACAATCGATTTATAGTGGTTCGGGACCCTTCCCTACTCCACTACCCAAGCATCCTGCTTAGGATTTCCAACTTAATTTTACAAGATTAAATTTATTTTCTTATACTTAAGAACTTTTCACAGGAGAGTATCCGTTCTCACACCGAATGCACTTTCATAACTAGAAGTCTTCGCCTTCACACCGAGAGCATTCTCCCACCTCAAACCTTAATGGATAACAAAAATTAATCATAGTAAACTAAGTTAAATTGGCGAACTTAGGCCTCTAAACTAAGGCAACCACCAAACCCACAAACCTAGCAACCTAGGTTTATACAACTTCAAATACAATGAAATAAATAAAAAACTAGAACAACAATGGAGCAAATAAACAAAACAAGTTATACTTAGCTTCAATACAAATTCTCTAATCCTCTTGATGCCTTTAGATGATGAATCAATGGAGAGCAAGGCTAAATCAAGGAATCAACACTAAAACTAGGGTTTGCTCAAAGAATAGCTCAAAAAGGCTTAGCAAATGTCAAGAGATGGTTCAATAAAGCATTAGGTACCAAGGAAGGTAGGTTTGGGGTCTATTTATAAAGATCCCAAAGGCAAGGCTCAAAAAGAGCTGTTCAACATATCAAAATAGATATGTTGGACACTTCGATCGAAGTTCGATCGACCGAGGATCGTCCGAGCACCGATCGAAAATTTACTGAAATTGGGTGCGACTGAAATTTTTAACTAGTTTCGGTCGATCTTGGGTTGATCTTGGATGCAACCCTGATTGAGCCGAGATTCGGTCAAAATTCAATTTTTAGCCTTTTTTAGTATTTAAGGGTTTTGGGTGTCAGTTTCGTATTTTGGTGATTTCTTTTGCATCATAAAGAGGATATACATGAGTTCTAAACACCCTAAATCTAAACTCTAACTTCTTAAGAAATTCTGAGCATCGACGAGTGTCCTTTCGATTTTTGCCGATTTCGTCAGTTTTCCAATCACGAACATCGTGCGCTACTTGACTTGGAACCTGAAAATATTTTTTCATGAAATTATTAGTTCCATGTTTGTTATCATCAAAATTGAGATTAAGACCTAGGTTGAAAATCTTAGGCCAACAATATCATTGGTAGCTATTCCATATGAAAAACTGAATTTACCCGTTGGGATGAGGTGACCACTCCTACCTTTGTCTCTTACACTAAAAACTTGAGAGTTAGATGAGGTGTTGAAACAATGGCTCCCAAGGTGTTCAGTGAAGGGTGCTCCAAAATCATGCGATATATAGTGGTTGAGGCAGGTACTACATTTCGATTATTTTTGTCTTCGGTTGAGAGCCAAATGTCGTCCTTAGCTTGATATAGCCTCAGACATTTATTTGTTCTCGTGAGAATCTAACAAGGTCCCCATTATAGGGGCTGAGGGAAGTTTTTGTTAGTTGCATCTTTTTGAATGTCAAGTATAATAGGATGTCGGATGAGCTCCCCTGGTCGACAAAGACTTTCTTCGACAATAATGTTGCTGGCGATTACATAAATTACCACAGGATCATGTAGAAATTACCTTAAACATTGAATTTATAGAAGGATATTACCGGGGTTGTGATGCAAGGTCTTTGCAGGCGGTTGTGCCGTCAATTGCCATGATCTCTTGAAGAGACATTTTCTTGGCCGAGCTCGTCTGTCCTCCTCCTGCGAATCTGCCGGCAATGTGATCTATGAATCCTCGAATCTCATTGTTTGGTTGGTATGTCCTCTTGTTGTCTTGATGTCTGCTGGTTTCCTATAGGGGATTCCTGCTCCGACTTAGTAGTCAGGAGCTATGATCATGTCGATCCCGACTATGACTATAACTTCTCCTCTTCTGGCTGACGTAATGGTTAAGGTTGCCCTGCTGTATCAGGCGCTCAATCTGATCCTTGAGGACTACACACTCCTCTGTGGTGTGGCCATAAGTGTGGTGAAACTCACACTTCGTACTCTTGTTTGCATTGCCTGTAACTTTTTGCTTCCAGACATTAAAAGGATATTTTATCATATTCGCGTTGTAGATTTTCCGAATGATAGTCTCCCTTTTGGCATTGAGTTAGGTGTACTCGTGGTACTTAGAATAAGGTCGCAGAGGCAATCTCTTTCTCCTGTTGTCGTCCTTTCTTTGAGGTCTCGTCCTTCCCCTTTTTTATCGGACTGCTTTCCTTATTTATCCTTGGATTTGGTGGACTTCTGCCTTTTGTCCTTCCTCGCTTCTTGAATCTCTTCCATTTCCAAAAATCCCACTACTCGCTCTTGGAATTCAGTCATAGTCTTCGGCTTGGCGATGGCTATATGATTTGTAAATTATCCTAGCTTCAGACTGTGTTTGACCAAGTATAAATTGACATGAGGGTTGAGGTTGGGCATCTTCATGGCCACTGCATTAAACCTCATCAGATACTCTTTCAGCGATTCGTGATGTCCTTGTATGATGTAGTTTAGGGCATCCTCGAACTTGGCATAGATCATATACGAGGAGAATTGATTGATGAAGGACTGGGAAGAGCTCCTGAAAATTGTGGATTAAACTCGCAAGGAGAGTGGAAAACCATAAGAAGGCGGTTTTCTCCAAGAAAGTAGGAAAAGCTCAGTAGAGGAAGGGATCGGTAGCACTGTTGAGGAGCATCATTGATCCGAACATTGTTACATGGGCGGTGGGATCATCCGTGCCATCAAAGGGTCGGAAAGTGGTTGACAGTTTGAAGTTATGTGAAAGACAAGCTGCCATGATATGCTCGGCGAACAGTCCTAACTCGACAGAAGGGCGATAGGTGGTCTCCATGATTCTAGTTCCCTCTCTCTAGTGATGTGTATGGAAGATCTCATCCTCTCAGTGGTAATTGTCGCCTTCACGTTCTGACCGACGATGCTCATGTTATGTCCGGTGTTGCTCTTTGGATTATGTAAGTGCGATCAACTTGGATCGCCAACCTTTTGTTTTGCTCTATAAGATCGATGATCATGCATTGCAAATCTTCCATGGTTGGGTTGGTGACGACCGAAGCGTCACGCCTGGTCGTGTTGGCGTCGTGCGGTAGCGGGGGAACGCTGTTGTTGGGTTGTTGTCGGTTGTTGGCGACGGCGTTGGCCTGACTCTGGGTATCAATCATGGTGGGGCAAGTAAAATTTACTCGGCCCCACGGTGGGCGCCAAAATGTTCTCGCTTGAGATCAAAAACGCTGCAAGTCCTCTTGGCTCCTTGTTAGATGCGGCTCTGGGCGACCTGCAAATACACTCTGACGCTCAAGTGATGACGTTTTTGAGATGTATCCGTAAAGAATTGGATTCGAGAGGATACCTATAGATGCACTATCTGATTTATAAGGTAGGTCTTTGGTGAAAGATATTAGGTGGGGATTTCTCCTCAATTATCGCAAGGACATGCCTTAAATCAGTCAATTGATAAATTGTGTCCTTTAATTGTGCTATGATTATGTTTGAATCTTCGGGTGTAGGATAAAGATAGAAATGCCCTCGGGGTTCCCGAGTGAAGCCTCCGAGCCGGACTTGGGCCAGCCCAACACGATCCGGGTCTCTGAATGGCCATGCCTAGTTATGCTTCATGGACCTATCAAACGGGCCGAGGAATTAGTTCGGTCCACAAGTATATATGTTTTCAAGTATATATATATATATATATATATATGTGTGTGAATGCGTGATAATTATCCCCTATCTAAAACCATTATGGGTAATACTTTTAATTAAATGACAGAGAAATTAATTTGATGATATGGTGTTATTAGCGGGCAACAGAAGGTGTCTTAAATACTTAAGGCCTCTACTTAAGATTCCATTTTTATTTTGGGCCTTTCCGGCCCAATCTGGACCGGTCTAGTTTCACCCATTATGAGTCAAATTCACTTCAGGATTCTTTTACACTGATGTAATTTCTTTCTTTCCACTATTTTTTTTTAAAATTATTGCTTATTTTCTAAAATTATTTTATGAAATTTTATAGTAAGGGTTTCCTTTCTAATATTAAAATAATTAATAAAAAATCAACTAAACTTTTATAATGATTCAATCGTGTTAGCCAATGACATACTACATCACTAATTAATCTAAGAGGAAATTAGCGTCAATTTAATGATTAGATATATTTATTAATAAATTAATAATTGACACATATTCTAACTATAAAATTAATTTTTGATTGAATATATTATATATGAATAGCTTAAGAGGTATAATATATAAATTGTGTTAATCTTATTATGCTTAACCAACAAAGTACTCCAAGCAAAATTATATACGAGACGACAAATTTCCTAGTGTCAAGCAGGATTTTCTTTCTTTTAATTATTACTATATTAACCACTAGTCGGAAAACCCAGCACGTTGTGCAACTATACGTGTATATACATAATTTAAATCAATTTTAAAAATTATGATAAATAAAATTATTAAAATTAGTTTTAATTAAATTATAATTTAAAATAATAATATCGATACCTAAATAATTAAAGAGTAAAAAATAGCATATATATATATATAGTAAATATTAAATTAATTTAATTTATATAATTGTAAATGAAAAAAAATATATATATCTTGTTAATTATGATTTTTATTGTTTAAAATTCACCGGACATAATAATATATTCATAAATATTAAAAATTATATAAATTAAAACCCAATGTAATTTATTATTATATTTAAATATCATAATTCATCCGACATAATAATATATTCATAAATATTAAAAATTATATAAATTAAAACTCAAATGTAATTTATTTTTATATTTAAATGTCATAGTTCATCCAACACAATAATATATTCATAAATATTAAAAATTATATAAATTAAAATTTTAGTGTAATTTATTTTTATATTTATTTATTTATTTTGCAAACAAAACAGTAATACTATATTAGTCTAAAGTAATTGGGGCCATTTCGGTCCCTTATAATGAGTTGGTTCAATTCAGGGGGTCGCACATTAGATCAAACCTGAGAGATCATACAAGATCTAACATAGTTTACAGTCCAATGGGCTGCTTTATTATATTCTCTAAAGGTAAAGCTGAATTTTACAGAATTACATTTAGTAATCAAATTAAAAATATCATAAACAACCGTTTGGATTCTCCAATCTGGGCAAATGTGTTGAGATAAACCATCCGTAAGTATTTTTGAATCGAATTCAATAATGATGTCTTGGTAGTTCATCTGCGAAGCAATAAGAGCGGCTTCTTTAACTGCTAAGGCTTTTGCATCCAAAATAGAGTTAGCATGTTGAATATTTTTACAAGTAAAGAGCACATCATGCATAGAGTTCCTAGCAACAATCCCAATACATATATTGTTATTATCAATAGAAACATCACAGTTGATCTTGATAATGTTAGGGGGAGGAGCCAACCATTGACATTGCTTGGGGGTTTTAATGTTTCCATTACCCTCAGGTATTTGGGTATCATCTAAAGCCTTCAGAAAGGTAGTGATTTTTCTCATTAGGCATTGAGGGGAAAGCTGCCTTACCTGATGCAACCATTCATTTCTAGAAAATCAAATAAACCACCAAGATACGTCAATCGACCTTCTACTCAAAGGATGAAAAGAATCATCACTAAGAAATAGAAGATTACTACCAAGTATCCAAGTAGCATTATTTGGAAATGTTATGAGAAGGTAACTTTGGAGCAAGTTAAAAACAATGGTAGTGTAATCACAGTAGTAAAAGAGGTGTTCAAGGGTTTCAGCTTGGTTTCCACATAGAACATAGGTATCATTGGGAGAGAGGCCCATGGAGTGTAATATGGATTTGGTAAGTAATCTGCCATGCATAACTTTCCAAAGGAAAATTTTAATTTTATTAGGGATATCAAGCTTCCATAAGGTTTTCCAAGTAGCAGAATTTAAGTTCTCATGAGAATTGAGGTTAAGGAGAAAGGAATAGGCTGCAACAGTGGTAACGTTTCCCCTCTTACTGTCCCTCCATACCCAAATATCATCATGGGGTTCCCTGGGCAAGTCAAGTGTAGTAATCTGTTCCCAATAATTTTCCCCAAACAAGTCAAGACCAACAATATTATTCCAATGTTGATTATTGATTAAGTTACTAATCTCAGTGTTCAAGTTAATCTCATTGAAATTAATGAAAGTGTGCTTCAAGCAGATAGGCAAATCTAAGCACCACTTATCAAGCATTATGAAAGAGTTTCTACCAGAGTTAATGACTCTATTAAAATCAGGATACAGATGATGATAGGCCTTAAAAAAGAGTCTCCAAGCCCAAGAACAGTGAGTAGGAGGGGAGTGGTTGAGAGTTGAAACATTTGGATATTCGGATTTAACCAAGTTTACCCAAACAGTGTTATGATTATTAAGGCAGGCTTCAATTTTTTTAGCACTTAAAGAGAGGCTTTGAAGATACACATCATGGATACCAAGACCTCCTAAATATTTAGGAAGAGTAGTGGTTTACCAAGAGATAAGATACATACAAGTCTTATCCTTCTTATTTTGCCAAAGAAAATTGCTAATGATGGAATTCATCTTATCCATGTTCTTATTAGACAACCAAGAGACTGTCATAGCATGAATAGAAATTGAAGTTAGGATAGAGTTAATTAGAGTTAACTTCTCAGTTTGAGATAAGAAATTAGATTGCCAAGAACCTAGTTTAGAGTTTAGCTGGTCAAAGAGGAATTCATGAGCATTATCCGAAGGTCTTGACGGGGAAATGATAGCACTTAAGTATTTAAAAGGAAAGAGCCCTTCTTGCATGGAAAGCTTGTTACAAATGTTAACTTTGATGGAAGGAATGATATGTTTAGGGAAGAAGATGACAGATTTACTAAAATTGACCTTTTGACCAGTAAGATGAAAATAATGATCAAAGATAATTTTGAAATTATCAATACTACTATCATTTGCTTTGAAAGCAATGAGAATATCATTAGCAAATATTAAATGACTGAAAGATAAATTATCATTAATACTTACAAGAGTGACTAGGTTTTCATTCACAGCTTTGTTTATGAGGAGAGTTAAGGTTTGGACAACAATAATATAAAGGAAAGAGGAAAGGAGGTCCCCTTGCTTGATACCTCTATTAGATTGAAAGAAAGCATAAAGTTATCCATTAATCATACAAGCAAAAGATGCAGAAGAGATACATGATTTGATCCAGCTAATAAAGATAGGAGGAAAAGCACAAAACTCAAGAATATTGAAGATAATATTCCAAGATAAGGAGTCATAGGCTTTCTCCAAGTCAATTTTGATAAGGATATAAGGTTTCTTACTTTTGGAGCCATAGATAGATATCAAGATGTTGTCATGGATACTACGACCCTTAATAAAATCAGACTGTTCCTTAGAAATGAGAGTGGGTAAGCACTCTTTCAGCCTGGTTAGCAAAGAGTTTAGTCAAAATTCTATAGGATATATTGCAAAGGGCAATATGTTTGAATTCCTTCACCCTCTTAGGATTTTGACACTTAGGAATAAATATTAGAATTGTCTTATTCTAATCATGAGAGAGAAAACTAGAACTCTGAAAGTGATGGAAACTTTTAAGGATGCCATCTGAAATGATACTCGATCTAGTAATTTTTATAAAATTCTATTATAAAGCCATATATTCCTGGACTCTTGCCATTGGCCATGGATTTGATGGTATCCCATATTTCATTTTTAGAGAAAGGAGCAATCAGAAGGGTATATAGGCCACAGTTGGATAGTGAAGTTATAAGAGGATGAATGAGACCAAAGAATTTGGTAGAATTTAGAAAATTCATTAAAAATGTTATTATCCTCAGATATAGGGTTACCTTCCTCAGAAATAATAGAAGTAATGTGGTTAATTCTTCTACGAGAGATAACCGTACGATCATGGTTTAAAATCTCGGTACCGGTACCGATTTCGGTCACCAGCCGGTATCGGTACCGTACCGTACCAACACACAATATGGTCCGGTACGAAAATTGCATATCGACCATTTTTTTTTGAGAGGGTTAGATATAACTCCAATAATACATAATTGATGGATAAATACTTAAAATCAATATTTAAATATCAAAAATATGAATACAATATTTAAAAGCCATTTGGTACTGTATTAGAGTTTTTCACAGATACAAGAGAATCATTACATTGGAGTTTATATAGGACGAGATGATGAGTACCATGTGTTGGTACAGTCTTATGTTGCACTACGTCTTATGTTGTGCTACGCAGAGTCTTCGGCGGTTCCGCTGTGGACTTGTGTCGTCCTATATACATATCAATGTAATGATTCTCTTGTATCTGTGAAAACCTGGCCCCAAATGATTATAGAACCGTTTGAGTTACTGTTCATCATACCGGACGGTATATGCCGAAACATGTGGCTGGCAGCCCTATCGGGCTGTCGGCCACCCGTTGCCAATGGCGCTCAGCGCCGTTGGCAACGCCAACATTTAAAACTTATCATACCGCCCAGTATCGCTCATACCGGGCGGTATATGGAAAAATACCACCATATACCGCTCGGTTTATATGATATACCTGGTATTTTTAAATATCGGGTATATCGTATACCAGAAATCTCAAAAACTGGTATATACCGCCCTTATCGTACCGTTTCAGATAATTTTTTAAACCATGCGTACGATGGAAATAGGTCGAATTTCTATCTCCATCAAGGTACCATTTAAGTTTAGCCTTTGCCCACCATTTTAAGCTTATTTGTCTCCGAAGAACAATAACTTTATTGTTTAGAGAAGAGAGATTTGTTTGTTCAAAGGTGGATAAGTTTTGGCTTGCTTCTTTAAGCTCCAAGTTATAGATAAGACATTGGGTAATCTTAAGGTTTGTTTCAAGGTTACCCAAAAAGTCTTTGTTCCATTTAGACAGGGCATATCTAGTAGCAAAAAATTATAAAGGAAGCTTAGATTGGGGGGTAATGGTTTGAAAAAGTTTAGTCCAAGCTTTATTCACAATATCATAGGAATCCGGATAATCAGGCCAAAATTTTTGGAATTTAAACAGCTTATTACCTCTATTTAAGTCTAGGTTAAGACTAATCTTAAGAGGGTTATGATCCGAAGCATTTTTGAAGAGGTGCTTAACAGAAGATTTACCAAAGAAATGAAGCCAAGAAGAGTTAGAGAATATCCTATCTAATCTTACAAGAATTCTAAGATCTCCTATCTTATTATTACACCAAGTAAACCTAGGTCCACGAAATCCTAGATCAATAAGGTTAGAATTTGTAATAAAATTTTTAAATTCTCTAATGTGATGGTTTATCATAAAGGGGGAGCCTCCTTTTTTATCTTCTTTATCTAGAATGCAATTAAAATCATCTATTATTATCCAAGGATAAGAAGATAAATCAATGTTGGAAAGATTATTCCAAAGCACATTTCTTAATAAATGATTGGTATTTGCATAAATGGAAGAGAGAATAAATGGCGTGAAATTATTAAAGGAAACAATAATATGAATTACATCAAGTTGGATAGAAATCACTTTAGCTTTTACAACAGAAGAATTCTAAGCCAAAATGATACCTCCTAAGGCACCATTAGAGGGGGAGGAAACCTCTTGCCAATTTCTACCAAGCTTATGAATAAAGTTTATGGCAATAGAGTCCGAAACATGAGTTTCTTGTAAAGATAGAAAATTAACATTGAAATTTTTGATAAATGAGAGAATTCTTTCCAAAACAGGTTTTTTCATAACACCCCTAACATTCCAATTAATGATTTCCATGGATAACTAAAGCTAGGTTGTTTAAACAGTCCATATCCTCAGATGAGGTGTTGGAAGTGGGACTAGGAGAAGCCCTAGGTCTCTTACTTGAAGTGGGGGCAGAAGGTAAAGCAAGATATTCATCTATATTCTGAGATTTTAGGAAAGTTTTCTTTTGTTTACCCTTCTTTAAAGTTTGAGCTTCCTTAGGGGGAGTTTGGGAATTGAATATAAGAGAAACCTCTTGAACCGGTGTCAAAGGCTTTTTGAGGGCTTGTCTTATTGATTGGTTGAGTCCTAATGTCAAGCATCTTATGAGTATCCTTAGTTTTGATACTCTCTTTAATTTGATTTGGAGGATCTTTGTTAACTTTAGGAGGGCTTGTCCCCTTGTCCCTCACGGTAGTATTCTTAATATTTAATTTAGGTTCTCTTTTACCAATAGAGTCCCTAGAGGTTTTTTCCTTAAAGGTATTCTTTTGGGGAGGGTTCTTGTCAAGGAGATTCTTTCGAATCCAAGTAGGGTTTTTCTCATGGAAGGAAGAGTTTGAGACAGGATTAGGAGGGTTTGAGTATCTAGGTTGACTCTCATTGGGTTGAGAGTCAGATTTGAGGGTAGGAGGTTTCTGGCGATTTCGTCTTCTAGTTACTTGAATCCAAGGTCGAAAAAGAGGCTCCTCAGAGTCAATGTTCTGAGGGGTACTAGAATTTTTATCCTTATCTAAGGGAGGGTTCTGTTCAACAGTAACATGGTTAGTATTAACATTTTTTGAGTTAGGAAGAACATCCGAAGAAGTATTATTTTCAGGGCAGGTTGCCTCTCTATGGCCAACAAGGCCGCATTTAAAACACACGGAAGACAGATTCTCATATAAGATAGGTCGAAAAAAAATTGAATCCGACAGATTAATCCAAACACCTTGTTTGATAGGGTTGGAGACTACCCGACCTGACCCAAGACCCCTAAGCATGGATAACTCATTTAAAAATAAAAAATTTAAAATAAACACAAAATGATATTTAAAAAACACAAAGCTAATAAAAAATAATTTTATACATTAACAAATATTTTGAACAATTACTCAATAAATCTATTATTATTATCACAAAAAATATGTTGGCAAAGTTAATATAGAAAAAATAAAATAAAATATATAATTATAAAAGAGCAAAATGTTAATAAAATACAAATATGTAATCTAGCATTAATATTATGCTTCTTATATAATCATACACATTTATTTTAAAATATATTTATTTATAGAGAGTAATTTTTAATTGAAAATCTTCATTATAATGATATAATTTATTTTTAAAATAAAAAGTCAAAGTAATTATAATTAATCTTTATAGATTTCAACAACCAAAATATATATATAAAATAAAAAATAAAAAATAAAAAATGATAATACTTTTATGGATAAAAATTAAATATAATATAGATATAATATAACAAATAGAAGAAAATTAGAAACTAAAAAAAATAAAATGTTTTAAGCTATATAAATATAATTAATTTTGAAATACTATTAAAAACAAACTCAAACACTGATATTTTAAAAACTAAAATACTAATATAAATTTATTAAATACGTTAAAAAATGTTTTTATGTACCAAACAATAGATAATAAAAATTACAAAAGTAATTTTTTTATGAATAAAAATTAAATATAATATGATATAATGTAATAAATTGAAATAAATCAGAAAATAAAAAATCTAAATTATTTTAAACTACATGATAAATTGAAACACATTAGGAAATAAAGAATCAATTAATTTAAACTACATAAATTTCAAATTATTAAAAACAAACTCAAGAAATAAAAATTCAAAAACTCAAAAACTAATACAAAAATAATTCAAAACATAAAAATATTTTTATTGTTTATTCAAAATAGTAATATATTCAAAATTAAAAACATCAAAAATAGACTAATATAAAGGTAGAGGAGACATGTGTGAGAGAGAATATACATGAGAGAGAGAGAGAGTCATGCGAGAGAGAAGTGAAAAAGAAAAAGAAAATCTTAATTTATCGTATTAGCAAAGTTGGATTGCGAACCTGTGAAAATATATAAATAAATTTAATTTTACTTAAATAACAATAAATAATTTAAAATAATATAATATTAAAAAAATTATTTAAAAATTAAGTAAGTAATATTTTCTTCAAATATATAATATTTTTATAAATTTATTATAAAAAAGTTAAGAATAAAAATAGATGCTTATGAAAAATGGAATAAAATTTAATTATAATCATAAAAAAATAAAATGTTACATTAATATTTTTAAGGGAAAAAATTGGCTTTAATATATAAATAATGCTTCTATACTAGGAAGCACGAACACTCTATGAGACTATTGTGTCCGCGTGTCCGACACGCCGCGGAAACTAACACACGAAGATACTTGTCCAACACGTGTCCAAGAGTGTCTTGATTAGTTAACTTTTTTAATTGCTCGGACACCAACCCGAAAGTCCGGACACGACCAGTCATGCAACTTTAAAAAAAAAAAAAAAATCATCGACGAATTTCAAGGAACCTTGAGTGTGCAAATTTTTCAGATGGAAGAGCTGGGTTTGATGATTGTGACTCCTTATATGATAGAGGTGTGTTTGATGCAAAATCTTGATGGCTAGTTCATTATATTCATGCTCTAATTTCTTCAAAAGATTATTCTTAAGCTACTTGGACAATCATCTTCATCTTCTTATTGTGAAAGAATTGAAAGTTTGACATCAATGAAAAAATAATAATATTACTATACATCTTCAAATATATATATATATATATATATATATATATGAATTATGAATTTTTTTAATTTTAATTTTTTAATATTTATATATATATGTCGTGTTCGTGTCTGTGTTCGTATTCGTGTCTGTGTCGTGTCTGTGTCGTGTCTCGTGTTCGTGTTGGTATCGGTGCTTCATAGCTTTTATATACTTGTACGTATTTGAGGTAAATAAAAATTTAATAAAAGTTCAAATAAGATACAATGTTAATGGAAATTTAAATTACATTTAAATAAGAGAGTGGGAGAGAGAATGAGAGAATATTAATCAAAAATTAATTTATGATTTTTTTTTAAATTTGTCACGTATAAAAAATATTAAATGAGAGATGATGTTAATGGAAAATTAAATTGTATTTAAACAAGAGAGAGAATGAGAGGATCTTAATTAAAAATTAAATTATGAAAAAAATTTAAGTAATCGATCATGTATTAAAATAATAAATGAATGAGGATGTTAACGAAAAATTAAATTATTGTTAAATAAGAGATAGAATGAGAGAACGTTAATTAAAAATTAAGTTATGAAAAAAAATCTCAGGTAACCAAAAGGTAAATAAATAAATAAAATAAATGAGACAAAATATTAAAGAACAATTAAATTATATTTAAATAAAAGAGAGAATGAGAGAATTCGCCGGTAATTGACTAAAAAATTGAATGTGAGAGAATCTTAGTGGAAAATTTAATTACATTTAAATAAGATAGAGAATAGAATGTTAATGGAAAATTAAATTACATTTAAATAAGTTAGAGTATGGAAGAATGTGAATAATTAAATATATAAATATTAAATTGGGAGAGAGAAATTTTTGGTAATAATACTAATTAAATTATCTGAATATTTAATTAGAAGAAAAGATATAAATAACGAAAATTTCTCTCTTAGACGAATATTTAATTAGGAAATAGAGAGAAACTAAATCAATATTTATTTAGAAAAGAGAGAGAAATGACTAATACTAATTTTAAAAATAATAAATATAACAAATAAATATTTGAATATTTAATTATTATTTAAAGAGTAAAGATAAAAAGAATAAAATATTATGCAATACTAATTAAAAGATAATAAATATAAATAAATATAATTTTACTTAAATAACAATTAATTAATAAATAAATTTAATATAAAATTACTAATTTTCATACTAAAAAATTCATCAAATACAATCTAAATAAGCATATCAAAAAATATAGTGATAAGTATTTATTAAAAAAACTCCTTCAAATATAACCTAAATAAGCGTATCAAGAAAAAAAACTTAAATAACAATGAATGAGTAGATAAATTTAATATAAAATTAATGATTTTCATAAAAAAAAATTCATCAAATACCGCCTAAATAAGCATATCAGGAAAATATATGATGATAAATATCTATAAAACCCTCATTCAAATATAACCCAAATAATCATATTAAGAAAATATATATAGTGGATTTGATGTCAAAATATAGTTAGGGCAGGTGAAGGTATATCATTATCCATCTACATAACTTATTAAGAAATAATGAAGCAATAGTATAGAATACGATCATAATTTATTTTTCACTTTGGTCATCCTTAAGCCTGGTATCTTGGGTGGACCTTCATTCAAAGCCCTGAGAGTCTAATGTCGACTAAAAAATAGACTGAGAATGGGAGAGGAGAGAGAAAGAGAAAAAAAAAATGAGACAAAGAGATGATCGAGAAAAAGAGAGTCGAACAAAATATTAAATTGTAAGGGTAATAGGGTCAAATAAATTATTTGACGGATCAGATAGAGGGGGAGAGAGAGTGATGTTAAATCATTAAAAGAGAGTGTTGAGAAAAAGTGGAGAAAGAGATGAAAATTATTAAATAAAGAATTAAGAGAGAGGGATGAGAAGACGATTTGATTAGATTAGAGGGAAAAGAGGAATAAGTCAAATTAATAAAAATTGAGAGAAATTATTAAAAGAGGGATTAAAAGAGAGTGAATTGAGAGAGAAAAAAAAATTAAATTATGAAAGAATCCGTAATCGAAAAGGTAAATAAAAAATTAAATAAAAAAAATTAAATAAGAGATAATAATATCAATGAAAAATTAAATTACATTTAATAAAAGAGAGAGGAGAGAGAAGATGAGAGAATGTTGATTAAAAATTAAATTATAAAAAAAAATCTAAAATTAACCCATCAGCTATAGAATGTGAAAGTGCACGGTAATAGTGAATCTTACTTTTATATATAGATATAGATTAGTCATCCCATCACACACTAAGAAAACAATTAATTGATGGGAATTGAGAATTAAATGCTACATGAACCATTTGGATTCATGTAACCAGCCACTTCCAAGCATCCTAGTACTGCATTGTTTCTTTCCTTTTAACAACAAGAACCCTATAATTGAACATATTGCTAATATGTACGGCGTCGGAGAAAGGAATCCGGCGAGGTGTGTGAGGGCAATTTGCAAGAAAGCAAATTGCATTAAATTACATGAAAGCGAAAGAAAAAGAAGTAGAACGAAATGACAAATACATATATATTATTAAATTAATCGAATTAATTAAGTGGTTGATTGATTTATCAGATTTATAATTAAATACTGTGTTTCCTACGATTTAGTATATATCTTATTTTTAAAAAAAGTTGAAATGTTTTGTACTAACTATGAATTTTCTGCAAACGTTATAATTATTCGAAACGAGGAATTAATTAAGCCCGTTTCTGTTTTGAGATTTTTTTATTCAAAAATGAGTTATTTCGGAATAATTCATAACTAATTACTTAATTATGATGATGAATTAATCTGAATGGTGAATAAAGAGATTGATAAAATTAATGGCATTTATAGGACAAGACAAACCAGAAAATTAAAGATTGACCAAACTTTCTGAACATAAATATATAGAGATGATTAGTACTGATTTAACCAATATTTGGGATTCTTTTTTCTCTACTTTTGTATATAGTAAAACTACAGATACCTTCCGAGGCTTTACATATCTACTAATTTATGGTTTTTATCTCAACGAAGAAAACGAATATAGATTTAAATATTGATTGAGAAGAAATTAATAAATGTATATACTTTTCTTTAACTTTTAAGAAAAATGATCGAGATAGCTAACGGGATCCATAGTTGTCCCGGAGTTCACAATCATAGCTAGAGTCCTGTGACGGCTCGTGCTTGGTCTGATCGCCCCAAGTTGCAGTAAGCTCTTGATGTGAACCTCTATTTTGCAGGTGATCTGATTTTTACTCCAGTGTGTTAACGGGTTATCTCCAATAAACCCCTGATCTCTCAGCCTTTGTAGTAATGGCTGAAACTTCCTGTGGAATCTTTCTGACTCCTTGAAATCATAAGAACAAGCGCTCAAGACTCCTTGGTTGGATGTGTCTATGTTCGTTGTTGTGTGACTGGGTGGATACTGAGCTGGGCCCATGATGGGCTCTCTGGGAATCTGCGTGACTGATGAGGATGAGCCTGTCGCAAACGCTGTTTCTGATGCGTTTATGATTGTATCCTTCAACTTTCTTAGAACTGGATGATATCTATATACACATATGAATAAATTCAACAACGGATTCAAAAGCATTTACTAGCAAGTTCAAATTACATCGATCATTTGCATACACACTACGTCCATAAAATTTTGAAACTGAAAACTTATGGATCAATATTGATCCATGTTAATTCATTCATTCATTATAAATGTTCATTTATGAAAGCGCTCCCCATGATTGAGCTTAGGTTGTATGTAAGAGCATGCATTATGACTGACCAAATTGATCAAGCGAATCACACACTCAAATTAGATCACTCTCTTTCCGATTGTGGATGGAGGGAGCATAGGGCTAGTAACCGTGCATCCCTCGCCGGTAGATTGAGGAGGAATATATTTCTCATGAGCATGTATCCATGTATTGAAATCATCGTGATTAAGTACATTGTCATGGTTACAATGGTTTGAATTGGAATTCATCCTACTATATTCACTGCTAATATTAGCAGTGTTATTTACATTTACAAAAGCTTGACCTTCATTTCTCTTTGGGGTCACTTTCCTGATCAATCTTCCTTCCCGGACAGAAGCTTCTCCAGTTGTGCCTTTTATGCCATTAAGAAATTTTGTTTGAGCGAGGTTATGACCATGAACATTCATCTCTCTACTAATATGCACCCAATCTCCTTCGGATCTCTTTATAGATTTCTCATATGTCATCTACAAGACCTTGCAGGTACCATGGGGGGTCTTGTTTTTTCCTCAAGATGTTGACCAGTTGTAGACCGTCAGTATAAGCTCTTAATTATCCCCTATATTTTGAGTTCCTTTGCCTTTGAGAAAGCTACCTAAATGGACCACATTTCTGCCGCTAGTGGAGAGTGTGCCCTTTTGTTGACTTAATGTTTTCAACATTGGTCTTAATCTCGATTTTGATGATAATAAACATAGAACTAATGATTTAATTGAGAATTACTTTCAAGTTCTATATCGATTAGCGCACGACATCTGCGATTGAAAAAATCGAGGAAATCGAAAGGACGTTGGTGGATGCGCTCTGATTCGTCGGGAAGATAGAGTATAGGTTTAGGGTGTCTAGTTTATATTGTAAAATCCTCATGATGATGCATAAGAACCCAAAAACCATTCTCGAATCCTAAAATATGAAAACCCGAAAACCGTCCTGAAATAACCTAGGGAGCTCCTTGGAGGGCTATATGACCTAGATATTTTCCTAACATAAAAAATATCGATAATTATTTCTTGGGTAGAAATTAGATAACGAGGTATTTTTAAGGATTTTTTGGAAACTTTTAGCCTACCCTTATTTGACTCGAAAGATTAAAAAAATTTCGCTTTCGAAAAATTTATACTAGACCCCAAAAACTAGATTTTGATTTTGATTTATACTAGACCCCAAAAATTTTGGTAAGAATTTTTATTTTTTAGATATTTTTATTAAGTCTAGACCTAACATTTATTAAATCCCTTATTTTGATTTTTTGATTCTTATATAACATTTATATTTTAAGTTAAAGTTAATAAATGTTATATATAAGTAGGCTTAGCGAAAACAACCCAAATGAGTAGAAAAACAAAGCAAAAGAAATTGCTCTGCCCAGGTTTGATCGACCGGTTGGTCGATCGAATGGTGTTAAAAAATGGCAGTAGCCATTTCGGTCGACCGAACAATGCCAAAAATTGGCAGTGGCTACTTTGGTCGACCGACCGAGGCCAAAATTTGGCAGTGCTTGCGTCGGTCGATCGATCGGTCGATCGAATTACGGATCGCTGAACTTGCGACTCATTCGATCGACCCGTCGATCGACCGAACAACGCGATTAAAGCAGCGGTCACGGGCGGTCGATCGGTCGGTCGACCGACAAGCGACCGAACGACAGAAACGACTAGTTTTCCACTCGTTGAGCTGCCATTCGGTTAAGGGGTTATAAATATTCATCTCCATCCTTCATTAACCCGACTTAACAATTGATCCAAGCCTCTATTGAACCAATTCTTGATCATTCTAAAGCTTTTCTTGAGCCATCTTCTTGATAACCCTAGTTTCCAAGATATATCCTTGATCTTGCCTTCAAGCTTTGAACGATTCATCATTGAGGCATCAAGAGGAACTATGACTCATGTTTGGAGCTAAGTATTTATTGTATTATTTATTTGCTCCATTACTTGTGTATTTTTGTGATTTATTTCATTATAGTTGAATATGTAAGAAGACTTAGTGTTAGGTCTTGTGATTGAGCGGTATCCTTGGTGTAGAAGGTGTAAAGCTACTTGTGTAAACGTAGTTTGCTAGGAAGTTGAGTTGTCCTTAGGGTTGAGGTGGGAGAGTTCTCTCGGTAGGAAGGCGGGATACTTCCGGGTGTGGAAGTGTCGTCGATTTGAGAGCGGAGACTTTTCGGGTGCAAAGTCCTCATTGTAAGGAAACTAATTAATCTAGTTAAACTAGTTTAAAAATCCTAAGCGGGGTGCTTAGGTAGTGGAGTCGGCATTGGGGCCGAACCACTATAAACAATTGTGTTAGCATTGTTCTATTTGTGTATCGCATTATTTATTTTCATTACTTGCTTTCGCATTTAATCATTGAATTGTAAATTGCCTAAGTAATCTAAGAAACGATTAAAATCAAATTTAGGCTAATTGTTTAGTTAACACACAATTCACCCCCCCTCTACTGTGGCCATTTCGCCCAACACCTTTTACTTCCATTACTTTTAAGAATGACTTTGTCATTAGCATTCTTGATGTAGTAGCCAAACTAGCTTTATTAGTTTTATCTTTCCATGCTGCAATGCAAAAGATACTGAATTTTTTTCCAGGTTCCTGAACCACATCCATAGGTCTCTCAATCTTCTTGCTAGTTACTGAGCAATTGTCTTGAGGCCATTGTATGTCAGAGATAGCCCTGTAGAATGGAATTCAATCCTATCCTTTATTTTTAAAAAAGCAGATGTTCCTATTTTTCCACAGTTGTCATAGAGATGCTGCAAGAATCTCCCTAACCCATAGGTCATCTCTTGCATTGCCAGCAGCTTCTTCTATGAGCCATTTCCCCTCATGCCAATCTTGAATGAACCTGAACTAAAAATTGAGTTCCTGTTCGATTCAGCATCAGTATTTTTTGGCAAATTCACAGTCAAACAGTATGTGTTTAATGTCATCATCTTTCAATTAGGCGAAAGATTTAGTTAATACACTATTCATCCTCCCTCTAGTGTGTCATTTCATCCAATAATTGACATCAGAGCGGGTTGTAGTTTGAGATTTCACCATCTCGTCTACTTCTAGTCTCGATCCGAAAATGACACTAGAGTTGGTAGCGTCTACATCTCCTAGGTTCGATGAGTCTAACTTTGGTCTTTGGAAGAGTAGAATGTACACTTTCCTAAAGACTCAAGGTTTATGTGTTTTTAATATGGTAAAGTCAAAATACATCGAACCTAAGGAAAAAAATGGATGCATGGACCCAAGAACAAATTAATAGATTTGAATTAAATGCTAAGGCAACAAATTGCTTATATTGTTCATTGGAAAATAACATTTTTGAAAAAAAATCATGTATTGTATATTTGGCTTTTGACATTTGGGCAACTTTAAACATGCTATATGATTATGCCAAGACCCAAGAGATTGGCACGTCTAATGAAGGTAGTGATGACAATGGTCATTCACCTACCACTAATCTTGATTTTGATGTCCAAAGCTCCTCTAGTCAAAGGAGTAGCTCCAAGAGCGGAAAAAGGAAAGTGGTGTGTCATGCATGCAAGGAAAAGGGGCATGTGAAGAAAAATTATCCTTCTATGAAGAACAAGGCAAAGAAGAAGTCAAACGCTTCCACATCATCTTCTTGTTCGAGTGAAGCATCCTCTTACCATGGGTATGAAGCTAGTTCAAAAAATTACCTCATGAATGCTAATGATGAGGTACACTCTTCTTCTTCTAGTCATGAAAACAAAAAGGATAGTATTAATTCATCTAACTCTTATGACATGCTTTATGATGAATTAATGGATGAATATAAAATCCTGTATGCCTTGATGGTTAAAAAGGATAAAGAAAATAAAAAATTAAAGAAGGAAAACTTGACTTTTAGCTCTCATTTACATGATGTTAAACTAAAAAATGAGAAGCTAAAAATTAGTGTCTCTGATCCATGTCATGTTGTTTTAAGTATTGACACTTAGGATTTGAAAAACAAAAATGACATGTTAAAAAATGAAAACAACATGTTGAAAATTCAATTGCATGCTTTGCATAAATCTATGAATGATTTGAAAAATGAGATGTTGATTTTGAGTAGAAAAGTTAATACTTCTTCTCTTAATTCTAAAAATCAAAATGTCTCATTTAGAAAATCTCAAAAGAAAAATGTTTCCTTTAAGAATGCTCATGCTCATCATGTTTTTCATGCTAAGCATTCTAACATTAGACCTCGTGTCCATAAGAATAATGAAAAGAAGAGATTTAATGGACATTGCTTTTGTTGTGGTGTTTACGGGCACGCCATTTATGATTGTGCTTTTAAGATGAATCCAAGTGTGACAAATTAAGATACTTTGGGTTCCTAAGCCCTCTAACCCCCAATGACCCAAAGCCATTTGGGTACCAAAGATCTCATGCTCTAATGTAAGGGGAGCTACCACACAAAGGTGAGATGAAGTTGGTTGATTGAAGTTGCTTGAGGATTCAAAGATTATACCATTTCAAAGTTGCAATTTCAAGTCATCTTGATGCCTTAGTAAGGTTGGCATCAAAAGTACTTTGGTATCATCTCCTATACCCTATTGCTTAAATTATAGTTTGAGTTTGATATATGCTTAATATTAGTAGATTTTCCGCTCTTGAAAAGTTTCAAAAATGCTTTTTGACTTTTGATTTCCCGATCTCTTCGGAGACCTATGTAACCTGTAATGGGCTCATGCGACCTTGAGGTTTTAAATCGTAGGCTCATTGTGGCCTTTCAGTTTTCAACAAATAGGAAGGGCCGGTTGGAGATCTATTTTTCAAATATTTTATATTTTGAGATCTCTTAATTCGTTTCGGATTCACGATAATTTATTTTGAAACGAATTTCAAACTATTTAGAAAAGTGAATTTTGAAAATGATATTTGAATCTCTCTTTGCTATTTGGTTTGGTTAGATTGCTAAGTAGCCTTTAGTTTCATTAATTATACTAATGAAGTCTACTTGCAAGTTGAGAATGTTAATGGAAGACTATGCTATCATGAAGAAAATTGACAAGTAAATGACAAGTTTGACAAAATTCTATTAAAATAGGTATGAATTTGATTTTGCAAAAAATCTTAATATAATGCTTGAATATTCATGCTTTAATGATGTCTCTATATACTCATGATTGATCTTGCATGATAAATATTTAAATTTTCATGAGTAGGATATTTTTTGATAACTTAGGCAATTTCAAGATATCTTGATTGAATGAAACTTGATCTAAGTTGAAATTCATATTAGAGACCTCATTTTGAGTAAACACCCAATGAATATATTTAGATACACACATGATATAATTCTAGGTGTTTAAACTTGAAAATTCATGTGTAAATGAAAAATATGATAACTAGATCACATTAGGGGACTTAAGCTTAAAAAGTTTGACCCAAGTCAACAAATCGACTTGGACACTTCATTTTAAGTCCAAACATCATAAACATGTTTAGGAATAGGTATGACATGTTTTCATGCACTTAGAATGAAAAATTCATATGAATATGGATAAAATGACATAGAGGCCATTTCATGCTTACCTCTTTTGAACCAAGTTGACCCAAGTCAACAAATTGACTTAGATGTCTTATTTTCAATCCATATTTGAGGAACATATTTAGATTTACTCATGTTAGGTGTCCATAAGCTTAAATTTGAAAAATCATGAGTAAATGATAAGATTAACACTTAGTAAGTTTCATGATAACTAGTTTAATTTTGAATGAAACCATGCTAGGTTGATATCTTGACTTAAGGTCATAATTTTCATTCCAAACTTGACATACACTCTTTACATGACCATTATGTGGTGTCATAAAAGTTTGAATAAAAACTGAACACGTTTTGAAAATAACTGAAAATTACGAAAATACTATTGAAAATTTAGCATTTTCAGTTATTTCTAGAAAAATGTAGAAAAATCATTTTTAACTGATTCTTGAAACTGCATCTTCACAAAAATCTATTTTCTTCAGTAAAAATTTCAGAAATTTTAATTAAGAATATAATTTATAGTAGAATTTTGAAGTTGGATTTCAAAAATGCAAAGTATTATCCTCTTGAAATATTAATCTTTTCGATACTTTGATTTTTCGTCAAAAACTTCAAATGAAAACTCATGTATACCATTTGGATTCCATTTCTAATATCATTCACACAATTTTTTGAGTAAAATCATTTCTAGGAATGATTTTGATACTTTGAATGATAGCTAGAAATATTGATTTTTTTATTGAAATCAATATATGATGAAAAATGAATATAGAGAATTTATTTTGAGCTCAAACTTGACACATGCATCTTAAATGATCATTCGGCGATGTCGGAAAAGTTTGAAGCAAAATTGACAACTTTTGAAAAAATACCTAAAATTTACAAAAATGCCCCTGTACTTCCAAGAATTTTATGAATTTATATAAAATTGATTTTTGACTGATTCTTGAACCTCTAGATTCCTTGTAAAATCTAGTTTGTCCAGTTAAAATTTCAAAAATTTTCGTTAAGAATATGATTTCGTAAGGATTAAAAGTTTAATTTTTATAAACTTGAAGTATATTTTGACCTAAGTCAACAAAGTGACTTAGAAATTTTATTTTAAGCTCAAACTTGATTCATATACTTAGATTCACTCATGTTTGATGTCTAGATGCCTAAGTTAGAGAAAACATGAGTAGATAGCAAAATTTGATACTTAATATTTTTATGTTTTCAAGCCTACATTAAATAAAATCGTGCTAAGTTCATATTTTGATCAAACGATATCGTTTGCACTTCAAATTTGATACACATACTTTAGATGACCATATCTTGGTATCCGGAAAGTTTGACTGAAATCTGGAAATAGTTTAAAAAATTCCATTTATTTACGAAAATGCCACTAAAGTATCACTCTTTTCAAGTTGCTCATTTTTCCGATACTTTAAATTTTCATTAGATTTTCAAATAAGACTTGAAGTATGATATTTTAAATTCACTTATGGTATCTTTCTACTCAATTGATGAGAAAAATCATTTCTAATATGATTTTTGATTATTTGATTGATACTTGAAAATATTTATACTTAAGTTACTACATGATTCTTGATTTTGGATTTCATTTATCATTTCACGATATCATGTATGACTTAGTCTCTTATTCGATGTTTGGCTATCATCACTTTTAGTTGAGACTTTCACGGTTTTGAAAAATCTTTGAGAAGTTTCAATTTTAACTTTTGATTGACTTTTCTTGCCCTTTTTGAGTGATGTCAAAAGAGGGAGAAAAATATAGATAAAGGGGAATAAAATATAGGAAAATCATGCATATAGATAGGGGGAATTCTATTATATAGATATGCATGTTGATAGAGGGAGAAATCCCTTAGTTGATATGCTTTGTGCTTTAATATATATATTTTCTTAAGGATGTTTGTCATCATAAAAAAGAGGGAGATTGTTGGCTTAAGGTTTTCAATCTTAGTCTTAATCTCGGTTTTGATGATAACAAACATGGAACTAATGTTTCATTGAGAAATCTTTCAGGTTTCAAGTGGGTCAGTGCCCGACGTCCCCGATCGGAAAAATCGAAGAAATCGAAGAAATCAGAAGGACGTTGGTCGTCGCGCTCGGATTATTCGAAAAGTTAGAGTTTAGGTTTAGGGTGTCTAGATATATTGTAAATCCTTTTTATGATGCAAAGATCCCTAAAACCTATCCCGAACTCTAAAACATGATAACCCGAAAACCACCATGAAATCCACTAAGCCTAGGGAGCTCCTTGGAGAGTTATATGTCCTAGACATTTACTTGACATAAAAAATGACGGTAATTGTTCCTTGGGTCAAAACTAGATAACGAGGTATTTTTAAAGATTTTTCGAAAGCCTTTAGCATACCCTTATTTGACCCGAAAAATTAGAAAAGTTTTGTTTTCTGAAAATTTGTACTAGACCCCAAAAACTAGATTTTGATTCTTAAGGTTTTTGATTTTTTAGATATTTTTATTGAATCCAAATGGGGGGTTAATCCTTATATAACATTTATGTTTTAAAGTTATTAACTTAAAGTTAATAGATGTTATATAAGTAGACTTAGCGAAGACGGAATCAAAAAATGAACCAAATAAAGAAAACTGCCCTGCTGCCCTGCCTAGATTCGGTCGACCGACTGGTCGACCGACCGAAGGTGAAGTCAGTTCGGTCGACCAATCGGTTGATTGAACATTGCCAAAATCTGGCAGTAGCTCATTCGGTCGATCGATCAATCGATCGAATTGAGGATTGCTGAGTTGCGATCTTGCGGTTGCAGCTTCGGTCGACCAGATTTGGGATCGCTAATCTCGCGACAGTTCGTTGATTCATCGGTCGATCGAATGGTGCGATTAACACACAGAAAGCTGGGCGGTCGATCGATCGATCGATCGACGATCGACCGGACCATCGATCGGGCGTCTGCAACGGTCAAAAATATACCTGTTGATGCCCTGTTTCAGTTAGGGGGTTATAAATACCCTTTCTAATCCTTCTTCAAGCCTTCCAACAATTGATCCAAGCTTCCATTGAATTGTTGGAAGCTCAATGGAAGGCTTCCATTGTTGGAAGCTTGAAAGATAAGTAGTTGTAGGCAACCTTCCCTAGTGCAACTTCCATATAAAGTTTTTAACTTTAGGAATAGTTTTTAAGTTCCAAATTTTGTTCTAATCCTTGTCCTGCATCTTGAAAACAGTGTGGTCCTCAGCTATAAAATTATAAGCTGCTCTGCAGTTGAGTTCCCCCAAACCACACAAAGCCCACCTGTCCTTGATTTTTTTCCTGGGTATGTAAATTTGAACAATGCTATTGAAGTGATGTTCACCAAAGATGTCCAAGATTAAGTCAGCATTCCATGTATTGTTAGTGATCAGCTGCTCCACTCTATCCACCTTTGAAATCAAATTCATGTTCAGGTAAGTTGGCCATTTTTCAATAGGTAAGTTACAGAGCCAGGGATCCCTCCAAATGTTGATGTTTACTCCATTACCAATCCTCATTCTCAGACCTTCTCTAAGGATGAGAATAGCTCTGTTAAGGCATTGAAAATGCCAAGAGAATTTTTTGGAGTCCTTAAAGAGCTAGGGATGGTAATCCACATACTTTTTATTGAGAATTTTGGCCCATACGTAATTCCCCTTATTCGGAAATGGAAGGATTTTCTTAGCATGGATTGAAGATTTCACAATACCTAGATCCTTTGTACCAAGGCCACCTACTCTTTTCCTCAGCATAACCTTGTTCTATCCTATCCTCATGTAGGCCCTTTTTGTTTGCCTTAGAGCTCCACAAGTAGTTTCTTGCAAGGCCTTGAAATCTGCTGATATCTTTATTATTAACCCAGGATGATGATAATATGTGCATGGGAAGTGAGTTCATCCTGCCTGTGATATGACTTTGCTTGCCCATCCATCAATTCTTCTTACTGCTTTATGAATCATAATTTCTTGGCTGCTTACATCCAGCTTTTTTCACTACTAGAATTGTGGTCATCAGCGACGGCTAAATTCGTGATTGAACCATCGGTGATATATATCATGGACGAAAACAACCGTGGCAAAAAGCCGTCACTGATGCGCGCGTCTCAGATGGTTGTGACGGTCGAGCGCTGTCATCACACATAATCATCGGCGATAGCCTCGTGCGCTGTCGCTGATTAAAAAACATCAGTGATGGCTCTCGGCGCTGTCACTGATACTAACACATCAACCACGACCTTGTCACGTCGGTGATATTATTTGCAATCGTGATATTTGGTGCTGCCCAGGCCATCAGACATTTACAATAAGCTTTCAGCCACGGTATAGTGACGATTAACCGTGGGTATTCCGTGGCTAAAGGTGTATCATGTATTTGAAAAAACTAAAAATTTTGTAAATTCCTGTATACGATGATATATCGACTATAAACTATTTTCAATCACATATTACAATCAGAAAACATCATACACATGCATTAGAAATCAAACATACAAGTTTTACATAAATATCATTAATATCAGCCTCAAACCGGAGGCAAACAATTATCAAAATATCAACTCGTGCATTCAAGTATCAAAATATAAACAAAATACAATTAATCAAAAGCTCACGGCTGTGGTGGAGGCGGTGGAGTCGACAACGACTGGGTCGGGAGCATCGATTGGGTCGAGGAGGATGACAGCTGTGACATCATCGGTAGAAGGCCAAACTGAGACACAATCTGAGTGAGGAGTGTCTGCATATTTTGGATCGTCTGTCTCAACTCGTCATTCGATCGTCTCTGCTCCTGCATTTGCTCCTCCATCGTCAGCCTTTGCCCGTCCATCGTCTGCCTCTGTTCCTCCATCGCCTGCCTCTGCTCCTCCATCGCATGTCTCTGTTGGGTGAGCTCCAACTCCATGGCCGCTATCTGGCTCTGGTCCTGCCCTCGGTATGTCGAGGGGCACTCAACCACAGTCGAAGGGGTCGGTGCCCCAAGTGGCCCGAGCACGACACGTGCATGGCCACTGTCTGCAAAGCCATAGACACGATCATGCTCCCAGCCACCTGCGGCCTCCACCCAAGCTCCTGCGTCGAACTCCTCCGGTGTGCCTCCATGCTCGATCACAGTCCTCATGTAAGTTTCCTACACATGTTTATATTTTAAATATATATAAACTATAAATAAAAATTGTGTAAATCAAATAGACATATATAAATACTTACCATTATATACGAGGCTCTGCTATCAACATAGTCCCCCGCTCCTTGTCGACGACGGTGGGTGCGCTCAAACACCTCCATCATCAGGCGTCGGACGGTGCCGTCCTCCGTCACGCGCGTCTTACATTAGAAAACAAATATATTAGTATCATTATACACAATATATAATTTAATTAAAAATAATTAAATTATACATACTATACGACGCTCATGAACTGCAAAAGAGATGGAGCCACCTGTGTGGCGCGTGTCTGTACCGTCCCCCCCGGACATGCGGTTTCTCGACGCAGTCCGAGAGACCTCCTGCCACTCAGGTGTGGACCACCGCTCAACGAGCTGGTCCCACACAGGGCTAGGAATCCACTCAGGGCGTGTCCCCGAGTCTGCCCTATTTGTGTGGCCCCCAGTCGTCTCATCACGGTCTGACGGGCCTACTGAAGCAGCCCGTTATAGCGAGCGCGGGCAACATGCTCCCATGCAGCCTCCACAAAAGTGGTCTGATCCTCCGGCCATGTATAATGACCCTGCAAAAAAAAAATTATTATTATCGATGAATATTTAACATTAACATTAATTTAATAAAGATACTTACCGTGAACTCTCGCCACAATAAATCCATACACTCACGGGGCACGTGAGACCAAATAGGCCACGCCCCGTGCATAAACTTCCGGATAGTTCTCGCGATCGTGCGGGGGACGTCCTCCTACTCAAATATGCATCAAATATAAATTCATATTATGATATTTTGAATTATAAATAAATTATAAGAAATAATTCATGCATATACTTACCTTCTTCAGCGCACACTAACTGCTCTGTGCAGTTCTCCCTCGGGTGGCGGAGGGAGAATTCTATTAGGCCCTCATGGCCTACGTCTCGATGTCGACGGGCCTAGATCGGCTGAAGGGATGGTGGGTGGAGGTGGGGGGATGATAACCATGTCAGCTGGGGGAATGGTGGATGGACCAAGTGGGGGAATGGTGGCCGAACCAAGTGGGGGGATGGTGGCTGGAGGTGGCAGGATGGTGGCCGGAGGTGGGGGGATGGTGGTGGAAGACGAAGGGTTAGTGGGTACAGGTGGGGCGGGTGGTAATCGTCGGGGGGTCCTATGAGGAATGCCTCATCGAGAACTGATATCTCAATCCATAGTTGTAAAAATTTAATATAATTAGATTATATATAATAGATTAATAGATATATTTAATCATTGAATATATATTTGACATTTACAATTATTCGTCATCATCATTATCATCATCCGTGTAATACTCTTCTTCTGGTTCTTCTGTATCGGAATCTTAAAATTCTTCTTCGTCTCCCGCATCATCATTATCATCATCCGTGTAATACTCTTCTTCTTGTTCTTCTGTATCGGAATCTTAAAATTCTTCTTCGTCTCCCGCATCATCATTCTGTCCTTCCTCAACTTCATTATCGTCGTCATCAACGTATTCTATTTCCAATTGAACTAACTCTGTGTCATCATCCTCGAGTATTGGACTAACTCATTCCACTTTGGAAGGATCTTCTTCTTGATAGAAGTCATCTGCTGGCTCATTCTCTCCAACTATCGGGTCAATTTTTCCTCTGGCTTTTGTACTACACGCCAATCTGCCCTATCTTTCTTTCGAGACGGATGTTGCATATAATATACTTGTTCACCTTGAGATTCCAATGTAGATGGCTCATTTGAAGCCAATTTTGATTTGTAATTGACCTCGACTAGCTATTTATACTTTGGATGAACACTCATGCCCCTATTGTTTGTATCGAACCAATGACATTTAAAAAGGGCAACTGATTTACATTCAAAAAATTGCAATTCAATGACTTCTTCCAATAGTCCGTAAAAGTCAATATCACATTCAGCATACGTTGTCCCTTTGACGCAGACTCCGGCATTCATAGTCTTTTTTGTAGATGAATATTCAAGTGTGTGAAATTTATATCCATTGACAAAATAACCGTTATAACACTGTACAAGTCGTGCTGGTCCACTAGCAAACTCAAAGATTTGGTTATCTATTTCGCCTCTGTATTCTATGCTATAAGTTTGAAACCAATTAGGGAACTCATAATTCCGTAATCTTTCTAATTCCTCATCGCTGTAAATTGAGTATTTTGTCACTATCTCAATGTCAAATATTTTAATGAACTTCTCAATCTCTGGACAGTTTAGTAAAATATGTAGGTATGCCAAATGGTACTCTTCATCGTTTAAGAATCGAGACGGACGAGAACCCAAAGCACGACCGGGGTAACAAAAGATATTTAAACAACCATCTGATGGTTGAGCTCCCTCGTCTGATGGTCGAGCTACCCCGTCGTCGTTCCGTGGAAGATGATTAAGTCTTGTCTTGATGGTTGATTCAAAATAAAATAAGCAGAAAGTTGAAATTTCTTGAATTATATATGCTTCTGATATGGAACCTTCAACTGCGGCGGTGTTCTTTACTTTTTTCTTCAGACGATTCATGTATCTTTCAAATAAGTACATCCATCAATATTGAACGAGGCCACCAACTCATGCCTCGTATGCTAAGTGTATCGGTAGATGCTCTATCGAGTCAAAAAATGCATGAGGGAAAAACTACTCCAGCTTGCATATGATTTCAACAATATTATTTTCAAGTGCTGACATATCTTCGACTCGAAGTACATTTGCATAAATATTTCTAAAAACATACTTAATTCTGTCAACGGGCCCCAAATCTTATCATGTAGATGATCTCGAAACGCGACCGAAAGCAATCTTTGCATGAATACATGACAATTATGGCTCTTCATCCCCGATATTTTGCATTCATCGATGTTTACACATTGAGATAAGTTTGAGGCATATCCATCGGGTAATCTGAGTTCTTTTATCCATTGATACACATCTTTTATCTGTTGTTTATTTAACACATACGGTGCCTTTGGCTTATGAAGTCGTCCGTTGACCACTTGCAACTCTAACTCAGGTCTCTTACAAAGTATTTTTACATCATGTCGGGCCTTCACATTATCTTTAGTTTTGCCGGAAATATCCATAACTGTGTTAAAAATATTATCAAACATATTTTTTTCAATGTGCATGACATCCAAATTATGCCGAATCAGTAATGAACTCCAATACGACAATTCCCAAAAGATACTTTTTTTCACCCAGTTATGTGTTTGACCAAAGCCTGAAATTCTTACATTCCGACCAAAAGTAATCTCTGGAAGCAATTGAACACATGCTAACATCTGTTCACCAGACAACATCGGTGGTGGCTCATCTCTTTCGACTCTACCCTTGATAAATTTATCCTGATTCCTTCGATACTGATGGTTAGACGGTAGGAACCGATGATGACAGTCAAAGAAGGAAATTTTCCGACCATTCTTAATACTGAAGGATTTTGAGTGTTCCATGCAATACGGGCAAGAGAGTCGCCCATGCGTGCTCCAACCAGACAACATGTCATAGGCTGGGAAATCTTTGATTGTCCACAATATAGCAGCTCGTAAAGTGAAGTTTTGCTTCCGATGACAATCATAAGTGACAACTCCCTCAGCCCACAATATTTTGAGTTCATCATTTAGGGGACGGAGAAACACGTCAATTTCTTTGCGAGGACTCCTAGGATCTAGAATAATCATCGAAAGATAGATAAATTCATCTTTCAAACACATTGAGGGCGGCAAATTATAAACTGTTAACAACACTGGCCATACTGAATACAGAGTTGTCGAATTACCTAACGGATTAAAATCATATGTGCACAATCCCAACCTGATATTTCTAGTCTCCCCAGCAAATGAAGGATAACACCTATCCAAATGTTTCCATGCTTCATTGTCGGATGGATGAATCATTATTGTATCATCACGACTTCTTGCATGCCAACTCATGTAGGGGGCAGTCTTTTCCGACATGAATAACCTTTGAAGCCTCAATGTCAGTGGAAAATACCGAAGCACCTTAAATGAGATATTTTTTTGTCAGACCGATTTTTCTCCTTGTAACGAGGATGCTCACATACGGGGCATTGCTCTAACTGTGCATTTTCTTTATAATATAAAATGCAGTTATTTGGGCACACGTGTACCTTTTCGTACCCAAACCTTAATTTCCTCTTCAACTTTTTTTATCTTATAAAAGGTTGGCTTAAACTTGTTATTTGGAGGTAGCATACCATTGATAAAGCCTGCAATTCGATCAAACGCAACCCCGCTGATATTATAATCGGACTTGATGTTCAGGAGTTGTGTCATTGCCGAAAATCTTGTATAATTAGGACAATTCTCATACAATGGTTCATCGGTAGCTTTCAACATCTCGTAAAATTCTGCAGCCTCCTTATTCGGTAATTCAATCTGTATCGCAGGTTGTTCTTCAGTGACTTCAACTGTCGTAGTATCTAGTGGCACTATCGTCTCAGTAACTGGCTCAATATTATCATTTAAATGGAATTGTCCTCCAAGACCATCCAGAATCATTATTCTATAAGGATTAGGTGGATTGGAAGAAGAAACACCAGCAGAAGAAGATTCACCATGAGTTTGGACAATAAGATTGCTCGACGTCCCGACTTGACGTGACTCACCGTGATAATTCTATACAAAATATTTTGGTGTGAATCCTTTTGTATACAAATGCAGTGTGACAGTTTCTCGATCCAAAAATCTTATGTTTGAACATTTTCAGCACGAACATCGGATTTTTTCACCACTATGGAATTTTTCATTCGAGTAGACGAAATTTAAGAAGTAAGTTACGCCTACTCGAAATTCGTGCGTTATAGCTCCATGATGAATTCGTCGGTACATACAACTTCGATCGCCTGACATGTTCTATCAAAAAGTTTGCAATATCTTTAGGTAATGTCTTTAATTAGGTGGGATGGTCCTATTCCATTAGGAATTCATGTTATTCATATTGCACTTAGTATTTCTTTTTGTCATTAACTTCATTCTAAATTTCGGCAGTATTTCCCTACAGTTCTCCGAATACGCATATCATCTGGGCGCGTATCAGAGAACAAGGGAGATACAAGCCAAAATTTAAAAATGAATAATGACTAAAAAAATATACTAAGTGCAATATAAATAACTATGTTCCCAAATTATCCAATTAGGGACAATTCAAGAGTTGTATGTCGTATAAAAGATCATTTACTTCGTTTACACGAACATACAACCCCCAAATGGATCTAAGATTTTGCAAAATTAAAACTTGACTCGTCGATGCGTACGTGAAATATATCAACTCGTCTTGATTCCGACGTGAGTCCACCGTGGATGATTTGGCCGCGAGTCTAAAGTGGACGATTACGGCGTGTGCGAGTCCAAAGTGGATAATTTCGGCGCGCGCGAGTTCATCCTTTATTGACGATTCCGGCACGAGTCCAAAGTGGACGATTCCGTAGCGCGCGAGTCCAAAGTGGATGATTTCATAATTATAATTACACTCAACTAAAATTAATCCTAACATTTATTCTACCCTAATTAAATCTAATTAACAACTAATTAACAATAATTAAATCTAATTGAAAACTAATTAATCTAATTTTAAAGAAATTTAACACTAATTTACTGATTAAATTTAAAATTAACCCTAATTAATCTCTAATAACAGTAATTAATAGTAAATAAATTTAATTAATCACTAATAACAGTAATTAGCACTAATTAATTAAATTAATATATATATTGGTCGGCGCCGGTCGGAACCCTAGGGTTTCGATCGGCGCCGGACCGGAGAGGGGAGGGGGATGAACTGACTTGGTGGTGGCGAAGAGGGGAGAGGGATCGACGGCGAGGGTGAGGGAGCAGTCGACGGCGGCGCACGTGGGCGACGAAGATCGAGGGGGAGAGGGGCGGCGGTCTGGGCGAGAGAGAGGGGGAGAGGGCAGGGGAGGCGACGCGGTGAGGGCGAGGGAGCAGGCGGCGCGGTGACGATCGGCGGTGACAAATCGTTGGCAACAGCGGAGAGAGAAGAGAGCAGGGGAAAGAGGAAGGGTCGGGCACGAACGCAAATAAAAAGTATTTTCACCCACAGCTCGCCAGCCGTCAGAACACCGTGGATTCATAATTTTTAAATCACCAACGGTTGGCCCTCTCTAAGCCGTCGATTTAGAGTGTTTTAGTTTTCGTGCTGCGTTCGTGCCATTATTAATAAGCGACGGACGCTTCTAGCCGTGGCTAATGACTTATTCATATCACCAACGGCTCTCTCGCCCCCGTTAAGCCGTGACTAATAACTTATTTTTTTCGTGCCCCGTGCGCGCCATCAACTATGAGCGACGGCTCTAAGCGACTGTATGCGAGCCGCGACTGATTCGGTTACATCAGCCACGGCTGCTACGATCGTCAAAAAGCCTTGAATGATTCTGACGGCCGAGGATGCCGTCGGTGATGCCCGTGGCTGATGTGATATATTCTAATAGTGTTTGGACTTATGAGAGCTCCAAGGTAGTTCATTGGGTAAGTACCTTCATTAAAGCCAAGCAAGTTAATTAATTCCTTCTTGACCTTGGTGGAACAATGCAAGGGAAAAAAACATTTCTAACTTGGACTTATTAACTTTTTGATAAGTCCGGTTACAATATAGTGATATGGCCTTAAGTACAATGATTAACAAGTTATCAGCAAAAGCCCAAATGGCTTATTTCCATGTCTTTATATTTAAAGCATTTGATATGTCAATTCATAGAGAAATTCTCAAGTATTCTGGAGAGTAAGTCTTGCATGAGTATGAATATATAAGGAGACATGGGGTCTCTTGTCTAACTCGCAATGAGAAAGCTATCAGACTTCAAACCATTAATGTTGCAATAAAACCTTGCTAATTTAAGACAAGCTTGAATCCATTTTCTGACTTCCACAAGGGAATTCATAATCTCCATCACTCTATCCACTGCCTCCCTTGATACCCTATCAAATGTCTTTTCAAGATCTAACTTTAAGATTACATATGGTTATTTCCTCTTGGATTTACAATTTCATTAGCAATTCGAATGATGTCCTAGATTTTTCTGCCCGTAATGAAAGCACATTGTTCTTTGGAAATCAAATACTTAATACATGGCTTGATTCTATTGACTATTGCTTTGGATAGAATCTTATACAGAACATTGCACAATGTAATAAGTCTGTAGTCAATTTTTTTGGTTGGCCCATCTTTCTTAGGAATGAAGTATTGGTGTGTAGGCCTGGCGGGCCAAGTCATCAATCGCCTCGTGGCGTGTAGGCCTGGCGAGCTGAGTCACACTCGAACGCCGAGGGCGCTCGGGCCCTATTGGTTAGCGTCGGATTCTGGGAGCTAGTATCAGAGCCGGGGTCCCGGGTTCGAGTCTCGACTGGCGATTGCTGAGGGGGAGATTATTGGCGTGTAGGCCTGGCGGGCCAAGTCATCAATCGCCTCGTGGCGTGTACGCCTGGTGGGCCAAGTCACACTCGAACGCTGGGGGCGTTCGGGCCCTATACGGTATAAGATGAAGGTGCGCCTTTTCCTTTCACCAATTGGTTTGGGGGTCATTGATTAGCGCCGAATTTTGAGAGCTGGTATTGGCTTAAGGTTTTCAACCTTGGTTTTAATCTCGGTTTTGATGATAACAAACACGGAACTAATATTTCATTAAGAAATCTTTCAGGTTCCATATTGATTAGTGTTCGATGTCCTCGATAGGATAAATCGAAAGAAATTAAAAAATTAGAAGGACATTGATCGTCGTGCTCGGGTTCGTCACAGAAATTTCTCGAAGATCGACGTATGCACCAAAGACGTCTTGGACAAGTCTAAAAAATATATGGAAAGCTCTTCAAGATGACACACGTTGAAGGCCGGAACCCGGAAATGAAGTGCACAAAAAAAATGACTGAAAAATCAATATCAGTCTATGTTCGGTCGACTGAATAGGGTTAGAAAAATGGCAGTAGCCATCTCGATCGATCGATCAATCGATCGAAGATGGGTAAAAATAGGCAGTGGGCTACTTCGATCGACCGGGCGGTTGATCGATCAAAGCCAGAAATGGGCAGTAGCCGTGTCGGTCGACCGAACGGTGCGAGTTAATTCTGTAACGGCTAGTTTCTTGCCCGTTTAACAGCCCATTGAGTCGAGGGTTATAAATAATCATCATCAAACTCCTTTAATCCTCATTGGAGATATTATTGAGCATTTTAAGAAGTGATTAAAAGCTTTCAAAGAGATTGATTGCAGCGCGCTCTGCTCTTTCATTTATGTTCTTATTGTAGTGCCAACTGCTCCTCAACTCTGCTACGACTCGGCGAGTTGGTGGTTCCAAGGCTTGGAAAAGAGCATTTATTTTTGGTTTTATTCTGAGCTCTTTTCATTGTAATTTTAACTATTATTTGAACGTATTTTTTCTTGGAGTTGAGTTTGAGTAAGACCTAGGTTGTTAGGTCTTGTGTGGAAGTAGTATCCTTGGTGTAGAAGAAGTAAAACCACTTGTGTAAATTTAGTTTTACTAGGATTAGTTGAGGTATCCCTTAGGGTTGAGGTGGAAGAGTGCTCTTGAAAAGAAGACGGAGACTTTCGGGTGTGGAAGTGCCTTAGGTCGAGAGTGCGACTCTTCGAGTCAAAGTCCTCATTGTAAGGGAAACAAGAATTAATCTAGTAAACCTAGTTTGAAAATCCTAAGCGGGATGCTTAGATAGTGGAGTAGGCATTGGGGCCGAACCACTATAAATTTGTGTGTTTGCATTGATACTCTATTTTGTGCTTAATTGTTTATCTTGCTTCCGCATCCAATCGTAAAATTGCAATTTGACTAAGTGATCTAAGTACATGATTAAAATTAAATTTAGACTAATTAATTTAGTTAACATACTATTCACCCCCTCTAGTGTTGTCGTTTACCCAACATGAAGATCAAGTTGGTGTCACCCCGAGAGTCAGGTAAACTTGCAGTCATATAAACTCCTTGAAGGCAAGTAAGATTGAGTCCTTGAGGATGTCCTAGTATTTATATAGAACTCAACATTAAATCCATCGGACCCTGGAGTTTTGCTCTTGCCTATTCTGATTTCATCTTTCCAAAGTGCTTTGTACCAATCAACAAATTTATTGACAATGCTTGTTGGGTCATTAATCAGACAATTATTTTCTATCATTTCAGTGATGAAGTTCTTACTTCTTTTGTATTTTGCCAAGTTGTGGAAATATCGGGTATTTTTATCATTCTCTTTCATCCATTTTATCCTGACTTTTGACCACTATTTTGTTGGTAAGAATCTTCATTTGGACTAAATCTTCTTCAGTGCAAAGTCCCTTCTCATCAAGCTTATCCAAAACATTCAATTATGCCTTTGTAGTTTCTAGATCTTTCTCAATATGACTGATATTTTTCTTTGACCAATCTGAGATTTTCGTGGCAATTACATTCAGATTGTTACCAACTATTTCAAGTGGGTTAGCAACAGTGCCGGTACAACAGTTATTTTTAATTAGTTCCTTCAATTCATTATATCCCATCCAATAGTGCTCAAGACAAATGACCTTGTTTTATTCCCATCAAGTCTCCTATTTTCGGCTTTATGAAGGATGGGTTTATTATCTGAGGCAATTCTGCTCCGACGTAGGATCTTATTAGAATTGAACCTATTAATCCTATTTCGATTTGTTAAGACTTTATCAAGCCGGGCAAATATTCTTCACTCTCCTCTCCTGATATGTTATTGCACTAGGTATATTTGTCACCCTGAAAGCTGAATTCACTGAAGTCACTTATGGAGCTCCCCCCATTTAAATGTTTTGCATCCTCTCTTATCTTTTTGGTCATTTATACAATTAAAGTCCTCAATGAGTAGCCAAGGTAGTTCATTAGTATCTTTCTTGTTTAGAAATTTCTATAAAATGCTGCTCTCAGTCGGGCAATTGCTAGCATAAATGCCACTTAGAAGCCATGACTTGCCATCATTAGGTGTAACTATTGCATTTAATAACTGACTCGAGATGAAGACCGGTCTTACATCCAAGTAAGCATTCTTCCACACTAGGATAATTCCACCAGATCTTCCATCCCCAATATTAAAAATTTCAGACTAAGGCCCAAACTTTTTGATATAAAGTAAAGAGTTTTCATCATTTAGGTGTGTTTCCACTAGGGCTGAGCATCGAACTGGTCGGGTCAATACCCGACCCAACTCGATCGGATATTAATCCAAAATTTGCAAAAAAAATTATATCCGACCCGACCCAATTTTTTAATCGGGGTCCGACCCGAATAATTCGAAAAAATTGGGCCCCGATCCGATTAACCCGAATTTGATTTAGAAAAAATAAAAATAATAAAAAAAAATAAAATTCATCTTGAAAATAGTGATAAAAAAGTGAATATTGTATTAAAATTATAACCCAAGTAGGACTTGAAATCAAACCTCCCAAACTTTATCTCCACCCCTCTAACCACAAAGCCAACATTATCTTTTATCAAAAAATATATACTATAAATATATATTTAATTCAAAATCGGATTGGGTCGGGTTAAACAGGATTTCACCCGAACCCGACCCGAATAACCCGACCCGAAATGAATTTTTGGGTCGATTTTTCGGGTATTTTTGAGTCGGATCGGATTTTGCTCAGCCCTAATTTCCACAAGTAAAACAATCCTAGGCTTGTAGCTTTTTATAAGTATATTGAGGTGGTCCCAAACTTTCTCCTTGAAACATCCTCTAATATTCCAGTAGAGAATTAACATGGATGGATCAAGTCAGGACTCACGGTTACATTGTCGGTTGCAGGGTTCCCATCAGAGTAATCAACTTCTGGTCATTTGAATACCTTCTTTTTTTCCCCTTTGTATTTTTGAGATTAAAGGAAAAGCTAGAGGTATGAATGTGCTGAGAGCGAGGCCGCCTCCTTTGGTTAGAGATCTCCGAGTTCATCATTGTAACAACCAAGTGTTCCTCTGTTACAACATATTTATTTTCCATTTCATTGAGTGTGATCTCAAATACTTCTGTCAAATTTTTTTTTTTGAAAGTCCTCGATGTTCTTGTCAATTTTGATTGGGACTTTGAACGAGTCATTTCTACTAGCTGAGAAATTGCCAGTCATGAAAGTAGGGGAGTGTGGCCTGTTGGAATTGAAAGGATTCCTGATTTGACTATTGTTACTTACAACTTCCATATTAGAATTCTGAGTTTTACTACTAGAGATGAAGGGCTGATCAAGCTGTAACAAAGGGTTGCAACTCTACACTTTTCAGTTTGTTGTTTAGTGACTTGCCATCCTTTTACTTGAGTATCATTAGGCTTTGTGCTATTTGCTATTCCCATTTTTTTTCCCGAGTACCTTTCCTTCTCCTGTTAACAAGTTGTCATGGTCCATATAGGTTGTTTGCCATGTGCCTTTCCACAATATCTGTCTCCATTAACTTGCTTTCAGCTAAGGAGTTCTCAGCTATCTCCTTGCCCTTGCTTATCTTTGCTTTTGATTGCAATTTGGGGTCTTCAACAATAGAGTAGTTATCAGCTAAGTGACTCATCCTCCCACAAGCATAGCATAACTTAGGGATGTTCTCAAAAGCGACAACTTGCTAGAATATACAACGCATGCAGTTTACCCAAATTCCACTAGGGGGGCATTTGTTTAGATTCCACAATAGGCATACTCTAGCATATTTAGCTCTCAACCCTTTTACAGTCACCTCATCAAATTTAACAAGTTGGCCGATTTTGGAAGCTAATTTCAACAATATATCGTTGTTCACGTACTCAACTAGCAACCCTGGGAACTGAATCCATATGAGGATTGTCTCAATTTTCTCCAGAAATGGCTTAAAATTAGCTTTCTAGGGTATGATGAGCAGGACTTGGCCATTCAAGAACCACGGGCCATTTACAAGTACATTGTTTAAATCTTCATTGTCGGCAAATTTAAAGCAAAAGTATCCGACAGCTAAATCTATTACTTGCACATTGTATTTGATTTTTCATATCTTAGGCATGACATTTTGAATCGGATTCAATGTAGGACTTTTCCCGAAAACTTACCAAACAAGCACTTTATCCAATTCAGCCTTGACGTTTCCATCATCTCATCTTCGATCACGATTTCGTCAGTTGAGTTCTCCAGAATAGCTTTGATTTGAGATTCTGCAGATTTACTTCATTCGCCTTTAGAGCAAATGGTTGCTCCCTTGAATAGGGCAGTCCAAGATCCAGGTATGTATGCCTTCGCCTTAGAGGTGCTGGCTTTTTCAGGATCGGAACCCAGGTTCTTGTTGAGGACTTCCATTCACGCATTGATCTTTCCATCAGCGCTTGCTCGATCGCCTGGTGAAATGCCTCTGCCAATTATTGAATCCAGGTCCGTCTTCTTCATCAGACTCGAAGTAGCGGCTAGCTTAGCAGGTACACCAGGCTCCAATGGCTTTTTAGGCTTCGGGATCCAGATATGGTCGGGAGGATTAAGTTCCGGCGACTTCTTCCCTAAGTCGCCAGTGTCGCCCTTCCCCATGCTCATCATCCCCCAAGCTTACTTGACACTGCAATCTCAAGTTATCAGCCCGATCAAGTGATGTCACGCCCCGCTTCAGGGTCACATGACCGGCACATACCCTGTAGTCTAAACCAAGCACATGCCAACTGAACAATAAAACATAGCGAAAAAAAATAAACGAGTTTTATTTCAAATGGAAAACCAAACCAGAAATCATTATAAGTAAGTTTAACAAAATAATAAAGTACGAAAATAATAAATCAGGTTCAAATGTTCAATTACAATGAAATCTCAAATAAGGACATGAATGTCCCCAAGGGACTACAACTCCAAAATTCTGAAACACAAGTGCATGACTCACTACCAAAAACTCGACTACGACCCCTAACTAGGACTGCTATGAGATCAATATGACTCCTCTGCCCTCCATCTGCGCCAAGTGCTCCAGCCCACCACACCGATCAGGCTGAGTTCAAAAGAACTCAGTGAGCAGTTCTACCAAACCCCACGAAAAACCAAACACAGATATAAAACATAAATGCAAACACCTGACTCAAGCAGGAAATGCCACAAAGAAGTGACTAGCTATTAGGCCATCTGGCCACCACATGCCCGAAGGCAATCAACATCCAAACGGTGAAGATCAACAGACCTAAGTCTACCATGCCCTAAGGCAACAAAACATACTAGGATAATCGGGATTTGCCCGTCCAAATTTATATATTCCACGAGGCCAAACCGGAACAATCGGGATTTGCCCATCCGAATTTGTTCCAAATAAATAATATAGGAATAATCGGGATTCACCCATCTGAACTTACCCCTTCAAATATAGAATCTTGGGAACAATCAGGATTTGTCTGTCCGAACTTATTCCATAAGATACGCAGGAACAATCAGAATTTGCCCATCCGAACTTATTCCACAGGTTGGGAATTAGTCATCCAACCTTCCGGGCCTAGCCCGTATTTCAGCTCCTCAACTAGTCTCTCTGTCATTCATAAAGATATGACGCAATATGACCTAAATCAAGTATCTCCTACGGTGTCTTAAGGGTGCCCTTATTGGGAAGCGTCTCAACACTCCAATACCCGACCCAAACTCTTAGACTCGTAATGTCATAAATCCGTGTGATTTTATTTCATGCATAACTTTATTTGTTGGTTCATAACGGATTATGCTGACCCCTTGCTCAATTTTAATTATGCAAATAAAATTTAGGTCACCAAGATTGGGGTTTTGTTTTAGCTTATTATTATGCCCGAAACTGATGTATCTAACCCGAATCTGGTCTCCAGAGTATGATCTATATTTTCAAACTATATTTTTTGATAAAAATGATAGGTTACACGATTATATTCAGCAAAATATGCACATCACAAACAAGATTTCAAAATCAGCCATAAATCAACAATTCAGCATACTATTTTCAGCCTAATTGAGTTTTCAGCATCTCAAGATAAATAAATCCAAAATTTCAGAAGTAAATTCCGTAATTATCAACATAACAGAATTATATCATTGAGACAAAACTTCTCAAGAAACAAGTCATGACACTACTAGAAAAATGGTCATCAGCAACGGCTGATGCCGTTGCTGAGCCGTTGCTGAAGAGAATCCGCAACAGCCGCGCCGTTGCAATAGAGCCGTGACAGAAAGTCGCGTTGCTGATGACTTAGCAACGGATCAGCAACGGCCGCTCGGGCCGTCGCTCAAAACATTATCAGCAACGGCCGCTCGGGCCGTCGCTAAAAACATTATCAGCAATGGTTTTGCCACAGACCCGGAGCCGTTGCTGATAACATTAATAGCAACGGCCGCTGAGTCTGTAGCAACGCCGTTAGTAAAACCCCGTCGCTAAGCCGTTGCTGTAGGTCATCAGCAACGGCTTTCGATACACTTTTAGCAACGGCTTTCTCACGGACGGCCGTGAGAAAGTCGTTGCTGATGACGCATACCTGGGAACAGAAAAATTAAAAATTTCAAATTTCCATTGATACATTGATACATTATCTGATACATAACTCACACACCCATACCCTCATACACACATTCATTCACACATCACAAACACACCAAGATATACATCAAAACAATTATATTTATATTGATAATTATCCACGATAGTATAGAAATAATTCAAATGCAAAATTGAAGTATCAATATCCAAACAAAATAAGTTAAACAAGTTCAATATCTCAGTAACAAGTTCAATATCCAAACAAAAAATCTCACGATCACGATGGAGGATGGTCTGGATCATATGGCGGGGTCTGGAGTGCTTGAGTGTACACCGGCGTGGACTGACTCGAGGACGATGGATTAGATGATGCCGAAGAGATGCCTGCTTCAGGATGACCTGACATGTTGCGTAGCATAGCTTGTATATCCGCCATCATCTGACTCTGGCGCTCCATTATCTCAGTCTGACGTGCGACCGTGTCCTCTAGAGTCCTTATTCTGCTACTATGATCATAACTGGATCTAGAGGTGGACGGCCGCTCACCAGCGACCGGAGGGGTCGGTGCCCCAAGTGGCCCTAGCACGGCTCGCGCATGGCCACTATCTGCGAAGCCATATACGCGGCCATGGTCCCAGCCACCTGCGGCCTCGACCCACGATGCTGCGTCAAAGTCCTCGGGGGTACCCCCACGCTGCACCACCGTCTGGCTGTAGGTCTCCTACTCGAGTTTGATTTTTTGTTTAATATTTATCATAAAACTTAAATTATAAATATATAATGAATAATTTAAACAAATATATAATTACCATAATGTGTGCAGCGCGGTTGTCGATGTACTCCCCCGTCCCATGTGCTCGACGGTGAGTCCGCTCAAACACCGCCATCGGGGAGGGTCGCTGGACACTCCCGTCATCCGACACCGTCGTCTATATTTACAAAACAAATACATTAATTAGTACACATAGTAACAAATAAAATATATAATTAAAAGATATACTTACCATACGGTTCGCGTGCACTGCAAATGCAACAGAGCCGCCGGTGTGACGCGCTGCTCCCCCCGACATGCGATTTCTAGCCGCATTTCGAGAAACCTCCTGCCATCGATCCGTCGACCATATCCCCACGAGCTGGTCCCATATATCCGGAGTAATCCAACCGGGGCCGTATCCCCGAGTCTCCGCGATGTTAGTGGTCCCAGCTCGGGCCATCGCTTGGGACCGAGCCTGCCCAGCTGCCCGTTGTACCTTGCCCGGGAAATAGCCTCCCAGACAGCGTAAATGAAGGGCCTCTGGTCCTCGGCCCATGTATAGCGAGCCTGCAAAATAATAATATCAGTACCAATATTAATATATCATCATGCATGTAAAAATAATAATAATACGTGTCTCAAACTCGCGCCATAACATGTCGACGTGCTCGCTAGGCACGTGAGACCACGTAGGCCATGCCCCGTGCATGTATCGTCGAATAGTAGAAGAAATGCTCCTCGGCACTTCTTCTTGCTCGAACCTGCACAACAAAAATAAATTTTAATATTATATTATGATATAATGAATTTGTAATGATTCATAATTCATGATATATTACCGCTCCCCAATCACGCTAATCAATCTACGTGACTCTGTGGCTGGTGGAGGCTGCCACCTGTTCGGCCCGCGTGGCCGCCTGCGTCTGGATGTACTAGCCTCGGCAGTATCATCCTCATGAGGATCAGCAACAGGAGGATCAGCAGCATGAGTAAGTGCTGGAGTCTCACCGATCGGAGACTCCGAAGCTCTCCTGCGTCGATAACCACGACCAGACATATATGTCGAACAGACATATAATCAGATTATTGTATAAATAGTAGAGATATATTTAATAAAATATATACTTTACAATTATTCCTCATCATCTGAATAATAGTCTTCGAATTCTTCTTCTTCTTCTTCCTCTTCTTCCTCTTCTTCATCTTCTTCATCTCCAGCTTCTTCAATTTCATGATCGTCATCATCAGCATATTCAACTTCTAATTGAATTGACGTTGTGTCTGCATCCTCGAGTATTGGAATAATACGATCCACAGCAGGAAGATCATCTTCTTGATAGAAACCAAGAGGATCATTTTCTCCTACTATCGGATCAATTTTTCCTCTACCTTTTGTCTTACAGACTACACGCCAATCTGCTCTATCTTTATTTCGAGCCGGAAACTTCGCGTAATATACTTGTTCGGCTTGTGATGCCAATATAAAAGGCTCATTTGCTGCCAATTTCGATTTGTAATTAACCTCAACAAGTTTGTATTTTGGATGAACTTTCATGCCCCTTTCTGTTGTATCGAACCAATGACATCTAAATAAGATCACTGATTTCAAGCCGAAGTAGTGTAACTCTATCACTTCTTCCACCAGTCCATAAAAATCCATATCACATTCAACATAGGTTGTCCCTTTCACGCAGACCCCAGCATTCATCGTCTTCTTTGTAAATGAATATTCAACCGTGTGAAATTTATACCCGTTAACAAAATATCCGCTATAGCACGACACAAGTCGCGACGGTCCACTAACAAACTCAAATATTCTTTCATCTATTTCAGCTCTGTGATCTTTGCTGTAAGTCTGAATCCAAGTAGGGAAATCACGATTCCGTAATCTCTCCAATTCTTGATCGTTGTGAATAGAGTATTTTTGCACCATCTCAATATCAAATATTTCAATGAATTGTTCAATCTCTGGACAATTGAGTAATACATACAAGTGTGCCAAATGATACTCTTCATCGCTTAAGTGTCGAGATGGACGAGAACCAAAAGCACGACCAGAGTGACAAAATATATTTAAACGTCCATCTGAATGTCGAACACCCCCGTCGTCGTTACGTGGAAGACGATCAAATCTTGTTTGTACTGTCGATTCAAAGTAAAATGAGCAGAATGTTGAAATTTCTTGGATGATATACGATTCAGATATTGATCCTTCAACAGCTGCGGTGTTCTTTACTTTTTTCTTCAGACGATTCATGTATCTTTCAAATAAGTACATCCAACGATATTAGACGGGGCCACCAACTCGTGCCTCGTATGCCAAGTGTATCGGTAGATGCTCCATCGAGTCAAAAAATGCAAGAGGGAAAAACTGCTCCAGCTTGCATATGATTTCAACAATATTATTTTCAAGTGTAGACATATCTTCGACTCGAAGGACATTTGCACAGATGCTTCTAAAAAACATACTTAATTCAGTCAACGGACCCCAAATATTATCAGGTAGAAGATCTCGAAATGCGATCGGAAGTAATCTCTACATGAATACATGACAATCATGGCTCTTCATCCCTGATATTTTGCAATCATCGACGTTCACACATCGAGATAAGTTTGAAGCATATCCATCCGGTAATCTGAGTTCTTTTACCCATTGACAAACATCTTTGATCTGTTGTTTATTTAACACATATAGGGCCTTCGGTTTCAGATATCGTCCGTTGACCTCTTGTAACTCCAACTCTGGTCTTTTACAAAGTATTTTCAGATCATGTCGGGCTTTGACATTATCTTTAGTTTTTCCAGAAATATCCATCACAGTGTTGAAAATATTATCAAACACATTTTTTTCAATGTGCATGACATCTAAATTATGTCGAATCAATAATGAACTCCAATAGGGCAATTCCCAAAAGATACTTTTTTTCACCCAGTTGTGTGTTTGGCCAAAACCTGACACTCTTTCATTGCGACCAAATACTATATCTGGAAGTGCTGAAACACGTGCTAACATTTGTTCACCAGACAACATTGGTGGTGGCCCATCTCTTTCGACTCTGCCCTTAGTAAATTTATTACGATTCCTTCGATACTGGTGATTAACCGGTAGGAATCGACGATGACAATCAAAGAATGAGATTTTTCGTCCGTTCTGAAGACTGATTGATTTAGAGTGTTCCATACAATACGGGCAAGAGAGTCGGCCGTGAGTGCTCCAACCCGACAACATGCCGTACGCGGGGAAATCATTGATTGTCCACAAGACCGCGGCCTTTAAATTGAAGTTTTGCTTCCGATGATAATCATAAGTGACAGCTCCCTCAGTCCATAATGTTTTCAATTCATCTATCAAGGGTCTGAGAAATATGTCAATTTCTTTTCGCGGACCCTTAGGACCCGAAATAATCATCGAAAGATAAATAAATTCATCTTTCATGCACATTGACGGTGGCAAATTATAAACTGTCAGCAGCACTGGCCAAACTGAATAAGGAGTTGCAGAATGTCCAAACGGATTAAAACCATCTGTGCACAATCCCAATATGATATTCCTAGTATCCATAGCAAATGAAGGATAACATGTATCCAAATGTTTCCATGCTTCACTGTCAGATGGATGAGTCATTACTGTATCATCACGACTTCTTGCATGCCAACTCATGTAGGGGGCTGTCTTTTCCGACATGAATAATCTTTGAAGCCTCGGTGTTAGTGGAAAATACCGAAGCACCTTAAACGGGATATTTTTCTATCGGACCGATTTCTTCTCCTTGTAACGAGGGTGTTGACATACAGGGCATTTATCCAACTGCACATTTTCTTTATAATATAAAATGCAGTTATTTTGGCACGCGTGTATTTTTTCGTACCCAAGCCCCAATTTTCTCATTAGTTTTTTAGTCTTATAAAAAGTAGGCTCAAACTTGTTATCAGTAGGCAGCATTCCATTAATCAATCCAGCAATCCGATCATACGCAACTCCGCTGATATTACAATCGGCCTTGATGTTTAATAGTTGTGTCATTGCTGAAAACCTAGTGTATTTAGGACAATTCTCATACAAAGGTTCATCGGCAGCTTTCAACATCTCGTAAAATTCTGCAGCTTCTTTATTCGGTAATTCAATCTCTACCGCAGCCCCTACTTCTGTGATATCAACCGCTGTAGTATCTGGTGGGACTGATGTCTGAAGATCTGGCCGATCAACATTATCATTCAGGTGGAATTGACCCCCAAGACTATCAAGTATCATAGTTCTATAGGGATTACATTGACTGGATGAAGAAGCACCAACAGTGGAAGATTCACCATATGTCTGAACGACAGGATTGCTCGACGTCCCGACTTCACGTGACTCCTCGTGACAAGTCCATAGAAAATATCTTGGTGCAAATCCTTTGGTATATAGATGCAGAGTGACAGTCTCCCGATCCAAATATCGTCCATTTGAACAAATGCGGCACAGACATCGGATTTGATCACCCATGCTAACGAAATTCCGATTCGAATAGGCGAAATTTAGGAAGTACGTTACGCCTAATCGAAACTCATTCGTTAAAGCTCCACGATCAAGACGCCGGTACATCCAACTTCGATCAGCCGACATGATTCTGTCAATCAATGACAATTTCTTTGGTTAATATCTTTAGGTGAGATTGTCCTATTCCATTCGGAATTTATGTTATTCGTACTGCTCTTACGTTTTTATTTTAACTGTTAACTAATTATTCTAAATTTCGACAGCATCTCCCTACAGTTCTCCGAATACACATATCATCTGGGCGCGTATCGGAGAACAAGAGAGATGTTGCCGAATTTTAGAATAATTAGTTAACAGTTAAAATAAAAACGTAAGTGCAGTACAAATAACTATATTCCCAAATTGTCCAATCAGGGACAATTCAAGAATTGTACGTCGTATAAAAGATCATATACTTCTTTTACACGAACATACAATTCCCGAACGGATCTAAGGTTTTGCTAAATCATATCCGATTCGTCGATGCGTACGTGAAACATATCAACTCGTCGGATGAATGATTATTTTCTAAATGTTTCGAGACAGTTCGAGTCCATATTGGACGATTTCGGCGCGCGTCCGAAGTGGACGATTCCGACGCGAGTCCGAAGTGGACGATTCCGGCGCGAGTCCGAATTGGACGATTCCGGCGCGCGTCCGAAGTGGACGATTCCGGCATGAGTCCGAATTGGATGATTCCGGCGCGCGTCCGAAGTGGACGATTCCGGCGCGAGTCCGAATTGGACGATTCCGGTGCGCGTCCGAAGTGGACGATTCCGACACGAGTCCAAATTGGACGATTTCGGTGCGCGTCCAAAGTGGACGATTCCGGTGCGCGTCCAAAATTAATCTAAACCCTAATAATTAATCTAACAAATTAAATAATTAATCAAAATAATTAATTAACAATTATAAAACAATTAATTAACACTTATCAAACAAAATAAAAAATATATATAATTATAAATTCCGGCGCCGGAGTCCACCCTCCGGCGCCGGCGTACAGTGGCCGGACACACTGTCCGGCCACTGTAGAAGGTCCGACGGCGGCCATCGGCCGCCCGCCGAAACCCTAGAAATAGGGTTTCGGTCGGATTGATTCCCGCCGGCCGCAGGGAAGAGACGGCCGGCCGATCAACATACCTGAACAAGTCGGCAGCAGCGGGAGGAGGAAGAGGCGTCGTCGGCGTCGGCAGCAGCGGCGGCGAGAGGCGTCGGCAGGAGCGGCGGCGGCAGCAGCGGGAGGAAGAAGGGTCGAGGGCGAGAGTGTGCCCTATATAAACTTATCAGCAACGGCTCACTCGCCCGTTAGAAAGCCGTTGCTAATAAGTTATCATCGGCAACGGCTCACTTGTCCATTAGCAAGCCGTTGCTGATAATTAAAATATCAGCAACGGCTCGCCTTTTCTTCAGAAAGCCGTTGCTGATAATTAAAATAATCCGCAACGGCTCGGTTTTCCGTTAGAACGCCGTTGCAGATACAAATATCTGCAACGGCTTGGGCGGCCGTAAGAATGCCGTTGCAAATAGCAACGGCTCGAGCGGCCATTGCTGATAGCCGTTGCTGAAGACCTAATTTCTAGTAGTGTGATTGTTTAACCAATAGTAGCATGAACCAAGAAAATCTTCAAGTAAGAATCAATTTACATGATCAAGAATCTCATTTTAAGAACACTCAAGACTTCAAGATCAAATCTTATCTTTATAAAACATGCTCCACATTCAAAAATCACAAATTTAAATCTAATGCATGCACAACAATGTTATAAGGGGAGGCTTGGCTAGGCGGCTCCTCTCTGCTCAGCTCCAAGGAAGTGAGAAGGGAAGAAGGGGAGGCGGTGGCTTGGACGACTGGCCTTGCTCGGCGGCTCCAACTAGGGGGGGGGGGGGGGGAGGGAGGGGCAGCGGCTGGCTCCTCTCTTCTCTCCAATCGGCTGGGGCGGCTCCATTAGGGAGCCGCCATCCCTAGGGGGGATTTTTATAATCTCCTCCCACTTCCACTTAATCACACCCTAACTCGTACTCTCCTCAACTCGGATCCGCAACTCGCTAATCCAAACTAACCCCATGATACAATACAAGCAACAAACACATGCACATTCACATGCAACATAATCAAATCAATTAGCTATATAATTATAAATCATAATTCAACTCACCCGAGCTCGCAAACTCGCACTAGACCATGAGTCAACTCGGTTCGACCTCGGACTAGTCCACTAGGCTGACAGACACAAACAATTGAGGAAAAATAAATAAAATATCTAAGATATTACAAGTGAATGATTAACTTAGGCAAAAATCTAGTTAGGTTATTTAGCATCTTTCTAAACCTTTGCTTTTAAAAAATAATATTTCCAAATGACTAAGCTCAAATATTTATTTTTGAGATAGATATAATTACGAGAAACATGGTATTTCCTATAATCTTTTGTGGCAACAAAATTCATGATAGAAGGGCTTGATTGTAGATAATCTACCACACCAAAATCTATTATTGTTAATTGTTGGTTTTTTGGAGTTACTGTGTCGATTATAGCCTTTGTCACAAAAGATCACATTTGCGATCTTAATATAGTTAGAATTTGTGATAAGCCACCATTGTAGAGCTAATATATCGTAGAAGAGTTTCAAAATTTACAATAAATCTTTTATGATCACTTGGCAAGTTGGCAGTCAAGTATTGGCACTATAACAAACTTCTTATATTTCGACGCCAAATCAATATAAGATTTTGACGCCAACAAAAGTCGAAATCTACATATACACGTCAACAAATGCGACAAAAGTTAGTGAATAACTACGTAAAATGATTTAGTCATATTGACGCCTGGGGAGACGTCAAAATATTTTTTTTTAAAATAAATTTCTGCATATCAACGCTTGTTAGAGGCGCTGATATGTAAATTTTTTTATAAAAAGACGAAAAACAAGGAATTCTGAATTCCTCGGCAAGAGCCGCACGCGGAATTCGTATTCCGCGTGTGGCGCTGTGCGTGGTATTCGAGAATACCGCTTGAATACTGTGTACAACGATCGTAGTATTTGAAATACCGTGGTACGCGGTATTGAGCAAGCGTGGTTTCGCGCCTACAAGATTTTCACCACGTGGAAGAAATCGAACGGATGCGGTTCCGCGCCACTTGATTTTTGACACGCAGCGAAAAACGAGTGACAGAACCACGCCCCTTCGATATTTCCACCACGTGGCGGAAATCGAGCGGCGCAGAACCGTGCCCCTTCAATTTTTGTAACGTGGCAAAAATCGGATGGGCGTGGTTCATTGCCGCTCGTTTTCCGCCGCATGCATGGCGAAAATCAAGCGGGGCGGAACGACGTCCATTTGATTTCAGCGGGCGGGCTCCGAACTCAAAATTATATTAATTTTAATTAAAAATATATTAAATCATTAATAGTTTAAAAAAAAGTTGTTTACTAACCTTTATATAAATTCGATAACTCGAAGAACTTTATTAAGCTGAAAGAATAAGAAGAAAAATTAAATAAAAGTAGAAGAAAAAAATAAATGAAGGAAAAATATATGAGAAAGAAAAAAAGAAGGGAAAAGAAAGAAGAGAATGAGAAAAAAGAAAGAAGAGTAGAGATATTTATAGAAGTAAGAAATATAAGAAAATATAAAAATTAAAAACCAAAATATTTGAGAGGCGAGAAATCTCCCGCCTCGTGGACAATGCCCCTCGCTGTGCTCACTGAGAGGCCCGTCTCGCGTGCCCATGTGGGCTCGCACGCCAGCGAGCCCGTGCTAGGCGAATTTCAGCGTCGTATCTGGCGCCTGCTCTTAGGCGCCGAAATGTTTCGGCGCATGGTGTCAAGCGTCGAAATTTTTTTGACACCTATAGTAGACGTCGAAATTCTTAAGCTTAAAATAATTTTTTAAGAAAACATTTTGACGCTTGCTGCAGGCGTCGAAAATATTTCGCCTATATATTGAAGCTTTGTTGTAGTATGGTTTTTTATAATATATTTTTTTTAAAAATAAGAAAACTCTATTTACAATAGAGATGGCAATGGGCCGTGTCTAGGCCGGCCCAGGCCCGGCCACCTCCGGGTCGTGCTTGGCACGACTCGACATCTCAAAGGGGAGGCTCAGCCGGGCCTGAGCCCGCCCCTTCGGGCTCGGATTGGGTTCGAGCCGGCCTGAAAGATCAAAAATTATAATCATATGGTTGACAGTGAGATTCAAACCACCAACATTTACCATTAATTGTGATGAACTTACCACTACACTATAACAAATTAATTGTTTTTGTTCATCTTTACCGAGTAAAGTAAGTAATGCAAAGCCTGTCTGCCTACCAAACTAGCGCAGACCATACTAGGCTTCGGTGGCACCAGGCCTAGCTTGTTGGCACAGGGCCGGGCCTGGCACGGCCCACGTGCCCAAGGGGGTGAGCCCAGCCCAGCCCACCCCTTGGGCATATATAGACAGGTTATGCCCGGCCCGTCCCAAAATCAGAATGGGTCAGGCACGACCCAAAATTGGGTCGGGCCCATGCCGCGCAAGGGCAGATCCAGCCTATTGCCATCTCTAATTTACAATTGTAGACATGTGAACCAATAAACATTGCATCTTTACAACCAAACATATTGTTTGTATAAAAATATAGTAAATATATCAAACATGTATATAATAAATCAAATATAATCTAATCAAAAAAATAGCCGAGTATGATGAGTCTTATGACGAGATCGTGAATGCCAATAGGGGTGGTGCAAATTAAGGGGCGGACCCACACTAGGGCCAAGGGGGTCACTGTCCCCCTGAAAATTTCCAAAATATCAAATATTAAATATAATTTGATAATTTTTTAAAAAAATATAGGGTAAAATTGCATTATTATTATTAATTTCAACTTTATTTTACTAATGATTTCATAGCCTAGTGGTTAGTTATTTTGATTTTTTACTTATACATCCTTAGGTTCGAATCTCATCTCTTGTCTTCTATATTCATTATTTACCTTTTTTCGTAATGGCTAAATATAAAATTTCAAAAATTTCTCTATTAATTTCTCACTTAACTCTAAAATTTTCTCTATTAGTTTGTAAGCTAAATTCAAAATTTTCTCCATTAGTTTTTTACATCTAAAGCTCTCATGTTGGTTTAATTTATTTTAAATATTTTTTTCTATGCTATTATCCATGCTCATACTATAAAGTTATGTGAACTTTTGCGTATGAATTATTCAATATATGATTGAATAATTAATTTTCTCATCAAGCATCCAAGAAAATGAATAAAAATTATATTATATTTCATCCATGATTGTGAAATTTATTTAATTGAGAATCCAAATCTAAAATATATCTATATTAATTATATAATACATCTTCACAGTGTTAAGTTAGTTTTTACTTTTAATGTAATATTAAGTACTATTAATGCAATAAAGAATAATTATTTTTTTGTACGTATTTGTAATTTTGTTAATCTCTTACTAATTTTTTAGTTTTCTTCATATAGCTTCATAGAGTTGGCACTAGGGGGGGCAAAAATAGGCACGGCACGATAGCACGGCATGATAACTGCGGGCCGGGCCAAAAAATTTGGCCCGATAAGCTTATCGGGTCGGGCCGGCCCGGCCCGATAACATTGCGGGCCGACGCGGGCCGGCTCTTATCGGGCCGGGCCGGCCCGTTTGGCCCGCTAAACATATATAAAAAAACTTAAGTCTAGATTAGGGCTTGTTTAGTGCTTTAAAATTGAATGTGAAGTTAATCTATGAAGTTTTTCATGTGAAATATCATATTTGATGCTTATTTAGTCTCTTAAATATTTTAAATTATTTTTTTACAATTTTTTTAGAAATTTTTTAATTAATAAGAGGGCTCGCGGGCCGGGCCGGGCGGCCCGCAAAATATTGCGGGCCGGGCCGGGCGGCCCGCAAAATATTGCGGGCCGGGCCGGGCCGGGAATTTCTGGCCCACTGAGTTAGCGGGTCGGGCCGGGCCGGCACGCCACCTTATCGTGCCGGGCCGGCCCGGCCCGTTAACTGCGGGCCGGCCCGTTTTGCCACCCCTAGTTGGCACTTGAGATGAGTAAGGCGACAACTACATCATAGTAGAGCTTGGCTTCATAGAGTTGGCACTTGAGATGAGTAAGGCGACAACTACATCATAGTAGAGATTGTTTTGGATAAGTTAGATGAAAAAAATTTCACAAGAGCTTTAATTATTTTTAATTTAAATATTTTAGTAATATTTTCAAAATATATAATAAAAAAATTGTACTATTATAAGTTATGATTTTAAATAAAAAGTTAAAATAATATTTATTAAATTTTTATATTCTAAATTGAGCTCTCCTCGTTGAAATTTCTGCTTTCGTCACTGGTGGTGCATGTGGGGAGCTGACTAAGCATTATATGGATCTTTAATTTCAAGTTATCATTGCACTAATAAAATCAAAATATATGTTCATTTTCCAATCATTAATATTCTAATATTCTAAATTAATTTACTTAGTTCTTGATTATAAAAACATTAACAAACATAAGAAGAATTTAAAAATAAATTACCGTATTTAAACATAAAATTAATCGCGCCGATGTGAGTGAATGCAAGTTTATTCACTCAAATGTTCCAATCATTCCATTGAATTCCAAAAAGCTGAATACTTGCTTTACTTTACTGCATACTACTCCCAATGACAAATAAATCAAGAGCCCATCATTCTTCTGAACTCACACCCTCCTTTTATCGTACTTTTTACCCTTTTAGGACATAACCTTGTTTATTTGCATTAATCTAATAGCCGTGCAAAAAGCTAATACAAATTTATCTCTCAGATACCAAAACCTAAGCACAAAGAAATCTGCTGGTGATAGATTTGACCTATATGTACTTGAATATAAATTTCAGATTATTTCTCACATATATAGATTTATATTAAAGCAGCAGCTTGATATCATAGGATGGTTGGGAGCTCAACTTGCAATCAATATCGACCTAGTTTGAATTTTGATTTTAAATTCATTTCTTAAATGTAGGGGTGAGCGGATCCCGGTACCCTATATTTTTCATGATATTCGAACCCTATCTTATATAAGACCGTTTCCTAAATTTTGAAACCGAACTCTACCTTGTTGAAATTTGGAATCATACCCTACTCGGAACTTTTCGGGCATCATGTTAGAACCTATTCATTTATTGGTTCCAGAACAGGTTCCAAAATCGGTTCTAGAATAGATCCCAACAGGTTCTGGTTCCGGATACCCTGTTGGAACCTATTCATTTATAAATTTCAAAATATATTTCAACAGGTTCCAGAACATGTTCTAACAAGTTTCAGAATAAATTTTAATAGGTTCTAGAACAAATTTCAGAACCTAGCTAAACTATATTTTGGAATTTCTAAAATTATCAAAAAAAATTAATTATCACGATTTCGGATCCGATTATCCATGGATAAACGGTAATTGAAACCGGTTATCACGGATTCGATTTCGGTTATCGATTATTGACAAACCAGTAATTGAAATCGAACCGAATTTATTTAATTTTTTATATTCTCTCATCGAAGTCGAACCATAAATTCACTATCCCAAACCATGATTCGGTTAATTAGTTAATCATAATTGATCAATTTTAATTGTCATCCCCATGTTCTTTTCACAATCAGCCATATGCATGTATTTACAGCAAAAAGAGGGTTTAAATTAAATTAAGTAGGCGGAGGAATTTCTAGATATAAGCGTAGGGGAACTACGGAAAAGACACCCAGTGCGACGTCAGAGTTTGGCTGTAGGGTAACGTTGGTATGCATTTATTGGGTGGACGATATTATTATTACACATTTCTTTCCTTTCTCCTTCCTCTTCCTCATCCACATCTCTCTCTCTCTCTCCCTCTCTCTCTCTCTCTCTCTCTCTCTCTCTCTCTCTCCATGTAGCTTTTATCCCATATCCCTTCTATTTAGTTTAATTTAATTTCTAGGTTTTTTCGTAGTATGCAGTCGATCTCGATGTCTTAATTATACATACACAAGCCAGTTAGCTTTTGGTTTTATTCTCGGATTTTTCCGGGGTCGTAATTTCTGGGTTAATTTGTCTGTTATCTCGACACTTTGTAGTATTTTTTTTCTTCGTTTCTCCACTTGAATTGATTGATTGGTCTCTGAATGAAAAGAAAGCATCGGCGCAGGTGTTTTTTTCTCCTGTAGAATCGCAATCAAAGCTTCTTTGACTCTTTGCACTTCTCAATTTCCTCAACAGAATAAAACCCACTTCTCTTGCAAAATCGATATTTGTATGCTGATGATAAAACACCTAGCTAGCTAGCTAGAGCTGAGTACTTCTCCTTAATTCTAATTTCTTGCACAAGGACCAATTTATCTATCTATATATATATTTGTTTGAATAATTAGTAGGGGTTACTTGTGGGATATCCCTTGGAGATGCATGTGAGCACTCGGAATGATGATGTCCCTTTTTCTTAGCTTTGGAATCCATTCTTGTGCTTTCTTTTTTGTAGATGAGCAACACCCAGCTAGATCTGCATGCTTTACTCGATGTTCCACCTGATTGGTGCTTCATCTCATCAGCCCTAGCTAGCTTGCCTTTGATTCTTTTCTTCTCCCTCGAGATCGATTCATCATGATGATGAAAGGGATGATGATGGTCCAGACGAAGCACCAGCTGGTGGATGAGACCGTGTCGAATCTCACCTCCGCCTCCGGCGACGCCAGCGTCTCCTCTAACCACCAGCAGTCGTCCTCCTTTGCCTCCCCAACCCCCGTCCCAAACAAGAAGAAGAGAAGCCTCCCAGGTAACCCAGGTATATATGTCTTTATGTATGTGTGTATGAATTTGACTGTTTGCGGGATAATTTACTGAAATCGATCTTGCAATGAATTAATTAAGATCCAGATGCCGAGGTGATAGCATTGTCGCCCAAGACGCTGATGGCGACGAACAGGTTCGTGTGCGAGATTTGCAACAAGGGATTCCAGAGAGACCAGAACCTGCAGCTGCACAGGAGGGGCCACAACCTCCCCTGGAAGCTGAAGCAGCGGAGCAGCAAGGAGGTGAGGAAGAAGGTGTACATCTGCCCGGAGGTGAGCTGCGTGCATCACGACCCCTCTCGCGCCCTCGGCGACCTCACCGGGATCAAGAAGCACTTCAGCAGGAAGCACGGCGAGAAGAAGTGGAAGTGCGACAAGTGCTCCAAGAAGTATGCTGTTCAATCCGATTGGAAGGCTCACTCCAAGATCTGTGGCACCAGAGAGTATAGATGTGATTGTGGCACTCTTTTCTCAAGGTATTAATTTAATTTGATATATAATTAACGAGTTAAATGTACTAATTATATATTCTTGGATCGATCTTCATTTGATTAAAAGTTTTTCCTTCAATTATTCAGTTTAATTTTCCGAGTCACTTGCAGGAGAGATAGCTTTATAACGCACAGAGCCTTTTGTGACGCATTGGCAGAAGAAAGTGCAAGGGCCATTGCAGCGAATCCTTTAGGCAATCACAACTCTCTCCTGTTCCCTCATTCTGCAGCGAATCCTTATGAGCCCTCTTCCTTTCCTCTCCTCCACGGCCAGTTCGGGTTGCAGCAGCCCTCGCAATTACAAGACCTTTCACTCAAAAGAGAACAGCAGCAGCAGCAGCAGTTGATCCCTCCATGGATGTCTTGCCAAGGATTAAACCTTCCTAATTACTCCACTAGGCTGGAGCAGTCGCTGGAGTTTTCCGGCCACGAGAACCCGTCATTTGATCCCCATCCTCCTCTCCCCCAACCCTTATTCCAAGCAGCTGCTACTTCCTCTTCTCCGCACATGTCAGCCACTGCGTTGCTGCAGAAAGCAGCCGAGATGGGTGCAACCATGAGCAGACCTCCGCACCTGGGCCTGATGGCAGCAGCAGCAGCAGCTCACAGTACGACGACCAATAATGCTGCTCTCGTGGTCAACGCTCTTGGCTTGTCTTCTTCTTCATCTTCTTCACAGGTGCAAGACGTGGGGGTCGGTGGTGGATCAGCTGCACCTGCTCCTCTTCTGCAAGACATGGTTACAGCTCCAGGTTTCGATGGGTCGAGTTTTGAGGAGGCGTTTGTGGTGATGCAAGGATCAGCAAAGAGAGCAGAAGCTGCAGTCAACAAGATGGGGAGCCATGGATTGATGGGCGAGGAAGGAGGGTCGACGATGACGAGGGATTTCTTAGGGTTGAAGGCATTAACCCAAGGCCACAGGGATCACATCCTGCACTTGGCTACGGGGTTGGATGCGTGCTTGAGCTCATCTTCCTCCTACGAGCAGCAGCTTCAACAAAATAAGAAGCCATGGCATGGTTAATTATAATTATATCAATTAATCAGCTACTGGATATCCCAGCTGGAATCTTAAACCGGTATGCACATGCATGGTACTTAATTTATTATGTTATCTTTTTCTCTTAATATTGATATTAGGGGGGGAAAATAAATCAATGGTTAATTATATCCACTGCTATCTTAATTAATTAATCAATTAATTTTCTTGTTTTTTTAAAAAAAGAACGAAAAAGAAAACTCCTGCACAAGAGGGGTCATCTATGGTCAACTATATATATCATAAGATATTGAGATATATATTTATTGTCATACCAGGTGTATATGCTCTAATTAATATTTGGTTTTGCAACAATAATCCTTCATGCAATCAGTTTGAATTAATAATGAAATTTCTTATATAACACACACACACACACGTAAATTCATATATAGAAAAAGATATTGATTGAAGAGCCAGGAAGTTGAGTGTTGCATCATTTTCTTTGTTCTACCATTTATTTCACACACAGAACATGTGACAGTACTGATATGTGCATGCATGTGAGGCCTATGTATATGTACAGTGCATTTCGCCAATTATATGCGTACGTGGGCCTTAACATTTTGAGTTTAATAACATATCATGGAAAATACGTGCAATTAACAGTACACTTGGAAAAGATGGCAATAATTAATTAGTACACAGATGAACTCCGTATAAATGGCCCTTTTGTTCACACACATATATTGCACGCATGCATTGCATAGTTAGGAGAAAATGTTAAGCACTATATATACGTATTCTTGCATAACATTATTATACACATCCATTTCTTTCGATGGGCTAGGTTAATAATTAATGGGTACTTAAACTGATCTCCAACTACTTAAACTTTATAATATATTCATCCTTGTTTAGTTAGATGAATTAACCTAGCTATATTACAGTTTCTTTCGACAAATATATATAGATTAAGCATTGGGGCCCACTTTCTGACTAGTTATTCATTTGTATACACGTACAATAGCAGGTGATTGAGTTAAACTCCAACTCTTTTGTATCTGACCTCTCTTCCTTTAATTTTTCTAGCCATGTTTTCTTTTGAGTAGATGCATGTACGCCATTCTTCTTAATCGTCCTAGTAGGTTTATTTGTGAATTCATTAGCAATCATGTTGATCAGCGAAATATAAATAAAACAACAGTATAAAAGATGAATACAAAAAGCAAAGCATTTAATTAAAGACGATCGCTTTATAAGAAATTATAGATGGGTATGATACATGGGTTAATTCCACACCAAACTCCAAGAACAAAGAGATTGCATGCTTGCATGACATATATATCTGCTAGCCATGAGTGGGATAGTGATAGGTTGCAATATGCGTGAAAACAAAATGGGCATTCTTATGTAAATATAGAGAGAAACTTTTATTGATCAATCTTTTATCATGCTATATATATTAATATTTGCTTTCTTCCTTTTCCTTGTTAGGTTTCTATTTGCATGCAAAACCAAAAAAGTACATATTTATTTACTGTAGAACTATTTTGCTGTATATATTAATTAATTAGCTATATACCTAATTAATTAAAATTTCATTTGTAAATAAAAATCATCACATATATATTAAAGCAGGCAAGGGTGAGGAGGATGTTGCTGCTGCTTTGCTTTAATCTTTTACTAGCTGAGCTGTATGATACGTGGGAAAAAATTTATATGGGCAGCCTGCTCATATAAATCTCTATGAACGAGTGGATATGAGCTTTAAGCGACTGAATATGAATGTAAAATAAATGGATATATTCATATACATTCATTTTCTATTTATATTCATTTTTTTTTCTATTCATGTTCAGTCGTTTAAAGTTTATATTCACTCATTCATAAATTTTGTATGAGCAGCCTGCAAATAGAAATTGCACGTGCATGCATGCGTGGGTGGTGGTCAAATAGTATAGTGTTGTAGTTTAGGATGCCGAGGCAACAACAAGAGTAAATATAGCAGCCATCACGAGGAAGAAGAAGCAGTGCACGCCCACTCCATCCCCAGTTCCCCACCCCCACTTTATTCTCTCTCTCTCTAGATTCCTTGCTTCTCTTTCGAAACATTGGTTTTCAGAGAAAGGGCTGGGCAAACATGGACAAGTCATTAGCTAGAATACTGTGGACTTGTTGGTCAGAAGCTGCTGCAAAATGAGACCTATACATGTGCTAAATAATATATAGATGTGATCAATTTTTAGAAACATAAAAATGAGGATAATAAGTTATATATATAACTGATATAATTTTGCTAGACCAAAAGCAATTTTATTAAGAGTCTCAACAAGGAGACAGTAGCAATAAATGGGGGAGAGTTAACAGAAACACCAAAACAGAATACAAAATAGAAAAAGATCATCGATCCCATGATCACCACCAGGACATAAACATTTCATTTCTATCAGCACCAGAAGCTATAACATATACATATATATATATATATATATATATATATATATAAAACACTTCTCTTTAATTGGGTTATGGACCAGCTACTTGCCAATTTGTAGGCAAATTAGATGTTTATAGCATGGGCTCTCTATATGTCCTTAGTATCACTATTTTAAAAGTGAAGTTGACCATGGTTTTACCTAGTTTATATTCTAATCAAACGTAGCCTGAAGATGAAGGAAACAGGCAGCTAGCTAAGCATTGGATCATGTTCTTCGATATACGGGTTTACTTAAAATGGAAGTCAAAAGGCGAACTGATACAAGTATTTTATACCAGCTGGACTATATAAATTAACTCTTGAATTAGTTTCCTATTCTGTTAGTCTGATCAAATTCAAACAAGCTAATGTTTTGCCAGTTTTTAATTGATGTTTGTTCAAAGTCAATTTGATATATATGAAACAGATTACCTAACTGGATATATTCAAATTTGATGATGGCTGGATGCAAATTTGAAAACGTCCTGATACTATAAACTAAATCTGAATCCTTTGAACTAAAAAAGAAAAATAATTGTCAAACTATTATTAATTACTTAGACATTTTGATTCTTGATTCTAACATCTTATGCATTGTTATTCGTCTATAATGATTACTAAAAAGACCATTTTTGTGAAGAAAAGAAAAAATAATATATAATTTATTGCATCTGGATCGAAGAGAGATATATATACATAATTAACAAGATATTTTAAATGTATTTTAACAGAATTACTGTGACAAAAGCCACAACCGAAGAGCCTTCAAATTAAAACAGTGCATCATTCAAAATTCACGCGGAATGTTTAACATTACAAAAATGGGACACTCTGAGCACTTTTGGCCACTTCTTGTGGAGCTCATGTGGATGCCCAAATGTTCACATCTGCTGTAGCCATGTGAGCTTCGAAATGCAAATATATTCCGGTGACAAACAATTAAACAATAGCATAAACATGGATTAATACCCTAATCCTAACCTGAATCACTCACTTTTAATACACATATAAGAAGCATGCACACATTGCCATAGCGCATGAACAATTAGAAGACCAGCGCGCGCGCGCACACACAAAGCTGAGACTGCAGGGAGCAAAATACTTTCGGCTTTGGTCCCATAAATGGAGACAACGATATGGGTACAAGTAAAAGAATAATAACATGAGGTAAGCAACAACAGTACGGGGTTCAGATTAACAATGAAGTCTTTACTTTTCAAGCTTTTACTAATGACTGGGAATATATGTCACAACATGTGAAGAGTTGCAGTAGTCTACAGTGTCTACTGTTCCCCTGATCAAACTGATATGGTAGGTACACATTTCAACTGCATGTTAGATAAAGAATTATTGCATTCCAGGTGTACATATGGGACTGGCTGCATTTTTCACAAGTGATCATAGCATACAATCTGCCATTTGTTAGAGTACATCTGAATTAATAAAGTTATCAGTCACCTGTGTATCTTAATCTAGCTAGCTGATTGCACGATGATGACTGAAATTTCCTTGGCAATTAAAAGGGTTTGATTGACATCTGGATTGTAATATTCTTCCATTGCTTTTATGTTGCCTGCTGGTAGGTCCTGTACAATGGGATCAGGCACACATATGGAGACATACTTCCATGTATATATGCCAGTTATATAAGCAGGCCACAAGTATATATGCAGTTATTTATGTTGCCTCTTTCATTTTGCTTCCAAGTTCTCATCCAGCCAAGCGTAGTTTTTTACTGATCATCTTCAGTTTCATCTAATTTTACTGCATGAAAAGAAAGAGTAGGAATGGTCATACCAATATTCAGCACCATTTTGAGCTCTCACCCCCAGTCAATGACAAGAAAGAAAGAGGAGAGAGAGATGGTAGGGGTTGAGGGGTTGGCTAAAGCTACGACTAATTGGGTCCATCGACATCACGTGTTGTTAACCTTATGCAACCATCATCATGAGGGGAGTGAAATCATTCGGTGGCTTAAGTTTACCAGCCCATGCAAAAGGTTCTGACATCAATTCTTAACTTGACACAGATTACGATGCAGCAATGAGGCAGGCCTGTCAACCAGCTGGCTTTCTTGTATAGATCTATACTGTAGAAACTGTCAACACTGTGAGCCTGATGAGCAACTCCTATCCTCCGTTTTGTAATCACTAATCAACGGCAAGGAAATATATGTAGAAAATTTTCCACTAAACTACAGAAATTCTCTGTGAGTCAACAGTAAACTCAAGTCACAAATTCCCTGTGGCTCAACAGTAAACTCAACTAGCTAGTTTGATTGATATCGAAAAAAGAAGTACTTAATTACTTGGTTCCCTAAAAAAGAATTTCTTGCATTTTTTGAAATGTAAAAGTATTAAATTGATTGTCTTTTTAAAAAATAAAATAAAATAATGATTTAGTTAATTAATTTTTACAGTATAATTAATATATAACTAAAATATACAGCTCAAAACTATAGTATGGTATAATATAGTATATAATAAATATTATTTTTCACTACTACAATTTTATCTTTTAACCGTGACTGTTATGATGTTTACTAGCAATGATAAATACTGCAAAAAAATTTATCAGCAATTAATAAATTTTTACTAGATTCATTATCGTTAAATGACTTTAGAAACAATTTATACAATTGCTTGTAAAGATAAAAATAAGCACAACTAAATGTATATATATTTAAATCTATAATTTTTTTTGTAGAGTTTTTAATAATAGTTGCTAAATGAGGTCAAATATTTGCTCTTTCCAAATTATTTAGCAGTAATTATTTTATTACTATTAATTAATTATCACTAAAAAAATAATCTCTTGTAGTGTTTGTATTTACATTATTAATATTATCATATTATATTGCATTATTTGATATTATTATAATTAACATAATTATAAATGGAAAACATATATGTTATATAGTACAATTGAACCAAAGAAGCAATATTTTATAGGAAGCTAATTCTTGAACACTTTACATACTAATAACCAAATATATATATTTGACAATTTTCAAGAAGTTTATAAGAAAATTCAATTAGCAGGAAGTATAATTTTATAATTTTATGCAGAAATTTATTTTATATGCGAACAGAACATCTTAGAATACCCTAAATCTAGATATAATTAGTTGATATATATGTAAAAAGAAGATGAAGAAAACACAATACTCCGCGCTAGTTCCACTTAAAGAAACCAATAAATGAGCAATTAGCACCAAATTTGACATTGGCTTTTCTACTGTTATATATCTTCCATTCTAATATCAAGAACATGGAAATGAAATTTATACAGCACAAATTTACAAGTCTGATGAACAATAGGCTCATAATAAGCAAATCTAGATATAGTTAAATACAAAAGAATATAGTAATTGGAGATACAACAGAATATTTAAAATAGGGGAGGATCGATCCTGTCAAAGGAATTTATAATTTACTACGATGAAAGACAGTAAAGGGACAAAAAAGTGGAAATTCAAGGTCAATAAGCCAAAAGCAGTAACAAGTAGACCCCAAATAAAGAGCATAAACGAGCACGTACTACTGCAGGTTCACCACTTTGCCAGGAGATGATCTGTGGATGCTCTTTCAAAGTCAAGATATCGATTAATTTGTTGTATTTTCATTGTTTCAGTTTCTTATATAGTCATCAAATCTCAGTAATGAATTATTGGTCAACTACAGCATACTTATAGTGAACTGCTAACCAAAGCACAGAATGAAAATTGAATTGAAGTTTTCAGGAATTTGCAGAAGCGTTACCTGTCAAAGTCCCTGTGGTACTTATATCCTAACCCACCGTAGAATCAGACAAGATGTGAGGGTTAATTTAATTTAAATCCGACTCAATTAAAAATGAGCCATTGCTGGATCGAAAGAAAAAAAAAAACAAATAAATTGCAGCTGTGGGCTCGGCCCGGCCTATAGGCGGGCCAAACAGCTGGGCCGAACCAGCCAGCATCTGCTGGCGCTGCGCGTGCAGCGCACACTGTGCGTAATGCATGCCGCCCACCTTTTTTGACCTCTTCAGCACGCAATTTGAAAGTTAAATTGCAAATTGAGAAGCCGCCTCATTTGCTTTAATCTATTTAATTGGTCAATTTTTCATGAAGGCCGTGTGATTAAATCGGACGTCTTTCCAAATATTTTGCCAAAGTTCTCTCCACCGAATTGAACCAGGCTTTGAGTTGGCTCCAAACTCCATTATAAAAGGGGTCTTAATTGCAGTTTCAAATCATCCCATCATCCCGACATCTCATTTACTCCGTTTCTCAAGCAAGATTTTTTTTTCGGCAGTTCTCTTCCCCTTCACACCGTCTCAAGCAGAAGCAAGAAGATTAAGGACGTCACATCCACAGTTTTCAAGTAGAAGCAGGAATTCAGATTTCAAGGTGCAGAAAAATATTCGAGTACAAACAATATTTTTCTTTTACAGTTTAGTTATCAATTGTATTCAAATTCTCTTGTATTGGTTGTGTTTTCTCCTCACTCTAATAAAATCAAGTTCCCTCTTCTCCCCGTGGAGTAGGCTCGGTACCCCGCCGAGCCGAATCACATAAATTTTGGTGTTATTTGTATTTTCTAGATTTATTCATTTTGGTATTTTTCCTTTTGGCGTTTGGATTTTTAGATCCTTGCAGCAAGACCTATTTTCTTCATAACAATTGTGGTATCATAGCCAATAATCCACAATGTCAAGGGCAAAATACGAAATTCAAAAATTGGACCACAATGTCAACTACTCATTATGGGCTTTAAAGATGAAAGAAATATTGTTTATGGAGAACCTACAAAACACTATTCGTGGGCGAGATGAGATGGAAGACACTGAAAGGGAAAAGGACCGGGCCGATGAAAGTGCTAAAGCAACCTTGTACATGAGCGTCTGCGACGAGGCACTACGAGAAGCCGCATCAGAAAAGACTGCTGCAGATGTATGGAAAAAGCTAGCTACAATCTACCAGGATAAAACTCTTACAAGTAAGATGACACTTAGACATAAATTATATTTTTTACGCATTACTGATGACACTTCTATTAAAAATTATATCAGCACTTTCTGTTCTATTTTTGCCGATCTTGAGAATATAGGAGTTACAATTGAGGAAGAAGATAAGATTTTTATGCTTCTAATTACTCTCCCTATTTCTTTTAAAAATTTTCATGAAAGTTTATTATATGGCAAAAATACTATTACTTTGGATTAGGTAACAACAATACTAGTGTCCAAGAAGGTTGTTGACTCTCAAGTTACTAAATGATCATCTAGAAGCTGTGGAGAAGCCCTGAACACTAGAGGACGATACATGTCACATGACAAAAGCTAGGATAAGTTCAAATCTAAATCCAGATCCAAAAATATACAATGCTATTATTGCAAAAAGATGAGACACATCAAATCAGAATGTCGTAAGCTGAAACAGAGACAGGAGGAACAAAATCAGAACGAGGAAGCATCTTATGCTAATGAGGATGAAAAAATTGAGGTACTTATTATTTCTGCTTGTTATGCTAGATCTCAAGATGAATGAATTTTAGATTCAGGTTGCTCTTTTCATATGACACCGCACTGAGATTGGTTTATCACGTATGAATATGCTAATGGAAAAGAACTGCTAATAGGAAATGACTCATCATGGCAAGTAGCAGGTGTTGGCTTGGTAAAAATTAAAATGCACGATGACATTACAAGGACTCTAACTCAGATATGGCACGTTATAGGTCTTAAAAGAAATTTAATTTTTTTATTTTCTCTAAATGCACTTGAATACAAGTATTTAGGCCAAGACGGAGTTTTCAGAGTCACAAAGGGTCCTTAATAGTAATGAAAGCACTAAAGGTAAATCAACTTTATATTCTGCATGACACAATAGTAACAAGTGGTGTGTCTATGGTAACTTTTGAACACTCTGATGATGATATTGCTAAATTATGGCATATGAGATTATGACATATTAATCAAAGGAGCATGCTAATACTTGAACAGTATGGACTACTTGAACAAAAATTGACTACTTGAAAAATAGAAAATAGTCTCATTCTCTACGGGGCATCACTATGCGAAAAAAAAATTGAACTACATTCACTCTGATCTATGGGGGCCATCACTGGTTGAATCTCAATGAGGAGCTCGATACATGCTCACATTTATTGATAATTACTCCAAGAAGGTATGAGTTTATTTTATTAAAAATAAATATGATATCTTCTCTAAATTTTAGTCTTTGAAGGCAATGATCGAGAAGAAAATCGGTAGATATGTTTAGACCCTGCGAACCGACAATGGTCTAGAATTTTACAGTGGAGAATTTAAAGACTTCTGCTCCAGGGAAGGGATCATAAGATATCACACAGTTCCCTACACACCTCAACAGAACGGAGTAGTAGAAAGGATGAACCGCACTATCATAGAAATGGTAAGATGTATGCTTTCTAATGCTAACGTTTCTAAAAGTTTTTGGGCAAAGTCTACATCCACCGCTTGCTACTTGATAAATCAATCTCCATCTTCATCAATTGAATTCAAGACGTCTGAGGAAAAATGGACCGGGTCGCCAACTTCTTATGACCATATTAAAATTTTTGGGAGCATTGTCCATGTGAGGGTGAATAAAGGAAAATTAGAACCTAGATCAAAGAAATATATTTTCTTAGGATATCCTAGCGGAGTGAAAGACTATAAAGTGTGGTGTCTAAATAATTATAAAGCAGAAATCAATAGAGATGTGATTTTTGATGAACAGGTACTCTTGAAAATGAAAAAGAAGGACCAAGAAGAGGGAGACTCACAGGAACCTACAGTGCCTTAAGAAGAAACACCACCTCAGCCCGCTACCCAAAAATTCTGATTTCCTACACTTGCGCCTCGACCACCTTCCACAAAAGTCAATGACATCGCTTCATTAGAACAAACCACTGAAGAACATGTTCAAGTCCAAGAGGAGCCACACTAGGTCGAGGAGGAGCAATATCAAGTTGATGAGGAGAATCCTTATTCCATCGCCCTCAACCGACCTAGGCGAGCACCACATCCTAATCCTAGGTATGCAAATGTTACAACATATGCTCTAACAGTGGCTGAAGAAACTCCATGCACTGAAGAACCAGCCTCCTATAAAGAAGCCCTAAATAGAACAGATTCAAGAAAGTAGCATGAAGCTATGACATAAGAATTCAAGTCCTTGCAGAAAAATAATACTTTGGAACTCGTGAAGCCTCCACCACACAAGAAACTTGTTGGGTGCAAGTAGATCTACAAACTCAAAGAAGGCATTATCTATAAAGCTCGGCTTGTGGGAAAGGGATATAGTCAAAAGGAAAGTATTGACTACAAAGATATTTTTTCCCCTGTGGTTAAGCATATCATTATTCGTGTTCTTCTAGCATTAGTAATCATGCAAGACTTGGAGTTAGAACAGCTTGACGTAAAGACAGCTTTCCTACATGGTGACTTAGAAGAATATATCTACATGACACAACAATAAGGGTTTGAAAAGAAAATTAAAGTTGATCATATCTGCCTCCTAAAGAAGTCACTCTATAGCCTCAAGCAATCTCCCAGACAATGGTATAAGAAGTTTGATCAGTTTATGCTTGGTATTAATTTCAGTATATCATCTTTTGACAGTTGTGTTTATTTAAAGAAATCAGCTAGTTCTATGATTTATCTGCTTCTTTATGTTGATGATATGCTTATTGCAGCAAAAGATATTAACACTAGTATATTTTGTGACTGTGGCCGCGCCACTTTTGGGAACGGTTAAAAAAGTGTTCCCATACATCACTTATGGGAACGGTTTTAGTAACTGTTCCCGTAGCCAAATACTATAGGAACACTGATAAAAACCATTCTCGTAGCCAATATATGGGAACGGTTTTCAAAATTGTTCCCTTAGCCAATATACTGTGGGAATAGAATGGAACCGTTCTCTTTAAAATACCCCAACACCGTTCCTATATGTCAAAAACAGAACAATAAAATTGAACCGTTCCTAAATCCCTAAAATAGTTTCAAAACCCGCTCTTTTTCAGTTGTGATCGACAAAAATCCCGCCTCCCCCCACCTTTCAAGTTTGTTTCCCTCTGCCCGCCCTCCTCCTGCTTGACTAAAACCCTCCTCCTACTCTATCGCCGGTGGTAACTCCTCCTGCTCGCTACTGGTAATTCCTCCGGCTTGCCGCTAGTACTCCTGCTCGCATCCTAATCCTCCTGCTCGCCGCTGGTAACTCTGGCTCTATCTCCGCTAGTACTTCATGCTTGCATCCTAATCCTCCTCGCTACTGGTAACTCTTGCTCACCACTGGTAACTCCTACTCTATCATCACTGATAAGCCTAATCCCCTCCTTGTTTTTTTTCCCCTCTGCTCGTGTCCTAATCCTCTGGCCTGCTCTATCGCCGCTGATAAGCGCGCCTAATCCTCCTGCTCATGCCCTGATCTATCGCTACTGGTAATCCTCCTTTTCTATCGCAATCTGATATATCGCCACTAGTAATCCTCTTGCTCGCGTCCTATAATCCTGCAGTCCTGTATCGCATCCTGCAGTCCTGTATCGCATCCTGCAGTCCTGGTTTTCCTCTATCGCGTCCTGTAGTCCTGCTCGCTGATCTATCACGACTGATAATCCATTATCACAATAGTCTTATAGTCTTATACTTGGTACTTATAGTCTTATTTAATCAATCAACACTTCTAGTCTCAACTAACATCAATTTTATAATGTCTGACTAGTGGAAAGAGAAATTGGAGCTATATCCATTCAGAGACGAGAAGCGCTTCAAAAGGAGGTGCTCATCATCTATCTTACTTGAATCTAATTGAACATTCTAATGTACTGTGCATACATAACATACGCCAGTTGAGGGAACTGATGCAAGTTGTTATTTGAGCTTTAGTTCCATGTTATCAACTAACTAGTTCTACAAGCCAGCTAGATAACATCATACAATTTTGGATCCTATGATATAAAAATAAGGTAGACCAACATGAATGAAAATCATCTAAATTCAAATAACAAGAAAGTTTTTATCCTGAAGCAGATTGGAGCATCCTGACCTAATTTGAGAGTAGTCTAAGCAGGGAAGCGCCGGCATATGTTAGTCAATCTAGGGTTTTGTCAGATATTTTGAAGGTGTTTTGGGCTGCCAACTCTAATTCCAGCAAGCAAAACCAAATATATTAATACACTGTACTTGCACTCCTAACCAAAATTAACTAGCTTGCTGACTATCCCTTTCGTCAAGAAAAATTCATCAAGACCTATGATGTTCAGGACTCCTTTGTTAAGACTATCTCAATCTAATTTCATCCAGCAGTCCTCACAGCCAACCAAGTTACAAGTTTTTGTGATATAGATTTGAAGTTTGATTCCATTTTAAGCAATCCAATGATTGCTTATTGATGTAAAGAACTAGATATTTGGCCAAAGAGTTTCTCATATTAGAATAATAAGGTTCACATATACAAACAATGATATTTTTTTGAGAATTTAAACAAATAAAGCATGGAGTTATAGTAGCATACTTCATCCATGAAGATTACAGATGACTGCTTGTCAATAGCAACCTCAAAAGGAGTTCGAACAAGCTTTTCAAACTCTCCCACCTACTTCAACAGTGTAAAGAATAAGAATTTTTTAATTAGAAAAACGGGTAATCCATCAAAGCTTTGCATGTGAAACTAGATATGACAAAGTTATACCCATTTTGATGTTAAAGATGAAGCAGAAACATTAAAGAATGTGGCCTCTGATTCTGATGCAACAGCTTTAGCAAGCATTGTTTTCCCATTGCCAGGAGGGCCAAAGAAAAGCAAACCTGAGCAACATAAATATCACCTCTAAATACTTTCGCCAAAGTGTATAGTTCAAGCTAAATAATCGCTTCTAAAGATGCACCTCTAGCTGGCTTGCGAAGACCTGTAAATAGGTCCCTTCTTTTAGTTGGTAGAATTACCATTTCCATAAGAGTTTGCTTAGCCTTCTCAAGAATAGATGTATATCAAATAAGACAAATCGTAACTTGGAAGAAAGAACATCTTAAAGTAATAATCTTTCTTACCAACATTATCCCACTTAATAGTTAGCCTTCTCAAGACTAGCCTTCCTTCAGTTTTTTCTGGAGTCAGACTAGATTTGCCCCCCTAGCTATAAATGGATGAATGCAATTGATGGCACTTTGACAAAAGAGATGATGATGATCTCTGTGATAAAGTTCGGTAACAGAAAGAAAGAAAAAGAAAAGAAAAAAAAAAGATTGGGGTACACTTCCAACCTGTCCTTTAAGAACCTGATTGTTTCCTTCATTAGCTTAATAGAGAAGGCAACCAGGTCCAAGTAAATTAGCCTATGTGAAGCAACCAGGTCCAAGTAAATTTCTAGTGCTTGATACAAAAGGCTTCTTCAAATCTCAATACTCATTTCTTATGATGGAATTGTGTAATTCAATGGGTAAATATAGATTTTAAAGGTATTAGAACAGGCTATGGTATTAGAACAGCGTATGAGCAGCATACTTGTTATGAGCAGGCCAAATAGATGTTAATGGTATTAGAACAAGCCACATACTTGCTATTCCCTAGTTACTTTATTTTCTTAGAATTTGGACAGCTAGTTATTCCTATATCAGTCCTGATACTGATATTAGTATCAGGGTAAGCTGGAGCTTCTTCCTATTCAGTTTGGACAGCTAGTCATTTCTATCATTCCTATAGCAAGATGTTTTTTTAATATGGTTATGCATTGATACTTGTAAATTTTTTCTGGTTGCATATATTTAGTTTCTTTGTTATTGATGTAGGATATGTGCCAACAAAATAGATTGAACAGACCACAGCAAAAATGGAGGCATCGGATGGGCAATAAAAGATTTTCTGTAATAAAAGAAAAATTGGTAATATTTTTTTGCATAAATAGATTCATATTTTGACTTTTAAAGTAATGTCGATATTATGTTTTAACTCATTCTTGTGATTTATATAAAGCATGCTCAAAAGAATGAAGAACCCAGTCAAGTTGAGATGTTTGTTGAAACTCGGACTAAGGATGGAAAAGCCTTAGATGATGAAACCAAAGTGGCAATTATGAGTTTTTCTTCTAGCTATTGTTTTATACTTAATTATTTATCATTATCACTAACATTATTAAATGTACATTTAGGAAAAGCTTAAAACCATGGTTGAGCATAATGGGAAACCTGCTGCTGAGGCCTTTCAATCTATGTTTAGGAAAGAGAAGTCAGGAAGGGTGTGTTGTTATAGAGGAACAATTACACCCACAATCTTAAAAAAAATGAAGAAATGACAGCAATGTAGGAAAAACATGATCAAGAGGTGAAGTCTTTGAAGGAGCAATATGCAATAATGGAAGAAAGACATGCAAAAATGGAAGAGAGACAGAACCAGATACAACGCCAAATGCAAGGAATGCAATCTCTTTTGAAAATATTTATTTCACAGGCGAACCCAGGTTTGGACATAGAGACTATAACAGCTCTGTTGGCACCACCAACTACTGCAAGGGATGCCAATAGCTTCTTTGGTTCTTTCATTTCCACACATCATCCTCAAAATTAGGTAATTTTAGTTTAATATATGATTATGGAGTCTTTTGATCATTTTTAATGATTAATTGACTTTTTGCAGGAAAATGATGAATTGAGAGAAGAAAGATGAATTTCACAGAGGAGATGATCAAGATGACTTGGCTAATGGGAATGCTAGGCTTGTGTCACGCCCCAACTCAAGGTCACGTGACCGGCCAGGGTATACGTGTCTATACCCTGAAGCCTAACCCATGCACATGCCAACATCATAAACAACAAGTAAATAACAACTTTTAATAATAAAAGAACCAAAACAAATTTTCATTTCAAGACAATAAGGTTTTAAATACATATCTCAAGTGCGAAAATAAATTGAAAAGCAACAGTTCTTTTAATAAATAAAATTGAATAAAACATGATTGTCCCCACGGGACTACAACTCCAAATACCAAAATAAAAGTGCATGACAACCTACTACAGATTCGACTACGACCCCTAACTAGGACTGCTATGAGATCATGTGGCTCCTTTGCCCTCCAGCTGCGCCAAGTGCTCCAGCTCACCTCACCGGTCAGGCTCTGCAAAATAAAACAAAACAATGACAACGGGTGAGTTCAAAGAACTCAGTGAGAAATTTTACCAACCCTCACAAATCAACATCACAGAGATAACAAGAATATGTCTATCTCTACAGAGGCAATGTCACAAAGGTGTGACTAGCTACCAGGCTAACAGGCCACCCATGCCCACGGCATCTAGTTCTTCAAAGAGGTGCATCAGGCCGAAGACCTACCATGCTCGAAGGCAACATTACCTAAAAATATGCATCAGGTCGAGCCCTACAATGTCCAAAGGCAACATCACCATCACAGAGGTGCATCGGATCAAAGCCCTACCATGCCCAAAGGCAACATCACCATCAATGAAGTGCATCGGATCGAATCTCTATCATACCTAGAGGCAACATCACCATCAAGAGGTGCATCGGGTCGAATTCCTACCATGCCCAAAGGCAACATCACCATCAAGAGGTGCATCGGGTCAAATCCCTACCATGCCTAAAGGTAACCGTGCACATATCAGGATAATCGGGGGCCCTCCGAACTTATCTTGCAAGTTGGGAATTTACATCCAACCACACGGGCGTAGCACGTAACCCGGATCCTAAATGAGCCGCTCCTCCATTTCCAAGGATATGGTGCATCAAGACCTAAGTCAAGATTCTCCTACGATGTCCTAATGGTGTCCTCACTATGAAGCGTATCAACACTTCAAACCCGACCCTTACCCCTTAGACCCGCAACGTCATGAACCCGTGTGGCTTTATTTCATGAATACCTTATAAGTTGGTTTATAACAAATTATGCTCACCCTTAGACCCAATTTTAATTATAGAATTAAAATCTAGATCATCTCAATTAGAATTTTGTTTTAGAGTTTTATTTTAGGGTTTTGTTCTGCCAAGAAGTGTTGTGTATACCCCGAATCTACTCTTCAAAGTATATCCTATGTTTCCAAACTATGTTTTCTGGTCAAAACGATAGATTACACGACTATAATCAGAGATCAAATCACATAATAACAGAGAAATAAAAAGTCAGCCCAGATTCAATAAACAACACATAAATTTCAGAAAGCTGAAATTTCCAACACAACATGAAATAAAATCCGAATTTTGCGGAATTAAATTCCTAAATTTCTAACATCACAGATTCAAATCATCATGCCAATCATGCATATAATCTCATAATTTTTACTAAATAAAAACTAGCACATATAACAAGAATTCCTTAATCAAGAATCAAGCATTAAGATCAAGAACCCCTTCTCAAGAACTCTTAATTAGTCATTATCAAGATCTTAATCGTACCACATGATTTCTAGCAAAATCATAGATTTAATCCTAAGCATGGGATCCACAAATCAAGAAACCAAATTGGAAGAATAAATCATGATTTGCACATCAAGAAAATATGGCAAGAACTCGAAGAAAATCCAAGAACAAGGCATAAATACCGAGCCGTCACGAACGTCTTCAAAAAAATTCGATTAAAATCACGAAGAGAGAGGGTAAACCACTCACCTTAATTTGGAAAAATATTAGGAAAGAAATTCCGGACGATGGCCTCGAATCCGGCTTCAAAAGAATGACGGCTCAACCCAAAAAAATAGCTCCAAGGGGAAAGAAGAGAGGGAGAGGAAGTAGGCGGCTCGGCTCGGCTCCAAAGAGAAAGAAGGAAGAGAGGAAGAGGAAGAAGAATTCAGCGACTCGGCTCGGCTCTGGGTGGCTGCGGCTCCAAGGAGAAAAGGGAAAGGGGACTGGTGGCTTGGCGGCTAGCTCCCTTTCTCAGCTTTTTAGGTGGCTCCAAAATAGGAGCCACAAGCCATGAGGGGGGGGGGGGGGATTTTTACACCCTCCTCAACCCTAAGCCCTTACACCCTTAATTCACAACCCGCATCCACCTTAAGCCAAAACCAAAACTCGCTAACCCGATAGACTTAAATAATTTAACTAATCTCATTCTAATAAATCATGAATAATTAATTAAATACTCATATGAACATAATTAGTAATTATGCGCACGCAACACCAAATTAAATACTCTCACCTACCCAAGCCTAAAAATTTATAAATTTATAAATTTATATTCTACTTACCCGAGCTCGCAAGCTCGCTCCGGACCATGAGTCGACTCGACTCGACCACGAACTAGTCCTCTAGGATGGCAAATATACATAAAAGGAAAAATAATAAATTTAAATATCTGGAATATTACAGCTTGATAGAATAATTTTATATATTTGTGAACTTTATTTAGACTTAATTGTGAAATTTTGGAATGAGAATACTATAATTGTGAATTTGTTATTTTGTCAACAATTAAATATATTATACGTTTGAATAAAATTTATGTTTTCGAATCTACATTTGTGAAATTATATGGTTGTTTGTGAAATTGTATGGTTTACAGGAATATATTTAGGAACAAATATGAACCTGTGCACGAAATATAGGAACGGTTCCTCTCGCCTATAGGAACAATTTCTGTACCGTTCCTATAGTTTCGGCCTATAGGCACGATTTTCAACCGTGCCTATATGTCTGACTTTTAGGAATGGTTTTTAACTATTCCTATATTTCATCCTATAGGAACGGTTTTAATTTGTTCCTATAATGTGTACCTATAGGAACGGCTAAAAATCGTTCCTATAAGCTTTACCTATAGGAACGGTTGTCGAACTGTTCCTATAGGTAAACATTATAGGAACAGTTGAAAAATCGTTCCTATAGGCTAGAACTATAGGAACGGTTTTTGAACCGTTCCTATAAGCTAGGTTTACAGGAACAGTTTTTCAATTGTTCTTATAGGCATGGTAGAGGAACACTTTTACAACCGTTCCCATAGGCTGGACCTATGGGAATGGTTCTTTTGGCAGCGTGGCCATAGTGACGAAAATCGATCCTATAACCTAACAAAATGGCTGATTTGAGTACACATGGGAAACCGTTCCCGTAGGTCTATGGGAACGGTTTTCAACTATTCCCGTAGGTCTAAAATGTTGTAGTGATTACTGAAATAGATAGGCTTAAGAAATACCTTAAAGGTGAATTTGACATGAATGACCTTGGGACTACAAGAAAAATCCCTAAGATGGAGATAAAGCGAGACCGCAAAGCAAGAAAACTATACCTAATGCATGAGAGTTATGTAAATCAGGTAGTTGGGCGCTTTGGCATGCAAGAAGCAAAATCCGTCAAAACACCTCTTGCCGCTCACTTCAAATTATCAGAGTTTATATGGTCGAAAGATGAACAAGAAAGAATTAGCATATCACAGGTACGTACCCTATGCAAGCGCAGTTGGCAGTCTTATGTACGCCATGATTTGTACCCGCCCAGACATAGCACATGTAGTCAGTGTTGTGAGCCGCTACATGGCAAATCTGGGAAAAGCACATTATGAGGCAGTTAAATGGATACTGTGCTACTTACAAGGTACCTCTAAAGTCAATCTTTTTTTCGATGAAACTAATAAATCGTTTGTAGGATATTCATACTCGAATTATGCCGGTGACCTTGATAAGAGGAGATCGATCACCGCCTACATCTTCACTATAGGCGGAACTGCAATAAGTTGGAAAGCCGGCCTACAACCCATTGTCGCCCTCTCCACCACTGAAGCGGAGTACATGGCTATTACAGAAGCGATCAAAGAAGCAATCTGGCTTGGGAACCTGATAAAAGAACTAACTTCTCAAAATGGAGACATAGTCGTGCATAGTGACAGTCATAGTGCAATTCATTTATCAAAAGATCATATGTACCATGAAGGGACAAAGCACATCGATGTCAGATTCCACTTCACCAAGGACATTCTTTCAAAAGGAGAAATAAAGCTACAAAAAATTGACACGGCCCATAATCCTATAGATATGCTGACTAAAGTACTACCAACGGCCATATTTGAACACCGCCTGAACTTGGTAAGACTGATTCAAGGCATAAGTTAGCCCTATATGGCTCTTGGGAGAAAAGGAGAAGGCTACATCGGGGCTTAAATCTCATCAAAGGAGGAAATTGTGAGGGTTAATTCAATTTAAATTCGACTCAATTAGAAATGGGCCATTGCTGGATCAAAAGAAAAAAAAAGAAGAAAAAAAATTGCAGCTGTGGGCTCGGCCCGACCCAGGCGGGCTAAACAGTTGGGCCGAGCCCAGCTCGCACTGCTGCATGTTGCGCACGTAGCAAATTTCTACGCGTAATGCATGCCGCCCACCTTTTTTGACCTCTTCAGCACGCAATTCGAAATTTGAATTGCAAATTGAGAAGCCGCCTCATTTGCTTTAATCTCAGTCAAATATTCAATTTAATTGGTCAATTTTTCATGAAGGTCGTGTGATTAAATCGGACGCCTCTCCAAATATTTTGTCAAAGTTCTCTCTACCGAACCAGGCTTTGAGTTGGCTCCAAACTCCATTGTAAAAGGGGTCTTAATTGCAGTTCCAAATCATTTTGACATCCCATATACTCCATTTCTCAAGCAAGATTCCTTTTCGGCGGCTCTCTTCCCCTTCACATCATCTCAGACAGAAGCAAGAAGATCAAGGACGCCGCATCCGCAATTTTCAAGCAGAAGCAGGAACCCAAATTCCGTGGTGCAAAAAAATGTCTGAGTACATGCAATATTTTTCTTTTGCAGTTTAGTTATCAGTTGTATTCAGATTCTCTTGTACTGGCCGTGTTTTCTCCTCACTCTAATAAAATCAAGTGTCATCTTCTCCCCGTGGGGTAGGCCCGGTACCCCGCGCGAGCAGAACCGCATAAATTTTGGTGTTCTTTGTGTTGTCTGGATTTATTCGTTTGGTATTTTTGCTTTTGGAGTTTGGATTTTTGGATCCTTGCAGGAAGATCCATTTTCTTCCTAACACAAGATAAGTTGACAAGAATCAATTATTATACAAGTCAGTATTTGGAAAAGAATTACGTCTGTAATCATAACTAGCAAATTATCATGATAGTTATAGTTGTCCTCACAAAGGTGCACTATGTCAGTTAGAATAATCATACGGACGCCTGTGCAGGTGACGAAACGTGGTGAATAGCTACGAGAGCCCATTCGGGACATATTGACACCTGACGAGGTGTCGAATGTCTAACATAGTGGCACCTCCGATAGGCGTCGAAATGTTTTAATATAAATAAATAAATTCTTGCATACCGGCGCCTGTCAGAGGCGCACGTATTCATATTTTTTTTAAAAAAATAATGTCGAGGAATTCAGATCGAATTCCTCGGCAAGCACTGCACACGGCACCGTACACGATATTCAACAAGCTTGAATACCGCCTTACGCACATACACACGAAATTCAAGCAGGAGCCTACTTGGATTCTGTCGTGTGAATTTCGCACGCGACAGAATCCAAGTAGGCTCCTGCTTGAATTTCGTGTGTATGTGCGTAAGGCGGTATTCAAGCTTGTTGAATATATACGCGTGCAGCATTCAATCATATATTTAATTTTATTAAATTAATTTAGATAAAAATTTAAAATATATTATCTAATAGGGAAAAATTTAGGAAGATTTAAATAAAAATTTGAATTTAAACATAACATAACCAAAAAAAAAAAAAAAAAAAAATTATATACCTACCTCTTACAAAAATTTGATGATTTGAACACCTTCGATAATTTGAAGGAAAAAAAAAATCAGTGATGAAAAATAGAAGAAGAAGAAATAGAGGGAAAAAATAGTGAAAAGAGGATTAAAAAAAAGAAGAGAAGGAGAGAGAAAAGAGAAGGGAAGAAACGAGAGAAAAAGGGAGAAGGAATATATATATATAATAAAATAAAATAAGAATTTTTGAAAAAAAAATATTGCAGAAAGCGAGAGATTTTTCGCCTCATGTGCGGGGACCCACGCAACCCACCAAACTGGCGCAATGCAGGTGAGGTTGGCGTGCTCGCTTATCGCGCCAGTTGTCACAAGTGCGGGTTGGAGCGCTCGCCAACCCGTGCATACCAGCGCTAGTGGCACCAGAATATTTCGACGTCTGTCAAACGCCGAAATATCGTACACACATTTCAACGCCTACAACAGGTGTCGAAATTAGGGATGATAATAATACTCATACTCGCTGATACCCGCAAATATTTATCCAACATGGGTCGAGTATGGAGAACATATTCTCTGAATGATGTTGGAATGACTGATAGGAAGGAGTCCCACGAGGAATTTATTCCAGGCATGTTACCGAAATTGGTAGCTTCTAGAGAAAAGGCCCTTACATGCATAAAATAGCCCAAATGGACTTAATGTAAGAGATCAGACCCGAATGGGCCTATTAGCAAGGTCTTATCAAGTCAAGAACGCAACTCAGGCCACAAGTTATGATTTGATAAAGGAATAGGACTAGTTTTAATTAGGCTCAGTTCAGCATGGTTCAATCAGATTGCAAAATTGGTTTAAGCATGTCTTGATCAAAATCAACTTCAATTTGGGTCTAATCAGATTCATTGGATCTGATTGGACCTAATTTGAGTCAAAACTCAATAAGGTGTGAGAATAGCTTTTTAGTTTATTCTTTTATTGAATTATTCAAGTTAAATAAGCCATTAAAAGACTCTTGAAAGTTAACCTTCCCATCTTTATCTTAATCAATTTTCGCGAAAATGAAAGTGAAGCGAGTTAGCACAACACAAGTATACATAGTTCATTTATGAAAAATTAACTATGGTCTAGTCTAATTTTGGTCGTTGCTTCCGAATCGAGAATCACCTCTACGATTAAGCGGATTGGGTAGAACCTTGGTTGAACCCACTTGATCCTTGCAAAAGATCTCAGAAGTTGAGCCTTTTGGAGTTCCATTTGATGATTAAATTTATACCGACCATAACACTATGCTTGGATTGAAGGTTTTAAAGGAGTTTGGAGGAATTCAAAATATCTTATTTGGGTTTTTTTTAAAAGGAACCTAATTACAAAACCTCCTATTTTTTAGGGTTTTGGATGGTTAATGAATTAAAAAAAATATATAAAAATATCCCTAATATAAAAAAATTATCATTATAAATAAGGGCATAATGGTCTACGAAACCCCTTATGAAGTCTAACCAAATAAGTTTTTAAAACTCTTTCAAAAACCTCCAAACTCCTCTCTCTCCAAACCCCTTCAAATCCCTCCAAACTCTTTCCCCTCAAAACTCCTTACTCAAAGTTATCCAAACATAGTATAAGAGTAGAAATTACTTATCCCTCCAAACCCCTTCGAATCATTTATGAAGTTTAGCCAAATAATTTTTTTAAACCCTTTCAAAAATCTTCAAATTCCTCCTGCCTTCAAATCCCTTCAAATCTCTTCAAACTTCTTATTCAAAACTATCCAAACATAGCATTAAACAAAACACTAGATACTTTTATTCAAGTGGCAATTTTTTCTATTTTTACTTTAGTAAAGAGCAGATTAATTGTCTTTTATTCGAGTGGCAAGGGATTAGGTTGTTTTACAACCTAGCTATTCTCGAGGATGATATGCCTATAAAGTAGTTTATCCTATACCTATAATAGTTTACCCTCTCCATGAATACAATTAAGAGAAGAAATTAAAGAAACTCTAAACACTACTAGAATAACAAGCATCAACAACGGCTCCATCCGTTATTGAGCCGTTGTTGAAAGCCATCAGCAATGACCTGCAACAGCTCAGTCCGTTACAACACAACCGTGGCAGAAAATCGCATTGCCGATAACTTAGCAACAGATCAGCAACAACCATTGCTAATAATATTATCAGTAACGGTTCTGCCACGGCTGCGGGGCCATTGTAGATATGTACATCAGCAATGGTCCAGTGGTCGTGGCAAGACCGTTAGTGAAAGCCCATTGCTAAGCCGTTGTTGTAGGTCATCAACAACGGCTTTGAGGTTTCGGTCCAGAAAATATGATACACTTTCAGTAACGGCTTTCCCACGGACAACCGTGGGAAAGTCGTTGCTGATGATGTTAACCTGTAACTGAAAAGTTTTAAAATTTCTAATTTTCATTAATACATTGATATATTTAACCTGATACATAACTCACACACCCATTAACACATTAATATGCTCATACATAATATACACATCACAAATACACTCAGATATACATCAAAACAATTATACTTATGTTTATAATTATCCAAAATCATATAAAAACTATTCAAATTCAAAACTATCGTATCAATATCTAAACAAAACAAGTCAATCAAGTAGTATCCAAATAACAAAGTCAATATCCAAATAAAATAATAAATCTTACGACGACAATGGAGGAAGGTCTAGATCATAATATGGCGGGGTCTAGAGTGCATGCTTGGGTGTACACCGGCATGGACTGGCTCGGGGATGATGGATCCGATGATGCCAAAGGGATGCCTACTCTGGTATGAGTTGAGATGTTGCGTAGCATAGCATGCATCTCCGTCATCATCTGACTCTGACGCTCCATTATCTTACTCTGACGCGCGACCGTCTTCTCCAATGTCCTTATCCTGCTCTGATCATAATTAGTCCAGGAGGTGGACGGCCGCTCACCAGCGACTGGAGGGGTCGGTGCCCCAAGTGGTCCGCGCACGACTCACGCATGACCACTGTCTACAAAGCCATATATGCGACCGTGCTCCCAGCCACCTACAGTCTCGACCCACGCTCCTGCGTCAAAGTCCTCAAGGGTGCCCTCGCGCTGCATCACCGTCTGAGTGTAGGTCTCCTACTCGAGTTTGATTTTTTGTTTCATATTTTTCCTAAAACATAAATTATAAATAAATAATAAATAATTTAAACAAATATACTTACCATAATGATTGCAGCGCGGGTGTCGATGTACTCTCTCGTCCCATGTCCTCAACGGTGAGTCCACTCAAACACCTCCATCGGGAAGGGTCGCTGGACAGTCCTGTCGTCCATCACCGTCGTCTACATTTACAAAATAAATATATTATTTATTACACAGAGTAACAAATAAAATATATAATTGAATTTAAGGTATAATACTTACCATACGACGATCGTGTACTACAAATGATATTGAGCCGTCGGTGTGACGCACTCCTCCCCCGAACATGCGGTTTCTAGTCGCAGTCCTGGAAACCTCATGTCATCGATCCGTCGACCATAACGCCACGAGCTGGTCTCCTATATCCAGAGTAATCTAATCGGGGTCGTATCCCCGAGTCTCCGCGATGTTTGTGGTCCTAGCTCGGGCCATCGCTTGGGATCGGGCCTACCCTAGCTGGTCGTTGTACATCTATCGGGAAATAGCCTCCCATGCAGTGTAAATAAAGAGTCTCTGGTCCTCAGCCCATGTATAGCGAGCCTGCAAAATAATAATATCAATACCAATATTAATCATCATGTATATAATAAAAAATTAATACGTGCCTCAAACTCGCGCAATAGCATGTCGACATGCTCACTAGGCACGTGAGACCACGTGGGTCATGCCCCATGCATGTATCGTTGGATCGTAGAAGATATGGTCTTCGGCACATCCTCCTGCTCGAACCTACACAATTAAAATAAAGTTTAATATTATATTATGATATAATGAATTTGTAATATATAATTCATAATTCATGATACATTATCGCTCCCCAATCACACTAATGAGTCTACGTCACTCTGAGGTTGGAGGAGGCTGCCACCTGTTCGGCCCGCGTGGCCGCCTGCGTCTCGATGAACTAGCCTCGACGGCATGAGGATCAACGGCAGGAGGAAGTGCTGGAGTCTCACCGATCGGACACTCTGAAGCTCTCGTCCGACGATAACCACGATCCGACATATCTGTCGAATAAGCATATAATTAGATTATATATATAGTACAGATATATTTAATAGAAGATTTACTTTACAATTATTTCTCATCATCTAATTAATAGTCTTCGAATTCTTCCTCTTCTTCATCTTCTTCATCTCCAGCTTACTCAACTTCATGATCGTCATCATCAACATATTCAACTTCTAATTGAACTAACGGTGTGTCTGCATCCTCGAGTATTAGAATAATACGGTCCACAACAGGAGGATAATCTTCTTGATAGAAATCATCTGTCACATCAGGTATTGGCTTATTTTCTCTTGCTATTGGATCAATTCTTCCTCTACCTTTAGTCTTACAGACTATACGCCAATCTGCTCTATTTTTATTTCGAGCCAGATACTTCGCGTAATATACTTGTTCGGCTTGTGATGCCAATATAAAAGGCTCATTTGCTGCCAATTTCGATTTGTAATTAACCTCAACAAATTTGTATTTTGGATGAACTTTCATGCCCCTTTCTGTTGTATCGAACCAATGACATCTAAATAGGATAACTAATTTTAAGCCGAAGTAGTGCAATTCTATCACTTCTTCCACCAGTCCATAAAAATCCATCACATTCAACATACGTTGTCCCTTTCACGCAGAGCCCGGCATTCATTGTCTTCTTTGTAAATGCATATTCAACCGTGTGAAATTTATACACATTAACAAAATATCTGCTATAACACGACACTAGTCACAACGATCCACTAACAAACTCAAATATTCTTTCATCTATTTCCACTACTAGAAATATATTCTTCAGCAACGACCGCTCAAGACGTTGTAATTTCCAACGGCTTTGTTACGATCGCTCGAGCTGTTGCAGATGTGATGTATCTGCAACAGCCTTGTTACCGCCACTCGAGCCGTTGCAATATATTATCAAATTAGCAACGGCTTAGTTACGGCTACGGCACTCGTCACTCTTGAGTCGATCGTGCGCTCGCGGCACAAAAATAAAAAAACTTATTAGCAATGGCGTTCTAATGGATGAGTGAGCCGTTGCTGATGATGTTACTTATCAGCAACGACTTTCTATCGAACAAGTCAGCCATTGCTGATAAGTTTATATAGGTCGACGGGTCGCGCCCACCCCTTCCTCCTTCTTCTTCCTCTTCCTGTTGTTGTCGCCGCCGCTGATCCCTGCTGCCCGCCGTCCTCAACCACCGAAGCCATTCACCATCGTCGCTTTCTCCAGGTAAGTCGCGCACCGTAATGACTCTTCATTTACTGTAGAACTGGCCGAAACCCTATATTTAGGGTTTTGGCCGATGATCGACGGCCGAAGCATTGTCTAGTGTTCGACATTTATCGGACATTAGACGCCGGCGCTGGAGTCCACCGGACTCCGGCGCCGAAAATAGGGTTTAATTTTAATTAGTGTTTAATTTTTAGATTATTTTTTAGATTAGTTAGGGTTTAATTAGTTCATTATTTGTTTAAATTAGTTAGGGTTTAGATTAATTTTTAGATTAATCTATTTAGATTAATGTTATGTTTTAGATTAATGTATAGATTAATGCTATGTTAATTAGTTTATTAAAATAAATGTTATGTTTTAGATTAATGTTTAGATTAATATTAATTAGTTAAAATGTTAATTAGTTCGAAGTCTACTTCGGACTCACGCCGAAATCGTCCACTTTGGACTTGCGTCGGAATTGTCCACTATGGACTCGAACTGACTCAAAATATTTAGAAAATAATCATCCCTCCGACGAGTTGATACGTTTCACGTACGCATCGACGAGTCGGATATGATTTAGCAAAACCTTAGATCCGTTCGGGGATTGTATGTTCGTGTAAAAGAAGTAAATAATATTTTATACAACGTACAACTCATGAATTATCCCTGATTGGACAATTTAGAAATATAGTTATTTGTATTGCACTTAGTTTTTTCTTTGAACCGTTAACTCATTCTAAATTTTGGCAACATCTCTCTTGTTCTCCGATACATGCTCAGATGATATGCGTATTCGGAGAACTGTAGGGAGATGTTGCCAAAATTTAGAATGAAATTAGTGGTTAAAAGAAATACTTAGTGCAATATGAATAATATGAATCCCGAATAGAATAGAACCATCTCACCTAAAGGCATTAACTGAAAAAATTGTCATTGATTAACATAATCATGTCGGGCGATCGAAGTTGGATGTACTGACGTCTTGATCGTGGAGCTTTAACAAATGAGTTTCGATTAGGCATAACTTACTTCCTAAATTTCGCCTATTCGAATTAGAAATTTGTTAGCGTCGGTGATAAAATCTGATGTGCGTGCCATATTTGCTTGAATGGATAATTTTTGAATCAGAAAATTGTCACTCTGCATCTATATAGCAAAGGATTTGCACCAAGATATTTTCTATGGACTTGTCACGGGGAGTCACGTGAAGTCGGGATGTCGAGCAATCCTGTCGTTCAAACACATGGTGAATCTTCCTCTGCTGGTGTTTCTTCATCCGGTCCATCTAATCCCTATAGAACTATGATACTTGATAGTCTTGGGGGTCAATTTCACTTGAATGATAATATCGATCGGCTAGTTACTAGGACGTCAGTGCCACTAGATACTACAGGTGTTGATATCACAGAAGTACAAACTTTGATAGAGATTAAATTGCTGAATAAAGAAGCTGCGGAATTTTACGAGATGTTGAAAGCAATGATGCGGCTCCTAAACATCAAGGCTAATTGGATTATAGGATTGTAATATCGACGAGTCGTGGTTATCGTCGGACGAGAGCTTCGGAGTCTCCGATCGATCAGACTCCAGCACTTACTATTGCTGCTGATTCTCCTATCGATAATACTCCTCCCGTTGATCCTCATACCATTGATCCTCATGTCGTTGAGGCTAGTGCCTCGAGATGCAAGCGGCCACGTGGGCCGAACAGGTGGCGCCTCCACCGGCCACAAATTCATTATATCATAATATAATATTGAACTTTATTTTTGTTGTGCAGGTTCGAGCAAGAGGATGTGCCCAGGACGATATCTTCTACAATCTGATGATACATGCATGGGGCATGGCCCACGTGGTCTCACGTGCCCAGTGAGCACGTCGACATGCTATGGCGCGAGTTTGAGGCACGTATTAAATTTTTTTTTATACATGATGATTAATATTGGTTTTGCAGGCTCGCTATACATGGGCTGAGGACCAGAAGTCCTTCATTTATAGTGCCTGGGAGGCTATTTCCCGGCAAAGGTACAATGATCAGCTGGGGCAGGCCCGATCCCAGGCGATGGCCCGAGCTGGGACCACAAACATCGCGGAGACTCTGGGATACGACCCCGATTGGATTACTCCAGATATATGGGACCAGCTCGTGGCATTATGGTCGACGGATCGATGACAGGAGGTTTCTAGGATTGCGGCTAGAAACCGCAGGCCGGGGGGAGGAGTGCGTCACACTGGCGGCTCTATTTCATTTGTAGTGCACGTGAGTCGTATGGTAAGTATATACCTTACTTTTAATTATATATTTTATTTGTTGCTCTGTGTACTAATTAATGTATTTGTTTTGTAAATGTAGACGACAGTGATGGACGATGTGATTGTCCAGCGACCCTCCCCGATGGAGGTGTTTAAGCGGACTTACCGTCGAGTACAGGGGACGAGGGAGTACATTGACAACCGCACTGCAATCATTATGGTAAGTATATTTGTTTAAATTATTTATTATTTATTTATAATTTAAGTTTTAGGAAAAATATGAAACAAAAAATCAAACTCGAGTAGGAGACCTACACTCAGACGATAATGCAGTGTGGGAGCACTCCCGAGGACTTTGACGCAGGAGCGTGGGTCGAGGCTGCAGGTGGTTGGGACCGTGGCCGCGTATATGGCTTTGCAGATAGTGGTCATGCGCGAGCCGTGCTAGGGCCACTTGGGGCACCGAACCCTCCGATTGCTAGTGTGCGACCGTCCACCTCCATGACTAGTTATGATCAGAGTAGCTAGATAAGGACACTAGGGGAGATGGTCGCGCATTAGAGTGGGATGATGAAGCGTCAGAGTGAGATGATAACGGAGATCCATGCTATGCTACGCAACATCTCAGGTCATACCGGAGCAGGCATGACTGCTTTGTAACAGGTCGGGCCGTTGCAAGCCGTTGATGATGGTTTTTAGCAATGGCTTAAGCCGTTGCTAATGCTTATTATTCTAGTAGTGTTCAGCTCTGTGATATTTGTTATAAGCCCGAATCCAAGTAGGGAAATAACAATTTTGTAATCTCTCTAATTCTTCATCGTTGTGAATAGAGTATTTTTGCATCATCTCAATGTCAAATATTTCAATGAATTGTTCAATCTCTAGGCAATTGAGTAATACGTACAATTGTGCCAAATGTTACTCTTTGTCGCTTAAGTGTCGAGACGGACGAGAATCAAAAGCACAACCAGACTGACAGAATATATTTAAAAGTCCATCTGAATATCGAACTCCCCCGTCGTCGTTATGTGCAAGACGATCAAATCTTGTCTGCATTGTCGATTCAAAGTAAAATGAGCAGAATGTTGAAATTTCTTAGATGATTTACGATTCAGATATTGATCCTTCAATAGCTGCGATGTTCTTTACTTTTTTCTTCAGACGATTCATGTATCTTTTAAATAAGTACATCCACCGGTATTGAACGGGGCCACCAACTCATGCCTCGTATGCCAAGTGTATCGGTAGATGCTCCATCGAGTCAAAAATGGCAGGAGGAAAAAATTGATCAAGCTTGCATATAATTTCAACAATATTACTTTCAAGTGCTGACATATCTTCGACTCGAAGGACATTCACATAAATATTTCTAAAACATATACTTAATTCAGTCAACGAACCCCAAATATTATCAGGTAGAAGATCTCGTAATATGATCGAAAGCAATCTCTGCTTGAATACATGACAATCATGGCTCTTCATCCCTAATATTTTGCAATCATCGACGTTCACACATCGAGATAAGTTTGAGACATATCCATCGGGTAACTGAGTTCATTGATCCATTGACAAACATCTTTCATCTGTTGTTTATTTAACACATACGGGGCCTTCGACTTCAGATATCGTCTGTTGACCTCTTGTAACTCTAACTCCGGCCTCTTACAAAGTATTATCAGATTATGTCAGGCCTTGACATTATCTTTAGTTTTCCCGAGAACATCCATCAAAATATTAAAAATATTATCAAACACATTTTTCTCAATGTGCATGACGTCTAAATTATGCTGAATCGGTAATGAACTTCAATACGGCAATTCCCAAAAGATACTTTTTTCACTCAGTTATGTGTTTGACCAAAGCTCGACACTCTTTCATTCCGACCAAATACTATCTCTGGAAGTGCTGAAACTCGTGTTAACATTTGTTCACCAGACATCATCGGTGGTGGCTCATCCCTTTCGACTTTGCCCTTAGTAAATTTATTACGATTCCTTCGATACTAATGGTTAGCTGGTAGGAAATCGACGATGACAGTCAAAGAATGAGATTTTTGTCCGTTCTGAAGACTGAATGATTTAGAGTGTTCCATACAATACAGACAAGAGAGTCGGTCGTGAGTGCTCCAACCAGACAACATGCTGTAGGCCAAGAAATCATTGATTGTCCACAAGACCGCGGCCTTTAAATTGAAGTTTTACTTACGATGACAATCATAAGTGATAGCTCTCTTAGTCCACAATGTTTTCAATTCATCTATTAGGGGTCTGAGAAATACGTCAATTTCTTTTTGCGGACCCTTAGGACCCGAAATAATCATCGAAAGATAAATAAATTCATCTTACATACACATTGATGGCGATAAATTAAAAACTGTTAGCAGCACTGACCAAACTGAATAAGAAGTTGCATAATAACCAAACAGATTAAAACCATCCGTGCATAATTCCAATCTGATATTTCTAGTATCCCTAGTAAATGAAGGATAACATCTATCCAAATGTTTCTATGCTTCACTGTCGGGTGGATGAGTCATTACTGTAACGTCACGACTTCTTGTATGCCAACTCATGCAAGGGGCCGTCTTTTTTTACATGAATATTCTTTGAAGTCTCGGTGTTAGTGGAAAATACCGAAGCACCTTAAACGAGATATTTTTCTGTGACATCAACACCTGTAGTATCTGGTGGCACTGACGTCTCAGTAACTAGTTGATGGACATTATCATTCAATTAGAATTGACCCCCAAGACTATCAAGTATCATAGTTCTATACAGATTAGATGGACTGGATAAAGAAATACCAGTAGATGAAGATTCACCATGTGTCTGAATGACAGGATTGTTCGACCTCCCGACTTCACGTGATAAGCCCATATAAAATATTTTGGTGCAAATCCTTTGCTATACAAATGCAGAATGATAGTTTCCCGATCCAGAAATCGTGCATTCATGCAAATGCAGCACGGACATCAGATTTTATCACCGGTGCTAACGAATTTCCGATTCAAATAGGCAAAATTTAGGAAGTAAGTTACACCTAAGCGAAACTCATTCGTGAAAGTTACATCCAACTTCGATTGTCTGACATGATTCTGTCAATCAATGACAATATCTTCAGTCAATGCCTTTATAGGTGAGATGGTCTTATTCCATTCGGAATTCATGTTATTCATATTGCACTAAGTATTTCTTTTAACCGCTAACTTCATTCTAAATTTTGGCTGCAGCTCCCTACCGTTCTTCGAATACGTATATCATCTGAGCGCGTATCGGAGAACAAAAGAGATGCTGCCAAAATTTAGAATGAGTTAACGGTTAAAAGAAAAAACTAAGTGCAATACAAATAACTATGTTCCCAAATTATCCAAATAGGGACAATTCAATAGTTGTATGTCGTATAAAAGATCATCTACTTTTTTTACATGAACATACAAACCCCGAATGAATCTAAGGGCCTGTTTGGTTAGCGAAACCAAGTCTGTTTTCATGGTTTCAGTTTCACTGAAACCAAAACTGCTTACGAAAACGTGTTTGGTTTAGTATTTTCGTGAAACTGAATCGAAACCAGAATGAAAACGAAACCAGTTTTCTTAATAAAAATGAAAACAACAGATGTTGTTTTTTGTGGTTTCGAGACTGTCGGTTTCGTTATCAAAATGCTGTGACAACTTTGTAATTATAAATATTTTTTTATAAAATTAATTAATTTAAAAATAAAATCAAACTATATCGAATTTTTAAAAATAAAAATAAAAATCATCATTTTTAACTCAAACTTTTATCTTAAATTTATAAAATAATTAAACCAATTTATATCTAATTGACTCGAACCCAAATTTTAAATAACTCAATTTTCTTAAAGTTGGTCCATTTATAATTTAATCAAATCTAATTTTAGATCATTGGACTTGTTTTTTTTTTTGAAATTTTATAATAACTATTAATTAATTTTTATATCTAATTGAACAAAAAAATCTTAAATTACCAATAACTTAATTAATTAAATCATTTAAATATTTTGTAACCATATTAACAAATATTTAATTTTGTAAACTAACTAAACATTTAATTACTACTAAAAATGTTAAAGGAAAATTAATATTATTTTTTATAATCAAATAAATATTTACTGGTTTCAACTAACTAAAACTGATGTTGTTTTTATTAACCAAACGCGTTTTCAGAAAACTGAAAACTAGAAACCAAAACCAAGTTTTCGAAACCAAGTTTTCAGTTTCACTGAAACCAAACCAGAAAATAATTTTCGCTAACCAAACAGCACCTAAGGTTTTACTAAATCATATTCGACTCGTCGATGCGTACGTGAAACGTATCAACTCATCGGATGGATGATTATTTTCTAAATTTTTCGATGCCGGTTTGAATCCACGGTGGACGATTCCGACACGAGTCCAAAGTGGACGATTCTAATTAATCTAAATCGAAATATTAAAATTAAAATTAATCCAAACTAAAATTAATTAACAGATATAATCTAAAACTAAATCTAAATCTAATTAATATTAAAATGCATTAATCTAAACATGAAAATAAATCTAAACATTAAATATTAAACATTTAACCTAGATTAATCTAAACATAAAAAATTTAACCTAAAACATGAAAAATTAATCTAAAATAGTATTCCAGCGTCGTTGTCCAATGTCCGACATTGGACACTGGACATTGGTTCGGCCCTAATATTTAGGGTTTTAGTCGGCCCTAGTAATGGAGAAGAGAAGAGGGGATCGAGCTAATACCTGGAAATGGAAGACAGACGAAGACGACGACAGGCGTCGGCGGTGTCAGGCACGACAAAGACATCAACAGAGGAAGAAGAAGCAAGGAAGAAAGGGGTCGGACGCGATCGCGAGTTAAATAAACTCATCAGCAACGGCTCACTTAATCGTTGCTAATAAATACAACACGTCACCAACGGCTCACTAATCCGTTGCAACGCCATTCCTGATAAGTATTTCATTTTCGCGCCGCGAGCGCCCCATCGACTAAAAAGCAACATATACATGAACCGTAAGTAAGCCATTGCTAATGTGATAATATCATTAGCAACGACCAACGCAGTCGTACGTAAGTCGTTGCTGATTAATTATTCCATTTGCGCACCGCGTTCGAGTCATATACTTGTTAGCAATGGCCCGAGCGACCGTACATAGGCCGTTGCAGATGTGATATATCTACAATGGCCGCGACGATCGTTGGTAAGCCGTTAGTGATTGCAATGACTTGGGCGACCGTTGCTGATGGTCGTTGCTGAAAATCATTATTCTAGTAGTGTAAAACTAACAAATAACAATAGCCTACCGTGTACAATTATTTGAATGATCAGAATAAAGATATCCACAATAAACTATCTCTAGCTTTGAAATCTCACTATAACAGATTCATTATATATCGATACCAAAATTTTGACGCTGATTATAAGCGTCGAAATGTAAAATTATTAAATAATAATAATACAATAAATTTCGACGTTTACTGAAGACGTCGAATTTTTTTTGACGTTTGACAACAGGCGTCGAAACATTTTGATGCCTGACAACGGCTGACAATAGACATCGCAATGTTTCGACGCCTGACAACAGCGGACAACAGGCGTCAAAATATTTCTGACATATCGACGTTGAGAAGATGTCGAAATGTTGGATATATCGACGCCTTTAACATTTCGACGTCTACTCAACCGTCAAAAAATTTTAATTTTTTTTTTAACATACCGACGTCTCTGACAGGCGTCGGTATATTTATTTTTTAAAAAAAAATAATAATAATCATCCTCCACATGCATAATTGGAATTCCGCATGCGGTGGATTAATCGCAGGCGCGAATCCATGCCTGCTCGATTTCCGCCGCGCGGCGGACATCGGGCGAGCGCGGATTCGTGCCCGCTCGATGTCTGCCACACACTTGAACTTCCAAAAATGAAAATAAGGCCTCAGAAATGCAACAGAATTTCCCACCAAGGTGGATTTTGATGAATAATATCATCAGGTCGTTGTACAAAAAATCGGCGGGTAACGGGCAAGCACGCACACGCTCGCCGAGGCAGGAGGCGGGAGATTTCCCACCTCCTGTAGATTTTTTTTATAAAAATTTTAAAATTTTATTTTTTAAATATATTTTTTCTATTTATACCTCTTCTACTTCTTCCTTATTTTTTTTCTTCCTCTACTCCTTCCTCAATTTTCTTCTTTCTTTTATCTTCTTCTTTCTCCTATTTTCTCTTCAAACCAAATAAAATTTTTATTTTATTTTTTTAATTTTAATTTTTACTTTTTTTTTCACTAATATTTTCTCTTTTTTTACGGGTTATCAAATTCATTGATAATTTAAAATTTGGTATCAGGTTAGTAATTTTTAAATTTTTATTTATATCAAAATTTTAAAAATTTATTACTGTTTTAATATATTTTTTAATTTTTTAATATTTAAACCGGCGCCGCTCGATTTTCGCTGACGCGAATCCAAAATTTTTTTTGACAGCGTAGCAAATGTCGAAATGTTAAACGTATCGACGCCTGCTGACGCTTGTAAGCAAGCGTCGATACGTCGGACATTTCGGCGTCTCCTCGGACGTTGAAACGCACATTTAGGCTTTCGTCATATTCCACTCATTTTCATCGTCTTTGTTGGCGTCGATATGTTAATTTTGACGACTGTTGACGTCGAAATATTAGTTTATTCTGACGTCGAAATATCAATGATTTGTTGTGGTGTCTGAAGTAGAAAACATCAACAACTAATTTTTGTTCTATGCATATTTTTTAAATCTCTATCTCAGAAAGTTATTTGGCTATCACCTAGCCAAAAGGTATAGTATATTTCAAAATAAATCAGTGCAAATTTAATATGCATATATGAGAAATTAAGAATTAATATGGGAATAAATGCTTGTAGATATTAATGCAATAATGTTTAGAAACAAAAATACTATTAACTCATTAGGAAACTTAGAAAGTGTTTGGGCCCAATTAATTCCTTCCTTGGACAAACAACATCTTTGAATGGGTAGAATCTACTAGATGAAGGCAACCAGCCAAAGAACAAAAGAATAAATAAAAGAAGTACCAGGCAAAACCAGAGAGGAACATGAGCAAAGTGCATACTCAATCCAATTTAGTTAAGTTAAGATGCGTGTTGTACCATATTTGAAGCAGTGAATTAACAGCTTCTCTTTCCATGATCCTACTTTATCATCTATATATATTTAATCATCTGCCAGTACAATTGAAATATAAAGAGAAGCAATATATTTAATTATTGTGCAACTTTCAAGTAGCAAATCACAATATACATCCATTACGTACGTACAAATCTTCTATTAGTTGCTAAACAAATGCAAATCATCAAGCTTATAGGCTGTCGTGATGGACCTTATTATCTTGAGGAAAGATCTTTAAGGCTATACAAATTACCAACTAAAGTGCATTCCGAGCATAAATGCCGATTCCTCATTCATACTGGACTACAAAATTTCTTATATAAACACTTCTTTTTTTGCAAAATGCAAGTGGAGAAATTTCATTCAAGCAAAAAATGTCCAGGGGTAGCTTAATTAATTAAGCACCAATCACAATAGGAGGAAGAGTCGGAACCCTTACCTTTGGCATTGCCATTAGAAAGGTGACTCAATGATAGAAAATTTAGAACAAAAATTAAATCCAAAAGCTAAGATTCATCGTGTTAAATCATCAAGAATGATAAAAACAAAAATGTACCTAATTCCATCGCTTAAATTTCAAAGACGGGATGGACTTCCAAGTCAACACACGAGCCCATACAAACGTTCAATGAGAGATGAGGATTTCAGAGGCGAGAAACTTAGCACATGACTCGAGGACCATAATTCCTCTTTATATAGAGAAAACCATATGTTGGTAAATTACAGCTTTGTCCATCATTAAATTGTAATATTATCACTATGGTATCTATGCATAAATACTTATTTTCATAATTATGAAATGATGCAATGCCTAATAATAACCTTTATTAGATTTTCTTTAATCGGCCGATCATTTTGATAGCATAACCACATGCCAATAGATTAATGTTGGCCCATAATAAATTATTAAATAAATAATTTAATAATTTCTCACTTGTGCCAACATAAATATCATCATAGGACTATGTGCACCAAAGTTACTTTATGAGCTCATTTTCGCTATCACTATCAATCATCTCAACAATCTGGTTCATTGATCATACTAACATAGAACCAAGGCGACTTTTAGCACATATATCGTGACTAAATCTATCAATGATCACAATGCTAATACTTTCGACGATATAGATTAAATATGGGTGCACAGCATGAAAATTATATGTAATGTGATCTAAACATGTTTATTTCCAATTGGACATACTTGATCCTGTAGTGAGATCAAAACCAAATATTCACGGTGGACATAATAAAAGAATTTTATTTTACAAAAAAGTTTATAAAATATAGTATAAATTATAATCTCCCACTAAACCATCATATCATTACATAATAAAACACCCATATGAGTAATATGCTCATGAAAGACCATGGGTGGTAATCCTTTAGTAAGCGAATTCGTCCTCATGGAAGTTGTACAAATATGCTCTATACATAATAATTCTTTCTTTAACAATCGGGAATTTAATGTCAATATGCTTTGACTTAGACGAACTCTTGTTGTTATTAGAATATAACATTGTCGATTTGTTGTCACAGAATAACTCTAGTGGTCTTTCAATGTCATCAACAATATGTAGCCCAGTGATAAAATTGCACATCCATATTCCATGATTGGATGTCTCATAACAAGCTATGAACTCTGCTTCCATAGTTGAAGCTGCAATGAGTGTCTGTTTAGCACTCCTTCAAGAAATAGCTCCACCGACAAGCAATTAAACATAGCCAGAAGAGGATCTTCGACTGTCTTGGCATCCAGCAAAATCAGAATCAGAATACCTGATGATCTCCAACTGATTTGGTTTTCTGTAAGTGAGCATGTAATGCTTTATTCTCTGTAGATGCCGCATAACCCATTTGACTGCTTTCCAGTGATCCATTCCGGGATTGTTCATATATCTACCAAACATCCCAACAATGTACACAATATCCGAACGCATACACACTTAAGCATACATCAAACTCCCTACAATAGATGCATAGGAAATCTTCTGCATTTTTTTTTGCTCAAATTCATTCTTAGGGCACTGATTGAGACTAAATTTGTCTCCTTTAGCAACAAGGGTATTAGTATGTTTACAATCTTTCATACTGAATCTAGTAAGTACCTTATCAATATAGTTCTTCTGTGATAATCCATGGATACCCTGAGAGCGATCTAGATGTATCTAGATTCCTAATACAAAATAGGCATTCCTAAGATTTTTCATTTTGAATTTCTCTGATAGAAATCTCTTGGTTTCATGCATTAAGCCTATATCATTACAAGCTAGCAATATATTATCGACATATAATACTAGAAAAATATACTTGCTCCCACTGAACTTATGGTATATACATTCATCAATCGAATTTATCTCAAAACCAAATGAGAAAATAACTTGATGAAATTTATGATACCATTGACGGGAAGCCTACTTTAGCCCGTAGATGAATTTCTTTAGTTTACGGACCATTTTCTTTGGATCCCCGAAGACAAAGTTTTCTGGTTGCAACATATGAATCATTTCCTCAATGTCACCATTGAGAAACGTTATCTTAACATCGATCTGATGTAGCTCTAGATCAAAATGAGCCACAAGTGTCATTATTTCTAAAAGAGTCTTTCGAAAAAATTGGAGAGAAAGTCTATTTATAATCAATGTCTTCCTTTTGAGTAAAATCTTTTGCTACAAGATGAGCCTTATATCTTTCCACATTACTCTTTGAATCCCTTTTGATTTTAAATATCCATTTGCAACCAATAGGTTTCGCACCTTCAGGTAATGGAACAAGATCCCAAACATCGTTGTGTTGCATAGACCTTATTTCCTCATTCATGGCATCAATCCACTATTGAGAATTAGAGCTTTGCATGACTTGACAGAAGTTGACTGGGTCATCTTCCATCATATTAATGTCAGCCTCATGCTCTTCGAGAAATACAATGTAATCATATGGAATTGCACTTCTCCTCTCCCTAGTGGACCTTCTTAATAACATTAAGTTTGTTCTTGAGGTTGTTAAGTTTGTTCTATAGGGGTATGCCCCTCAAGAGTAAACTCTTGAGGCTAAATGGGGAGTACCTCAATGTTGTCTTATAAATCTGGATATATTGTCTGATCAATGTCAGGAACAATAACTGTAGAAAGAGAGATGAATTTATCTTCAAAGACAACTTCCTTAACCTTATCTCTCCCCCCCCCTCCCCAAACTCTACATCCTCAAAGAATCCAACATTTCTTGTCTCCAAGAATATCCTATTTGTTGGATCATAAAATTTATACCCCCTAGACCTATCAGGATAACCAACAAAATAACAACTAACTTTTCTAGAGTCCAATTTCTTTTCATTTTACCTATATGGCCTAGTCTCAGCTGGACAATCCCAAATGTATAGATGCCTTAAATTGGGCTTCTTGCTCATCCATAATTCATAAGGGGTTCTCAGTACTGCCTTAGTTGGTACCCTATTAAGGATGTAAGCTGTAGTCTTAAGTGCCTCTCCCTAGAGGGAGGGACTATGGTAAGGTTGAGTGACTAATCATACTCCGTACCATATCTTTAAGAGCCTGATTTTGCCTTTCGGCAACATCATTCATGCTAGGACTGCCTAGGGTGGTGTACTGGGGAACGATACAACATTCATCTAGGAACTTAGCAAAAGGTCCTAGACGTTGTTCACCTGATCCATCATATCTGCCATAGTATTCACCACCACGGTCAGACCTGGCAACCTTAATCCTTTTACCTAGTTGATTTTCTACTTCGGCCTTATAGGACTTGAACACATCCAGTGCTTGAGACTTCTCTTTAATCAGGTATATATAACCATATCTAGAGTAGGCATCTATGAACGTAATAAAATACTATTGACCATTCCAAGAAACCATAGCTAGGGAAGGGTCCACAGACATCAGTATGGATTAGTTCTAAGATGTCTGAACTCCTATTAGTACTGTTACACCCCAAACACTGGGTCATGTGACCGGCCAGAGTACAGCCAAGCACCCCGAAGTCTAACCCATTACACAAGCAATTAAATAGGTACAACTTGAAAGCAAAGTTTATATAACATAACTAGGAAATGGTTGGTGACAACTCAGTATCAAAAACATAGTTCACATGATAAATATTTCATAAAACAACTCAACCAAAAGTTTATCAGTTTTAGAACACTCTGAAAGCTATAAAGTCTCGGTTCTCAAACATAGACTCGACTCAACTTGACTCGACTACGCCAACTAGTTCACGAGATCGCTACCGGAGTCTGCCATCATCAGCTGCGTCGTACCTCAGAATCACGCTCTGCAAAACAAACACAATAATAAATGTGAGTATAAAACTCAGTGAGTGGTCTCCCAATCCTCACCAAGTAAAATCCAATCAGAACAAGATAAAATATGTTAAGTGAGTGTGAATGTCAAATTAATTAAATAAGGAATGTGATCTCATCTGACTCTGCGGAAAGTGTCTTCTAATTTCTGAATCACAAATAAACACTCTTCACAAGTTCACTAGTCTAGGAAGGCCCTCTAGACTAAGTGTCCAACTGACTCTTCTCTCGGGCTCACTTGTTTAGGAAGGCCCTCTAGAATTAGCATCCAACCGTATCTTTCTCGGGTTCACTGGTCTAGGAAGACCCTCTAGAAATAGTACCCAACTGAATCTCTTCTCGGGCTCACTGGTCTAGGAAGGCCCTCTAGAACCAGTACCTAACTAAATCTCTTCTCGGGCTCACTGGTGTACGAAGGTCCTCTAGAACCAGTACCCAACTGAATCTCTTCTCAAGCTCACTGGTCTAGGAAAGCCCTCTAGAACCAGTGCCCAACTCGGTCGGGAAGGCCCTCCGACTTATGAACACTCGTACGCTATGCGTACCACTCGGCCGCCCAACATGCGGCCCATAGTCATCGCTTGCGCTACGCGCACTACTCGGCTTGCCCGGCCTAATGTCGCCTCGTGCGCAGAGCGCACCACTCGGCCTGCACGGCTCGATACCATCTCGTGTGCGGGTCACACCACTCGGCCCAATAAGGCCCACCAAATGTCCATTTAGCTTCTCATAAATTCACTCGAGGGCTACACCCTCATATCGTCACGCGATAGCTTGCTTTGCTACTAATGTTGGACTAAAGTTTCAATTATTTATAGCAACTCGAGAACAGTGTGCGGAGTCCGCAACTCGGCCCACTATTCACATACAAAAATAATTCCAGCATACTATAAGTATTCATTTCCTACCTGTACACCTTTGTTCAAGTTACCAAAACATGTCATATGATTCCAAACTATAGTTTACATGAAAATCGATAGGTTACATCGATATATTCTACCATAGGCTCGCAACACAACTATAACTTGAAATCTCAGCCTATGTATAACACATTTCAGCAATCAGCATATAATATTCATTTACAGCACATACTATACAATTTCAGCCTACATAAAAAATTTCAGAATACCATGTGTAATTCTAGCATCATTAACATAAACTTTTCAGCATCAAATACTAAGGAAAAATCTACATCAATTACTAACGAAAATTCCTGCATTCATATACTAGGTAAATTTCATCATGAAATTTTCAGCATCAATGCATTAATTCCAGCATGAAATTTCCAGTACATACACACTTAAATTTCAGCATAACAACTAAGAAATTTCAGCAACATTCACATGCAACTTCAATGATAAAAATCAGAATATATATACTACCCAATATCAAGGCATATAACCATTAATCAGGCATCAATTTCATCAAGTAATCCACCAAATACATCATGTAAGAACTTATAATTAGGAATACATCTACTTACATGGCCGACCAGCCCTAGGGCACACCTAGGGCTGCAGTACAATGCAAGGTAAGTCCTAAGCCTCCCTTCTTTGCTAAAACATCAAGTACGAACAACCAAAGTAAAATAATACCATACAATCTTTCAAAAACCTCAAAAAAAGCTTCATGGGAAGGGGCAGCACATAAAGGGAGAGAGGGAGAAGGGAAAATCCACTCACATGAGAAGAAAGATTGAAAGGAAGATGCAATCCTCGCTTTGCGCGGCGTCCGATCTCCGTTTTCTCCACGAACTTCGACCAAAATCGTCTCCTCTCCAAAACCCTCACTCATCGCCTCTCTCTCTTTTCTTTCTCGGGTTCCGTGTAGCTGTAGCAGTCGTACGGCGCCCCCTCTTCTTTTATTTTATTTTTAATTTCTCAGCCAAAAAGACCAAAATACCTGTCTCTTAAGTGACTCACCAAACCGGTCATATCTCACTCGATTCTAATCCGAATCGAGTTCCGGTTGGACCGTTGAACTCCACTTGAAACCCTCATTAAATCCATGACACATAAAATATTTTGCAACTAAAATTCATAATTAAATTTTTTTCCAAAGTATCCAGGTCTCACCTCAAGCTAAGCGCTAACGCTCAAACCTACGCATACCATCTCGCGTCACGTGCAACCCGCTGAAATCAAGACACATAAAATACTTTAGCAGGTATTACAAATACCTGATTCCTTAATGTTTGTCTGTTTCCCTTTAATGCACTCAATATAGACGTTACAGTCCGTAGCATCCGGGAGATTAAGAATCTCATTCGACACAATCCTTTATATCCTTTGTTTGGATATATAACCTAAGCGCTTGTGCCATAAGATGGTGGAATCCTCATCAGTTAACTTTCTCTTTGTACCTCGTGAACTAGTGTGCAAGGTTTCATTAAATGAAACTAATACATCAAGCATATAAAGATTATCGACATAAGATAAAGAACTAGTACCAATAATATTTGAACCAAGAGATAAACTGAAACATCCATTTCCAAATAAACAAGTATATCTGAATTTGTCCAATACAGAAACATAAATTAAATTCTGTAAAAAAGATGACACTACAAAAGTCTCTATTAAGTCCAAATAGCATCCAGTTCTTAATAGTAACCCAAATTTGCCTATAGCTTCAACTTGAACTGACTTGCTATCGCCTACGTAGATGAATCTTTCAGCATCAGTTGGCTTTCGACAACTCAGGCAACCCTACACACTGATGTGAGTAGTAGCACTAGAATCTACCCATCAAGTGTCTTGGGGTACAGAGGTTAAGTTAACTTCAGAATAAATCAAAGTGCGAAGTGTACCTTTCTTAGCACGATATGCATGATATTTGGCACAATCTTTCTTTATATGTCCATCAGCCTTTTTGCAAAAGAAACAGGTGATGCCCTTATCCTATTCCTTTTGCTTCTTTTTCTATGGAGCACTTGCAACTTCCTTAGTTTTAGGTCTTTTCTTGTCTTTGCCTTTAGAAGCAATAGTCAGATGAGTACTCTCAGTTCTGTCAAGCTTCAATCTCTCCTCCTCTTATACACAATGAGAAATGAGTTCATTCAGAGATCATTTCTCTTTTTGACAGTTATAACTAATTTTAAATTGATTATACTGTGTAGGGAGAGAGATGAGAACTATATGCACCAGTAGATCCTCAGATAGGTCTAACTTCAGTGCCTTTAATTTTGAAGCAATGTTTGACATTTTCATTTACTCCCTGATATTCCTCTTGCCCTTATACTTCATTGAGATCAAGCTTGCTAAAAGCATGCTTGTCTCAGACTTTTCATTGCTTTCAAAGCGCTTTTCAAGGGAAGTAAGGAATGACCTGGCATTAGTCTCGTCAGACATGACGCCCCTGAAGCATTAGGGAATTGCACGCCTCAAGATCATCAAACTTAAGCAATTGAATTTATCACACTGATCATATGCCCTTTTTTCCTCATAAGAACTTTGAGATGTGAAAGCAGTAGGTTGATCCACACGAAATGTTAAGTCCATATTCATGTTTGTTATCATCAAATCCGAGATTAAGACCAAGGTTGAAAATCTTAGTCCAACAATCTCCCCATTTTTTATGATGACAAACAACTTTAAGAAAATATTTTCAATTAAGCATTAAGGAAGTCAATCATGAGATTTCTCCCCCTATCAACATGCATATCTATGAAAATAAACTCTCATATCTATATGCATGGTTTTTTTAATATTTTTTTTCCTATTTTACCTATATTTTTCTCCTCCTTTTAACATCAATAAAAAATGGCAAGAATAAGTCAACATATAGTCAAAGTCGAGACTCTAAAATATTTATCATGAAGCATGAAGATCTCAACCAAAGTGATGAAAACCAAATGTCTAATATGACACTAAATCATATATGATAGCAAGGAATGGTAACCAAAATCCAAATTCAAAAATCATACATAAACTCAAGTATCGATATCTTCAAGTATCGGTCAAAATATCAAGAATTATTTTAGAAATATTTTTTCACGAGTCAAAATGAGAACGATGCCAAAAATATAATCCTAATATCATACTTGAAGTCTCATTCGAAGATTTCGAACAAAACGCAAAGTATCGGAAAAATGAGTTTTTGACTGAAACGATACTTTGGATTTCTGAAAATGAACTTCGAAAATCTACGATAAATTAGAATCTTTATGAAAATTTTTGAAATTTTTACTAGAGAAACTAAATTTTTCAATAAAGATGCAATTTCAAGAATCAATTAAAAATAATTTTTTATATTTTTCTAAAAATAACTGAACATGCTGAAATTCCAATGATATTTTTATAAATATCAATTATTTTTGCAAATGTATTCAGTTTTCATTCAAACTTTCTAGATATGAAGATATAGTCATGAAAGACATGTTTATCAAGTTTGGGATGAAAATAATATCATTTGGTCAAGATTTCAACTTAGCATGATTTCATTCAAAAATAAGCATGATTTCATGAAATTGCTAAATATCAAATTTCGTAAACATGTTTGTGATGTTTGAGCTCAAAAAGAAATTTCTAAGATAATTTATTGACTTAGGTCAAACTTTTTCAAGTTTGAGTTTCCTAAAGTGTGCTAGTTATCATTTTTCTCATTTACACATGATTTTTCAATTTTAACCACATGGAAGTAAGTAATGAGTAAACTCAAACATGTTCATCAAGTTTCAACTTAAAATGAAGTCTTCAAGATGGATTTCTACCTAGTGCACATTTCATTCAATCAAGGTATCATGAAATTGCCTAAGTATCAAAATTTTATCTACTCATGAGATTTCAATCAATAATCACGCAAAATCATTCATGAGCATAGAGAAATTATTTTATCAAGAAAATTGAGGTGTTATGCAAGAATTTTGCCAAAAATGAAACTCATACCTCATTTCTTGATAAATTTCAAAATTTTCACTTTCTTTTCCGGATTTCTTTAGCCTTCCTTTAAAATTAAGTTTATCTTGCAAGCAAGCATCATTAGTATCATAATGAATTTATGGCTACAAGCAAGATTAACTAGACTAGATAGCAAAGAGGAAAAAACAAGTATCATTTTCAACCACCTACTTTGCTAAGTAGTAAAGATTCATTTTAAAGAAGGTCAATCATGAAATCAAAATGAATCAAGAGATCTCAAAATATAAAATATTTTAAAAAATAGATCTCCAACCCTTCCTATTGGTTAAAAATCGAAAGGACACAATTAACCAACGATTTAGAACCGCAAGGTCGCATGAGCCCGTTATAAGCTACATAGGTCTCCGAAGAGACCGAAAATCAAAATAAAAAATCATTTCATGAAATATATCGAGAGCGGGAAAATCAATCATGTATCACAATTCCAACTTTAATATATAGATTAGAGTGATAGGAATAATACCAAAATACTTTTGATGTCAACCTTAGGCATCAAGATTACTTAAAGTTGCAACCAAGAGAGGATTCTTCATTCAATTCCATGGTCAACTTCAACATTCACTTCTCTTTACCCTTGTGTGGTAGCTCCCCCTACATAAGAGCATGAAATCTTTAGTACCTAAATGGTTTTGGGTCATTGGGGGTTAATTGGCCTAGGAATTCAAAATATCCTAGCTACACTTGAATTTCTTTTAGATGCACAATCATAAATAGCATGACCTTATATACCACAATAAAAATAATTTTCATTATTTTTTTTATTTTGGACATGAGGTTTAAAGCTAGAATGTCTAACATGTGTATGAGTATAGGCATTCTTAGATGCAACATTTCTATTTCTAAAGTTCTTAGGAGAGGAAACATTAGTAAGTTCATTAACTCTCCTACTCAAGAATAAAATCTCATTTTTTAAATCATTCGTGGACTTATGGATAGCATGCAATTGAGATTTCAAATTATCATTTTCATTTTTAATTTTTGAATTTTCCAATTTCAAGTTCTCATTTTCATTTCTAAATTATAAATTATTAATTACCAATTCATCATTCTCAATTTCTAAATTTTCATTAATACTTTTCAAATCCTTAATCTCAAGACTTAAGTTATAATGGCAATGATCAAAAGAAATAGTTTTTAGCTTCTTATTTTCTAATTTGACATCATGTAAATAAGAACTAAGACTTAAGTTTTCTTTCTTCAACTTCTTATTTTCTTTGTCCGTTTTCAAAAGCAAGACACATACTTTTTGACTTTCTTCTAGTAGTTCTTCATATGACATTTCAATTGAACTTGAAGAACTAGCATCACTGTCATAAGCAATATTTTTATCATGACTAAAAGGTGAGAATTAATAGTACCTCATCATGGATACCCATGAGGCATAATTTCGAAGCGGCTTTTTGATCATGATGAGAGGAGGCTTCACTTGAGTCAATACAAGACTTTGAAGCATTATTCCTCTTATTGCCATCTTTCTTGAAATGGAGACAATTGTTCTTCTTATGTTCATTTTCTTGACAAAGAAAGCACCTTAGCTTTTTTTTCGATCTTTTATGCTCTTTTGACTAGATAGGCTTTGGGCATCAAAAACCAAGTTAGTAGTAGGTGGATTACCATTATCATCACCACCTTCATCAAGAGTGATTAACTCTTCAATTTTTGCATAATCATACAATATATTTAAACAAGCCCAAGCATCAAAAGCGGAGATACAATGCATGATTTTTTTAAAAACATCATTTTGCAAAGAACAACCTATGCAATTCTTAGCCTTTGCATTTAATATAAACAAATCATGTTGTTCTTGAGTCCATACATTGCTATCTACCTTAGGTTCAATATATTGGGTTTTTAACATCTCATAAACCCCTAAACCTTGAGTTTTTAAAAAGATATACATCCTAAATTTTCATAGACCAAAGTTAGAACTATCGAACCTAGGAGGTGTAGTGACTACAGACTCTAGTGCTATTCTAGGATCGATATAAAATATAGAAGAGATGATGAAATCTCAAGCTACGAACCCGCTATGATACCAAATGTAAGGTGAAATGGCCTACACTAGAGAGGGGAGGTGAATAGTATGTTTGCTAAACTTTAGCCTAAATTTAATTTTAATCATTTTCTTAATTACTTAGGCAAGTGCTTAATTTAAGTAGATGAATGCGAAAGTGAGTAAATAACACAAGTAAACAAAACACAATATAAGCAATGAAAACAAGATAGATTTATAGTGATTCGGCCCCAATGCCTACTCCACTACCTTGACCCACCACCAAGAATTTCACAACGACTTGTATTAACTTTTCTTCCCTTCTACTGAGGGTCTATCAAGGCCTTATCTCTCACACTAGAGAATGTCTCTACCTCAAACCTAAGGAACTCTAAAGTTACAAATAAGTGTTACCCAAGGTGTGCCACCTACACCTTCTTACAAACACAAGTAACCAAGAAACAACAAGAAAATTACAAGTAAATGAGAGCAATAATAAATAATACAAACTTAGCTCATAACCAAAAAGTCTCAGCTCCTCTTGATGCCTTGAAGATGAAATAATTGAAGATTGAAGACAAGATCAAGGATTTTTGTCTCCAAGCTAGGGTTTACACAAAGGATAGTTCAATCAAGCTCAATGGTGATCAAAATATGTCTCAGGGAGTGTTGAATACCTTGGAAGACAAGTTTGAGGTCTTATATAAAGATCCCAAAGGTAGGTATTCAGTTTTCAAACAGCTCAACGAGTAAAAATTCAAAATAGAGCCATTAAGGGCATTTTGGGAATTCTGCTAGAAATATTGTAGTGTATCAGTACTTTTCAGGCTATTCCGAAATATCAATCTGGGTTGTTTCGAGTTATCTATCCAGGTTATTCCGGGTTGTCCATCCAGGTTGTTCATCTGAGTTGTTACAATATCTCATATGGAATGTTGTTCCAGTTAAAGTTTAGTCGACCGAGCCAACAAGGTTCTTTCTTTTGGTTCGAGTTTCGGATTTAGTTCTTTAGGGATCTCTGTATCATAATGAAGATTAATACAATCATTTTAGATACCCTAAACCTAAACTCTATTCTTCTCGACGAATTTGAGCGCATTGACCAACGTCCTTCCAATTCACCGATTTTTTAATATTTTCGATCACGAACGTCGCACGCAAACCGATATAGAACCTAAAAATATTTCTCCATGAAATCATTAGTTCTATGTTTGTTATCATCAAAATCGAGATTAAGACCAAGGTTGAAAATGTTTCATGAGCCATGAGCAAAAGTTTTCTTACTCTTCTCGTAGGTGTGGAGCCATCAAAATGCTTCATGAGCCAAGCAAGTTAGTAAACTAGGAGAGCAAGTTAGTAAACTAGGAGATCCTTGAGGGGTTACATAACATGTACAAAGGATATTGCTCGAAACCCTATAAGAGAAATCACTGTGGACAAAAGTATGGTCAATGCTTTTATTTTCCTTGTGACAAAGGTGATATATACTAGGGCTTTGTTTCTCCAAGCCTAAAATCGGTTAAATATTTGAAGTCACTTTCAAAAGTCTAGCAATAAGAAGAAAGATTATCTTTGAACAATTGACCTTTGAACCACAAAAGGCGAGACCAAGAAATACTTGGTTCTGCTAAAAGTAAGCTTCTAGATACCGCGTAGAGTATATTTCCCTCTATGAGAGATTGTCCACATAGGACACAATATCTTCATAGTTTATGAAAACTACCTCGATATGTAATAGTTGATGTCATGCATGCCTTAATAATACAAGAATCTCTACATCAAAAGTATCATATCATAAGTGCCATCAAATAGAGGACCTTGTGTATGACCGTAACATATATGAAATCTATAAAAGTTTAGTCTAATCAGTGGAGGAGAAAATCCTCGGGGTGTCAAGGCTCATGTCATGTCATAGCGCTCCTATCATTACCAATATTGTGCAAAATATTGTATTAGTTAGTGATTTAGGGTACATTCATTTCGCATAATTTTAAAGTACATCACTGGACAACACAAGTTATCATATGTTCATTTGCGAAAATGTACCATAGACATGATAAGAATGATGTCTTGGGATATTACACCATGCCCATTTTCTTGTTACTCCAATTTAAAGTAACAATGGTTTGTTACTTTGGTACAAGGTTGAAAATAACAACAATGTCCTTGTTTATTTTTTCAATATATGTAAATTTTTTTCAAGGATGTTCAATTTTCCAAAAATGAATATATTCATATTTAAAAATAATATATTTAGATTAAAAGAGAGTATACTTTGATAATAAAAAATGAGTATATATATAAAGAGAGTATATTTAAATCAAAAGAAAGTATATTTAGACTCAAAAAAAAATATTTGATAGAAATTGAGTATATATCTATATTTAGAGAAAGTATATTTAGACTCAAATATAGTATAATTTGGTAGAAACTGAGTATATATCCATGTTTAGATTAAATACTTAGATTAAAAGAGTCTATATTTAGACTAAAAAAGAGAGTATATTTTGATAGAAATTGAATATGTATATATATTTAGGAAAATTATATTTGGATTAAAATATAATATATTCAAATGAGATATATCTCTATTTATCAAGAGTATATTTGGATCAAAAATTAATCTTTAGTTAAATAAAATATTATGATCATGTATACTTCCTTTGTAGTTAAGTATACTCATTATATTAGTATGTATACTCAGTATAGGAGGCGGTGTGGCTGCATCATCGACGACGTCGGGGCCTCTATGTCACAACATGTTAGTTAATTAATCTACTTGTGATATAATTATAAGAAAATATATTTAATTAGATTTATAACCATTATGTTAATTAAAATGAATATTTTATTATAATAATATATAATATTGTCTAGTATGATTTATATGTTGAAATGAAAAAGAAATAGTACAAAGGGTATTTTCGTCAAATTGTCTTATCTTGCGTTGTGATAATACAAAGCGAACACAAGATAGTACTAAATTTGATGTCCAGTACTGTACGAAACGAACATGAGACTATTTGTTATGTTGTCTTGTACAACCTTATACAGTACCGACTAGTATGTTCTGTACTAAATTATTTGCGAAACGAACAGACTCTTAGTCTCACATCAAGTAATTACTAAAGCTAGATGTGTATATATACATATGTTATACACTTCTACTCGATGAAAGCTTTTGATGGGAATTTGGAGGGATGCAAATTATGACTATTAGTTAATATTATAATAGTCAAATAAAGATGACACTTGGGCACTTGGCCTTGGCCTGAAAAATTAATTAGATATATTTATATATCTATTTAATTTTATAATTTAAATAGTTATTTTCGAAAAGGCAATTTAATTGCTATTTTTGAAAAGTCATATTTTTCATAAAAGGTGCTTAAGGTATTATAAATATTTATTTTCTCCAAATGAATCTTATGATTTTTCTCTAACGTGTTCATGTGAGAAATTTTGGATCTTACTATCAGAAATTTTTATGCTGACTTTGTAAAATTTTGGAGAAAATTCGTCATCAACCCAGAAGCAAATTAATTAGTGGGGACCCATAAATTTCTTCGGGACAAGAATACATTATCAAAACCATAAAATTCTCACTGTTCTAAAAAAAGTTACTAACACAAAACATGGAGAAGACCAAGGCAACATGCATTTAATTAAGATGCTTATGAAAAATCAAGATATAAAGGAAGGTACAACATGTCCATATAGAATTTGCCTTCAAATAGGTAGCGTGTATCTACGGGGCCTAAAGGGTATTTTTTTGGTTGCAATGGTCCAATGATTGCATCTTATGTTCCAACTAGACCAAGGAAGTGGCCAAGAGCCGTTCAATACAAATAACCATCAGCTATAAGGTACGAAGAAGGATGAGTATTAACAAAGGATCTTCCCATTGGGACTTATATAAACACTTTACTTGCACTAAATCATAATATACTTATCATTTGTGGTTGTATTCAATCCTCAAGATTATATTTTTAAACTAACATATATCTGCATTTACTTGCACTATCTGCATTTTTGCCTTCAGATTCAGTGCCTCATAATCTTGTTTTAGTTGATAGCTAGCAATGGCGAATCCACGTTTGACAAATGGGGTGTTCAATGACACCCCTTAAATTTTAGATTTCCTTAATATACACTTTTTATAGCGACACCTATCTCTAAACAACCTGCACCCTCTCTTAATTAATTATGCACCTCCTAATTATGCACCCCTTCTTCAGCAACCCAGACTGCATCGTTGCAGGTAAGTAGTTTAGGTTAATTATTTTTACATTTTTATTTATTACTTAGTAATTTATATATAATGAACCATTTGAATAGTTGAACTTGAATAAATTAAATAGTTAGTTTTAATTTTGATTATATGTTTTAATTAATTAAAAATTACATGTTTGTAATTAGCAATAATTACTTAATTAAATTAAAATAGTTAATTTCAATTTTATATCTTAATTAAAAATGTATTTCTTTGTAATTAAAGTTATAATATATTAAATTGAATAAAAGTCACATGCAAAAAAAAACTTGATTAATAGTATTTTCAAATTCAAATATTTTTAAATGTAAATATTAAAGTTACATGCAAAATTTAATAATTTGTATATTGTTTTAGTTAAGTTAAATGTAAGTAAACTAAATAGTTAGTTTTAAATTTAATTATTTGTTTTAATGATAATTTTATTTTTGTGTAATTAAATTAATAATTACTTGATTAAATTAAAGAGACAATTTTGATTTTGATTTTATGTTTTAATTAAAAATTTATTTGTTTGTGATTAAAGTTACAATATGTTAAATTAAATTAAACTAACATGCATGCAAAAAAAATCTTATTTGTATTTTTATTATTAAATATTTTATTTCAATATAATAAAATTATATATATATATATTCCACAAACAAAGTCCAAAACAAAAACTAAAAATTACATCAAATTTATAAGGTCCGGAGGTCGATCCTTATTCCAAATAAAATTTTGCTCTAATTTTTTTGCTCTCTTCGCAATCCAATCAGTGGCCTTGTTGTGCTACCTTTTAATGAAACGGAGCTTAATTTCCTCAAGCTTTCCTGCCAATAGTCTGATATCAGTCATAATATTTTTAGTTTCTCAAAAATAATCCATTCTTCCATTAAAAGTATCAACTACAATACTAGAGTAATTTCTATTACAACCTTCTTATAGATTGTTTACGGCATGAATTAAAGCATTTTTAATAGCAAGAGCTTCATTCACAAGAATATAAAAATTACGATGAAAAAATCCAGCAGTAGTAAGATAATTATCAGAACTGTCTCTTAGAATAAAAGAATAAGTACCAGTGTTAGACTCACAACTCACAATTAACAGCCCCATCAGTGTTGTACTTAAACCAGTTAGGTAGAGGTAATTTCCAGATACCTTTATCCCTATTAGGAATAATATGATTGCTCTCAAATTTTGTAGAGTCAACATAGTGAATTGTCAGGGCCATAGTATTTGAAAATATTATGTCAACTTGGAGGTTATAATTCAGAAATACAATTTTATTTTGAGCCAACCAAAGTGAATAAAGAGTGTTTAAGCAAAGTGTCAATGCTGTAGGAGAAGAATAATCAAAGCCCACATTTGACACCCTATTCAAACCAACTCTACTAAGCACATTTCGAATTCCGACAAATCATCCCTCAATGAATTTCTAAAGGTCCCTATATACCTCACACTCAAAGAAAACATGTGTAACATTTTCTTGAGGATTGCTGCACAGGGCACAATAGTGGGAATCGATCATCCCAAACTTAAACAGTCTTTCTACGGTAGAAAGTTTGTTGTGCAAAGCTTTCCAAGTAAAATTTTTAACTCTATGGGCAACCGAAACCTTCCAAATATTCTTCCACCAAGGAAGGCTAAGTAAGTTGGGATGTCTATTATTAAAAATGAAAGAGTAAGCTGACTTAGAACTAATAACCTCCTTATTATTCAGCCATCAAACCTATGTATCCTCACAGGGTTGGGATGAAAGGGACAAACTGAAAATCACCTCCACCAAAGCAATCAAACAAAAAAGACATATTCCAAACATTTCACAAATAAGGATATCAACTCTAGTATTCATAGCAAACATTGAAGTATTAACAAATGAAGGTTTGTTAATAGCAAAAGGATTATCAAATACCCAAGGGTCATCGAGCACAAAGATAGAACAACTATTACCAACTAATTTTTTAAAACTCATTTTCAAACAATCAATAGCTGAACAGATCATCCTCTTCAAGCATTACTACCTTTAGCCTTAGGGGAGTGACCCCAAAAGGAAGTAACATCATATTTAGCTTTAATAACACAAGAAAAAATAGAATCAGAGTCACCAAGAATTTGAGCAATCCTCTTGGCATTAAGACAAAGACTCATTAATTTCAAATCCTTAACTCCTCAACGACCACAATCCTTAGGTTTAATAACATCATTCCAAGCTATCATATGAAGGCCTCTTTTATCTTCTTTAGAGGACCAAAAAAAATTCATAATAATAGAGGAAATTTTATTCGAGATTTTCTCAGGAAGACAAGTAAGGTATGTGGAGGAATTGAATTTAAAATAGTATTAATAAGCACCAAACGACCCGCCTGAGAAAGATTGCCTCTATTCCAGTTATTAAGTCTACCCTTAATCTTATCAATAACACCATTACAGCCACTAGCTCTATTCTGCCGCGGGAGTAGGCGACGGCAGAGAGGAGGAATAATAAGATATCATCAGCATACATGAGAGGTCAGATTTTAAAACTATTTCTAATTTTAACAGGGGAAAACTTACCACAATGCATGATATCATTCAACATAACAAAAAGGAGATGACTAACAATGATATAAAGATAGAGAGAAATTGGATCTCCCCGTCATACAACACTTATCATTAAAAGAATGAGAATTACAGTTATTAATGCAACAATGAAGTGAAGATGAAGAGATGCAATATTTTATCCAATCAATATATTTAGCAGGGAAATTCAAAACATGAAGCATATCCAAAATAGAACTCCAAGAGATCCTATCATAGGCTTGTTCTAAATCAATCTTAATAATAACATAAGGATTCCTGCCCTTAGAATTATAGAAAGAGTGAAAAATTTTCTGAGCCGCTGTAATATTATCATGAATAAACCTACCACTAATTAATAAAGACAGACTAGTTCCTAGAAATTATATTAACCAATAAAAGTTTAATCTTATTTGCCAAAATTTTAGAAAGAATTCTGTAATTAACATCGCAGAGAGAAATTTGTCTAAAGTCCTTAATTGAAATAGGAGAATCTTTTTAGGAATAAAAAATAATTTTAGTCTTATTCCAACCTCTAGGCAACACAATATTTAAGTGAAACTCATTAAAGGCGCACACAAAAAAATCAAAAAAAAATCCAATAAATTTTATAAAATTCTCGTGTGTAGCCATCTGGACCAAGACTTTTATCCTGACCCAAAGACTTCACAGCAAGAGCAATCTCATCAAGGTTAAACTCTTTAACTAAATCAGAATTTCATCAGGAATTTTAGTCATAGCAGGAATAAAAATATTATCAGGAAAGAACGTGTCATAAAGTTTAATTTATATTTTAAGATCATTTAAAAAATTTGTTTTTTTTAAAATAATTAATTTATATATTATTAATAAATTAATAATAAAATGTTGCACCCCTACCTCCAGGGGTCTCGGCTTCGCCACCGGTTAATAGCACTTTTTGTCGTTATACATGGTGTAGTGAAGCTAGTCGTGTATTATCTCAATTTTCTCCCTACTTCCCTATCCATCTTTCTCATCCCCAATTCACACACCTACCTCATCGGCAATTTCTTTCATGTTTAAACGTCTTTCCTTATTTTAAAGAGATTGAGATGGTTCGCTGCTTCACATGAAGGCTATTTGAGGCTCTTCACGAGCTGTTGTCACGTCATACATTAACAAATAAAGAGAACCTAATCTTTTTAAATAATCAATTGTTAAATAATAAATTCGACCTTAGGTTGCATGCCATGTATAAATTGTTCAAATTAAGTTAGCGATTCAACTAATCAAGATAATAGAAAAAATATTGTATTCATGATCAATTCTTTGAAGGACTTCATGCACATATTCTCGCGTTTGTATACGCCTTATAACGACTATATTATACCTAATTAAAAAAATGAATTCATCACTTTTATCGAAATAATTCACCTTTTATTTACTAGGTCTAGTAAAAAAATTGACCAAGAAAAGACATAGAAAGAAAACGGGCATTGAGTGAGTGAGATTAAGATTTGTCTAGTATTTACCCAACTGCCTTCATCGCCAACGACCTTTATGCCCTACCCAATCGTGATCGTCTCAATACATTCCCTTCAATTTTGAACCATACATAGGGATCAACGCGTTGAAAGAGCAAAAAATCTAATAATATAACCTTCAAATCAAATTAGTGATCAAATTGACAAGTCTCGAGATTGGGTTGCCTTGCCAAAATCATTCATCCCATAATTCCCACCACCATTTGCTTGAAATACCACTATGTTATCTCATCAGTGATGACGAAGCCACCAGCATGGCCAACGTCAATCTTAGGAAAGCGTGGAACGATGCAATCATGGACATTTGGTCGCTCCTAGTAATTGTTTTAGTCCTATGTGTCGATGACTCCTCCGACTTCGGATGGGCCTCCATTTTTAGGAGGCATGACTTCAAGGGTAAAATTATGCTCGATATCAGCAATGACAAGATTGAAAGGAATGCGTTGAGATGGTCACAACTGGGTGAGGCGAAAAGGTCGACAACGATGAGGGTGGTTGGGTAAATACTTGACAGATCTCAATCTCACTCACTCGATCCCCTTTTTCTTCCCATGCCTTCTCTTGCTCAGTTTTTTTATTACATTCGGTAATTAAGAGGCGATTTGTTTCAATAAAAGAGATGAGCTCGTTTTTTTAATTAAGCTTTATAATATAGTTGTTATAAGACGTATACGAACGTGAAAAATACATGTATGAAATGTTACAACTAGGGATTGAAGTCATGACCATTAGATAACATGCCTAGATATATAACCACTAGGCTATTAGTGAGTGAACAAATAGATGAGTTTATGAACTACTTAGACGTCATTTGATTGACACATTTTTTCGCAGAAAGTTGTACTTAGGAAGTTGTATTTTTTATCTTGTTTGGTTGACACACTTTGCATTTTGCAGAAAGTACAATTTTATCAAGAAATGTAACTTCCTACAAAATGCATGAAGTAACGTACCTAAGGGGGCCTAGGAAAGTTACACTTCATGCATTGTATTTGAAGAAAAAGATAATCGATATTTACATTTAATGCTAAATTTATAATCTATGTTGTTAGTATTATAAAATTAGATAATTCATAAATTCTTGACTTATTTATTTTATTTTAATTTATCTTTAAGCAAAATATATATTTTTATATTAACTTCAAATAAAAATTAATTTTTTATATATAATATATTAGTTATATATAAAAAATTATACTATATTTTACATATATGTGTTAAAATATTAATTTACAAATAAATTTTAATTTTTTCATATATTCTAATATATATAAAAATTAAAATATTAAATCATAAAAGAATAATATATTGATCATTAGATTATACTACCTAGGAAATACTCATATCAACTAAATATGTTATAGACGAAAAATTATACTTTCTATCAATTAATTTTTTATCAACTAAATATATTTTTGATATTTTCCAAAAATTATATAAAATATTAATTCACGAAAGTTATAACTTTTCACTTACTTCTCGTATCAATCAAATGACGTTTTAATTTTGCTTCACCGCATTGGAAATGGACGTAGGGATGAATCAATTTCAAGAATATGTGTGTCAACAGACAACCTTCAGGGAAATTACCCCTTCGTAATGGTCGAAAAAATTGGACCCATCATCAATTTGTCAACAACCAATGAAAAACGTCTCTTTATTAATTGGTACATCGGGGCAACAGTGTGACAAGTGTGCATAACGAGTTAACGACGTATACGGACTCGGTTATACAAGTTTGGGCCCATTGGTGTTTCCAATAGGGAGGCAGGTAGACGGAACACGTAACGATGATGGGTACCTGAATTATTCATCGTCCACTTGAAATTGAATGAACCGGTCCGGTTCGACTGAGCCGCAGTGCAAACGGGTCGATGCCGCGGCTCATGCTTGTGTTAACTGGTAAGCATACCCATTGGCGCAGCGTACCCAGGAATACGATCTTCCAGCTGACGAGCGGCGCCTGGAGTTTGAGCTCGCTAGGGTTTATATTTATCATTCTCTGCTCGCGTCGCTTCATTTCAATTCCAATTCGTTAATCTTCTCTGTCGCAAACTAACTTGAGTCCTTGGTATGAACCGTGGTTTCAATCTCTTAGATCGATTGCAAAGGGCTTTACTTCCCTAATCTTTGATTCCTTGCAGGTGCCTTAGGGGAAACAGGCAGTCTCTCGCCCATGAAACTCGCCGAGGGGAATCCTGACGCCGTCGGCGGCGAGTACGAGGGAGAGTATGAGGGCGAGTACGAGGTTGAGGAGGAGGTGGAAGAAGAGGTCGAGGAGGAAATTGAAGAAGTGGAGGAGGAAGATGAAATGGGAGGCGGGGGCGTTCGCAGTGGAGGAGGAGAAGGAGATGGGAATAAGGATGCAGATGGAAGAGTAGAGTCGCCTCGAAAGAGGATGGACGACGTCGTTAGCAATGGCGAGGAGTTGAAGCAAGCCGATGCTGGTTCCTCTTCAGCAGGGTAGGTGGTGTGTCTTTGGGCTTTCAGAGCTCGCGTTGGATTATTTGGTACTTATGGATTGAGCCTTGAAATGGTTAAATGAGTTAGCTTGGTCCGTTTCAATGCTCCTTTTTTGTTGATTTGAGAAACGAACGCTAACCTTTTCTTCTCCTTTCCTTCTCATTTTGGTAGAAAAATCTTCGTAGGCGGAGTTGCTTGGGAAACTACAGAAGGTGTGCACCTTATTTTCCTTTTCAGATATTCAATTGTCCATCATTCTCTTAAACACGTTTAAGGTTTTCAGTACATACACATTAGTAATAAACTTCATTGGTGAGTGCTTGTTGTAATTTCAGCATGTGAGTTGAGTTATTTCTGAGCTAGTGGTTCACTTCAATGGGGAGAATAATTCATTGGATTTTCTCTGGTTGGTTGACCTGCTTGTAAATGATGCAAACTAACTGGAGTATTGATTGATCATTGCTATTTCAAATTCTCTTTTGACCAACAATGTAAATATTCTATGCAATAAAAAGTCAAAGTTTTCATGATAGTTAAATGCAAACTCATACTTAAAGAAAATTCTTAATAAATATGCTTATGTAAACCAGCGATTTTAGTTTAATCAAGTATGGCACTGAAGAGTGTATTCGAATTCGAGGTTTTCTGTGTTTATACAGCAGATGAATGGCGATGGTTTGTTATATAACTATATAGGCAACAGGAATTGATCAACACTGTGCTACTTTCATGGAGGTACAAAATTTCTTCAAGGAGCCTATGACAATCCATCTGTCTGGTGGGCAATTTTACCCTGATTGTGTTATAAGACACTGGTGAGTGGTGGCAGATAATATTAGGCTTCCATATTCCATATTATCTTAATTACTGGACACTAAGTCTAAATGGATAAAACTTTAAGGTGCTGAGTGGAAAGCTAAATTTGCATGGCATATTTTTGAGGGGACATTAATCTCTAGAAGAGGTGTGTATAATTTTGAAGTTAGATATATTTGCTATTGAGTTTTTATTTTACTTGGAGATTGAAATAAGCTTCTCTCTATAGATTGTAAATCAAAGAATTGTGTTGTTGGCAACTAAATTAATGAGATAACTTTGCAACAGAAAGTTTTTCATTAGCAACTAAGTTTAAAGAACAAATAGTTTCTCACAGACATCTTTGATGAAAATTTTGGCAAAATGTATCTTTATGTTTCTTATTAAGTTTGTTGATTATTATAGCCTGCAATTTCCTTAGGCCTTAACTTTTGTGTAATCACTGTATGAATCAATTTCTTATGCATCAAGATGTTTCTAGTAGCTCTCTATATTACTAGAAGCCTTGCAAATGGAAGATGAATTTGTTCTCATGGATTAACATTACTGATGGTAAGTACAAGTTATAAAGATGCAATGCACTCAACCCAGAACCTCAAGAAATTAAGAAAGACATCTACTTGTACAAATCTAGATAACTGATTAATTCTGTGATTGAAACTGTGGTGCTTCATTTTTTTTAGACAGCTACAACATACTAAAATTATTTTTTTAGGAAGAAATGTATTTTGTACATGCAAGAAAATCAAAAAAAGAAAATTGTTCAATATGTGGCTCTATCTTTGGGTTAAAAAGTTTAACATATTAATCTTGCTTACATCTCATTTAGATTCTACTATTGTTATCTCGGTAGCTGCTAAAGCATTAAATTTATTCATCCAAGATAGCAGATAAAATTTAAACATGTTAACTGCCAAAAAGAGGGTGGTCCAAGTAAAAAGAAAATACCACATGAGTTTCTTGAAAATTGCATGTTCTGAAGCTAGTATATCTAACCTCAGTCATGGCCAATATGTCATTATATCTGCTCTTGTTTTACCTTTATTGTTGCATTATTTAGAATTACTGTAAAATATCATCAACTTTCAATTAGGCCACATAACCTTTCCTAGTTACTTGACATATGATGCTTATATAGCCTCCTTGTTATCATAGAATAACATAAACCAAATATTGGTAAGAACTAATAATTGATAAAAGTTTACATAGAAAATGATGCAAAAACTGAGCTAGAGAACATTGGATGTGGGATTATATATGTTGACCGTTGATGAATCAGTATAAGTCATGCATATTGAGTATGTTAGCTGCTTTCACTTTTAAGAACATCAATGTTGGAAAAAATAAATGGATTGGAATTTATTTCTTGAAGCAAAGCTTTGATGAGCTTCTAAAGCATATATATATATATATATAGGTTTTAGTGTATGAAGTGTATTTTTTAAAGAAATTGATCTCTTGAATTGGATTAAACATAATTCAGACTGATAACATTTGATTGTTGGATGAGTTTCTTTTTGTGTGTCCATGTGTGTGGACATGGACAAAGATAGATCAGAGATTGATGCGATTCATCCACAATATGTTGGATCAGTAAATTTGGTAGTATCTGGAGCTAGAGCTAACTGGAATGTATTTCGATATAAACTCAAATCAGCCCCAATTTGATTCGGCCCTCGTATTGAACTTGAATTAAGCCAAGTTTGGGCTGAAACTATGGCAACTCATGCCCTACTAAGTGATGATAAATCTAAGTCCAAATATATAGCAAATACAGTCCTCTTCTACTGAGCACCCTAATTGCCAAAACATGAAAATTTCCTTCTAACATCAGTCCTAATTTAATGGGAATCGGAGGAAAGGGCTGCCAAAATTTGGTAGCTTATCTCTTATTTTGAGAGGGAATTCTGGAAGATCTCAAATAACCAACAATAAGGAAAGATTTGCTGGCTAATTTAGAGGATCTGAAATCATCAGTAATATTTGATGGTTAATTTTGTTATTTTATTTGCAGTGTTTGATGAGCTATTGCATGCTTAAATTTGAGATTTATTTTCTGGTAGGGGTTTATATAATAGTGTTGACTAGGCCTGAGTAAGGAGCATATCTTCTGAACATGTTTGTTATTGTTTCAATAAAGTTATTTAGAGGTTTTTATATCCTCTAATCTGACAGTAGTCTTGTTAGGAGAGCATAGATCAGGACAATTTTATCTTTTGCAGACTCTTTGTCATCCCTAGTAATATGAAAACCCTGGTTAGAGGGGGTAACCTCTAACAAAAATGCACTCTTAAATAATAAGAAACTTACTAAAATCAGGGTTTGAATCTTTGATGAGATCTGGAATCTGGATATAATCCATGGACTGAATTAGCTTTGAGCCTTTGACATATTCCAAACAATATTTGACTAGGTTTGATCAATTAAAGGTAGATGATTTCTCTTACTGGATGTGGAATCTGACTAGGATGAACTCAACTCAGACGGGGATCTAGATTAATCTTCTTTGCAACAGTTGTAAAGTGGAGGATTGCCTCATTTTCTTCAGTGAAAAGAGAAGTCATGAATAAGATAACACCAATCATGCCAAATTACTGTACCGTAGAAAAACATTCACACTGTGCAGTATGAAAGGATGTCAAGATGGATGTCTGGTAGTCTGTACTGCAGAAGAATCTTTTTTTATGGTAAGTTAGATCTAGTAGAGATTGAGGATTAGGGATATGAAATCTTTTTCTGAAGTTCAGATGGTTCTCAAAAGAACTGTCAATGCATCTATAATCAAAGCTGATTTCATTAGAGAAAAAGGCTAGGAAGAGCAAAAATGGTGTATGTGAGATAGTTTTTGATATTTTGAGTATGGTTAATAGCTATTGTCTTTGATACGCAGAAAACTTCATCACTTGCATGCCATGGATCAGTATCTTAGCAGTTTAGTGCTATTCAGATCCCTTGCAAACTTTTAAATTTATCATCTTGCACCTTTCCCTGTTTAAAGTGTTTGTAGTTCTAACTAAATTGCCAATTTGTTGTATATTATTTGACTGTTGCAGAAACATTCAATAATCATTTTAGCAAATATGGGGAGATCATTGATTCTGTTATAATGAAGGACAAGAACACACATATGCCAAGAGGATTTGGATTTGTGACATTTGCTGACCCATCTGTTATTGACATGGTTTTGGAAGATGAACATATCATAGATGGGAGATCGGTGGGTTTATATGAAATATTTACTCCATGATGTTTCTTTTACTTGTAAGAGATCCTTTTTTCACTATCTACTGATTGCGAAATAATGACATGCTCAGGTAGAAGTTAAGAGAACAGTTCCAAGAGAAGAGATGCCTTCTAAAGCAGGCACCAAGACTAAGAAAATTTTTGTGGGAGGTATACCCACATCTCTAACGGAAGGTAGAAACTACTGCTGTATTTGTAACCATGTATATTCACTTGGTATTTAATTTATTAAAAATAAATTTCAGATGAGTTGAAGGAACATTTTTCATCATATGGTGAGGTGGTTGAGCACCAAATAATGCTGGATCATAGTACCGGGCGATCACGGGGTTTTGGTTTTGTAACCTTCAAAAATGAGGAAGCTGTTGACAAAATCATTTCCGAGGGTAGGATGCATGATCTTGCCGGAAAACAGGTGAAATGACCTTGTAATTTTTTTGTTATCTGGGTGCATGTGGTTTAAAATGTTATTTCATTCCATGCCTCCTATTTGTTCTATTTAATTACTTCAAAACTGACATCTTTTTGAAGGGGAATGGATCCTTGACCAAATAAAATAGTAATTACTTGAATATGAATATTATAGAAGACTCATTTATTAGCTTGCATATTGCAAAATGGAAGATTTGGTAAAATTCTAACAGATAAATAATGCACCTGGTACTAGTTATTTCCTTGAATGGCTCCGCTGATTTTTGTGTTATCTAATTACTTAGAAAGTGATCTTTCCTTAATTACTTTCATAATAAAATAGAAAGTTCGTTTATTAGCTTGTATATTGCATAACAGAAGATTCAGCAAAGTCTGACAGATAAACGATGCACTGTTCAATTCTTATTTGCTAACTGTGTCTAACTTTTATTCGCTTCATTTAATTACTCAGAAACTGAACTAAATGAACCAGTGATTGCTTGACTTTGAATAGCATAGAAAGCTCATCTATTTTCGGAAAGGATCTTTGGATCCACTTCTTTAATAGTGCACTTGTTACTCTAATACTTCTTTAATAATAGAGAATTTATCTTTGGAAAGATACTATCCACATTGAAAAAGTTTCATCGTATTGGGAAATTCTTCACATGGATTTCAAAAAGACTCCGGACTGACTTGACATGACTGCAGGTCGAAATCAAGAGAGCTGAACCAAAAAGATCAGGCGGGAATTCCAGAGTCAACGAGAGAGCTAATTATGGTGCTAGCAGCGGAAGTGCACGAGGATATCGAGGAAGCTCTTACGGCCATGGCGGCAGTACACATCGTTATGGGGATGACTATTACGGTGGAGGTGCAGGATATGGTTATGGCAGAGGCTATGGCTATGGTGGCGTCCCTAGCTATGGTGCAGGCTTTGGAGCAAATTATGGCGGCCCCATGTATGGAGGTGGTGGATTCGGCGGTGCTAACATGTACGGCGGCGGGGGTGGTGGCCCAGGCGGATATAGTGGATGGTACGGTGGTTATGGCAGCGGAGGGCGGGGTTACGGGGGCAGGTTCCACCCCTACGGCAAATGAGACCTTGTTACAGACTACTTAGATTATATTCAATTTACTAGTGTAGCAATACGTGCTGCTGATCTCTCTGACTTAACTATTAACAGTTTTGTTCTCGAGATGGTTTCTTCTCCTTAGAGAACAGATTGTTGTCAATACATTTCTTGAATAATATAAAATGGATTATTTTCTCCCTTTCAATTTCTAGCATTGCACGTAAGTACAGATGCCGGCTGGTAATTATCTATTTGAGCATATGTTTTGTTGTATGGATTATGGTGGTTGGTAATCACGTCAGTTTCTTCATTTTCTTTTTCAAAAAGAAAAAGCAATTGTTTTATTAGGTGAATATTGCCATGATCGTTAAGGTTACCTGCAAGTAAATGCACAAGTGAGCCGAGCAACTCATGAGCTACTCGACTTGATAAAATTTAAACTCGACTCGATCTTATCGAGCCGAGCTTTACATATGAGCTGAGCTCGAGCTAATTAATACTTGGCTTGAGCGGTTCGTAAGCCTATATATATATATATATATATATATATATATATTAGATCGGATCAGGCATAGACTCTAGTCGAGTTGAGCCGAGCTTAATCGAGCTTGAACGAGCTCGGTTACGCACAGAAAAAATGAGCTCAAACGAGCCGAGCTCGAGTTGCTCGAGTATAAGTTGAGCTGAACTTGAGCCTAGAGATTAAAGCTTGATCGAGCTCGAGCTCAACATTGCTTAAACGAACCGAGCTCAAGCACAAGCAAGCTTGCTCGATTATACTCGTACTTGCAAAAAAAACTAAGGGTAAATAATAAAAACCTCCCCTGAACTATGACCCATTTATAATTATCCTCATGAACTTTGAAACTACATTAAAAAAAAAAAAAACTTTAGGAAACTAACACAAACATCCTCTTTGTAACTCAATGTTATTTATTTAACATAATCTTTTTTAAATGACAAGTGACAATTTTTCATTGGTCCAAATATTAAAAGATAAAAAAAAAATTAATTATAAAATTATAAAATATAAAATATAAAATATTAATTGCTAAGAAAATTAATTAGGAAATAAATTTATAATTAATATTTTCTAATTTCTAATTTATTAATTCTTCAATTAAATTTTTATTTATCTTTTAATATTTGGACTAATGAAAAATTGACATGTGTCATTTTAAAAAAAATTATATTAAATAAATAATATTGAGTTAACAAATAGGATATTTTTGTTAATTTCATAAAGTTTAGTCATTTTTTTAATTTAATTTCAAATTTTATGAGGATAATTACAAATGAATCATAGTTTAGAGGAGATTTTTGTTATTCAAATAAATACTTCTTACGATCACAATCACGGGCACAATTTGCTTTCCAAGGAGTAAACTTGATTGCATTCTTGAAAGGTAAAATAGAATTGGATATTATAGTACATGAATACATGAGAAAATTTAATTTTTATCACAGTATTGCTAATTCTCGAGGGCCGGTTGATTTGTTAAGGTTGTCAATCATCAATTCTGAGTCAGACTCCATATCAATGTTGTTAAGTTGAAGCAACCCAAGGATATAGAAAAATGAATTGCTGAAGGCAAAGTACCACAAGGTTGTCCCACGACCCATCTTAGTTGAGTTTGATCCAACCTATGCCTTAGAGTTCATTACATAGTATGATTTTGAGTATTTTGTTGGTATGTGTAATTGGCAGCAAAGGTATCCTCGTCGCCGGAATGAGAAAGTAATACACCTTTGCGAAAGGACTCAATATTGCTGGAGCTAGTCATTGCCGAGCTATGTTGCCTTATCTCGTCGTGAACCCACAAGTAAGGGTTTGAGATCTCGCCCGACTTATCTACTACCAACTCAATGCTAACATTCTTCTTCCCCGTCAACTCGTCGAAGACTGAAAATCCTAATGAACAAGGGACGGATCAGTACAATCTACCAACCTAAGGCTGATCCCGACAAGACAAAAATAAAAGGTCGAGTCAAGAAGACTTACTATGAATGAATGACAGCGGACAAGACAATGAACAGAGCAACAACGTCACCAACGAATACCTTGAGAGCATGAACAAAGAACGGGTAAGAACTTGGGACATAAGAAAACTCAAAATGAAGGAGATGAGAGAGCTTTAAAGATCAGGAAGCGATAACCTCTTCATCAAATGACTGACAATCATGCTCTGACAGCGGAATGAATCCTGCCTGATTGTCCTATCAGTAGTGGATACTTAAATGCCTCAAAGAATGAACAACTAGATCTCTACACCATGAATTAAATGTCAGAAAAAGCAAGCAACAAGGAGACCAACACATGGAAATGAACACTTCCTATTCACGCAACCACCATACTAGACGTAGAAATCGAAAAATCACAAAACGATGAGACAAAGATATGCTGGTCTCACCTACCTCGAGAATTCAATTAAGAGCATAACTCCGACATGCTCACTTACCGAAGTCTGACCGAGGTCAAACGCTCGGAACATGCAGAAAGCTCGACAAACGAACAGAAGTTGGCACACCACTAGAGCTTGGCAAGAAGTCCTCGGACTCCGACCAAGCTCGGGCGCCATGGACTGGACAAGCTCTTTAGGCCCGGTCGAATCAAGCCCGGATGCGCCTACACCCATTAACATGACTCAGGTCGAGCCAATCACAACTTAGTCCGGGGGCTCACTCAACCAAACACGAATATCGACATTCTTCATCAATTACTAGGGATTCAATAGTAATGAGTCCGCCATTTTCGGGATAAACTTTGATTCATTTCGGGCATATCCTCGCGAGATCCTAAGAGACATCATCGCCCGAAACATCCCGGATCCTACCTCAAAGAAAGGACACGACGCACATGAGGTATACTCTCGATTCCCATTTCATACCCTCCATTTGAGATTCCTTCTTACTTAAGCGTCAGAGTATTTTTGCAAGTCATCCCAAAGCTGTGCTGGACAGGGAGACGCGAGGCCCGCATCTCCTCGACTCCAGGCATGACAAATAGGTAATAGATAGTAAGAAAAAGTATTTACATAAGTTTTTAAAAACATACTAAATGAAATTAAAATGATAAGAAAATATATAATACGAAAAAATAGATTATCACTTTCCTAGATAATCTAAAACTGTATCATGTAAGATAATCCTAGTTCCGAAATAAATTATCATTCTATTTTATATAATTAAATACAATAATAATTTTTATTATCTGATGACGTTGCATCATGGTGTTACCGGCAAATTCGCAGGGGCGAGAAAGGTCCCCGCGAAGAATGACCGCGCATGCACGTGGCAGCTGCGAGGTTCTTCCAAGTTGAAGCACCTCAAGCGCCATGATCTGAGCACGGTCATCATAATGTCGACATGCTTTGGCAACCACCGTCAATAAGGCTGATAGCTTTCGTTATCGCGACCTTTCGTATCATTTTGTAAACATACTGCTTCTGTTTTCTAATCCGAGCCGTTCGATCCGATGACTACCTGCGAGATCACGGTACGATCGCTTCCCAACCTCTGATGATGACGACATATCGCTCCGTCCTCAAGCTACAGACGTGATCTCGGACACACCGTTTTCTCATTTCTTTCGTCCTTCGGTCCTCGATGCGCCACAAACGAGACACAGAAAGGCATCCCAAGCTTTCACTTTTCAACTCGAGACACGATTCTAGGACGATCTAGTGTTGGTGTTGCTCGAAAGATCAATCAATGTCCCTCCTCGAGGTATGTTTTCGATGGAATTATCTCTTTTCTTTTGTTTTGCCTTTTTGGTGCCGGAGTTTGAGCTTTCAGGAATCTGATATTAAAGCTGGTACAGGATCTTGATTATTTGCACCTTCTCAATCGATTCCGCGAACGAGTGAGCTCTTTTTACGGTGAGAATCATGCCCTTTCGAATGATATTTGTTTTGTGACGTTTGGATCTTGAGCACTGAAGTATTTGATTCCGGTGAAGAGAGTGTGTCAGCATCGATGGCGACGACGAGCTGCGTGGCCGACATAGAAGATTGCCGGGACGATGCGGCAGCGTTGAGGCTAAAGATAGTGGCGATCGTGGCGATCCTTGTGGCCGGAGCCGCCGGCGTCGCATTACCCTTGGTGGGGCGGAACCAGCAGCTGCTACGCGGCGACAGTGGTCTCTTCCTCTGCGTAAAGGCGTTCTCCGCCGGCGTCATACTCTCGACCGGATTCGTCCATATGCTGGACGCCGCAGAGGACTCGCTCGCCAACCCCTGCCTCCCGGAATCTCCCTGGCGGCTCTTCCCCTTCGCCGGCTTCGTAGCAATGGCAGCATCGCTCGCCACTCTTCTCGTCGACTTATTGGCAACCCAGTTCTACGAGCGGAAGCACCAAGCTGGGGCGGCCCAAGCCGTGTCATCGGGATCGGCGACTTATGACAGTGAACAGGGGTTGGCCATCGGGGAGGCGGAGGAACGGAGGACGGAGAAAGACCCAATACAAATCGTGGGAATGCACGCTCACGCGGCGGCGCACCGCCAAAGCCACTCGCACGTATGCGAGGACGATAGCGAGGCTTCCTCACGTGTGCGGCACGTGGTAGTATCCCAGGTAGGTAACTATCCACCATTAGAATTTAGAAAGCAGGCATCCTCGTTCAAGAGCAACAAGATTAAAGCGGTATGAGCACTACTCGCTTCACAGATACTGGAGCTGGGAATTGTGTCGCATTCCGTCATCATTGGACTCTCCCTGGGCGTATCGCAGAGCCCATGCACCATAAGGCCATTGGTGGTGGCTCTCTCTTTCCACCAGTTTTTCGAAGGCTTCGCATTGGGCGGCTGCATCTCCCAGGTGAGCTGCTAACTTTTGTCATCGTCTCATGTCTCATCTATCACTCAGCCCTCTGATAGCAGTTGATGTTTCAGGCACAGTTCAAGAGCACTGCGTCGGCGGCAATGGCGTGCTTCTTCGCGATGACCACGCCGGCGGGCATCGGCGTGGGAGCGGGCGTCGCCTCCTGCTATAACGCGAACAGCCCCCCGGCGCTGGTGGCGGAGGGGTTGCTGGATTCGATGTCGGCGGGGATCCTGATATATATGGCCTTGGTGGATCTGATTGCGGCTGATTTCTTGAGCCGGAAGATGAGCTGCAACGTGCGGCTTCAGGTGCTATCTTTCGTGGCACTGTGTCTCGGTGCCGGAGCCATGTCCACCCTTGCGATCTGGGCTTGATACGACGACGCAACCAGGTTTGTTGAAGAAGATGAAGACATTTTTTTGGTAGATTCGATATAAAACTATGATCATCATCTCAAAAACAAAATCATCGTCAGCAACAAAGAAAGAGGGCTAGATCTTACCAAAAGTGGAAGTTTCTCAACGACTCACTCCGCACTCCGTTAAGAACAACACAATAAAATTTTATTTTGATCGGATAATAAATTATCATCGAAAGACATGCAAATACGAAGAAAAGGCCCTTTTTCTCTGTTTTCTCTCTCTGTCCTTGTCGGCTGCACCACTTTTTTTTTAAATTATTTTATTTTATTTTCTAATCTTATTTGCCAGCAAACCACCGCAAGTCACCCATAGTTAGGGTTTTGTGCCCTTCTTTTTTTTCTTTCTTTCTTTTAAATACATGGGCTTTGGTCCAAATTGGTTGGAACCAAACCCAACCATTAGAATTGTAACACATTGAAATTGGTCTGAAGGATTTCCTCTCATTAATTACATCGTCATTTAGATCAACCCAAGTCATGATTTCTTGTCAGAGCACACATTGGAATTGAAACATCTTGTGCACTATGGATCGGGGATCATACTTGGACCATCGCTTCGCAGGTGCTTCTGTCCTCTGCTATTAGCAAATCCAGTAACGGTGAAATATGATTTCAGAGTTCAAAAAGCCATTGTCCTTGCATTATGGAAATGACTAGTTTTTAATATTCTATCGAAGAGTAGTTCTTTGCCCATTTGGAAATTGGTAAGACTCCTATTTTCTTATATCAAACAATATTTAAATTTTATTAATTAATGTTCAACTGGCCAGGAAACATCAGTATTCTCATATACAATGCATGATATCATCAAAGTCAGTAGGCAACTTATATGTGAACCTATTTGTGCTCAAGTGGTAGTAGCATTTGAATATATTGCTAAGGTCTTGAGTTCAATTCTTAATTGTAGTATTTTGTGCGTCTTTTTCACGTTTTTGTACGTTTTGTAATACGTTATGTTCATATATTATTATGTTAACGTTTTATAATGACAATATTATAAAGTTATTTTTTAAAACATAAAAAAAAGAAAAAAAAGTAGGCAACTTATCTTTCCAAACAAATTAATGAACTACACATATGTACTTTCCGATACACATGTATAAATATCCTTAATAATATTCTTCACTTTGAAAAGGGGTTGTTGAAGCATAGTCATAATTCACAATCTTTGGAAAACCAGGAGTGCAGGAGGCCATTGATCCTCCATCCAAATTGTTTTTGATTATGCCCAACATAATCTGTGAGGATTTGCATAATTTATTTCTTTGTCTTTCTACAATTTGGAATTTTATATTGAGACTATTTGATTAAATTATTTGATTAATTACAATTAAGTTAATTGCAACGTTGAACTTTTACGTGTGACAATTGCAAGCTGCAAATTGTGTTGCATTACAAAAAAATCGCAAGTTCAATTCGCAATTTACAAATAATATAGATTCCTCTTTTTCTTGCGTATGATAGCCTCCTTCTTCGCTCGCGGCTCTCGCGACAGTTGTCGCTTCCTCCCACTTCTGACAATCTTCCTTTTTCTCTCGCTCGTGAAAGCCTCCTCTTACTCGTGACAGTCTTGTTGGATGAAATGACTACACTAGAGCGGGGGCGTGAATAGTGTGTTTACTAATCGATTCGTCTAATTTCGGTTTTAATCGTTTATTTGATTACTTAGGCAATTTATCAAATCCAATAACAAACGGAAGCAAAGTGAATATGCTAATTAAGCAAACGCAAGAAGAAGCAACGCAAACACAGTGATTTATAGTGGTTCGGTCCCAATGCCTACTCCACTACCTAAGCACCCCGCTTAGGATTTCCAAACTTAGATTTAGTAGATTATATCGTTTTCCTTACAAAGAGGACTTTACACCGGAAAGTCTCCGCTCTCAAACCGAAGAAACTTCCACATCCGGAAGTATCCCGTCTTCCTATCGAGAGCACTCTCTCACCTCAACCTAAGGGACAACTGAACTAATCATAGTAAACTAAGTTTACAATTGTGGGTTTAAGTCTCAACACCAAGGCAACCACCAATTCAATCAACCTAGCACTGTAGGTTTACACAAATTCAAATATAATGAAATAAATACCAAAATATAATAATAATAAGAGCAAATAATAAACAATGTAAACTTAGCTCTCAAACAAGATATCCTAGTTCCTCTTGATGACTTGAAGATGAATCAAGGCAAGCTCAAAGTCAATCTTAAGGTTCTTAGGCTCAAAGTTAGGGTTTTTTGCAAAGATGGCTCAAGAATCTTGTAGAGATGCAAGAAGTGACTCTTTTAGGCTTAGAAGCATCATTCCCAGGTTGGAAATAAGATTGGGATGGGTATTTATAATCCTCCACGAGAAACAGCACGTCAACGGGCGAAAAACTAGTCGTTTTCGCCGCTCGATCGCAGGTCGGTCGATCATCGGTCGACCGACGAATCGACTGCCCAAGCGACCGTGACATTTTGCCGCTTCTGGGCACAGGTTGGTCGACCGACCGGTCGATCGAATTGGCTACTGCCAATTTTCGACCAACTTTGGTTAACCGATCGATCGATCGATCGAATTGGCTACTACCAAATTCTGGCATCGTTCGATCGACCGAAATACCTTCTTCTTCGGTCGACCGAACCTGGGTAAGGCAAATTTCTTTGCTTGGTTTGTTCGTTTTTTAATTCCGTCTTTGCTAAGTCCACTTATATAACATTTATTAACTTTAAGTTAATAACTTTAAAATATAAATATTATATAAGGATTAAACCCTCATTTGGATTCAATAAAAATATCTAAAAAATCAAAATCCTTAAGAATCAAAATCTAGTTTTTGGGATCTAGTACAAATTTTTGGAAAATAGAAATTTTCTAATTTCTCGAGTCAAAAATGGGTAGGCTAAAGGCTTCTAAATTTTTTTTAAAAATATCTCGTTATCTAATTTCTACCCAAGGAACAATTATCGCCATTTTTTATGTTAGAAAAATATCTAGGTCATATAGCCCTCCAAGGAGCTCCCTAGGCTTAGTGAGTTTCAAGGTGATTTTTGGGTTTTCATATTTTGGGATTCGGGGTTAGTTTTTGGGTTCTTATGCATCATCATGAGGATTTACAACATAAACTAGACACCCTAAACCTAGACTCTATCTTTCCGACGAATCCGAGCGTGTCAACCAACGTCTTTCCGATTTTTTGATTTTTCGATTGAGGACATCGTGCGCTAATCGATATGGAACTTGAAAGAAACTCTTCATGAAATCATTAGTTTCATGTTTGTTATCATTAAAACCGAGATTAAGATCAAGATTGAAAACCTTAAACCAACAAGTCTTTCTCCTCTTGCTCGTGGAAGCCTCTCTCTCGCCCACGATAATCTCTCTATTGTCCGCAACAACCTCCTCTATTTGTGACCAACCAAACGTCTACAAATGGAAGTTGTAAGTTTACTAATTGCAAGCAACAAAACAGTAGGTTATAAGTTCTATTCGCGAGCATTTGCATCGCAAACGCTTCCATTGTGAATCTTACATGCAATCGACATAATATTTCTTAGAATACATTTAGCATCCTAGTAAGGTTCTTTCTTCTTATTATACTTATCAATAAGGAGGCATTGGGTATAAGGTAATTCATCCAAATTGCTGACAATTTTATCTTTGAAATACATGGACCTCACATATTACATTGTTTGGTGTCTCACTTGTGCGGGTAATGTGAATTATCTTAGTAATCCAAATTATCATCAAAGTGGTAATTCAGATTGCTCAATGGGAGGGTGTCTACGTGGATTGCCTCTAAAGTGGTAATCTTAAATTATTTTTTAGGACAAAATTATTCTTCTCAAACTCTAACTTTTTTACAAGTCTTTTGCCTCCTTTCCAAAAAGAAGATGTTTGCCTCCCATGACTTTTCAGATGACATAATATTATGTTATATTATTACAATATTATATTATACTATAATAATATATTATAATATTATAATATAATATATTTTTATAATATTATAATGTATTTGTGGAAAGACATTTTCGTAAAGTAGATCTCATTATTTGATAATCTATTTATTTTACCAAACACTATATTCTACATTATCGGTAATCTTTTTAGTGACAACTTATCTGAAAGATAATCTAAATTACTTGATAATCTATAAGGTAATGCACCAAACGTCACCTAAGGAGTTTAGGCCATGTTTGCTTTGTAGGATATGATTTGGATGAGATAGTATTTAAGGTGGATAAGGGTGGGATAAAAATCCAAGAGGATTTTTTAAAATTCTATCCTATGTTTTGGCATAGGATAAGAAGCTTGGATAAAATATAAAAAATCATATCCTGTGAATTTTAGCCCTAAATTCACCCCTCTCTAGGATTTCTAAATTGGGCCAGCGATAAATTTGGGCCAAAATAAATCTATCCAATATCTAGCTTGATTCTTATCCATTGCTGCAACAAACAATGGATTAAATTTTAAAATTCAATTCACCATCTTAATTCATCAAAATAAATTAGGCCTTAGCGTATATATCATTCTATTATAAATTCATTTTAAACATATTCTTCCGCATGCTTAATGGCATTTAATATGGCAACAACTTTAACAAATAGGATACAATCATGATTTAAAATATTACCACGAACAACAATACAATTGATTTAAAGGCATAAGAAACCAGGCAGTTTAAGCATCAAATAAGCCGTCGATATTATTCTTAATCTAGCTTAGAGCAAGGAAGCTACATTTATATTCAAAAGTATTAGAAGAAGTGTTTCCCTCGGAACAAAACTTATCAGCATAGCTAACAATAATCTCAATGACTTTGGTGAATATATAAGAAAAATAGAGAGTTTGGCTAGTTTAAAAATAGCCACATCTCGAGTATACTAAATCAAATAAATGGTATTAAGATATAGTCTTTTGAATATTGGGTTAATTAATGATTATATTTTGATTTTTATCAAAATTCTTAAATATATCATTATTTTTTATTTATTTTAAATATATATTTTAATTTTTATTTCGTTTCAATTATAGCACACGGCTGGATCGGAGTTAAATTTCCCGTTTAAATATTAACATAGCAATAATAATATGTACTATTAAGTCATTTCAACCAATATTTTTAGAAAAATAAAAAAAATAAATATTTCAAACAACTCCTCCGCGTCTTCTCCCGCTCCATATCTTTCTCGCGCCACGACGAACCAGAATGTTGTGCCTGCAGAGGCCGTGGCACCGCCGCTTCGTCTCCCATGTTCCCCTACCCCCCGCCGCGCACGTGCCGCCGGAAGAAGAAGTACGTCTCGCAGCTCGAGCTCGACGGCGTTAGGATCAGCGCGTGGATGGAGTCGATGAAGGCCTCTTCGCCTACCCACGCCAAGGCCTCAGTTGCCGTGTCTGCCGTAGCCCCTTCCGTTGACTCTGTCCTCGAGGAGCAGTCCGCGTGGATGGTGAGTGCTATTTAGATATTTTTTTACCTGTTTGGTTAAAAGCTTTCCTTTCCTGCCTCGCGAGGGCAGGCGAAGGGGCCCTTCGTGTGAAGCCAAGGCAGGAGAGGGACGAAAGGGCCTGTTTTTTCTCCTACTTTCCAAGTTTTTCCTCCTGTTCTTTGGCTTTTGTTTATCTCTCTCTCTCTCTAGATTTTCTACAGCGGAGTATGCTATCGCTCACGAGAAGAGTACGGGTTTATTTTATTGCGATGAGATTGGATAGATTATCCGTTGACAATCTACCCCCACTGCTTTCCTTCAACACTTGCCTTCGGTTCTTTTGAGATTCAACAGTTTTCACCTTCGCTGTAAGAACTCACACATTAGCTTAATCATAATAAACTTTACTCTGCTACTGACTCTAATCCAACTACTAGAGTAGATCAAAATGAACTTTGTTGACTTTTATCTCTGTTGGTACGCAGATTTTTCAACTGCTTTCAGAGTCAGCTTGTGGCCGAGCCGAGCTTCCGATTTGACTTTTTACGTCCAACTCTTTACTTACCTTCTCTTAATACTTCTAATTAGTTATACATAACATTTTCATCTCAAAAATTTGAGCTTTGCTACTCTCATTCTGTTAGAAAGAAGAGATGAATCTTTGAGCTTTGCTAGTCTTCGATCGGACAAGTAAATAATGGGGAAATGGAAACAATATCATTGCTGCTCTCCCATTTCAATCACCTTGAAATGTTATTTTCGGATTTTTCTGAGCTACTCTTATATTTTGGAGGCATGACTGGTAAATGCTTGCATTGAATGCCATCATTATGGGCTTGAGACTGGACGAATTGACAAATTGCGATGGAAATATACCTTCTCCAAGCATCGTCCGCTAATGATCGCGGTGGGGAAGTATATGGCGACATTCTTGACCGATGCTCGCATCTAGTATCCCCCGCAAAAAAACAAGAAACAATCAAAAACCTCATCTTTTTGCAGTGCACGGAAAGCAAACAGGAGAATAACAAAAGTGAGAGAAAAAGAAGAAAAGCCTCACCGCGTTAGACATAAAGTCGGAGTAGGGGTCGTCCACGATTGGCGAGAGCGTGCCATCCTAGTCCAAAAACATCACGATGCTCTTCCCTTTGGAGGCGCTCACAATCTGTTCAATCATTCTCAACGCCGAGGGATACCGCATCTGCCAAAGAAAAAGTTAGCACGCTCCAAGGAGAGATCATTAACCAAACAGGTAAAAAAAGATTGAAATAGCACGAGGACAGAGGGGGCCTTGGCGTGGGTAGGCGAAGAGGCCTTTATCGACTCCATCCACTCGCTGATCCTAACGCCGCCGAGCTCGAGCTGTGAGACGTACTTCTTCTTCCGGTCGCACGCGCACGGCGGCGGGTAGGGGAACATGGGAGACGAAGCGACGGCTACTGCGGCTACCGCAATGGCTGCCACGGCCTCTGCAGGCACAACATTCTGGTTCGTCATGGCGCGAGGAAGATACGGAGTATGAGAAGGTGCAGAAGAGTTATTTAAAATTTTTATATTTTTTTATATTAAAATATTAGTTGACTGGACTTAATAGAGTACACGTCAAGTAACGAATTAAGAATTGAAATTTATATTTGAAACAAATGAAAAGAGATTATAGATTTAATTTTTTTAATAAAAATCAGAATATATTCATTTATTTACCCTTTGGATATTATTAAACTTTTTAGTAAATAAATCATCATTGAGGAGTTTATCCAATAACCAATTATTCCAATTCTAATGAGACCCCTCAAATTAGTTGATCAATTCTCAAAGTGCAGGTTTGTTTTATATGATAAGAAAAAAATATGATAAGGAATAAATTAATATTCATTATTTATTTAATGCATGATTTTAAAAAAATAAATATAAAATAAATATTATATTCGATGTATATCAATTTAAAAAATTTATATTCAATTCATCCTCATTTATTATCCAATTATATTTTATCTCATCCAATAAAATATATACTTGAAACACTCATCCAATAAAATATATACTCAAAGTGTTTCAGCTATACCTAGCACTCTAAGAATATAAGTAAGATAGTCTAAGAGCGATGGACACAACTGTAGAACAAACCATATTGAACCTAGCCAACCTAACCAAAGTGGGGAGCTTTTTTTTTTTTTGGAGAAATTTCCACATCAAATACCGAACACAAGAGGCAAGAGGGGCTTTCCATAAACAACCTCCAATTAATTTGAACTAGCACGAGCAGGAGCATCATTCCGACAAATAGAAGGATATGTCGATTTAGAGCTAACTTTAATGTTATTATTAGCACACCAATCAAGTCCAATTTTTCACATTGGGATTAGTAGGCAAATAAATTACAAACATCACTAGAGCCAATATTATACCAAACAAGTGTAGCCTCTTATTATAATTCCAATGTCCATTCTCAACGAGAATCGATATTAAGAGTAAAATCAATCACGTCCACGTTTGCAAAAGTAGGCAATGAATTGACAATTCTAACAAACGAATGCCTTTGCCACCATTAACAATTCTCTTAAAACTAGACTTAAGAACTTCAACATTTTTTAGAAGAGTTATCAGGCATTACTGTAATTAATACACTACTAGAAATATGTTAATCAGACAACCATCAGCAACGCCCGTCAACGCCGTTGCAATAACTCACGACGTTCTTACGGCTGCTCAGTCTGTTGCTAGATGGCGCAAACGCGGCACAAAAATGAAATAACTTATCGGCAATGGCGTAATAAAGGTCGAGTCGGCCGTTGCTAATGTGATAATAATATATGCAAAGACGTACTTACGATCTTTATACCCATTGCTCTTTAGTCGATGCACGCTTGTGGCACGAAAATGAAATTATTATCAACAATGGCGTAACAAAGACTTTTTCGGCCTTTGTTGATGATAAATATCATCAGCAACAGCTTACCAACAGACGAGTGAGTCGTTATTGACAAATATTTGTATCTCTGCGTTCGCGCCCACTCGCCTCATTTCTTCTACTCTCTGCACCAACGTTGCCATCGCCACCGGATCGCCACCCTCGCCGATGCCCAATCACCGCTCGATCAACTCCAAGTATGCCAACCCCCCCCCCCTCTCTCTCTTCCTTGTCGCCAGCGCCAAGCTTGGTTGGGCCGAAACCCTTAAGGTTTCGAACTCCGACAGCCGGCGGAACATTCCGCCGGTGTATGTGTTGTTGTACATAAACCAGTCCACAAGAGTGACTAGGGTTTAACCCTAATCAGTTTGATTAGGGGTTAATTTTAACCCCTAATCAAACTGAGTAGGGTTTTTACTCTAACCACAGTCTGATTAGGGGTTTAATTAACCCCTAATAAGTGTGATTAGGGTTAAACTCTAATATTTATTTATTTTATTTAATTATTTATTAATGTTTAATGTTGGGTTAATTAATTAGGATTAATTGATTAGAGTTAATAATGTTCAGATTAAATTTATAATGTTTATATCTTTAGGGTATATTGTTTAATGTTTAGATTAATTTATAATGTTTAGGGTGTATAATGTTTGGTTATAATGTTTATATTAAGTTTAGATTAATTAGATTAATTTATTGCTAATCTTTAGATTTAGATTAATTAGAATCGTCCACTTTAGACTCGCGCCAGAATCATCCACTATGACTCAAACCGAAGGTGTTTGAGCGGACTCACCGTCGAGGACAAGGGGAGGGGAAGTATACATCCGCACTATAGTCATCATGGTAAGTATATTTATTTTAATTATGCATTATTTATTTATATTTAAGTTTTAAGAAAAATATGAAATAAAAATTAAATTCGTGTAGGAGACCTACACTCAGACGGTGACGCAGTACGGGGGCACCCCCAAGGACTTTGACGTGGGAGCGTGGGTCAAGACTGCAGGTGGTTGGGACCACGGCTATGTCTATGGCTTTGCTGATAGTGGACATGCGCGAGTCGTGCTCGGGCCACTTGGGGCACCGACCCTTCCAGCAATCGGTACGTGAGCGGCCCTCCACATCCAGGATTAATCTTGTTGCGATGTACAGCGATGTACACTCAGATCTATCGTCACCGACTCAGTCCACGCCGGTATACACTCAAGCACTCTAGACCCCGCCGTATGATCCCGACCTTCCTCCACCGTCGTAGTGAGCTTTTATTGTTTTATGACTTAATTGACTTGAAAATTGACTTGTTATATACTTGTTACTTGGATATCTTAGAGATACTTGTTTTGTGGCTTGTTACTTGGATATATTGATTCGTATCGTGTTGATACTATAGTTTTGATTTAGTATATTTTTTATACGATTGGGGATAAGTATAATTATTTTGATGTATATCTGGGTGTATCTGAATGAATGTGTGTATGAATGTATGAGTTATGTATCAGGTTATAAATGTATCAATGAATATTTCTAATTTTGAAATTTCTCAGTTATATGTTAACATCATCAGCAACGGCTTTCCCACGATCATCCATGTCAAAGCCGTTGCTGAAAGTGTATCGTAATTCCTAGGCCTCAAACTCAATGTCGTTGCTGATGAATTACAACAACGACTTAGCAACAGCCTTTCAGCAAAGGCTTTGCAATGGCATGGGGCCGTTGCTGATGGCAATATCTGCAACAGTCGACGTGCCATTGATATCAGCAACAGCAACACCTCATTGCTGAGCCATTGATGATAGTGTATCAACACGGATATATACCGTTGCAGAACTATTTAACAACGGCGTGAGCGGTCGTTGCAGATCCGTTGCTAAGTTATTAACGGGTGCGGCCGTTGCTGGTCGTTGCTGATGGTCTTCAGCAACGGCATAACAACGGATCCAACCGTTGGTGATGCTCGTTATTCCAATAGTGGTAGTTTCATTATCAAACCAAAGATCAACATTTGTATACTTAGTTTTTAAAACAAAAACCCAAAGGTAATATTTATGATTATTAAAATATTGATTAAGCCTTCTAACATTAATAGTAAAACATATTTTTTTTAACCAAAAAGAAAAGTATATTAACTACTGATAGAGAGGACTAGGATAGTCCTAATACAAAATGTTATTGAGCTCCGGAGGCCTGATCGAAGTCCAAACATTAGACTCTTTCAAACTTCGTGCTCTATTTGTCGTCAAATAGGCCGCTTTATTACACTCACATAAATAAAAATAAAAATTACAACTATTAAAGTCTCATGCAAGAGACTGTATTTGACAAACAAAGTGGCTCAACCGAGGGGGAACCACACAGTGCCCTTGAATAGCTTGTATGATAGTCTTAGAATCAGATTCAATGATGATATTGTCAAACTTTCGGTACACAAATTGAATAGCATGAAGAATAGCAAGAACCTCTGCACAAGCAAGAGAAAAGCAAGTTTCAGTGTAATAGAATGAAGGCAATCTCCAATATTATTCCTAACAATAAAAGCGATACCCGAATGCAAACTTGAAAAAGATCTGTCACAGTTTATCTTCATGCAATTACCCTTAGGGGGAGTCCATTTATAAGCATGTGTATTTGAAATAGAGTTACCCTTAGGTGTCTGGGGTTTATTTAACCAAGAGGCAAACACAATAATTTTGAGCATGATGCTAAGAGGGAAATGCCGCCTGACAATGTGTACCACCTCATTCCTAGCATATCAAGTAAACCAACAAGTTATAGTAATAAGGATACCAATAAAAATATCCCTAGTTTGATTAAGAGATAACTTAAGCCAACCTCCATTAGGCCAAGAAATACGATCATTGAAAGGTAAACCGTGCGAGATTACAGAAGAGTCCAAATAGAAGCAACATAATTGCAAGTGAAAAAGATGTGATTAATAGTCTCAGGATTGGAGTCATCATTACATAAGGGACAAGTAGAAGTATTAATTAAACCAATGTGGTTTAAGTAAGATCTAGTAGGTAATCTACCATGAAGCATTTTTCAAAGAAATTAAGGATTTTAGGAGGTAGCTTAAGTTTCTAAAGACTAGACCAGGGGATGGTATCATCACTATAAGCCTGCTGCTTACGACTTCTAAGGAAAGAGTAGGCACTACTTGTGGTAACAAACCCATTAGCATCCATTTCCTAAACTCAGGCATCATCATGGGATGGAGAAGGCAACCAGATTTGCTTAATGGACTCCCACAGAGAAGCATGAAAGTAAAGCAAGCCGCAAGTATCATTCCAATTATCATTCACAATCAAACAATCAACAGATAAACTAGTTAAATCCAAATCCATGTTAATAAAAGTAGGCTTTAAGACCCAAAGGGATGTCATCATCCAACAATCATGTAAAATACTAGTAGAAGAACCAAAATTTAAAATATGTTTAAAACCAAATCTAAGATGCTTAAAGGCATTAACAAAAAGTTTCCAAACAGTAGCACAGTGATGATGAACCACAATAGAAGACTGTGAAACAATAGGATATTTGCTCCTAACAAGTTTATCCCAAATAGTATCGACATTATCAAGATAAAAATCAATTCTTCTAAGTTGTAAGGATTTAATTTAGTAAGATAAGTCATGAACTCCTAAACCACCTAATTAAGTGCTTAGGAAGAGTGATAGTTTCTCAATTGATCAAGTGTAAACCCTTACCATTCTTATTATTTGACCAAATAAACTGTTTAACAAGAGTATTAATCTTATCAATAGAATTCTTAGTAATCTAAGAAACAACGTAATTATGAAGAGGAATAACATTAAGAACTGAATTAACAAGGACCATGCGGCCAACTTGAGAAATAAATTTATTATGCCAAGTTTCAATTCTGCTTTTTATGTTGTCAATAATAAAATCATGAGAATGGGCAGGGGCTCTTCTAGGAGCAATCACAGCACCTAAGTATTTAAAAGGAAACTGACAACTTTTCATGTTAAGAATAGACAAAACCTTATGTTTAATGCTAGAAGAAACATGCTTTGGAAAGCAAACCTCAGACTTGTTAAAGTTAACAGCTTGTCCAGTTAAAACTTCATAAGCTGCAAGAATACTTTTCATGCTATTTAAACCTTTATCAGTGGCTCTAGAAACCAAGAAAACATCATGAACATACATCAAGTGAGAAAGCTGAAAATCTCTAATTTTAAAAGGAATGATTTATTTTTTAGAAACAACTTCATTAAGTAAATTAGTGAAGGTCTGAGCAACTAAAGTATATAAATAGGAGGATAGATGATCCTCTTGCCTAACTCCTTTACTAGAATGAAAAAATGAAAAAATATTTTCATTCACAAGGCATGCAAAGGTAGGAGAAGACACACAAGCTCTAATCCAATCAACAAACACATGAGAAAGTTAACTAAATTCTTAACTTTAAAAATGGCATTTCAGGAAAGTTTGTCAAAAACTTTATCCAAACATAAGGCTTAGCACTTCTAGAAGCATAAATGGAATGAGCAATTTCTTGAACAATCATGATATTGTCTAGGCATGCAAAGGTAGGAGAAGACACACAAGCTCTAATCCAATCAACAAACACATGAGAAAGTTAACTAAATTCTTAACTTTAAAAATGGCATTTCAGGAAAGTTTGCCAAAAACTTTATCCAAACATAAGGCTTAGCACTTCTAGAAGCATAAATGGAATGAGCAATTTCTTGAACAATCATGATATTGTCTTGAATGTTCATTCCTTTCTAGACCTGGACTTTTACCATTAGGGAGCTGTTTATAATTACTTACCAAATTTCATCATAATAAAATAGACAGAAAAGACAGTTCCAATTACTAGAAGGCAGCTTGGTAAAAGTAGGCCAGAGATGAGAAGTATTAGATCTAACATGAGAAGGTGACCATAAGGAAGTGTAATGTCTAATAAAATCAAGAATATCAGTCTCATTACAAACAATTTGACCGTTATGGTTAACAATAGAAAGAATAAGATTAGCCCTTCTCCTAGAGGTGACTACCCTATGAAAATAAGTTGTATTCCTATCCCCATCGTCAAGCCACTTTAACTTTGGCCTTAAACCACAAGGGTCAGCTCTTGTGAAGCAAACAAGGAGTGAGACGACTCAATGGCCTCTAATATATTGGAAAATCTAATTGCTCACAGAAGAAAGATTATTTTCCAACCTACCTAGGATATTTTTATTCCACTCAGAAAGTCTAAACCTTGTCTACTTTAGAAGTAAGGAAAACATAGTGAAAGGACTCAGTAAAGGATCAACAAACCTTCTAGACCAAGTATCAAAAGCAAAATTATAAGATTCAGGGTAGTCAGGCCAGAAGTTTTGAAACTTAAGGGTCTGTTTGGTTAGTGAAACCAAGTTTGTTTTCATGGTTTCAGTTTCACTGTAATCAAAACTACTTACGAAAACGTGTTTTTGATTCGGCGTTTTCATGAAACTAAATCGAAATTAGAATGAAAACCAAATCAGCTTTCTTAATAAAAATGAAAATACCATAATGTTGTTTTCTGTGATTTCGAGACTATCGATTTCGTTATCAAAATATAGTGGCAACTTTGTAATTATAAATATTTTTTTATAAAATTAATTAATTTAAAAATAAATCAAACTATATCTAACTTTTAAAAATAAAAATAAAAATTATCATTTTCAACTCAAACTATTATCTTAAATTTATAAATTAATTAAATCAATTTATATCTAATCGACTCAAACTCAAATTTTAAATAACTTAATTTTCTTAAAGTTGATCTATTTATAATTTATTCAAAACTAATTTTAGACCATTAGACTTTTTTTTTATGAAAATTTGTAATAACTATTGATTAATTTTTATATCTAATTGAACAAAAAAATAATCTTAAATTACCAATAACTTAATTAATTAAATCATATAAATATTTTATAACTATATTAGTAAATATTTAATTTTGTAAAGTAACTAAACATTTAATTACTACTAAAAATATTCAAGAAAAATTAATATTATTTTTTATAAGCAAATAAATATTCACTAGTTTCAACTGACTAAAATCGATGTTGTTTTTATTAACCAAACACGTTTTTAGGGAACTGAAAACTTGAAACCAAAACCAAGTTTTCAATTTCACTGAAATCAAACCAGAAAATAGTTTTCGCTAACCAAACAGCACCTAAAATTTCTATTCCTAGATCTAGAAGTAAAGACATTCAGATCAAACAAAAGAGGATAGTGGTTCTACTAAGATGCTTTACAGTATCTTTGCCATAAAAATGTAGCCATGCAGCATTAGCCAAAGCCCTATCCAATCTAATTAAAATTTCATTAGAGAGCTTCCTATTATTACACCAAGTATAGTTTGGACCAGAAAAATTTAAATCAGTCAAACGAGAATTATAAACAAAATTTTTAAAATCACTAACAAACATGTTAATATAAAAAGGAAGCCCCCAAATTTGTCAACTGACTCAAGAATAACATTAAAAATCCCCCGTGATAATCCAAGGATAAGTAGAAAAATCAAAATCATTCAGAGAAATCCATAAAGCAGCTCTAATTTTAGGATCAATGCTCGCATAAATATTAGAAAAAAAAGCTCAACTTTATCCATATGAATAGAACATGCATATTCTGAGAATGGGTAGAAAGCACCTGGCATTGGACTGTAGAGGTGTCCCACGCAAAAATGAGACATCCAGAAGTACCAGAGGAGGGGACAAAGTGACATGTCCAGTTGCGGCCAAGTCGGCTAATGAAAGATTGAGCGTTACTTAACCCCATATGAGATTCTTGTATGGAAAGAATAACATGAGAGTGCATCTTAAATAAAGAAGACAATCTATCCCTAATGGAGCGCTTGAAAGCCCCCCTTACATTCCAACTAAGGATTTTCATAATAAAAAAACAAATAAAAAGGTTAGAGAGTCTTCCTAGATAGTAGGGCTAGAATATCCATCTCAGAGACAGAGGTCGGCTCCACCATAGGCTCCACACGTCGCCGTTTATTGATAGTGGAACCATCCGTAAGAAGGAGAAGAGGAGCTGACCTAGTCTGATATAGCTTTGGGTCCTTTTTTGCACGAGGTCGCAGTACCTTGGAAGGTATGGGAGCTAGAAGAGCACCTGAGAAGACCACCGCCAACTCCTGCGCCATCTGCCCTAGTGAGCGCGAAGCAGGAGCTAAAGAATCATCTCGTAGTTCAGCTTCCATCTGAGTAGAACCAATCGACAACAAGGAAGAAGAACGAGAGTTCAGCGTAAAGTGGGATTTGGGGGAAACAAGGTTAGGGTTTGCCCCTTTTTGGAACTTAAGGTTGCCGCTTGACGGATCTAGCCTATGCTAATGATGCAGAAGGAGGCACGATCGAACCCGAACTTGGCTTACCACCAGTTAGCTGGTTTGACTTAGTCGAAGACACAATCAGACTACGACCCGAAACATCAGGATTGAGAGCATCGCCTAGGTCACTGAGATCATCCACCAGCACATCACCTGCTCCGCATTGGCCGAACGGGTACCACCCGTTGGTTGACGGCGAGGCCGACAGCGCGGACCTGAACCCAGGGACCGCAAGCCGATTCCTGCAATCCTTCTGAATCCAAGTCCGATGGAGTAGCCGACTTATCCGAAGGCAACGAACCATTAGAAGGAAGAGAACTCGAAGAAACATTAGGAATAGGAGCCGATTGTCGATTGCTTTCAAAATTTTTACAAGTATAATTCGAATGCCCGATCAAACCACAAAGAAAACAAATCTCGGGTAAATTTTCATAAGAAATAGGTTGAAAAACCTCAATACCATCCAAATCCACAAAAACACCGTGACGAACGCTATGGCCGTAACAAGGGTTTCCATGGGATTAATTAAAGGAGGTTTCCACGAAAGGACCAAGGTCCATTAGTAAGAACATTGATGGCTTGAGAAATGGAATCAAAATAAAATACGAAGAAATCGTCGTCTAAATCCAAAATCGACAAGACTACAAGAAAGCCACAAGGATTCAGCCCAAGTATGAAGAACATTAACATGAGGAACTTGACCAATAAACTTCCCAATGAGACTAGAGTGTCAAGGTTCACTCCATTGCTCCAATTGGGATTTTTGAAATGAAACCCTACCAGTAGGGTTAGATTTTATCTTTTGGAAAAAAGAAGTAGCTTCAGAAGAGGGGGCTCATACCGCGCAAGATTTGAGACCATGAAAGATTGGCAGAGGCAAGATTTGAAATCTTGGCAGCAGAATCGATCTTCAGAGCAGCCACCGACGAGGACATCCTAGAGTGCGATCTAGTACGTGAATCAACATTAGTTCTTGGAGAAGAACTTTGGGGTATCTCTGACTCAAGGGGAGTTGGCGATGACCTTGGAGCAAGATGAGGGCGAGGCGGGTGGGTGGGGTGGGGTGGGGGGGGGGTGGGGGGGAGCGCTCGAAGGGGCCGAAAGATTCTTCCTAGCGAGAGCCAAGCGAACACTTATCATAGTGTCTCTATGTTAGTCTTGTGAGTAAAGCATATATTATGAAGACTTTTAATTAGTAAATCACCAGTATATTTGGGATTAATTATCTCATCCCAAGAAGTCAAATGCATGCCTTTTTTATTTTTATCAAAACTCCACAAAAAGTTGTGGATCAAAGTTGATATTTTATTGAAAATATTATCGGGAATCCAAGTTACGCATACAAAATGAATCGAAACAAAATCTAAAATCAAGTTAACCAAAATTATCTTAGAATTAAGTAGGGGTGAGCTGGTCCGAGTATCCTATATTTTTCATGATATTCGGACCCTATCATGTATCGAACCAGTTCCTAGATTTTAGACTCAGATCCTACTCTATTGGGACTTGGAATCAGACTCTATCCAAAATTCGTGGTATAGTACAGGTTCTTGGTACCTTTTTGGAACCTGTAAATGACATATTCCAGGGTATAAGTTTTGGACACCATATTGGAATTTGTTCATTTAGAGGTTCCAAGATATAGGTTCCAAAGTATCGGTTCTGATTCTGTTTTTGATTCTGGGTACCCGATGTATTGCAACTGGAGACGAAACTAATTTTAATCGGTTGCTTAAGTTTTATTTCGGACTCTATCCGAATATAATTCGGGTCTATCCAAAACCTACTTGATTGGATAAATTCTAATTAATTCCAAATTTATCTGGTACCAATGCGCACTCATACTTAGTAGCTCAGGATAGATGGGATCTATTCGAGTTATTAGAACATGATAAATAATGTAATTAAAGTTTGAAGTGTAACACTTCCCAGAGATCATTAAGGAGCCTATATATTTCATACGGAAAAAATCTTTATTTATATTAAAAGACACATTCTATAATTTCTAACAAAGGAGCACACCAATTTAGGAAAGAAAATCCCGACGCAAGAAAATTTATTTTATGATTTGTAATTTTTCTATAACATTTGGAAATATTCATTACAGACCTTATGGATTTATTGTTGGTTCTAAAAACGATTAAGATATCATTGGCATGCATACATGAGATGATTTATTCTAATAACTAACATTATTTTTAATATTCACATGATTTATCTTACCATTTTCACTAGCTTGATTTCATATAATAGATAAGAGATTACTCACAATAACATATAAGATAAGGGACATATAGGATTTCCTTTACTAATGTCATAGGATGTTTTTGTTGGGTGAAATGGTCATACTAGATGGGGAGTAAATAATATGTTAACTAATCAATTAGTCTAAATTTAATTTTAATCATTTTTTAAATTACTTAAGCAATTCACAATTGTACGACTAAATACGAAAGCGAATAATAAAGATAAGCAATTCGATACAGAAAGAAAATAATGCTAACACAAGTATTTATAGTGGTTCGATCCCAATGCCTACTCCACTACCTAAGCATCCCGCTTAGGATTTCCAAACTAAGTTTACTAGATTATATCGTTTCACTTACAAAGATGGCTTTACAACCGAAAAGTCCCCGCTCAAAAACCGAAGCCACTTCCACACCCGGAAGTATTTCGCCTTCCCACCGAAAGCACTCTCCCACCTCAACCTAAGGGACAACTCAACTAATCCAAGTAAACTAAGTTTACAATGATGGATTTAAGCCTTAACACTAAGGCAACCACCAACTCAATCAACCTATCACTCTAGGTTTACACAAGTTGATACACAATCAAAATAAACAATAAAATACAATAATAATTGGAGCAATAAATCAAACAACAAGTACTTAGCTCCAAAAGAAACTCTCTAGTCCTCTTGATGCCTTGTGAAGATGAATCTATGAAGCTTCAGGCTAAATCAACAAATGGAGATCAAAACTAGGGCTCTTAGAAAAGATGGCTCAAGAATTCTTGTAGAGATGCAATGAGTGGCTCTTTGAGGCTTAGAAGTATCGTTAGAAGGCTGGAAATAAGATTGGGATGGGTATTTATAACCCCCCACAAGAAATGGCTCGTCAACGAGCGAAAAACTAGCTATTTCTGTCGTTCGATCACAGGCCGGTCGATCGTCGGTCGACCAATGGATCAACAGCCCAAGCGACCGCGGTATTCTGCCGCTTCTGGGCGCAGTTCGATCGATCGATCGAATTGGCTACTGCCAATTTTTGACCAAGTTCGATCGATCGAATTGGCTACTGCCAAATTGTGGCACCGTTCGGTCAATCGATCGGTCGACCGAAATACCTTCTTCTTCGGTCGGTCGACCAGTCGATCGACCGAACCTAGGCAGGGCAGATTTCTTTGCTTGGTTTGTTCGTTTTGGTTCTGCCTTCACTAAGTCTACTTATATAATATTTATTACCCCCATTTGGAATCAATAAAAATATCTAAAAAAATAAAATCCTTAAGAATCAAAATCTAGTTTTTGGGGTCTAGTACAAATTTTCGGAAAACGAAAGTCTCCAAATTTCTTGGATCAAATATGGGTAGGCTAAAGACTTCCAAAAAATCCTTTAAAATACCACATTATCTAGTTTCTACCCAAGGAATAATTTCCTTTATTTTTTGTGTCAAGAAAATGTCTAGGTCATATAGCCCTCCAATGAATTTTAGGACGATTTCCGAGTTTTCATGTTTTGGGATTCGGGGATGGTTTTTGGGTTCTTATGCACCATTATGAGGATTTACAACATAAACTAGACACCCTAAACCTAGACTCTATCTTCCCGATAAATCCGAGTGCGTCGACCAACGTCCTTCTGATTTTTTGATTTCTCCGATATTTCCGATCGAGGACGTCGTACGCTAACCGATATGAAACCTGAAAGAAACTCTTTATGAAATCATTAGTTCCATATTTGTTATCATCAAAATCGAGATTAAGACAAAGGTAGAAAACCTTAGACCAACAATCTTCCCTTTTTTGATGATGACAAACATCCTTAAGAAAATATCTTCATTAAAGCGCAAAGGATATCAATCATGAGATTTCTCCTCCCATCAACATTCATATCTACATAATGAAACTCCCCCTATCTATATGCATGGTTAACCTATATTTTTCTCCCCCTTTTGACATCAATCAAAAAGGGCAAGAAAAGTCAACCTATAGTCAAAGTTGAGACTCTAAAACTATTTTCCATGAAACATGAAAATCTCAACTAAAGGGATGAAAACATACATACAAATGAGACTAATCAATACATTTAATGGTTTAACATGCAATTCTAATCATGAGTATAGAGATAAAATTTAAGCTTAAATATTGAGATATAACACTAAGATTTTGATTTTATCGAAGATATACCTTATACTTAAAAATTTAGTCAAACTAATCTTTTTCATTCTAGTTAGTCTTCCATTTAACCTTAGCTTTAACTTGCACGAAGAAATCATTGGTAACATAATGACATAATTATTATAAGCAAGTTAATCATTCTAGATAACAAAGTAGGCATCAAAGATTTCATTCAAAATCCAACTTTGCTAAATAGTTCGAAATCCGTTTTAAATAAAATCAAGTCATACCAAAATGAATTTTAAGAGATCACAAAAATAATAAATATGAAAACATGATCTCCAACCCTTCATATTGGTTGAAAACTGAAAGACCATAATTAGCCTACGATTTAGAATCGTAAGGTCGCTTAGGCCCATTACAGGCCATATTGGTCTCCAAAGAGATCAAAAATCAAAAAATCAAAAATCATTTGAAATATATTAAGAGCAGGGTAAATCAATCAATTTTAAGCATGTATCATAAACACCAACTTCAAACATACAAGTAGAAAAAAAGTGATGATACCAAGTGATTTAGATGCCAATTCTTTAACCTAAGGCATCTAATCTAAGTAAAGACTTTGAAGTTGCAACCATGCAAGGATCCGTCCTTCAATTTTTTGGTCAACTTCAATTCTTTAATTTCCATCACCCTTGTGTGGTGGTTCCTCCTACAAAAGAGCATGAAACTTTTGGTACCCAAGTGGCTTTGGGTCCTTGGGGGTTAGATGGTTTAGGAATTCAAAGTATCCTAGCTACACTTAGATTTTTCTTGAATGCACAATCATAAATAGCATGACCATATATGCCATAACAAAAGCAATGTCCATGAAATTTTTTCTTTTCATCATTTTTGTGAGCATGAGATCTAAAGTTAGAATGCTTGGTATGAGGAACATGAAGAGCATGAGAATTCTTAGATGAAATATTTTTCTTCCTAGTATTTCTGAAGGACGAAGCATGTGATAAATTACTAGTTTTTCTATTCAAGAAAATAATCTCATTTTTCAAGACATTAATGGTTTTGTTTAAGGCTTGCATTTGAGATTTTATCATACAATTTTCTTTTTTCAAAGTCCCATTCTCAAGTTTGAAATTATTATTTTTATATTTCATTTTAGATTTCATTTTAGATTTCAAATCATCACTTTGAAGTTTCAAAGCTTTAAGCTCAAGTTCTTAGTTATCATGACATGAATCAAAATGTCTAGTCTTTAATTTTTCATTTTCTACTTCTAAGGCATGCACATATGAACTAAGCTTAGAGTTTTCCTTCTTTAGATTTCTAATTTTTTTGTTCTTTTTCATAAGTAAGGCATACATTTTTTGACATTCCTCAACTAATTCTTCATATGACATATTGAATGAACTAGAAGAGCTAGTACTATCATTATCATTATTATGACTAGAAGGGGAAGAGTGTACCTCATCATTGGTACTCATGAGGCAAACATTTAAAGTGGCTTCATAATCATTGCAAGAGGATGCTTCATTTGAATGTGATGAAGATGTAGAAGCTTTTGACCTTTTCTTTGCCTTGTTTATTAATGAAGGGCAATTCTTTTTAATGTGACCCTTTTCTTTGCAAGCATGACAAAACACCTTTCGTTTTTGGCTCTTCGAGTTGCTCCTTTGACTAGAAGCACTATGAGCATCAAAACCGAGATTAGTAGTAGGTGAGTGACCGTTGTCATCACCACCTTCATCAAAAGTGTCAATCAATTTTGGCATAATCATATAAAATATTTAAAGTTGCCCATAAATCATAAGCGAAAGAGAAATGCATGACTTTTTCTAGGATGTCATTTGGTAATGTGCAAAGAATACAATTCTTGGCATTTTCATTATACTTAAACATTTTCTTATCTAATTCACTCCAAATATGCATGTCAACCTTAGGCTCAATGAATTCTAGTATTAACATGTTAAGGACACCAAAACCTTTAGTCTTTAAATATGTGTACATCCTATATTTTCAAAGACCAAAGTTCGAGGCAACGAACCTAGGAGGTGAAGACGCTAAATTCTCTAGTGTCATTTGTCGGATCGAGAGACGATGTAGAGGAGATGGTGAAATCTTAATCTACGACCCGCTCTGATACCAATTGTTGGGTCAAATGGCCATACTAGAGAGGGGTGAATAGTGTGTTAACTAATCAATTAGCCTAAATCCAATTTTAATCGTTTCTTAAATTACTTAGGCAATTCACAATTATACGACTAAATACGGAAGCGAGTAATAAAGATAAGCAATTCGATACAAAAAGAAAATAATGCTAACACAAATATTTATAGTTGTTCGGCTCCAATGCCTACTCCACTACCTAAGCACCCCGCTTAGGATTTCTAAACTAAGTTTACTAGATTATATCGTTTCTCTTACAAAGAGGACTTTAAAACCGAAAAGTCTCCGCTCTAAAACCAAAGGCACTTCCACACCCGGAAGTACCTCGTCTTCCTACCGCACTCTCCCACCTCAACCTAAGGGACAACTCAACTAATCCTAGTAAACTAAGTTTACAATATGGATTTAAGCATTAACACCAAGGCAACCACCAGCTCAATCAACCTAGCATTCTAGGTTTACACAAGTTGATATACAATTAAAATAAATAACAAAATACAATAACAATTTAAGCAATAAATCAAACAACAAGTACTTAGCTCTAAAAAAAAATCCCTAGTCCTCTTGATGACTTGTGAAAATGAATCTATGAAGCTTCAAGGCTAAATCAACAAATGGAGATCAAAACTACGGCTCTTAGCAAAGATGACTCAAGAATTCTTGTAGAGATGCAATGAGTGGCTCCTTGAGGCTTAGAAGCATCGTTAGAAGGATAGAAATAAGATTGGGATGAGTATTTATAAGCCCCCACAAGAAACGGCTCGTCAACGAGCGAAAAACTAGTCATTTTCACTGTTCAATCGCAGGCCAGTCGATCGTTGGTCGATCAACGGATCTATCACCCAAGCGACCGCGATATTCTATCGCTTCTGGGCACAGTTCGGTCGACTGACCGATCGACCGAATTGGCTACTACCAATTTTTGACCAACTTCGTTCGATCGACCCATCGATCGAATTGGCTATTGCCAAATTTTGGCACCGTTCGATCGACCAAAATGCCTTCTTCTTCGGTTGATCGACCTGTCAGTCGACCGAACCTGGGCAGGGCAAATTTCTTTGCTTGGTTTGTTCGTTTTCTAGTTGTGTCTTCGCTAAGTCTACTTATATAACATTTAATAACTTTAAAACATAAATGTTATATAAGGATTACCCACCATTTGGATTCAATAAAAATATCTAAAAAATTAAAATCCTTAAGAAACAAAATCTAGTTTTTGGGGTCTAGTACAAATTTTCGGAAAATGAAAGTTCCCTAATTTCTTGGGTCAAATATGGGTAGGCTAAAGACTTCCAAAAAATTCTTAAAAATAGCTAGTTATCTAGTTTCTACACAAGGAACAATTACCGTCATTTTTTGTGTCAAGAAAATGTTTAGGTCATATAGCCCTCCAAGGAGCTCCCTAGGCTTAGTGAATTTCAGGACGGTTTTCGAATTTTCATATTTTGGGATTCGGAGATAATTTTTGGGTTCTTATGTATCATCATGAGGATTTACAACATAAACTAGACATCCTAAACCTAGACTCTATCTCCCCGACGAATTCGAGTGCGTCGACCAACGTCCTTCTGATTCTCCGATATTTCCGATCGAGGACGTCGTGCGCTAACCGATATGGAACCGAAAAGAAACTCTTCACGAAATCATTAGTTCTATATTTGTTATCATCAAAACCGAGATTAAAACCAAGGTAGAAAAGCTTAGGCCAACAGCTTTAAAGAAATCGAAATTTACCCCATTGATATTATAGAAAAAATAGTAGTGGATATATTGACTTGTTAGAGAAGTTAAATATATGGAGCATTATATAAAGGAAAAATTAATAAAAATGGCCCAAACTTTGACGTTTTTAATAAATATAATTTATTTTTTATTTAAAATAAATATGTAATCCAACTTTTGAAATTATAATAATTATATACTCTCATTAGATCCTTGTTTATTTACTCGTTATGTGTTGACATGGAATGCCACGTCAGCACATAAAAATTATTTTTTAAATTTGGGATGTCACATCATTAATCCTATGTGATAGATTTTTTTTTTAAAAAAAATGGAAAATTAATGAAATTGACCCGAACTTTGACATTTTAAATAAATATAACTCATTCTTTTATTTGAAACAAATATATATTTCAACTTTTAAAATTATAACAATTATAGACTCTCGTTATATCTTTGTTTATTTACCCTCGTTATGTGCTAACGTGGAACGCCACGTCGGCACATAAAAATTATTTTTTAAATTCAAGATATCACGTCATCATTAATCCTACGTGGCAGAACTTTTTAAAAAAATATTAAAAAAGTAAAACTAATCCACGTCACCACCACAACTTAAAAACTTCAAACCTAATATTCGACCAAATTATAAAACTAAAACCTGCCGCTCACTCGACTCGATACCCTCGACAAATCCCTCGACGAAGGTGTTCCTATCGTTGGCGCCTCACGTTGCCTGCCATTATCGCCGGTGCCTCACCTCGACCGGTCTTGCCTCACGTCGATTATTATCGTCAGCGTATACTTATTATCATCGCTAATATCAGTATATTGATATTGATATTTAATTAAATGAACTGATATAAAAATGTATTCAAGGTAAAATATACCAGAGAGGAAGCTGATAATGTCGAGTCGAGTGGGCGGCAAGTTTTTGTTTTTTAATTTGGTCGAATATTAGGTTTGAAGTTTCTAAGTTATGGTGGTGACATAGATTAGTTTTAGTTTTTTAATATATTTTTAAAAAATTCTACCATGTAGGATTAATAATGACGTGACATCTTGAATTTAAAAAATAATTTTTATGTGCTGCTGTGGCGTTCCACGTCAGCACATAACGGGTAAATAAACAAAGATCTAATTAGAGTCTATAATTGTTATAATTTCAAAAGTTGGAATAAATATTTATTTCAAATAAAAGAATGTGTCATATTTGTTAAAAACGTCAAAGTTCGGGTCATTTTTATTAATTTTCCCTATTTTTTTAAAAAAATCTGTCACGTAGGATTAATGATGATGTGACATCTTGAATTTAAAAAATAATTTTTATGTGTTGACGTGACGTTCCATGTCAACACATAACAGGTAAATAAATAGAGATCTAACATGAGTCTATAATTGTTATAATTTCAAAAGTTGTAATACATATTTATTTCAAATAAAAGAATAAGTCATATTTGTTAAAAACGTTAAAGTTTAGGTCATTTTTATTAATTTTCCCTTGTATAAATAACACTCTAAGAAATACAAATATATGTTCTCTCGAGGCCTCAAAGTCAACATTAATTAAATAAAAGGATTCTTACTTTTTAAATTATAAATGAAACGAATTACTTGTTGAGCGATCAAAATATTATCATGGATTAATTTATCAACTACAAAATATATTGTTTAATTGAAATCATGTCATTATATCAGTTGTTTCAATTATATCACATTATCAAGGGAGTGTCAATTTTATTGTTTGAATGTTGATATGGATCCGTTGATCTCTAAATAAATAAAAAAATGAAAAAATATCATATCACCTTACCTTTTTTTAATAGTGTTTAGAGAATTAACTATGTAATATCCCAATTTTAAGGGAATTTTTCAAATTTATTTTAGTTTTTTATTTAATTTCTGACAATAGGGGTATCGTACTTTCAATTTATTTATTTTTTCAATTAACCTATTTGGTTACTAAATAGACGATGAACGGAATAGATAAGAAATAATAATAGATGACTAATAAAATAGTTATTCTCCTATTTGATTTAGATTATGAATAGATCATGAATAATTATTCTCTTGCTTAGTTAGCGTAAGGAATAAAGACAACATGACAAAAATATATCTCTTAGTAAAATTAAATATTTATACTAATTTATAATATATTCATAAATTATATTTTTTATATTAATATTATAAAATTAATTTGTCTTTCTAATAATTTTATAATTAATTCTAAAATGACAACAATAATAAATTGCATTATAATTTATTATAATTCATAATAACATAACAAAGATATGAATTTTCTAGTTTTTTAAAAATGAAATATTAATTAAAAAATATAAGAACTAAAATATAATTAGTAAAATAATTTATTGTGTAATTTAAAAATATAACAAATAAGTATAATATAATATAATATACATCGTGTAACTGAGATTAATTACAATGCTTAAAGAAAATATTACTAAAAATAGGTAAGGAATAATAATTCATTATGTTTAAAATCTAACCAAACAAGATAATAGGAGTATACGAGGAATAGTTATTTCATTCATCGTCTATTCCGACAATCAAGCAAGCCCTTATATCTTACCATCAAGTATTAGGATGTCGAGTGGCATTGTCAACCAGAAGTCCAATCAACATTCTTAAATACATTAAAAAATAATAAAAAGTTATTTCATCAAACATTTTAAAAAATTATATCTTCTTCTTATTATTTTTTAATCTATGTCCCTCTATATTCTTGACACTCACACATGTGCTATGTGCCGCTATTGTCCGGAGCCGAAACCATACACTCTTATCAATGATCGACTACATTATTCTTAGTTGCATCGATACGTTCCTTAGGTCTCGATAGCATCATTCATGGACTTCGCTCAAAATTTTAGTGTCATGACATTCTATCATTTCTTAAATATATTTAGGGATGCTAATTCGACTTTTGAGTTTTGACCCACACCGGTAATGCCACTTAGCATCCTAATAAACAAATTAATAGTTTGATGATAAAATATTATTGAAACAAATCGAAGGTGGGAATTAGAAATAAAAAGTTGAGAGGAATTTTAGAAAATCTCTAAAAGTTGAAATATACGGTATAATTAGCCCTTTAAATCATATTAAAAAAATATTTGATGATGTGATATTTTAAATTTTAATATATTTATTTTAAGGATTTTGATGTATTTGTGACACTTTTGATCCACGTTAGCATCCAAACAACGAAATCGATATTTTCTCAACGGTGGAATATAATTGGAACAAAGTAAAACAATTAAATTACCCTATTTATACAAATAAAATATTGGTGTAGATTTGGAAGACCTTAAAAATGGGATATATTTAATAATTAACCTTATATTAATTATAAAAAAACTATAACAATGAAAATATCAAAAAACAAGGATTAAATTATATACAGTCAATTTCAAGTACGGGAGGAAAATAATTAAATATTGGTTATTGACAGTATATTTGTGGCTTTCTTAGCAATCCTTTATAACATTTCATCCCATATAAAATTTTACGTTAATAATCATATAAGATCATTAGGTATGCAATGCGCTAACCCAAACATTATATAAAGCATGATTGCAAAGCTGTATAACATTCTATCATGTCTAATAAAGTGTGCTAGACAAGGTCTAAAGGCCAAACATTAGATCAGGTTAATATGATTTACAATCGAAAAAAATAGAGATAAATTCATTAACTGATGTGAGCACGTAGAAGAAAAAAATAATATGAGAATAAATGATCGATTTCTTCGTTAAGTTGCATAATATTAATATAGTTGCATAATATTAATATAGGAAGAAGTACAAATTTGATCCTATAAATTTTTTATTTTTTGAACTTTATAAATTTTATTTTGATATTTTCAGTCTTATAAATTTATTCCGTAGCATAAATTTGATCCTATTCGTAACAGTCCATTAACTCTCCATTAATGTGGACTAACGTCGTTCATACACGTTGACAGATTTGGTCCTATAAGTATCATTTCAAAATTTTCAATCATATATGTTTGCCCATAGCACAAATTTGGTTCTATATATTTGTCCCGTAGCACTGATTTGGTCCTATCTGCGATGGTCCATTAACTCTTCGCCCACAAAAAAATAAACAACGGTATGTCCATATTGATGAAGTTAACAAACCGTCGTGGATACGACCAAATCTATATGACAAACCGGCATATAGACAAGTTGGTATGTTAATTTCATAACATAGATTTGCTCCGTAACATATATAAGTTTGCTTCGTAACATAGATTTGGTTTTATTTATGTCGGTCTGCTACCTTCGTCAGCATGGACATAACGTCGTTTATTTTTTCATGGATGAAGAGTTAACAAATCATCACGAATATGATCAAATTTGTGTTATGGGGCAAATATATTTGATCAAATTTATGGTACGGAGCAAATATATATGATCAAATCTGTGCTACGGGATAAACATATATGATTGAAAATTTTGAAAATAAAATTTATATGATCAAATTTGTCAATGTGTATGAACAACGTTAGTCCACGTTGACGAAAAATTAACGGACCATCACGGATAATATCAAATTTGTACTACGGAATAAATTTATAGGACTAAAAATACCAAACTAAAATTTATAGGAGTAAAATTCAAAAATAAAAAATTTATAAGATCAAATTTACACTTCTCCCTATTAATATGCAATTTGAGATTTTTACCTGTGGAAACAACTCTGATATGCATTTTGGTAGAAAAAAATAACGTTCCAAATGAAGGCTAAATTTAATTTAATTAATTAAAAAACCAAATTTGACACATTAACAATCATTAATTCATTATCAACCACTATCTTTAATTTTGTATTTACACTCATTTTAAAGAGATTAAGTCCTTGAAACTTGGATATTTTAAAAAACCCCCCTTCATTCACGTACAATGCTTGAATTTCCCTGGACCTAAATTTTTTCGGTGCAATTTGGAGAAAAAGAAAAAAAAAGGGAAAATCTTCTGCAACTCCATCAAATTCACAATTTTCTGCTACTAGAATATGTATATATATATATAAAGGAACCCAAGTTTTCCTTATGCCTAGGTGGCTAGGTCATATACTTATCTTCTTGCAAAAAGGCTGTCGGTATTTTACATTGCAGATTTCCAATGCAGGACAAAGAAATGCTCTTCAGTCTTCCCACTGATCCTCTCTTTTTCTCTACTCTACTCTAACACCTTCTTCTCTCCACCTAGATCTTGGTTTCGCCGAAGCTGATCGTCCGCGATACCGACTCCATCTCATCCTCATCCTTCTCTGCAGCACCATAGCACCCGTCTGTCGCAGCCGCCACCGGCCGGGCCATCGGTCTGTCTTCCACGATCTGTATCAGTGGCAAGGCGGGCTGCCAGTACTCGGTGCGCGAAGGACACCCGAGGAAGTAGGGCACGCCGCAAACGCCGCTAGTGGTGTCGACGCTGGCCATGACGGTGGAGGCAGAGCTAGAGAAGGACGGCCCACAACTTTCCTCGTTGCCGTTAATGGTGACGAAGAACGTCTCCTGGCGGTAGGACGGCGAGGACGGAAGATGGGGGAGGGCAGCGGTGTCCATGTTCTCCTCCAGCCATTTGATCACTTCCGCCACCGCCACCGCTTCCACTTCCACCTCCCCCTCAGCGTCGACGATCTCGGGGAAAACCTTAGCCGTCTTTTCCGCCACTCCGCCACCGTCTTCCGTCCACTTTCCGCTGTCCGCCTTTTCCTCCATGACTTCCTCGTTCGTGGCGACTGGCGAGTGAAAAGATTTGGAGGAAATATATAGTGAGAGAGTTTTGCTCCTCTGTCACGGATCAGACAGGCGCTAAGAAAGGTACGGTTAATTCGTACCAAAATGACGTCACGTAAAGTGTTGTATGGTAACATTTATTGTTTTTGGGAAGATTCCCATGTTCCGTGTGATAATCTAAACAGCAAAATCCTGTAATGAAAATGTTCCGTGTGATAATCTAAACAGCAAAATCTTGTAATGAAAATGACAGGAGGACGAGAGGCTCATAAAGTTGTTGCCTGTTGGGATTGTGAGACAGGATCGCAGGAGAAGCACGCTTGTGGGTTGCTTCAGGTGAAGAAAATAGAAATATGGAGCATCATGAAATCAGATGAGAGAGTTATTGTGCCAAACACCGTACTCTTTATTTCGTGTGCTTTGCAATGCTTTTGGAGGTGCACCACTTATGCAGCTTTAGTATATTGTTTTTGTCGTGTACAAATATTAGTTGTTCTTTTTTCAGCTATTTACCTCAATGAAACTTGAATATCAAAAATTACAAAAATCAAAACATAATTTTAAAAATTACATGATCTAATATCAAATATTTTCTACCTTCTTTAAATGTCTCTGTTTTTAATTTTGGACTATAGATATTTAATTTAAAATTGTTGAAAATCAGTAGAATTGAAGCCAAATCGAAAATCAAATTCGTTTCAATACACTATTTTAATAAAATAGTATATTATTCAATATATTATTTTGATGAAATAATATTAAAAAAATTTATATAACGATGGTAGAAAAGAAGAAATGAAAAAAGAGAGAATGAACTATAATTTTTCTGTGTTTATTATATTATTTTACCAACACAACTTATTGAGTAATATCCTATTTTGATTAAAAAAAAGAAGTAAGTATTAAATTCAGACTCAATTTTTGGTTTAAATGCTTTGATTATCGGTCGTGATAAATTAAATACTTTTTTCCTAAAATTAAATGCGAGAGCATTTTAAAAAAAATTTGAATCTCATAATTTCCGAAATTAAATTTCAGTTATTGTAATTATCAAAATTCAAATTTTGATTTTGACAAATAGCTGAGTCCTTTTTATCGATATGTTATTTTCTTTGTGAAAATGGAAAAATAGTTTCTATTTATTACGAATACTATGTCTGCTCTTCCTGACAAATATATCATTTTCTGCATAAAAGAATGTCTTATTGGCCAAGATCTTCTCATTTGTTTATAATTTATTTATTTTTATAAGAACTATTTCTTTCATTTGCTTGTCAGGTTTTGCCTACGTGGTCACCTGCACGCTCTGCTGCCGAGATTTTGACGCGGCGGTGAAAGCTGGCAGGGTGAAGACAGGCAACTAGTGGATAAGCGTGGAAACAGATCGGATCAAGTTTGCACAGTAAAAAAATTATTTTATTTACGAAGTCTACCTCAGTGAATCCAGACCGATCCCTATCAAATGAGCTTTTCCACCATTTGGTATTATGAAAATAAATTATAATGCATTCTTCAAATATGACATGTGATATTAGTTTTATTATAAGATCATCGGATCGACGCGGTGTCTCGGCTGTCAACTCTTATATGAAGAGTAGATTTTTTTTTTTTTTTTATTGGAAGCCTTAGCAATTAAATATTGTCTACTTTTTTTAAAAAAAAAAATAAATCTCTCGTGTTTTCAAGTGGAGATAGATTTGAAGATTTAGCTAAAATACCTTTACTAACAAGTTAAATATTTCGTGGGAAATCATCTCTATTGTGGCGGATATTTTTTACCTTGTTGATCAATGTAATTTTGTTAACTTTTTATTTTGTTATCGAGAGGGAAACAAAGCTGTCAATTGAGCAACAAATTAATCAGGCACGACGACACCACGATGTTTTGGTCTGGTCCTCTATTCATCCTCTCGAGCTAGAGGCAATTTTGTATTCTGACATATTTGATCTCGACTACGATTGGGTTTTAATATAAGTTTTTTGTTTTGGTGAAAAAAAAAACCTGTATAGTAAAAAATAGACTCGAGCCTAACTTGTGGCTTGTTATTGGCTATTTTTCGACCTGAGTCTGGCATGTTCATAAGCCTGGCCTGGTCTGTGACCTATTTATAAAGCCTGCTAAATTTGAAATATATTTATAAAACTTGATTTTAAATTTTAATATAAAAATGATAACAATAAATTTAAAATAACAACTATAGTTATTATTTTATTAAATTAAAATATATATTTTATTATATATAACGTAAATATATAATAAATTAATAATATTATATATTTATTATATATTATATATATTATCTTAACGAGTTCAAATCGATCTATCAAGCTCAATAAATCTTATAGTGAGTCTGGACCTGATCTGATAAGAAAAATATGTCAAAAATAAGTTTAGACCTAGTTTTTTTTAAAGAGACTAGGTCATGCCGAATACAAGCCAGGCCAAGCCAAGCCCCTAATAGGTCGTCTGATCTATTTTCACCCATACTAGTGGAGATGCACTACGATGTTAAAATCATATAATATATTTTTTTAACAAAGATAAAAAATCAGAATTGATGATCACGTTATTATTCAAATCTTAAATTTTTAGATAATGTTTAACGTATTATCATTAATCGTGCTGCTCACCGTTAATTAAAATCATAAACTGTTTGCAATTTATTGTAATGCCGTACGCATTAACCTTTCTGACGGCATTTCGTGATGATTCATTTCCCTTGCTCGAAACACAAAGTTTGTAGATGCATGTATCCGTCGAAACTTTGCAAGTTATATTGTTTCTCAATACGACAATGGCCCAATTAAGTCCAAAATTGCAAGTTCAAGCCTTGTTCGGTTCGTTACAGTTTGGTCCTTCGAGTTTTAAAAAATTCAATTAGCTGATTAACTTTGTTCCTTTTAATTTATTAGATCACTTTTAGTCGACTTGACCTTTGTAAAATGTGTCAAACAAATTTAAATCAAAATTGAATTCAATAAACATTAAGAAAGCTAAGCCTAGAATTAATAAATCAATTCATTTATATTCTTAACATACTTACAACCAAAATTCTGTCTTAACACAACTCTCGTTATTACAAAAAAATCACACAATAAATCCCCCCAAAATTGACAGGGACTGCAAGAAAATAAAAAAAGAAAACACTTAATCAAGTTACAAACAATAAAATAAATTATAATAACACCCCGAATTTTAAAAAAATTACAAACCAGTTTCTTCCGCTGTTCTATTTTCCATTTAATCGATTACTATTACAAGCTACAGAGTCCATTTCCAGATCTTGATGTGGAGCTTCACCTTGCATTCGCCGACCGGTGAAGCTATGGCTGCCGCTTTCCCCTTGGGCATGACGACGCTGATCCCCTCGCATCTCACCTTGATCCGCATCTTCTTCGTCTTCAAGCCCCCGACCTTCACGCCGGCTTTTGTCTCCATCTCAACTTCCACCGCCAGGCTCTTGCTCTTCCTCAACTCAGAAGCCGCCCCCGATTCTAGCTTCTGGCCGGAGCTTGACGCGGAGGCGGAGAGCAGAGTAGAGCTGCCGGCGTCGTTAACGAACGCTGCGAAGGATCCGTCGCCGATGCCGACGCCGCCGCTGGAGAGGACGGAGAAGGAGATGGGGTCGTACAGGTAAACCAGCTTCTTGTTGGGATTGCGGGCGGTGACGTTGAGGTCTAAGCGGGAGGTGAGATGCCCGGAGGTGGAGACGTTGAGGGCGGCAAGGCGGAGGGTGGAGACGGAGAAGGCGGGGAGGCGGGGGCGGTATACGGCGTAGAAGACGCCGCCGGCTATGGCAGCGAGGACGATGAGGACGACGAGCAGCAAGATGAAGAAGAGACAGCAGGAGCAGCAGAGGCCTCGGCCGCTGCGGCGCTTGGGCGGCTGGGGGCGGTAGGCGAGACGGGTGGCGCCATTGATCTGGGACTTGGAGGGTGGATATGGAAGCGGGGCAGCTCCGCTGGGCTTGGAGGAAAGGTAAACAGGGTCCGCCATTGCTTCACTCCTCCAAGGATTCGTGACGGAGCAAAGCAGAGATCTCAATAAGAGGAAGGAGAAGGAGAAGAAAAGAACACATCACGCCTAGCAGAGATGGCGCCGACTCACCTAATCTTGGTAACAGTTTAAGCATATTCTTACTTATCGTAACCGCTTGATTGGCATCGGACGATGAGGATTTGATCCGGTTGCGATATTACTCTCAATAGTTAAGCCGGCAATTATTAATAAATTATTATTTAAAGGTCAATTAATGAATATGAAAGATGTATTTTACCTAACTTGCCTTATTTTAAATAAGGGAGAAGGTGCTAATTTGCCAGTAACATTTGATAAAAAATTTTTACTTGTCCTCGATATTTTGTTTAGCTCAAAATTATCTAAAAAGTTTTTAAAATCGAACTATAATATCCATCACTTGAAACGACGTTAGTGTTGTGTTAAAAGTGTTGATGTGATAATTTTTTTTAATCTCATATTCATGCATGGCTGTCACGTCAATACCATGTCAGCAGTACAAGTGGAACTGAAGAGAACACTTTCCACTAATCTTAGTATTAATTTATCATTAACATTTGGTAAGAGGAGCTTATTTGCCCTCCACATAGGGTGTTCACAGGTCGGGTCGGGTCTGATTTAGGAAAAAAATTGATCCGATCCGACCAACTGTAAACGGGTATGGTTGGATCGAGTTGAAAATTTTTCACCTCTCAAACCCGACCCGACCCGATCCAACCTGACCCAACCCTGCCTAGTTCTGGTCGGGTCATGTAGTCGGGTTTACCCGTTTAGGTAAAAAATAAGTTTTTAACAATATTTTATAAAAGAATTTAAAAATAATTAAAAATATTTTTTTAATATAAATATTTTAAAAATGATTAAAAAAATATAAATAATCCGATCATCAGGTTTCAAATTCTAAAACTCGAGACCCGACTCGATTATGGCCAGGTTTGATCAAATTGTACTTGACCCGACCCAACCTAAATAGATCGGGTCGGGTCAGGTTCTCGGGTTCATTGGGTTGGGTCAGCCCAATGAACAGCCCTACCTCCACGTTTTGTTTAGCTCAAAATTACCCAAAAGATTTTAAAAATCGGAACTATATTGCGGATACGAACTCAAAAGTTCTGATTTTCAAAATCTTTTGGATAATTTTAAGCTAAAGAAAATGTGGAGGTAGGGCTGTTCATTGGGTCGACCCGACCCAATAAACCCGAGAACCCGACCAAATGAACCTGAGAACCCCGACCTGACCCGACCTATTTGGGTTGGGTTGGGTCGAGTACAATTTGACCAAACCCGACCATAATCGGGTCAGGTCTCAGGTTTTAGAATTTGAAACCTGATGACCCGAGATCCGACCCGATGACCCGATTATTTATATTTTTAAAATTATTTTTAAAATATTTATATTAAAAAATATTTATATTTAATTATTTTTTATTTTTTTAAAAAATATTATTAAAAACTTATTTTTTACTTAAACGAGTAAAACCAACTACCCGACCCGACCCGACCCGAAAATAAGCTTCTCTTACCAAATGTTAGGGGCAAATTAATACTAAGATTAATGAAAAGTGTTTCATTCATTTCCACGTGTACTGCTGACATGGTATTGATGTGGCGGCCATGTATGAATATAATATTAAAAAAATTATCACGTCACACAACACTAACATCGTTTCAAGTGAGGGATATTATAGTTCGATTTTAAAAAAAAATTAGGTAATTTTGAGTCAAATATAACGTTGAGGACAAATAAATTTCTCTCGTCAAAGGTAGAAATAAATTAGTACCTTCTCACTAAATACAATCATGCACGTTGAAAATGATTGGTCACTCGATTCAATAATTCGGTGCCAACCACATACCATAAAAATATTATTGATTTTATATAGTTAATGTTTTGTCTTCTAAGTAGAAATTCTCAACGATTTAATTAAATTACTCGCGGGATAGCAAGAAGATGTGAATAGTTTTCAATTATCAAACTACATCGATCTAAGTCAAAGCCCATGAGGCCAGGAATTGATTGGATATCTGACGCAGCTATGGGTTTCTATAGAAGATGATTCATGGTTTAATTGGCTGTTATATATATATATATATATATAATTTCTCTAGCATACATTGGCGCGACATATGTGATTAATGATTTATTGGCTGGCATGGTTTCCTTGTTCTTTAATCATGCATGATGAGAACGAATTCATGGTCAGTATCAACGTTTAATTAGAGCAAGAATGTATACTCCCCAGTATTAATTTAAGCTTAATAAGAAAAATGATATAAGTTATCATTACAAATTTACATTGAAGACGCTCATATGTATATATACAATGATAATAAGGCTAAAAATAGGGAAGTAAAATAATTCTTAAGGAATGGGTTTACCTTTTTAAGGCAACAATTATGTAAGGAAAGTTCTTTGCAATAGTATATATATTTTTTTCTTATGCCATGTGAGTAATAATAGCCGGTACGTAAAGATCAGTGCATGTTTCTGTCTGAAATCGGAGCGATGTGGTTCGATCCAGTGGATCTCCTGATTAGGTGCAATGATCAATTAAGTCATTTGGTTGGTTGCAACTAAGTTAATTGCAAGATTGAACCTTTACAAGCTACAAATTGAGTTTCAGTCTAAAAAGCTCGCAAGTTCAATTCGTCGCCTATAAATGATATGGCTTCCCCTCTTTCACAATAGTCTTCCTCTTTACTCGGGACTCTCGTGACTGTCTCCTCTTGCTCACGATAACCTCATCCCGCTCACAGAAACATTTTTTTTCCTCTCACTCGCGAAATCATCCTTTCACTCACGACAATCCCACTTTTTATCTCGCTCGTAACAATCTTCCTCTCGCTCGTAACAATTTCTCTCTCACCCATGGCAACATCTTTTTCGTCCGCAACAACCTTCCTCTTTTCTATTTTTGGCCAACCAAATATTTATCAATTAAAATTGCAAGTCTACTTACGAGCAATTAAATAATACGTTGCAACTCTTATTCTGCATGAAAATATTTTTTCCAATATTTACATTTGCAAATCAAATTCGAAATCACAAAAATACAAAAAGGACTTGCGAGAACGTAGTCTTAATTTATTTAGTAAAACAAAGTTTATATATAGAAGAAAAAAATTTGAGAACGTAGTTAAAGACCAGCTCGCATAGACTTGAGTGATATTATATTATTATATATATGCAAGATTCAATTATTTGATATCCTTACAATAAGGACCCATATTGGCTTTTAGCAAATTGATCAAGACACATGTAATAATTCCGTAGTTGAAGATGACGTCTTTGATCCATCAGTCATCGTAGGGCTGAGCAAAATCCAATTGAACTCGAAAAATTTGAAAAAATTTGATTCGAAAATTTATTTCGGATCGAATTATTCGGGTATTATCGGGTCGGGTTATTTTTTAAAAATTTTTATTTATTATTTTGGGTCGAGTCGGGTTCGGGTGAAAACCCTATTTAATCTGACCCCGATCCGATTTTAAGTTAAATAAATATTTATGTTATATATATTAATAAAAGATGATGTTAGTTTTGAAGGCGAAATGGCAACACTAGAGGGGGATGAATAGTATGTTAACTAAATTAATTAGCATAAATTCAATTTTAGTCGTTTCTCAAATCGTTTAGGCAATTTACGATTGAATGATTTGATGCGGAAGCGATATAAATAATTAAGCACAAGCAACAATAAATAACAATGCTAACACAGTAATTTATAGTGATTCGGCTCCAATGCCTACTCCAATACTTAAGCACACCGCTTAGGATTTTTAAACTAGGTTTACTAGATTAATTATTGTTTCCCTTACAATGAGGACTTTGACTCGAAGAGTCGCACTCTCGACCTAAGGTACTTTCACACCCGAAAGTCTTCGTCTTCTTATCGAGAGCACTCTTCCACATCAACCGTAAGGGACAACTCGACTAATCCTAGTAAAACTAAATTTACACAAGTGGCTTTACACATTTACAATAAGGTAACCACTTATACGCACAAGACCTAATAATCTAGGTCTTACAAACTCAACTTTAAAGAAAACGTTCAAATAACAGTTAAAATACAATCAAAAGAGCTAAAAAGATAAACCAAGATTAAAAGCACTTTTCAATCCTTCAAAACCTCCAACTCGCCAAGTAGTATATCTTGAAATGAAATCCGAGTTGAAGCAGAGTGTGCGCTTGAAGAAGTTGTTAGCGGAAGAACCAAGCGTAGGCGATTAATCTTTTGGAAGGCTTAGACCTTTCTTTTTGATGCTCAATAATTTCTGTAAGAGTGAGAGAGAGAGTAAAATGGGTTAGACGAAGAATATTTATACCCTCACGAAGAAACGGTAGCTCAACGGATAGAAAATTATCTGTTGCAGACGCTCGATCGATTGGTCGGTCGACCGACCGACCGATCGACCGCTCATTCAACCGCTGCCCTCTTCTCTCTGGTCGGTCTATCGACAGGTCGATCGCCAGACGCAACTGAGCGTTCCCTCAATCCGATCGACCCATCGATCGACTGACGCAGGGGAAATAGACGCGCGATCCTCACTTCGGTCGACCGATGAGCATTCTGCTCATTTTAGGCCTCTGTTGGTCGATCGACCGATCGATCGAAGTAGCCATTGCCAGTTTTTGGCAGTGTTCGGTCGACCAACCGGTCGACCGAAAGGGCTACTGTCCTTTTCCTTACACTATTCGGTCGGCCGCCCGATCAACCGAACCTAGGTTAAAATTTATTTTTTAGTCGATTTTCTTCTGCACTTTTTTTTTCGGGTTTCGGCTTTCAACGCCCATCAACTTGGAGAGCTTTCATGTGATATTTGAGCTCGTCCAAGATGACTTTGATGCTCATGTTGATGTTCGAGAAATTTTGCGACGAACCCGAGCGCGACGATCAATGTCCTTTCGATTTTCCGATTTCTTTCGATTTTTCCGATCGAGGACATCGAACGCTGATCAATATGGAACATGAAAGATTTCTCGACGAAATATTACTTCCATGTTTGTTATCATCAAAACTGAGATTAAGAAATTAAGACCAAGGTTGAAAACCTAAAGCCAACAATCTCCCCCTTTTTGATGATGACAAACATCCTTGAGAAAAAATATATCATTAAAGCATAGAAGATATCATCTAAGGAATTTCTTCCCCTATCAACATGCATATCTATGAAAATAAACTCCCCCTATTTATATGCATGAATTTCCTATATTTTCCTCTCCTTTACTTATAATTTTCTCCCCAATTTTTCTATACTTTTCTCCTCCTTTTTTCTATACATTTCTTCCCCTTTTGACATCAATCAAAAAGGGTAAGAAAGGTCAATCTAGTCAAAGGGGTGAAAAACAAATAATTTTTCATGAAGTTGAGACTCTAAGGATTATTTTTCATAAAACATGAAAATCTAAACCAAAGGGATGAAAAATAAATATTTAATATGAAACTTAAATCATACATGATATGTTCAAAAACTAGATATTTGAATTCAAAATTAAATCATGTATGTTCTCATATCTTTTTCATGACATTTTTAGATTTCATTCAAACTTTTAAAATAACAAGATATAATCATTTAAATCGTGTATATTAAGTTTGAAGTGAAACTAATGTCATTTAACCAAACTTTTAACTTAGCATGGTTTTATTTGAATTAAGCATGAATATATGAAAATGCTAAGTTTCAAATTTTGCTATTTACTCATGTTTTTCTCATATTTAGGCATTTAAACATTAAACATGAGAGATTGTAAGTCTATGAATCAAGTTTGAGCTTAAAATAAGATTTTCAAGTCACTTTGTTGACTTATGTTGATAGGCTTCAAGATTTGAAATATCAATTGTTGGATGAAATTTTTTGATATCAATTATTGAATGGTCATTTGAAATGCATGTATCAAATTTGAACTCAACATGAATTTTCTAAGCTCATTTTTCATCCTATATTGATTTTAATAAACAAATAGATATTTCTAGCTATCATCCAAGATATCAAAATTATTTTTAGGAATGATTTTACTCAAGAAATTGTGTGAATGATATTAGAAATAGAATCCAATGGTATACATGAGTTTTCATTTGAAGTTTTTGAAGAAAGATCAAAGTATCGAAAAGATTGATATTTCAAATAAGTAATACTTTGGATTTTCGAAATTCAATTTCAAAATTCTATTATAAATTAGATTCTTGATGAAATATTTTGAAATTTTTACTGAAGAAATTAGATTTTTCAATGAAAGTGCAGTTTCAAGAATCATTTAAAAATGATTTTTTTATATTTCTCTAGAAATAACTGAAATTGATACCAATTGTAAGTTGAAATGATATTTTTATAATTTTCAGTTATTTTTAAAACTTGTTCAATTTTCATTCAAACTTTCATAACATGCACCATATGATGGTCATGTAAAAATTATATGTCAAGTTTGAAATGAAAATTATATCCTTAAGTCAAGATATCAACCTAGCATAGTTTCATTCAAAACTAAACTAGTTTTTTTTAAATGAAACTTGCTAAGTTTCAATCTTATCATTTACTCATGATTTTTCAAACCTAAAACTATGGATACCTAACATGAGTAAATCTAAACATGTTCCACAAATATGAGACCTTTAAGTCAACTTGTTGACTTGGGTTAACTTAGTTCAAAAGAGGTAAGCATGAATTGACCTCTATGTCATTTTATCCATATCCTTATGAATTTTTTATTCTAAATGCATGGAAACATGTCATTCTTATTTCTAAACATGTTTATGAAGTTCGGACTTAAAATGAAATATCCAAGTCAATTTATTGACTTGGGTCAAACTTGTCAAGCTTAAGTCCTCTAAATTGACTTAGTTTTCAATTTGCTCAATCTCTTATGAATTTTCAATTTTAAGCAAATGATAACTAATCATTAACACATAAACATTTTCATCAAATTTTTAACTTAAGATGAAGTCTCTAAAGAAAAGTATTAACCTAGTTCAATTTCATAAATATCATGATATCATGAAATGAGCTAAGTTATCAAGATTTTTCTTACTCATGAAGATTTAAATATTTATCATGCAAAATCAATCATGAGTATATATAGAGACATCATTAAAGTATAAATATTCAAGTATCATACTAAGATTTTTGCAAAATTAAATTCATACATTATTCTTAGAATTTTGCCCAACTTTTCATTTTCTTTTAGATAGCATAGTCTTTCATTAGCATTCACAACTTGCAACTAGACTTCATTAGTAGCATAATGAAATAATATGCCTACTAGCAAGCTAACATACTAAATAGCAAAGGTTCAATATAAAATTTCAAATAAAAACCTTAACCTATGCTAGATAGTAGAGATTCATTTTAAATTTGTTGTCATGATATCAAAATGAATCTACGGAGATCTTAGAATGTGAAACATTTCAGGAATAAGATCCCTAAACATGTTTAACTAGTTTGGACTTAAAGGAATATCTCTAATGGTAAGTATCAACCTAGAGCAAGTTTTATTTAATGAAAATTACCTAAGTGCTAAGATTCTACCTACTCATGAAAATTCAAGGGTTTATACCATATAATTCTAATCATGAGTATTGAGACATTATTTAAGCTTAAGTATTAAGATTTGAATTTATCAAAATTATACCTTATTCATGATGATTTAGTCAAACTAATCTTTTTTATTCTAATAAGTCTTCCATTTACAATAACTTGCAAGTATACTTTATTAATAAAAAATGAAATCAAATTTACATGCAAGCTATCAAACTAAATAGCAAAGTGAAAAATCAAGTATCATTTTTCAAATTTAACTTCAGTAAATAGCATGGATTCATTTTCATATAAATCATTCATGATAACAAAATGAATCAAAATATCTCAAAATATGAAATTTTAAAAAATAAGATCTCCAACCCTTCCTATTGGTTGAAAACTGAAAGCCACAAATAGTCTACGATTTAAAACCGCAAGGTCGCATGAGCCCATTACAGGCTACATAGGTCTCCGAAGAGACTGAGAAATCAAAATGAAACACTACTAGAAATTGAGTCTTCAGCAACGGCTATCAGCAACGGCCGCTCAAGCCGTTGCTATTTGCAACGATATTCTTACGGCCGCCCGAGCCGTTGCAGATATGTTGTATCTGCAACGGCTTTCTAACGGACATGCGAGCCGTTGCTGATGATTTTAATTATCAGCAACGGCTTTCTAACGGACAAGTGAGCCATTGCTGATGATAACTTATTAGCAACGGCTTTCTAACGGGCGAGTGAGCCGTTGCTGATAAGTTTATATAGGGCATGCGATCGCGCCCGACCCTTCTTCCTCCCGCTGCTGCCGTCGCCGCCTCCTCCTCCCGCCTCTCGCCGCCGCTGCTGACGCCGATGACGCCTCTTCCTCCTCCCGCTGCCGCCGACACTGTCAGGTATACATCGCTGGCCGGCCGTCTCTTCCAGTTGCGGCCGGCGGGAAATCCAACCGAAACCCTAAAAATAGGGTTTCGGCTGGCGGCGGTCGGCCGATGGCCGCCGCCGGACCTTGTACAGTGGCCGAACAGTGTGTCCGGCCACTGTACGCCGGCGCCGGAGTCCACCTGACTCCGGCGCCGGAATTTGTAGATTAATATATATTTTTTAATTGTTAATTAATTGTTAATTAATTATTTAATTAATTATTTAGATTAATTGTTTAATTTGTTAGATTAATTATTAGGGTTTAGATTAATTTCAGAATTGTCCACTTCGGACGTGCGCCGGAATCGTCCACTTCGGACTCTTGCCGAAATCGTCGAATTTGGACTCGTGTCGGAATTGTCCAATATGGACTCGAATTGTCTCAAAACATTTAGAAAATAATCATCCATCCGACGAGTTGATATGTTTCACGTACGCATCGACGAGTCGGATATGATTTAGCAAAACCTTAGATCCGTTCGGGGATTGTATGTTCGTGTAAAAGAAGTAGATGATCTTTTATACGACGTATAATTCTTGAATTGTCCCTGATTGGATAATTTGGGAATATAGTTATTTGTACTGCACTTATGTTTTTATTTTAACTGTTAACTAATTATTCTAAATTTCGGCAACATCTCTCTTGTTCTCCGATACGCGCCCAGATGATATACGTATTCGGAGAACTATAGGGAGATGCTGCCGAAATTTAGAATAATTAGTTAACAGTTAAAATAAAAACGTAAGTGCAGTTCAAATAACATAAATCCCGAATGGAATAGGACAATCTCACCTAAAGACATTAACCAAAGAAATTGTCATTGATTGACAGAATCATGTCGGCTGATCGAAGTTGGATGTACCGATGTCTTGATCGTGGAGCTTTAACGAATGAGTTTCGATTAGGCGTAACATACTTCCTATATTTCGCCTATTCGAATCGGAATTTCGTTAGCATGGGTGATCAAATCCGATGTCCGTGCCGCATTTGTTCAAATGAACGATTTTTGGATCGGGAGACTGTCACTCTGCATCTATATAGCAAAGGATTTGCACCAAGATATTTTCTATGGACTTGTCACGGGGAGTCACGCGAAGTCGGGATGTCGAGCAATCCTGTCGTTCAGACATATGGTGAATCTTCCTCTGCTGGTGCTTCTTCATCCAGACAATGTAATCCCTATAGAACTATGATACTTGATAGTCTTGGGGGTCAATTCCACCTGAATGATAATGTTGATCAGCCAGTTCTTCAGACATCAATCGCACCAGATACTACAGCGGTTGATATCACACAAGTACAAACTGCGGTAGAGATTGAATTACCGAATAAAGAAGCTGCAGAATTTTACGAGATGTTGAAAGCTGCCGATGAACCTTTGTATGAGAATTGTCCTAAATACACTAGGTTTTCAGCAATGGCACAGCTCTTAAACATCAAGGCCGATTGTAATATCAGCAGAGTTGCGTATGATTGGATTGCTGGATTGATTAATGGAATGCTGCCTACTGATAACAAGTTTGAGCCAACTTTTTATAAGACTAAAAAGCTAATGAGAAAATTGGGGCTTGGGTACGAAAAAATACACGCGTGCCAAAATAACTGTATTTTATATTATAAAGAAAATGTGCAGTTGGATAAATGCCCTGTATGTCAACATTCTCGTTACAAGGAGAAGAAATCGGTCCGATAGAAAAATATCTCGTTTAAGGTGCTTCGGTATTTTTCACTAACACCGAGGCTTCAAAGATTATTCATGTCGGAAAAGACAGCCCCCAACATGAGTTGGCATGCAAGAAGTCGTGATGATACAGTAATGACTCATCCATCTGACAGTGAAGCATGGAAACATTTGGATACATGTTATCCTTCATTTGCTAGGGATACTAGAAATATCAGATTGGCCGGGATTGTGCACAGATGGTTTTAATCCGTTTGGACATTCTGCAACTCCTTATTCAGTTTAGCCAGTGCTGCTGACAGTTTATAATTTGCCACTGTTAATGTGCATGAAATATGAATTTATTTATCTTTCGATGATTATTTTGGGTCCTAAGGGTCCGCGAAAAGAAATTGACATATTTCTCAGACCCTTGATAGATGAATTGAAAATATTGTGGACTGAGGGAGCTGTCACTTATGATTGTCATCGGAAGCAAAACTTCAATTTAAAGGCCGCGGTCTTGTGGACAATCAATGATTTTCCGGCGTACGGCATGTTGTCGGGTTGGAGCACTCACGGCCGACACTCTTGTCTGTATTGTAAGGAACACTCTAAATCAATCAGTCTTCAGAACGGACGAAAAATCTCATTCTTTGATTGTCGTCGTCGATTCCTACCGGTTAATCATCAGTATCGAAGAAATCGTAATAAATTTACTAAGGGCAGAGTCGAAAGAGATGGGCCACCACCGATGTTATCTGGTGAACAAATGTTAGCACGTGTTTCAGCACTTCCAGATATAGTATTTGGTCGCAATGAAAGAATGTCAGGTTTTGGCCAAACACATAACTAGGTGAAAAAAGTATCTTTTGGGAATTGCCCTATTGGAGTTCATTATTGATTCGACATAATTTAGATATCATGCACATTGAAAAAAATGTGTTTGATAATATTTTCAACACTTTGATGGATATTTCCGAAAAAACTAAAGATAATGTCAAAGCCCGACATGATATGAAAATACTTTGTAAAAGACCAGAGTTGGAGTTACAAGAGGTCAACGGACGATATCTGAAATCGAAGGCCCCATATGTGTTAAATAAACAACAGATCAAAGATGTTTGTCAATGGGTAAAAGAACTCAGATTACCCGATGGGTATGCTTCAAACTTATCTCGATGTATGAACGTCGATGATTGCAAAATATCAGGGATGAAGAGCCATGATTGTCATGTATTCATGCAGAGATTACTTCCGATCGTATTTTGAGATCTTCTACCTGATAATATTTGGGGTCCGTTGACTGAATTAAGTATGTTTTTTAGAAACATCTGTGCAAATGTCCTTCGAGTCGAAGATATGTCAATACTTGAAAATAATATTGTTGAAATCATATGCAAGCTGGAGCAGTTTTTCCCTCCTGCATTTTTTGACTCGATGGAGCATCTACCGATACACTTGGCATATGAGGCACGAGTTGGTGGCCCCGTTCAATATCGGTGGATGTACTTATTTGAAAGATACATGAATCGTCTGAAGAAAAACGTAAAGAACACCGCAGCTGTTGAAGAATCAATATCTGAATCGTATATCATCCAAGAAATTTTAACATTCTGCTCATTTTACTTTGAATCGACAGTACAGACAAGATTTGATCGTCTTCCACGTAACGACGACGGGGGTGTTCGACATTCAGATGGACGTTTAAATATATTTTGTCACTCTGATCGTGCTTTTGGTTCTCGTCCATCTCGACACTTAAGCGAGGAAGAGTATCATTTGGCACACTTGTATGTATTACTCAATTGTCCAGAGATTGAACAATTCATTGAAATATTTGACATTGAGATGGTGCAAAAATACTCTATTCACAACGATGAAGAATTGGAGAGATTACGGAATCGTGATTTCCCTACTTGGATTCAGACTTACAACAAAGATCACAGAGCTGAAATAGATCAAAGAATATTTGAGTTTGTTAGTGGATCGTCACGACTTGTGTCGTGCTATAGCGGATATTTTGTTAATGGGTATAAATTTCACACGGTTGAATATTCATTTACAAAGAAGACGATGAATGCTGGGGTCTGTGTGAAAGGGACAACCTATGTTGAATGTGATATGGATTTTTATGGACTGGTGGAAGAAGTGATAGAGTTGCACTACTTCGGCTTGAAATCAGTTATTCTATTTAGATGTCATTGGTTCGATACAACAGAAAGGGGCATGAAAGTTCATCCAAAATACAAACTTGTTGAGGTTAATTACAAATCTAAATTGGCAGCAAATGAGCCTTTTATATTGGCATCACAAGCCGAACAAGTATATTACGCGAAGTATCTAGCTCGAAATAAAGATAGAGCAGATTGGCATGTAGTCTGTAAGACAAAAGGTAGAGGAAAAATTGATCCGATAGTAGGAGAAAATGAGCTGATACCTGATATGACACATGGTTTCTATCAAGAAGATGATCCTCCTGCTGTAGATCGTATTATTCCAATACTCGAGGATGCAGACACAACGTCAATTCAATTAGAAGTTGAATATGCTGATGATGACGATCATGAAATTGAGGAAGCTGGAGATGAAGAAGATGAAGAAGAGGAAGAAGAGGAAGAAGAGGAAGAATTCGAAGACTATTATTCAGATGACGGGGAATAATTGTAAAATATATATTTTATTAAATATATCTCTACTATTTATACAATAATCTGATTATATGTCTGTTCGACAGATATGTCTGGTCGTGGTTATCGACGCAGGAGAGCTTCGAAGTCTCCGATCGGTGAGACTCCAACACTTACTCATGCTGTTGATCCTCATGCCGATGATACTGCCGAGGCTAGTACATCCAGACGCAGGCGGCCATGCGGGCCGAACAGGTGGCAGCCTCCACCAGTCACAGAGTCACGTAGATTGATTAGCGTGATTAGGGAGCGGTAATATATCATGAATTATGAATCATTACAAATTCATTATATCATAACATAATATTAAAATTTATTTTTGTTGTGCAGGTTCGAGCAAGAAGAAGTGCCGAGGAGCATTTCTTCTACTATTCGACGATATATGCACGGGGCATGGCCTACGTGGTCTCACGTGCCTAGCGAGCACGTCGATATGTTATGGCGCGAGTTTGAGGCACATATTATTATTTTTTTTACATGCATGATGATTAATATTGGTACTGATATTATTATTTTGCAGGCTCACTATACATGGGCCGAGGACCAAAGGCCCTTCATTTACGCTGCCTGGGAGGCTATTTCTCGGGCAAGGTACAACGGGCAGCTGGGGTAGGCTCGGTCCCAGGCGATGGCCCGAGCTGGGACCACTAACATCGCGGAGACTCGGGGATACGGCCCCGATTGGATTACTCCGGATATATGGGACCAGCTCGTGGGAATATGGTCGACGGATCGATGGCAGGAGGTTTCTCGGAATACGGCTAGAAATCGCATGTCGGGGGGAGCAGCGCGTCACACCGGCGGCTCTGTTGCAATTGCAGTGCACGCGAACCGTATGGTAAGTATATCTTTTAATTATATATTTTATTTGTTACTATATGTACTAATTAATGTATTTGTTTTGTAAATATAGACGACGGTGTCGGATGACGGGACTGTCCAGCGACCCTATCCGATGGCGGTGTTTGAGCGGACTCACCGTCGAGCACATGGGACGGGGGAGTACATCGACAACCGCGCTGCATACATTATGGTAACTATATATTTATTTAAATTATTCATTATTTATTTATAATTTAAGTTTTATGATCAATATTAAATAAAAAATCAAACTCGAGTAGGAGACCTACAGCCAGAAGGTGGTGCAGCGCGGGGGTACCCCCGAGGACTTTGAAGCAACGTGGGTCGAGGCCGCATGTGGTTGGGACCATGGCCGCGTATATGACTTCGCAGATATTGGTCATGCACGAGCCGTACTAGGGCCACTTGGGGCACCGACCCCTCCGGTCGCTGGTGAGCGGCCGTCCACATCTAGATCCAGTTATGATCATAGTAGCAGAATAAGGACTCTAGAGGACACGGTCGCGCGTCAGACTGAGATAATGGAGCGCCAGAGTCAGATGATGACGGATATACATGCTATGCTACGCAACATGTCAGGTCATCCCGAAGCAGGCATCTCTTCGGCATCATCTAATCCATCGTCCTCGAGTCAGTCCACGCCGGTGTACACTCAAGCACTCCAGACCCCGCCATATGATCCAGGTCATTCTCTATCGTCATCGTGAGATTTTTTTATATTGACTTTGTTACTGAGATATTGGACTTGTTTAATTTATTTTGTTTGGATATTGATACTTCAATTTTGCATTTGAATAGTTTTTATACTATCGTGGATAATTATCAATATAAATATAATTATTTTGATGTATATCTTGGTGTATTTGTGATGTGTGAATGAATGTGTGTATGAGTGTATGGGTGTATGAGTTATGTATCAGATAATGTATCAATGTATCAATGGAAATTTTAAATTTTAAATTTTTTCGTTACCAGGTTCACATCATCAGCAACGGCTTTCCCACGGCCGTCCGTGGGAAAGCCGTTGCTAAAAGTGCATCGAAAGCCATTGCTGATGACCTACAGCAACGGCTTAGCGATGGGATTTTACTAACGGCGTTGCTACGGACTCAACGGCCGTTGCTATTAATGTTATCAGCAACGGCTCCGGGTCCGTGGCAAAACCGTTGCTGATAATATTGTTAGCAACGGCACGAGCGGCCGTTGCGGATCCGTTGCTAAGTTATCAGCAACGTAATTTTCTGCCACGGCTCCATTGCAACGGCTCGGCCGTTGCTGATGCTCTTCAGCAACGGCATCAGCCGTTGCTGATGCCCATTTTTCTAGTTGTGAAAAATCATTTTATAAAAGTATATCATGAGCGAAAAATCTACTAAAATTAAGCATGTATCAAAACTCCAACTCTAATTTAATCAAGTAAGTATAGGAGATGATACCAAAGTGTTTGATGCCAACTTTACTATACGCATCATGATGACTTGAAGTTGCAACTTTGAAATGGTACAATATATGAATCCTCAAGCAACTTTAATCAACTAATTTCATCTCACCCTTGTGTGGTAGCTCCCACTACAATAGAGCATGAAATTTTTGGTACCCAAATGAGTTTGGGTCCTTGGGGGTTAGTGGGCTTAGGTACCCAAAGTGTCTTCATAACACTTGGGTTAATTTTAAAGGCACAATCATAGATGGCATGCCCATAAACACCACAACAAAAATAATGTCCATTGAATTTCCTTTTATTTGTGCTATGGACATTAGATCTATTTTTAGAATGCTTATCATGTGAAGCATGATGAGTATGAGCATTCTTAAGTGAAACATTTTTCTTTTGAACATGAGATTTAATATTAGAATGCTTGACATGAGAAGCATGATGTGGATAAACATTCTTGAAAGAAATATTTGTATTTTTAAAATTCTTAGAGGATGAATTACTAGATAGATTATTAACTTTCTTATTTAGAAAAACAACATCATTTTTCAAGTCGTTCATGGTTTTATGAATAGCATGCAATTGAGTTTTCAACATGCTATTTTCATTCTTTAAGATGTCATTTTTTGTTATTAAATCCTTAGTGTTAATACTTAAAGCATTATGACATGAATTTGAAATACTAACTTTTAGCTTCTCATTTTCTAATTTAGCATCATGTAAATGAGAGCTAAGAGTTAAGTTTTCATTCTTTAAATTTTTGTTTTCTTTATCCTTTTTAACCATCAAGGCATATATGATTTTATACTCATCCATCAATTCATCAAAATCATGAGAACTAGATGAGTTAATACTATCATTATTATTAACTTGACTAGAAGGAGAGGAGTGTATCTCATTGCTATCATTCATGAGGCATTCTTTTGAGATGACTTCATCATCATGGTAAGAGGATGCTTCACTTGAGTAAGATGATGATGTGGAAGTGTTTGATCTCTTCTTTGCCTTGTTCTTCATGGAAGGATAATTTTTCCTTTCATGCCATTTTTCTTTGCACACGTGGCAAATCACCTTTCTCTTTCGGCTTTTAGACTTGCTTCTTTGACTAGAAGCACTACGGGCATCAAAATTGAGATTAGAAGTAGGTGAGTGACCATTGTCATCACCACCTTCATCAAAAGTAGTAATCTCTTCGGTCTTGACATAATCATATAACATATTTAGAATTGCCCAAATATCAAACGCCGAAGTACAATGAATGATTTTTTCAAAGATATTATTTTCACAAGAACAATCTATGCAATTTGTTGCCTTAGCATTTAATTCAAATATATTAATTTATTCTTGGGTCCATGCACTCATATTTTCCTTAGGTTCAATGTATTTGATTTTTACCATGTTAAAGACACCTAAATCTTGAGTCTTTAGAAAAGTATACATTCTACTCTTTCAAAGACCAAAGTTAGACTCATCGAACCTAGGTGGTATAGACGCTACACACTCTAGTGTCATTCTCGAATCGAGACAAGGTGTAGAAGAGATGATGAAATCTAAAGCTACGAACCCGCTCTAATACCAATTGAAGGCAAAATATCAACACTAGAGGGGGGTGAATAGTGTGTTAACTAAATTAATTAGTCTAAATTCAATTTTAGTTGTTTCTCAAATCATTTAGGCAATTTACGATTGAATGATTTGATGCGAAAGCGATATACATAATTAAGCACAAGCAACAATAAATAACAATGCTAACACAGTAATTTATAGTGGTTCGGCCCCAATGCCTACTCCACTACCTAAGCACTCCGCTTAGGATTTCCAAACTAGGTTTACTAGATTAATTATTGTTTCCCCTACAATGAGGACTTTGACTCGAAGAGTCGCACTCTCGACCTAAGGTACTTCCACACCCGGAAGTTTTCGCATTCTTATCGAGAGCACTCTTCAACCTCAACCCTAAAGGACAATTCGACTAATCCTAGTAAAACTAAGTTTACACAAGTGACTTTACACCTTCACAATAAGGTAACCATTTATACGCACAGGACCTAACAACCTAGGTCTTATAAACTCAACTTCAAAGAAAATGTTCAAATAACAGTTAAAATACAATCAAAAGAGCTAAAAAGATAAACCAAAATTAAAAGCTCTTTTCAATCCTTCAAAACCTCCAACTCCCAAGTAGTATATCTTGAATTGAAATCCAAGTTGAAGCAGAGTGGCGCTTGAAGAAGTTATCGACGGAAGAACCAAGCGCAGATGATTAATCTTTTGGAAGGCTTAGATCTCTCTTTTTGATGCTCAATAATTTTTGTAAGAGTGAGAGAGAGAGTGAAATGGGTTAGATGAAGAATATTTATACCTTCACGAAAAAATGGCAGCTCAACGGATAGAAAACTATCCGTTGTAGACGCCTGATCGATTGGTCGATCGACCGACCGATGGATCGCTCATTCAACCGCTGCCCTCTTCTCTTTGGTCGGTCGACCGATGGGTCGACCGCCAGATGCAACTGAGCGTTCCCTCAATCCGATCGACCTATCGGCCGACCGACGCAGGGGAAATAGACGCACGATCACGCGATCCTCACTTCGGTCTACCGATTAGCATTATGCTCATTTTAGGCCTCTGTCGGTCGACCGAAGTAGCCACCGCCAGTTTTTGGCAGTGTTCGATCGACCGAAAAGGCTACTGCCTTTTTCCTTACACTATTCGGTCGACCGAACCTAGGCTAAAATTTATTTTTCAGTCGATTTTCTTCCGCGCTTTATTTTCGAGTTTCGGCTTTCAACGATCATCAACTTGGAGAGCTTTCATGTGATCTTTGAGCTCATCCAAGACGACTTTGGTGCTCATGTTGATCTTCGAGAAATTTTGCGACGAACCTGAGCACGACGATCAATGTCCTTTCGATTTTTCCGATCGAGGATATCGAACGTTGATCGATATGAAACCTGAAAGATTTCTCAACAAAATATTAGTTTCATATTTGTTATCATCAAAACCGAGATTAAGATATGAAGACCAAGGTTGAGAACTTAAAGCCAACAAGCTTTGTGGTTAGAAGGTTGGAAATAAAGTTTAGGAGTTCTTGAGTTCAAGTCCCTAATATTTTTATGTTTTTAATACAATTATTCATTTTTTTTTATCACCATTTCGAAGATGATTCTTTTTTTCTAAATCGAATTCGGATTATTCGGGTCGGGGTCCGATTTTTTCAAATTATTTGGGTCGGGCCCCGATTAAAAAGTTGGGTCGGGTCAAGTATAATTGTTTTGAAATTTTCGAGTTAATATCAGATCGGGTCGGGTCGGGTATTGACCCGATCCGCCCGATGCTCAGCCCTAAATCCTTGGACTATTAGGTTAATTTTATTATTCCCGGACTTAGGATTCTCAATATTTTCTATTTGTTTATTTTGATTTTTTTAAATTTTATAGATCTAAATCGTAATTATGATATCTTAATCAACTTTTATTCAAAATAGTACGAAGCGCTCTCTTTTACGTGCATAACACTTTTTTTAGAATAAAACATATTGTATTCAATTCATTGGGAATTGATGAATTACAAGAGGAAGTAGAGAAGAAAACGAAGAAAAAAAACAAATAAGAGAAAATTAAAGAAAGTAGAACAAAAACTCCATATCCCAATTACGAGCAAAGTAGCCTCGCATGGGAGGCGAGATTAGCAGCACATGTGGCCAACAAAGTCGCCCCTAAGGTTAGATCTGGGAACATCATCGATTTCTTATAAATAACACTTCATCTTCATCTCATTTTGTTGTCCTCATCTTAAACTCGTAGTCGTGGAGCATGACACACATGACTACGTGAAGGTGGAGAGCTTGTGTGGATGAAAAGAAAATTTTGCAATTCGAGGTAAGATTTATCCTCTCTTTTTACCATTCATGCTTCCTAAGTGTATTGTAACTTATAAATAAGAAGGTAACTTCTCGGAGTGAAATGTTATGAGCGGCTACAATTTGAGGATTGAAGGCTTTGCACACTTCTAAAGGAACTGCCTATGCATACTAACACTAACGTTACATGCAAACTATCGGTAACACTGTAACACTTTATGCCTAATATAAATAACACGTACACACTGTAATTAATCATAAGTGCTATGAAGCAGCATTAATTAACCACGTGAATAATAAGCAGGTTAAACATAATATGTTCATGTATCAAGGAACACATGAAAAAATTCTAATAAGAATGAAGATGAATATCTAATTGAGTAAACAACATATGAGTACGTGGACAATCGAATTCTATTTATTTATTTAAATTTCATAGTTTTAAAAATAAAACTTTTAAAAAATAAATCAAAATCAAATAAATCACAATTCTTTTAGGAAAATGAACCCATCATTGCGTTCAAAATGCCAAGACAAATAAATTCACATATAATATGTCAATGTTTGACTATCGAAAACTCTTGAAATTAATTAACAAGAACCATTCAAAATATATTCATTTAATCAATAATTAAAATGAATATAACATTCTTATATTAATTTATAACACTGTTATAAACCATATAACAATTATTTTTAATAAATAACTAAAACAAATGATACACTATTACTTAAGAACAATAAATATCGTTACAGAATCTAAACCACCGTTATAATTTTTTTAACACCTTTACAAATCAAAATGACATTGCTACGATACCAAAAAACCTCTTCTCCCTTCCTTTCCCTCATGTAGCTTCATCATGTTTTCGTGGTGTGGGGGGTTGCTTTGCTCCCTCCCTTTGCTTCGGATCGAGAGGCTGGGGTAATCTCTAATTCTCCACTCCCCAATTTATTTCGCTACCGCTTGTGTGCGCATCCCTAGGACATCATTGGCAGCAGCCAGATCAAGTGTCATATGTCCCAGTCGAGTGACATCAACACCCAGCCATCATGATTGCAGGTCTGCGGCCATGGTCAGCTCTACATGCAATGGGTGGGTGTGGCTATGTCACTGCCAGGCGCGGTAGCCCACCGAGCAACATAAAAAATCTAGTTTTGACTTGAAAAATTCGCAAATCACAATCAAACTCCATAGTAATCGAATAAACAAACAAAAATATCAAGGATGCCCTAAATCAGTAAATCAAACACCTCATGGCATTATAAATCCTTCTAACAAAAACTACCCGAGTACCCGACGCTTATTTTATTCTGATGGTAGAGCCTAAACCAACCCTCTCGTTTGCAAACAATCAGTTGGAAGATCATACCAATGTTGAACTTGAAACGAGAGATGCATTAATTTGCTAAATGAAGTAGCCTTTTATAGGCTTTACAAGACATTTCGATAACTCCTAAAGACTTGGTAATTAACTGATAATTATCCACTATTCTAACAAGATAAATATCTAATAATTAAAGGATAACTACAAGGCTTAGTCAACCAAGCCTTGCCCATCTACGTGAAGTGGTGTTGCATTATCTTCAACACTCCCCCTCAACACCAGCTTCACCATCTCAAGCTTTCGATCATCATCCTCCGTCTGACGTCGCACACATGTGTCTCTTTCCTCGCCTACATCTTTTTTTTGTCTCTTTTGTCTTTCTCTTTTCGTCTCCTGTGCACTTCACGAAGACCCAACAAGACTTCTTTCATCCTCTGTGCTCTCCACGAGGATCTGGCGAGACTTGTCCTTTGTGCTCTCCACGAGGACCGAACGAGGTTGTCTCCTGTGCTCTCCACGGGGACCCAACGAGACTGTCCCTTGTGCTCTTCACCGGGACCGAGCGATATTGTCCTTTTTTATCTCCCTCTCACTTTCTTTGGGCGACGACTACTTGTGAAAACCCACTTCAGAGACCTACTATTGTCGAAGAAGCGGTGGTCGGTTGGTGCTTCTTCCACGATTGCGATCTCCCCTATGTGGTGATCAACGTGACTTATCCCCAAAATCAAAATGGGAGTCGAAGCGATGGAGCGGCGTTGAAACCCTTCGGAACTTTAGTTTGATGATGATCTGTCGGCGTCGGCCTCGCCGATGCCTTGCTCGGAACAGATCCGATGTCGATGTTGTTGCACCACCCGAGGAGATGGACGAGTGAGCAAACTTCACTCCTTCACCTCTGTTCAAATAGAGGACTTTCTTCTTCGCTGCGATGCTTCTCCCTCTTATGGATATAGCTGTCGTCAGATGAATTCGGCTTCGTCTCGCTTGTCCGTTTGTTCCTCTCTCCACTGGAACCGCCCCCTGTGCTCTTCACGGGGACCCGACGAAGTCTTCTTTCGCCTTCTTTCGCGGACGATCCGAACCTCTTGCAGCGACGAGTGTTTGCCTCTCTCCCTCTCCTCGGCTCTTACTTATGGCGATCTCTCATCCCTGGCTCTGATACCAATTGTTGAACACGCCAGGATAAACACGAGAGAGCTGCTCAATGGAGAGATGATTCTATTCATAAAATAAGTGGCATTTATAGGCTTACAGGACACAACGATAACTTCTAAAGACTCGGTAATTAACTGATAATTACCCACTAAGCTAACACGATAAATACCCACTAAATAAAAGGATAAATGCTAACTATGTGATAAATCAAACTAGTCTAAAGGATAAATACGAACAGGAAGCTGGGTGTTGCATTATCTTCAACACTCCCCCTCAACACCAGCTTTCTTTACCAAGCCGAGCTTTCGATCCAATCATCCTCTACCTGATCGGATACTATAGTTGTGAGAGCTACCTCCTCAGCATCACACTCTTCCTCCTCTTTGAAAGTAATAGCATTACCTTCCTCGAGCTTTTTCTTCGATCGGCATTCTCTTGCTATATGACCAACCTTGCCGCAATTGTAGCACTTTCATTCAAATTTCTTATCATGCTTCTTCCATGCTCCCCCTGCACGAGCGCTCCCTTCTCCTTCACGACTTTTTGCTTTACTTTCATTCTTCTTAGATCCTCCGTTAGCATGCTGCTTGGAATTTCTTCTGCTTTTCTTGGCGTAGAGCGCTTCCTCTTCACCTTTCTGCGAAATTTCTCTCATTTGCTTGGCCAACGCTTCCTGACCTGCAAGCAAATTCTCAAACTCAACAAGTGATGGCTGGTTCTGCCATCCCTGAACTGCAGCTATAAAGCCTCTGAACTCAGGCCTCAAACCATGGATGATTATCCTCTTCATCCTGGATTCCCCGATCGGAGCTTTTGGATCTAACTCTGCAATCTCCCGGCAGAGCGTCTTCACCTTGTGAAAGTATTTAGCAATCGCCATGTCGTGTTGCGCTATCGATAATAGCTCGCTTTCTAAAAGCTGGACCCTAGTGTTATTCATTTTTGAAAACAGCTTGGTGAGTGTATCCCAAGCTTCTTGGGGGGCTTTGGCATCCTGAATGTGCTCTAGCACTTTTTCTTCAACAGTTGTGTTCAAGACAAACATTGCTTTACCAGCTTTGATTCTCCACTTCCGCAGTGCACCATTTGTATCTTCTTCTGGCTGCGTAACTTCACTCTCGTTAACAACTTCCCACAAATCTTGGCCCTGCAAATATGACATCATACAAGTCGACCAAGTATTATAATTGTGATTGTTGAGCTTCTTCATTCCGCCAATGAAATGTTGTTCGCTCATTTTGTCACCAAAAATTATCCACCAACTTGAGATCTGATCAGTCTCTTTATCTCCCTCTCTCTTCCTCTAGGTGACGACTGCTTCTGAAAATCCACTTCGGAGACCTACTATTGCTGAAGAAGCGAGGGTCGATCGGTGCTTCTTCCACAATCGCAGTCTCCCCTATGTGACAATCAACAAGACTTGTCACTGGAATAAGCGGAAATCAATTTGGTGGAGCAAATATGACACACACTCTCTTCTTCTTCTTCTTTTCTTCTTTTTCTCTCTCTTTCTTTCTTTTTTTTCCAATTACATATAAGAGAAAAAATAAAAAAATAGGGAAGTCTAAAGTTGCTTCTCACTTTTTCTATTTTGACTAAGTCAAAATAAATAGGATGATTTGAAGTGTGCTTCTTCCTTTGCTGCCGAAATCAATATCAATTAATGGTGGGGCCCGCTGGATTAATTCCTCTCTTTACTAATGCTAGGATTACTTCTTCAATACTTTTGAAGTGGGCCATCAATTTTAATCTTCTTTTTCTCCTCCTCCGGAGGACACGCGCATGGAAAAAATGATGGGACCCGCTGCAAACAAGTTTGCTTCAATTCTTTTGAAGTGGGGCCTGCCGAATGACAAAGTTCACATTCTCTTCACGCAATGGCGGGTGGCAAACAAAAAAATGGTGCGGCTCTTTCTTTTTGGCAACAGCAGCAGACAAAGCTGCTCACGGACTAGCGATGATCCTCTTGACGATGAAGCTGCTCACGTAGGTCGACTTGGATCCTGCTGGCAATCTTATTGATGAAGGCGACCAATATTTGGATCTAAACAGGGAGCTTCAGGAGATGAGATTCGGATCTCTTTTCTCAAGAATGCGTCGTTTCTTCTTGATCTGAGAAGATGTCTTCAGACGCGGCTTCTTCGTTACGTCGCTGAAAGAGGCCGATGTGATATGCCACACGCCCTTCCTACTTGAGACGGCTTGGTCTTCAATTTCCCAGCGACGCCTCTTTTACCTCTGTTCAAAACAGAGAACTCTCTCCGCAATCTCTCCCTCTCGTCTCTTGCCTCCGGCTTTGGTACGACGATCTCTCCTTCTCCTCGCACTCTCTCGTACCGGCTCTGATACTAGTTGTTGAACTTGAAACGAGAGATGCATTAATTTGCTAAATGAAGTAGCCTTTTATAGGCTTTACAAGACATTTCGATAACTCCTAAAGACTTGGTAATTAACTGATAATTATCCACTATTCTAACAAGATAAATATCTAATAATTAAAGGATAACTACAAGGCTTAGTCAACCAAGCCTTGCCCATCTACGTGAAGTGGTGTTGCATTATCTTCAACAACCAATGGAACTTACGAAAACCGAAATGAAGAACTTCCTCGCCTCTAATGAAATCCCCATCTATATCCAAAATAGCTAGGAGCCAATAAATGACACCAAAGTCATGCAAAATTAAATGGGTGGAGCCAAAAAAAAACGCCTAATACAAACTAGAAAAAAAAACTAGAAAAACATATAAAATGAAGGCTAAGGTAACTTTGCCAGCTTGCCTGGAACCTCCCCAGATTGATCTCATTTGCTATAGTAACTTTGCCACCTCTAATTTTTATATATGGTATATTTCTCTTCCCTCTTCCTCTCCAGCAAATATATTTTACGCTTCATTTTGTTCTTTCATCTTCAGCAGGTCTCCATATGTTCGAGGTGTTAATCGTATTTCCAAATGGTATGTGGTCAATCAATTCATCAGGGACAACAACTACAATGTTTTATTTATTTTTGAAACCAAACTTGCATCATTTTCTAATAGAATTGCAAAATAGTTGTCGAGTTTTCGATCCACATCCACTCCTTGTTTTGTAGCCCTTGATATATGAATTGTAATTTGTAGGTTGTATTGGTATCTGAAACCTAGTTATCTGGCCTTGCCTTTCAGCTACTACTAGTAATTCTTCTGTACAACTGCATCTCACTCATATCAGAACAAACATAAGCTTCCCTTTTGTCGGTGTATACGGGCTGCCCTCTCGCAGTGGGCGAAGGGACTTCATTCAAGAGCTTTATCATATAACCTCCAACTGTTCAACACGTACTCGTCTTGGGTGGAGAGTTCAACATGACCAGGGACTTTGGTGAAAGACTCAACTGTAATGGCATTGCCTCTGATTCAACAAGGTTTTCTAGATTCATTGTTGATAGTAACCTCATTGATCTCTCCATCACTGGGCAAGCATATACGTGGACCAATAATCGACTTCGACCTACTTTGGCAAAACTTGGTCGACAACTCTCTAACTTGTTGCCTAATGCACAAGTGTATGGGAAACCCAGAATGCTTTCCGGCCATAACCCCTTGTTGTTCTAACGCTGCACAAGAAGGTTGATTGGACTTTGTCCATTCAGATTAGAGACTCATGGGTTGGATCATACAGATTTCTCGAACATTATCAAGGAAGGACTTCTCCTAGGTATCTGAATCAACGTGTCACAATACACATATTTATCTGGTTGGATTAGGGCCTAGAAATAGCTTTGATGTATTATCTTAAATTGGAACGCTCTCAAGAAAAAAAAAATTGGAAAGCTAAAAGAATTTTCTTGAAGGACATATCCACTCCCTATCTATCAAGGCAAACACAAGCTACCTTGATCAACCTGAGTTGGATGAACTACAACACAATAAAGAAAAGCTCGACAAACTTTACCGACGGGAAGACCTCTACTTGAGATAGAGCTAAGAAAATTTGGATTAAAGAAGGTGATAGAAACACACAATCCTTCCATCTTTGTGCAAATAGAGTGACCATTGCTGATCAGTTAAAAATTGTAGATACTTTACGTGATTTCTACATCAACCTAATTGGTTCTACTAGGAGACCTCACCTCACTGTCAAATGGAATGAGCTCTACCAACACGATTTGTCGGTAATCGCTCTGCTTCAACATCTGTCGACCCCGTTCTCATCTGATGAGGTGTGTGGGGGTAATCAGCAAAATGAAAAACTATAGATCTCCTGGTCTAGATGGTCTTCCAATGGAGTTCTATAAAAAGTACGTTCTGGAATGAGAAAATTTCATACAGCACAACCTTGGAAGCATGAGAAGAACAAATAGAGTTCGCATTACGCTTATCCCCAAAAGAGCTAATGCTGAGACGCCCAATGATTACACACCCATCAGTTTTGAAAATAGTTTGATCAAAATCTTCTCAAAGCTTCTTGCTAATAGACTTGCCCCCATTATGACCTCCCTCGTGGATTGCTCTCAAGAAGCTTTCATCTCCGAAAGAAGTAGCTTACATTGCTACATGACGGTCAATGAAGTATTGTGGGCTTGCAAACACAGATAGGGAAACATGTGCATGATCAAAATAGATTTCGAGAAATCCTTCGACATTGTTAATTGGGAATTCATGCAGAGTTGCACAAAGCTAGAGGCTTCAATTCAACATAGACCAACTGTTATTCTACAATAGCTAAACTCCTCCAGCTCATCACTCATCATAAAATGGCTCCTTTGGAGTACCTTTTGTCCATAAGAGGGGACTTCGTCAGGGTAACCATCTATTTCTCCTCTTTTTTAACCTCGTCATGGACACACTTTCCAAGCTTCTCGATAGAGCCAGTCGTGAAGGATTTATTAGGGAGTGCTCTCAAATTGTATTACCAATGGGATTACACACATTGCCTTGGCAGACGATCTTGTCATTTTCTGTGAAGCCTCGCCCACATATATGAAGAACCTTCAAATGTTGATGAAGTGATTTGAGCTTGCCTTTGGGCTTAAAATTAACTTCTCCAAAACTAAGCTACTACATGTCAGGGGCAATCAAGAGACTACCAATCAGATAACACAAATTCTGGGATGCCCGGTTGGACAATTCCCAATTGGTTACCTTGGCTTGCCCTCTGCGACTTGGGAAACTTCATAATGAAAATTGGAATAGGGAAATTGTAAAATTCAACGAGGCACTTTGCATCCTGGAAGGAATCTCTGCTCTCCGGAGCTTCCAAATGAACACTTATCAACAATGTTTTCACATGTCGGGTGTCCTATGCACTTTCCAATTTTGAAGCCCCAGCCTAGGCGAAGAAGAACTTTTTTTTGGACATGATCAAGAGAAGCTATTACTAGAGGATGATGCCATGTCAACTGGAAATCGATAGTGGGTGACAAAATTGAAGGTGGACTCGACATTCTCAACATCATTGCACATAACTCCATCCGACTTGGATCTTGGCTCTAGAAACTTAAGTAGAGAATCGACCTACCATGGATCACCATCATTGTTGTGCTTTATCACACCGAGGGAGGGCTACAAATTAATCATGGATCAAACCTCTTGGCTATCTGTACGACCATTTTGAAGCTTCAAGATATTTTTCAAATTTCGACCACTTTTCATGTCAGATTCGGGAGACATATACGATTTTGGCTCGATCCATGGTTAAAAGGTTAAAGACTCTATGACATTTTTTCCGATCTCTTCTCATTGGTTAGCTCGTCGAATGCAACTATAACTAATTGTAAGGATTATTCATGTCTTGGTTCAGTACAAGGATCGATGGAACATAACCTTCAACAATTTTGTTCCTCTTTCGAGAGTGGCTTCTCTTGTAGATATTATTGCACTTGTTCTTAATGGGACATGTGAAGATCATTTCTCCTTTAAGTGGACTACACATGGGCAGTTTAGCGCAAAATCCTTCTACTCCCTGCTGACATTTTGGGGAATTAGAGACTTAACAATAAGTTTCCTCTCGCATCGAAATAGCTCAGAATCAATCTCCATCCTAAATTGGTTAGCGTTTACCTACTAAAGATAGACTTCTACGACACAGAGTCTAGTTGAATAGCTTATGTGTCCTCTGCATTGAAATTGATGAAACTCATGAGCACATCTTCCGCACTTGCAGATATACAAGACAAGGATGGAGATGACTACTTGAAGCATGTGGCTCGCAACTATTCTCTCATAACTATAGACCTTGGAACGATAATAGCAAAGAATCCCTGGCTGCTAAATGTCACAAGTATCAAACCCTGATGGTATGGTTCTCAAAGATTTGGCAAGAACGAAATAATCGATGCTTTTCTAGGAATGCTAAATCCAACTTAGAGGTGGCCATCGAGGGACCTAACTTCTTTAAACTCGTGGTCAATTTGTAATTGATTTATTCTCCTCTCTTTTTTTCTTTGATTTTTATTTACGTGCTACTCTTTTCTATTATACTTCTCAAATCTTTTTAATAAATATATGCATTTTTTTAAAAAGGACTAATTAGAAATTGGTAATAAAAGAAAGACTAAATCTACGTTATCAAAATTTTAGCAACTAAATTGAAATGTAACATAATGATTAAATCAAAATTATTCATAACTAATTTATAGTTACACTATCTTATAAATATAGAGTTAGATTCCTACAACTCCTACCCATCTCATACATTTATATTTTAATAATCTCTAAAATCCGAGCAAGTGATTTCATCATCCAAATTAGTAGGTAATGCAAGTGTCTGTCAAGTGTTGGGATTACCTGACAATTTTGCAATGCCAGGAAATAGATCCTCCGTCGTCAGTGTCATGTGTGAAACTAATAGCCCTAGCTCCGACGATGAATAAGAGATTGAATGTAAGAAGGGGATCTGGAGAGAGAGTTTTAGAGGTGGGAAGAGGAAGAAGAAGACAAGAAGGATTAGTTGTAATCAACTCTTAGCTACTTTTATTAATCCCTCAAACTACTATTTATATGGTTCAACAGTGCATTCAACAACATCTAATTACATGATGTAATCCGAGATCCAATAGGGCCTACGTTTAACGCGCCCCTCTCCATGTGTACATCAGCTTCACTTTGTTGCGCTATTTGCTCTTCCGCCCCATTCAATACCTGACGCATGTCTTCTTTTCCACCGCTACTTTCAAATTCTATGTGTTGCCAGGTATCTTGTTCGTTCATGATAGTACTCCCTCCCTGCAAAAGAACCTTGTCCTCAAGGTTCTGGGTTCCATGGTCGTCTTCGTTCCCTGCACTGGTGTACAGCAAGGGAAGCGGTGTGATTTGCATTGTCGGTACCCCACGACACTATTTCAACACCGATACATGGAAGACGGGGGTGAATGCGTGATGCCTCTGGCAATTCCAGCTTATAGGCAACCTTGCCTACTCTTTTCACAATCCGAAAAGGTCCAAAGTAGGGCAGACTGAGTTTCTGATTCCTTTGAAGACGCAAGGAAACCTGACGGTATGGATGAAGCTTAACTAGAACCCAATCATTCACTTGGAATTCCACCTCGCGTCGACACTTATCAGCCTGAAATTTAATTTATGACTGAGAGCGTGCGAGGTTGCGTTTCAGCTGACGGATAATAGCATCTCTAGTCGTCAACTCGCGGTCCACTGCTACATTACTCGAGCACTACTAGAAACTTCGTCTTCAGCAACGGCTATCAGCGACGGCCGCTCAAGCCGTTGCTATTTGCAACGGCATTCTTACGGCCGCTCGAGCCGTTGCAGAAAACTGTATCTGCAACGGCTTTCTAACGGAAAACCGAGCCGTTGCTGATTATTTTAATTATCAGCAACGGCTTTCGGACGGAAATGCGAGCCGTTGCTGATATTTTAATTTTCAGCAACGGCTTTCTAACGGATAAGTGAGCCGTTGCTGATGATAACTTATCAGCAACGGCGTTCTAACGGGCGAGTGAGCCGTTGCTGATAAGTTTATATAGGGCACCAGTCGCGCCCGACCCTTCTTCCTCCCGCTGCTGCCGCCGCTCCTGCCGATGCCACTCGCCGCCGCTGCTGCCGCTGCTGCCGACGCCGACGACGCCGACCGCTGCTTCCGACTTGTTCAGGTATGTCTCCTCCCTGCGGCCGTCTCTTCCCTGCGGCCGGCGGGAATCACCCGACCGAAACCCTATTTCTAGGGTTGCGGCCGGCGGCGGTCGGCCGATGGCCGCCGCCGAACCTTCTGCAGTGGCCGGACAGTGTGTCCGGCCACTGTACGCCGGCGCCGGAGGGTGGACTCCGGCGCCGGAATTTATAATTTATATATATAATTTATATTATGTTATAATTGTTAATTAATTATTTTATAATTGTTAATTAATTATTTTATAATTGTTAATTAATTGTTTAGATTAATTATTTAATTTGTTAGATTAATTATTACGGTTTAGATTAATTTCGGACGCGCGCCGGAATCGTCCAATTCGGACGCGCGCCGGAATCGTCCACTTCGGACGCGCGCCGGAATCGTCCACTTCGGACGCGCGCCGGTATCATCCAATTCGGACTCGCGCCGGAATCGTCCACTTCGGACGCGCGCCGGAATCGTCCACTTCGGACCCGCGCCGGTATCATCCAATTCGGACTCACGCCGGAATCGTCCACTTCGGACGCGCGCCAGAATCGTGCAATTCGGACTCGCGCCCAAATCGTCCACTTCAGACTCGCGCCGGAATCGTCCACTTCGGACGCGCCCCGAAATCGTCCAATATGGACTCGAACTGTCTCGAAACATTTAGAAAATAATCATCCTCCGACGAGTTGATATGTTTCACGTACGCATCGACGATCGGATATGATTTAGCAAAACCTTAGATCCGTTCGGGAATTGTATGTTCGTGTAAAAGAAGTAGATGATCTTTTATACAACGTACAATTCTTGAATTGTCCCTGATTGGACAATTTGGGAATATAGTTATTTGTACTGCACTTACGTTTTTATTTTAACTGTTAACTAATTATTCTAAATTTCGGCAACATCTCTCTTGTTCTCCGATACGCGCCCAGATGATATGCGTATTCGGAGAACTGTAGGGAGATGCTGTCGAAATTTAGAATAATTAGTTAACAGTTAAAATAAAAACGTAAGTGCAGTACGAATAACATAAATTCCGAATGGAATAGGACAATCTCACCTAAAGACATTAACCAAAGAAATTGTCATTGATTGACAGAATCATGTCGGCTGATCGAAGTTGGATGTACCGACGTCTTGATCGTGGAGCTTTAACGAATGAGTTTCGATTAGGCGTAACGTACTTCCTCAATTTCGCCTATTCGAATCGAAATTTCGTTAGCATGGGTGATCAAATCCGATGTCCGTGCCGCATTTGTTCAAATGGACGATTTTTCGATCGGGAGACTGTCACTCTGCATCTATATACCAAAGGATTTGCACCAAGATATTTTCTATGGACTTGTCACGGGGAGTCACGCGAAGTCGGGACGTCGAGCAATCCTGTCGTTCAGACATATGGTGAATCTTCCTCTGCTGGTGCTTCTTCATCCAGTCAATGTAGGGGGTCAAATCCCTATAGAACTATGATACTTGATAGTCTTGGGGGTCAATTCCATCTGAATGATAATGTTGATCGGCCAGATCTTCAGACATCAGTCCCACCAGATACTACAGCGGTTGATATCACAGAAGTAGGGGCTGCCGTAGAGATTGAATTGCCGAATAAAGAAGCTGCAGAATTTTACGAGATGTTGAAAGCTGCCGATGAACCTTTGTATGAGAATTGTTCTAAATACACTAGGTTTTCAGCAATGACACAGCTCTTAAGCATCAAGGCCGATTGTAATATCAGCGGAGTTGCGTATGATTGGATTGCTGGATTGATTAATGGAATGCTGCCTACTGATAACAAGTTTGAGCCTACTTTTTATAAGACTAAAAAGCTAATGAGAAAATTGGGGCTTGGGTACGAAAAAATACACGCGTGCCAAAATAACTGCATTTTATATTATAAAGAAAATGTGCAGTTGGATAAATGCCCTGTATGTCAACACCCTCGTTACAAGGAGAAGAAATCGGTCCGACAGAAAAATATCCCGTTTAAGGTGCTTCGGTATTTTCGACTAACACCGAGGCTTCAAAGGTTATTCATGTCGGAAAAGACAGCCCCCTACATGAGTTGGCATGCAAGAAGTCGTGATGATACAGTAATGACTCATCCATCTGACAGTGAAGCATGGAAACATTTGGATACATGTTATCCTTCATTTGCTAGGGATACTAGAAATATCAGATTGGGATTGTGCACAGATGGTTTTAATCCGTTTGGACATTCTGCAACTCCTTATTCAATTTGGCCAGTGCTGCTGACAGTTTATAATTTGCCACCGTCAATGTGCATGAAAGATGAATTTATTTATCTTTCGATGATTATTCCGGGTCCTAAGGGTCCGCGAAAAGAAATTGACATATTTCTCAGACCCTTGATAGATGAATTGAAAACATTGTGGACTGAGGGAGCTGTCACTTATGATTGTCATCGGAAGCAAAACTTTAATTTAAAGGCCGCAGTCTTGTGGACAATCAATGATTTCCCGGCGTACGGCATGTTGTTGGGTTGGAGCACTCACGGCCGACTCTCTTGTCCGTATTGTATGGAACACTCTAAATCAATCAGTCTTCAGAACGGACGAAAAATCTCATTCTTTGATTGTCATCGTCGATTCCTACCGGTTAATCACCAGTATCGAAGGAATCGTAATAAATTTACTAAGGGCAGAGTCGAAAGAGATGGGCCACCACCGATGTTGTCTGGTGAATAAATGTTAGCACATGTTTTAGCACTTCCAGATATAGTATTTGGTCGCAATGAAAGAGTGTCAGGTTTTGGCCAAACACACAACTGGGTGAAAAAAAGTATCTTTTGGGAATTGCCCTATTGGAGTTCATTATTGATTCGACATAATTTAGATGTCATGCACATTGAAAAAAATGTGTTTGATAATATTTTCAACACTGTGATGGATATTTCTGGAAAAACTAAAGATAATGTCAAAGCCCGACATGATCTGAAAATACTTTGTAAAAGACCAGAGTTGGAGTTACAAGAGGTCAACGGACGATATCTGAAACCGAAGGCCCTATATGTGTTAAATAAACAACAGATCAAAGATGTTTGTCAATGGGTAAAAGAACTCAGATTACCCGATGGATATGCTTCAAACTTATCTCGATGTGTGAACGTCGATGATTGCAAAATATCAGGGATGAAGAGCCATGATTGTCATGTATTCATGCAGAGATTACTTACGATCGCATTTCGAGATCTTCTACCTGATAATATTTGGGGTCCGTTGACTGAATTAAGTATGTTTTTTAGAAGCATCTGTGCAAATGTCCTTCGAGTCGAAGATATGTCAACACTTGAAAATAATATTGTTGAAATCATATGCAAGCTGGAGCAGTTTTTCCCTCCTGCATTTTTTGACTCGATGGAGCATCTACCGATACACTTGGCATACGAGGCACGAGTTGGTGGCCCCGTTCAATATCGTTGGATGTACTTATTTGAAAGATACATGAATCGTCTGAAGAAAAAAGTAAAGAACACCGCAGCTGTTGAAGGATCAATATCTGAATTGTATATCATCCAAGAAATTTCAACATTCTGCTCATTTTACTTTGAATCGACAGTACATACAAGATTTGATCGTCTTCCACGTAACGACGACGGGGGTGTTCGACATTCAGATGGACGTTTAAATATATTTTGTCACTCTGGTCGTGCTTTTGGTTCTCGTCCATCTCGACACTTAAGCGATGAAGAGTATCATTTGGCACACTTGTATGTATTATTCAATTGTCCAGAGATTGAACAATTCATTGAAATATTTGACATTGAGATGGTGCAAAAATACTCTATTCACAACGATCAAGAATTGGAGAGATTACGGAATCGTGATTTCCCTACTTGGATTCAGACTTACAGCAAAGATCACAGAGCTAAAATAGATGAAAGAATATTTGAGTTTGTTAGTGGACCGTCGCGACTTGTGTTGTGCTATAGCGGATATTTTGTTAACGGGTATAAATTTCACACACTTGAATATTCATCTACAAAAAAGACGATGAATGCTGGGGTCTGCGTGAAAGGGACAACCTATGTTGAATGTGATATGGATTTCTATGGACTGGTGGAAGAAGTGATAGAGTTGCACTACTTCGGCTTGAAATCAGTGATCCTATTTAGATGTCATTGGTTCAATACAACATAAAGGGGCATGAAAGTTCATCCAAAATACAAACTTGTTGAGGTCAATTACAAATCGAAATTGGCAGCAAATGAGCCTTTTATATTGGCATCACAAGCCGAACAAGTATATTACGCGAAGTATCCGGCTCGAAATAAAGATAGAGCGGATTGGCGTGTAGTCTGTAAGACAAAAGGTAGAGGAAAAATTGATCCGATAGTAGGAGAAAATGATCCTCCTGGTTTCTATCAAGAAGATGATCTTCCTGCTGTGGATCGTATTATTCCAATACTCGAGGATGCAGACACAACGTCAATTCAATTAGAAGTTGAATATGCTGATGATGACGATCATGAAATTGAGGAAGCTGGAGATGAAGAAGATGAAGAAGAGGAAGAAGAGGAAGAAAAAGAAGAATTCGAAGACTATTATTCAGATGATGAAGAATAATTGTAAAGTATATATATTTTATTAAATATATCTCTACTATTTATACAATAATCTGATTATATGTCTGTTCGACAGATATGTCTGGTCGTGGTTATCGACGCAGGAGAGTTTCGGAGTCTCCGATCGGTGAGACTCCAGCACTTACTCATGCTGCTGATCCACCTGTTGCTGATCCTCATTCCGATGATACTGCCGAGGCTAGTACATCCAGACGTAGGCGGCCACGCGGGCCGAACAGGTGGCAGCCTCCACCAGCCACAGAGTCACGTAGATTGATTAGCGTGATTGGGGAGCGGTAATATATCATGAATTATGAATCATTACAAATTCATTATATCATAATATAATATTAAAATTTATTTTTGTTGTGCAGGTTCGAGCAAGAAGAAGTGCCGAAGAGCATTTCTTCTACTATTCGACGATACATGCACGGGGCATGGCCTACGTGGTCTCACGTGCCTAGCGAGCACGTCGACATGTTATGGCGCGAGTTTGAGGCACGTATTATTATTATTTTTTACATGCATGATGATATATTAATATTGGTACTGATATTATTATTTTGCAGGCTCGCTATACATGGGCCGAGGACCAGAGGCCCTTCATTTACGCTGCCTGGGAGGCTATTTCCCGGGCAAGGTACAATGGGTAGCTGGGGCAGGCTCGGTCCCAAGCGATGGCCCGAGCTGGGACCACTAACATCGCGGAGACTCGGGGATACGGCCCCAGTTGGATTACTCCGGATATATGGGACCAGCTCGTGGGGATATGGTCGACGGATCGATGGCAGGAGGTTTCTCGGAATGCGGCTAGAAATCGCATGTCGGGAGGAGCAGCGCGTCACACCGGCGGCTCTGTTGCATTTGCAGTGCACGCAAACCGTATGGTAAGTATATCTTTTAATTATATATTTTATTTGTTATTATGTGTACTAATTAATGTATTTGTTTTGTAAATGTAGACGACGGTGTCGGATGACGGGAGTGTCCAGCGACCCTCCCCGATGGCGGTGTTTGAGCGGACTCACCGTCGAGCACATGGGACGGGGGAGTACATCCACAACCGCGCTGCATACATTATGGTAATTATATATTTGTTTAAATTATTCATTATATATTTATAATTTAAGTTTTATGATAAATATTAAACAAAAAATCAAACTCGAGTAGGAGACCTACAGCCAGACGGTGGTGCAGCGCGGGGGTACCCCCAAGGACTTTGACGCAGCATCGTGGGTCGAGGCCGCAGGTGGCTGGGACCATGGCCGCGTATATGGCTTCGCAGATAGTGGTCATGCGCGAGCCGTACTAGGGCCACTTGGGGCACCGACCCCTCTGGTCGCTGGTGAGCGGCCGTCCACCTTTAGATCCAGTTATGATCATAGTAACAGAATAAGGACTCTAGAGGAGACGGTCGCGCGTCAGACTGAGATGATGGAGCGCCAGAGTCAGATGATGGCAGATATACAATCTATGCTACGCAACATGTCAGGTCATCCCGAAGCAGGCATCTCTTCGGCATCATCTAATCCGTCGTCCTCGAGTCAGTCTACGCCGGTGTACACTCAAGCGCTCCAGACCCCGCCATATAATCCAGACCATCCTCCATCTTGATCGTGAGATTTTTTGTTTGGATATTGAACTTGTTTAACTTATTTTGTTGGATATTGATACTTCAATTTTGTATTTGAATTGTTTTTATACTATCGTGGATAATTATCAATATAAGTATAATTGTTTTGATGTATATATGTTGGTGTGTTTGTGATGTGTGAATGAATGTGTATGAGGTGTTTGTGATGTGTGAATGAATGTGTGTATGAGGGTATGGGTGTGTGAGTTATGTATCAGATAAATGTATCAATGTATCAATGGAAATTTGAAATTTTCAAATTTTCTGGTTGCAGGTATTGGTCATCAGCAACCCGTGGGAAAGCCGTTGCTAAAAGTGTATCGAAAGCCGTTGCTGATGACCTACAGCAACGGCTTAGCGACGACGTTTTACTAACGGCGTTGCTACGGACTCAGCGGCCGTTGCTATTAATGTTATCAGCAACGGCTCCGGGTCTGTTGCAAACCCGTTGCTGATAATAGTTTTAGCGACGGCCCGAGCGGCCGTTGCTGATAATGTTTTGAGCGACGGCCCGAGCGGCCGTCGCTGATCCGTTGCGAAGTCATCAGCAACGCGACTTTCTGTCACGGGGCTATTGCAACGGCTCAGCCGTTGCTGATGACCATTTTTCTAGTAGTGGAGGTACCACCTGCATATTGAATGAGATTCGGTGGATCGCGGTCATACAATGCCCGAAATAGTGTCATACCAGATGAAGATAGGAAGGATGTGTTGTACCAAAATTCCGCCCATGGCAAGTACTGCTCCCAAGTAGAAGGCTCGTTTGGAGTGAAGCTTTTGAGATACATCTCGACACACCTATTCAAAGCTTCTGTTTGACCATCTGTCTGTGGATGGTAGGCTAAGCTAAACAACAATTCCGAGCCCTGCAGTGTCGTCAATTCCTTCCAAAATTCACTAGTAAAGTGACTATATCTGTCACTAACTATTGATTTTGGTGTACCATGAAGTTTAACAACACCTCGGAGGAACACTTCAGCGACCAATTTGGTGGAATATTTTTTCGGAAGAGAAAAGAAGTGAGCATATTTAGTTAATCTGTCCACTACCATGATTGCCATTCGGCCATGGGACATAGGTAACCCAGTAATAAAATCCATCGAGATGTCCTTTAAGACTTCATTGGGAATGAGAAGAGGTTGCAACAATCCAACAGGATTTAATTGCTCAACTTTCACTCTTTGACAAACTTGGCATTCCCCAATGAATTGCTTAACGTCTTTGCGCATATTAGCCAAAAAAAAATTGGCTGATAACCTATGAAGAGTGCGAGTAATCCCTGAATGGCCACCCACAACTGAGTTATGGAATTCTGCAATAAGTCTAGATTTGATTGATGAATCATGAGGTATCAGAATGTGATCACGATGCAGGAGAATACCATCCCCGATTTCATACTTGTCAGTTAACTCATATTGTTTGACTTTGTCTTGAAGTGACCTCAATTCTGCATTGAGTTTATTCAGGTATTTAAGTTCAGTCAATATACCAAAAACAGGTTGTGACAGCATCAGGGAATTGAATACATCTTCCCTAGACAAAGCATCAGCTGCTGCATTGAGTTTTCCTGCTTGACACCTGATTTAAAAATCATAGCCCATAAGTTTAACAAGCCACTTACGCTGATATGGGTTTTGAATTACTTGTGTCTGCAACTTCCTTCATGAACCATGATCAGTCAAAATGCAAAATTTCCTCCCCAAAAGATATTGCCTCCACTTTTGAACAACCATGATAATGGCATACATTTATCGTTGATAGGTGGAGGCTGCTTGTAATCTTGAGGAAAGTTTCTGACTAAAATATGCTATAGGTTTCTTGTCTTGAGAGAGGACTGCTCCAATCCCTGTACCTGAAGCATCTGTTTCAATATAGAACTCCTTGTTGAAATTAGGCAATGTCAACATAGGAGTTTCACTAAGAGCAGTCTTCAATTTTAGGAAAGCTTCTTGTGCTTTGTTAGTCTAGAGGAAAGCTTGTTTCTTCAACAAATCAGGAGAAGTCAATTGAGCAAAGTTTTTTATGAACCTCCTGTAGTATCCAGCCAAGCCTAAAAATCCCCTCAAGCATTTCAGATTAGCAGGAATTGGCCACGACATCACTGATTGTACCTTGGCGGGATCCACTTGTAACCTTGAAGAAGTGACTATATATCCCAAATATTTAATTGAATTACATCCAAAAGAGCACGTTCTAAGCTTGACCACCAATTTGTTATCTCTCATAATTTGTAGAGCTATCCTCAGATGTGTCTTATGGTCCTGCAATGTTTGGCAGTACACCAAAATATCATTTTAAAAAAAAATAGAATAAACTTGTTTATAGTAGCTTGAAATGTGGATGGTGCATTAGGCAACCCAAAGGGCATTACTAGAAATTCGTAATGTCCTTCATGAGTCCTGAAAACAATCTTAGATATATCAAAATGATGAATAATGATTTGGTGATATCATGCAAGTAAGTCCAATTTTGAAAATATTTGAGCTCCTCCAAGCTCATCAAATAGCTCATCAGCAGTTGGAATAGGAAACCTATCCCTAATAGTTATTGCATTTAAATCCCTATAGTCCGCACAAAATCTTCATGTACCATTTTTTTTTACTAATAGGACTAGTGAAGAAAAAGGACTGGTACTTTTCTGAATAAGTCCCTCACTGAGCATTTGTTTTACTTGTTTTTTTATTTCACCTCTTTGGAAATGAGTGATACTTGTAAGGCCTAACATTCACAGGTTTTTGATTGCTTACCAAGTGAATACTATGATCAGTTTCCCTAGCTAGGGGTAAGCCTTTAGGGGGAGTGAATACATCTTCAAACTCTTTCAGCAATTGCTTTAGGTCCTCATTTTGATAGCACTCTTTTTGAGTATCAGTAGGAAGTAATTCAAGCTGAAACATTACCATGACAACATCAGTTTCACAAATCCTAGTAAGTGTACTGCATTGAATGGCCCTAGCTAGAACTAACTGTACCCCTGCCACACACACTTTCTGCTATGTAAGTGAAACTCAAATTGAAGTTTTGCAAAGTCCATAAGGACTGGTCCCAATGTTGCCATCCAAGCAACTCCTAGAACAATGTCAGAGCCTTGTATAGGTAAGGCATAGAAATCTATAGCAATTGTCGTTCCCTGAATAGTTAACTGAACATTACGAATCACCCATTCACTTGTAATCTTTTCTCCACTTCCAACCATCACTCCAAAAGATAATGATGGTTCAATGGTGAGGCTCAGATATTTCAAAACCCTGGTTTGGATGAAGTTATGGGTGCTGCCACCCTCGAGCAACACCTGCACATCTCTTCCTTTGATGGATCCATTGAATCTCAATGTTGTTGGAGATACACAACCTAATAAAGCATTGAAAGAAATGAGTGATTGTTCAGGGACTTCTTCAGCAACCAAAGCAGGAAATGTTTCACTATCTGTAGTTGCTAAACCATCATCTAACATGAATAGTGGTGGAGCTTTGCATTTGTGCCCATATGAATACTTGTCATCACAATAAAAACACAAGCCTAGCTCTTTGCGCTTTTGAGCTTCGGCCGCAGTAATTCTTCTGGGTGTTTGCTTACTGTCTACAAACACCGAAGATGAACTAGGAGTCAGGCACGACGCAAGCACATTAAAAGTAGGCATACCACTCTTCGGATGAGTTGGTAACAATCCTTGACCTTTGACTCCAGCATACTGATGAGGAAATCTTCGAGCCGCCGTCAACTATGCCTCACATCGCTTGGCCAACGTGACTGCTTCGTGCATCGACGTTGGTTGAATTTGCAGAACGTCGATTTTGATGTTAGGTCTCAAGCTAGAGACGAAACAATTGACTAAAAATGACTCAGGTAAGTCAGTTGTTCGCAAGGCCAACTCCTCGAACTTACTCTCATAATCCTCCACTTTTCCCATTTGCAATAACTTCGTGACTTGACCTTCGGGTGGCTCTAAATCAGTCAGCTCAAAACATTGGCGAATAGCTTCCACCAGATGTCGCCACCCAGAGAGTTTCTTCCGCTTTTGCATCCACCGAAACCATCGATGTGCCAGACCATCCATCTGAAATGAGGCCATGGTGACTCGGTGTTGATCTTCTGTAGCATAGAAATTAATCAAAGAAGTCTTTAGCTGCTGCGATCCATTCCTCTGCATCGGTCCCGTTGAATAATGTCAATTCAATTTGAGGCGGCTTAGGTGAAAATGAAAAGTCATCATCCTCGCCAATCTCACCTCGAGTCGTTGATCGCCAACGCGGCTTGGACAACTTGTACTACCTGGAGGCGACTGATCTACCTTATTCTTATTCAACACTCCAATCTGCGCAGAGATTATTTGCATGATCTTTTGTTGTCCTTCAATCGCTTGTTATTGCAATGTCATATTATGTTGGAGAGATTCTAACCGCTGATCATGGCGTGAAGTAGCTTCTTGTAATGATAATATTTAATCTTGCAAGATTAAATATTATCATGTTGGACAAAATATAAAAGTCAAATGAATAAAAAAAAAATTAGATAGAAGAAAGTCTTCGTTAATTTAAGAAGATAAAACCTCTGCACTATAAATATATAGTGTGGGGCTACATGTTCTCTTACATGGATGAGGATTCCTTTTCATTTAATTTTAAAATTTTTATTTGGACTTGACAATTCATGCACTTAGATATTTGATAGTACTTAATCTTAATTAGAATCATAAAATTTTCTGCATGAATTTTAAAATTAAACTAATAGCTAAAAACTACGTGGATAATTAAAAGTTTTGATTAAAAAAACCAATGTCATTTTCATTTTATTTTCTTAGAAAAAAAAACTATTTCTTTATAGCTTTTTATGAATTATGTATTATATGCATGTTCTAGCCGTGGCTGATTTTTTTATTTACTATATGCTAAATATACTATTGTTGTGATGAATGTACTATTGGATTCTACTGGGTACTACATAATTTATATAGATGGGCTTCTATTAAATTGGCGCATGTGACGATGTCGCGTTGACATGTCTTTTGGACTTATTCATTAACTAATTAACTGGAGGGCCATTATCTATCATTTGTATTTATATAAATGATTAAGGATATTTTTTTACCCTTGAACTATTAAAAATAAGGTAAAAATATTTTTAAATATTTTTAATTAATTTTTACTCTTAAATAAATGAAAATAATTAAAAAATACCATCAAATTATTAGAAATGAGTAAAAATATTCTTAAACTTATTTTTTGATAAATTTTTTACCCTTAGACAAACGAAAGTAGTTAAAAAATATCAATATTTTTATCCATATTTAAAATTAGAAAAGAATTATTTTTCTTTAAAATAAATAAATATATTAATATTTTTTAACTATTTTCGTAAATATAAGAGTAAAATATTTATCCAAAAATAAGTTTAGAAGTATTTTTGCTCATTTCTAACCGCTCGATAGCAGTAGATAATTCAAGAGATATTTTTATTTATTTTTAATAAATTTAAAGGTAAAATAATTTATATTTTTATCTCATTTTTAATAATTTAATGATAAAAATCATTCTTAATTCTTATATAAATAATTGCATGTGCACTCTGCACTTTCATCGGATTCAGAGCACATCGTTGCCTTGATACAAACATGTCAACATTCAAATTTATGGCAAGTTGAAACCCGACCAAAACAACACGCTCAAGTTTTCTAGTTAATCTTATATTATATATTACATTTTAAGTGATTAATCTAATAGATTTGTATAGTTTGCAGTTCAAAAATCAAATTAGAAATGTAATTTCGAGTTTGATTTTTTTTTAAAAGAAAAATACAAATCAATTCAAATTTCAATCTTGGATGAATTCAAACCTTATTTCCAACCAATTCTACTAGAAGAATGAACTTGTTTCCAATTGTACCGAATAATTATAGAGTTCAAATACTGCTAGTGCATATTTGATTCATAAGATAAGGAATGAATTAATATTCATTATTTATTTAGTGCATGAAATAGAAGAAAATGAAAATAAATGAATTGTACATCGAATTTAAATAATTCATATTCAATCTTCCATTATTTATTATCAAATTCAATCATATCTTATTCAATGAAGCAAACATATCACAAGTACGTTAAACCTCTTTGATATTTAACATGATTTTGTTCAAATCCAGTGAGATTCTTCATTGAAAATTAAGATATAATAATTATTGATCCATAGAATCGGGGACAACCTTCTAATATAGACTTGTGACGACATGATTGTCATTGCAATAGATGTCATAAATTTGTCATAATATGAATCGTTTGTACACTACTAGAATATTGGCTATCAGTCATGGGGCTCATCGACGGTCGCTTAGGTCGTCAGAACTATTCACAGCTTTTCGACGATCGCAACGGTCGTGACTGATCTAATCAAATCAGCCACGGCTCGTATACGGCCGCCTAAGACGGTCACTCATAGCTGATGACGCGCACGGGGGCGTGAAATAAAATAACTTAGTAGTGACACCTTAACGGGGGCTCGAAAGCCATCGGTGATATAAATAAGTCACTAGCTACGACTAACATCGGCCGTCGCTTATTAATTGATGGCACAAATACGGCGCAAAAATAAATATCACGTCACTGACAACTTAGAGATGGCTACATCAGCCGTCGATGATAAACCTTTTATTTGCGTTCGCGTCCGACCCTTCATCTTCTCTCCTTCTCTTCTTCTCTCCTACTGCTATCGCCGCTGTCGTCACCGCCCGCTCTAGCTGTCATGCCTCGCCGCTTTGATCGCCGCTTGTCACCGGTGTTATCGCCGCTGCCCCATGAGGTTTCATCTCTGTCGCCCCCCTTTTAATCGCCACCACCCGTGTCGGCGTCTACACATCGAATGCTGACACTGGAGAACAACGCCGACGTGTAGACGCCGACATCAGATTTGGGGTCGAATCCCTCGGCCCCCAACCATATGGAATAGTAGCTGGTAGTCAGCTACTGTTTGATTAGGGGTTTAACCCCTAATCTTTGGTTTAGGTTTTTTTATGTTTATTTATTATGTATAGATTAATTTATTATAGATTAATTATCTATTAATTATAGATTTATTATGTGTTAATTGTAGATTAATTAAATTTTTTTGCCGATAGATTAAATTTAGGTTAGTTTTAATGTTAGGGTTAATTAATTATAATTAGAATAAATGTTAGGGTTAATTTTAGTTGGGTGTAATTACAATTTTAAATCGTCCACTTTGGACTCGCGTCGGAATCGTTCACTGTGGACTCGCGCCGAAATAGTCGACTTTGGACTCGCACCGACATCCACAAATTTAAAAAATAATAATGACGAGTTGATATATTTCATGTACGAATCGACGAGTCAAATTTTAATTTTGCAAAACCTTAGATCCGTTCGGGTGTTACATGTTCGTGTAAACGAAGTAAATGATCTTTTGTACGACGTATAACTCTTGAATTATCCCTAATTGTCATGAGGAGTCACATCAAGTTGGGACGTCGAGTACGTAATCCTATTGTCCAAACTCATGGTGAATCTTCTATTGTCGTTGTTTCTTCTAACAATCCACATAATCCTTATAGAATAATGATTCTGGATAGTCTTGGCGAACAATTTCATTTAAATGATAATGTTGAGTCAATTACTGAGACGACAGTGCCACCAGATACTACGATAGTTAAAATCACTGAAAAACAACCAGTGATACAAATTGAATTGCCGAATAAGGAGACTGCAGAATTTTACGAGATGTTGAAAGCTGTCGGTGAACCTTTGTATGAGAATTGTCCTAAATATACAATATTTTCGACAATGACGCAACTCCTGAACATCAAGTCTGATTATAATATCAACGGAGTTGCATTTGATCGGATTATTGAATGCTTTATATATTATGTATAATGATACTAATGTATTTATTTTCTAATGTAAGATGCGGGTGGCAGAGGATAACACCGTCCAATGCCCTTCGCTGATGTAGGTGTTTGAGTGCACTCATCGTCGGTGACAAGGAGCAGGGGACTACGTCGATAGCAGGGCCTCGATCATCATGGTAAGTATTTATGTCTATTTAATTTACGCAATTTTTATTTATTAGTTTATATATATGTAGTACTTAAAATATAAACGTGTGTAGGAGACATACACGAGGACCGTGATCGAGCGCGGAGGCACGCCGCGGGACTTTGACGCAAGAGCGTGGGTCGAGGCTGCAGGTGGCTGGGAGCACGATCGTGTTTATGGCTTTACATACAGCGCCCATGCACGAGTTGTCTTAGGGCCACTTGGGCATCGACCCCTCCCATTGTGGGTGAGCGGCCCTCGACATCCCGGATGCAGGACTAGAGCTGAATAGCGGCCTTGGAGTCCGAGTTTACACAATAGAGACAGACGATGGAGGAGTAGAGATGGACGATGAGTTGAGACAGACGATGCAGAACATGCATGCCCTCCTCACTCAGATTGCATCTCACTCGGGAATTCATATACTGATGATGTCCCAGTCGTCGTCCTCCTCGACCCAATCGACACTCCCGACCTAGTCACTATCGACTCCATCGCCTCCACCGCAGTCGTGAGATTTTGGTTTACTGAATTTTGATTATATTTTGATAGTTGTTAACCTCCATTTGTGGCTTAGAAACTTGATAGATGTTCATATACTTTACATTTGATATTTTGATACTTGTTTGCCTCCATTTGAGGCTTATAGTTGTTTATATACTTGATAGTTGTATATATACATTTAGTTTTAACATTTGATACTTGTTTGTCTCCGTTTGAGACTTAGGTTGATGATATTTAAGTAAAACTTGTATTGTTGGTTGTAAATGTATGTGTATGATATTTTGTGGTTGTAAATTATGATTGTAAATAAATTATATTGTATAAATATTATTGTATACAAAAATTTTCAAAATTTTAATTTTTTTCAGTTACAGGATATAACTTCAGTCATGGCTTAGTGATGGCTGACTGTCACTAAGCCGTGACTGAAAGCATACCGTAAATGGTTGATAGCCTGGGCATTATTAAATATCACGGTTGCTAATAATATCACCGACGGCTCCGAGCCGCGGTTGATAGTTTAATTTCAGCAACAATCGCCTCGAGTCATCACTGATGTGTTTAAATCAGCGATTGCGCGCTACTATCGCTGATGATTACTTGAGATGGCCGACCACGACCGTCACAAAATATGTGAGGCGCGCGCATAAACGACATCGTTTTGCCACGACCTGCGCCATCCGTGATAGTCTTCATCGATGGTTCAACAACGATTTGAGCTGTCAGTGACAATGACTATTCTAGTAGTGATTTGCGGCCATAGCATGAATATGATCTTCGTGACTAATTGTATCGATTATTGTCACATATGACAATTTTACGCGGTTAGTATGCCCTACCAAATATTTATTGCAAAAGCCTTACTTTTAGAAGTATCATTATATCGACTTAGAATATTTAGGAAGAATTCGATTGGAAAAAATCTCTATCACACTTAGAATTGAGTTTCGAAGATTAAATATTATTATCAAATATTATTCTTCATAATTCTTAAAGTCAAATTAAATAGATAATAAGTTAAATTGGTCCGAAAGAATTCTCATAGGCTTAAAAAGATAAGATCTCAAAATATGTGGTATTTGAATATAGTCCTTCTTTGGTAAACATTTTCTCATCCTATGATCTTTTTTTCTTGGATCCTACAGAAAATATGCTTGAAAAATGCATGGACGACTTATCAACTTCCGATAAATAACAGATTTCATAAGGTTAACTAATTATGCCTACAATGCCTGAGAAGTCAATACTGCTGACGTCATGGATCAAGTTATCACCTGACGCAAGCAGCTTCCCTCGACAAAATAATAAATGATCCCCATCTACCCAACTTCCCATCATCTGCTTTCTTCCATCAATTAATTTTGCGGACTGCAGTGTGAACACCGATCTCCATTATTTACCTGCGACAATAAGATAACAGCCATAGGACAAAATTAGAACTTGACAATTTAATTATGAATTTGAAAAAATTTAAATTCATATTATGGATATAAAAAAATCCCGTCCATTTTATGCATATCGGTAATTGCTTAACTAATCATGCCTACAATGCCTGAGAAGTCAATACTGCTGACGTCATGGACCAAAGTTGTCACCTGACGCAAGCAGCTTCCCTCGACAAAATAATAAATGATCCCCATCTACCCAACTTTTCACAAGCCAACAAGAAAAAGAGGATAAATAAAGAAATTACGAGTTATGGGGTCCTCGAAACAAATATAATAAATGACCAAAAGAACTAAACTTGCATTTCAAGTCCTCAATGGAAGAGAGCGAGACCGAGACCGAGGCCTTCGATATAATAATCTATTTCTACCTTCCTTCCTTCTGCCTACACGTCACGAATACAAGAGGCTCCTGATGCGAACCCTCCGCAGGACCCCACACGCTTCGAGTGTGTAAGAAAACGGGTAATGACAATACGATATCCCCACTCAACTTTCCCCCTCCACGTGATCGACATGCTTCTGTCACGTGGACATCCACTCCCCATTATAAATTTCACTTCCACCTCCCCACTTCTGTCGCACTGTCCAGTTCGTCCCAAACTAATCGAAGGAGGGAGGAAAAAAAAAAAAAAGGAAGAGAGAAGCAGGATGATGGAAGATTCCGTACCGTCGATCGTGGCCTCGGTGTACGGCTGGTTTACGCCTGCCGTATTTTTCGTCATCGTCAACATCGTCATCGGCGGCATCGCCGTCGCCTCCAAGTCCTCCCACCACCAGCCCGGCGCCGATGACGGCGGAGCCTACCCCGGCCGCTTCCTCGCCCGCTCTATCTCCCGTTCCCTCTCCCGCTCACCCTCCATCGTGGTCGATCGCCTTCGCTCCTTCAACCTCCAACGCTACTACTCCGGCGATATCTCTCTTACCGTCGACACCTACGCCTCCTCCGCCACTGCGTCTGGGACCGTTGACGACGGCGGAGTCAACTCTGGCCCCTCCCTTGCCCGTTCCGTTTCCCGATCCCCCTCCATAGTCCTCGACCGCCTCCGTTCCTTCAACTTCCACCATTACTTCTCCCCCGAGATCCATCCTTTCGTCGACGTCGCGCCCGCCCCCGAGACGGAGATCATGAAGGAGGCGCCTCTACCGGAGCCTGAGACGGAGGACGAGCACGGGCATCAAAATCTGGGACGGAGCCAGTCGGACGCGCACCCGACGGCTGGGGAGATGCCGCCGAAGCTGGCGGTGCGGATGAAGAAGTCGGCCAGCGAGAAGTCGGCGTTCGCGCACTTCCAGGAGGCCGAGATCAAGGAGGCGATCGTGGATCCGGTTCAAGAAGACGAAGGGGACGAGGTGGACGCGAGGGCGGATGACTTCATCAACCGGTTCAGGCAACAGCTGAAGCTGCAGCGCTTGGAGTCCCTCTTGAGGTACAAGGAGATGCTCAACCGTGGAACTTAATAAGAACAAGAGAAAAAAAAAGAGAAACTAATTATAGTTAACTATCTTTTCGAATTCTATCTTTTCTCTAATGAGTAAGCAAAAAAAAAAAAATCCCAGTTTAGTTACAAGGATAAATTAATGGAATGTATTGCTTCTGGTTCTGGTGTGTTATTTTGCTGTAAAATGTTTCTCTTACTTTTACCTTTTTTAAAAAAAATAATATTTCAGGAGTACGTATGGTATAGATATGATATTATTTGTAGTATCCGACGGTTGTGATCGAGAGTTGCGGTAATGTTGACCTTTTTGTAACATTTAGACGGTCATTGTTTATGCCTTTGGGCGGCGCGAAGATATGATTTTTTGCACGCTCGTGTATGCAACTTAAATTGCTTCATTTAATTATTATCGTGACAGAGTTTTTGTTTGCACTTGTATGATAGTATCTTAGTGGCATTATAGGAATCATTATGTACGTTAAGCATTATTGACATGGATAATATTGGCATGGCCACATTATTAATAAAGTGCCTGATGTACCTGCACTACTAAATATTTTTGTCATGTGCTTGCATTTAAGAATGCAGCATTTGGTGTATGGAACAGATTAGCGACCACGAGAAGAATACTTATAATCTTTGCATAAGCTTCTATGTTTTCGATGTGGCATTCATGATTCACTTGTTTATATGCATCCCAATTTACCATACAACCTACTGCGTCAGAAGATAGAATAATTCAATATTTTACATTTGCTTGCGTGATTGAGCAATTTGTTAATTTCTTTTACCAAGTTCTTATAGAACTTTACATTTGGTACTGATGCATTGTCTTCATAATATATATCTGTTTTGTTTTCTTCTGGAAAATTAAAAGGAAAACAATTGTGTGAGATAAGTACGTTCCATAATCTAGCTATATATACACATGTGTAGAGCTGTATCCATCATTTTCTTGTTTCTGTATATCCGTGTGCTACATCGATAACTCCAACGTATACATAATCCATAATGCATCCAATTTCAGCAACCTCCATATGCAGTATTTACTTATGTCGTTTGGAATGACAATTTTAACCACAAAATATATACACTTGCGGTGCACTGGCCTAACTCAGCCCAATATGATAATTTACCAATAGCGTCCACACTCATCAATCAAACTTAAGTTAAGTCAGACGGCTTAGTTCAGGGGATCCATCCGGTCATACAAGGACACTCATGTCTTCATTAATTACGAGAAATTCGTCATTACGTGTTCGACATCTCTGGGATCAATCTCGATCCATTCTTAGCAACATCCCTACTAGATGGTTAAACCTAAGTCTACAACACTGATACCAAATGTTGGATAAATGTTTACACTAGAAAGAGAGGGGGGGGGGGGGGGTGTTGAATAGTGTGTAGGTCACTTAATAAGTTCAATTCAATTATTTTCGGATTTTAATCAACTTAACTAGTCAATTCACACTACTAGAATATACCACATCAGCCACAAGGATCACCGACGGCCGCCAAGGCCGTCAGAATCATTCACGGCTTTGCATCAGCCGCAGCGATAGTGGCTGATGTAACCAAATCAGCCGCGGCTTGCATACAGCCAACCAGAGCCGTTGCTCAAAAATAAATAAGTTATTAGCCACGGCTTAGCGGGGGCGCTGGAGCCGTTGGTGATGTGAGTAACCAAATCAGTCGCGGCTCGCATATAGCCGTCGCTCATAGTTGATGGCGCGCACGGGGCGCGAAATAAAATAAGTTATTAGCCACGACTGTATGCCGCCGTCAGTGATATGAATTACTCATTAGCCACGACTGGAGGCGGCCGTCGCGTATTATTTAATGCCACGAACGCAACGCGAATATTAAAACACTCTTAACCGATGGCTCATGTAGCCGTTGATGAGAATAAAATTACAAATCCACGGTGTTCCGACGGCCCTCGAGCCGTCGGTGAAAATCCTTTTTATTTGCGTTCGCGCCCAATCCTTCCTCTTTCTTCCTCTTTCTTCTCTGCTCGCTGCTGTTGCCTGTTACCGCCGCCGTCCATCATTGTCGAGTTGCCGCAGAGTCGCTGCTTGTTGCCGCCGCCGTCAATCGTCGCCGGTGAACCTCTCCCTTCCGGTATGCATCGATCCTCTCCTAGCTCCTACTTGTTTCATTCCGCGCCTGTGCGCCGCCCTCTCTACTAGCGGCGCCCTCTCCGCCCAGGCATCGACCCGGCCGGTCCTCTCCGCGTCGGCGTCGACCCGACCATCCCTCTCTGCGCCGATGCCGCATTGGGGCCGATTACCATCGGCCCCAATGCATCGAACAATAGCCGGCAATGATGCCGGCTACTGCTTGATTAGGGTTAATTACCTTAATCAATTACTTGATTAGGGTAATTAACACCTAATCCAATTGTGATTAGGGTAATCATAATTTGATTAGGGTTTAATTATTTTTTGAAAATTTTTTATTGTTAATTATTAGAAATTAATTGTTAATTAGGTAATTAGTTTGGTTAATATTAATTAATGGTTAATGTTGATTAGGATTTAATTAGTTTTAGGTTAATTAATAAAAATAGTTTAATGAATTTTGTTTAATATTAATTAATTAGTCGCATGGAATTGTCCACTAAGGACTCGCGTCGAAATCGTCCACTGTGGACTCGTGGCCAAATCGTCCACTTTGGACTCGCAGTCAAATAGTCCATGGTGGACTCGCACGTGGAATCGTCCACAATGGATGGACTCGTGCTGGAATCGTCCACTTTGGACTCGCGCGGAATCGTCCACTATGGACTCGCACCAGCATCCATAAATTTAGAAAAGAAATTAAGACGAGTTGATACGTTTCATGTACGATCGACGAGTCAAGTTCTAATTTTGCAAAATCTTAGATCCGTTCAGGGGTTGTATGTTCGTGTAAACGAAGTTAATGATCTTTTATACGACGTACAACCCTTGAATTATTCCTAATTGGATAATTTGGGATCATAATTATTTATATTAAACTTAGTTTAATTTTTTTAGTCATTATTCATTTTTAAATTTTGGCTTGTATCTCCTTTGTTCTCCGATACGCACCCAGATGATATGCGTATTCGGAGAACTGTAGGGAGATGCTGTCGAAATTTAGAATGAAGTTAATAACTAAAAAAATACTAAGTGCAATATGAATAACATGAATTTCGTATTGAATAGAATCATCCCACCTAAAGATATTACCTAAAGATATTATAAACTTTTTGACAGAACATGTTGGGCGATCGAAGTTGGATGTACCGACGAATTCATCGTGGAGCTATAACGGACGAATTTCGAGTAGGCGTAACTTACTTCTTAAATTTCGCTTACTCGAATGAAAAATTTCTTAGTGATGATAAAATCTGATGTCCATGTCGAAAATGTTCGAACATAAGATTTTTGGACTGAGAAACTGTCACAATGCATCTGTATACAAAAGGATTCACACCAAGATATTTTATATGGAATTGTCATGGGGAGTCACATCAAGTCGGGACGTCGAGCAATCCTGTTGTCCAAACTCATGATGAATCTTCTTCTGCTGGTGTTTCTTCTTTCAATCCACTTAATCCTTATAGAACAATGATTCTGGATAGTCTTGGAGGACAATTCCATTTAAATGATAATATTGAATTAGTTACTGAGATGGTAGTGCCACTAGATACTATGACAGTTGAAGTCACTGAAGAACAACCTGCGATACAGGTTGAATTGCCGAATAAGGAGGCTGCAGAATTTTACGAGATGTTGAAAGCTATCGATGAATATTTGTATGATAATTGTCCTAATTATACAAGATTTTCGGCAATGACACAACTCTTGAACATCAAGTCCAATTGTAATATAAGCGGGATTGCGATTGATCGGATTGCAAGCTTTATTAATGGTATGCTACCTCCAAATAACAAGTTTGAGACAATCTTTTAAAAGACAAAAAGGTTGATGAGGAAATTAGGGCTTGAGTACGAAAAGATACACGTGTGCCCAAATAACTGTATTTTATATTATAAAGAAAATGCACAGTTAGAGCAATGCCCAGTATGTGAACATCCTCGTTACAAAGAGAAGAAATCGGTTTGACAAAAAAATATCCTATTTAAGGTGCTTCGGTATTTTCCACTGACATCGAGGCTTCAAAGGTTATTAAGCAATTACCCAAATTCATAATTTGGACATGGGATTTTCCCATATCCAAATATGGATTTGGATTTTTCCAAATCCATAGCTAAATGACCAAAGTTCTAATTTTACCCTTCGTTTCAAAATATAGTTTTCTTTTACTAATTAAAAACTTTTCTAAAAGTATTTAAATGACTTAAAATAAATATTTTTTATTATTATTCATAATATATATTTTCTTCAGCAACTCGTATTAATATTATAGTAGATAAAAATTTATTTTAGTGACTAATAATATATGGGCCCGTTTGGTTCATAAACTGCTCGTCACAGGACACCAGACAAGGACAAGGACAGAACACCATGTGTACCGGGACAACAGTTATACCGTGTTTGTTTCGTCAAGAACAAAACACGATATCCAGTCCCGTCCTACGTTTGGTTCGCTAAAATACAGTTCTGTACTAGATAATATGACCAAAATACCCTTATATATTTCTAATGCTAAAATTAAATTTTAGCATGCATCAACCACTGTGACATGACAAAATAAATTACTTATCATGAGAAGGGAGAGGCTTATCATGAGAAGGGAGAGGCCTGGTGCAGACACTACACCAAAGAATGGTAATCACGTGGATAGCTCAAATGAGTGATGTGTAATTGGAGAATAAATGCATGAAATTGTCAAGAGCTTCTGGCAAAAATTTTCTGGCAAATAAATAACATGGTCTCCGCATCCCATTCCACAAACATGGTGTCCGTGTCTCCACTTTCCGCAACAACCATAGAGCCAATACTACCTTTAAAATGCAATCTCTGTAGCAAACAATATTTACCAAGAAATACGATTCAACGCAATAGATCTTCTTCTGGAATTGATAGTAGGGCATGCAATTGGGATTAGCATGTCAACTATATAATATTTGAATCTAATAATCAGTTCAAATCATGCTGTCACTGGCTGATTACATTCTGTCCAAGTGTCTGCTTGTGTTAAGTATGTAGGCTACATGTTGAGAATGTTATCCTTGATATGGTTTTACCCACAACTTGTGTTGAATTAAACATATATTTGCTAGAATTGTTTCACCTCTTCACATGAGGATCAAATACATTACACTTTAGAGTTTCATTCTTATATATACGCATCTTATGATATGAGATGAACCATTGATGTCCCTTGATGTGAATTCCAATCAAGTCAGTTATTTATCAAGGCACTTTGACATTGGTGAATAACATAATTCTATATTTGTGGAAAGCTAGATCTGCATACTAGAGAAGATAAGGGCACAAACATATGTGTATTATGGTCTATTATTGGCACATGATGTAAAATTGCAAACTGTTAAGACTGCATTGTGAGCAAAATGATCTAATTGTAGATTATTGCCGACTTTAAATAATTGCCTACCAATTTACCAAATACCAATGTAGAGTTTTATTAGACAGCAAGGTAGAGTTTTATAAAGAACACAACAAACTGAAACAGTAATATATTGTTAACATATTCAACCAAACTGAAACCTAAAATATTCAACCAAAATTGAAACAATAATTTCAAAATAAAGTTTGGGACACTCTCAACTACAAAATGATAAAATATTTAACTACATCTCCATAATTGACTTCACAAAAGTCAACCTTCTACTTTCATCCATCCTCATGAAAATTGTCGCGTAATGAGTATTTTTTGCAAATTTTTTCAGTACATCAATTTCTTCTATCTCCGATATTCCCAATTTATGCACTTCATCAACCAATGTTGACATCTCTATATGCTCTCTCATTTTTGTCATCTCGATAGCCACTGTGTGCATATCACGACCAGCTGAACTCATTTGAGTTTCCCACACCTCAATGAATTTATCCGCCACTTTACTCATGCGGCTTCGCTTTTTCTTTGGCTTACTTCCTTCAGATTGGCTACCAATGTTGTTGCCTTCTTGACATTGGAGATTCAGGTTGTTGTGAGGATTGTATTTCCATCATATTTTTCCATTCAGGTTGTGAGGATTGTGTTTCCATCACATCAGCTGGTGTCTCTGCACCGTGGCCAGTGACACGATCCTTTCCAAGATGACATGCAGTCTTTCAAACTCTTTAAATTCTTTATTCGCATGGTTTGCTTATTTTGGATGCTTCTGTTACACAAGAAAAAATACAAGTATTATCACTAATGCAATAAAATTAAATAATACATGCTTCGGTTGACAATAAAAAATCAATATTAAATAATTACCTTCAAATATTTCTCCAACACTTGTGGATTGTCAACCACCACACACTTACGCACATCGTCCCATCCAAATTTGCTTGTGTTCATTATATCAAGTGCTTTAGATAGTTTAAGTGACCATCTTTTCATTTTGTTAACTATCTATTGCACTGTTAAGTTAATGCCAAGAACTCGTATCAACATTCTTTTCAAAGTTTCCTCATGAGTTCTTGCTTTAAAAGTGCCATTCTCCCCCCTATGTCCCTCCATAACCAATTCTTCTAAAACAGTCAACAAAGTGTCATCTTCCTCTTGTGTCCATGAGCGTCTACCTCTCTTTTAAACTTCCATGACTAAAAATAAGACATAACCAAACTATTAAAAAGTACATTGATTTCATTAAAATCCAAACCATTAAGACGTACATAACCATAACTAATTCAATATAAAAGTACATTGATTTCATTAAAATTCAAACCATTAAAAAATACATAACCATAACTGATTCAACATAAAAGTACATTGAATTATATAACCAAACCATAATAAAAGTACACAAGTATATAATAAAAGTACACAAATATATAATAAAAGTACATTACAACAAACCACTTCTAAAAGTACATAACCATTAAAATGTATTCAATTTCTTACTCTCCATTCGTCCCACTTTTGTTGTGCTAAGTTATCTCTCGATTGAGTCCATTCATTACTAGGCTCAACGGTGCTGATTATGTTGATAGGTTCTTCTCCTATTGGTAGTTCATCATCCATGAGGTAGCAGACTCCAACGGATCAATTTCTATGTTCATCCGAATAAAGTTATGGAGTAAACCACAAGAAAGAATAATATGACATTGGGTTTTTATCGGATAAAAGGATGGTGATCGAAGAATAGCCCATCTTTTCTTTAAAAGACCAAAACATCTCTCGATTATATTTCTTGCTCGTGCATGTCTGTAGTTAAACAGTTCCTTACGATTTTGGGTTGTTCTTCGACTATTGCCCCACTCTTGAATATGATATCGTCTACCGCGATATGGTGCAAGGAATCCATCCCCATTTGTGTATCCACCATCCACAAGATAGTAGTTACATATCCACAAAATTATTATACGAATTTTAGTTCTTATTATGATAAGTCAATTATTATAATAAAGTTTATGTATGACATACCAACTGGGACGTTCAATCCATTGGATATCGTAACTGCATCACGCAGCACTCTAGAATAAGAAGCTGACCCCTCCCAGCCTGATAACACATATATAAAATTCATTTTTGGTGTACATACTCCTAACACATTTGTTGCAAGACCTCATTTCCTTGTCCTGTATCTAGGTCTGTCTGCAGCAGGTGGTGTAATAGCTATATATGTACCATCTAATTCTCCTAAACACCCATACACAAAATTTAAATCGAATATTAATTGACGTTCTAAATACAATAGCAACTATGATATCAATGGTATATAGCTTACCTTGAACCACTTCCATCTCTCATTGATGCAATCTTGTGGCACAGGTTCTGGCTTTGCTAATAAGACATCATGCAATCTAACAACAGCATGTAACACATGATGACAATATCTACTAATGGTTTCTCCCGATCTTTTGAACCTAACTCGGATTGTTCTATTTTTTGTGTGATGGGCTAGAATGTTTACAAAAATAACAATTTGCTCCTCCACGATCTCCCTCCCATCACCCGTTAACCCACCCCAAACAATCAATAGCTCACAAAGTCTTGCAAAAACATTTCTAGACATTCTCAACTCCCAAATACAATTATTATCGCTTTACCTGATAATGGAATCCAAAATATCCATGCGAGTCATATTTCTAACAAGAGTTCTATCATCTACCGCTCTCCTCTCATACTCATCACACATTATAAATTTTACAAAAAAATATCCAACCGTAGACATAGCAAACAAATGGATATACATTCTTCGTGTAGCAGCGCATAACATGAATGACAACTCATCCATTATTCACTAAAAACAATAAATAAATAAATCAGAAAAAAAGAAATTAATACAACCATTAATTATGTGGCATATTAATACGATCATTATTATTGGATAATTATCATGTCTATCCTCCCAACATTGGAGTGGGAGGATTCAAAATTGGAGTGGCATACAAATACACAAGCAGACATAACAGGTTCGCTACTATGGCTGCCTTTATTTCGTGTTTTGTTATTTCATAAATATTTCAACAGATTCGCTAATGCAGACATAAAAATCAAAGAATGAATTATGATTTCGTGTTTTGCTATTTCATTTTCTCAGGTTGCATTTGTCCGTGAGCTTTTTTGGGGTTGAGTTGGTTATGTATTGGTTTTCGAACATGAAATTTTCACAAGCCGCAGAGGTGTATGTTAAATGCAAATTAATTATTTTAATTTCAATTCAACACACATACTGTTGTAGATTAGAATGTGAGAAATCGACAAAAAATGATGATATACAGAATCGGTAAATGCAAATAAATTTAACTTTGAAATCAAGAATAAAAAAATTAATTAGAATCGCAGAATCGACACAGATTAAACGGTGATACACGTTGAGGTGACAAAATCAACAAAAAATAGGTGAGAGGCGAGAGGCGAGAAGCTGTGATCAGGAGATCAGAGAGAGGCAAGAGGCAAAAGAGAGCAGTCGGCATCGGGCGAGAGGCAAGAGAGAGTCGCAGTCAGTGTTGGGTGAGGGGCGAGAGCGGGCGTCAGGCAGGTGTGCGAGAGAGAGAGCCGAGTGCGAGAGGAGGAGAGCGAGATGAGTTATCGGCTAGGGTTGGAGAGAGACCCGTGTTATGTGAGGGCATTGAGGTCTTTTTCCCTCAATGTCCCGCGCTCTATTTTAGTGTACCGAGAAAATTCTCGGTACACCAAATAGCCTCAAAATTTTGTCCCGGACTAGATTTGAAATCCAGTCCCTCATTATTTTTACGAACCAAATGGGGCGAGAGCCGAAATCCAGTCAAGTCCCCCGTTTTTAAACCAAACAAACAGGTCATATATATATATATTTCAAATATTTAAAATATTTTTTAAAAATCTTTAAATACTTAAATTATACACTTGTTAAGTAAATTATAACGTAAATTAATTTTTTAACAATATTTGTAGTATTTTTTTAGTGTCTAAAGAATTTATTAGTAGCAAAAATTATTATTATTATTATTATTTTTGTGTAAAATTATTATAAATATAAATAAAAAATAATATTATTAGCCATTAAAATAAATTTTTATCTACTATAATATTAATATAAATTATTGAAAAAAATATTATGAATAAAAAAATTATTTATTTTGAGTCATTTAAATACTTTTAGAAAAAAAAAAATAATTAGTAAAAAAAACTATATTTTGAAATGAATGGTAAAATTGGAACTTTGGTCATTTAGTTATGAATTTGGAAAAATCCAAATTCATGTTATGGATATGGAAAAATCCCATGTCCAAATTATGAATTTGGGTAATTGCTCAACATTCATGTCGGAAAAGACTGCCCCCTATATGAGTTGACATGCAAGAAGTCGTGATGATACAATAATGACTCATCCATCCGACAATGAAGCATGAAAATATTTGGATATGTGTTATCCTTCATTTGCCAGGGAAACTAGAAATATCAGGTTGTGATTGTGCACAGATGATTTTAATCTGTTTGGTAATTCAGTAACTCCGTATTCAATATGGCCAGTGCTGTTAATAGTTTATAATTTGCCGCCCTCAATGTGTATTAAAGATGAATTTATCTATTTTTCGATGATTATTCTGGGTCCTAGGGGTCCTTGCAAAGAAATTGACGTGTTTCTCCGTCCCCTAATTGATGAACTCTAAATATTGTGGGCTGAGGGAACTGTCACTTATGATTGTCACCGGAAGCAAAATTTCACTTTACGAGCTGCTATATTATAGACAATCAATGATTTCTCGGTCAATGGCATGTTGTCTGGTTGGAGCACGCATGAGCGACTCTCTTGCCTGTATTGCATGGAACACTTAAAATCCTCCAGTCTTGAGAATAGTCGGAAATTTTTTTTCTTTGATTATCATCGCCGGTTCCTACCGTTTAACCATCAATATCGAAGAAATCGTGACAAATTTATCAAGGGTAGAGTCGAAAGAGATGAACCACCACCGATGTTGTTTGGTGAACAGATGTTAACACATGTTCAATTGCTTCCAGAGATTACTTTTGGTCGGAATGTAAGAATTTCAAGCTTTGGTCAAAACACATAACTGGGTGAAAAAAAGTATCTTTTGGGAATTGCCGTATTGAAGTTCATTACTGATTCGACATAATTTGGATGTCATGCACATTGAAAAAAATATGATTGATAATATTTTTAACACAGTGATGGATATTTTCGGCAAAACTAAAGATAATGTGAAGGCACGACATGATGTAAAAATACTTTGTAAGAGACCCGAGTTAGAGTTGCAAGAGGTCAACGGATGACTTCATAAGCCAAATGCACCGTATGTGTTAAATAAACAACAGATGAAAGATGTGTATCAATGGATCAAAGAACTCAGATTACCCGATGAATATGCCTCAAACTTATCTCGATTTGTAAACGTCGATGAATGCAAAATATCGGGGATGAAGAGCCACGATTGTCATGTATTCATGTAGAGATTGCTTCTGGTCGCATTTCGAGATCATCTACATGATAAGATTTAGGGTCCGTTGACAGAATTAAATATGTTTTTCAGAAACATTTGTGCAAATGTACTTCGAGTCAAAGATATGTCAGCACTTAAAAATAATATTGTTGAAATCATATGCAAGCGGGAGTAGTTTTTCCCTCATGCATTTTTTGACTCGATGGATCATCTAATGATACACTTGGCATACGAGGCACGAGTTGGTGGCCCCGTTCACTACCGGTGGGTGTACTTATTTGAAATATACATGAATCATCTGTAGAAAAAAGTAAAGGACACCGCCGCAGTTGAAGGTTCCATATCAGAAGTATATATAATTCAAGAAATGTCAATATTCTGCTCATTTTATTTTGAATCAACCATCAAGACAAGACTTAATCGTCTTTTATAGAACGACGACGGGGGAGCTCGACCATCAGATGGTTGTTTAAATATCTTTGGTTACCCCGGTCGTGCTTTGGGTTCTCTTCCGTCTCGATTCTTAAACGAAGAAGAGTACCATTTGGTTTACTTGTACGTTTTACTAAACTGTCTAGAGATTGAGAAGTTCTTTGAAATATTTGACATTGAGATGGTGACAAAATACTCAATTTACAGCGATGAGAAATTAGAAAGATTACGGAATCATGAGTTCCCTAATTGGTTTTAAGCTTACAGCACAGAACACAGAGACGAAATAGATAACCAAATCTTTGAGTTTGCTAGCGCACCGGCATGACTTGTACAGTGTTATAATGGTTATTTTGTCAATGGATATAAATTTTACACACTTGAAAATTCATCTACAAAAAAGACTGAATGCCGGGGTCTGCGTCAAAGGGACAACGTATGCTGAATGTGATGTTGAGTTTTACGGACTATTGGAAGAAGTCATTGAATTGTAATTTTTCGGATGTAAATTAGTTGCCATATTTAAATGTCATTGGTTCGATACAAGCGATAGGGGCATGAGAGTTCATCCAAAGTATAAACAACCGGTCAAGGTTAATTATAAATCAAAATTGGCTTCAAATAAGCCATTTATATTGGCATCTCAAGCTGAACAAGTATATTATATACAATATCCGTCTCGAAAGAAAGATAGGACAGACTGACATGTAGTCTGTAAGACTAAATCCAGAGGAAAAATTGACCCGATAGTTGGAGAGAATGAGCTAGCAGATGACTTCTATCAAGAAGAAAATCCCTCCGAAGTGGAACAAGTTAGTCCAATACTCGAGGATGATGACACAGAGTTAGTTCAATTGGAAGTAGAATATGTTGATGACGACGATAATGAAGTTGAGGAAGAAGGTCAGAATGATGATGAGGGAGACGAAGAAGAATTTCAAGATTTCGATACAGAAGAACAAGAAGAAGAGTATTACACAGATGATGATAATGACGATAACTAATAATTGTAAATGTGAAGTATATATATTCAATTATTAAATATATATATATTAATCTATTATATATAATCTAATTATATTAAATTTTTACAGCTATGGTTTGAGATATCAGTTCCTGCGGAGTCATTCCTCGTAGGACCCCACGACTATTACGACCTGCCCCACTTGTACCCACTGACCCTTCGCCTTCCACAACCATCACCCCACCTGATCCGTCCACCGTTCTCTCACCTGATTTGGCCACCATCCCTTCACCTTCGGCTACCATCCCTCCGCCACCCTCCGTAGATCCAGGATCATCGTCTTTGAGACGTAGGCCACATGGGCCTAACAGAATTCTCCATCCGCCACCCGAGGGAGAACTGCGCAGAGCAGTTAGTGTGCGCGGAAGACGATAAGTATATGCATTAATTATTTCTTATAATTTATTTATAATTCAAAATATCATAATATGAATTTATATTTGGTGCAAATTTGAGTAAGAGGACGTCCCTCGCACGATAGCTGGGACGATCCGAAAGTTTATGCACGGGGCGTGGCCTACATGGTCTCACGTGCCTCTTCAGCATATGAATTTATTGTAGCGAGAGTTCACTGTAAGTATATTTATTAAATTAATGTTAATGTTAAATATTCATCGATAATAATAATTTTTTGCAGTCTCATTATACATGGCAAGAGGACCAGACCACTTTTGTGGAGGCTGCATGGGAGCGTGTTGCCTGCGCTCGCTATAACGAGCTGCTTCAGCAGGCCTGTCAGACCGTGATGAGACGACTGGGCGTCACACAGATAGGGCAGACTCGAGGACACGCCCCCGAGTGGATTCCTGGCCCTGTGTGGGACCAGTTCGTTGAGCGGTGGGACACACTTGAGTGGCAAGAGGTCTCCCGGACTGCGTCGAGAAACCGCATGTCCGGGGGGGGGGGAGGCGGCGGCATAGGCGCGCGCCATACTGGTGGCTCCATCTCTTTTGCGGTTTATGAGTGTCGTATGATATCTATAATTTAATTATTTTTAATTAAATTATATATTGTGTATAATGATATTAATGTATTTGTTTTCTAATGTAAGACGCGCGTGACGGAGGACGACACCATCCAACGCCCGTCGATGATGGAGGTGTTTGAGCGGACCCACCGTCGTCGACGAGGAGTGGGTGACTATGTTGATAGCAGAGCCTCGTATATAATGGTAAGTATTTATATATGTCTATTTGATTTACACAATTTTTATTTATAGTTTATATATATTTTTAAAATATAAACATGTGTAGGAAACTTACACGAGGACTGTGATCGAGTGTGGAGGCACACCGGAGGAGTTCGACGCAGGAGCTTGGGTGGAGGCCGTAGGTGGCTGGGAGCACAGTCGTGTTTATGGCTTTGCAGACAGTGGCCATGCACGCACCATGCTTGGGCCACTGACCCCTCCGACTGTGGGTGAGCGGCCTTCGACATCCCAAGCGCAGGACCAGAGCCAGATAGCAGCCATGGAGTCGGAGCTCACCCAACAGAGACAAGCGATGGAGGAGCAGAGGTAGGCGATGGAGAAGCAGAGGCTGGAGATGCAAGAGCAAAGACGGATGAATGACGAGTTGAGGCAGACGATCAAGAACATGCATACACTCCTCACTCAGATTGCGTCTCACTCTGGTCTTCTACCGATGATGTCACAATCGTCGTCCTCCTCGACCCAATAGACGCTCCCGACCTAGTCGTTGTTGACTCCATCGCCTCCATCGCAGCCGTGAGATTTTGATTAATTATATTTTGTTTATATTTTGATACTTGGTTGTATATAGATGATATTTTGATAATTGTTTGCCTCTAGTTTGAGGTTGAGATTGATGATATTTATGTAAAACTTATATGTTTGGTTTCAAATGCATGTGTATGATATTTTTTGATTGTAGTATGTGATTGAAAATAGGTTGTAGTCGATATATCATTGTATACAAGAATTTACAAATTTTTTAGTTTTTTCAGTTACAGGATACACCTTTAGCCACGGCTTACCCACGGTTCACCGTCACTAAGCCGTGGATGAAAGCTTATCATAAATGGCCGATGGCCTGAGCAGCACCAAATATCACGGTTGCTAATAGTATCACCGACGGGACTGGGCCGTGGCTGATGGGTTGGTATCAGTGATAGCGCTTGGAGTCGTCACTGATGTTTTTTAATCAGCGATAGTGCATGCGACTGCCGCTGATGATTACGTGTGACGGTCGCGCTCGGCTGTCACAACTTATCTGAGACACACGCATCAGTGATGATGTTTTGCCATGCCCTTTGCCATCCGTGATACTTATCACCGACGGTTCATCCACAGATTGAGCCGTCGGTGATGACGACAATTCTAGTAGTGTCACATTTCTCGATCCTAAGTATAACTAGATGTAATTACTATTATAATGAGCACGAGTAAGGATCAATCAAGCAAGCAATATAATAATGCAAATAAGAGAATATATAGTGGTTTGGTCAATCCCGTCTACACCATTACCTTGGTTCCTCACCAAGGATTTTTAACCACAACTCTTTTTAACTTGAATATTTTTCTAAGAATACAATGAGGACTTATCCCTCAATCTTAGAGGCGGGCCTCAACACCTATTCTCTAGCAAAAACACTCAATTACAAAGGAACTCTAGGTGTACACTACACCTACACATACACACATACACACATACAAGTAGTAAGAGACAATAGATAAAAACACAAGTAATGGAGCTTAAATATAAAAACGAACTTGATGAAGCTCCAACACGGCTCCTCCTTGCACTTCAAGGCTTCAAGTATGAATTTCTCGGTGGAAGCAAAGCTTGATGAAGTAAGGAGAGATTGAGAGTATATATGGAAATGAGGATTATGGCTTTAGATCAACTCTTTTAAGCTCAAATACTCTAGAATATACTCAATGAATCTCAAGAGGGGTTAGAAGGTTGTTATTAGGCTTCTATTTATAAGCCACGAGGAGAGGAGCATAAAACAACCATTGCAACGGGTCTTTATTTTGCCCATTGACACCCGTCGATCGATCGTGAGTCGATGGTCGGTTGATCGCTCGAGCGACCGATCATCAATCGCCAGGCTTTTGCCGATTTCGAGCCTTTGGTGGTCGGTCGACGGTCGATAGTTGTTCGACCGACTATCGATCGGCCAACAACTGGTACACAATTTGCATGTTGATTTTTTTTTGTCATTTGAGTTTTCGCTTTTGGGTAGGGTTTTGGCTTTACATAATTACATCACATAGGTTGACTTAAGGCCTTAGAAGGATTTTACAATCATTTTAAATCCTAGACCTAACTTTCGACTCGATCGTTTCCGAAGTCGTCGACACTTGAATTTCCATGATTTCTCTATGATTTTCTAACGAACTTCGCGCGTGTATCGATTGCCCAACTTGAGATTAAACACTTGATAAACTCATTAGAATAATTTTGTTATCATCAAAATCAAAATGGTGGCTAAGGTTGAAAACCTTAGGCAAACAAGACAGGGGTGATGTGGTCCGACACGTTTTCTGGTCATGTGCAAATGTGTGAATACGCGGGGGTGGGGGGGGGGGTGCACGAAAAGAGTTACAGATGAGTATAATAGAAATTGAAATATCTTTATCTGAGGAGCATCGTGTTTGTATATAGTGCAGGATGAGGGATGTCCGACGATAATGACTCTCGATAATTTCGTAGGGATGTGCTCAGAATGGATCGAGACTGCTCCCAAAGATATCAGGCTTGTAACTAACGAATCCCTCATAATTAATGAAGATGTAAGTACCCTTGTATGATCGGATGGAGTCCCCCGAGCTATATCGTTTGATTTTGATTTAAATATGGTTCATAAGTATAAATGCTTCTGACCTAATCTAATCAGACCCAAAATGCTAATCTAGTCAAGAGCCTATTGCTTAGCTTGTATATTTAACAACTCGGTCGACAACCAGTTAGCATTTCACACTTCATCACTGTTAGGAGTACAAGTTCAATTTCTAAATTTATGATTTCATATAAATAATGTGTTTAACTGTCTCATGTTGTGATACGTTGTGTCATTTTATTATTATATTGTTGTCCGATGTTATATGTGTTAATATTTAGTATAAATTCAAATTATATAATAATTTCAAACTACGAAGATTTTATTGAGACTAACTATCAAAATTATATTGAGGATTTTTCAACACAATTAAATTTGGAGGTATAATATTATTTTTAATTTTCAACACATAGTTAAACTTGGAAGTATTTTTTATTGTTTATTATTATTATTATTATTATTATTATTATTTTGCCTTACTTCTCTATATAGTCTTCCATTTTTCACCCGCTAAAGAAAATTAGTAATTTTGGTTGAAAATTATGTACAGTTATGTCTGAGTTTTTCTTTTCAGAAAAAGGAAAGTTGAAGTTTTTGAAAATGAAAGTGAATTAGAATTAAAAAGTATGCAAACACCCAAAAAAAAAGAACATTTTGTACATATGAAATACAAGACTTTTTAGGCCCATTTTCAGAATGAACCGGGCCTGGGTCTGTTTTCAAACAATAAATAAAAATCAAAGCTTAGGGGGCGTTTGGTTGCCCGCAAGTACAAATGCTGCAACTCTAGTTGCAGCATTTAGATAACAAATTTGTTTGGTTAGCTGCAAAATGATTTTGCAGCATTTACTAGTTGCAACTTGTATTTCAAATATCATTTGCAGGCCGCAAGTGAAATTGCAGCCCAAAAAGCCCGCAATACAAGATTGCGGGTTGCAAATGCAATAATTTAAGTATTGAAAAATAATTAATTTTGACAACGTAGAGTCGTCGGATGAAGACGAGATAAATATCAAAGTTGTAGGTTTTTGTGTGCTGAACCTGATGGTAGTGTCAGATTTTACATCTGATGTCATTTGATAGATTTTTTAATATATTTTCAGTATTATACAAAAATTAAAAATTATTAATTTGTCAGACAAATCATGTCGGGCCTAAGTTTTTAGCCTGGCCCAAAAAAATTAGTCCCAGGCTCAACCCAAAAAATTTATGCCCGACCCGGCCCAAAAAAGTTCGTGTCCAGCCTGGCCCGAAAAAATTCGTGTCCGTCCCGCCCCGAAAAAATTTGTGTCTGACCCGACCCAAAAAATTCGTGCACTGCACGACCCGTCCCAACCCGGCTCGGTCCGAAAAAATTCGTGCCCAACCCGGCCTGAAAAATTTTGTGTCTGGCCTAGCCCGAAAAAATTTGTGCTCGGCCAGGCCCGAAAAAATTCGTGCTCAGCCTGGCTCGAAAAAATTCACTGTCGGCCCGGCCCTGCCCAAAAAAAATTCGTACCCTGGCCCGGCCCGAAAAGATTCATGCCCGACCCAAAAAAATTCGTGCCCAACCTAGCCCTGCCCGAAAAAATTTATGCACTGCCCGACTCGTGCCGACCCGAAAAAAATCGTGCCTTGCCCGGCCCAAAATTATTCGTGCACGGCCCAGCCCCAAAAAATTCGTGCCCAACCCGGCCCAAAATATTTTGTGCTCGGCCCGCCCCAAAAAAATTCATGCCCGATCTGGATCGAAAAAATTCTTGCCTGGCCCTGCCCGAAAAAATTCGTGGTCAGCCCTGCCCAAAAAAATTCGTGTCCCGACCCGACCCAAAAAATTTCATGCCCAGCCCGACCTAACACGAAAAGAAATTCATGCCCAGTCCGAAATATTCGCATCGGGCCCAACCTTGCCCGAAAAAATTTGTGCACTGCCCATCTTGACTCGGCTCGGCCCAAAAAATTTATGCCCGACCCCGCATGAGAAAATTCGTTCCCGGCCAAAAAAATTTCGTGCTCGGCCTGGCCCGAAAAAATTCCTGCCCGACCCGGCCTGACCAGAAAAAAAATTCGTGCCCGGCCCGAAAAAAAAATTGTGTTCGGCCCAGCCTTGCCCGAAAAAAATTCGTGCACTGCCCAACCTGTCCCGGTCCGGCTCGGGCCGACTCGAAAAAATTCGTGTCCGGCCCGGCCCAAAAAGATTTGTGCACGACCCGACCCGAAAAGTTTGTGCCCGGCCCTGCCCGAAAAAGTTTGTACCCGGCCCGGATAAATTCGTGCATGCTCGGCCCGTCCCGTCCCGGCCCGGCTCAGCCCGACTTGAGAAAATTTGTGCCCGACCCGACCCGAAAAATTTCGTAAGATGCAAGTTGCACGTTGCAAGTTGCAAGTGTAATTACAACTTCCATTTGCGGTCAACCAAACGCCCGCAAATAGAAGTTGCAGCTCTACTTGCGGGCAACCAAACGCTAGGCTGCAAAATCTATTTGCGGGCATTTGCTTTTGCATGCAAATGGATTTTGCAGCGTTTGCATTTGCGGGCAACCAAACGCCCCCTTAATGAGCACTATCAAAAATACCCGAGGATTACAATTTTTTGATAATTGGCGAAAAAAAACATGCAAATTTGAAACCATAAATAAATCCTAATTTAAGCAATCTGAGTAATACTTGGTTGAAGTTTTTCATTCCAAATGTTAATTCTTCTAAATAAATAACTTTAAGGATGAAATGGATGTTAATTATGATAATTAAATTACATTTTCACCTCATCTATTTTTTCTCAGCCATATTTTCTCTTCAATTTTCTTTCAGCAGAAGATCATTCCATCTTCTGATCACGACGTTCACGACTTGCTTTAATTAATAAATAGTGTCGATATTTACATACAAAATATGGTGTATGATGAATATATAATATTCTATATAATTTCCCTAAAGTGGAAAGGCCAAATAAATCTATAAGCAATTTGAAATACAGGTCCAACTTGAATAAAAGTAAACTAATTAATCCATCCCGTCAATCGTAAGGATAATTAACTAATAAATCCATTAAGCACGTGCTCCTCCATCTCCCGCTTCTCCGTTTTATCGTGATGCCAATAATAATGCCTCCTCGAGCGGCCCAGCCATGCTCCTCCTGCAATGTCTGTGGCTACGACTCGAGTTCCTTCCCCCCGACCTCCTGTTGGCACTGATTCGCGTCCTGTAGGAAGCATGACTCCTCTTACATGGTCCCAGGTTCTTCGGGATAAGGATGTTTCGCGTGAAAAGGTAAGCGACACCCTAGTTTACGACAAATTCAATTTTCGACGTTTGATTTTGTTGATTTTCCACCGGAGCAACTTGCTTCTTGGTCTTCTCCTTGGGAAAATAGCCTTATTGGCAAGTTTTTTGGGCATACGCCACCAGTATCGGTCGTTAATTCTTCGGCTTCCAGTGTGTTTTTCGATCATGGTTTCGTTTCTGCTTTAGATCTTGAGGACTGGTATTTTGTTTTTCGATTTCATGATGCGCTATCTTCAACTTCGGTGCTCACTGGGGGCGTATTCTTTGCGAGGGCATTCCCTCCGATTAATTCCATGGCGACCCCTCTTTCACTCTTGGTGTGAGATTTTTTCCTCGGCGCCTGTATGGATCCGATTTGTTGGCTTCCCTCTTGAACTGTGGAATGTTGACTCTGTTTCTCTTTTAGCGCATTCTTTGGGTAAGGTTTTAAGTATCGATCATCGATCCTTTGAGTTCATACGCGGTCGTTATTTGTGTGTTTGTGTGTAATTAGATTTGTCCAAGCCTTTGAGGCAAGGTTTGTGGATTGGGGAGCCCAATCGTGAGTTTTTCCAGCCAATCTCTTATGAAAATTTACCACAGGTTTGTTTTTCTTGTGGTCTCATTGGCCACCGAGAGGTGGATTGTAATTCTTTGAAGTCTGTTTCGAGTTCCTTTGAGAATTTTGGAAAGGTTTCTGCTTCTGTTTCTAAACCCCTGAGTGGTTCCGCTTCTGGTTTGAGTTATGTGTAAGACCCGAAAATTTTCTAATATAAAAATCTATTTTGGTGCAGTGCACCAGATCAGGGGTTAGTCGGGTCGAGCCGCGGAATCACCTCGAGTAGAAGGTATAACTCGACACATGAAAATATGAAGTTTAAATTAGCTCAATGGTTATTTCTTTTTTTTACATAAGATGTCTTATTAAAGTCGAGTTCGACTCATGAGTGCGGATAGAATCGGAGCCCGAATCGGACTCGGATCGAATCGAGTAGAGGCTAAGTCATAAGAGGGGCAATTGAGTCATTAGTGGATGAGGGAATATAATCCCTCATCATGAGCCGTGCGGCTCATCTTGGAGCCGCACATAGCCCGAGCAAGAGGGAAAAGGGAGAGAGAGGGAGAGAGAGGGAGAGAGGGGAGATCTTGTCGGCGCCGAGTCCACGTCGATGCTTGAGGAGATCGGAACTCGTCTTCATCGAGGCTTCCTTGGGATCCAATCAAGGTGAGTGGTTATAGTACTTATGAGGGGAGGCGGGTAGCCGACTCTAGTAGTTTGAAATCGGATTCTTTTCGCGAGTTTTTCTTGTCGATCAATGCGTCTTCTCGTGTTAGAACTTTAATCGATATGTATACCTATGATTTTATGTTTAAATCAGATCTATTTCATGTTTTTGAGGGTTGGCTGAGTGGAGGAAAAAGGGGAAAGGTCATGCCAAAATTTTTTCCAATTTCCTTGCTCATCCAACGACTCGTGGATCGCCTTATGTTCGATATGATTTAAACCTTTGGATTTATGCTTGTATTGCTACCGCAACCATGTTTACCATCCCTAGGGGACTCGGCCGAGCAGGCTATTACCCTGCTTGTGTCGATCGAGCATTGGAGAGGGGTGGAAAGTGGGGACTGTTCAGATCGATACGTTGGATCTCACGTTATGTCGTCTTAATTCCTACTTCCATGCTTAGTGTTAGGGTTAATTTGCATTACATGATTACTGTTCATCTTAGTAGTTGATAGCAAATTTTAAATCTATATTCTCATGAGTATGGTAATGTTCTTGCTAATGCTCATATGGACAGGATTGTTATGGTACATGCTTCAAGGGAAAGGTTTATTAAATTTTCAGATATTATGTCTAATTGTTGCTATGTTCCTTATCGATTTATTTAGTGAAATTATCCTCTTTAATTTGGCTTGTACATGAAAATTGATGCTTATGATATATTTGGCAAGTGGTGTTATTAATAGTAGATCGCATACTCATCTATATTCGGTACGTTCTAACAACATTAGAAAGAAATGTCTTGGTACCTTGTTGTGACATTCAACTTAGAAACAAGTATAATTGCTAGGTTCTACACCTAGGGATAGTCAACGGATTTTAACATCCAAATAAGGTGACCTGAGGGGGTAGGGTCGGATATGGGCAATGCCCGAAAAGCAAAACATGAGAAAATATGCACAACCTGATTTCAGTTGTGGTTGAGATGGTCTATTGAGCAGTGTCATTAGCCGAGCGGCTACCACACTACTTAGCGGTTTTATGGGGTCTTGAGATTGCACTAGTGGGCCCGCTAGGTGTTAGACCCGAGTGGCGGAGGGTCTTGAGATTTCATCAGTGGGCCACGCTGACGGTAGACCAGAGTTGGGTGGGACTAGCTATCTATAATCTGGAGGATTCCTGAGGCTAGTGGCCATCCTAGTCGACGGATCCGACGCAATGATAATTCATAGTTGAGACGCTCTTATGGGCTGGTTGTAAATAGGCCAACCAGCCTGGTTTAGAGGGAAGAATCGAACCTTTCATATATAATTGAGGCCATTATTGACCGAGCTACTGAAATGGATAAGGGTCTGAGAGGCCGATTCATCCATTCTTCTTTGTCTTGGCAAACTGGTTAACTTATGTGGTGCGATCTTATTTTTAATTCCTTATATGTGTTATTTGCCGAGGTTTTTTGTGGAGGTTTGAAAGAACCGCTCACCGAGTTTCTCGTGAACTCACGATTTATTTGTTGTTGTTTTGTAGAGCCTGATCAGTGAGGTATGGATTGGTGGCATGGCGCGCAGGAGAGCAAGCGTGGGTGTAGATCTCATAGCTAGCAGTTTGTTAGTCGTAGTCATCTCTAGTAGAGTCATGTTTATGCATTGTGTTATTTCTGTAAAACGTTGTGATGTTTCTTGAAAACTTTTGGATGTTATCTTAAAACTTGTGATGTTTTCGAACTTGGTTTGATCAAACTGATTTCAAACAGTTAATAAAGTTGGTACTGTTGCTTATGTTTATGACTTCAATATTATTCTGGTTATATTTCTATGAGTGTTGGTCAGTGTATAGGGTAGGCTTCGGGGTACTGACCCGTACCCTGGCCGGTCACGTGTATCCTGAGTCGGGGTGTGACATTATGTGATTCTGAATGATCTCTCAGAGCCGACGTGTGGCCCATGGATGCTTGTTGGTCAGGGACACCGCAACTGCCATCGAGTTGATCGTTCGCGGTCTCTCTCGTGGCTTGGTATGGTACGTGACCGCGGTTGTAATCATTTATGTGCATCACATGTGACAGGTGCCTCAACGGACGGAGTTGATGATGGCACAATTTTCGCGCCTATTTCAGATTCGGACTTAATTGCGAATCGTCCTATCATTAATGGCAGTGATGTTGCTTCGGCCCCCCTGCCCTCTCTCTCTTCTGTAAACCCTGATTGTTCTGATATTTCTGACACCCGTGATTCAAATTTTAATTCTCGTATTAATTACCTTGGCTTTCACGCCGTCTCGCACGATCCCTCGTTTGTCAATACTCGTGATGGCCCTGTAAAGTCAATTTTACCCTTCGCTGGATTGCCTCCACATCTATCTGCTCTCGTGCCCTCTTCTCGAGCTCAGGTGTGGATGCCAAAACCTCATGTCTATGTCGATCTTCTGCTGCTTCTACTCACTGCACTTCTGTAATCGGTTCTAACCCTTCTTCCTCATCTCCTGACCCAACTCGCCCTTCTTCTTCTTCTCATCCCTCTCACTCCCCCCCCCCTCGCCAGTTAGCTCTATGGAGCAAATGGTTTCTGATCTTTCCTTCATTTTTGCTATCGCTCAGCCTGGCTATTCTTTACCTCCAATGGTCAAGTCTCAGCCTAGGGTTGCTAGGAAAGGGGGTCGGCCGCCAAAGACGCCCTCTTCTTCTACTTCCCCATCCGAACCTTCTCGGTCTAAGAGACCCCGAGCATCCGATTCTTTGTTGAACGTTGTTCCCATTCCCTCTGGTGACTCGGCTATGGCCGAATCTGCACCTAAGAATGATTCGATGGCTTCTGCCCCTGCTTCAGATGACTTGGCCAAGGCTGAGTCGCCCTCGACTAATATTTCCTAATGAACTACCTTTGCTGGAACACGCGTGGTGCTTTGCGCCACAAGGTAAGGGATGAGATTCATTTTATGGTTCATAAGTTTTCGTTAAGTTTTATTGCTTTACAATAAACACATTTTGATTCTAACTTGGTTGCTAAGTTTATTAAGTCCATTGGTTGGCAATGGGTGGGTATGGCTCAGCCTACGGTTGGGGCTTCGGGGTGGGGGGGGGGGGGTTGGGGGTCTTTTGATTGCCTGTGATTCCACCATCATCACTGTTTATGTATTATCTCTTCAAGCTCAATGCGTGTTTGCGGTTATTGGGTCTAAGGATATTTCTCCCTTTCTCCCTTTCTATTTTCGAATGTTTATGCTAGTACGAACCCTTTTGTTCAAAGTGTCTTTTGGAATTCATTTCAAGATTTTGATTTTTCGTCGTTCTCGTGGCTTATTTGTGGAGATTTTAATGCTATTCTTAATGCTTTGGATAAAAGAGGTGGTTTGCCTTTTCTTGCTAGAAATCAGTGCTCGATTTTTATGGTTTTGTTCATAATAATGGGCTTGTGATAGATCATGCTTTCTGTAATGCGGCTTGGCTTCATTTTTATGACTCGGCTTCGGTTGTTCATTTACGTCGCGGTTCCTCTGATGATGCCCCTCTTCTTACTAGATTTGCTCAATCATCTTCCCGTAATAAACTATTTAAATTTCAAAGGTTTTGGGTTGAACACCCTGAGACTAGAAATGTTGTTCAATAGGCTTGGGATCAACCATCTCAGTCCCTTTCTCCTCATAGTTTCTTTGAAATGGGTTTACGTTTTTCTCGTAAAGATTTATCTCTTTGGAACAAGAGTTGTTTAGGTATTCTTGAACGTTATCTGAATTCTACTTTGTCTGAGATTGATTCTCTTGAAATGTTGGATGCTTTTGTGGGATTGGATTCTCATAATGAACTGGCCCTACGGGGTCTGTATAATAAAGCTAATGCTCTCCGAAGACAAATAAATTTAAAATGATGGTCGAAAGCTAAAACTAGTTGGATTGAGGATGATGATTCTAACTCAGTATATTTTCATCGCATTATCACAATCAGACGTAGAAATAATAAATTTTTTGCTTTAACTATTGCTGATGGCTCTATTTTGACTGATAATCATGATATTATTCCTGCTTTTTCTGATGATTATCATAATTTGTGGTCTGCCTCTAGTGCTAATTTCATTGATATTTGTGGTAATTTGCACTTTAAGAGTATTTCGGATTCTGATGCTAATTCACTTATCTGTCCTTTCTTGATTGATGAAGTGTTTAATGTGGTTAAATGTCTGCTGAATGTTAAAAGTCCTGGTTTTGACGGTTTTACAGTCGAGTTCTACAAGGCGTATTGACATATAATTTCTGATTTCTTTATGAAATGCCTGCACTATTTTCATGATACTTCTTTTATGCCTCTGGATTGGAATAGGGCTATGCTTTGTTTTATCCCTAAGTGCACCAATCCTAAAGTTATTAAGGATTTTCGCCCGATTGCGTTATGTAATTTATCTTATCGTATTCTGGCTAAGGTTATAGCAAATCAAATTAAATTCTTAGTGCTGAATTTTGTGAGTTCTGAGCAAACTGCCTTTGTTAAAGGTAGAAGTATGCATTATAATATTCTTGTTGCTCAGGAGCTTGCTTATTCTCTTTTTAAATCTAAAGCAAAAACTCCTTATGTTATTGTGAAGATTGATTTAGAAAAAGCTTACGATAAAATTGCTTGGTCTCTGAGTGTTTTAAAAGCATGTAATTTTCCAGATAAATTTTTGGAGTGAATAAATGCTTGCTTATCTTCCACTACTTTTGCTTGCTTGATTAATACCGAGATTTCTGATATTTTTAAGTCTTTTAGAGGTATTCGTCAAGGGGACCCTTTGTCCCCTTATCTCTATGTTATCACTGTTCAAGTCTTAACTAATTAAATTAATGCGACTGTTAATCATAAACATGTTACCCCTTTTAAGTTTAGGAATAGACCGTCTATATCCCATTTAATGTTCGTTGATGACATTCTATTAGCATTTAAGGCCAATAGAAAGAGTTTATGTGCATAAAGGCCATTTTAAAAAAATATGAGAGGTTTTCTGGTCAGTCGATCCTCCAAGTCTGAAATATATTTTCCAAAATTCGCTTCTAGGAGCTGTGTTTCGAGTGTCTGTAATTTTCTAGGGATGCGTAGGGATAATTTCCCTTTCAAATATCTAGGTGCCATTATTGCACTGATTAGGTCAACTGCTTTGGCCCAGGACTTGATTTTGGATCGGGTCAAGGCCTGTCTTGGGTCTTGGCAAAATTCTTATCTTTCCCAGGCCGAACGTGCTGTCATAATTAATTTAGTAATCAATTTGATTCCTAAGCATTCCTTAGCTGTGTCCTGGTGTTCTTCTGGATTTATTAATAAAATGGAACATCTTACTATAGATTTTCTTTGGTCTAATGAAAATCCTGAGCATGGGCTTCATTTAATTAGTTGGGATAAGGTTACTAGTCCTAAGACTTTTGGGGGATTAGGCATTCATGATATGTCTTGTAAGGCCCTTTCCCTTCAGGCCAAGTGAATGTTTGATTATTTGAATGATGGCTCTTCTTTATGGGTCAAAATTGTTTCGGCTAAGTATAAGAATTTGAGGTTTTTTTTTAATCCAGAATAAAATTGTTCTTGGAGCTGAAAACTTTTTCGAAAGACATTTAATTTAGTTTTACCTGGATGTGCTAAATTAATTAAATCTGGTAGTAATTCCTCTATCTTATTTGATGCTTGGGTGACGGATTTACCGTTTCATCTAAAGCACACGCTTTTGAATGTTGATTTGCTAAACAATGATGCTAATGTTAGTTCTCTTTTGAATCATCAATCTTGGGTGAGTATTGATTTGGATAATTTGTTTGGTCCTGTGTTGGGGAAGATCATTTCAAGAATTGAGGTGCCTTGGATTCCCAATGATGATAGAGTAATTTGGAGTAAGGAATCCGGGGGTAGCGTTGCCGCCAAATCGGCGTATTTGTTCCTTAAAAACCTTGAACCGGATCCTAGTCCGACTCAGAATATTGTTCATTGGAAAAATATTTGGAAAATTCACACTGCTTCTAAAGTTAAACTTTTTTGTTGTAAACTTCTTCATCAAAGAATTCCTACTAGGTATAGGTTTCTCTATTTAAAAATTTTGGACTATGATATTTGTCCTCTATGTGATAATCAAGCAGAGTCCATTCAACATCTTTTCTTTGAATGCTGCTTTTCCTGTTGTGTCTGGGCCAAGTTGGGCCTCTTAATTGGTCTCGATTTTTCAATTCGGGTCAACTAGAGTTCTGGCGAATAGCTGCCCTATTCCTCCTCCCTTAGTGGAGTTGAGACATCTAGGGTGGCTCTGGTTGCCAACTCTTGTTGGTTCATTTGGTTTACTAGGAATAGTTTGCTGCATGAGGCTAGACAGCCTACCCCTGTGAAGCTTGTGACTCGTATATTGGCTTTCACCAATGATTACAAAGGTAAGTTTAGACCTGAGGGAAATCCTAGGCCCAAAAAATTCTTGGTAAAATGAATTCCCCCCACTCAGGACTTTCTTAAACTCAATTGTGATGCGTCGTTTGTTGATTCTGTAGGTGGCATTAGATTCGTGCTCTGCAATTCTGATGGTGTGTGTCTTTTGGCTAAAGGAAGTTCTTGTGTTGGATAGAGTGCGCTTGAATTGGAAGCCTGGGCAATTAAATGAGCTATTCAGAATGCTATTGAAAATAATCTTAACTCAATCATTATTGAGTCAGATTCTAAAATTGTCATCGATGCTCTAAATCTGGCTGCGCCAGTTCTGTGGGCTATGTCGACTATCATGGATGATATTAATTTTCTTAGAACTTGGTGTAATGTTTACTTCTTGTTTTGTCTTAGAGAGGTGAATGAAGCTGCCAACTAGGTAGCAAAGCATGCTTGTGTTTCCCGAGACCTTTTTGTCTGGTCCTCAGTACGACCTCTTGAGCTGGACTCAATATTGTATTCTGATGTTTTTGGCTCTGGCTCTACCAGAGGTTAATAAATAATGCTTTACTTTTTGAAAAAAAAAATGGTTGTATATAGTGAGCACAAGGGACATATAGGGCATTAATTCCATATATATTTATCTTCTTCTAGTAGGTTTTTTTTTGCAAGGAAGAGAAAATTTTATTTAATTAGCCCTCAGGCAAATTGATACAATTTGTATAAAGAATAATATCTAATTCAGAAGGCCAGTTTGAAGTATAGAAAAAAAAATCTATTTTCTTAATTCTCTTTGTTTGCTTGTTTCGGGATGTACTGAAACTTGAAATCATACCTCCCAATGATGATGCTTTGCAAATTATGAATCGAGCAAGCTATATTCCACGGTGGAGCAGATATTTTGTTAACTGCATCAATGATAATTTTTGAATCTGACTCAATAATAACCTGAGAAAAATTATACGAAAGAGAAAAATAAATAGCACCCAATACAACAGATAATTCGTAGCGAAGGACTGAGTTCGAGATAAGGTACTTAGCTTGAACACGAAGACAATTGCCAGAATAGGTTCGAACTACAAAATCAGCTCCACCATTAGGGAGAATAAAGGAACCATCATAATTAATCTTAACCCAATCAATGGGAAGAGGATACCATTTATGAATAATTAATTTATTTTGCATAGAACCCTTAGACCCTACGGTGGGCATGTATTGCTTTGAGAAAATAATAATTTTATTAATCAGATGAGAATTAGGTTGTTGCCGGTCACCATGCACAACAACATTTCTAATATACCAAATGTACTAGATGATGTTAGCAACAATGGTTTTTGCCTCATTAGAAAAGATATTTGATTTGGCTAAAAGTCAACTACTCGAACACCAATCTGTCCTAGTGGATAAATTTGTACTGAGAACTTGCTCTAGAGAAGACCAAATGGAACATGACCAATTGCATCTAAAAAATAGATGATCAAGAGTCTCGCAATCATTGTCACAAAAATACATTTTTGATTTTGAATAAGTTTTAATTGAAAAAGTCGAGACCTAGTCAACAATCGACCATGAAAAAATTTCCAAAGGAATACTTTGACTTTAGGAGAAATAGTCAACTTCTAGAGCAAATTCCATATACTAGAAATATTCTCTAAGTGAACATTTTGGTATTTAAGAAAGGTGTAAGCAGAGGATGAGGCAACCAACCCAATTCTTTTATTTTTTCAAATAAAATGATCCTCGTAGGAAAGCAAAGGTAAGTCAATTTTCCTAATGGTATCCCACATATTAGAGCCACAAAGCTTTTCACCAACTGTATGCGACCATTGCTGATTAAAAATCAGCCCATTCATAATCATATCAAAATAAATTTCATTCATATTAATAAATGTTGGTTTAAGAGCAATGGGGATATAAAAAAATTAGTTATCATTTAGAAATGAAGTATTCAAGCCATCACCAATCAATTTAATGAAACTAAAATTTAAAGCATTAAAAGCCTTTAAAAATAATTTCCAAGACCAGCTACAATTGTAAGGAACATCATGAGAAATATGATTGACATGCTTATATTTAGTAGTAACAACTTGGAACCACAAAGAATTATCTCTATTAAGATATTTTTCAACTCTTATAGCTTGTAAGGAGATGTTTTTTGTAAGCATACCTTGGATACCCAAACAACCCATGGGTTTAGGTAGAGTGACAGTGTCCCAATCAATAAGATGAATATTTTTATTGTTAGAATCATGGTTCCAAAGAAAATCTTTGATTTTAATCTCAATTCTATTGGCAAGATCATGATTTATCCAAGAAACAACAACAGAATGGGTAGGGATGACATTTAGGACAAACTTGACAAGGACCAATTTAGCTCGGGAAAGAAAATTTTGATGCAAATTATTAAGTTTGGAAGTAATCTTATCTCAAAGCTAATTTTGATCATTTAAAGAAAAGTCTTCTATGAGCAATAATAGCCCCTATATATTTAAATGGAAAAGCACCACACCTCATATGAAGGGTATTGCAGATTCTATTCTTAATTGAGATAGGAGTATATTTTGGGAAATATATTTCAGATTTTAAAAAGTTAACCATCTGGCCAGTTAATTTTTCATATTTGTCAAAAATCCTACAATTGTGTCAAGACTTTTATTTGGTGCTTTAACCATGATAATAATGCCATTAGCAAACATTAAACACTACTGGAAAAATGGGCATAAGCAACGGCGCTAGCCGTTGCTGGGCCGTTGCTGAAAACCATCAGCAACGGCTTGCAACGGCCCTACCTGATGCAACGGAGCTGTGGCAGAAAAGCGCGTTGCTGATAACTTAGCAACGGCCGCTTGGGCCGTTGCTAATAATATTATCAACAACGGTTTTGCCACGGACATGGAGCCGTTGCTGAAAACATTAATAGCAACGGCTGGTGAGTTCGTAGCAACGCCGTTAGTAAAAGACCGTTGCTAAGTCGTTGCTGTAGGTCATCAGCAACGGCTTTCCCATGAACGGCCGTGGGAAAATAGTTGCTGATGATGTGAACCCGGAAACGAAAAAATTAAAATTTCAAATTTCCATTGATACATTGATACATTATCTGATACATAACTCACACACCCATACACTCATACACACATTCATTCACACATCACAAATACACCAAAATATATATCAAAACAATTATATTTATATTTATAATTATCAACAATAGTATAAAAACTATTCAAATGCAAAATTGAAGTATCAATATCCAAACAAAATAAATTAAACAAGTATAATATCTCAGTAACAAAGTCAATATAAAAAAAATCTCACGATGACGATGGAGGATGGCCTGAATCATTTGGCGGGGTCTGGAGTGCTTGAGTGTACACCGGCGTGGACTGACTCGAGGACGATGGATGAGATGATGCCGAAGAGATGCCTGCTTCGGGATGACCTGACATATTGCGTAGCATAGCATGCATCTCCGCCATCATCTGACTCTAGCGCTCCATCATCTCAGTCTGACGCGCGATCGTGTCCTCTAGAGTCCTTATTCTGCTACTATGATCATAACTGGACCTGGAGGTGGACGGCCGCTCACCAGCGATCGGAGGGGTCGATGCCCCAAGTGGCCCTAGCATGGCTCGCGCATGACCACTATCTGCAAAGCCATATACGCGGCCATGGTCCCAGCCACCTGCGGCCTCGACCCATGTTGCTGCATCAAAGTCCTCGGGGGTGCCCCCGCGCTGCACCACCGTCTGGCTGTAGGTCTCCTACTCGAGTTTGATTTTTTGTTTAATATTTATCATAAAACTTAAATTATAAATATATAGTGAATAATTTAAACAAATATATAGTTACCATAATGTATGCAGCGCAGTTATCGATGTACTCCCCAGTCCCATGTGCTCGACGGTGAGTCCGCTCAAACACCGCCATCGGGGAGGGTCGCTGGAGAGTCCCATCATCCGACACCGTCGTCTATATTTACAAAACATAATACATTAATAGTATACATAGTAACAAATAAAATATATAATTAAAAGGTATACTTACCATACGGTTCGTGTGCATTGCAAATGCAATTGAGCCGCCGGTGTGACGCGCTGCTTCCCCCGACATGCAATTTCTAGCCGCATTCCTAGAAACCTCCTGCCATCGATCCGTCGACCATATTCCCATGAGCTGGTCCCATATATCCGGACTAATCCAATTGGGGCCATATCCCCGAGTCTCCGCGATATTAGTAGTCCCAGCTCGTGACATCGCCTAGGACCGAGCCTGCCCCAGTTGCCCGTTGTACCTTGCCCGGGAAATAGCCTCCCAGGCAGCGTAAATGAAGGGCCTCTGGTCCTCAGCCCATGTATAGCAAGCCTGCAGAATAATAATATCAGTACTAATATTAATCATCATGCATGTATAAAAAAAAATAATACGTGCCTCAAACTCGCGCTATAACATGTCGACGTGCTAGCTAGGCACGTGAGACCATATAGGCCATGCCCCGTGCGTGTATCGTCGAATAGTAGAAGAAATGCTCCTCGGCACTTCTTCTTGCTCGAACCTGCACAACAAAAATAAATTTTAATATTATATAATGATATAATGAATTTGTAATGATTCATAATTCATGATATATTACCGCTCCCCAATCACGGTAATAAATCTACGTGACTTTGTGGCTGGTGGAGGCTGCCACCTGTTCGGCCCGCGTGGCCGCCTGCGTCTGGATGTACTAGCCTTGGCAGTATCATCGGCATGAGGATCAACAACAGGATGATCAACAACATGAGTAAGTGTTGGAGTCTCACTGATCGAAGACTCCGAAGCTCTCCTGCGACGATAACCACGACCAGACATATCTGTCGAATAGACATATAATTAGATTATTGTATAAATAGTAGAGATATATTTAATAAAATATATACTTTACAATTATTTCTCATCATCTGAATAATAGTCTTCGAATTCTTCCTCTTCTTCATCTTCTTCATCTCCAGCTTCCTCAATTTCATGATCGTCATCATCAGCATATTCAACTTCTAATTGAATTGACGTTGTGTCTGCATCCTCGAGTATTGGGATAATACGATCTACAGTAGGAGGATCATCTTCTTGATAGAAATCATCTGTCATATCAGGTATCAACTCATTTTCTCATGCTATCGGATCAATTTTTCCTCTACCTTTAGTCTTACAGACTACACGCTAATCTGCTCTATCTTTATTTCGAGCCGGATACTTCGCGTAATATACTTGTTCGGCTTGTGATGCCAATATAAAAGGCTCATTTGCTGCCAATTTTGATTTGTAATTAACCTCAACAAGTTTGTATTTTGGATGAACTTTCATGCCCCTTTTTGTTGTATCGAACCAATGACATCTAAATAGGATCACTGATTTCAAGCCGAAGTAGTGCAACTCTATAACTTCTTCCACCAGTCCATAAAAATCCATATCACATTCAACATAGGTTGTCCCTTTCACGCAGACCCCAGCATTCATCGTCTTCTTTGTAAATGAATATTCAACCGTGTGAAATTTATACCCGTTAATAAAATATCCGCTATAGCACGACACAAGTCGCGACGGTCCACTAACAAACTCAAATATTCTTTTATCTATTTCAGCTCTGTGATCTTTGCTGTAAGTCTGAATCCAAGTAGGGAAATCACGATTTCGTAATCTCTCTAATTCTTGATCGTTGTGAATAGAGTATTTTTGCACTATCTCAATGTCAAATATTTCAATGAATTGTTCAATCTCTGGACAATTGAGTAATACATACAAGTGTGTCAAATGATACTCTTCATCGCTTAAGTGTCGAGATGGACGAGAACCAAAAGCACGACCAGAGTGACAAAATATATTTAAACGTCCATCTGAATGTCGAACACCCCCGTCGTCGTTACGTGGAAGACGATCAAATCTTGTATGTACTGTCGATTCAAAGTAAAATGAGCAGAATGTTGAAATTTCTTGGATGATATACGATTCAGATATTGATCCTTCAACAGCTGCGGTGTTCTTTACTTTTTTCTTCAGACGATTCATGTATCTTTCAAATAAGTACATCCACCGATATTGAACGGGGCCACCAACTCGTGCTTCGTATGCCAAGTGTATCAGTAGATGCTCCATCGAGTCAAAAAATGCAGGAGGGAAAAACTGCTCCAGTTTGCATATGATTTCAACAATATTATTTTCAAGTGTTGACATATCTTCGACTCGAAGGATATTTGCACAGATGTTTCTAAAAAACATACTTAATTCAGTCAACAGACCCCAAATATTATCAGGTAGAAGATCTCGAAATGCGATCAGAAGTAATCTCTGCATGAATACATGACATTCATGGCTCTTCATCCCTGATATTTTGCAATCATCGACGTTCACACATCAAGATAAGTTTGTAGCATATCCATCGGGTAATCTGAGTTTCTTTTACCCATTGACAAACATCTTTGATCTGTTGTTTATTTAACACATATGGGGCCTTCGGTTTCAGATATCGTCCGTTGACCTCTTATAACTCCAACTCTGGTCTTTTACAAAGTATTTTTATATCATGTCGGGCTTTGACATTATCTTTAGTTTTTCCGAAAATATCCATCAAAGTGTTGAAAATATTATCAAACACATTTTTTTCAATGTGCATGACATCTAAATTATGTCGAATCAATAATGAACTCCAATAGGGCAATTCCCAAAAGATACTTTTTTTTACCCAGTTATGTGTTTGGCCAAAACCTGACACTCTTTCATTGCGACCAAATACTATATCTGGAAGTGCTGAAACACATGGTAACATTTGTTCACCAAACAACATCGGTGGTGGCCCATCTCTTTCGACTATGCCCTTAGTAAATTTATTACGATTCCTTCGATACTGATGATTAGTCGGTAGGAATCGACGATGACAATCAAAGAATGAGATTTTTCGTTCGTTCTAAAGACTGATTGATTTAGAGTGTTCCATACAATACGGACAAGAGAGTCGGCCGTGAGTGCTCCAACCAGACAACACGCCGTATGCTGGGAAATCATTGATTGTCCACAAGACCACAACCTTTAAATTGAAGTTTTGCTTCTGATGACAATCATAAGTGACAGCTCCCTCAGTCCACAATGTTTTCAATTCATCTATCAAGGGTCTGAGAAATATGTCAATTTCTTTTCGCGGACCCTTAGGACCCGGAATAATCATTGAAAGATAAATAAATTCATCTTTCATACACATTGACGGTGGTAAATTATAAACTATCAGCAACACTGGCCAAACTGAATAAGGAGTTGCAGAATGTCCAAACGGATTAAAACTATCTGTGCACAATCCCAATCTTATATTTCTAGTATCCCTGGCAAATGAAGGATAATATGTATCCAAATGTTTCCATGCTTCACTGTCGGATGGATGAGTCATTACTGTATCATCACGACTTCTTGTATGCCAACTCATGTAGGGGGCTGTCTTTTCCGACATGAATAATCTTTGAAGCCTCGGTGTAAGTGGAAAATACTGAAGCACCTTAAATGGAATATTTTTCTGTCGGATCGATTTCTTCTCCTTGTAACGAGGATGTTGACATACAGGGCATTTATCCAACTGCACATTTTCTTTATAATATAAAATGCTGTTATTTTGGCACGCGTGTATTTTTTCGTACCCAAGCCCCAATTTTCTCATTAGCTTTTTAGTCTTATAAAAAGTTGGCTCAAACTTGTTATCAGTAGGCAGCATTCCATTAATCAATCCTGTAATCCGATCATACACAACCCCGCTGATATTACAATCGGCCTTGATGTTTAGGAGATGTGTCATTGGTAAAAACCTAGTGTATTTAGGACAATTCTCATACAAAGGTTCATCAGCAGCTTTCAACATCTCGTAAAATTCTGTAGCTTCTTTATTCGGTAATTCAATCTCTACCGCAGTTTGTACTTGTGTGATATCAATCGCTGTAGTATCTGGTGGGACTGATGTCTGAAGAACTGACCGATCAACATTATCATTCAGGTGGAATTGACACCCAAGACTATCAAGTATCATAGTTCTATAGGGATTAGATTGACTAGATGAAGAAGCACCAGCAGAGGAAGATTCACCATATGTCTGAACAACAGGATTACTCGACGTCCTGACTTCACGTGACTCCCCGTGACAACTCCATAGAAAATATCTTGGTGCAAATCCTTTGCTATATAGATGCAGAGTGACAATCTCCCGATCCAAAAATCGTCCATTCAAACAAATGCGGCACAGACATTGGATTTGATCACCGATGCTAACGAAATTCCGATTCGAATAGGCGAAATTTAAGAAGTACGTTACGCCTAATCGAAACTCATTCGTTAAAGCTCCATGATCAAGACATCGGTACATCCAACTTCGATCAACCGACATGATTCTGTCAATCAATGACAATTTCTTTGGTTAATGCCTTTAGGTGAGATTGTCATATTCCATTCGGGATTTATGTTATTTATATTGTACTAAGTACTTATTTTAACCGCTAACTTCATTTTAAATTTCGGCAGCATCTCCCTCCAGTTCTCCGAATACGCATATCATCTGGGTGCGTATCGGAGAACAAGAGAGATGCTGCCGAAATTTAGAATAATTAGTTAACGGTTAAAAGAAAAACGTAAGTGCGGTACAAATAACTATATTCCCAAATTATCCAATCAGGGACAATTCAAGAATTATACGTCGTATAAAAGATCATCTACTTCTTTTACACGAACATATAATCCCCGAATGGATCTAAGGTTTTGCTAAATCATATCCGACTCGTCGATGCGTACGTGAAACATATCAACTCGTCGGATGGATGATTATTTTCTAAATGTTTCGAGTAAGTTCGAGTCCATATCGGACAATTCCGACACGAGTCCAAATTAGACGATTCCGGCGGGAGTCCAAAATGAACTATTCCGGCGCGCGTCCGAAGTGGACAACTCCGACGCGAGTCCACTGAGGACAACTTTGGACTAATTAACAATATTTTAACTAATTAATTAATATTAATCTACATCATTTTCATTAATTTAAATAATTAACCTACCATTATTAAATATTAATCTAACTAAATTAAACTAAAAATTAATATAAACTCTAAAAATTAATCTAAACCGTAAAAATTAATCTAACAAATTAAACAATTAATTAAATAATTAATTAACAAATAAATAAATAAATCTAAAACTACGATTTCCGGCGCCGCAGTACAGTGTCCGGACACTGTACAAGCTCCGGCAGCGGCTGATGGCCGCCGCCGCCGGCCAAAACCCTAAAAATAAGGTTTCGGTCGGATTTCCCGCCGATCGCAATGGGAAGAGAAGGCAGGGCGGTGAGGAATACCTGAAATCGGCCGTCGAGGACGGACGACAGCATCGGCAGCGGTAGCTCGGCGGCGTCGGCGTCGACAGTGGCGGTGAGAGGCGGGAGGAGGAGGCAGCGGTAGTAGCAGGAGGAAGAAGGGGCGGGCGCGATCTGCGACCTATATAAAATTATCAACAACGGCTCACTCGCCCATTAGAAAGTCGTTGCTGATAAGTTATCATTAGCAACGGCTCACTTGTCCGTTAGCAAACCGTTGCTGATAATTTAAATTATCAGCAATGGCTCGCATGTCCATTAGAAAGCCGTTGTAGATACAACCATTTCAAACAAATTTGTTTCTGTAAAGCTAATGCTAGCTTTATTATGAGGATTGCGAAGTTTAGGTTCAATGCTACTTTGAAGAGTAATATCATACTCAAGAGATTCAATAAGAGAAATATTACTATTTGTTTCCTTAAGTTCTCTTCTAGCCTACCAAGGTTATGTTAATTCCAATATGAGAGAGCATGCCTAGTACAAGCCAGTTTATTATCAAACAGAACATCACAACAGCTAGAAGGGAGATAAGAATTCCAAGCATAGCAACCACTTCCTTACAATCCATGTGCTCTATCCAAAAATTTTAAATTTTGAACAACTTATTTTTATTTTGTTTTTTATAGGGAACATGAAGAAAAATTGGTCTGTGATCAGAAGTTACTCTATTTAAATGTTTAACAGAAGCCAATCCAAAATAGTGTAACCAAGCAGCATTTGCAAATATACGATCTAATCTAAGTAAAATTTTAGTTAAACCAAAACGATTATTTGTCCAAGTAAATTTACATCCAGAAAAACCTAAGTCTAACATACCACAGTTATTAATGAAAGATTTGAAATCTAAAACATGTTTACTTAAGGTAAAAGGGGAACCCCCAAACTTGTCACCAGAATAAAGGATACTATTGAACTCACTAAAAATTATCCAAGGATAAGAAGATAAATCCAAGCATTCTAAAGATTGCCAGAGAGACCTTCTAATATTTGAGTCAGTATGATCATATAAACTAGATAATAAAAATGGAGTAGAATTTTTAATTTGAACAACAACATGAATAATCTGAGGGAAAATTGACAAAACAACAGTATTAACAACAAATTTATTCCAAGCAAGAATAATGCCCCCAGATGAGCCAGAGCTAGATGGGAAAACACCATCCCAATTTTTGCCAAAAGATCTAATACTTTTGCAGGATCTGAACTCATTTATATGAGTTTGCTGCAAAACAATTATTTTAAAAGAATATTGCTTAAGGAGAATAGACATATGCTCTTTGACCAGCCTCCTCTAGGCCCCTCTCACATTCCAGCTAAGGACATTCATTTGGAAACATTATTATTGTTATTGTCTATGTCAGTAGACATAGAAACAGGAGGATTCTCATTCAGATTAATAAAGTGCTCCATAGAACTAGAAGACGAAGAACCAGACTTGAGCCTTTTCATATTGGAATTATTTTGAGGAAGATCAGTGTTAAAAGTAGGGTGTTTAGGCAGCTTAGGAGGCATATTTTTGCGGCTCTTAGTAATCTTAGAAGAAGAAACAAGAGTCTCAGAAGAAGAAGTATTAAAGATCATATTAATTTCATCAGCAAATTGTTTAATAGATTTAGAGTTATCCTAATTAAAACTATTTGATTCACTAGAAACCATTTGGGGAGGAGATATACCTTTAGAAATCAAATTTTTGCTTGAAAATATAGGGGGAGGATTATTCCTCGGGCCAACAGATTTATCAGCAAGTCTAGTTTCTTTGGAATTCCGAGAGTTTGTCTTTATTTTGTTAAGATTTGGATAATGATAGTTCAAATCCATTTTACTTATTAAAGGAGTCTTAGAGGAGGAGTCAGAGGGAAACTCTTTGGAAAAACCAGATGAAGAGGAAGGGAGATATACCTCAGCTTGAGGACTTGGTTCCTTTTCAAGCTGTGGATCAAGCTCGGCTCCCATGCTTAGGTCATGTGATTTGAGTACATCATTTCCTCATTGTTGCGAACTGGAGAGTTGGGACGATTACTTAGCGGGCGCCGTTGACGAGGATTTCAGCATTGTACTTTGATCCACAGACCACAAGCCGACTCCGACAGATCAGCAACAACCCTTAAAGAAATATTGTTAGCCAAAGAATCCGATGGGGCCCGGGGGGCATCTGAGTGGATAGAGTCCACCGAAGAGAAAGTCTTAGCATCAAAACAATGAGAAAGCTTTTTACGCGGTAAAGAGCAAGAATTCTCATTATGACCTATAAAACCACATTGAAAATAAACTTCAGGAAGATTTTCGTAAACAACCGGTTGAAAGAAATCATTACCAGGTTCACCAACCAAACCCCTTGCTTAAGTGGACAGACAAGATCAATTTGAACACACACCCGAATATATTTACCACGTTCAAATAAGGTGAAATGGTCATCAATGCGAAGAACAGAGCCAACACAAGCAGCAATAGAGGAGGTTGAATCAACATTCCAAAACTCTAATGGAAGCGATTGAAGCCGGATCCAAACCGGGGCAACCGAAAAAGACTCCTCCCATGGTTTGAAAAAAGGTTTCTAGTGGGTTAAATGAATAATATCTCTACGAAAAGACTAGGGTCCTCCAGTGAGGACTAAGTTAGCTTGCTCAACCGAAATAAATATATTGAAACACAAAAAAAATTTCATCGAAGTCTAACACCGTTTGGAAACCATAGCAAGACCATAAAACGAGAGGCCCACGATTTAATTGAGTCCGAAGAAGAAGGTTTGTTTAAATCGGACGACAAGTCGAAGAAATAGATGATTGAGAAGAATTAAGAGTCGGAGCTTTAAGGTTCTGAGCCCATGAACACGGTGGAGCCGGATCTTGGTCAGAGTCCTTATGATTAGAAAGGATTACCTGAGGGGACGAAAAAGCTTTTGCGGAAACAACATCAACTTTGGGGGTCTGGATACCCTTACCAGACATCGACAATGGAGAATGAACTTGAGCCAGATGACCCAAAACAACAACAAGGGAACCACCAACACAGGAATCTTGAGCAGTAGGTACCAACGCCATAGCTTGATCTCCATCCGGAGGATGCGAAGGTGTTGGTTTCTAAGAGGATGGAAAGGGAGGCAAATGGGGAGAGACGGTGCTCGAGCTGTGCATGATGCCTTAGGGCATCAAGAATCCCTTTTAAAGGGATTCCAAACCCTAAAGCATGCAACGCACGCGAGGCACTCACTCCAAGCTGGTTGAATCAAGACACCTTCAAAGTCTTGAGATCAACCAGAGGACTCGGAATCTTGAAATCGATTGAATCTTGGAGCTCTCAAAAATCGCCTAAACTAACCATTATTTAAATCTTTTTCTAGTAGTTAATTAATAATTAGATTTTGCTTATCACCTCTTCTTTGTTTGTTTTTTTTTTTGACAAAGATAAAAAGTCACAATAGGTGATCATATTGAGATTTGAACCTCAGATCTCTAGGAAATATACAAGATGGTGTCACCAACTGTGCTACTCACAATTGGCCCTCTTCTTTGTTTGATATATCAAATTTTTTATTAAAAGAACACCGTGTGTTAGAGGATACTTTTCTATGGATGAAAATAATAATATAAAATAAGGGCCCACTTTTTATGAAAGCGTAAAAACCTGCCTGAGTATCTCCGGAATAATATTTTTGCTCTTAAAATATTTTAAAATTAGAATTATTCTAACTTAGTGGGGTTTGATTTGCGAAAAAGACGTGAAATAAATAATAATTTTTTATTCTCATATTTTATTTTAACAATATCAAATAATAGTCTAGAATTAATTATTTTTAAAATCATAATTATTGTTGAGCTATCAATCTGCTCTATTGATGAGTGTCGAAATCATCAAAAATAAATTTCTACTTCTTGAGATTTTGTAGTCGTGACAAGTAAGGTCGAATCCACAGAGACTTGTTAGTTTCAAATTCTTTCGAAACTAGAAATTAAAAAGAGGGGGGTTTTGATTAGATGAAAATTAAAATAAAAATAGTAATTAAAAACAGTGATTAAAATTAAGGAGAAATCAATGAGAGAAAATTCTAGCTAAAGATACATTCTCGATTTCGGTTCGTAGGATTGATCATAGGCACTAAGGATGAGTTTTTTTATTTCTAGCGATTTAATAAACTTTTGTGAATTGAACAATAATCTCACAAGTCATATTAATTCAAGTATTCCATTAGTTAGGATTGAACAGCAACCTCGACTAATTTGTCTCTAAATTCGGCATGGAACAGTCATACCGGTAGACTAGCTATTGTTCTAATAATCTGGTAATAGACAGATAATTAAAAAGAAACAATAGAATAATTTCTGCAAAAATAAATGAAATACTAGAAAATAAATATATTAAGCACAGAAGAATCTCACAAACCGTAGAACCGAAATATCGAATCGTCATTTAGCTAGAAAAAAATGGATCAACCACACATTGCAAACTCACACAATTTCATTCTCAAAAATAAACTACTGCTGAAAACTTTAAGAAACAAAACACAAAAGGAGGTTACAGCTAAGAAAAATGCTAGCCCTAAAAACTAAAGCTAAAAACTAGCAGCCCCTATTCATTACAACTTTTCTCCTCTTATAGGAGAATTGCAAACCTAACTAGAATGGTAAATAAAAATCAAATCAACCTTACATGACAGTAAACTAACAACCAAATATCTTGGTTTAATATTTTAGACACAAATGGATTGTCCAAATTCGTATGGAAATTAACTTGGAAATAAAATTTCAGCCTTTAACATGGTAAATTTTGGATCTATCACATGTATATCTACTAAGGCGTGGGGACATCCAAGGCAGTACGACCAGATCTAGCTGTCTTTCCAATTTCCAGCTTTCAAAAATGTGCAAGGGGATTCTTTTTGATTTCTTTCCATCATTTGCCTAAAAGTTAAACAAAATAATAAACATATTTTAGGAAGTATTTAATTCAAATTTAGCATAAAAATAAGCAACAAAAGATGGAAAATAAACATGTCATCAAATCTCCCCACACTTAAACCATGTTTGTCCTCAAGCATAACTCAAATCGAACAATCACTCTCTTTAAAATTCATCGCACCCTATCGCAGTCTGCATTATAAAGTTTTAACGACTCAAACAAAAAGACAATAGCAATCAAACCTTTCACAATGAAATCTCGTCCATCCACACAGATTTATGATTACTTAGATGCACATTCAGAGTACAAGAAGCAAAGGATAAAAAAACATTTTAAGCACAAAATTTCAAAAAAATAATCATCGCACAAAAGAAACATCTACTAAGCAATGCCACAAGTCGAAATAACTAATAGACTTAATTTATTGACTGAGCACCTTTTATTTTCTTAGATCGTTGCTCAACCTTTTGACGTGAGGACATACATTGGTGATGCATGCACCTGGTTACTTGGTTGGCCCCGAATCTAAGTTCCTTGCCTAGAATGTCATGCAACCTTTTAACGCGAGGACACACATTGGTGATGCATGCATCCGGTTACTCGGTTGATCACAATTCTAGGTGACTACTAGCTCTACTCATGATCTTTGGTGATCAGCGGAGTAGTGATGCTCTTTCTTTCTTTCTCTTTTTTCCTTTTTTTTTCCTTTTTATTTTTTTTTTCAGACTTGAGACATAACAAGGTAAAGTTCATATTGTGCAAGATAAAACTAAGCAGACATGATTGTTTCAAAGTTTATTGCATTTTGAAATTCTGAGAGTTCATCAAAAGATGGCCATATATCATGTGGAGAGATGAGAAATGCGTTGTTCATGTTAGCTCTCCATTGTAATTCAGTTCAAGACATCTAGACACAATGAATTGGGGTGTTCAAAGATGTAAATGAATCTTTCAAGATAGCAATTGAAATGTATGAGTTGAATAGAAATATCAAGTTCTAGGACAATATTTCAAAAACTTATCAAAAGTGTGCAAAACTAATGAAAATAAATTCTTGTGCAGGAAAATTTCAGCTATCTTCATAAAGGTGTTTTTCATAAAAGTCATGATTGAGCAAAATAAAGGTGTCATGCAAAATAAGCCCCTCCCCACACTTAAAATTCACATTGTCCCTAATGTGATTCAAAATAATTTCATAGCAAAATAAGAGCATAATGGGAAAATGAGAACTTCCCTGAACATTGGAGGAGGGTGTCGGCTGCTTGCTACTGCCTTGGGTTTTAGGCGTGGTCATGCTTAAAACTTCAAGTCCGCCTTTTAAATTTTGTCTCATTTTTCTATTAGAATTTCCAAAGCTCTACCTTTGATATCGAATTCGCCCTTTGCCAAAAGATATTTGGAAGAAATTAAAATCAAAAGTAAAAGAAAAATAAAAACAGATCTAAAGGAATTGAAAAGGAAATTATGCAAAAGTAAATACTAATAAATAAGGCGTGGGCACGCGTAATACTTGGGTTGCCTCCCAAAAGTGCCATTGTTTGTTGTCCTAGGCTAGACAGCACTGTCATGTTTCACGTAACTCCTGTTGCGTATTTTAGATGCCTAGGCAGCGGCCTCAATTCCAATTGCAGTGTATGTAGAAGCTTAGTGCGAGAAATAAATGGTTCTAGGCATGAAACATTAGTTTTTATGGTTTTGAGCGTCTTTATTCCAACCTGCAAATTATTTTCATAATCAATTTGAATACTATCCAGATTGATATTCATGTCCATTACACTCAAATTAAATGTTTCGTGAGCTGAAATACCAATAAAATTAATACTGTTAACACAAAGTTTTTTGCTAGGAAATTTCATAGCATCATAAACATTGAACTTGATGACTTCTCTATCAAATTCCATAGTGAGTGTGCTATCATACACATCTATTTTTGTCCTAACTGTGCTAAGAAAGGGTCTTCCAAGCAAAATTTCTGATGAGTTGGAAGATGTGTCTTCCTCCATATTTAGCACAAAAAAATTTGCAGGAAAGACTAAATTATTTACTTGAATTAAAACATCGATCTTCCAACACCCCTTCGGGGTAAACAATCGACCTGTCAGCTAATTGAATGACCACACTTATCTTTTTCAATGGACTAATATTTAAAGATGAATAAATAGACAATGACATGACATTTATAGATGCTCCTAAATCACACATAGCTCTTTTTATACCAACATTGCCTATCTTGCAGGAAATAGCAAACATACTTGATCTTTGCATTTGGGAGGTAATTTCCTTTGAAGTATAGCGGAAATATTTCCTCCCACACTTACCTTTTCATTACCAGTCAGGTTTTTCTTGTTGGTGCACAATTCCTCGAGAAATTTAGCATACCGAGGCATTTGCTTAATGGCGTCAAGTAAGGGAATATTTATTTCAACCTTGCGAAAAGTTTCAAAAATCTCTTTTTCTTCATTTTCCTTCTTAGACTTGGCCAATCTTTCTGGAAAGGGAGGCTTGATCATCAATGTTCTCGGCTGTTCTGATTCTTTTTGTTTCTGGTTAGCAGTAATTTAAGTTTTAGTTTCTGTCTCTAAGGCGTGCCTACGTCTTGGCAGACTGGGTTCTGCTAACTCATTCTCACTTCTCAGAGTTATTTCACTAGCATTCTATTTTGGGTTGATGACAGTTTATGAGGGCAGCTTGCCTTGTCATTCCAACCTGCTTAGAGATGACGCAAATTGACCCATTTGATTCTCCAAAATTTGAATGCTTGCCTTTGTTTCCTTTATGCTTTCTTTTGTTTCCTGTCTGTTGAAATTATTATGTACTAATTGCAAGTGATTTAATAATTTCTTCAAGAGATGTACCTGAATTTGAAGGGAATTGTTGTGGCGGGACAGGTGGTTTGTACTGAAATTGTTGAAAATTTTGTTGCTGAAAATTTGGTTGCCTTGTCCCATAACTTAAGTTTGGATGATCCCTCCATCCTGGGTTGTAAGTGTTTGAATAAGGATCACATCTCCTTTGTGGAAAACTAGAAAACCCTCTAATAGCATTGACATATTTTTCAGTATCATCTTGGAGTGCAGGACACATATTGGTAGGATGACCAACGTGACCACAAATTCTGCAAACTTTAACATGTGATGTGTTTCCTGCAATCAAATTTTGGACCATAGTAGTTAGATGAAAAATTTTAGATTCAAGGGAGGATACATTCACCTCATTTACCCTTCTTGAAGGTTCTTGCCGAAACTCAAATATTTGTGAATTGGTAGCCATGATGGAGATTAATTCCCTAGCGGCTTGAGGAGTTTTGTTCACTATAGCACCACCTCTTGCTGCATCCATCATCCTTCTTTCCATGGGCATCAAACCTTCATAAAAATATTGGATTAGTAATTGTTCAGAAATACCATGTTGAGGGTAACTTGCACATAACCGTTTGAATCTTTCCCAATATTCATGTAGAGTCTCTGTGTCTTATTGTTTAACTCCGCAGATTTCCCTTCTAATTCCAACGGCTCGTGAAGCTGGAAGAACTTGTCCAAGAACAGTCTTAGCAAATCTGTCCATGCGTTGATTGATCAAGGAGGAAGGTGGAATAGCCATTCCTTGGCTGCATCTGCTAAGGAAAAAGGGAAGGCTCGCAGTTTGATTTGCTCATTGGATATGCAGTGTGGTTTCATTGTTGAGCATACAATGTGGAATTCCTTCAAGTGCTTGTGAGGGTCTTCATTTTCAAGTTCTCAAAAAATAGGTAAGAGATGTATTAGTCTAGATTTTAATTCAAAGTTTACTTCAAGTTCTGGGTATGTGATGCATAATGATGGTTGGTTGAAAGGTGCAGCAGCCAGTTTGCACAAAGTCAAATTGTTTTCATCCATTTGTGCTCCTGGTTCTATTTCTGGTTCTGCTTCCATCTCAATGTTAAGGCGTGCCCACGTCTCGTCTGCTGTTGAAGACGAGGGTGTCGAAACGTGTTTACCTCGTTGTTGGGTCACCTTTCTAAGACTTCTAGCAGTCTTCTCAATCTCAGGATCGTATATGAGTTCTCCTATGCGATCAGATCTGACCATCAATTTTAAGATGCGTCCACGTCTAACATGTCTGGAATTTTCCTGCAAAGTCAAAATTGGTTAACAAAAGAATTAAAACTGACTATTACCGGTCCCCGGCAACGGTGCCAAAATTTGATGAGTGTTGAATCCACCAAAAATAAATTCCTACTTCTTGAGATGTTGTAGTTGTGACCAGTAGGGTCGAATCCACCAAGACTGGTTAATTTCAAATTCTTTTGAAACCAAAAATTAAAAAGGAGGAATTAAAAAGAGGGGGGGTTGATTAGATGCAAACTGAAATAAAAATAGTAATAAAAAACAATGATTAAAATTAAGGAGAAATCAATGAGAGGAAATTCTAGCTAAAGGTACGTTCTCGATTTCGGTTTGTAGGATTGATCATAGACGCTAAAGATGAGTTTCTTTATTTCTAGCGATTTAATAGACTTTTGTGAATTAAATAATAATCTCACAAGTCATATTAATTCAAGTAATCTATTAGTTCGGATGGAACAACAACCTCAACTAATTTGTCCCTAAATCCGGCATGGAACAGCCATACCGGTAGAGTAGCTATTGTTCTAATAATCTGGTAATAGACTGACAATTAAAAAGAAACAATAGAATAATTTATGTAGGAAATAAATGAAATACTAGAAATTAAAGATATTAAACACAAAAGAATCACCGTAGAACCGAAACATCGAATCGTTCTTTAGCAAGAAAAAAGTGGATCAGCTACACATTGCAAACTCACACAATTTCATTCTAAAAAATAAGCTACTGCTGAAAACTTTAAGGAACAAAACACAAAAGAAGGCTATAGCTAAGAAAAATGCCAGCCCTAAAAACTAAAGCTAAAAACTAGCCGCCCCTGTTCATTACAACTTTTCTACTCTTATAGGAGAATTCCAAATCTAACTAGAATGGTAAATAAAAATCAAATCAACCTTACATGACAATAAACTAATAATCAAATATCTTGGTTTAATATTTTAGACACAAATGGATTGTCCAAATTCGCATGGAAATTAACTTGGAAATAAAATTTCAGCCTTTAATATGGTAAATTTTGGATCTGTCACATGCATCTCTACTAAGGCGTGGGCACGTCCAAGGCAGTGCGACCAGGTCTAACTATCTTTCTAATTTCCAACTTCCAAAAAATGTGCAAGGGGATTCTTTTTTATTTCTTTCCATCATTTGTTGCCTAAAAGTTCTATGGGATGACTGAGCAATCAAAATTCTTATGTCTAAATCATTGGCCAAATTAAAATGCTTAAACCGAAGTTGATGATAGCATATGGATTGGACTAGGACTATTGGACCTTATCGGATTAGACCCAACAGTGCCTCACCACTCATCTTAGGCTGAACCAAGAAGCTCCACCCAGGGGGATTCACCTAGCTACGGTCCTGAACCAGATCCGAGTCAGACCAAGTGGCTCTAGCCGAGAACCCCACCCGACCATACAAGATTATCTGCATCTTTCCTTATCAGGAGGAATATGTCCGCCATCTCCGAGATCATCCTCGATCCATTCCGGACAATATCCTCATGAGATTCTCGAACGACGTCATCACCCTTGCATGCAATAAATATAGACACAATATACCCATGATGTGGAACTAACCCGGGGCATTATAATCTTCTCATCAAGACATAACTCAAGTCTAATACATAGCCTGGAATCACACCAAGTGGGACGATATGTGAGGCCTAACCTAATAGTGGTGGCTCCATCCCATATGAGGGCAGTCTTTTCTCACATTGGCTTCCTCATCATGCCTAGAACTATAACCTGACTCTTATATCATTTCTTAAAACTCGCTCGATTGGATAGTTGACATATCAACTTCTTAGGCACAAATTATTGACCTAATTAAAATGGCAGAAGTGCATATTTCATCCTATAAGTTTTAAATTTTTTGAATTTTAGTCATATAAAATTTATTTTAATATTTTCAGTTCTATAAGTTTGTTCCTTAGTACAGATTTGGTCCTATCCGTGACGGCCCGTTAACTCTCCGTCAATGTGGACTAACGCTATTCATACACGTTGACAAATTTGGTCATACAGATTTCATTTCGAAATTTTCAATCCTATATGTTTGTCCCGTAGCATAAATTTGGTCTAATATATTTTTCCCATAGCACAAATTTGATATCCGTGATGGTCTGTTAACTCTCCGTCCACGAAAAAATTAACGATGTTATATCCGTGATGACAGAGTTAACAGACCGTCATGAATAAGACTAAATCTATGTTACGAAACAAACTTATATATGTTACGGGATTAACATACCAACTTGTCTATATGTCGATCCATCATATAAATTTGGTCCTATCACGATGGTTTGTTAACTCCGTCAACATATATGGACATAACGTCGTTTATTTTTTCATGGATGGAGAGTTAACGAACCATCGCGGATATGATCAAATCTGTGTTACAGGGCAAATATATAGGATTAAACCTGTGCTATAGGCAAATATATATGACTAAAAATCTTGAAATAAAATTTATAGGACTAAATCTATCAACGTGTATGAACAGCGTTAGTCCAAATTGATGAATAGTTAATGGATCATTACGGATAAGACCAAATCTATGCTATGGAGCTAACTTATAAGACTGAAAATACCAAAATAAAATTTATAGAACCAAAAATCTAAAAAACTAAAAATTTATAGAATTAAATCTACGATTAATTAAGCTAAAGTTAATGATAATATATTCATCACAGTCTTATAAATTAATACATCATCTCATGTATTCTGAATGTGAGATCAAATCAGAATATTATAATCAAGATTAATCATTTCACTAGCAGTGGCAACAAATCGAATAGTCATATTTTGTACTACCTGAATCTAGTTTGAACTCGACTTAAACAAATTCTCTAATGCCTGTATATATACTATATTGAATGTCATGAACTAAATACTTATGTTCTTCTCCACCCAAATATGACTCGAGTCTCTTTTTTTTCTCTATCAAATTTGAATCCAACCCAATTAACTATTAAACTAATTACATAAAATAAAATACTTATTTAAAATATAATATAAAACTTAATACGTATTTTATATTCAATAGATATATTAGTATTTATACTAACTTTATATATTTTTATATTGTATTAATTTTCATATAATAGTCTAAAATTATTAATTAGAAATATAAATATACTAATATAAATTATATCATTAATAATTAGAGGATCTTTTTAGCAAAGATAATATATATTGAGATTTATACCTTAGATTTTTAGAAAATATCCAAGATGTCACCAACTGTACTAGTCTATAATTAATAATTTGAGGTTATTTTACTTTATTTAGTACTTTTTATATTATTCTTTGTCTATTCCTAATGCAAACCAAACAGAGGAGTGATATTTTCTTATCTGTTCCTAATTTATTTTTGATGCAATTCAAATATTAAAATTATTATTATTTCTATATTTTATTCATTCTCTATTTTTAGTCTTTCTATATTCCTATTTGTCCCTATTTTATTTCATGAGCCAAACTAATTTAGTGTGATTTTAATGATTATTTTATAAATTTAAGGTATGAGGTAATCTGGTTGAGTTGGTCTTAGGTTTAATTTAATTTCCTTAGATCTTGTTTGGATGAGGTGAAATATGATTTAATAATGTATGGTATGGTACTGTAAAAAATATTATATTGTTTGAGAGGATAGTATGATATGATATAATATGGTTAAATGACAGTAGCTATAGAGGAAAATGAAGTCTTGACTAAGCTGATCAAGAATGATAAATAAAAGTCTAATCTAATATGGATATATAAAGGGCATAAGAGAAATTATAAATTTTGATTGATGATATTTTAGAAATAAAATTTTATAAAGTCATGAGAAACCACCAAATTCATGGTTTAAAAATCCGGTCAAATTTTATGATTTTTAAACCATGAGATTACCATACCATACCATGATCATTTATTAGAAATCTTCCCAAATATAAAATTAAACCATACCATATCATGATAAATCATACTCTACCATGATATAAACAAGGCCTTACGCTCTTCAATTGGAATTATATAATTCAATTTACTTCAATTTAATGTTATTTGAGATCATGATATAAATCGATTCGATTTAATTAATTTATGAATTTAGTTCATAAAAAATATAGCTCTTCAGATCGATCTAATCAAGTTTGATTTAGAAACATGAATGGTTTATAAGCACTCAAAGGTAAGATTTTGACCCGTCGAAAGTTTCTAAATGATCTTACATTTACTTCTTGAACTCAAATTAAAAATGAATGGGTTCAAATCTCGTCAAATTTTTTAAAACGAATATCACCCATCATGTCAGATTATATCTATGTACTGGGAAAAGAAGGCAGAGAATATCCGATCATGCACTTCTCATCAGGATCCTGCATACAACCATGTTCCTTCGGGTGAGAGGGAGCTTTATCAGAAAATCTATCACTTACATAATTGTTTTCATTATAGTAGCTATATTAGCTCTATTTCTACCACAATCATTCATTTGGTTTCGAGCAATAAGATGCAAACTAAATGGAGCTAAATTTGAAATTACAACACCAGTAGATACATTTATAAAGCATCTCCATCTGTTTGAGTCTGATATAAGGCTTCCATAGTTGTTCCAATTCTCATTGTTATCCGGAGGCAAGTCCATATCAGTTAAACCATATTTTGAAAGGTAGTGAGCAATCATATTGTTTTCTCTCTTTACACAGGATCAATTTGTGACCTTTAATTTTTCAGCCAGTTGAAGAATGTCTTTCACCAGAGCTTTGGCATAGCAAGGTGGTTTTAAATGATTATTAGGATGTCAATAGCAGACTTGCAATCTGAGAATATTTTAAGATGTTTAATGCAAATGAGTTCAGCATTCATAAGGCGCGCATCTCCAAATTACTTTCAGTTCAGCCGTTAAAGTGTTATGTGAAATTGAGCTACTATAGCCTCTCATTAATTACTTCCTCCTTTTTGTCATTTAAGATTAAAAAATCTAGTCCGGACCTATTAGTTTGCTTAACCCATGCTGCATCATAATAAATTTGTAATATCCAAAATTTTAATAGTAATATTTTATTCTTGAGCGGGGAATTGTGGACCCTAGTTAACATGGATTGGTGAAAAGTTTCGGGATTAGACCCGAGTAAGCATTTGATGTAGAAAAATTAAGAAAAATTTTATTTGCCTTATCTCCATGATTTAACATTCTAGGGTGATAGAGGGTCTCGAGGCAAATTTAGCGGTGCAATCGGATCTCGAATCGGAGTTAGAACGGGTGAGTTATGAGTTGTTTAAGTCAGATAGCTTAGGTAGAAGTATTTTGGTCATTTGGACCCAACCGGTGTCTATAAATTAGACCCTGGGGGTGTGCAGCCAGGGGTTTTTGAGCCACACACCACCCGAGGCAAAGGAGAGGAGAGAGAGGGTGCCATCGAGGAGGAGGAGCCGTCAGAGCCGGATTTTCGGGAGTTCGTCGGTGTCGATCGGGGGAAGATCCTATGTGTCTTTTTTCTTCCATTTTTTCTCCGTCCGATGAGTGGATATAGGCCTTCTTTTCTCTAATTCTTGATTCATGTCACTGTTCTCATGTTTCAAGGATTTTTGGCGATTTTTGACGCGTTTTCTCGTATTGGATCAGAAGTCGAATCGATCATTTCTTAATTGAATAATGTTGTTTATCTTTTTTTTTGAATAAAATATAATTTTCTTTTCCTCTTCTCATTTCATCCTTCTACCCCTTCCTGTTGACCTTGCCGGCAGCGCCGGCCGTGCTAGGAGGCGGTGCCCGACGAGGCGCCGCGGCGGTGGCAGTGGGCAGCGGCGGTGGCGGCAGTGGGCACCGGCGGGGCGATGCGGAGGCAGCGGCGCCCGACGTGGCATCGCTACCACGCACGGGCAGTCGCCTGAGGCGCTGCCACCGCCGCGTGGTGGCGGCGGGGCTTCGGCGCTAGCGACTCGGGCGGCCCGCCGATGGCTGGAGAAGAGGTGGCAGCGGTTGGGTTGGGTAGGAGAGGAGGAAGATGACCTAAGGGGGTAAGTTAAATTGAGGGTTGAGATTGATTTGGGTAAGATGAAGGGTTGGATTGAATTGGTTGAGATGAAGGGCAGAGATTTGATCTTGTGTAGATGTAAGACTTAGATTGCATCATGTATATGGAGGGATGAGATTGCATCGGGATAGATGTAAGGCTGTGGATGCATCATGTTAGATGTAAGGCTGAGATTTAATCTGGTTAGATGAAAGGCTGTTATTGCATCATGTAGATGGAGAGCTGTGATTACATCTGGTTAGATGTAAGACTGTGATTGCATCATGTAGATGAAGAGCTGTGATTGCATCTGGTTAGATGGAGGGTTGTGATGGCATCTGATTAGATGCAAAGTTATGAATTCATCATGTAGATGTAGGGTGATGATTACATCTGGTTAGATGTAAGGCCGAGATTGCATCACGTTAAATAGAGGGCTGTGATTGCATCATATTAGATGGAAGGCTATGATGTGATCTTGTTTTGATGAAGGGCTGAGATTTTATTTCTGATTTATTGATTGTAACACCGTTATATTTATTCTTAGCAGTGTTTTATTAAATAAATTAAGGTATTTCTGTTATTATTCTAAATAATTATTTGGAGGCCTTAGAGTTAGCAAAACTATTCATGTCATATATAAATTTTTGCCTAATCGACGTTTTGAATTTATTGGTGAGGTCTGTTTCTCCACCAGACCTTCGGATTTTGAAAACAATAGGCGGATATTGCCTCGTTTTGCGTACCAAGCAGAAAAATCATATTTTGTATATTTTTATGATTCGATCTGAGATGATTCATGGATATAGTAGTTAATGAGCTAAACTTTATCCTAGATCAGTGATTTCTATGATGAGTTATTTTATCATGTTCCGGTCTATTGATTTATAGTTGGAGTTTCTTTTTGCACTACTTCCATGATACACGTGCATCCTTTCTTACAATGCCATAATTCTATTTTATGATTGTTTATTTGTGCTGAGCATTCATGATTTATGAGCACTATTTTTACATATATATCTGTATGTGATTGTGATGTATGGCAAGAGGTGGTGGAGGATGAGGTATGCACTTGACATACCCTTATTACTTGATAGCACATATTGTTCATACTTATATACTTGCGTGTGTGGGGTTGTGATGTGCTTGTTGCATTTCTCGGAAGCATCGCTGGTGAGGGGAGGGTATGCCCCAAAGAGACAACGTTGGCTTTATTCTGGAAGTCCCACTGGTGAGGGGAGATCATACCCAAAAAAGATAGTTTGGAGACCCGAGCAGGTGAGGGGAACGTATGCCCCAACAGGCTAGCTCGGTAGAGCCAGTGCCAGTGAGGGGAGGGCATGCCCCAAAGAGATGGCACTGAACTGGGTGATAGTTCGGCGACCACCCGTCTATCTACCCTATGTTGCTATGTGGGACCGACGGATCCGGAGAGCATGCATATGATTGGGGTGTTGCATTGCATGCATATGATTGAGGTGTTGCGTTCATCCTTGGCTATATTTATATTTATTGATGGATGCTTATACTTATTGTTGTGGATATGAGTAGGGTAGCAGATGCGTTACTAATGTTGATTTCATGCATAGAACTATGGATATATTATTGTTGATTTCTTCTAACGTTGTTGTTACGTTATTTATATCGGCTATTTGCGTTTTTATGCATGATGATTGATTTGGTGAATTGAGGACTGATCTACTCACTAAGTCCTAGTTGGACTTACCTTCATTACTATTATTTTGCAGCACCTGAGTTAGATTAGAGAGGAACCGAGGTGCAGTAGCGCATCTAGTGGTGGCAGGGCAGCGGGTCTCATGATTTGTCGTGATCGAGGAGGATACCTATGTAAGACCCGGGAAAATTTTTTAATATAAAAAACTATTTTTGGTGCAGCACGCCGGACTCGGGGAAAGTCGAGTCGAGCCTCAGGATTGCCTCGAGTGAAAATGTATGACTCGACTAATGATGCATGGAATTTTATTGGGTGATTGACTTTCCTTTTATGCAGTCATACCTTAAATCAAGTTTAAATCGACTCATGTTATGGGTTGAGTCGGAACCCAAGTTGAGTTCGGGTTTAGTCGAGTTTTGAGTATGAGTCAGGTGAGTCAAGAGCCTATATGGAAGGCTAGATGAGGGATTAAAACCCCTCATCCTTGTGACGTGTGACTCATCCTTGGAGTCGCACAAGGCAGCCTAGGGAGAGAGGGAGAAGAGCAAGGAGAAGGGGGACTTGGATCAATCTGGGATTTCGCACCATCGCTTGAAGATTCAAAGTCGTCGTCATCCGATCTTTCGTTCTCCGCAATCAAGGTGAGTGGTTAGAATTTGAAAGCTTGGGGGAGGCGGGTAGCCGAACCCCTAGATGTGATAGGATGAGTTTTCTCGTGATCTTTCAGACGGATCTTGGTTTCATCGATGTGTATTCACTGTTTTGTACGAGTTCTTATCAGATCATCTTGTTTCTTCGCCGATTTCTTAAGTACTAGGGCTGCCGAGTCATGGGAAAAGGGAAAAGGTTATGCCAAAATTTTCCCCGATTCCCTTGGCGGAAAGAAAGCCCTTGGACGATCTCATGTTCATGAATGATGTAGTCTTAATCGTCAATTTTACGTGTTATGAAGCATGTCTTCCCTAGAAACCTTTGATGTGGCCGAATGAACCCTACACCTTATGAAGAGGGTTCAGCCAAGGGTAAGGGAAGGGGTAAAATAGTCCACTTGATATTAAGTTATATCGGAATCGAAGAATTAGAGGCATAGTTAGAGTCCCCTTTCCCTTTTCTACCTTAAGGGCCATGGCCGAGCAAGGTTTTCCTTGCTCATGGCTCGGCCAAGACTAGGGAGGGGGAAAGAGGGTAACTTTAGATGGAAACTTTCATGGTTATAAGGTTCAACAATAGAGGTATGACGATACTTAGGAAGAACACCAATCATAACAAGTAAATTGATTGATTATGAGATTGTAGGAATGCTAGCTTTATGACCATCCTTAGCATTAGATCTTTAATGTTGCAATTGTTTACCATGCTTAGTATTTCCTACAATTTTGAATTCATTGCTACCTTGTCATGCTAGATAATTGTTTCTTATTGAGCTTGATTCCTAATGTAGTGTAAAGTTGTTATGCATGAATATTATGGTTATATATAGTAGATGTTGTAACATTTGAATATTTTTCTTTAGATTATACATACTGTCCAAAAATATTCATGGGCGGAATTCCAAAGTCAATACAAGGAATTCCTCACCCAAAGTAGTGTGGAAGGTTAGATAACATGTAAGGCATCGCGAGGCGTTCATCGTACTTATATGGAAACTTAGCTAGGAGATGATATCACTTCTAGAACTTCTTGTAAAAATTTGGAAACCTAGAACTCTTAGGTGTACACATTTTGGAAGGCGGCATAAATTTTTGACCCTGTAGCCCGGATTAGGGCCAGATACGGGTAGTGGCCCGAAGTGTATATATGGAAATCCTAGGACATTGATTGTGTGATGTGCTTGAGATGGTCCGTCGAGGAGCGTGGAGGTCGGAAATGACCAATACTCAGCTCGGCCAGTGTTGGGTCTTGAGGTGCGCCAGCGGGCCCGCTAGGTGCCAGACCCCAGTTGGGTGGGACTAGCTTTCCTTATCCCAGACGGTGCCCGAAGACTAGTGGACCATCCTAGTCGATGGTCCGGGATTATTTGCTTACATCTTGAGATGATGTGGCCGATGACTAGTATGATACTACCTGATATGGTAGGGATGGCTGTAGCCGAGATATTTATTCCATAAGTAGGCCCAAGGGCCGAATGTCGGAGGCTTGATAGGCTGAGATGATAGGTTATCACATGTTCAGTTTGTACAGATTGACCCATTGGGGTCGGTAGTACAAACTGAATGATATGCATGCATGCTGAGGTAATTTACCTCCTTGTACATTCATTTTGTTGCCTTATATGATATGCATGCATAGCTGAGGCTTAGGTGGAGGTTCGCTAGAGCCACTCACTGAGTCCCAACTGGACTCACAGTTTATTCTTTATTTTTGCAGAGCATGAGCAGTGACTTTGGCATGTCGACATGGTGCAGCTGGTGGGCGGGAGGCGGTGCCATATCTCGTAGCAGCGTCCATGAGTCTTAGACCAATGTTTAGTAGTTACTTTTGGTTTCTGCACTGACAGTTGTATTTAAAAGAGTTGTAAAACTTGTTACTTGAAACGTTAAGTCATTTTGATGTTGGTGTTCTTACTTGTTTTGGAAAACATAAAATTGTGACTTTGAAAACTTTTAATAAAGTGTGTTGAGATTTTTTTTATCGATACGATTTGGTTTTTCTTATGTCAGTGTAGACAGTAGGCTACAGGGCAGGATGTAGGCCCTAGCCGGTCACACTACCCTCAGTTGGGGTGTGACAACTTGAGTCATTTTAGTGTCTCTTTGAGTTGTTGAGTTATGTTGGCTCGGGTCGTGGTTTTCGCATTTTATTTTTATTTGGGGAGTCTTGTTTATTTATTTGAACTCTTTTTTAATAAACTTGTTCAGTGTGTTCATTTGAGTTTTGGTTTGATTTGGTTCATAATGTCATGTCTATTCTTTTCAAAAAAAAGAAAATCTTCCACTGTTCAAATTATTGTTATTTTATTTGAGTTGGGTTAGGCTTCGGGGTACGTGGCGTATCCTGACCGGTCATACAGGATTTGGGGTGTGACAAAATCCAGTATTTAGTATCCTTGTCCTTCATGTTATTTGTAGGATTAATTAGCAGTATGAGAGTAACTGGTATCTTCTCTGACCAAGTTGGTGTTTGTTGTCTTGTTAACTGAAGACCTCGATCAGCTATGTCATGCTCATTAGGGGTGGAAATAGGCCACACCAGGTTTCGTCTTAACATGAGAAGCCTGTATAGTAACAAGTTGGTCTGAGCCTAGCCTGTGATCTATTTATAAAGCCTGTAATTTAAAATATTTCATACAGGCCAACAGGCTAAAACATTAAACAAATTGAAAAACAAGCTTTTATCTACAATCAGACATTGCATATATAACATGCCGAATACAGGTTGGTGTAGTGGCAAGCTGGTTGGCAATAAGTGAATTATTCAAGGTATGTGAGTTCAAATCCCAAGTTTGATATTTTAGTCAATTATATAACATTATATATGCACATCATCTTAACAGGCCTAGGCCGGCTTGTCAAGCTTAATAGATTTTAAATTGAGCTTGAGCATGACCTGATAAAAAAAATAGACTTTAAAGTAAGCATGAGTCTTATTTTATTTCTAAATCGATTAAGCCAGGTCAAATACAAGTCAGTCCACGAGCTTCTGGCATGCCACTTAGCCTATTTCCACTCGCTCATCCACGTGAGAGGAACAACACTACTCAACATGATAGAAATAATTCAATTCAAACAAAACCTTGCGTACTAAAGAATTTTGACCAAAATATTCCCCCCAAACCCATCTCATTTGTGCTTTTCCATAAGCACCACGTACCAACTGCTCTGCAACTAATCAAATTCAACTTTTTATTCTTGTTAAGAAGTATTCGTGACCATTGCTCATCAAATTCAAATCATCAAATTCAAATTTATAGTTTAACACGCTCTCCAAGGTATTCCAAAGTCTGGTGGCATATCTACATTTAAAGAAAATGTGTTTTATGCTATCCATACCACTCTTACAAACAAAACAATTTGCTCTGAAATGCTACTTATTCTGAAAGGAAATTGGTAATAGGCAGTCTACCCTATATCAATTTCCAATAAATTTTTTTTATCTTAGACAGAATTTTCAAATTCCAAAGCAGTCTGCAATCGAAAGGTATATCTTAACAAATTGTAAGCTATTTTGCACTGAGCACTCAAATTCATTTAGGAAAAATAGTCAAATTTACCTCTAAAGTATTAAAAAAAATATAAATTTACCCCCCTTAATTATATTTTTGATCAAAATTATCGTCATCGTTACATAATTAGATCAATTTTTCTTTTTTCCTCAATGAAGTCCATGTTAACAAACAGAAGTCAACGTGACAAGTGCAGCTTGACCACAGAAGATGCCACAGTAAAAAATGACATGTGATAATTATATACCAATAAGGATAATTTTGGCCCAAAATATATTTAAGGGGCAAAATTATAACGTTTTCAATACTTCAAGGACAAATTTGGTCTTTTTGTCTTGAATACAATCTATATGGTGTCAAACCAACATGTTTTATGTCCATTGCACGATTTCTGCATGTTTGGCTTCTATCTTAGAATTTAAATAAATACTTTAGTAAATTTCTTGAGAAATATAGATTTTAAAGATGAAACAAAAATAATATTCAAAAAGATATATCTTGATTAATAAAATAAAAACTTGATTAAATTTAATTATTAGTAACAGAGTGGTAATGCTTGTGTTTGTAAATCATGATGGTGTTGCCTTATTTAGTTAACATCTTGGCTCTTGATATCATTTGCTATTTGTTTTGCTTCTTTTATCTATTTATTAATTTCCCTCTTTTATGTGCTTATTACCAGATTCATGAGACTTTTTATTATTTTAGTTTGTAGTTTCTCATAGTTATTATTACAAGCTCTGTTGTAGGGATAAGCACGTGACGAAATGTCCCAATCCGGTCCAACCCGAAAGTTTAGGAAAAATCTTGTCCCAGTTCAAAGTCGGGACAGGATCGAGAGATACCAAATCTTGACCCATCCCGACCCGAACTCACCCCTACTATGTTGGTTAGTTTCTTATTAAAATGACAAGTGACTAAAGCCGATAATTCATATTTTGAGTAAACAATTAAGAAAAAAATATCATTCTTACAACACAAAGTATAATTATCAAGGTTATATCTTTTTGATTTTGGTAAAGATGATATCAACATCATTCTTATAGTGTTAATTAGAACCACATTAATGATAATAATATATAAAAGAAAAAAGAGTTAAACTTGTTGGCCTAAGGTTTTCTACTTTGGTCTCAATCTCGATTTTGATAATAACAAATATGGAACTAATGTTTCATTAAGAAATCTTTCAGGTTCCAAGTCGGTTAGCGCACGACGTCCGCGATTGGAAAAATCAAAGAAATCGAAGAAATCGAAGAAATCAGCAAGGACGCTCGTTGACGCTTGGGATTCTTCGGAAAGTTAAAGTTTAGATCTAGGGTGTCTAGTTTATGTTGTAAATCCTTTTTATATTGCAAAGAACCCAAAAACTATACCCGAACCCCAAAACATAAAATCCTGAAAATCGTCCTGAAATTCACTAAGCCTAGGGAGCTCCTTGGAGGGCTATATGACCTAGACATTTTCTTGACACAAAAAATGGTGATAATTATTCCTTAGATAGAAACTAGATAACGAGGTATTTTAAAAGATTTTTTGGAAGCCTTTAGCCTACCCATATTTGACCCGGGAGATTAGGATATTTCCATTTTTCGGAAATTTGTACTAGACCCCAAAAACTAGATTTTGATTCTTAAGGATTTTGATTTTTTAGATATTTTTATTGAATCCAAATGGGGGGTAATCCTTATATAATATTTACGTTTTAAAGTTATTTAACTAAAAGTTAAGAAATGTTATATAAGTAGACTTAGCGAAGACGGAACCAAAAATGAGCAAACAAGCAAAGAAAACCAAGCAAACTAGTAGTCGCCCAGTTTCGGTCTATCAGTCGGTCGATCGAATGCTGCCAAAAATTGGCAGCAGCCAATTCGGTTGACTAGTCGGTCGATCAATCGAATGCTGCCAAAAATTGGCAGCAGCCAATTCGGTTGATTGGTCGGTTGATCGAAGTGCGCCAAAAATTGGCAATGTTTGCTTCGATCCATCGATCGATCGATCGAATAGTAAAGAAGCTGAAGCGCGATTAAGTCGGTCGACCATCTGATCGACTGAACAGAGCTGCAGAAGCACAGAATGCCAACAATCGCTGGACGATCGATCGGTCGGTCGACCGGCAAGCGACTGAACGATGTTCAACGAGCGAAAGAATGCTTGTTGAAGAGCCGTTCCTTGTAGGGGTTATAAATACCCCTCACCAACCTTCATTAACTTCTCTCAACAATTAAGATAAGCTTCCATTGAGCCATATTTGATCATCTCTAAAGGATTTCTTGATCCATCTCTTTGCAATCCTTAGTTTCCATGATAAAACCTTGATTTAGCTTTTGAACCTTCAAGATTTATCTTCTCAAGGCATCAAGAGAACTAGGGAGTTCCTTTTGGAGCTAATTAGAGTTTGATTTGTTTATTGCTCGAATTGTTATTGTATTTCCTTGGTTATTTTCATTGTATACCATTTGTGTAAACCTAGAGTACTAGATTGATTGAGTTGGTGGTTGCCTTGGTGTTAAGGCTTAAACCCACCATTGTAAACTTAGTTTACTAGGATTAGTTGAGTTGTCCCTTAGGTTGAGGTGGAAGAGTGCTCTCGGTAAGAAGGCGAAGACTTCCGGGTGTGGAAGTGTCTTAGGTTGTGAGCGAGACTCTTCGGGTCAAAGTCCTCGATGTAAGGGAAACAAGATTAATCTAGTAAAGCTTAGTTTGGAAATCCTAAGCGGGGTGCTTAGGTAGTGGAGTTGGCATTGGGGCCAAACCACTATAAATAATTGTGTTTGCATTGATTCTTGTTATGTTTATTTCATTATCGTATTTACTTTGCTTTCGCTTATACTCAACTTGTAATTTACCTAAGTAACCAAAGAAACGATTAAAATCGAAATTAGGCGAATCGATTAGTAAATATACTATTCATCCCCCCTCTAGTGTCGTCATTTCACCCAACAATTGGTATCAGAGCGGGTCGTAGATTGAGATTTCATCATCTCTCTTGCACTTTATTTTGATCCGAAAATGGCACTAGAGTCGGTTATTTTCACACCTCCTAGGTTCGATGAATTGAACTTTGGTATTTGGAAGTCTAGGATGTACACTTACTTAAAGACTAGAGGTTTTGATGTTTATAACATGATTAAATTAGAATACATTGAACCTAAGGTTGACCAGCATGATTGGAGTGAACATAACAATAAAATGTTTCAATCTAATGGAGATGCTATGTATTGCATTTTTTGTACCATACCTAATAGCTTCATTGATAAAGTCACGCATTGTACATCAACATTTGATTTCTAGGCTACATTAAATATGTTATATGATTTTGCTAAAACCGAAGAGCTTAATACAATTGTTGAGGGTGGTGATGACAATGGTCATCCCCCTAGTGCTAACCTCGATTTTGATGCTCTTAGTGCTTCTAGTAAAAGAAGCAAATTAAAAAGCCGAAAAAGAAAGATTATATGCTACTTGTGCAAGGAAAAGTGACACATTAAAAGAAATTGCCATTTATCAAAGAAAAATGTCAAGAGAAAGACAAGTGTGTCAACTTCCACAACCGAATCACAAGAAGCATCCTCTTGTCATGATCAATAAGTTATATCTCAATTTTGCCTCATGGGTCTTCGGAATGAGGTAAAATCTTCTACTTCTAGTCATGATAGAAATCTTGATAGTGATAATGATGATAGAGCTCAAATTCTTTAGGTATGACTTATGATGAGCTATTAGAAGAATCTAAGAAGATGTATGCCTTGCTTATGAATAAGATCAAAGAAAATAGAAAACTAAAAAATGAAAATTTAAGGCTTGATTCATAAGTGCATCAATTAGAGAAAGAGAAATTGAATACTAGTTTTGTTAATTCTTGCCATGACAATTTTAAGCTTGAAATTGAAGACTTAAAAAGTGAGAATATTGATTTTAAAAAAGAAAATGAGAATTTGAAATAAAAAATGAAGCTTAGAAGTAATGATTTGAAAAGTAATTTCAAACTTGAGAATGAGATTTTGAAAAATGAGAATTGCATATTGAAATCTCAAGTGTGTGCTTTGCATAAATCTATTGATATATTAAAAAATGAGGTTGTAGTTTTAAATAAAAGAGTAAATGAAATTAAGGTTGCTTATTCTTCTAGGAAATTTGAAAAGAAAAGTATTTTTTTCAAGAATGCTCATGTTAACCATGAATCTCATATTTGAAGAGTAAATGTTAGGCATTCCACATTTAAACCTCATGTTAAGAAAAATGAAAATAAAAAATTTCATGGTCATTGCTTTTGTTGTGGTGTTTACGGGAATGCTATATATGATTGTGTATTTAAGATGAAACCAAGTGGTGTTAAGACACTTTGGGTTAGGGCCCAAGAAGCTCAAGTCGGAGGCTCCCTTTATAGAACATCTACCCGGGATAGAAACTAAGCCCTCTAACCCCCAAGGACCCAAAGCCATTTGGGTATCAAAAGTCTCATGCTCTTTGATAAGAGGAGCTATCACACAAGGGTAAAGGAGATTGAAGAATTGAAGTTGACCAATGAGTTGAAAGAAGGATCCCTACGTAGTTGCAACTTCAAAGTCTTCACCTAGTCTAGAAGCCTATGGTAAAGTTGGCGTCAAATACTTTGGTATCATCTTCTAATCAACATTGATCTACTTATGTTGAAGTTTTTGATACTATGTATAATTCGGTTGAGCCTTTCCCGCTCTTGACAAGAGTCTTTTGAAAAATGATTTTGATTTTTGATTTTCCGGTCTCTTCGGAGATCTATGTAGCCTATAACGGGCTCATGCGACCTTGCAGTTTCAAATCGTAGGCTCATTGTGGCCCTTCGGTTTTCAACCAATAGGAAGGGTTGGAGATTATGTTTTCATTTATATTTCACTTGTGATCTCTTAAAATTCGTTTAGGTATCACTTGATTCTATTTAAAACAAATTTGTAACTATTTAGCAATGTAAACTTTGATATCGATAAATGATCCCTCTATTTGCTACTTAGTTTAATAACTTGCTAGTAATTACATTTTTATTATCCTACTAATGAATATTGCTTGCAAGTTATGATATAATGGTAGGCTATAGAAATTGAAAGAAAAAGACAAGTTTGGCAAAATTTCCAAGAGTGAGGTATGAGTTTGATTTTGCAAAAATCTTAGTATTATACCTCATTATTTAAGCTTAAATTATGTCTCTATACTCGTGATTAGAATTGCATGTTAGACATTTGAATTCTCATGAGTAGGTAGAATTTTAGCACTTAGACAAATTTCATTAAATGAAACTTGCTCTAGGTTGATATTCATTATTAGAGACCTTATCTTTAAGTCCAAACTTGTTTAACATGTTTAGAGATCTTATTCCTCAAATATTTCATATCTTAAGATCTCTTTGATTTATTTTGATATCATGATAACTTCTTTAAAATGAATCTCTACTATCTAGCATAGGTTGAGATTTTTAAATGAAACTTTGCATTGACCCTTTGCTATTTAGTAAGTTAGCTTTCTAGTTTGTATATTATTTCATTATGATACTAATGAAGTCTACTTGCAAGTTGAGATAGTGGTAAATTTGGAAGTCTAAAGAAAATTGGGAAAGAAAATAAAATTTTTGGAATTTCTCAAGAAATTAGGTATGAGTTTCATTTTGATAAAATTTTTGCATAACACCTCTATTTTCTTGATAAAATTATTTTTCTATGCTCATGAATGGTTTTGCATGATAATTAATTGAAATCTCATGAGTAGATAAAATTTTGATACTTAGGCAATTTCATGAAATCTTGTTTGAATGAAATGAGCTCTAGGTAGAATTTGATCTTAGAGACTTCATTTTAAGTTAAAACTTGATAAACATGTTTGAGCTTACTCATGATTTATATCCATATGGTTAAAATTGAAAAATCATATATAAATGGATAAAATGACAACTAGCTCGCTTTAGGAGACTCAAAATTGAAAAAGTTTGACCTAAGTCAATAATTTGACTTAGAAATTTATTTTTGAGCTCAAACTTCACAAACATGTTTAGATTTACTCATGTTAGGTGTCCATGTGTTTAAATTTGAAAAACCATGAGTAACTGTTAAAACTTGATACTTAGCAATTTCATGATACAATGCTTGTTTTTAAATAAAATCATGCTTAGCTAAAATTTTGACCAAATGACATTATTTTCATTTTAAACTTGATAAACATGTTTTAAATGATTATATATTGATATCTGGAAAGTTTGAATTAAAACTGAAAACTTTTAAAAAATAGCTAATATTTACGAAAATACCACTAGATTTCACTTATTTTTAAAAAAATGCAGAAAATTAATTTTTGGATGATTCTTGAAACTTCATGTTATCTGAAAAATCTAGTTTCTCCAGTAAAATATTCAAAATTTTTTAGTAAGAATATGATTTGATATAGGTTTGGAAATTGGATTTTAAAACTTTAAACTATCATTCTTTCCAAATGTTCATTTTTCTGATACTTTGATTTTTGGTCCAATCTTCGAATGAGACTTCAAGTATGATATTTTGAATTTACATTTGGTATCGTTCCACTCATGTGATGAGAAAAACCATTTCTAAAATAATTTTTGACTCCTTGATCGATACACGAAAATATCAATACTTAAACCTATATATGATTTCTAGACTTGAAATGTATTTAACATCTAATGCTATCATGTATGATTTAGTCTCATATTAGATATTTGATTTTTCATCCTTTTAGTTGAGATTTTCATGTTTCATGAAAAATAGTTTTAGAGTCTCAACTTTGACTATAGGTTGACTTTTATATGCCCTTTTTGATTGATGTCAAAAGGGGAAGAAAAATATAAGTAAAAGAGAAGAAAATATAGGAAAACTATGCATATAGATATGAGGAGTTTTTTTCATAGATATGCATGTTGATAAGGGGAGAAATCCCATGTTTGATATCCTCTATGCTTAATTGTAGATATTTTCTTAAGCATGTTTGTCATCATAAAAAATAGGGACATTGTTGGCCTAAGATTTTCTACCTTGGTCTTAATCTCGATTTTGATGATAACAAATATATAACTAATGTTTCATTGAGAAATCTTTCAGATTCCAAGTAGGTTAGCGCACGACATCCGCGATCGAAAAAATTGGAGAAATCAGAAAAATCAGCAATGACGTTCGTCGACGCTCGGGATTCTTCGGAAAGTTAAAGTTTAGGTCTATGGTGTCTAGTTTATATTGTAAGTCCTCTTTATGATGCAAAGAACCCAAAAACTATACCCGAACCCCAAAACATGAAATCCCAAAAAATCGCCCTGAAATTCAGTAAACCTAGGGAGCTTCTTGGAGAGCTATATGACCTAGACATTTTCTTGACACAAAAAATGGCGATAATTGTTCCTTGGATAAAAACTAGATAACGAGGTATTGTTAAGAATTTTTTGGAAGCCTTTAGCCTACCCATATTTGACCCGGGATATTAGAAATTTTTTGTTTTTCAGAAATTTGTACTAGACCCCAAAAACTATATTTTGATTCTTAAGGATTTTGATTTTTTTGATATTTTTATTGAATCCAAATGGGGGTAATCCTTATATAACATTTATGTTTTAAAGTTATTAGCTTAAAGTTAAGAAATATTATATAAGTAGACTTAGCGAAGACGGAACCAGAAGCGAGCAAACGAGCAAAGAAAACCAAGCAAACTAGTAGTCTGCCCAATTTCGATCGATCGGTTGATCGACCGAATGCTGCCAAAAACTGGTAGTAGCCAATTCGGTTGACCGGTCGGTCGATCAAAGTGTGCCAAAAATTGGCAGTGTCTGCTTCGATCGACCGGATAGCGGAGGAGCTGAAGTGTGATTAAGTTGATCGACCGAACAGAGCGACAGAAGCACAGAATACCAGCAGTCGCTGGGCGGTCGATCGGTCGATCGACCGAGGATCGACCGGCAAGCGATCGAACGTTGTTCAACGGGCGAAAAAATATCCGTTGAAGAGCCGTTCCTTGGAGGGGTTATAAATACCCCTCACAAACCTTCATTAACTTCTCTCAACAATTAAGAAAAGCTTCCATTGAGCCATATTTGATTATCTCTAAAGGATTTCTTGAGCCATCTCTTTGCAATCCCTAGTTTCCATGATAAAACCTTGATCTAGCCTTTGTACCTTCAAGATTCATCTTCTCAAGGAATCAAGAGAACTAGGGAGTTTCTTTTGGAGCTAAGTATAGTTTGATTTGTTTATTGCTCCAATTGTTATTGTATTCTCTTGGTTATTTTCATTGTATACCATTTGTGTAAACCTATAGTACTAGGTTGATTGAGTTGGTGGTTGCCTTGGTGTTAAGGCTTAAACCCATCAAAGTAAACTTAGTTTACTATGATTAGTTGAGTTGTCCCTTAGGTTGAGGTGGAAGAGTGCTCTCGGTAAGAATGCGAAGACTTCCGGGTGTGGAAGTGCCTTAGGTTGAGAGCGAGACTCTTCGGGTCAAAGTCCTCGTTGTAACGGAAACAAGATTAATCTAGAATAGCTTAGTTTGGAAATCCTAAGCGGGGTGCTTAGGTAGTGGAGTAGGCATTGGGACCGAACTACTATAAATAATTATGTTTGCATTGATTCTTGTTGTGTTTATTTCATTATCGTATTTACTTTGCTTCCGCTTGCTACTCAACTTGTAATTTACCTAAGTAACCAAAGAAATGATTAAAACCGGAATTAGTCGAATCAATTGGTAAACACACTATTCACCCCTCCTCTAGTGTGGCCATTTCACCCAACAAAATTTTCCCCTTAAGTATTGAAAAAGTATAAATTTATCCTTGAAGAACTGAAAAAATTGCAAATTTATCTCCTAACTATGTTTTGGGCCAAATTTGTCCTTGTCAGTACATAATTTTCGCGTATCATTTTCCACCATGACATCTTATTTGTCTGAGTTTCAATTGCCACGTTGGATTCTGTTTGCTGATGTGGACTTCCATTAAGAAAAAGAGCAAAATTAATCAAATTATGTAACAACGAGGATAAATTTGGTCAAAAACATAGTTAATGGATAAATTTGCACATTTTTTAATATTTCAGGAGCAAATTTGACCATTTTCTCATCCATTTATCTAATGCTCTTTCTCCTCAGAATATATATATATATATATATATGTGTGTGTGTGTTATAGACTTTGCAAGCTCCTCTCCGAAAACTTGCTTAATCTGCTTCTGATTCCATTCTTTGTCAATGATAAGATCACTTACCATGTGAACATCATTTATTTTTTCCATATTTATAAATGTTGGTCATCTTTCTAAGGGAATACACCCAAGGGATCACTCTAGATGTTGGTAGCTTACCATGACCAATTCTTATTTTAAGTCCCTCCCTTAGTTTAAACATTGCTGAGAAAATTCTCTTAACAACCCAATTTTTGTTCCTCCCATAATCCTCATTCAAAGGGTGAATGTGCTTATATCTTTGATTTAGCAAATTGGCCTAGTTAACATTTTTCCTATTTAGCATAGGCAGTATCCTTTTGGCATAAATGGATAACTTGACCAGTTTCAAGTCTCTAACCCCTAAACCACCATTTAACCTTCTCAATGAAATCTTTCTCCAGCTGATAAGGTGAAAATCATGTTTATTTATCCCAGATTTCCAAAAGTAATTCCTAACTAATTTCTCATATTCATTCACAACTTTATCATTAACCCAGGTATAGCTAGAGTGTGCATGGGAATATAATTAATAACTAAATTGAGGAGTACAATTTTATCAACTTGTGAAATATTTTTTGCTAGCCCAGCCGTCTAATCTATTTTCAGCTATGCTAATTAACTGTCTCTCTGGATATTAATAGGAGATTTGCTCTTATCAATACAAGCACCAAGATACTTTAGGGGCAAAGAGTCTTCCTTGATGTCTAATAATTCACAAATTTCCTCTCTTTAGCTTTGGGATAAGCACAAGGAAAAAAACACTCAGATTTGCCAAGGTTAATTATTTGATTAGTGAAATTCATCACCTCTTTAACGTAGCCACAAGACTTTTTGCAACATTTAACCATGAGGATTATATCGTCAGAAGGAAAAAAAAAAAAAAAATGGCTTAAAGACATTCTTATACTTGAATGCCTTAATATGTCCCTTGTTCACTTCTCTTTCTATTGAAGGTGATAAAAGTTCTTGAACAATAATAAAAAGATAAGGGAAAATAGGATCCCCTTGCCTTACACCTTTGTAGCTCTTAAAACTCTTAGATTGAGTGTCATTAATACAACATTTAAAGTTTGTTGCACTTAGGCATGCCATAAACCAACCAACTAATCTGTCATGAACGTTTATGCATTGACATATCTATTTAAGAGCATCCTAGATTACCCTGCCGAAGGCGTCTAATTTCATGATGAAGTAGCGGTATTTCCTTTTTGATTTACCAATTATACTAACAATTTTAGAAAGAAGAACAACATTCACTACAAGAAAATAGGGTATCATCAATGGGCTAAATTCGTCGGTAATACTGTTACCGACGGAGTATCTGTCGGTAAAATTCGTCGGTAAACGACTGCTCGATAATACCGACGGTTTTAATTAATCTGTTGGTAATACCGATAGATTTTTTCTTTTGTTGGTATTACCAACAAATATATATATATATATCCATTGGAAATACCAACGGATAAATATTTGTTGGTAATACCAATGGATAAATATCTGTTGGTATTACCAACGAATACATATTTGTTGGTAGTACCAACAGTGTCCACAAGCGTTGGTATTACCAACAGATAATTTTTGTTGGTATGTTCGTTGGAATTATCAACATAATCTATTCGTTGCTCATTATTGTATACCTAAATCAATCCTCTAACCATGATAATTCACACAAAATCATAAAATTAATTTTTGAAATCACACATGAACCATTGTTTTTCTAAATCCACACACATAAACTTAAGGAAACCATTGTATACAACTAATTTCGAAATATATTATGCTAGTCAAATATTTACATTATTTCAAAATTTCAATGCATTGAGATTGTTTCAAAAATACATATAATATAGTTTTTTCCAAGAAATAGATCCTTGCACTTTATCCTTTTTACCCGCATGTAAAAATAAAAGAAACAATGAGGCAACGAAATGAAAGTATGGATTTTTCTTCCTATATGTTGTTAAAGTAAAATGCTCAAATATGTTTAATAGTTTAACACACAGTAGAGATATGAAACAATGAAGCAATGAACACATTCATAGGACCATGCTTTCATTAATATGCTCAAATATGCTTTCATTGAATACATGTCAGCATATTATAGGATAACTTAGGTGTCACAGGATCCTAATTCGTGAAATACACTTCACCACACGCTATGATCTCAACAGACTTGGATACAAGATATGATCAGTTGTTTAATGTTTATATCAAAAGCTCATATTACAATAGGCTAAAAGCTTGTTAAAGTAAACCAATTTATAAACAACAAAATGCCAAAAAAACTTACGTTCTTGGATATCCAATCATAAGACAGCAGCACATTTAACATATCTTAAGAGCAACCAACTACTCCATGATCCTTGGTCCATAGGCTAACCATGCATTATCTGGTAGATAACTAAGCATATATTTTGTTACCTAGAGGAACTATTTTGTTACGTAAACAACCAATCCTACAACCAAAAAGATTGTGGCAAGGTCAAGGATTGTGCTTATTCCATGAGGTATTCTCTACCTTGTTTAATGTGTTCAACACTATTTTGTAACTAAATTATCTAACGCTCAACCATGTTTACAACATTATTTAACTCTAAATTCTCAAATCCCCAATAAGCAGTTTATTGCTTTCGAACTAAACTGAAAATGAGACTAATTAACAAAGCATTAATTGCAGCAGTTGAAAAGTTTAAAGTATTCTATTGGATAGCTAGAATATGTCATGAAATATGTTATATTGGATAGCTGAAATATGTCATGAAATAAAGTTTAAAAATATTAATTGCAGTAGTTGAAATATGTTCTATTGGATAGCTGGAGCTTGTTTCAGATGCATGGTTAAAATATAAAGGAGATACAGGTAAACTAAATTAAATTTGCTTTCATATATTTATTCTGCAAAAGACTTCATTGATAGTTTACTTTACTGACCATTAATCATAATCCAGCTGATGGAGGTGGTGAGTGAAGGCGAAATGGCAACACTAAATGGGGGGTGAATAGTGTGTTTACTAGTTCAATTAGTCTAAATCCAATATTAATCGTTTCTTGAGTAGTTTAGGCAATTTACAATTAGATGTGAAAGCGATAAATGATAAAGCAATAAATACACACAAGTTATCAATGCAAACACAAGAATTTATAGTGGTTCGGCCCCAATACCTACTCCACTACCTAAGCACCCCACTTAGGATTTCCAAATTAGATTTACTAGATTAATTCAGTTTCCCTTACATAAAGGACTTTGACTCGAAGAGTCACACTCTCGACCTAAGGCACTTCCACACCCGAAAGTCTCCGCCTTCTTACAGAGAGCACACTTCCACCTCAACCTAAGGACAACTCAATTTAATCCTAGTAAAACTACGTTTAATTACACCGGCGGATTCAAATCTCAAACACAGGCTACCACCCAATTTCAAGACCTAACAATCCTAGGTCTATCACACGCACAAATCCAAATAAAACAATGTTCAAATAACAATTAAAATACAATGAAAAAAGCTAAAAAATAAACCAAGAGTTAATGCTCTTTTCAAAGCCTTGAAAGCCTCCAACTCGCTAAGTCGTAGAGCTCGAGTTGAAGTCCGAGTTGAGGAAGAGCGTGCGCTTAAAGAAGAACTCGACGGAAGAATAGAGTGCCGCGATCAATCTTAAGAAGGCTCAAATCTCTCTTAATAATACTCAATAAAATCTATAAAAAATCAAAGAGAGAGGTTAAATGAGATAGGTGACGTATATTTATATCATCACGAAGAAACGATAGCTCAACGGGCTAAAATATAGCCGTTACAGCCGCTCGGTCGATTGGTCGGTTGACCGACCGATCGACCGCTCACAGCGACCGCTGCATCTTCTCTCTGTGCGGTCGATCGACGGATCGACCGCCATACGTAAACTCACGTTCCCACAATCCGATAGAGCTACTGCCCATTTTGGGCTTCGATCGGTCGACCACCCGGTCAATCGAAGTAGCTTCTGCTGCTTTTTACCTTCGGTCGATTGACCGACGTAGCCTTTACGATGGCTATTACCACTTTTTACCTACATTTGGTCGACCACCCGGTCGATCGAACCGAGGCTGAATTTGTTTTCTTCAGCCTTCTTCTTTCGCGCTTCGTTTCTGGGTTTCGGCTTTCAACGAGCATCAACTTGGAGAGCTTTTCATTTCATCTTTGGACTCGTCCAATATGACTTTGGTGCCCACGTCGATCTTCAAGAAATTTCTGTGACGAACCCGAGCATGACGATCAATGTCCTTTCGATTTTCCAATTTCTTCTGATTTTTTCGATCGAGGACATCGAACGCTAATTGATATAGAACCTGAAAGATTTCTCGACGAAATATTAGTTCCATATTTATTATCATCGAAACCAAGATTAAGATATTAAGACCAAGATTGAAAATCTAAAGCCAACAGTGAGGTGGAACTCGAAATTAGGGCCAAGTTGCGGCCGGGTGCGGTGCGGTTGTGCGCACACCCGAGAAACAAGATTATGGTTGTACCCACCCGAGATAACCTCCTTATCATGTAGTGTATGTTCTGTCCATGTTATCCTTGCGTGAATATGAAATCTATGTTGAGGGTTATGAATGCATGAACTTGTACTAAATAGCAAAAGGATTGGATGTCTACAAAGCAAAATAAGATTAATGGTAATTTTTACCTAAAATGAAATCTACAGCTTGATGTGAAAAGGTAGCAAAGGAAGCTCCAATTTATCCCTACATGAAAAAAGAGGAACCTAAGAGAATTCCGTTTTTAAAAGAAAGATGATCAACGATTACTATTATTTCAACATGTATTGATATCTACAATGAAGTCCATCAATGCTGAAATTGACTGCCACCATGCTAACTATAATTATCTAAGGTAAAACTATCTGCTAGGATGGGAGGAAGATCGAAATCAATATTCTAGGTATTCTCATGATGCTATTTTCTTCCTAGAATTACAAACTTTGAGTGTAATGAATAGAACATGAGTCATGATATTACTCTGGAAACAAAGTCAGAACACATTCAACAAAGTAGGCTCAACAAGAAGTATATCTTGGTTGCTTTCTTATTCATATTACCACAATATTCAATCAAATACCAGCCAACCATCATAAGACTTTCCTTAAGGAAGCACATTAGTAATCACTATATAGATTAATGTAGTTTCAACAACAAAGTAATCTCATAAGTAGGCTCAGCAAGAAGTATATTTATTTTTATATATGGAGTTTAGTCTCATAATGGAAACTTCAAAAGACTCATAATCAGATTTGCAAGTTCAAAGAGAATGTAAAGGAACAAACTTATACTTGAAACCTTAGCAAAGAGAATGTAAAGAGAGTAAATAAACAGAGATCTAACGGGAGTCTATAATTATTATAATTTCAAAAGTTAGAATACATATTTATTTAAAATAAAAGAATGAGCCATATTTGTTAAAAACGTCATAGTTCGAACCATTTTCATTAATTTTCTCAAAAAAGAACTAAAGAACTCAAATAATTCTAGATTGTATGATAGATGTGAAGGCGAAATGGCAATACTTGAGGGGGGGTGAATAGTATGTTTACTAAACAATTAGCCTAAATTCCAATTTTAATCATTTGTTAAATTGTTTAGGCAATTTGTAATTTTACGCGTGGAGGCGGAAGCAAGATAAACAATTAAGCACAAAGAAATATCAATGCAAATATAAGTAATTTATAGTGGTTCGGCCCCAATGCCTACTCCACTACCTAAGCACTCCGCTTAGGATTTTTAAACTAGTTTAACTAGATTAATGAGATTCCTTACGACAAGGACTTTGCACCGAAAAGTCTCCGCTCTCCAACCGAAGGCACTTCTACACCCGAAAGTATCCCTCCTTCCTACCGAGAGAGCTTTCCCACCTCAACCTAAGGACAACTCAACTAATCCTAGTAAACTATGTTTACATGAGTGGCTTTACTCCTTCTACACCGAGGATACCACTTCACACAAGACCTAACAACCTATGTCTTACAAATGCACAAATCAAACAAAAGCGTTCAAATACCGTTAAAAAATACAAGTGAAAAGAGCTTAAAATAAAACCAAGAATTCGTGCTCTTTTTCAAGCCTTGAAACCTCCAACTCGCCGAGTTGTAGAGCTTGAATCAATTCCCGAGTTGAGGCTGAGTGTGCGCTTGAAGAAGTTGTCGCCAGAAGAACAGCGCGCAATCAATTTGATCTCCAGAAGGCTCAAATCTCTCTTTTAATACTCAATAAAATATGTAAGATGGAGAGAAGAGTGTCACAGAGGTTAGATGAGGTATATTTATAACCTCCAGCTGAAACAGGGCGTCAACGGGCATAAATTTTACCGTTACAAATGTCTGGTCGATGGTCTGGTCGATCGTCAGTGCGGTCTCTTCTCTCTGTGCGGCATAAATTTTTTATTCAAAAACGATTTAAAAAATATTTTTAATCTAATAAAAAATTATTATTTTTAATCATTTTTTAATAAAAAAATATATTTTTTAATCCACATGTGCATGCCACGTCACACGGTTAATAGGGTAGCTGACGAAATTTTGACAGTGGGATGCAATTGATACAAATCTGATAGTTGAGGATGCAATTTGGAGAAGTCAAAGTTCAGGATAAATTTGAGACAAAATCCATAATTCAGGATATATTTAGGTAATTACCCTAAAAATAATAAACGTATAGATTATTTTTTAAAAATCATAAATTGCTTCTAGAGTAGTAAAATATTCACAAATTAATACACATTTTTAAGAAAATGACCTTAACATGCATTAGAATCAAAGTTTATACATAGAATATTACCCACAATCAATGTGAGTTTCAACTATGGAAAAGGGTCAAATTTGCCTCCGAAGTATAAAAAAATATGCAAATTTGCCCATCAACTATGTTTTTTATCAAAATTATCCTCGACGTTACATAATTGAATCATTTTTGCTCTTCTCGTTAACGGAACTCCACATCGGCAAACAGAATCCCATGTGGCAAGTGCAGATCGGGCACATAAGATGTCACGATGAAAAATGACACGTGGTAATTACGTACTGACATGGGCAATTTTGGCCCAAAACATATTTAATGGACAAATTTGCACATTTTTCAATACTTTAGGGGCAAATTTACACCATTTTCAATACTTCATGGATAAATTTAATTATTTTTTCTTTTATATATTATTATCATTAATGTGGTTCTAATTAACACTATAAGAATAATGTTGATATCATCTTTACCGTAATTAAGAAAATATAAGCATGACAATTATACTTTGTATTGTAACTAAATTATTTACTCAAAGATATGAATTATCAGCTTTAGTCACTTGTCATTGTAACAAGAAACCTACCAACATAGTAGGGGTGAGTTCGGGTCGGATGGGTCGAGATTTGGTATGTCTCGATCCCGTCCCAATTTTGAGTTGAGACGCAAATATGTGTCACAATCTCAGTCCCGAATATGAAGCATCACTATTTTGTCTCGGTCTCGTCCCGATTTTGAATTGGGACAGGATTATCCCCGAACTTTCGAGTCGGGGCGGACCAATTACTAATAATTAAATTTAATCAAGTTTTTATTTTAGTAATCATGATATATCTTTTTGAATATTATTTTTGTTTCATCTTTAACATTTATATTTCTCAAGAAATTTACTAAAGTATTTGTTTAAATTCTAAGATAAGAGCCAAACTTACAGAAATAGTGCAATTGACATTTATTCAAGGGAAACAGGCCAAATTTACCCTTGAAGTATTGAAAAAGGTGCAAATTTGCCCCTAAAATATTAAAAAATATACAAATTTGCCCATAAAGTATTAAAAAATATATAAATTTGCCCCTTAAATATATTTTGGGCCAAAATTGCCCTTATCAGTACATAATTGTCACGTGTCATTTCTATCGTGGAATCTTATGTGGCCGACACTACTAGAATATATCACATCAGCCATGGGAATCACTGACGACCGCTAGTGCCGTCAGAATCATTCATGGCTTTGTGTCAGCCGCAGCGACCGTGGCTGATGTAACCAAATCAGCCGCGACTTGCATACGGCCAACCAGAGCCATCGCTCATAGTTCATGGTGCAGGGCGCACGAAATAAAATAAGTTATTAGCCACGGCTTAGTGGGGGCGCTGGATCCGTTGGTGATGTGAGTAACCAAATCAGTCGTGGCTCGTATATAGCCGACGCTCATAGTTGATGGCGTGTACGGGGCGTGAAATAAAATAAGTTATTAGCCACAACTGTATGCCAACGTCGGTGATATGAATAATTCATTAGCCACGGCTGGAGGCGACCGTCGCTTATTACTTAATGCCATGAACGCAGCGCAAATATTAAAACACTCTTAAGCGATGGCTCATGTAGCCGTCGGTGATAATAAAATTATAAATCCACGGTGTTTTGACGGCCCTCGAGCTGTTGGTGAAAATCTTTTTTTATTTTCGTTCATGCCTGACACTTCCTCTTTCTTCGTCTTTCATCTCTGCTCGTCGCTGTCGCCTGTTGCCCGCCACCGTCCGTCACTGCCGAGTTGCCGCAGAGTCGCTGCTTGTTACCATCACCGTCAATCACCGCCGGTGAACCTCTCCCTTCCAGTATGCACTGATCCTCTCCTAGCTCCTACTTGTTTCATTCCGCGCCTGTACGCCGCCCTCTCTGCCCCAGCATCGACCCGACCGTCCCTCTCCACACTGACACCGCATTGGGGCCGATGGTACAGGAGCCAACAGTAATGCCGGCTACTGCTTGATTAGGGTTAATTACCCTAATCAAATACTTGATTAGGGTACACTACTAGAATATATCACATCAGCCACGGGGATCACCGATGGCTGTCGGGGTCATCAGAATCATTCACGACTTTGCGTCGGCCGTAGTGCCCATGGCTAATGTAACCAAATCAGTCACGGCTTGCATACGGCCAACCAGAACCGTCGCTCATAGTTCATGGCGCACAGGGCACACGAAATAAAATAAGTTATTAGCCACGGCTTAGTGAGGGCGCTGGAGCCGTTGGTGATGTGAGTAACCAAATCAGCCGCGGCTCGCATATAGCCATCGCTCATAGTTTATGGCGCGCACGAGGGTGCGAAATAAAATAACTTATTAGCCACAGCTATATGCCGCCATCAGTGCTATGAATTACTCATTAGCCACGGTTGGAGGCGGTCGTCGCTTATTATTTAATGACACGAACGCAGCGTGAATATTAAAACACTCTTAATCGAAGGTTCATGTAGCTGTCGGTGGTAACAAAATTACAGATCCATGGTGTTCCAATGGCCCTCGAGCCGTCGATGAAAATCCTCTTTATTGTCGTTCGCGCCCGACCCTTCCTCTTTCTTCCACTTTCTTCTCTGCTCGCCATTGTCGCCTGTTGCCGCCACCGTCCATCGCTGCCGAGTTACCGCGGAGTCGCTGCTTGTTACCGCCGCCGTCAATCGCCGCCGGTGAACCTCTCCCTTTCGGTATGCACCGATCCTCTCCTAGCTCCTACTTGTTTCATTCCACGCCTATGCACCGCCCTCTCCGCCCCGGCGTCGACCCAGTCGGCCCTCTCCGCGCCGATGCCGCATTGGGGCCGATTACCATCGGCCCAAATGCATAAAACAGTAGCCGACAGTGATGCCGGCTACTGCTTGATTAGGGTTAATTACCCTAATCAATTACTTGATTAGGGTAATTAACCCCTAATCAAATTATGATTAGGGTAATCATAGTTTGATTAGGGTTTAATTTTTTTTTAATTTTTTATTATTAATTATTAGAAATTAATTGTTAATTAGGTAATTAGTTCGGTTAATATTAATTAATAGTTAATGTTGATTAGGGTTTAATTAGTTTTAGGTTAATTAATGAAATTAATTTAATGAACTTTTTTTTAATATTAATTAATTACTTGCATGAAATCGTCCACTGATGACTCGTGTCTGAATCGTCCACTGTGGACTCGCGGCCAAATCGTCCACTTTGGACTCGCGGTCAAATCGTCCATGGTGGACTCGCGCCGGAATCGTCCACAATAGATGAACTCGTGCTGGAATCGTCCACAATGGTGGACTCGCGCCGGAATTGTCCACAATGGATGGACACGTGCCGGAATCATCCACAATGGATGAACTCATGCCGGAATCATCCACTTTGGACTCACGCAAAATCATCCTCTATGGACTCGCACCGGCATCCATAAATTTAGAAAAAAATCAAGACGAGTTGATACGTTTCACATACGATCGACGGTCAAGTTTTAATTTTGCAAAACCTTAATTAGATCCATTCGGGGGTTGTATGTTCGTGTAAACGAAGTTAATGATCTTTTATACAACGTATAACCCTTGAATTATCCCTAATTTGATAATTTGGAAACATGGATATTTATATTGCACTTAGTTTATTTTTTTTAGTCATTATTTATTTTTAAATTTTGGCTTATATCTCCCTTGTTCTCCGATACGTGCCCAGATGATTTGCGTATTCGGAGAACTATAGGGAGATGCTGCCGAAATATAGAATGAAGTTAATGACTAAAAGAAATACTAAGTGCAATATGAATAATATGAATCCCGAATGAAATATGACCATCCCACCTAAAGAAATTACTTAAAGATATTGCAAACTTTTTAACAGAACATGTCGAGCGATCGTGGAGCTATAACGGATAAATTTTGAGTAGGCGTAACTTACTTCTTAAATTTCGCCCACTCGAATGAAAAATTCCTTAGTGGTGATAAAATCTGATATTTGTGCCGAAAATATTTGAACATAAGATTTTTGGATCGAGAAATTATCACAATACATCTGTATACAAAAGGATTCACACCAAGATATTTTGTATGGAATTATCATGGGGAGTCACGTCAAGTCGAGACGTCGAGCAATCATGTTGTCCAAACTCATGGTGAATCTTCTTCTGCTGGTGTTTCTTCTTCCAATCCACCTAATCCTTATAGAACAATTATTCTGGATAGTCTTGGAGGATAATTCCATTTAAATAATAATATTGAGTCAGTTACTAAGACAGTAGTGCCACCAGATACTACGACAGTTGAAGTCACTGAAGAACAACTTGCGATACAGATTGAATTGCCGAATAAGGATGCTGCAGAATTTTACGAGATGCTGAAAGCTACCGATGAACCGTTGTGTGAGAATTGTCCTAATTATACAAGATTTTCGGCTATGACACAACTCCTGAACATTAAGTCTGATTGTAATATCAGCGGGGTTGCGTTTGATTGGATTGCAGACTTTATCAATTGTATGCTACCTCCAAATAACAAGTTTGAGCCAACCATTTATAAGACAAAAAAGTTGATGAGAAAATTAGGGCTTGGGTACGAAAAGATACACGCGTGCCAAAATAACTGCATTTTATATTATAAAAATATGCATAGTTAGATCAATGCCCTGTATGTGAACATCCTCATTACAAGGAAAAGAAATCGGTCCGAAAAAAAAATATCCCCTTTAAGGTGCTTCGGTATTTTCCACTAACAATAAGGCTTCAAAGGTTATTCATGTCGAAAAAGACTGTCTCTATATGAGTTGGCATGTAAAAAATCGTGATGATACAATAATGACTCATCCATCCGATAGTGAAGCATGGAAATATTTGGATAGGTGTTATCCTTTATTTGCTAGGGAGACTAAAAATATCAGGTTGAGATTATGCGCAGATGGTTTTAATCCGTTTGGTAGTTCGGCAACTTCGTATTCAGTATGGCCAGTGCTGTTAACAGTTTATAATTTGTCGCCCTCAATGCGTATGAAAGATGAATTTATCTATCTTTCGATGATTATTCCGGGTCCTAAGGGTCCTCGCAATGAAATTGACGTGTTTCTCCATCCCCTAATTGATGAACTCAAAACATTGTGGGCTGAGAGAGTTGTCACTTATGATTATCACCGGAAGTAAAACTTCACTTTACGAGCTGCTATATTATGGACACTCAATGATTTCGCGGCCTATGACATGTTGTCTGGTTGGAGCACGCATACGCGACTCTCTTGCCCGTATTGCATAGAACACTCAAAATCCTTCAGTCTTGAGAATGGTTGAAAAATTTCCTTCTTAATTTGATTATTATCGCTGGTTTCTACCGTCTAACCATCAATATTTAAGGAATCGAGATAAATTTTTCAAGGGTAGAGTCGAAAGAGATGAGCCACTACCGATGTTGTCTAGTGAACAAATGTTAGCACGTGTTCAATTGCTTCCAGAGATTATTTTTGGTCGGGATGTAAGAATTTAAAGCTTTGATCAAAACACATAACTGGGTGAAAAAAAATATCTTTTGGGAATTGCCGTATTGGAGTTCGTTACTAATTCGGCATAGTTTGGACGTCATGCACATTGAAAAAAATGTTTGATAATATTTTTAACACAGTGATTGATATTTTCGATAAAACTAAAGATAATGTGAAGACCCGACATGATGCAAAAATACTTTGTAACATACTTGAGTTAGAGTTACAAGAGATCAACGGACGACTTCATAAGCCAAAGGCGTCGTATGTGTTAAAACAACAACAGATGAAAGATGTGTATCAATGGATCAAAGAACTCAGATTATCCGATGGATATGCCTCAAACTTATCTCGATGTGTAAACGCTGATGAATGCTAAATATCGGGGATGAAGAGCCACGATTGTTATGTATTCATGCAAAGATTGCTTCCGATCGCTTTTTGAGATCATCTACATGATAAGATTTGGGGTCCGTTGATAGAATTAAGTATATTTTTCAAAAATATTTGTGCAAATGTACTTCAAGTCGAAGATATGTTAGTACTTGAAAATAATATTGTTGAAATCATATGCAAGCTGGAGCAGTTTTTCCCTCTTGCATTTTTTGACTTGATGGAGCATCTACCTATACACTTGGCATACGAGGCACGAGTTGGTGGCCCTCTTCAATATCGGTGGATGTACTTATTTGAAAAATACATGAATCGTCTGAAGAAACAAAGTAAAGAACACCGTCGCAGTTGAAGGTTCCATATCAGAAGCATATATAATTCAAGAAATTTCAACATTCTACTCATTTTATTTTGAATCAACCATCAAGACAAGACTTAATCGTCTTCCACAGAACAACGACGGGGGAGCTCGACCATCAGATGGTTATTTAAATATCTTTAGTTACCCCGATCGTGCTTTGGGTTCTCATCTGTCTCGATTCTTAAAAGATGAAGAGTACTATTTGGCCTACTTGTATGTTTTACTAAACTGTCCAGAGATTGAGACTGCATAGGAGCGTGTTGTCCAGAGTACCATTTGGCCTACTTATACATGGCCGGTGGACCAGACCATTTTTATGGAGACTGCATGGGAGTGTGTTGCCCGCGCTCGCTGTAACGGGCTGCTTCAACATGCCCGTCAGACCGTGATGAGACGGCTGGGATCTACACAGATAGGGAAGACTCGGGGATACACCCCCGAGTAGATTCCTGGCCCTATGTCGGACCAGCTCGTTGAGTGGTGGGACACACCTGAGTGGCAGGAGGTCTCCCAGACTGCGTCGAGAAACCACATGTCCGGGGAGGACAGCACAGGCGCGCGCCACACTGGTTGCTCCATCTCTTTTGCGATTCATGATCGTCGTATGGTATGCATAATTTAATTACTTTTAATTAAATTATATATTGTGTATAATGATATTAATGTATTTGTTTTCTAATATAAGATGCGCATAACGGAGGACGGCACTGTCCAACGCCCGTCGATGATGGAGGTGTTTGAGCGCACCCACCGTCGTCGACGAGGAGCGGGGGACTACGTTGATAGCAGAGTCTCGTATATAATGGTAAGTATTTATATATGTCTATTTGATTTATACAATTTTTATTTATAATTTATATATATTTAAAATATAAATATGTGTAGGAAACTTACACGATGACTGTGATCGAGCGTGGAGGCACACCGGAGGAGTTCGACGCAGGAGCTTGGGTGGAGACCGCAGGTGGCTGGGAGCACGATCGTGTTTATGGCTTTGCAGACAGTGGTCATGCACGCGCCATGCTCGGGCCACTTGGGGCACCAACCCCTCTGACTGCTGGTGAGCGGCCCTCGATATCCCGAGCGCAGGACCAGGGCCGGATATCGGCCATGGAGTCGGAGTTCACCCAACATAGACAAGCGATAGAGGAGCAAAGGCTGGAGATGCAGGAGCAGAGACGGACGAATGACGAATTGAGACAAACGATCCAAAATATGTAGACACTCCTCACTCAGATTGCATCTCACTCTGTCGTAGCTGTCGTCCTCCTCAACCCAATCAATGCAATCGACCCAGTCGTTGTCGACTCCACCGCCTCCACCGCAGCCGTGAGATTTTGATTAATTTTGTTTTGTTTATATTTTGATACTTGGTTGTATATAGATGATATTTTGATAATTGTTTGCCTCCGATTTGAGGCTGAGATTGATGATATTTATGTAAAACTTGTATATTTGGTTTTAATTAAATGCATGTGTATGATATTTTCTGATTGTAATATGTAATTGAAAATAGATTGTAGTCGATATATCATTGTATACAGGAATTTACAAAAATTTTAGTTTTTTCAGTTATAAGATACACATTTAGCCCCGGCTTACCCACTGTTCACCGTCTCTAAGCTGTGGCTGAAAGCTTATCGTAAATGACTGATGGCCTGGGTAGCATCAAATATCATGGTTGCTAATAGTATCACCGACGGGACTGGACCGTGGCTAATGGGTTGGTATTAGTGATAGCGCTTGGAGCCGTCACTGATATTTTTTAATCAGCAACAGCACACGTGGCTGTCGCTGATGATTACGTGTGACGGTCGTGCTCGACCATCACAACTTATCTAAGACGCACGCATCAGTGACGGCGTTTTGCCACGCCCTTTGTCGTCCGTGATACTTATCACCGACGGTTCATCCATGGATTGAGCCGTCGGTGATGACGATAATTCTAGTAGTGCGAGCTACACTTGCCACGTGGGATTCCATTGGCTGACGTGGACTTTCGTTAATGAGAATGACAAAAATGATCCAATTATATAACGTCGAGGGTAATTTTGGTCAAAAACATAATTGAAAGATAAATTTGTACTTTTTTCTATACTTCCGGGACTAATTTGGCTATTTTCTTTCAACTAATGTAATTATTGCAATCATTGAAGTTAAGATACTATATATTGAGAAATTGAATTAAAAACATTGTTATTAGTATGATTGAGATTGAAAATGATAATTAAGTCATCAAAACTAGCATTCTGAATATTGGATGAAAATTTTGTTTATTGACAAATTATGCAAGAAAAATAATAATTATTGTTATCACAGAAAATGAACTTTTTATTGTTATGTGATGATCCGGACACGACCGTTGTGGTCCTGCGCGCGCATACGCCGAGGCTGCCTCCTAGTTTGACTCCCTGTATAAAAAAGGGTATCCTAGTTGTTGTCATGTGGCATCATGCTCAAGACTTTGAACGCCAACTTTTCTTCCAGCAGACTTGTCTGCAATGCATGGCTGATTGGCTGCGCGCATTAACTGCTCTTTCTACTATTCAGCTCCCGTCTCCTTGATCGATCCGATCCCAATCTGTCCTCTTTTTCTTTCATATATAGCAACCAACAAAGTCCCCCAAGCACTTGGATCGATCGCCTTGTCCTCATCCATCCATCCATGGAGTTCTCCTACTTCGATCACCACCAGTTCACCGGCCGCCTCGGTAGCAAACGTCATCGATCAGTCCTGGCGACCTGAGATCTCTTAATTTGCTCGATCGACTCTATATATATGTATAGGGAGAGAGAAAGAGGAGATCCTGACTGGCCGGTGTCATAATAACATGGAATCTTTCTTTCTCCTGGGAGCAGAAGAGCGACGTCGGTTTCTCCAAATTTCCGGTCGTCTTCTCGGTTGCACTTATATCTGCACATGGTGTCCGCACTACCACCAAGCAGCTAAGTATGTTAATTTTCACTCTACCTCCATTAATTCCTGCTGTAATTAAATTATTTCTTCTGAGCAATCACTTAAATTTCTAGGATTGATTTAATATAAACTCTTCGATGTATGCAGCTATTTGATCTCCGCAGATGGATGGCACCAGGAAGAAGACAGCAACCATCCGAGTTCTTCATCGGGAATCATGTCTTTCTCGTTCTTCGATACCTATCGGAGATCCCTCTGCAGTATCCAAAATGGGTATATAGATAATCAGATGTCGATATAATGAATCAGATCGAATATGTTAATTTGATGAGTTCTGTTAATCGATTTGTGTGTTGTAGATGTATTCCTGGACTCGCCTACAATGGTGGGATTAACTACGTGGAGATAAGGAATGCAGATCTCATCAACTTGGCCTCCATGAATGTACAACGCCAATTCTACCAGGTGATCAGATTAATTATTCATTTCAGATTATTTTATATACTATATAGTAGTATTCCAAAAAGTCATTTTAATTTGGATGATATTTCTTTTGTTTCAGGAAGCTGGAATTAAGGTTTGTAATTGCCAAAAACCATCGACTAAGTACTCTTAATTAATCCTAAATCGACTAAAGGACAATGCTGCTTCTCTATGACAGGCAGCAGTTTTCGTGGGATGCAGAAGCGGAGAAATCGAATTGGGAATGATGATGCCACCCAACGTAATTGGTTACTAATTTACATGCATATTCTATGAATCATATTATTAATTTATATATTTGCCTATAATTAATGTGCTTCCTTGATTGATTATTTTGGCAGATGAACATGCAAACGAGTATTCAGCAGGTGTTCAGTGAAGATTATTTGGTTCAACACTACTCCCAATTAAGAGATCAAAGCTTGTTGGAGTATCCCCGGTCAGGAGAGCAACTCATCGCAGCACCTGACAAGAGTCGGCTCTCTTCGTCATCCTCATCCCTTCGATCTCTCTCAGTGGGAAGCCCCGACACCTCACCTCGTCCTCTTCATGCAAACAAAGCAAGCGCCTCTTTCGTGCCCGATGAGATAGCAGAACAGGCACTACTTTCCCCGCACCACATCAACATATACGATCAATTTCCAGCTTCCATGTGTTCTCCCGATGAAGCAATGACGAGAGCTATGCTCGCTGTTATTTCTTCCATGCCCTCATCTTCTCCTCCTCCACCATTGATGTACCAGAAAGTACTGCAACAACAGCAGCAGCAACACCAAAAATATCAGAGACATGGACGCATCGGCGAACGAGCTGGGGCATTTAGAGCTTACAATGCGTTGATGCTCGCTCCTAAGTTGGAGGCCGAGCTCAGCTTGCCCGGCCAGAGAATGATCAAGACGGGGATCAACTTTTTGAGGAGAATAAGCTTGATGAAGATGGAAGCTCAAATGCAGGAGCAGTATCGACCAACAAGCAACCAGTTGCACCATATGATATCAGAGCGCAGGCGCAGGGAGAAGCTTAATGAAAACTTCCAGGCCCTCAGATTGCTGCTTCCTCCTGGTTCCAAGGTATTCAACTAATTAATTCAATTCAATTATAAATTATACATTATTTCTATATAAATGGATATATTACATGCATTATTATATACTGCAGAAGGATAAGGCATCGGTGCTTGCAAACACAAAGAACTACTTGAACTCCTTGAAGGCTCAGATCAAAGAGCTTGAGGAGAGAAACCAGACGCTAGAAATGCAACTCCAGGCTGCAGATGATGAAGCTACTGATGACTCAAACGAAAGAGTACAAGTTCAAGTAAGCCGAGCCGCCGCGTCGACATCCGAAGCTCAAGAAATCAATCTCAAGCTAATTGTAAGGGAAGAGTGCGAGATGATAGATTTGGTTTTCCGCGTACTTGGATGCCTGAAAGAGATGAGAGATGTAGTGACGTTGGTTTCAATGGAGGCAAGCACGAGATCGCCGCCGAGCAATGCGGTTGGAAGAGCCAACCTGAGGATGCAAATAAAGGTATGCATATTTTAATTAGGAGTATAATTAAACTTTTTAATTATTTATTTATTTTATGTCATGGAATGGAGCTTTTGACAAACTAGCAATGTTCAACTTTATTCATTCAATGACTACAAAGATTTCTGTCAATGGCTGCGTCAATGACAAAGAAGTATATCACTTGTATATGTAACAAACAAAACACTGTTCAAAACAAGCATTTGCTTCATGTATAGTAGTTGAAACAGGTAGTTTCACACTTTCACCTGTACTTTTTCGTTAAAATTGACCAAAATGCATGATTATTGATGACATGCTTAATTAGATGCACATTGTAAAGTTATATATAAGCTGAATTTGATGAATCTTATGGGAAGCTTCCTCTGAAAGTACATGTATGCTGAAGATATGCTTGAAAAGTTTAATCTTCATTGATTGGTGAAACAGGATGGTGAATGGGACGAGGAGAGCTTCAAGGAAGCTGTGACCAAAGCCGTCAATTATGTGTTGGAAGAAGGAGGAACCGCGAGTCCATCATAGTCTCTATTGGCACATCAATCTTGACCATATCTGGTTTTATATATCTTGTTAATTCGAGAGGTCTCCTGATATGCCATATATTTATTTAAGCATTAAATTAATGGGAGTCCAAATTCTGTTCAGGAATTAATTAAATAGATAAGATAAAGACAACTTGATCAATGAATACTAGCAAAAGCTTCATGGATTGGAGTAGATAAATTAAGCTGCATATATTCAGGAATGATCATGAAAGGAAATTAATGTTGTGTCAAATTGACATTATGATATTGTATGTAAAAATTTTTTGGTGCACGCATTGATTAATTATAAATTTCTTGATCTCGAGTGCTTTGTTATGAACTGAGGTTGAGACGTCGGGTTTGACTGAGTAAACATTTATACTTAACATATATATTGTACATTGTTGTCGTTAAGTTTTGGTTCTCTTTCTTTCTGCGTTTCCTGGCTCCTTCACTTGTCAATATCATCAGTCAGGTCCCAAGTTAATTTGGCATTAAGTTCTTCATTTTTAATTAAAAGGTAAATGCGTTTATGTAAAGAATATATAGCTTTTGGACCTTGCTTTTTCTGGAAAAAGAGACAAGCTTCGTTGCAAAGGATATTGACACATGTAACGCCTACTCATGGTCGACAAGGAAAAAGAACGGGACTAAAATTATCTGGTCCCAAATAGTCAAAGTCGCATCAAATAGTTTTTTAAAAAGAAAAGAACATTATATCATGTAGTTTGTAACCTTATAATAAATTTCGCTAACATAATTCATAATTGTATGGATGACATTTTCCAAATTTATTTATTTTTTTAAAAAAATAATCAGGCAGAACGCCCCATGATGTATTTCATAAGAGTTGAAATGTACATAAAGTCGACGGAAAACAGTTCCCACACAAAGACCCTAAAAACTCATGAACGAGTGGTCAATTGCACTAGAATAATAAGTTCAAAAGTTTCAGAGCCCAAAGAATCTAAAATCGGGTAACATCTAAGAAGAGTTGATACACGACCAAAAGCTCAATCCTAATCGTACAACCTCTGTCCAGTTTGCCTGTCGATCCTTGAAAATAGAATAACTAGTTCCGCATAGTCCAAATGCTCCAACACTATAACATCAAAAGAGAAATACGCTCCATTCTTCACGCATCCACTTCTCGCTCCATTCCTAGAATAATCGTGAGTTGTTGCTTCTCAATCTTCCTCAGGAAATCATGTCATCCCATCGTAGATGACTAGCACCCAGAGAAAAGATGCATCACTGATTCATTTGAGTTGCAACTAGAAAACACATATAGGGTCTACCAAGTCGCACCCGTGTTTTACGAGGCGGTCTTTTATTTGGAGTTGTTGCTTAAGGACTAGCCAAAGTACAATACAATTTTCTTTTTAGTGGGACCTTAATTTGCATATCCACATAGAGGATGTCGTGAATATTCCGGGTGGATCCCAATGACAAAAGGTCTTGTCTTCTGTATTCCCAATGGTCGTCCATGTTATAAGGGAAAGTTGTTTGTCCACCTCCCGCTATTCTACCTGACCTCTCCACTGAGTTGCCATTGATTTTTCCGCTCATTAACAAGATTTGCAATATTACCATTCCTTAATCGACTCTTGGCAAAGAGCCACGGAAACGTGTCAGCCAGTCATAGTCCATCGATCCTTCCAAAACAATGTTGAGTCTCCCCTCCCAGAGTCGTTTCCATACCCATGGAGAAAAGATGTTTTACCACGTAGATTCCCATCCAAACACTGACCATGTAGCAGTGTTGTGGTCGTCCTGGCACTTCTTTCGTTGGAAGTAAGAATGGTTCATAATGTAAACCCAAAAAATGATTGTTTACGCATGCTACTATCCACCACCATCTGCCTAGACGCACAATATTGTGTTTATCCAAATCAATGATGCTTAACCCTCCATTATGCCTCAAGCAAATTACATCCTCCTAGCAAACCAGGGGCTTGGACCCACCCTCCGTTCCCCGGCCCGTTCTAGAGAAAGTTTTGCATCTTTGGTTGATTTGGTTGATTGCTCATTTAGGTGCATGAAAGTTACGAAAAAGTATCCGTTGAGACCATTGAGGACACTGTTTATCAGAGTCAGTTTCCCTCCACATGATAGCAACCTCCCTTTCCAGGATGTCAATTTGTAGTCTGTTTGCGCAATGACTTGCATCCAATCTTCTCAAATGAGACAATCATTTAATTTCGTAGCGACGGGCTGAGGTATTTAAGAGGGAAGGTCTTGCCCAGACAACCAAGAGAATTTGCCACTCACAAAACTTTAGAGACATCTTTTAGGAGGTGGATCACTACCGTCTTTTCCAAATTTGCCTTAGGTCCAGTCATCAGATCAATGGCTCGCAGAATGATTTTAGTGTTGATTATGTCCTCCCTGCTTCCACGAGTAAATATCATGAAATCATCTGCAAATTCTAGATTCGTTACCTCACGCTTCCTCCCGAGTCAATTCCATAGATTAGGCTCACTCTATTAACCCTTTTCATGAGTCTTGCAAAGATATCCGCAATAAGCAGGAAAATGTAAGGCGAAAGTGGATCGCCCTGTCGCGGTCCTCTTCGATGTCGGAACCATTTCCTCAGGATACCGTTGAGTAGCACCGCCGATTCGAACGATCGGAGCAAAAAGCCCATACATTTGATCCAAATCACAAGAAAGCCCATTTTGAAAAGTAGCTCAAGCACGAAGTACCGGCTAATGGAATTGAACACCTTAGCCATATCTAGATTAATGAGATAAGCATCTTCCCTTGAGCATTTGCAGTGGTGAATGAGCTCATTTGTTGTCATAAAATAATCGTGTGTAGATCTACCCGGTAGAAAGGCGCACTAGGAGTCACCCACTAGAGATGGCATACACGGCCTTAGTCGCAATGCCAAGATTTTCGAGAAGATGTGTATAACCCCAGAGGTGAGGCTGATCGACTTGAATTGCCAAATATCTTCTGCCCCCTCGACTTTGGGAATCAGAGCGATAAAAGCTTTGTTTAACCGCGACTAGTCGGTGTTACCAAACATGAGGTCATCGAGAAGAGCTTGGAAGTCATGCCCAATAACAGTCCAAGTGTTGAGGAAAAATTGTGTCGTAAGTCCATCAGGCCTAGGGGCCTTATCACAATCGAGTGATTTGATTGCCTGCGGGATCTTCTCCTCAGTCAGCAGGCAAGAGAGACCGACTAGAGAGGGGTGGGGCTTCTGGGAAAGCACATCCCAATTCAGAAAGATCACATGGGAATGAGGCAATCCAAGTGAATCTTGGAAGAAATTAAAGCAAATCATCGCCATTTGCTCATGAACTATCAATATGTCGTAGTTCCGCTATCCAATATCTCTATTTCCTAGAGTTGGCCACCCAGTGGAAGAATTTCGTGTTCATATCCTCATCTCACAACCAACGTGCCTTTGCCCGTTGTGGCCAGAACACATGTTGAGCATAATAGCAATCATCCAGTTGTTTCTTGAGCATTTGCACCGTTTGTGGTTCCGGAGCCCACTGAACTGTCGCCTTCAGAGGCTAGCAGTCTCTCTTCGATCCGATTTTTTGAATCAACTATGTGTGAGAATGAAGCAACCTGTATGTTCATACTCCACTTTCCTAAGCATGCCCGTAGCCGTCTAGTGGTGCTAATCCATCGATCGATGCGTGTGGATTCTGAGGGCAGGGTTTCACCCGCCCAGCAATCCTTAACTGTGTTAGTGAAAGATGAAACTCCAAACCAATAGTCTCCATATGAAAAAGACGGGAGGCCCAATGTATGATCGCTTTTAGAGTCAAAGGAGCATGATTAGAGAGGCCTGGCAACCAACCTTGAGCGACCCAATGATCAAAATTCTATCTAGTCGCGCCATTACCAAATATCAGTGATTGTTACACCAAGTAAAACATCTTTCGTGCAAAGGCATATCCACAAACAACGAGTATGCAATGATTCTTGAAAAATGAGCATCATCGTTTGGGATTCCGCGGCAGTTGAGTCTTTCCTCCAGACATAGGATGACATTGAAGTCACCACCCACCATGGAGGCCACCTCTGTGTCCTTCAAGATTTCCTCTAGATCCTCCCAAAAAGAATTTCTACCACTTCGGCACGACGGTCCGTAGACGTTGAAAACCATATGAAAAGATTTGAGGACCGATGTTCGAGGGTACATCCAATGTAGTGCCTGCCCACTAAGGAGGAGATGGCTTCCCGAAGGTCCAAATTCCAAGCAAGCAGAAGACCTCTGAAAAATCCTTTCGCAACAACAAAACTTAGGGGAGCCAGTAATTTTCTTAAGCCAGGCCTCATTGAAGTCATCAATTTTCGTTTCCTATAAACACAAAATGTTGCTCTTACACTAACTAAGTATACTCCTAACCATCATATGATTGTTCTGACGACGAGCACCCCTAAGATTCCAAAAAGTAACACGAATCATCAAAAACACCCAAAAGATTGAGCATACTGGGACTCAGTCCCTAAGCTGCATTCACCGGCTCTCCCGCCATACCCCTTAGAAGATGGCAAGATGCAGGGGCAACGCTGCAGAGCCCAAAATGGAGTAGCCTATCGTTGATGTCCTCGTTGCCCGATGCAGAGATGTCCCCAGCAATAACACCTGAAACCACCAGCGGGTCAGAGTGGCATTTCTCCCTCGAAGCAGAAGGGCCCAGAGAAAGCTCGAGCTTTTTCCCCCACCTGTGAGGCTCGACCTGCAGGTCTTTAGCCTTGCGGGTCATAGCCCGAGTCAAGCCTAGCCCCCCACCTCTCAGGCTGGTCGTAGATATTTCGTGGGCATCCTTCAAATAACCCTCGGACTGCTGGCTTCCCAACAATGAGAGTTCAACACCCATCTGTGTCCCGATCAGGAGCCCAACGGGCACGGGCCCTGAAAGAATAGCCTGTGTAGTCGCACACCTGGTCGAGTAAGTGATATGGTCGAACGGGCCAAGCTCTAGAGGCCCAAGAGTTTCCAGGCCCACTCCACAAGTGACCATGGTCGAGTCAAGCCTCATGTCTCGCCCTATCCACAAGAGCGCCGAAGCCACACCTGCATCGAGAACCAAACCGAGTCCCTCAAAATTTCCTACTCCCTAGTAAAGAGATAGGAGGGGAGCGGCCCTCAGCATGATGGAGAATCCCCACCCCTACGTTTGAGTAGTCGACACGCACATGAAAGTCGTTGATGACTCGTGGCTCAAAGGTTGCCGTGGCATGGGGGACCATGTAGTTGCAATGTACCCACGTCACCCCCCCCCCCCCATTCATTGTCGAAAGTGCATTGTATTGTCTAAGGGTGAGCATCAATCGGTTTGGTTAATAATTAAAAAATTTCATTAATCGTTTACCGAACCAAAAAAATTCGATTAATTTTTCGAATTTACTGTAAAAATCTATATAAAGTTAACACTACCAAGATTTGAACCTTGGATCTCTCAAACATATATAAAAATACCTTAACCACTTTAGCAAAGCATATTATCAAATATAAACCTTACTAGTATAGCTATATCTGTTATAATAAAATAAAACAAAAATTATATCCAATTTGAGATTTGAACCTAGGACATTTAAATTACTAACAACATACTTTAATCAGTTGGGTAAAGAATACTATATGATACAAATTTTGATTTTATCTTACTTTACGTTACATTCGGTTAATTCGGTAATTAATCAAATCGATCGGTTAATTTACCGAACCGAATCGAAAACCAAAAACATAAACTTTTTTTAACCGTTAACTGAACCAAAAATTATTCGGAAATTTTGGTTCGATTAATTCGGGTTCGGTTCGATCGGTTCATCGGTTAATCGGTTAATTCGATTAATCGGTAAATTTTGCTCACCCCTAGTATTGTCAACTGCATTTTCGCCTGACGGCCTGAGCACCAGATCGATGATTGCGTAGTCCAGTTGATTCCTGGACAACGTCATTGTATTCCCACTGGACCCTGAGCTAGCATCATCACCCACAGCTGAGTCAGTGCCCGATGAACTCCAATCTAAAGTGACATTAGGCGAGGGGGGCATGAGCAGGAGCACCACTTTGCCCCCCCCCCCGCCATCCGGTGAAGGATTGGGGTCCAGAGCATCACGTCCATCCCGTTTATCACCAGGAAGATGACTAGTCTATTAGCTCCATCCGATGTCGATTCGCACAACAAGGTACATCCGTCGGCATAAACCTCTAAAAATTGAGGAATCTCGTCAATCTCGTGGCAAGCCACCTAGATATGGCAGTCCTGGATTTCTTCCCAAGTCTACGAGACGCGGTCAATGACTATCAAGAAAGAGAACGAGTCGCAAATATCCGAGGGATCAGTTGGGTTCTAGAATTTGAGCGACATGTCGCATAGCCAAAGTTCGATAGTAAGCTAGAGGGGATCGACAATTGAATTGATGGCAAAATCCCACTTGGCGAATTCAAGAATCGACGACTATATCCGAAGGTATCTATAGTCGATAAGGTCGGCCTTCACACCCTCTGAAGGGCAGATAAGAAGCAGGCACATGTCGTCAGGAGGGTGTGGCTTCCACAGCATGTAGTCACCATCCAAGCCGTCAAATTGCAAGTCACGATTTGTCGAACCACATTATCAACCTTGCAACACAACCCAAAAACAAACACCTTCACCCCCTTCGGGGTAATCGGGATGAAAACCCTATCGCGCAAGGGGCGGTTCGCCTCCATTGTTTGCTCGGAGCAAGCGGACGGTGAAGGGGTCAAGGGAGGGGTGACTGAGCAGTGGAGGAAGAGGCGGAGGGTTGCAGCTTCTCCACAAAACTCAATGAGATAAAGGCAGCAAAGGACAAGTTTGCAAGGAGGGAAACGAGATGGAGTGGGGGGGAGGGTGAGGGACAGTGGTAGGCCGCATGGTCAGACATCTTGCAGAAGAATCAAGAAAGCGTCGGAGTGCATGCACGAAAACGATGCCGTCATGCAAATCCAGTTGAAATATCTTGCATCCAGACAAAGAAGGGATAGAAATGGCATGCAGAAAGGCCTCCTTGGTGTAGGCGGAGAAGACCGTAGGAGAGATATCGCAAGCGCAGGCTGGCAAAGGACATCTGCAAAGCTGGCAGAGCCAAAAGGGGTGCCACGCTACCAAAGAGGTGGGGGAGGGGAGACATGTGTAGTACAACGAAGACCATGCGAGGGAAGCCGGGTACACTATCCCGATAGAGAGGTAGGTCTGGACAGGAGCGTGGCAGGCAAGTGGGTGCCCAAAGACACATTTGATCCCAAACGGGGGTGCTGGGAGGGTCGTGAGGGAGTTCGAGAGGCATGAGGACAAGGGAGGTGAGCCCGCCCAACATTATGTGGCACGGAGGCCACAGGGAACCGGGGGCGCCAAGCGATAGAGGGAGGGTCATACTTCCCTCTAGTCCCATCCCGTAGAGGAGTGTGGTGGGGGGATTGTCGAGAAGGCCGGACCGAGGCGAAGGAAGAGCGTGGTGGAGGATGAGGGCATCAGCGGTGCGGGAGATATCTAAGATGGTGCAAAAATACTCTATTCACAACGATGAAGAATTGGAGAGATTACGGAATCGTGATTTCCCTACTTGGATTCAGACTTACAGCAAAGATCATAGAGCTAAAATAGATGAAAGAATATTTGAGTTTGTTAGTGGACCGTCGCGACTTGTGTCGTGCTATAGCGGATATTTTGTTAATGGGTATAAATTTCACACGGTTGAATATGCATTTACAAAGAAGACGATGAATGCTGGGGTCTGTGTGAAAGGGACAACCTATGTTGAATGTGATATGGATTTTTATGGACTGGTGGAAGAAGTGATAGAGTTGCACTACTTCGGCTTGAAATCAGTTATTCTATTTAGATGTCATTGGTTCGATACAACAGAAAGGGGCATGAAAGTTCATCCAAAATACAAACTTGTTGAGGTTAATTACAAATCTAAATTGGTAGCAAATGAGCCTTTTATATTGGCATCACAAGCCGAACAAGTATATTACGTGAAGTATCCGGCTCGAAATAAAGATAGAGCAGATTGGCGTGTAGTTTGTAAGACAAAAGGTAGAGGAAAAATTGATCCGATAGTAGGAGAAAATGAGCTGATACCTGATATGACACATGGTTTCTATCAAGAAGATGATCCTCCTACTGTAGATCGTATTATTCCAATACTCGAGGATGCAGACACAACGTCAATTCAATTAGAAGTTGAATATGCTGATGATGACGATCATGAAATTGAGGAAGGTGGAGATGAAGAAGAGGAAGAATTCGAAGACTATTATTCAGATGATGAGGAATAATTGTAAAGTATATATTTTATTAAATATATCTCTACTATTTATACAATAATCTGATTATATGTCTATTCGACAGATATGTCTGGTCGTGGTTATCGTCGCAGGAGAGCTTCGGAGTCTCCGATCGGTGAGACTCCTACACTTACTCCTGTTGCTGATCCTCATGCCGATGATACTGCCGAGGCTAGTACATCCAGACGCAGGCGGCCACGCGGGCCGAACAGGTGGCAGCCTCCACCAGCCACAGAGTCACGTAGATTTATTAGCGTGATTGGGGAGTGGTAATATATCATGAATTATGAATCATTACAAGTTCATTATATCATAATATAATATTAAAATTTATTTTTGTTGTGCAGGTTCAAGCAAGAAGAAGTGCCGAGGAGCATTTCTTCTACTATTCGACGATACATGCACGGGGCATAGCCTACGTGGTCTCACGTGCCTAGCGAGCACGTCGACATGTTATGGCGCGAGTTTGAGGCACGTATTATTTTTTTTTTACATGCATGATGATTAATATTGGTACTGATATTATTATTTTGTAGGCTCACTTTACATGGGCCGAGGACCAGAGGCCATTCATTTACGCTGCCTGGGAGGCTATTTCCCGTGCGAGGTACAACGGGCAGCTGGGGCAGGCTCGGTCCCAGGCGATGGCCCGAGCTGGGACCACTAACATCGCGGAGACTCGGGGATACGGCCCCGATTGGATTACTCCGGATATATGGGACCAGCTCATGGGAATATGGTCGACGGATCGATGGCATGAGGTTTCTCGGAATGCGGCTAGAAATCGCATGTTGGGGGGAGCAGCGCGTCACACCGGCGGCTCTGTTGCATTTGCAGTGTACGCGAACCGTATGGTAAGTATACCTTTTAATTATATATTTTATTTGTTACTATGTGTACTAATTAATGTATTTGTTTTGTAAATGTAGACGACGGTGTCGGATAACGGGACTGTCCAGCGACCCTCCCCGATGGCGGTGTTTGAGCGGACTCATCGTCGAGCACATGGGACGGGGGAGTACATCGACAACTGCGCTGCATACATTATGGTAACTATATATTTATTTAAATTATTCATTATATATTTATAATTTAAGTTTTATGATAAATATTAAACAAAAAATCAAACTCGAGTAGGAGACCTACAGCCAGACGGTGGTGCAGCGCGGGGGCACCCCCGAGGACTTTGACGCAGCAACGTGGGTCGAGGCCGCAGGTGGCTGGGACCATGGCCGCGTATATGGCTTTGCAGATAGTGGTCATGCGCGAGCCGTACTAGGGCCACTTGGGGCACCGACCCCTCCGGTCGCTAGTGAGCGGCCGTCCACCTCTAGATCCAGTTATGATCATAGTAGCAGAATAAGGACTCTAGAGGACACGGTCGCGTGTCAGACTGAGATGATGGAGCGCCAGAGTCAGATGATGGCGGAGATGCATGTTATGCTACACAACATGTCAGGTCATCCCGAAGCAGGCATCTCTTCGGCATCATCTCATCCATCATCCTCGAGTCAGTCCACACCGGTGTACACTCAAGCACTCTAGACCCCGCCATATGATCCAGACCATCCTCCATCGTCATCGTGATATTTTTTTATATTGACTTTGTTACTGAGATATTGGACTTGTTTAATTTATTTTGTTTGGATATTGATACTTCAATTTTGCATTTGAATAGTTTTTATACTATTGTGGATAACTATCAATATAAATATAATTGTTTTGATGTATATCTTGGTGTATTTGTGATGTGTGAATGAATGTGTGTATGAGTGTATGGGTGTGTGAGTTATGTATCAGATAATGTATCAATGTATCAATGGAAATTTTAAATTTTAAATTTTTTCGTTACCAGGTTCACATCATCAGCAACGGCTTTTCCACGGCCATCCGTGGGAAAGCCATTGCTAAAAGTTTATCGAAAGCCGTTGCTGATGACCTACAGCAACGGCTTAGCGACGGGCTTTTACTAACGGCGTTGCTACGGGCGCACCGGCCGTTGCTATTAATGTTATCAGCAACGGCTCCGCGTCCGTGGCAAAACCGTTGCTGATAATATTTTTAGCAACGGCCCGAGCGACCGTTGCTGATTCGTTGCTAAGTTATCAGCAACGCGATTTTCTGCCACGGCTCCATTGCAACGACTCCAGCCGTTGCACGCCGTTGCTGATGATTTTCAGCAACGGCATCAGCCGTTGCTGATGCCCATTTTTCTAGTAGTGGATGGCCAGGAAAGGGGCGGCGAGGGATCATATCTTCTTCTGAGAGGAGAGAGGAGATGGAGAGGGAAGATTTTCCAAATTTATTGATCGAACCATCTCATGGAATCTAATTCGAGGCATGCTTCAACAACATTTCTTGGATGATATTTCTCTGTCTTCTCTACAAATGATGTGTACTCTTCATGGCTGACGATGAAGATAGCATTAATAAGTATAGGAGACTGTCCAAATTCTTTGAATTGGTATCTGGTCTTAAGGTCAACACCTCAAAAACCTTCGTCGTGCGTTCATTGGAAAATGAGGGTCATCTTAATTATAACAAGGTTGTTGTTGCTTTCAATTTTGAGAACGCATCCCTTCCAATCCACTATTTAGGCATCCCTCTTAGGCGGAGTTGTAACACAAAGAAGACCAGACTAACTTAATCTCATGATTGGGCGCCCTCCTCGCTTCCTGCAAGGCAAGCTCTTCTTCAGAGCCGATCGTTTAATGCTCCTTAATAGAATTCTTATTGCCAAGTGTTCTTATATGTTTTGTGTCTTCAAAGCTCCGGTTTGAGTTCTCAAGCAAATTAAAAAGCGTTGGAGAACTTTCTTCTGGGCTGGCTTCGATAACTTAAATCAAAATTGCATCTCTCCAATTGGTTGGGACAACGTCATGAGCAAGAAAGATGAAGGTGGTCTAGGCATTCTCAATGTTAAGCTTCACAATTTGGTCAGTCTTTGAAACTGGTAATGGAAACTCATCTCCAAGAGCAAACATAAATGGATCAATGTGGTCTCTACATGTGCCTTTCCATCCACAAGTCGGAATAGCTCTCTTATTAATCAAGCTGTGTCTTGATGCATTCTAGAGCTACAACATAATGACTAAATTTTCACATTTTGGTGTTTGACTCACAACTTCAACAGTAGGTGAATTATCCTCCCGATAAAATCACCTTCTACAACACATGTACTATCATTATCCTCTGTCATTAGATTAATCCTTAGTCATGCCTTAGTCATACACAATGTCTGCCATTCAAATCTATCTCTTTATCTACTTGGATATTTTATGTAATATACTTGTTGTACCTCTGATGCCAAAATAAATGACTCGTTTAATGCTAACTTAGATTTGTAATTAATGTCAATAAGCTTATACTTTAGATGAATTTGAATCTCCTGTTGTGATGTGTCAAACTAGTGACATTTGAACAATACATTTTTTTTGCGCCCAAAATATTGAAGCTCAAGTACTTATTTAATTTCACATTGAAGTGAATGTTTAAAAAGTCATTTAAGTGCAACTAGAATAATTTTATTCTCAAACTGTCCTATCAAGGATAATTTAGAAATTATAAAATATTTATAAGTTTTGTACTTCTTATGGACAATAATACGATCTCCAAACCGAATTAAGATGTTGTAGATATATTATGATTCAATAGTCAATGAATTTATGACACTTTATTAACTCGTGAATCATAATATTTTTTTAAAAAAAAAATAAAACCTAATGTAATACCAACAAATTTACAATCTAATGAAATTAGGTTTAAATAATTTACATTATTAAATAATTCATTAATAAAGATAGAACATGAATCATCAAATTTTGAACATGATAGGCATATAACGAAAATAGATATTAAGCATGAATATTAATTAATTAAACATGTTATTAATAATATTAAACATGAAATTATATATTAAACATTATATTAAACACAATTTAATCATAAAACATGAGATTGAACATGAATATTAAACATGATATTAATAATATTATACATGATTTAATCGTAAAACATGTCTGCCCGACGTCAATAAATATATCGTGTGTGTAACTCTAGCTAATTAAATACCAGAAATAAAATAATAATTAAATAAAGTTAATTATCAAAATCTTATATTAAATAAAATTATAATTATAATTATATATATATATATATATAACAAAATTTGTAATATATTATATGTAAACTTATATATTATAAAATTTATATCAATTTGTATTTTTATAAATTATAAATTATAAATTATATAATTTGTATATTTATAATTAAATAAAAATTATAATACATAATATATATTTATATATATTATATATGATTTGTATATTATAATAATTTTTACAAATTTATATAACAAAATATAAAATTATAAATTAATAAATTAACAATTAAAAAAGAAAGAAAAGGCGGCTCTCCCACCTAGGTAGGGGTACATGGCAATATGTGTCGTGTCGCGTCTAAACGGTCTCGTGTTGTAGAAGGTTAAACCCAAACACGACACGTTTATTCAATGTGTCAGAATATGCAAACCCGAACACAACTCTTTTATTCCCGGGTTGACACGACATGACACACTTAACTCGGTTAAGTAAACATGTCTAAATGTGTACATGTGTATACACCTACACAATAAACATAATTTCACTAGTGAACAAAATGAAAGCTACTGAAATTAAAATTAATCACAGTATAAAGAGTATTAATAACAAATTAATAACAAGACATACCCAACATCCTTAATTGATTAGTGTCGGGATAATAACATATCATAATTGATCATAGGCCAAGACAAATACTAATACTAAGCAAAAATATATCATTGTACATGGGTAAATGGATTAAATAGGTTCAATAATACAATTAAACATATTTAGTTAAATGGATTTAATCATGTTATAAGGGTTACACTGGTTCAACCCGGATTAACATGATTATTTAATCGTGTTAATCCGAGTTTAACCCGTTTAATCAAAACACACGTTTAGTCAAATCGGAACCCGCATATATAACTATGTGTCGTATCGTGTCGAATTATCGTATCGTGTCAAAAATTGCCAGCCCTACAACTAGGCCAGGGCCGGCCTCGATCAGGTGGAGCTGCTACAACGCCGTCGCCCCTCCAACGGTACTAGGGTTGAGAGAGAGAGAGAGAGAGAGAGAGAGAGAGAGAGAGATGGAATCAATGGATTGCGAACAGGTTGAAATATGCAATCTATGACGATTGGAGATGACAGTAGGCGGCCGCGACGTGCTCGCCTTGCTGTTGCTAAGTATTAAATTTGGAAACGGCCAACTCCGCGGTCGTCGTAATTATTTCGACAGTGTGATGATCATTCTCAACGGTTGTAGAATCATCACATTTGCAAGCGTTTCATCTGCCGTCGCAAAAGAGTAATTGTCGCAAATTATAATATTTTTACTAGCAGAGGTTGAAATCTTTAGGCCAACAACGTTGACTTTGGCAAATTAAATATATATGCTAATGGAAAAATCATAGGTATTTAAGGGAAGTGTGAACACGACAAGATCCAGGTTTTTTAGAGTTATGGTATTTTCCTGGTTCACTCTTTCTACATTACATGCATACATTATGGATACAGGAAACTGACTACACAAGTAACTAATTACGAATGACGTCCCAGCTAGCATGTTGGCAGCATGGAATGTTTGTGCAGCCTTGGCTGCATAATTTTTTTTTTCCATTATGACTAGCTAGTAAGATGACTGTGGAATATGAAATGTCTTTTAAAGATATCAAAGATGTTTTTACTTGTGGTATGTGAAAGTCCTTGATAATTAGCATGCAGTAGCAAGTTATCCTTAGAACATGGAATGATAGTTGAATAAATTCATGGCTCAGGCATCTCTGCCCAATGATTTATTACTTCCTAGGCTCTTTATTCGCATATTCAATTTCTTCATCAGTAAAATCTAGACCTAATTATTACTAACTCAAAATAATCACTTCAATGACTATAATAAATTATTATTTAAGTAAATTATATCTTTAAATAGGGACTCATCTAGTCATCTTCCCTCCTATTAATAAATTTAACATTTGGTGAAGGCAAAAGTAAACTAATTAAAACTCTTTATATGTTTGATAAATGGGTGAATTTCATGTATGGTCCTGAATTTAATTGGCATCTCTTAACTATCATATTTTTCATCTTCACTTTATAAATTAAAACTTCTTAAATTTTATAAAATATATTTGATAAATCTCTATCACTGACTAATGCAGGTTTTTTGCGGTAGTTCATGACCTGACAGCCACATTATCTTTGAAAATATGGTGAATTTCATAGATGGTCCCTGAACTTGACATCTATTAACTACAATATTCTTCATCTTTATTTATAAACCAAAACCTCTTAAATCTTATAAAATATAACTGATAAAAGTATGACTAACTAATGCATGTTTTTAATTTTTTCTCCATACTTTTTAGCTTTGAGGCATTAGTGAAGAAATTTAATTTGATTGCAATAATTTATTTTGATTTCAAGAAATTTAATTTGATTGCAATTACGGGTAGTAGTTTTCAGCCCAGCCTGGCCCGACATGAAAAAAATCAAGTTTGGGTCGTTATTGGGCCGACTTGATAAGACCTGATCCCTCATCGTGCCAGGTCGGGCCAAGTATTATCGGGCTGCCCTGGCCCAATATCCCGATAACACTTGGGATCGGTTATTAGCGGGTTTAAATTTCGTTAATTATCTAATTTAAATTTGATTTTAATACAATACTAGAATTGTCGTCATCACCGACATATCAACCCGTGGCTGAACCGTCGGTGATAGATATCACGGACGGCGCAAATCGTGGCAAAAAGCCGTCATTGATGAGCGCGTCTCAAATAAGTTGTGACGGCCGAGCGCGATCGTCACACGTAATCATCAGCGACATTCGCGTGTGCTGTCGCTGATTAAAAAACATCAGTGACGGCTCCAGGAGCTGTCACTGATACCAACCATCAGCCACGGCCCAGTCCCGTCGGTGATACTATTAGCAACCGTGATATTTGGTGCTGCCCAGACCATCTGTCATTTACGATAAGCTTTCAGCCACGGCTTAGTGATGGTGAACCGTGGATAAGCCGTGGCTAAAGGTGTATCCTGTAATTGAAAATTTTATAAATTCCTGTATACAATGATATATCAACTACAAACTACTTTCAATCACATATTATAATTAGAAAATATCATACACATGCATTTGAAATCAAACATACAAGTTTTACATAAATATTATCAATATCAGCATCAAACCGGAGGCAAATAATTATCAAATATCATCTATATACAACAAAGTATCAAAATATAAACAAAATATAATTATCAAAATCTCACGGCTACGGTGGAGGCGGTGGAGTCGACAATGACTAGGTCGGGAACGTCGACTGGGTCGAGGAGGACGACGGCTGCGACATCATCGGTAGAAGCCCAGCGTGAGATGCAATCTGAGTGAGGAGTGTCTGCATGTTCTGGATTGTCTACCTTAACTCGTCATTTGCTTGCCTATGCTCCTGTATCTCCAACCTCTACTGGGTGAGCTCTGACTCCATGGCCGCTATCCGGCTCTGGTCCTGCGCTCGGGATGTCGAGGGCCGCTTACCCGCAGTCGGAGGGGTCGGTGCCCCAAGTGGCCCGAGCACGGCGCGTGCATGGCTACTGTCTGCAAAGCCATAAACACGGCCGTGCTCCCAGCCACCTGTGGCCTCCACCCAAGCTCCTGCGTCGAACTCCTCCGGTGTGCCTCCACGCTCAATCACAATCCTCGTGTATGTTTTCTACACGTGCTTATATTTTAATATATATATAAACTATAAATAAAAATTGTGTAAATCAAATAGACATAAATACTTACCATTATGATCGAGGCTCTGCTATCAATATAGTCACCCTCTCCTCGTCGACGATGGTGGGTACGCTCAAACACCTCCATCATCGACGAGCATTAGACGGTGTCGTCCTTCGTCACACGCGTCTTACATTAGAACAAAAATACATTAGTATCATTATACACAATATATTATTTAATTAAAAATAATTAAATTATACATACCATACGACGCTCATGAACCACAAAAGAGATGGAGCCACCAGTGTGGCGCGCGCCCGTGCCGTCCCCCGCTCCGGGCATGCGGTTTCTCGACGCAGTCCGGGAGACCTCCTGCCACTCAGGTATGGCCCACCATTCAACGAGTTGGTCCCACACAAGGCCAGAAATCCACTCGGGGCTGTGTCCCCGAGTCTGCCCTATCTGTGTGGCCCTCAGTCGTCTCATCACGGTCTGACGGGCCTGCTGAATCAGCCTGTTATAGTGAGCGCGGGCAACATACTCCCACGCAGCCTCCACAAAAGTGGTCTGATTCTTCGGCCATGTATAATGAGCCTGCAAAAATAAAATTATTATTACCGATGAATATTTAACATTAATATTAATTTAATAAATATAGTTACCGTGAACTCTCGCCATAATAAATCTATATACTCACGGGGCACGTGAGACCATGTAGGCCACACCCCGTGCATAAACTTTTGGATCGTCCCCGCTATCATGCGGGGGACGTCCTCCTGCTCAAATTTGCACCAAATATAAATTCAAATTATGATATTTTGAATTATAAATAAATTATAAAAAATAATTAATGCATATACTTACCTTCTTCCGCGCGCACTAACTGCTATGTGTAGTTCTCCCTCGGGTGGTGGAAGAAGAATTCTGTTAGGCCCTCGTAGCCTACGTCTTGATGTCGATGAGCCTGGATCGGCTGAAGGGATGGTTACTGAAGGTGGGGGGATGGTGTCCAGATCAGGTTGGGGCATGGTGGCTGGATCAGGTGGGGGAATGGTGGCTAGAGGTGGGGGGATGGTGGCCGGAGGTGGGGGATGGTGGTGGAAGGCGAAGGGCCCGTGGGTACTGGTGGGGCGGGTGGTCGGTCCTATGAGGAATGCCTCCTCGAGAACTGATATCTCGAACCATAGCTGTAAAAATTTAATATAATTAGATTATATATAATAGATTAATATATATATTTAATAATTGAATATATACTTCACATTTACAATTATTCATCATCGTCATTATCATCATCCGTGTAATACTCTTCTTCTTGTTTTTCTGTATCGGAATCTTGAAATTCTTCTTCGTCTCCCTCATCATCATTCTGTCCTTCCTCAACTTCATTATCGTCGTTATCAACGTATTCTATTTCCTATCTCTATGTCATCATCCTCGAGTATTGGACTAACTCGTTCCACTTCGGAAGGATCTTCTTATTGATAGAAGTCATCTGCTGGCTCATTCTTTCCAACTATCGGGTCAATTTTTCCTCTGGCTTTAGTCTTACAGACTACACTCCAATCTGTCATATCTTTCTTTCGAGACGCATACTACATATAATATACTTGTTCAGCTTGAGATGTCAATATAAATGGCTCATTTGAAGGCAATTTTGATTTGTAATTAACCTCGACCGACTGTTTATACTTTGGATGAACTCTCATGCCCCTATCGCTTGTATCGAACCAATGACATTTAAAAAGGGCAACTGATTTACATCCGAAAAATTGCAATTCAGTGACTTCTTCCAATAGTTCGTAAAAGTCAACATCACATTCAGCATAAGTTGTCCCTTTGACGCAGACTCTGGCATTCATAGTTTTTTTTGTAGATGAATATTCAAGTGTGTGAAATTTATATCCATTGACAAAATAACCATTATAACACTGTACAAGTCGTGTCGGTCCGCTAGCAAACTCAAAGATTTGATTATCTATTTCGTCTCTGTATTTTGTGCTGTAAGCTTGAAACCAATTAGGGAACTCACGATTCCGTAATCTTTCTAATTCCTCATCACTGTAAATTGAGTATTTTGTCACCATCTCTATCTCAAATATTTCAATGAACTTATCAATCTCTGGACAATTTCGTAAAACGTACAAGTAGGCCAAATGGTACTCTTCATCGTTTAAGAATCGAGACGGACGAGAACCCAAAGCACGACCGGGGTAGCCAAAGATATATATTTAAACAACCATCTAATGGTCGAGCTCCCCCGTCGTCATTCCGTGGAAGACGATTAAGTCTTGTTTTGATGGTTGATTCAAAATAAAATGAGCACAATGTTAAAATTTCTTGAATTATATATGCTTCTGATATGGAACCTTCAACTGCGGCGGTGTTCTTTACTATTTTCTTCAGACGATTCATGTATCTTTCAAATAAGTACATCCACCGGTATTGAACAGGGCCACCAACTCGTGCCTTGTATGCCAATTAATTTGCCAAGTGTATCAACTTGACTCGTCGATCGTACGTGAAATGTATCAACTTGTCTTGATTTTTTTCTAAATTTATGGATGTCGGTGTGAGTCCATAGTGGACGATTCCGCGCGAGTCCAAAGTGGACGATTCTAGCACGAGTCCATCCATTGTGGATGATTCCGCGCGAGTCCAAAGTGGACTATTCTAGCACGAGTCCATCCATTGTGGACGATTCCAACGCGAGTCCACCATGGACGATTTGATCGCGAGTCAACCATGGACGATTTGACCGCGAGTCCAAAGTGGACGATTTGGCCGTGAGTCCACAGTGGATGATTCCGCGCGACTAATTAATTAATATTAAACTAATAATTAACAATTAATTTCTAATAATTAATAATAATAAATTAAAAAAATAAACCCTAATCAAACTGTGATTACCCTAATCACAGTTTGATTAGGGGTTAATTACCCTAATCAAGTAATTGATTAGGGTAATTAACCCTAATCCAGTAGTAGTCAGTAGTGATGTCGGCTACTGTTCGTCGATGCATTGGGGCCAATGGTAATCGGCCCCAATGCGGCGCCGGCCCAGAGAGGGCAGCGCACATTAGCAATTGACAGAATGAAACAGAGGAGAGGATCGGTGCATACCGGAAGGGAGAGGTTCACCGACAACGATTGACAGCGGCGGCAACAGGCAGCAACTCCATGGCAACTCGACAGCGACGGACGGCGACGGCAAGCGGCGACAGTGGCGAGCAGAGAAGAAAGAGGAAGGGTCGGGCGCGAATGCAAATAAAAAGGATTTTCACCGACGGCTCTAGGGCCGTCGGAAAACCGTGGATTTGTTATTTTATTATCACCGACGGTTATACGAGCCGTCGGTTAAGAATGTTTTAATATTCGCGCTGTGTTTATGTCATTAAACAATAAGCGATGGCCGCATTCAGCTGTGGCTAATGAGTTATTCATATCACCGACGGCGGCATACAACCGTGGCTAATAACTTATTTTATTTCGCGGGTAATATTGTAATTTACTAATTCTCGCGGGTAACGAGTACCCGAGGGGGTACTATAATATCCGTACCCGCCCTATATAATAAACGGGTAAAAAAAATTACCTGCGAAATTCCTGCGGGTAGGAAACTACTCCTCATACCCATCATAAACGGGTAATTATACCCCCAGGTACCTGCCTAAATGGGTAATATTGACATCCCTAATCATAGGGCTTACCGGATAGATTTTATAAAGTTTAAGGGGTTTTGGTTTATAAAATGAGGATGAAAAATATAGTAGTCAAAAGGTGTGAAGTTGAGGAACCATACTTAAAATTCACCCTTTGATTAATACAACCAGTTACTTTTCTAAAAAAAATGCAGAAATCAGCAAGAAATCTGTGCCTGTTAAATTCTTATTCATTAATTAATTACCAAGAAAATTCTTATCTTATATTTACTTTCTGTAGATAGGATAGTTACATGGAGAAATGGATGTAGACATATTGGCCTGGGAAATCACTGTTCTGAAACTTGACTTCTAATGGATTGCTAGATACAAAGACTAGTAGGAAAAGATAATGATATTTCAGGGAAGTCATGTTGAAATAAGAATGCAAGATGTGAACTCAGGAAATGTCCTTACGAGCACATGTGCATTAGCTACAAATCCACCATTAGATGACAGTGACTTCATCTTGGAAACGGGAGGCTTAATCATATTAACTCGTAGATTAGTATTTCTTCTGCAGTCTTGGGGACCTTTGAAGGTAGGTGATGAACTTGAAGGTGACTATATATATCTATATATATATATATATATATATATATATTATATTACATGTTCCCTCTTCCACAAACAGCTTTGATTTCTCATGTAGCGCAAGAGGTACTTGTGGAAATTGACAAATACCTGCAGCCATATAAATCAATAGATCAGGATGACATTTATTTTGTTTTCACTGCTACCAACCAAATCTTTAAAGAAAGCTCGAAAAAATCACAGTCGGTTATATATCTGGAGAAACACTTTTCATTACAAAAAAATAAAACAGCTTGTCAAACAAGAGTTTTTCAAAGTTAGAATTATCTTTCGCGTATTTGATGTACACATGAGTATTTGATGTACACTGCTAATTAATTATCTCATGCAGTACAATGGTTGTCATATATAGAAACTCTTTTTTCAACACATGGAAATTATATTACCTCTTAGTCAACCCTTGGAAAAGCCTCAATACATTCCAAAGAACAATCAAGAACATGTATCTGGCCATATTTTCTTCCAACCATGCATGGTATGTCTCCCATAACCAGGCCTTTGATTTTTATGCAAGAATTATTGCCAGGCACTATAGAACTCTTTGACCTTGATTTGATGATAGGGGGCTCTAATGTAAACAGAATTAATTTCCAATTGATTTCATAATTAATGAGTTTATGATGCTGAAATTGTTTGAACTTTTGAATGCTGAAATTTTGAATGCTGAAATTGTGTGTAAACCTTTCAGAATTAATGTAAACTCTTTGAACTTTTGAATGCTGAAATTGTTTGGTTAATGATGCTGAAATTTGTGTGTAATGTTGCTGAAATTATCTAGTTAATAATGCTAAAATTACCTAGTTATGTGATGTTGTAAATGATTTATAAAGGTGCAAAAATTTCATTGAATAAAGGGACTGAAATCATTCCCTAAGTACGCTGAATATTGTAGTGCTAAGATAGAGTTTGTCATATGCTGAAATTTCATGTTGAGTTGCTGAAAAATTATAAACACATGGTGAGATTGATTATGTCATAGTGTTGCAAGTCTGATGCGTAAAGTGTCGATGTAACCTATCGATCTTCGTGTAAACTATAGTTTAGAAACATAGAAAATGCTTTGATAACCTGAAAAGTAGTGTACGAGTAGAAAATGGATACTTACAGTAGGCTGGAATTGTCATGTGCGTGTTAAGCGAGTCGGGTTACGGGCTTGATACGACGTTCCTAACTCTCTATAAATACTTGAAATCTTAACTTGAAATCAATAGTAAAATGGGCCTCATTGGGCCGAGTGATGCGCATGGCGCACGAGATGATATTGGGCCAGACAGGTCGAGTGGTGCGCTACACGCACGAGGTGATGTTGGGCCGCATATTAAGCTGAGTTGTACGCCTAGCGTACGAGTGATCGTGGGTCGGAGGGTCTTTCGCGACCGAGTTATGGGCACTGAGGCTAGAGGGTCTTCCTAGCTTAGTGAACCCGAGTGACATGGGTTGGAGGGCCTTTCCCGACCGAGTTATGAGCATTGAGGCTAGAGGGCCTTCCTAACTCAGTGAGCCCAAGTGACATGGGTCGGAGGGCCTTTCCCGATCGAGTTATGGGCATTGAGGCTAGAGGGCCTTCCTATCTCAGTGAGCCCGAGTGACATGGGTCGGAGGGTCTTTCCCGACTGAGTTATGGGCACTGAGGCTAGAGGGTCTTCCTAACTCAGTGAGCCTAAGTGACATGGGCCAGAGGGCCTTTCCCGACCGAGTTATAAGTACTGAGGTTAGAGGGCCTTCCTAACCTAGTGAGCCCGAGTTGAGAGGTTTGCTGGGGGTGCACTACTGGAATAATGGGCATCAGCAACGGTGTGCAATGGCTCCATGGCTCCGTCTGTTGCAATGGAGCCGTGGCAGAAACACGCGTTGCTGATAACTTAGCAACGGATCAGCTTCGGCCACTCGGGCCGTTGCTAATAATACTATCAGCAACGATTTTGCCACGGACCCGATTCTGTTGCTGATAACAATTATTAGCAACGGCCCGCGTCTCCATAGCAATGCCGTTAGTGAAAGACCGTTGTTATAGGTCTTCAACAACGGCTTTCGATACAGTTTTAATAACGGCTTTCCCACGGACGGCCATGGGAAAGCCGTTGCTGATTATTAGATACTGAAATCGAAAAAACTTCAAATTTCCAAATTTCCATTAATATATTGATACATTATCTGATACATAACTCACACACCCATACACCTATACACACATCCACTCACACATCACAAATACGCCCAGATATATCAAAATAATTATACTTATATTTATAATTATCTACGATCGAATAAAAACTATTCAAATGCAAAATTTAAGTATCAATATCCAAACAAAACAAAACTGAAATATATATAGTATCGAAGTAACAAAGTCAATATAACAAAAAAACAATAAATCCCACGCTCCGGGATAATGTTGCTCTGGGACGACTTGACAAGTTGCGTAGCATAACTTGCATACCCGCCATCATTTGGGTCTGACGCTCCAGAAACTCAGTCTGACACGCGATCGTCTCCTCCAGTGTCCTTATCCTGCTACTATGATCATCTCTGGACCTAAAGGTCGACGGTCGCTCACCAGCATGCGGAGGGGTCGGTGCCCCAAGTGGCCCTAGCACGACTCGCGCATGACCACTATCTGCAAAACCATACACGCGGCCGTGGTCCCAGCCACCTGCAGCATCGACCCACGTTGTCGCGTCAAAGTCCTCGGGGGTGCCTCCGCGCTGTATCACCGTCTGGCTGTAGGTCTCCTACTCGAGTTTAATTTTTTGTTTAATATTTTTCATAAAACTTAAATTATAAATATATAATGAATAATTTAAACAAATATACTTACCATAATAAATGCAGCGCGGTTGTCGACGTACTCCCCCGTCCCATGCACTCGACGGTGTGTCCGCTCAAACACCGCCATCGGGGAGGGTCGCTGGATAGTCCTACCATCTACATTTATAAAACAAATACATTAACTAGTACACAAAGTAACAGATAATATATAAAATTAAAATTAAGGTATACTTATCATACGGTTAGTGCGCACAGTAAATGCAACAGAGCCGCCAGTGTGACGCGCTCCTTCCCTCGATATGCGGTTTCTAGCCGCAGTCCTAAAAACCTCCTGCCATCGATCCATCGACCATAATGCCACGAGCTGGTCCCATATATCCGGAGTAATCCAATCGGGGCCGTATCCCCGAGTCTCCGCGATGTTAGTGGTCCCAGCTCGGGCCACCGCCTGGGACCGGGAAATAGCCTCCCAGGCAGCGTAAATGAAGGACCTCTGGTCCTCAGCCCATGTATAGCGAGTCTGCAAAATAATAATATCAGTACCAATATTAATCATCATGCATGTATAAAAAGAAATTTTAATACGTGCCTCAAACTCGCGCCATAACATGTCGACGTGCTCACTAGGCACGTGAGACCACGTGGGCAATGCCCCGTGCATGTATCGTCGAATGGTAGAAGAAATACTCCTTGGCACTTCTTCTTGCTCAAATCTGCACAACAAAAATAAAATTTAATATTAATTATGATATAATGAATTTTAATGATTCATAATTCATGATATATTACCGCTCCCCAATCACGCTAATGAATCTGCGTGACTCTGTGGTTGGTGGAGACTGCCACCTGTTCGGCCTGCGTGGCCACCTACGTCTGGATGTACTAGCCTCAGCAGTATCATCAGCACGAGGATCAATGTGCCCAGTGAGTGCTAGAGTCTCACCGATCGAAGACTCTGAAGCTCTCCTGCGGCGATAACCACGACCAGACATATCTGTCAAATAGGCATATAATTAGATTATTATATATATAGTAAAGATATATTTAATATAAGATATACTTTACAATTATTCCTCATCGTCTGATAATAGTCTTCGTATTCTTCCTCTTCTTCCTCTTCTTCATCTTCTTCATCTTCTTCATCTCCATCTTCCTCAATTTCATGATCGTCATCATCATCATATTCAACTTCTAATTGAATTGACACTGTGTCTGCATCCTCGAGTATTGGAATAATACGATCTACAGCAGGAGGATCATCTTCTTGATAAAAACCATCTATCACATCAGGTAGCGGAACATTTTCTCCTGCTATCGGATCAATTTTTCCTCTACCTTTAATCTTATAGACTACACGCCAATCGGCTCTATCTTTATTTCGAGCCGGATATTTCGCGTAATGTACTTATTCGGCTTGTGATGCCAATATAAAAGGCTCATTTGCTGCCAATTTGGATTTGTAATTAACCTCGACAAGTTTGTATTTTGGATGAACTTTCATGCCCTTTTCTGTTGTATCGAACCAATGACATCTAAATAGGATCACTGATTTTAAGCCGAAGTAGTGCAACTCTATCACTTCTTCCACCAGTCCATAAAAATCCATATCATATTCAACATAGGTACGTTGTCCCTTTCACGCAGACCCTGGCATTCATCGTCTTCTTTATAAATACATATTCCACCGTGTAAAATTTGTATCCATTAATAAAATATCTGCTATAACAGGACACTAGTTGCGACGGTCCACTAACAAACTCAAATATTCTTCCATCTATTTCAACTCGGTGATCTTTGTTGTAAGCTTGAATCCATGTAGGGAAATCACGATTCCGTAATCTCTCCAATTCTTGATCGTCGTGAATATAGTATTTTTGCACCATTTCAATGAATTGTTCAATCTCTGGACAATTGAGTAAATACATACAAGTGTATTAAATGATACTCTTCCTCGCTTAAGTGTCGAGATGGACGAGAACCAAAAGCACAACCAGAGTGATAAAATATATTTAAATGTCCATCTGAATGTGGAACTCCCCCGTCGTCGTTACGTGGAAGACGATCAAATCTTGTCTGTACTGTCGATTCAAAGTAAAATGAGTAGAATATTGAAATTTCTTGGATGATATACGATTCAGATATTGATCCTTCAACAACTGCAGTGTTCTTTACTTTTTTCTTCAGACGATTCATGTATCTTTCAAATAAGTACATCCACCGATATTGAACGGGGCCACCAACTCGTGCCTCGTATGCCAAGTGTATCGGTAGATGCTCCATCAAGTCAAAAAATGCATTAGGAAAAAATTGCTCCAGCTTGCATATGATTTCAACAATATTACTTTCAAGTGTTGACATATCTTCGACTCGAATGACATTTGCACAAATGTTTCTAAAAAATATACTTAATTCAGTCAACGGACCCCAAATATTATCAAGTAGAAGATCTCGGAATGTGATCGGAAGCAATCTCTGCATGAATACATGACAATCATGGCTCTTCATCCCTGATATTTTGCAATCATCGACGTTCACACATCGAGATAAGTTTGAAGCATATCCATCGGGTAATCTAAGTTCTTTTATCCGTTGACAAACATCTTTGATCTGTTGTTTATTTAACACATACGGGGCCTTCGGTTTCAGATATCGTTCGTTGACCTCTTGTAACTCCAACTCTGAACTCTTACAAAGTATTTTCAGATCATGTCGGGCTTTGACATTATCTTTAGTTTTTTCGGAAATATCCATCAAAGTGTTGAAAATATTATCAAACATATTTTTTCAATGTGCGTGACATCTAAATTATGTCGAATCAGTAATGAACTCCAATAGGACAATTCCTAAAAGATACTTTTTTTCACCCAGTTATGTGTTTGACCAAAGTCCGATACTCTTTCATTCCGACCAAACACTATCTCTAGAAGTGCTGAAACACGTGCTAATATTTGTTCACTAGACAACATCGGTGGTGGCTCATCTCTTTCGACTCTGTCCTTAGTAAATTTATTATGATTCCTTCGATACTGATGGTTAGCCGGTAGGAATCGACGATGACAATCAAAGAATGAGATTTTTCATCCATTCTAAAGACTGATTGATTTAGTGTGTTCTATACAATACAGACAAGAGAGTCGGCCGTGAGTGCTCCAACCAGACAACATGTCATATGCCGGGAAATCATTGATATATTATCCACAAGATCGCGGCCTTTAAATTAAAGTTTTACTTCCGATGACAATCATAAGTGACAGCTCCCTCGGTCCACAATATTTTCAATTCATCTATCACGGGTCTGAGAAACACGTCAATTTCTTTTCGTAGACCCTTAGGACCCGGAATAATCATCGAAAGATAAATAAATTCATCTTTCATACACATTGACGGTGGCAAATTATAAACTATCAGCAGCACTGGCCAAACTGAATAAGGAGTTGTAGAATGTATAAACGGATTAAAATCATCTGTGCACAATCCCAATCTGATATTTCTGGTATCCCTAGCAAATGAAGGATAACATGTATCCAAATATTTCCATGCTTCACTGTCGGATGGATGAGTCATTACTGTATCATCACAACTTCTTGCATGTTAACTCATGTAGGGGGCCGTCTTTTTCGACATGAATAATCTTTGAAGACTCGGTGTTAGTGGAAAATACTGAAGCACCTTAAACAGGATATTTATCTATCGGACTGATTTCTTCTCCTTGTAACGAGGATGTTGACATATAGGGCATTTATCCAACTACACATTTTCTTTATAATATAAAATGCAGTTATTTTGGCACGCGTGTATTTTTTCGTACCCAAGCCCCAATTTTGGCATATTTTCTTTAGTTTTATAAAAAGTTGACTCAAACTTGTTATCAGTAGGCAGCATTCCATTAATCAATCCTGCAATCAGATCATACGCAACCCCGCTGATATTACAATCGGCCTTGATGTTTAGGAGCTGTGTCATTGCTGAAAACCTAGTGTATTTAGGACAATTCTCAGACAAAGGTTCATCGGCAGCTTTCAACATCTCGTAAAATTCTACAGCTTCTTTATTCGGCAATTCAATCTCTACCGCAGTTTGTATTTCTGTGATATCAACCGCTGTAGTATCTGGTGGGACTAATGTCTGAGTAACTAGTCGATCAACATTATCATTCAGGTGGAATTGACCCCCAAGACTATTAAGTATCTTAGTTCTATAGAGATTAGATTGACTGGATGAAGAAGCACTAGCAGAGGAAGATTCACCATATGTCTGAACAACAAGATTGCTCGACGTCCCGACTTCACGTGACTCCCCTGACAAGTCCATAGAAAATATCTTGGTGCAAATCCTTTGCTATATAGATGCAGAGTGACAGTCTCCCGATCCAAAAATCATCCATTCAAGCAAATGAGGCACGGACATCGGATTTTATTACCGACGCTAACGAATTTCCGATTCAAATAGGCGAAATTTAGGAAGTACGTTATGCCTAATCGAAACTCATTCGTTACAGCTCCACGATCAAAATATCGGTACATCCAACTTCGATCAGCCAACATGATTATGTCAATCAATGACAATTTCTTTGGTTAATGCCTTTAGGTGAGATTGCCCTATTCCATTCGGAATTTATGTTATTCATATTGCACTAAGTATTTCTTTTAACCGCTAACTTCATTCTAAATTTTGGCAGCATCTCCCTATAGTTCTCCGAATACGCATATCATTTGGGCGCGTATAGGAGAACAAGTGAGATGCTGCCAAAATTTAAAATAAGTTAACGGTTAAAAGAAAAACGTAAGTGTCATACAAATAACTATATTCCCAAATTATTCAATCAGGGACAATTCAAGGATTGTATGTCGTATAAAAGATCAAATACTTCTTTTACACGAACATACAACGCTCGAACGGATCTAAAGTTTTGCTAAATCATATCTGACTCGTCGATGCGTACGTAAAACATATCAACTCGTCGGATGGATGATTATTTTCTAAATGTTTCGAGTCAGTTCGAGTCCATAGTGGACAATTCCGACACGAGCCCAAATTAGACGATTCTGGAGGGAGTTCGAATTGGACAATTCCGGCGCAAGTCCGAAGTGGACGATTCCGGCGCTAGTCCACTAAGGACAAGTCCAGACTAATTAACATTTTAACTAATTAATTAATATTAACCTACAACATTTTAACTAATTTAAATAATTAACCTACCATTATTAAATATTAATCTAACTAAATTAATCTAAAAATTAATCTAAACTCTAAAAATTAATTTAAAAATTAATCTAAATCATAACAATTAATATAAATCCTAAAAATTAATCTAACAAATTAAATAAATAATTAATTAATTAATTAATTAATTAATTAATTAATCTAAACAATTAATTAACAATTAAATAATTAATAAAAAAATTAAAAAAATAGCATTTCCGGCGCCGGAGTCCGATGGACTTCGGCACCGGCGTCTAGTGTTCGGACACTGTACAAGGTTTCGACGGCGGCCACCAACAGTCCACCGCCGGCTGAAACCCTATTTTAAGGGTTTCAGTCAAATTATACCTAGGAAGAGGAGGGGAAGACGGGGCAGCGATAAATACCTGGAATCGACGGTCGGAATCGGCAGTCGAAGACGGGCAGCGGCGGCTCGACGGCGGTGGCGTCGGAAGAGAGCAGCGGCGGCGGGTAGAGGAAGAAGAAGAAGGGGGCAGGTGCGATCGCGTGCCCTATATAAACTTATCAGCAACAGCTTACTTAGCCGTTAGAAAGTCATTGCTGATAAGTTAATCATCAGCAACGGCTCACTTGTCCGTTAGAAAGCCGTTGCTAAGATAATTAATATCCACAATGGCTCACTTGTCCGTTAGAACGCCGTTGCAGATACAACATATCTATAACGGCTTGAGTGGCCGTTGCTGATAGCTGTTGCTGAAGATCCAATTTCTAGTAGTGGTGGTCAGCCTAGCAAGCACCTCGTGAGTTGTAAGCGGGTAACTAAAGGACTGCTCTAAATGGGCCGAGTCAATCTGTGTGGTGTGCGTAGTGCACGTGTTACTAAAGTAATATATATCATGATTATATCAGTAATTTGAACACAGAGATAATTACTGCATTAATTATTTATATGGTTTGGTTTGGCAATGGTCGAGACAACCACTCATTGAGTTCTTTGAACTCATCATTCTTTTCTGTATGTTGTTTTACAGAACGTGATCATTGAGTTAAGGCGCGGCTGGTGGCGGCGGACTCCGGTGGCAGTCTCGTGAAACCCGTTGGTGTAGTCGAGTTGAGTCGGATTTGAGTTTATTTAGAGACATATAGTTTGTTTGAGTCTTGTAGTTACTTGAACTTAATTATGTAGTATTGATACTTGGTTATGTAGCTTTAACTCAAATTGATACCAAGTAGCTACTTTGATGATTAAGGTGTATGTTATATTGTTATGGCATCTTGACTTGGTTATATTTTATGGATAAATGTGTTTGTATGATTTAGGCTTCAGAGTGTTTGTCCGCACTCTGGCCAATCGTGTGACCCGAAATTGAGGCCTGACATTTTGTTTCGTGCTCTTTTCTTGCTTCTTGATATCATTTCTATTCTTCTCATGCTCGCAATTTCGTTTCACCTACTCCTTTCACGGCCTACACCCTTTTTTTTTTGTTCCCTTCCATTGTTCACCAATCTAAATCCTACTTCAATCTTCATGGATTTGATCTGCGTTGAGCTTTTTTTCGATCTCACTGGTGTGCGCCGAGCTCGCCATTTTGCCAATCTGCAAGCAACTGTAATTTTTCGCTGCCATTTCGCCAATCGAGCTCAATTAGTCTAAGTATGTGATATTTGAATTGATAAGTTAGTTGTATTTAGTTACTCTTTTGTTGTTTTTTAATTATGATTTTGTTGAGCTATTTCTTAATTATATCTGATATTATTTTATACCAGCCATCATCTTTACAAGAAAATGCTTGATCAAGAAGAATTTGAAATCGGTACCAAGAGTAGGCTCCAATTTTTCTTTATCATTTTAATTAAAATTTTAATAATAATTGCCATCAAAGACATGCACTGATCTTAACCGTGAAATATGATTGAGAAATTATTCGGATTCATAACTTGGACATGGAATTTCCTAGATCTATAATATGAATTTGAATTTTCTCAAATTCATAACTAAATAATCAAAATTTTGATTTTGCTTTTCATGTCAAAATGTAGTTTTCTTTTACTAATTAAAGACTTAATTAAAGACTTTTTAAAAAGTCTTTAAGTGGCTCAAAATAAATAATTTTTTTATTATTTATAATATATTTTTTCAGCCAATTATATTAATATTATATTAGATAAAAATTTATTTTAGTAGCTAATAATATTTTTTTTTAATTTTATTTTTAGTAGTTTTGCACTAAAAAAAATTGACTACTAATAAATTATTTAGACACTAAAAAAATACTACAATGATTGTTAAAAAAATAATTTACATTATATTTTACTTAATAATAATATAATTTAAGTATTTAAAAAAATTTAAATAATATTTTAAATATCTCAAAAATAAAAAAAACATTATTAGCCACTAAAATAAATTTTTATCTACTATAATATTAATATGAATTGTTGGAAAAAAATATTATGAATAATAAAAAAATTATTTATGTTGAGCCACTTAGAGACTTTTAGAAAAGTCTTTAATTAGTAAAAGAAAACTATATTTTAAAATGAAATATAAAATAGGAACTTTGATCCTTTAGTTATGAATTTGGAAAAATCCAAATCCATATTATGGATCTGGGAAAATTCCATGTCCAAGTTATGGATCTGGATAATTGCTCAATAATATTTAAAAAATTGATCGACACTACAACATAATTGACCTATAGTGACACAAAATTAGAGACAAATTAAATTTTATTTCTAAATCTTATCATTTAGTGATTAATAGATACAAAATGTATCCTAATTAGCCTTTAAAGACCTATAGAAATAATAAAAACAAAGTTACTTAATTGATTTGACTTTAAACTATAGAAACATCAGCAACAAAATTACTTTATTGATCTGATTTTAAAATTATTTTTAGAGACTAATTAGAAATAAATTTTGTATCTATTAATTTTTAAATGTGAAAAATTAAAAATTAAAAATTAATTTATCTCTAATTATATATTTTTATAGGCCGATTACGATGTAGCGAGGAGTTTTATTTTACTAATTCTTTTACCTAGTGATTTGTAGATGACTTTTTTATTGCTAGGATTAGAAAGTTGGAGAGATAGAAAAATAATCAAGCAAAGAAGTTGCGTGGGTCTGCAGGTCGTCATTTTTCTCTTGTCTTTTTCTATTTTTTGTTTATTACGAATTGTTTATCAAATGTCAATTCTTCCCTATTTGCCACTCAATTTTTTCATTCAATTAAAAGGTTTAGCACGCACCATTTGTTCTTTCTTTCGATGATCAAACCAGGAATGGAAATGAGAATGAATTATCTTTAGCATATTTTAAATGATATGATCAGTTCAACGTATTAAAAGATAAAACTATAATTATATAGTAAGGGACTTATTTTTAATTCGTAAAGAAATAAAAACTAGCTAGTTTACATAAAAGCTGTGTACCTCATAGCATAATTTAAATATTGTATCCGATGGAACTATATATAATTAACATACACTGATAAGTTTAGATGGATTTTCCCTTAAATAATTAACGCAAAGAAAAGTAACCAACATACACTTGAAGAGCTTATATATCAGTTAATTGATAATCCTTGTTTGAGTTGTTCTAAAAAAAACTATAAACTATATATATGTTGTGTCTTTCATTTTTGAGGGAAATATGGACAATAATTATACTGGTTATAGTTGGGGCCTTCCAGCAGGATATGCTTTGAGAAATAAAACTTCATTTGTTTGGGTTCATGTGCGGCCCTTGATTTTTTGCATCTTGTGCAAAATAATTGTGTAATTTGATTTTTATTAATAAAATTAGTTTATTGTTTTAATAAAAAAAGTAAATTAAATTTTAATCTGATTTAATTAGTAGGCCAATGAGAATTACTGTTCACTGGACTATTGGAGTGCACAAAATCTAATTTAGCTATCAAAATAGGACTTATTGGTTGAGGTTTTCATTTGCATGTATGAGTCTCCAAAGTTTTAAGATGATAACAAACTAAGATCTAAAAATAATATAAGCATGTTGATTTTAAGTTGTATTCAATGATCAAAAACGTGATTGAGATTTATACAATGATTGTTTTAAGCATGTTTTTATCCACTTTAGAAATGCTTCAAAAAATTAGATTTTATTTTCCATTTTATTTATAGAACATATGTAACTTGTTTAAAATATTTTTAAGAGTATTTGCATCAAGTTTCAACCAAAGATATATTCAAAATAAAAAAATATAGCTTAAATTTGAAAACTACGCAAGCATAGTTCGGCTAAAAAAAGAGTGAAACTCTTGTCGCGCGACCCTTAGCTAAGGTTCAGCCTATGGTTGAAAGTGTAATGTTCTTTTTAAGGTCATTCCCCGTCAAGACGAATATCGCTTACCTATCGAAGCAGACAAGGACAACAATAATCATAAAACTAACTTGTCAATATGCATGGTCAATAATACTATAGTATGTAACAAGGTAATAGATCACATATAATGTCATAACTATTTAATATATATATAGCAATTAAATAACACGAGCACATGGCTTATAAACACATTAAATACTAAATGACATGCATAAGTGCAAACATATGATGTTACACTAAGATAGCATGTATTTAATAATCATAATGAGCACAACATGTGATGCATCGAATGAGCTCATGCAAGAATTTTCAATAATAATAACGAAAACAAATTCCAAAAGAGAAGAGCACAATAACGTGAGGTTCTATCCTTCCGGAGACCTTTATAATTATTAGTAATGATAACGTTGTAGTTTAGGCATTTTTAGATAGACGCCTCTTGGAGCCCAATCAGGCTAGTGCCGATTTCCAATTTGGAAACTCGATTTAGTCCCACATTAGTCATTTAAATTTTTTTAAACCGTCATTAAGTTTTATAAATGATTCACTAATCTTCAATTTATTTATAGGTTAAGGTTAAATAAACATCAATATGTAAAACTTTACTGTTGCACTCATCATCTTCTAATCAAGCCATTACTCATCACATCAATATCTCCTACATTGTAATAACTATCCTAATTTATAAAAACACAAGTATGTAAAAAAATAATTAATCCAATACAATAGTCATGATATTTTTAACTTATAAATGAACGAACACATAAGTCATGACATTTTTAACTTGCCAAATATATAAAATTATTCCGAAGAAATACTCAAGTCAATTTGAAAGTAGGTTCCTGATATAAATATTGTTCCTTTAGTATAAATGATTATAGCAATTTGCTTTGTTACCATACAAGATAGGATAATTACCTAGATAAATAATAAATTATGCACTTTGTCTCATTTGTAGTCAATTTTAAAATATTACCAAATTGTATTCCGAATTTTGACATTTATCTTAATTACACCCTTCCGTCAACAGCACCGTTAGCGATGACATGGCGCTCTGACGTGGATTAAAATAATTTTTTTTATTTAAAAAATATAAATATAAATATTATTTTATATAAATTAATATAAATAAAAATATTATTTTATATTATTTAATATAAATTAAAGTGATTTTTATATTTTTTTTAATGAAAAAATATTATTTTAGTCCATGTCATCGCCTTAACTGACAGAGAGTTGACGGAAGGATGTAATTGATACAAATATCAAAGTTCAGAATACAATTTGGTAATATTTTAAAATTGGTCACAAATGAGATAAAGTGCATAGTTCATGATATATTTAGATAATTACACTATATTACTTTTAATAGACAACTACTCTAGATATGGTTGGATCAAACTCTTGTTAGAATATTTTTTAAATATTCTATATTTTCATTTTTCATATGTGGGCTACAATCAATTGTAATATTTTGATTTAATAAAAGCGGGTTTGATCTTATGATTCATTATTGAGATGCCTATTAGCTCATGTGATCTTGATCCATGTGATTCGAGCTTGAAACACTTAACCGTGATTGGTGTGATTAATCAAGTGTAGGCCCGATTAATGAAGCCCGTGATGGACGGGCCCATATAATCAGTTATAAATAGAGGCTAGGTCCCCTCTATACACCGTGTGGAAAAACCCTAGCTCATAGTTGTTTTCCCCATCAAAAACAGAGCATTTGAGACGGTGTTGTGGAGGAAGACCCGGCTTTCCTTGGAGATCCAGAAGTTTATTCCGCTGCAAATATATTAGGGGCGGCAAAAATAGGCACGGCACGATAACTGCGGGTCGGGCCAAAAAATTCGGCCCGATAAGCTGCCCGGCCCGATAACATTGCGGGCCGACGCGGGCCGGCTCTTATCGGGCCGGGCCAGCCCGTTTGGCCCGCTAAATATATATAAAAAAAATTAAGTCTAGATTAGGGCTTGTTTAGTGCTTTAAAATTGAAGGTGAAGTTAATCTATGGAGTTTTTCATGTGAAATGTCATATTTGATGCTTATTTAGTCTTTTAAATATTTTAAATTATTTTTTTTTACAATTTTTTTAGAAATTTTTTAGTTAATAAGAGGGCTCGCGGGCCGTGCCGGGCGGCCCGCAAAATATTGCGGGCCGGGCCGGGCCGGGAATTTCCGGCCCACTGAGTTAGCGGGCCGGGCCGGCCCGTTTTGCCACCCCTAAAATATATCGTCATCAAGTAAGATCTTATCTTACTAATTTATTTATGATATTCTTATATTCATGAAATACTTGATGTAAGATTTGTCTTGCAATTGGTATTAGAGCCGTTTTTTCATGAATTTAAGAATTCGTTTATGATAATTATGGGATGATTTTAATACGATGAATAATCTATTTAAATTTTGATTCATCGTTTTTTGTATTAAAATCAATTTTTCTGTTTGGATTAATTTATTATCCTCTGAATATTATATATTTTTGATGAATCATGTTTTTATCCGTTGGTTTTTTCCCTGCTGCGTAATTTTATTTGGAGTGGATCTTATAAGGTAAATCAAATCCGCTGTGTATATGATTTTGATTATGTACCTTAGTATAAATAAAAAATTAAAAAAAAAAGGATGCGGCAGTTTGTGCCGAACTGCCGAAGGATGCATCCGCTATCCTCCTTCTTCCTCATGCTACGATTGCCGCAGGCGGCATCAAGAGCAATCTCCGTTAAACGGAGATCATCGGCATCGCTTCGCAAGCAAACGCGACTGCTCCCGTCACATTTGGGTGTCATCAGCAGATACAACCAGCCTTCTCTTTCCCCTCATGAGGAACACGGCTCTGGCCGTGCGGAGGGCGATAGGTTCTGGTGTAGACGGCCTGCGGATCCGCATCTTCCCCGTCATCTCCGACCTTCGGATCTCCGCCCAGCGGCAGCACAGTCGTTGCCGGTGTCTCAAGGCGGGCGGCGTCGGTATTGAAGGGGAATCGGAGCAGATCGGGCGGCTGCGATCGCAGAGGGGAAGGCGGCTTCGGGTGTCTTCCGCGGCGATCTCCAAGCCCGCCCGAGTCTCTTTTTTTTTGCCGCCTACTGTCGGCGTAGGCGTTGTTGTCGCCACCGCATGAGGGCGGATGGACTTACTCCTTCTATCGCCGCCCCTCTCGCCGGCGTCTCAGAGCAGGCGGTGTCGGTGTCGAAGGGGAGAGATCGGCTGTCGACTGAGGTGAGAAGAGGGAGGCGGTGGCTGTGTCGTGGGAGAGGGGTTAGAGAGGAGTTAGGGTTTAAGTTAGAAGTTAGGGTTTAATAAGTTGGGTCGGATCCGGGTTAAGCAAGGATAAATATGATAAATCCGATCCATTAAGTATTAAACCCAACCCATTATTAAAATAAAATCCAACCCAACTCGTTAGTTGAGATAAATTAAACCGGTTTAATTGGATCCGGTTTAACCCAATTGTTAGCCGATTCATCTCAATTGGACCCGGTTCAATTTTTGGTTCATCCGGTTCACTTGAATTTAATTTGGTTTGGTTTAATTGATATTTGGTTTATCTAGTTTGGGTCCGATTCACTCAAATTAGGGTCTGGGTCACTGAAATTAGGTCCGGTTCAGTGAAATTAGATCCGATTCAACACTGGATTAGGTCAAATTTCACTGGTTCAACACCGGTTCATGTCAATTTAGGCTAGTTCAGTGTTCTTTTAAGCAGTGCAATAGGTTTCTTGACTAGTTCAGCTCAATTACATGTAGTTCATGATTAATTGATCCTTTTATGATTGGTTCAATTTTGATTCAATGTAATTTTGATTGATTCACTATATTTTTGACCAATTTATTTTAGAATTAGATCATAACATGAAATTTTGAATACAACATTATTGTCTATCCACTCATGAGCCTATATGATTGTAGCATAGATTAATTTACCATGCTAATTTTGCTCATATGTTATAATTGACCTTAATATTTTATTATTGTCAATTTTGTTGTCATTGGCATGCTATATCTATTGTAGGTGGAAATGTGGCTAATTGATTTATGCTATTTTTCTACATATTGACATAATTATTTATTTTTTAATTCATGCAAATTTTATGAATGTCAATTTATTATTGTATATCATGACATATTTTGCTTCATGTGGGGGCTTGATTTATTATTGATTAATTATTTTATCATTGTATTTCATGATATGTTATATTTTACTTCATGCATAGCTGATATAATGCACATGATAGTATATTGCTTATTTTAAATACATATTGGATGTATTTGGACCCAGTAATATTTGTGGGTCATTTTTCTAAATAAATCTACTATTCATGAAAGTGCTTTTACAATATTTAAATTGTGTTGAAATTCTTTCTTATTGTATTTAATTTTTGGGAGCCTTGTGTATTTATGGATTAGACTTTTGATCCCAATATGTATCATGTGATTTATCATATTAAATATTATGCTATAATTGATCACGTGATTATTGTCGTCGATTTTATTATATTGTAGTATTTTAAATTTTTAATGTGACTGCAAAATCTTTCATATCTTGTGCTGGAACTGAACTGAGCTATTGGATTTTGAATATGGACCTAATGCTATTAATGGTCTTTCTCCAATTTTTCAGTCTGCTGCTTATAAAAGTTCTCTGCATAATAAATAGACTTATTTTTCTGCTTAATTTAGGCATAATGCAACATTATTATCCTGATATTATAATAATACTGCATAATTGACACAGTATAGCTGATTTATTATCATAATTTTATCAGCATGATTCGTTTCATGATTCTTTATTGCAAATTTTATTGTCATGATTCAAATTTTGCTACATTTAGCTTGATGTAGAATACATGTGATAATATTATTATTCATTTTATGTTACGTGGATTACTTAAAATATTAATTCATTATTGTAAATAATGCTGCCAATTTTTTATATATATTTGAAACCTAATATAGCTACAATTAGGTGGGGATATTGGCATACTTTACAACCACATAAACATAAATAATAATTTGAAATGGTCATTGATTTAAATTCATTATTAATCATGGTACTTTATTCTTGTACCAATTTTGCAATATATATTGGATTTGAATATTTGACATGTGGGCAATTGATTCCTGATGAGTTTTTTCACTAGTTATTATTTGTAATTACCACCAAAGTGGGATTACTTATAATGAGTGGTGTATTTTCTCATCATATGAGAAATACTGAAGATTAATTCATTCAATAGTTTTTTCCCAAAGGATGATTATTGGATGTTTTAATTAGAAGTTTTGTAATGAAGTTAGAAGAGTGTGCATTGGTCTAGAAATTTATCTGCCCAAAGGTGATAGGTTTTCGAAAATCAGTGTCTCATTATTTAACTCATCGAGGCTTTATTTCGTGATTGCATGTTCTGCCCAAAGGTGAATATGTAATATTTGGTTAGCCTCAATTTCAATTTTATTATATGCCCTATAATTTAATCTAACACATTCTAATTATATTGTGATGAAGTTATTAGAGTGTGCGTTGGTCTAGAAATCTGTCTGCCCAAATGTGATAGGTTTTCGAAAATCAGCGTCTCATTATTTAACTCATCGAGGCTTTATTTTGTAATTGCATATTCTGCCCAAAGGTGAATATGTAATATTTGGTTAGCCTCAATGTAATAGGATGTGAAGAAAATAATTGATTAATATATAAATGTGAAGGTCAGTGGGAGGAAAATATTTTTTTAGTAACTATAGCTGAATATCAAGCTACCTGACCTAAAAAATATTAATATATGACTTCACATTGTAGATCTCATTACAAGACTCCATACATTTAGAATCAAATTTTTTACTGTTAAAGATCTTGTAAAGAAAGGAGATATTTTAGTTGAACACATAGAGACAGATCTAATGCTTCTGATCCCTTAACCAAGGGACTCAGACCCATAGTCTTTAAAAGACATGTTGAAAATATGGGCATTCTGAGTTCTTTTGATGTGCTTGGTTAGTGGGAGTTATTTTTTCCTTTTGTTTTGAGCACTTTGATACATGATTGTTAGGTTTATGTTACCGCATGTTCAATAATAAACTCTTTTTCCTTTGAGATTATATTGTCATATTTAATATATGTGTTCAATAATTATTTAAGACTCGGTATCATTTGAATCAGAATGTCTCTTGATTGATACCATATTTAAGTCTAGAGACATCATGTTTTTGTTTAAAGGCTCGGTGTCATGTGAATCATGTTGCCCATTGATTGATGTCAATTTTGAGTCTAGGGACTTGATGGTTTTTTAAAAAAAAAAAATCATACGCTTTCTCTTGCCGAAAGGTATATCTAGAAGAGAATGTATGAGGACTGACAATGAAAATAACACTGTTCTTATCGGATCATTTTGAGTGTTATTTTCATGCTACACTCCACACAAATGACAATTGTCAGCAATGTCAGTGGTATTCGTGACCATGGAAAGTCTTATGTCCAGTATTGTCATGATGGCTGCCATGATTCGATATCATTGGTTGTTGATATGAGTCATTTTTATTTTATTTTTTAATTTTTATTTTGTGGCCACATTTTTATTTTATTTTTTAATTTTTATTTTGTGGTCACATTTTTTGAAATATGTGATTAAACCCGAGTGTCGTTTTTAAATTTTTTCAAAAATAAAATTTTACAATTGATCTTGCCCAAGTGGGAGAATGTTAGAATATTTTTTAAATATTCTATATTTTCATTTTTCATATGTGGGCTACAATCAATTGTAATATTTTGATTTAATAAAAGCGGGTTTGATCTTATGATTCATTATTGAGATGCCTATTAGCTCATGTGATCTTGATCCATGTGATTCGAGCTTGAAACACTTAACCGTGATTGGTGTGATTAATCAAGTGTAGGCCCGATTAATGAAGACCGTGATGGACGGGCCCATATAATCAGTTATAAATAGAGGATAGGTCCTCTCTATACACTATGTGGAAAAACCCTAGCTCATAGTTGTTTTCCCCATCAAAAGCAGAGCATTTGAGACGGTGTTGTGGAGGAAGACCCGGCTTTCCTTGGAGATCCAGAAGTTTATTCCGCTGCAAATATATCGTCATCAAGTAAGATCTTATCTTACTAATTTATTTATGATATTCTTATATTCATGAAATACTTGATGTAAGATTTGTCTTACAACTCTTACATGAGAAATCTAAATTTTTAGAAGTCTTTAAAAATTTTAAGACGACTTATGAATTAAAATCTCGCAAAATTATCAAATGTCTCTGATTTGATAGGGGTGGTGAATATTATGCGAGGTATATCGAGACGGGCAAAAATCCCGATTAATTTGCTTTATTTCTACGAGAACATGACATGGAGGCTCAGTATACTATGCCTAGCACCCCTCAGTAAAATGGGATTGCAGAGAGGTGAAATCGTACCCTGATGGACATGGTCAGGAGTATGATCAATCACTTCTCATTCGCCACAAGAAAAACAGACATCAGTGACGAATTTTTTCGTCACTGATGCTTGAAAATCTGTCACTAAAGAATATCAAAGACGGAAAGTTTCGTCACAAAATCTGTCACTAATGCTCCATTTGCTCTTTTGTGATGGATGTGTCCGTCACAAAAATCAGTGACGAAAAAATTTTCGTCATAAAATTCTTCACTAATGTCGATGATCAAAATAATTAAATTTTTCATTACTAATTATAATATTAATTATAATTTCTTATTAATAAAAAATTATAAATTATATTATATTATAGATTATTATAATATAATATTATAATATTACAATATATTATAATATAATATTATAATATTACAATATATTATATTATTATATTATAATATTATAATATTATGTTATAATAATCTATAATGATATAATATTATATTATTATTCATACTTTTATAATATTTTTAATAAATTTATAAAAGATAGCATGATAGTAAAAATTTTAATCTCACGAGATATCAATTTATAACATTCAAGAAAGTTAGGAGAAAAAAAATTAATCCATATGAGACTAAAAAATTATATTTATAATGGTTAAAAATAAGTAAAAAAATATTTTTAACCCATGTTGGACTAAATATGATAAAATTTATTTTAATAATATTTATTTTAATTTTGTGATGGATTTCTATTTTCGTCACTGATCTGTCACTATTATGCGGTGGCTCAGTGACAGATTTGTAACGGATATGAAAAAAAAATTCAGTGATGGATTAGTGTCGAAATATTAGTGACGAAAATGAAATCAATCACTATTCTGTCACTGATGCTATTTATTAAAAAATTTAGGTTAAATTGATCAAAATTTCTATGACTGATTTGTGACGGAACCATGTTGTGTCAAAATTTCGTCACAAATTTGTCACTGTTTTGTAAAAAAGAAAGTTCATTTCAAACTGTCATAAATCTATTACAAATCTGTCAGTTTGTGACGAATTTTAGTCATCACAAAATTTTCGTCACTGATGCTTATTTTTCTTGTAATGATTATCATAATTTTTATAGGGTGAAGCTTTAAAGACTACAACCTACATTTGTAATCAATTAAGTTCCCAGTAAATCAGTGCCAAAGACCTCGTATGAACTTTATTTTGACAAAAGGTCTAGCTTAAAACATTTCCACATCTGAGGCTGCAAGACGGAAGTGAGGCCGTATAATCCTCAGCTCAAGAAACATGACTCCAAAACTGTCAGTTGATTCTTTATTGGGTATTGCTCAGGATCAAGAGGATGCAAATTTTATTGACCTACTCACACTACTAGATTCATCGAATTCGATCGGGCATTTTATTTTAAGGATGACTTGAATAGTTGGAGTCTTGTGCCTAGGGTTATTGATCTACATGGTGAAAGCATTCTTTTGCATATACCTATTTTATCAACTCTATCAATTGATAGAAATGAGATTATTGTTGAGAATTCAATTGATGTTGAGACTCCTATGACGATTGTTGAGGAACCAATTATTGAGTTAAGACGGACTCAGAGAATTCATATACCCACATTTTTTAGTGATTACATGATTTATCTGCAAGAGTGTGAGTCTAGTATTGTTAATGACGTGGATCCTATCTCTTTTGAGCAGACAACATCTGTGTTTGGGAACTTGTTGAATTGCCAAATGGCTACAAGCATGTTGGTTGCAAATAGATCTTTAAGACCAAGTGATAGGCTATTAGTGAAATTGAAAGGTACAAAACCAAACTCATAGCTAAAGGCTACAATCAGAAAGAATGTACCAATTGCACGAAAACCTTCTCTCCAGTGTCTACTAAAGATGTCTTCATAGTGGTCATGACTCTTGTTACTCAACTTGATCTTGAACTTCACTAGATGGATATCAAGAATGCTTTTCTGAATGAAAATCTATTTGAGTAAGTTTATATGGTTCAATATGATGGTTTTATTGAAGCTGGGAAGGAGCACATGGTGTGCAAACTGAACAGATCTATATATGGGATGAAGCAAGCTTCAAGGCAGTAGTATCTGAAGTTTGATGAGGTTGTTACCTCTTTTGGGTTCATTGACAATGCTTCATATATATTAGTGTATATATTAGAAATTTGATGAGAGCAATTTTGTGATTCTTGTGCTCTACATCGATGATATTTTATTGGCCAACAATTCAATGAACCTTCTAAATGAGACAAACGCATGCTTTCATGCCGTTTTGACATGAAAGATCTTGGTGATGTCTCTTTTGTTCTTGGAATACAGATTTATCGTGATAGGTCTCTTTGAATTCTTGGTTTGTCTTAGACAACCTATATTGATCGAGTGCTTAAAATATATAACATGCACTCTTGCACTCCTTGTGCAGCACCTGTTCAGAAAGGTGGAAGGTTGTACAAATCATAGTGCCCTCAGAATGATGCTGAGAGAGATTAGATGGATAAAATTCCATATGCTTCTGCTGTTTGCAGTCTTATGTATGCTCAAGTATGCACTCGTCCGAATATAGCTTTCGTTTATAGGGATGTTTGGTAGATACTTGAGTAATCATGGCAAGGATCATTGGAGGGTTGTAAAGAAAGTTATGAGGTATCTGTAGGGTACAAAACATCATATGTTGACTTTCAGAAAATTTGACCCCTTTGAGATTGTGGGGTACACAGATTCAGAATGTGCATATTGTATGGATGATCGTAAACCCACTTCTAGATACATCTTTATGATGTTTGCATGAGATGTTTCATGGAAGAGTGTCAAGCAAATACTCACATCTACCTCAACTATAAAAGTAGAGTACATCGCATGTTATGAAGCCATTTGTCAAGCTATATGGTTGAGTAAATTGATATCTAGCATGCATCTTGTCGATTCCATATCGCGACCTCTAATCATTTATTGTGATAGTTTGTATGTCATGTATTTCTCTCAAAATCACAAGAACTCTAGTTGTATCAAATATTTTGATGTTGAACTTCTATTTGTTAAAGAGAAGATTGTTGTATCTCAGACTCGTCTGGTTCACATTCGTGGTGAACATATGCTTGCAGATTTGATGACCAAGGGTCTACCTATAGGAGTATTTCTAAATCATGTTACTCATATGAGTCTTGTCAAATCTTTTGATGTAACTTGGTCTAGTAAGAGTCTGAGTTATGTTCTTAAGGGACATTTGTGATGTAATTTTGACATCATTTATTGGTTAAATTTCATTTATATGGTTTTGTTCTATTCAAATATTAAAATAGTGTTCTTAAGTGCATATTTGGTCCTATAAGTTTTTAACTTTTTGAACTTTGGTTCTATAAGTTTCATCTTTGTATTTTTGATCTTATAAGTTTGCTCCGTAGTATAGATTTGGTCATATCCGTTACGGTCCGTTAATTTTCCGTCAATGTGGACTAACGTCGTTCATACACGTTTATATATTTGATCCTATAAGTTTTATTTTAAAATTTTCAGTCATATATGTTTGTCCCGTAGCACAGATTTGGTCATATATATTTGCTCCGTAGCACAAATTTGGTCCAATATCTTTGCCTCATAGCACAAATTTGATTATATCTGTGATGATTTGTTAACTCTCCGTCCACGAAAAAATAAACGACGTTATGTCCATATTGACGGAGTTAACAGACCATCATGAATATGACCAAATCTATGTTACGAAGCAATCTTATATATGTTATGGAGCAAATCTATGTTATAGAGTTAACATACCAACTTGCCTATATGTCGGTCCGTCATATAGATTTGGTCTTATCAACGACGATCTATTAACTCTGTCAACATGGACATAACATCATTTATTTTTTCATGAATGGAGAGTTAATGGACCGCCACGAATATGACCAAATTTGTATTACATGACAAACATATATGACCAAATATGTGCTATGGGGCAAACATATAAGATCAAATATAGGACTGAATTAAATTTGTATGAACGGTGTTAGTCCACATTGACGAAGAGTTAACGGACCGTCACTGATATGATCAAATCTATGCTACGAAGCAAACTTATAAGATCGAAAATTTCAAAATAAAACTTATAGGACCAAAGTCCAAAAAATTAAAAACTTATAGGACCAAATCTGCACTTCTCCCTTTATTTCTCTATCGGATTCAATGATCTTGTGTTGTTTCTTTAATGAAATCTTGTTCTAGATTGGTGTATACTAATCACTTGACATTTGCTAAATTTTGTCATCGCGTCATTTGTGCTAATAATTGATTAATGTTATCCAAGTGAGTCATTGTTGGATTAATTTATTAATCTTAGTGTGGATTAGCATTAATTAATTATTAGGATCTAAGTGATCATGTTTTGACTCTTAATTAAATTCAGATTATTATTAGGACCCTGTAATTATGAGTGAACCATAATAGGTTGGGTCACTCATAAGTTCATTGGGTAGAGGCCCAACTCATAGCCCAATCTGTAGCCAAGAGTTGCCTATCACATGTTTGGCTGTTAGGGAAACTTAGGGTTTAATAACCCATCTTGTTATAGAAGGAAAAGATAAAAATTACGTAAGGTGAATTCTGGTCTCTCCCTCCTCTCCCCTCATTTTCTGGCAGTTGAGTGTTGTGAGTTGTAACCTATGAAGCACGGACACTCCGTGGGACTGTCGTGTTCATATGTCCGACACGCCATGGACACCAACACGCGAAGACACTCGTCCGACACACGTGTCCAAGAGTATCTTGACCAAAGGTCAAAAAAATTCGCCCAAACACGGCCCGAAAAAATCCAAACACGGCAGGACACAACTAGCCATGCATTTTTAAAAAATAAAAATAAAACAATCAAAATTTTTTACTACACTTAAAAGGCCCAACTTCATACCCGACCCAAATACGATAATAAAAAATTAAAACAAAAGACACAACAAATGAAATTTCAAAATTATCTTCTCCCTACTAGTGCTACACGATAGAATTCCTCTTCTCACTAAGGGTGGTAATTTTATCCGCATCCGCTAACTAAAACCCGTATCTGCACCGTATCTGATCTATATCCGCAAGTAAAAATGGATATGAATACGAGTACGGATTTAGAAAATTTATATCCGCACGGGATACGATGCGGATACAGATATGACTGTGGATCCGCACCGTATTCGCACCGTCTATCCGCATCTTTGAATTACTATTTTATCCATATAAGTTATTAATATATATAAGAGCTCTATAGTAATTTCATGTCAATATGAATTTTGAAGTATATTATATATTTGTTTTGGACCAATGAATTGATAATTTATTAAGTTTTTAATTAAATATATTATTTTAATATATATTTTTATAAAATACGATACGAATACGAATGCGGTGCAAATATTCGCATTTGAAGTGGTGTGAATATGAATATCTATATTCATATCCCTAGTGGATACTGTGCGGATACTGATGTGCGGATATGGAGTGCGGTGCGAATACGAATAATGCAATGCACCATATCCGATCTGTTGTCAGCCCTACTTCTCACCCTAACCTCTAGCGACAACTCCTTCGCAACTGCAAATTGGTAATTTACATTAATAAAAATATCATGATATTATTATAAATCTAAAATTTTATATATAATATGAATTATGATTTTTTTTAATTTCTAATTATATATATATATTGTCGGTATCCTATACATTTTTTAAATTGGTATATCCATTGTCTGTGTTTGTCCCATATGCACTTCGGTGCTGCATAGGTTGTAACTCAATCATCTCCTCTCTCTCTCTCTCTTTTCACTCTCAATGGCATTTCATAGCTCAGGTACGGAAGCATGATTTACTTTTGGCATTTATATCTCCTGTATTTGTTTATCATAGATTTAATTCCCCAAAACTAGAGCTGCCTACACTGGAGCCCCGCTTCATTGTGTCAGGCACGTTTTTTGTGGAGTTTGAGAGGCGTACTAAAGTAGGACGACCCCACCTTATACAGCGGATCACGTTGGTTGGTGGCATGCGGTTGGATTCGCTTACTATTTAATATATTTGTTAAGGTCCCAATAACTGTTACATAAAATATTTGTAACAATGATAATTAAAACATGACGTGCGGCGCATGAAATGATATTAGCATTTAGCAGCCTAGCAGGCACAGGCAGACTGAAGTGGCGGAAAAGGGACGGGCATTAAATCCTTGAGTAGATGACACTATGAAAGTCTTAATTAGCTTTCAATTCTCTATCCCATCATCTTCTAATCAATATCTCCTACATTGTAATAACTATCCTAATTCATAAAAACACATGTAAAAAAAATTAATCCAATACATAAGTCATGACATTTTTAACTTATAAATGAATTAATACATAAGTCATGGCATTTTTAACTTGCCAAATATATACAATTATTCTGAAGAAATACTCAAGTTAATTTGAAAGTAGGTTCCTGATATAAATACTGTTTGTTTAGTATAAATGATTATAGAAAAACAAACCTTCAATTATCACTTTTGGTATCTATCCTTTGTCTTCCTGATATAAACCATTGAGGGAGACATGGATCTGAGGAAATCCCGTGCTAATAAATATAAAGAAAAATCCAAAAGCTGCCAAAACCAAAACCACTCGCTCAAGAGTCAATTTTAAGTTCCGTAGCCATCTCATGCTCTCACTCGTGTCATCGTCGCATTCGTCCATAAAGATCCCACCTTCACATCTCTTTTTATCCCCCACCAATTGGTCAACTAGACCTTTCCCATCTCTTCTTCTTCTTCTTCCCTTCACTTCTACTCTAATCTTCACATCTGTAACACTATTTTCTAACATCACTCCATCAGATCTCCCTCTTCTCTCCTCTCTCTTTGGGGAAGACGACAGACAATCTCAATTCTCAAGGAGCAACCTTTGATGATGAGTTCGCCTCCCTTGTCCTTAACCACCCAAACTGACCACCGTCTCCCGGAAGAAGACGACCCTTCCAACCCAACCGCTTCTCTCCTCTCCACCTCCGACGCCATCTTGGTCCACCGCCGATCACACACTGCCGCCCTCTTCTCCGCCATGGTCATCACCACTTGCACCTCCGTCGCCGCCGCCGCCGCCTTCGCCTTCCTTTTCTTTTTCTCCTCGGCCTCCTCTTCCGCCTCCCTCGTCGCCAAAGACTCCACCTTTCTTCCCCCGAACTTGACGTCGAGGCCCCTCGCCAAGCTTTCCCGTCCCGTTGTTCTTCTCATCTCCTCGGATGGCTTCCGCTTCGGCTACCAGTTCAAGATTCCGGCGCCCAACATTCACCGCCTGATCAACAATGGCACCGAGGCGGCGACTGGGCTCATCCCTGTCTTTCCTACGCTCACCTTCCCCAACCACTACTCCATCGTCACCGGGCTCTACCCGCCCTACCACGGCATCATCAACAACCACTTCGTTGATCCGATCTCCGGCGCCACCTTCTCGATGAGTAGTCACGAGCCAGAGTGGTGGCTCGGTGAGCCGCTGTGGGAGACCGTAGTCAACCAAGGGTTTAAGGCCGCCACCTTCTTCTGGCCCGGATCCGAGGTTAAGAAAGGATCTTGGGACTGCCCTCCGAGGTTCTGCGAGCACTACGACGAGTCGGTGTCGTTCGAGAAGCGAGTCGACACCATCTTAAGCTACTTCGATCTCCCAAGCAGCGAGATCCCCGTGTTCATGACGCTCTACTTCGAGGAACCAGATGAGAAGGGGCACGAGGTCGGTCCCGACGACCCAGATATCAACGCCGCCGTAGCTCGGATAGACGACATGATTGGGAAATTGATCGCCGGTCTGGAGAGAAGGGGAATCTTTGAGGACGTGACCATAATCCTCTTAGGCGATCACGGGATGGTAGGTACTTGTGACAAAAAGCTTATCTTTTTGGAAGACCTATCTCCGTGGATCAAAATTCCCCACGCCTGGGTCGAATCCACGACTCCTCTGCTCGCGATTCGCCCGCCCGCCGGAGTTGCACCACCGGAAGTGGTGGCGAAGATGAACGAAGCATTGAGCTCGGGAAAGGTGGAGCATGGGAAGTATCTGAAAATGTACCTGAAGGAGGATTTACCGGAGCGGCTGCATTACTCGACGAGCTACAGGATTCCGCCCATCATCGGGCTGTTGGAAGAAGGTTACAAGGTGGAGCAGAAAAGGTCGAAGGGGAACGAGTGCGGTGGAGCTCATGGTTACGATAATGCATTCTTCTCGATGAGGAGCATTTTTATTGCGCATGGGCCTCAGTTTGCGAGAGGAAGAAAGGTGCCATCTTTTGAAAACGTTGAGATCTACAATATTATTGCTTCCATTCTCAATTTGAAAGGTGCACCAAACAATGGATCGGCCTTGTTCCCAAGTTCTGTTCTTCTACCAAATGCTTAAGTTGCCATCATGGTGCTTGGAGAAATAATATATCCTCTATCGTTGAAGGAAAGTTTTCTCAGCTCCGGGGTTACACTGCTTCATATTATAATTGTCTTCAAGTCTTATGCTCAATGGATACTCTGTTTCTGCTCTTGCTGATACTCTAATGGATCCTCAGATTATCCATTAAACGTTTACATTCTTAACGTTTATACAGAGTTCAACCTTTCGGCCTCCAATAAGAATGCTTGTCAACAAGAACTAGATTATCCACTAAACAGCCTAATAACATACTCTAACAAGCTATACCATACATAATGATCCATATAAACAAGCTTGGCAAAATGCCCTTGAACAGAAACGAATAACATCGTACATTACATGCCTTGCTGTTTGTCTGACTCAGAAATATTCAAGTGTTCATCCAAGCTAAACATGGCGTTCAACTGCTACTGGTAACCATAACAATATTACCAAGCTAAGACAATACCCAGCTAGCGAACAATGTTTGCTATTGGAAAAAATTTAAAGGTTATCCACTTATCCTATTTAAAGGCATTTCAGCTAAATATTTCTTCTTACGTTAGCTCCATTGGCGGTTGCTACTGTAACGATCTCGAAATCCACCATGACCTGAATAAAGAGTAATCAGATAAACTCCTAGTGAGTCTGTTTCAGGAACTTTACTCGTGAATGCTGAATCAGAAACTAATAAGAGGACTATTCCAGGTTGGAATAACTTGTAAAATTCTGGTAGTAGCTCAATGACTGACCAGCATAAACTTAAAAGAGTGCAATAGCCCTAATTAACAAATACTAGATGGAAAGCAACCGTCAGAAGAAGGAAAGATAGGTGAATCTAATAGACTAACCTGCGGAGGGAGGAGGGGCACCACGGCCCATTTTAGCCAGATCAGGATTAACTTTCTGCCCAGCTTCTTCTAATATTTTAATAAGATCTTTAGCAAATCTTGCATTAGCTGCAGTAAAGAAAGTGTATGCTGTTCCTTTAGCCCCAGCTCTTCCTGTTCGGCCAATTCGGTGCACATAATCTTCTAAAGATCCAGGAAAGTCATAGTTGACCACATACTTCACATCCTTAACATCTGCCGTGAGAAACCAAAAAATAAAATATATGAGCTAAATGGTCAAAGCATATCACCACCTAAAAAGAGGCAATTGCATTTTGCTGCCATAGTTAAACAAAACTAAAGAAGACATACCCAAACCACGAGCAGCAACATCAGTAGCAGTCATTATAGGACTCTTCCCAGATTTAAATTCTGAAAGGACCCAGTCTCTTTCGGCTTGGCTTTTATCACCATGGATAGACAGAGCTGGCCAGCCATCGGTGCGTAGTTGTCTTGTAATCTGGTCACAGCCCTTCTTGGTGTCCATGAATATCAGAATTCGGCTGCCATCCATAATATCCTCCAGCAGCTGGACCAACCTGACATGGAAACACTTGTTTATTTTACATGCCAGTTTCATACCCATCCCAGTTAAATCATTCATATAAATGAAATCCTACTTGTTATATTTCTGGTTCTCAGAAACAATCTCTACACGCTGCTGTATTGCATGATTCGCTTTCAAGTCTATGGAACCAATAATCACCTGAGGCATGAGAGTAGCTGATCCTGTTAGATGTTTCTAAGGTAGAGTGCAGCAAACCCACCTGTGCACTGCCTTGTTTTGCCACTAACATTACCTTGTATGGATTATAGAGAAACTGCCTCGCAAGGTGTTCAACCTCCTTAGGCCAAGTAGCACTCCAATAAAGAGTTTGACGATCTGGGCGAATCTATCACAAAGAGGAATATAAATTTGCAGTTCATCTTTCTAAATTGATAAACCTAAACCTATCACAAAGGATATCCCTAAAGCTAGAGACCAAAAGTACAGTATAGACAAAGAAAATCCCAAATTAATGGAGAAATTTCAACATAGTGAGAAAGGGATGAGAAATAAATGGAAACATCTGCTAGAGCACAATGTATTGGATTTTAAAGGAACAAAACAAAAGATATGTATAATGATGTAATAACAAAATGTGATTGTTGAATGTACCTAATGTACTGGACCACTCGAACATAACAAAACAAGAAAAAATAGAACAGGTACTCTTTAAAGAATATCTATGCAATATGTTACATGTGATTATTTGAACAGATTAGAAGCATATAACAGTTAGTGCAGTGTAGCAGGTAAGGCATCCTGGAGCCAGGTACTGTAACCCCTATACTGCCCAGCATGAGCAGTACTTGAAAAGTTGGATGCAATAAATTCACACCACATGCCACCCATGAGCCAAATATATTATGAATTAGAGAAGATAATAAGAGATCTCATCCTATATTCCCAATACCTAAATAATCATATGAATTGGAGCAAGCTGCATTTACTTAAAACTAAGCACATCTATGGGATGAGAAAGTCACACATAGAAAACAAATACCAGCACTGCTTCAGCATTACAATCAATACATACTGGAATAATAGTTCTTGATAATTGTGATTACATGCATATGCTCTAAATTAATATCAAAACAAGAGGAAAAAATTTATTGATATGAATGCAAACAACATGCAATAATACACCACTTCCTGTGTCATTACCATACATTAAAGAAAAATGAAGGACTCAAATTTCATGCATCTAGAAGAAAAGGAAAAAAAGAATCAACATACCTGGGAAACAATCTTCCTAATCTGAGGTTCAAAGCCCATGTCTAGCATACGATCAGCCTCGTCCAAAACAAGATATGTTACCCTCCTTAAGTTTGTATGATGAGATTCCAACATATCAATAAGACGTCCAGGTGTGGCAATAACAATTTCAACACCTGATTCAAGAAAGCAGTATTCAGGAAAGTATAATAGGAAATAGGAAAGTATCAATATGACAATATCATAGATCAAAATATAACATTATCATTAAAGCATTGGCATTTAGATACAATCTCCTCGACAGAATTGTGTGTCCATAGTTGCTCTTACACTCAAATATTATCTGACCCAAAAAATTCAATTGATAATAACAAGGATCTTGACTCTCCAAATTATCATTCAATATTTAAACTTTGGAATCAACAATCTATCCATGCAAATCTCGACATCTTTTAAGATAACCCTGTTTGAATTTGAATGATTTTCCATCTACAAAATACAAATATCTAAAGAACAATTAAGGGAAAAGTGATGTAGTGAATTGTAACAAAGCAAATCTGCATTCTGAAAGAAGAATAAGAAAACGAATAAGTAAATGGACAGATGTGTACCTTTCTGAAGGTCTCGAACTTGAGGTCCCTTTGGAACCCCACCATATATACAAGTGTTCTTTATTTTTGAGGATGCTCCAAACTTAGTTGCTTCTTGTTGTATCTGAACAGCAAGTTCACGAGTTGGAGCCAAAACTAAAACAATGGGACCATCACCAGGAGCTAAAAAAAAATACAAATGATGATCAAGCTATTTAGTGCACCAACTAGCACAAGCATATCTGGTGAATGTTCAGACAAAAGAGTTATATCTGATACCTAAAACAGGTTGTGCGTTGACATGGATGATTGCAGGTAACAAATAAGCAAGTGTCTTCCCAGATCCTGTTTCAGCAATACCAACTAGGTCGCGACCTTTTAAGGCCATTGGCCACCCTTGTGCTTGAATAGGTGTAGGCTCTACAAAACCCGCTTTTACAATTTCTTGCATAACATATTCTGGAATATCATCAAAAAATTCAATTTAAGTCACCAGTAATGATGTAGAGGAGCAGCAGTTCTATTAGAACAAGCATATTGTAAAGTATAGTTCAAATTTTAATCAAGTAAGAAGAGAGTTAAGTTAAATTTTAATCAAGAAGAGAGTTAAGTAACAAGAACATGCTTAGTCAAAAGTACCATGACAAAGGTACAATTATCTGCAGCAGTTTCACTTTGATGTGGTGTTAACTACTTATCTTGAACTAACTTTCTATCAATGGAAGCTTGGTGCAAGGACAGATTCAGAATGGAGTGAATTCTCTAATCTTAATTTTTCTAAATAGAATGTCGCCTTTGAATGCAGGAGCAGTTGCACAATAGTATCAGTTCAACAAACAGTAAGTTTTCGCTAAAAAATGGAAGGTACATTTTAGGAGCATCCAAGCATAATACAAAGAGAAAATCCAGTCAGTTAACTGAGTAGGAGAACAAGAACAAACCCGGGAAGCCGAGGTCCCGAAACTCTCTGACCGGCTTGGGGACGTCGCGGCCCTCGACAGTAATTTCCCTCTTCTGGCGGTATGCTTCCACCTCCTCCTCGGTCATGGAGGCCACTGACGGGGACTCCACATAGAAGTTCTTTTCGAATGGGGTGAGCAACCCGTCCAGGTCGGTGGAGCCCCCCGCTTCTCGCTTGCCCGGAGGCTCGAATCCCCTGCTGTAGCTCTGAGAACCTCCACTGAACCCCGCATCGCTGAAATAAGATTGGAGAATAACTCAATGAATTCCTAATCCAAATCTCATCCTGTTGATTAGGGTTAGGGTTAGGGCTTTGGATTACCTTCTACGGTCGCGGTAGGAACCAGGGTCGGCCGCGCGGCTGTCGTAGCGGCTCATCGATAAGATATCCTTCTGTAGAAAACCTTCCCCAAAATTGCTTCTCTGCAAGATTATTGTATGGGTGCAGGAGAGGCGGGGACTGCGGCAAATACTAGTGAGAAAGATAAGAAAAAGAGGGCTTTTGATCCGAGGGGTCAAATTGAAAGATGGAACATTCGAGGGGTTTGAGTGCTAACGGGCTATTTAAAAGGTGGCTATTTTACCTTCAGGTTTCGCTTACGCTATACGGTTCATCACTAAGCCCTTTGTTCATCTTTTAAATAATTCATCGTATCTAGAAATAAGAATATTAATAATAAAATATGAGCAAATTCTGTAAACTACAATGGATCAGAAAAATTTATGAATCAACAACTATGCCAAGCAATTATAGGCTCAGCGCGATAGCTCAGCGCGATAGCTCAGCGCGATAGCCTAGCCCGGCCCGATAAAATCGTGCTAGTTCGAGCTAAGTATTATCGTGCTCGGGCCGTTATCAACCCGGCCTGATAAGGCCCAAAACTTTTACACTATGTTTGGATTGAGGATTTCGAAAGATTTTGGAGGAGTTTGGAGGGGTTTAAAACATCCTGTTTGGATAATTTTTTTAAGAAAATCAAACCCCTCCAAACTCCTCCTAGAATTCATTTTCAAAACTCCCAAAATGGGGGGATTTTGAGGAATTTGAAGAGTTAATGAATTAAAAATAGTTAAATTATAAAAATATCGATAGAAAAAAATATATATTATTATAAATAAAGGTATAGTGATCTATCAAATCTCTTCAAATCCCTCCAAATCTTTTATGAAGTTTAACCAAATAAGATTTTTAAAACTCTTTCAAAAACCTCTAAACTCCTCCCCCTTCACACATCTCCCCCTCCAAACTCCTTACTCAAAGTTATCCAAACATGGTGTTAGGGTGTGTTTGATTGGATGAAGTGAATTAATAATGAATAGGAATAGACAATGAATAGGAATAGACAATGAATGAAATAGATGAAGAATAATATTATCTTATTTGGTTGACATTGTAAAATATGTCAAGAGTAGAATTACTTTGTTTGATTAGCATAAAAAATAAACAATGAATAGAAAGTTAAATGATCAAAATATCCTTCTTAATAAAATTAAATATATTTATTTTGTTTACTTAACACGAATAATATACAATAAATTGAGAAAAAATAAACTAAAATGCCCTCCTAAAAATATAATAAATTATATTCTAATCGATAACAATATAATTAAAATATAGACCAATATAAAATAGTTTATTAACTTAAAATAGTAAAATATTATTATTTATTTTATTTTCATAAAAAATAACTGAATCTTCAAAAAATAACTATTAAAATATTATTTAATAATAAATTATCTATTTAAGATATATAATTATTAAAAATAATTTAACAATTTAATTTTTATATTCATATTATAAATATTGAATGATAAATATAGAAAAATGATCAAAATGTCCTTCTAAAAATATAATAAATTATGTTATAATTTATTTTAACTAATAACAGCATAATAAAAATATAGATTAATATAAAATAATATATTAATTTAAAAATAATAAAAACTATTATTTATTTATTTTCATAAAAAACTAATTTTTTTAAAAAAATAATTATTAAAATAATATTTAATAATAAAATAATAATTATCTATTTTAAGATAAATAATTATTAAAATTAATTTAATAATTTAATTTTTATATTATTATATAATATTATAAATGTTGAAGGATAATATAGAAAAATATCATAAAAAATAGACAAGGAATAATATTCCTTGAGTTGAGATAAGGAATAGTATTCTCCATGCATAGGAAATAGTATTCTTTATCTATTCCTCATGGCCCACATATTCCTTGTCTATAAGTTGCAACCAAACAAATGAATAAATGGGGCATAGGGAATAGTATTTCATTTCTCCTCTATTTCATCCAACCAAATACTACCTTAACGTGTCGGGCTAGGCCAAGTGCTATCAGCTCGGCTCGATAGCTTGATAAACACTATTTGGTCAAGTATTAACAAGTTTAAAACCTGTTAGCTATCGGGTTTAAGCCAATTCAATTCGATTTTTTTCCTTTTTCCATGTTATCGGGCTAAACGGGTTAAGTCGTGCCTCCCGTTATTATTCATGTCATGTCAGACCGATGATTCCAGACCCGAATTTTTTCAAGCGGGGTCAAGCATGAACTTTTTCGGGTCGGGCCAGCCCGATAACTCAAGCTCGGCACGGTCTGTCAAGCCCATCCATAACAAGGATTTGAAAAAAAATTAAATCCATAATTTTTTTTCTCAAAATCCCTGAAATGTTCTCAAATTTGGTCTGATATTCGATTCCTAACTTTATAAAAGTCCAAAAAATAATATATTCCTGACTTTTTCAAAAGTGTGAAATTGAAACAAGTAAGACCATTTCATCATTTTTTTATAACTATAATGATAGATACAATATAAAATATTTTTAATGGATTTATATATTTCGTATTTTGTTGATAACATCTATAATTTCTTGAGAATATAATAGGTTCCGAACTTTTTTAAAATTATGAAACATGGAACAAGTAAGATCAATTCATCATTTTTTGATGAATATAATCTGTTGCGTGTATTATTTATAATTATAGCAATAAATCTTAATGAAAATAAAAGTTTTTAGACTTCTACAAAAGTCTAAAACCTAATACTAGCCCAAACTCAAGAGTATTTTAGAGATTTTAAGAAATAGTTATGGATTCGAAAATTTTGGAATTCTTGTAATGAAATCAAGAATTTTCTTGATCACATGATTGAGGGAAATTTGCTCTAATAATATTGAACATCAATATTTTTGATTGTCTGATAATTATTTTTAATACTTTAAAAATGAAATATTTTAGTAATAATTTAAAAATAATGTCATAATGTTTGTGGTACACTTGCAAAAATATTATGTTCAAACCAAAAAATCTAAAATATCTACATAATTGATGTTATTTTTTAAAATGTACACTACCATTTGGTAGCATTAAATAAACGGATCAACTGTTGACAAATCATATATGTGCAACTCTCGTGAGATTCACATTAAATAAATATGGGCTTTATCCAATTATGATTATCTAATTATTTATTTTAAAAATAATCATGTATTACTATTATTTCTAAATCATATATTGCATGACAAGAACTTTTTCGATGAGCGTTCCCTCTCTCTCCCCCACTTTCCCCTCTTCGTCTCGTCCTCCTCCTGCTCCCCCTCATCCTCCAGAGGATCTACTGGTGATCAACCAGTCGATCCAGTCTACCCTGCCTTCTGAGAGTGCTATGAACTCTCGAGATGATGCGGAGAAGTCGATCCCCCTCTCGTGGGTGCAGATCTTGAAAGGGGAAAACTCTAATCTCAAATTTGGTGGATCGCCGTCCACCCTTTCGAAGATCCAATCTTCGACTTCGGATCGCATATTCTTCTCGTCAAATCAGACTAATGCATGGAGACAACCATGGGAAAGATCCCTAATCGGTAAGTTTCTTGGAAACCCTCCCCCGCTTGAGATTCTCCGAAGATGGGCTGCTAAATCTTGGTCGAAGTATTGTTTTCAGTTGATTCTTGATCTTGAAGATCAATGTTATATTTTTCGTTTTGATTCGATGGATTCGGCTTCTTACATTCTTTCATGTGGTCCTTGGACCTTCCGTGGTGATGTTCTTCGGCTCATTCCTTGGAAACCCCTCTTTCGCCCTTGGGAAGAGACCTTTAACACCGCTCCGGTGTGGATCCATCTCCAATCCCTTCCAATCGAGTTTTGGAACCCGGATTATGTGACATTAATCGCCGAGCATTTTGGTCATTTTATTAAAATTGGTGAACGTTCTTTCTCTTTCGAGCGTGGTCACTACATTCGAGTCTGTGTTGAAATTGATTTAAATATTCCTGTTCGCCAAGGTTGGCTTTCTAGTGAAGGCTTCGAATTTTTTCAACCTGTTGTTTATGAAAATAATCTTGTTCTGTGTTTTCAATGCAGTGTTGTTGGGCATCAGATCTCAAATTGTCCGATTTTAAAAAGCTTTTAAAAAAATACTAATCTTTCTGTTGAAATCCCTTCTAAAATTGACCTAAATATTTCTCCAGCCAAAAATTCTTTTGTTGAGATTTCCTCTGTGGCTACTTCTGAGGTGTCGAAGCCTCCTTCCTCTCTCCCAGAGCCTTCTTGTGGACCTTGGGTGCAGGCTCAACGTCGGCAACGCCGACAGAACCCTAGAAGCGCAGTTTCCACTTCTAATGGAGATCGTGCTCGGGTTAATTAATAAGAACACGGCTCCCTCTGTGTCCCAAAATTTGGATACTATGGACTCCTTGGACTCGGATGTTGACCCTGGGAGGGAGGATAGGATGGAAATCCAAACCATTCCTGTCAATCTTGAGACCCCCCCTAATTCTTCCCCTCCTAATATCATTCATAACACTCGAACCCTAAATTCCCCCACCTTAGAGAACCCCTTCCTCAAATCTTCTGTCGAATCCTCCTCTAGGGTTTTGCTTAAGGATTTTAACTCTTCTGACAACAATAAATATCTGGATATTTTAGCTAAGAAAATTACTAAGGTTTTTAACTCTTATGTTATTATTCCTTACTCTCGCCCTTCCTCTAGGGTTAGCCGTAGGAAAAATAATAAACCTCCCAAACCTCCTATATATAAAACCCCCTTTTAGAAGGCCAAAGCAACCCTAAAAGGTCTAGGCCTTTACCTGATATAGAGATTCCCTCTTCTAATACCCTTGACTCCCCTGTGGAGATGGATACCTCTAACTCTTTTTCTGTTTTAAATGAATCTGCTTAATTGGAATGCTAGAGGGGCCTGGCGCAGGCTTATCAAGGACTCTCTGGCTGTGAAAATTAGGAATTCTCATGTTAATGTAATCACTCTGCAAGAAACTCATTTAAATTTAATTCAATCAAATAAATTGGTTCGGTCCTTTGGCCGAAATTGGAAAGCTGCTATTCAACCTAGTGCTGGTGCTTCTGGGGGAATATTTGTGGCCTAGAAGTCAAATTTTATCAGTGCTAAGGTGGTTTCTATCCAAACTCAAGTCATTCATAGTGTTATTCAAGCTAAAAATTATCATCCTTTTTTAATGTCTGTGATTTATGCTCAAGCTAAAAATTATTCAAACTCAAGCCAAAGGTCAGCTCTTTTTTATGAAATTCTCTTATGCATCATGATTTATCTTCTTATCCCTGGATAATGCTCAGTGATTTTAATTGTATCTTAGATCCTGATAATAAATTTGGTGGTTTGCCATTTAAATTAAATAAGCATGTTAGTGAATTTAGATCTGTAATTGCTCATTGTGGTTTTGTAGATTTGGATTTTAATGGTTGCAAGTATACTTGGTCGAATAATAGGATAGGTTTAAGGAAAATTCTAATTCGGCTGAATAGAGTATGTGCTAATCTAGCTTGGTTGTATTATTTTGGGAACTTTTCTGTTCATCATTTACCTAGAATCACTTCTAACCATTGCCCTATGATGGTTAATATTCCTACTCATAAGCAGATTAGAAACAAGCTTTTTAGATTCTAATCCTTCTGGATTGAGTATGAAGAGAGTAATAACATAATTGAAAAAGCCTGAAACACCTCTTCTGCTATTATTGATCACTCTAGAGTTTTCCCTAAACTCATTGCTACAAGATCTGTCCTAGCTCACTGGAATAAGCACTATGTAGGTAACATTGAATCCCTTCTTAAAACAACAAATGAGGATATTACTATATATGCTTGAATCATTGGATCATGTAGACAATATATGCCCCTCATAATATTCATCTTCATCTTAGAAGCCTTTATAATAAGCAGTTAGCTCTCCAAAGGCAGCTTTGCCTAAAATGATGGTCAAAGTCTAAAATGCGCTGGATTAATGATGGTGATAAGAATACTACATTCTATCATAGACTGGTTACCGTCAGAAGGCGTATTAATCACATTAATTTTATCCAAGATAATAATTTGAATACCATTGTAGGTGATCAAGATATTTTAAATGTTTTTATGCAAAATTACTATAATTTGTTGAATTCTCCTGTCATATATAATGTAAATAATCTAATTTGACTTATCTTTCCTCTCCTCCCCCACCCACTTGCAAGAGCCTCTCTATTCTATTTTTTCTGAAACTGAGGTAAAAGACATTGTTAACTCCATGGGGAATGAAAAAAGCCATGGTTACGATGGATTCACCTCTGATTTTTTAAAAAAGTATTGGAACATTATTAAAGCTTTCTTTATGCATGACTTGAATGATTTTTATCATTCTTCTATTGTTCCTCCCTCTTGGAATCAAACTCTCCTTTCATTCATTCCTAAAAATAAAAATCCTAAGATGATAAAAGATTTTAGGCATATTATCTTATGCAACATTTCTTATAGGATTCTTACTAAGGTTCTTTCTAGTAGGCTTAAATCTTGCATTCCTTATCTCGTTGGCAAAGAACAATCTGCTTTTATTAAGGAAAGACATATCCAGGATAATATTCTTGTTATCCAAGAGCTCATTCACTCCTTTTATGGTTCCAAAGGGAAGCATCCTTATATTGTGATGAAAATTAATTTGGAAAAAATATTTGATTTAATTAACAGAGATGTCATTTTAAAAGTCTTGTCCCTCTATAATTTTCCTAAAAAGTTTATTGATTGAATTGACTCTTGTATTAATTCTCCATCTTTTGCTTGCTTGATAAATTCAAATGTTTCAAGATTCTTTCCATCAAATAGGGAAATTAGGCAATGAGATCCACTCTCTCCCTTCCTATATATTCTAACTGCTCAAACATTAACCATCCTTATTAATGAGGCAGTTGCATCTGGTCACCTCTCCCCTTTCAAAAAAAGAATAATTTCTCTATATCTCTCCAAATATTTGCTGATGATATAATTCTCTCCTTCAAAGCTAATCCCAAAAGTATAATTGTTGTGAAAAATATCTTTGCATCTTATGAAAAACTTACTGGGCAGATGGTTAATTTCAATAAATCTGAAATTTATTTTCCAAAGAATACCCCTTCTACTTTGAAAAATAGAATCTGCTTCAATTTTGGTATGAAAATGGGTAACTTCCCATTTAGGTATCTTAGAGTAATGATCTCTCTTAGAAGACCCCCTCCTAACACTCATAACCATGTGTTGACAAACATTGATTCTAAGCTATCAAACTGGAAGGCCAGTCTCCTTTCTCAAGCAGGGAGACTTGTCCTTATCAAATCTGTGTTAAATTCAATTCCTATACATACCCTTTCAGTGACATGGTTAAATAAGAATCTTTGCAATAAAATTGAGGACAAAATTAGAAATTTCTTGTGGAGCAATTCCCCTGATTAAAAAGTTATGCATTTAGTAAAGTGGGATACAATTACTCTTCCTAAATCTCATGGAGGCCTTGGCATCCAAGATTTGAACACTAAAAGTATCGCTCTTCAAGCGGTAAGAATTCAAAAATATCTTGAAAACTCCCAATCAATTTGGGTTCAATTGGTGAAAATTAAATATCCTCCTATTCTCTACTCACAGTGCTAAATATTCCTTTGCTTGGAAGCTTATAAAGGATGCTTACTTTAGTCTGCAGTTTGATTTTAAATCCATTATTGGAAATAGAAATAGAACCTCTTTTCTCTATGATAACTGGGTGTTTGATATTCCTCTTGCTATCAAGCCCACTTTTGTGAATATTAATCTGGTGGATCAGCTTACTCATGTGCATCAGTTCATTCAAGACCAGAATTGGTCTCATTTATTCGGGAATACCATGTTTGGAAAATATTTATGGAAGGATATCTTGAGCATTAAATTGTCCATGCAATCCGATGATGATTATTGGGTATGACAGTATTCTACTAATGGTTTAGCTTCTTCCTCTATTGCTTATAAATTTCTGACATCTTCGGTTATTGATTCTATGGTTTCAAATTCGGCTTAAAATCAAATTTGGAAGCTTAATTCTGTGCCTAAAGTGAGACTCTTTACTTGGAAATTCTTGCATAAGAAACTTCTTACAAAAGATAGAATGATTTCCTTTGGTTTCAATGTGGATTCTCACTGTGTTTTTTGCAACTCTTTTGCTGAAACATTTTCTCATTTATTTTTTGACTGTGTTTTCTCTTGTGAACTCTGGAATACTGTGAACTTTTATTTCAAGCTGGATTTGTCCCTTAGATCAGATAGACATTGAGGTAGCTGATTTTGTTGAATCCGAATTTAAATCTGGAATCTAAAACCATTGTTGCCAATGTCCTTTGATTTATTTGGTATTTTAGAAATTCTATAATGCATGGAGAGATTAAGCCTTCCATTAGTAATGCAATGATCCATATATTGGTTTTTACAAGTCAAATGATAAATACTATTACTCCAGAGGAAAATATGCATAGAAAATTTAATGCTCAAGTATGGTTCCCTCCTCCCGTCTCTTGGCTTTAGCTAAATTGTGATGGTGCTTTTCTTAATAATGAAGAAAGAGCAGCTTTTGTTCTTCGCAATTCAAAAGGGGAGTATATTTGTGCTTCCCGCTATTATTTTTATTTCCCTTTTGCTTTATATTCTGAAACTAATGCAGTGCTTTTGACTCTTTCTTATGCTCATGGTAGGGGACTAGACAAAATTATCGTTGAATCAAATTGTAAAACATTAATTGACTCCATCAATGGGCATGCAGCATCTCTTCAAAGTGTGGGTTCAACATATGAAGACATCATTTTCATTATTCCTAAATTTAGTCATATTACTTTTGCTCATATATTTAGATGTGCAAATAAAACTGCAAACTGTGTAGCAAATATAGCCAGGAATCGTAAAGAGTCCACTGTTTGAAACTCGTCACGTCCTCTTGAGTTAGAATTGTATTTGTATCACGATTCTAGTTTGATTGGCTAATAGCTAAATAAATTTTCTTTTGAAAAATAAATAAATAAATCATATATTGCAAGCTTTTATATATATGTTCTACATGTTTATTACCTGGTTTGCAAATTTTACCATAGATACTTTTTAAATAAAAAATACTATCACAAAAGATAATTCAAAATTTTAATGACTTTGTGTAAATTACATTCTCACCTACTCTACTTTAAACCAAAAATATTATATTAATTTATTTTCATTTTAGGCACTCCAATTTTTCCCCATTTGCCTTTTTGGTCCTATTTTAAGAGTATCACTTTAGTCCTAGTAGTTTTCTTTTTGTTTCATTATTACTGCAAGGGCAAGAATATCACAAACTTTTGACTCGTGGTTTCTTAGGACAAAAAAAAAAGTAAATAAAACATTATGTATATCCAAATTTTTCAAAAAATCTACTATAGTTCCTCAATTTTTTACCCTCTCTCTCTCATAAACGCCATGGAACAGAGCAAGTAGGGGTGAGCATCGATTCGGTTCGATTAAAAATTGAACCGAAAATTCGATTAATCGAACCGAACCAAAGAAAATTTTTTAACCGTTTACCGAACCGAAAAATTTCGGTTGATTCGGTTCGGTTAACCGAAAAGATAAAAAAAAAAAAAAATCAAAGAATGTATGTGGACTCGAACTCATCCCAACTAAGAATTAAATTTTAATTTTTACCCTTCTAACCATCTTAGCAAACATTACTATCAATTTATATATAACTAACACCTATTATATATATATCGAATGTTAAATAAATATTATTGCACAACATAGGATTTGAACCCGGGCAGCGGAAAGCTAAACATAACACTTAACCACCAAGACAAATGTCAAGATCTAATATATCTGTTATTATATATATATATACACATATATATATGCGGTTAATTCGGTAAATTAACCGAACCGTCGATTAATTTACCGAACCGAACCGAAAACCGAACCGAAAACCGAACCCAAATTTTTTTTTAACCGAAAACCGAATCGAAATTAATTCGATCAATTCGATTCGGTTAAATCGGTTTCGGTGAATCGGTGAAGTTTGCTCACCCCTAAGAGCAAGGTGTAATTGTCTTCTCCACCCGACTAACTTCATCCAATGCACCCACATGGCCACATGCACGACCCCTCATTCATTTACTTCTCCACTACCGCCACGAAAGTAGAGTAACTCTTGTACAACACCCAACAGATTATGGAAAGTGGACCTCAATTGTGCTTGCATCCAAGTCGAGGTGATTGTTGTGCAAACTCCAATGAAGTACAGAAACCTTGTTGCCTTCTCAAGCTTATGATTCCATCCATGTCAACAGCAAGTGTGTCTTCTCCAACAACAATGCAACTTTAAATTTGCTAAATTCGTGCAATGAGCATGCGAGGTAGGAATGTCATAGTTTGGATGCCACAATGACAAAATGGCAACCTCGAAAATGCAATAAGATGGGAATTTGGCACCGTTTAAACCATACAATGGAGCACTTTTTAATTGTAATGTACAATGACGACAAAATGGAACTTCCGATGACAGAGGGCAGACATCACAACAAGGAACCCACAAATTAGAAGCAACGCCATGGTTTTGAAGCGCTGCAGTCGTGGATGAACATAGCGAGGAAGAAGCAGCAGCAGCGAGGCATGACCTGAATTATTTGCGGCGGTTTTCGATCTGGGCGTTGTTGAAGGCGCAGCAGCCGATGAAGTAGATCAAGATGAGCACCACGGCGGTGGTGATGAGGGCGACGTTGGCCTTGCGCCACTCCTCTCGCATGTTGCCCAGCAGCCCCGCCTTGCACGAGTTGCAGTCGTAGCACAGCCGACTCTGCTCGTTGCTCCACAGGGCGCAGTCCACGTCCACCATCAGGTTGCTCGGGTTGATCCATACGGTCGGATTCACGTACGCATATCCACAAACACTTGGCGGCTTACAGCACCCTGACTGCACGCACGCCTCCCAAATGATTCGATGTAAGTATATATTATTAGCACAAATGATTTAAGAGAAAAAAGCATACATCACTTTCAAATGTTTGGCGATCGAGATGAATATTAACCAAAACTAAGAACCCCACAATCTGATTATTTTATCTAGTTTTTTTTATTAAAAATGATTTCTTGTGAAAGCCAACAAGCACAGACTGTGAACTGAAAACAGGGAGGAAAAAAAGTAGCGTACTTTTACTGACACAAGAAGACTACTACTGTTGGACGCAATGAGAGAAATAGGAAAGTGTAGACTGTAGCGTAGGGGAATAGTACTACTGGCCTGAAGAGGGGAGAAGTCGGTCTGGAAGAAGTACTGGTCGGCGGTGAGATAGGGGTGATCCCGGCCGAGCTTCTGGCAGACGTTGGAGGAGCTCAGGCAGACGCGGATCTGCGCCCAGTGGTCCATGGCGTAGTGCCGAAGCCAGGCGGAGAAGCCGAAGAAGCGGTATTCGTGGTAGGAGCGGCCGGGGACGCGGTAGGAGCCGTCAGGGCCGGTGACGGCGTAGGTGAAGACGAGGAGGGATATGAGGAGGACGATGAGAGCGGCCTTGCAGAAGAGGTAGGTTGCGAGAAGGCCCTGCTTGTTCCAGTAGGCGCCGACGAAGCCGGCGAGGGAGACGAGAAGGAGGAGGACGCCGAGGATGATGACCGGCCATCGGGCGATGCCGCGGACGCACTCGTCGTCCTCCTTGGAGGCCAGCCATATGCCAGTGGCGATTACCGGAACGGAGCACAGCAGGCTGACGAAGTTGAGCAGCGCCGTGATGTTGTTGCTCACGGCCATGGCAGCTCGCAGAAGGACTGAGAAGAGGTGGAGGAGAAGAAGAAGAAGAAGAAATGGGGGAATCGATTCCCTTAGCACTGCTTGCTTGCTTTCTTGTATTCTTTTCACACCAACAGTGGAACGCCGAATTATAGATAGATATGGTAATGGAGATTTAAAAAAAGTGTTGCCGTTTTGCAATTAAGAAAGCGTATTAAGGAAATGGAACAAAAGTGGCAACACAATATTTCGTGAAGAGGTCGTCCTTCAAGTCATCTAACTAGCAAGCAGCGGCGCCAAAAATTTAAGGGGGGTAATTTATAATTGCATTCATTAGGGGTGAGCATGGACCGGTTAATCGGTCCATTAGCAAAAAAAAAAAACCGGTCTATTAACTTCGGTTTTTCAAAATTATTAACCGTAAATCGGTCCATTAACTTCGGTTAACCGCTATTTCGGTTTCGGTTTCGGTTTTTTCGGTTCGGTTAACCGATAATTTTCGGTTAACCAATAAATTTTTTTAACCTACAAACATAATAATATTATGCAAATCATAGAGAAAAATCTAAACAAATAGCGAATTCTCATTGAGAAAAAAGAAAAAAAAAAGTGAAACCATTGAACCAAGATAATGTTCTACAAAAACTAATTTTTTTATTTTTAATAATTTTTTTTGATTTTTTAAATATTTTAAATATTTTTTGATTTTTTGATTTTTTTTAATATTTTTTTAATATTTTTTAAATTTTTTTAAATTTTTTTATATTTTTTTAATAATTTTCTGTAATTTTTTATAATTTTTCATAATTTATAAATTATTATTATTATTATTATTATTATTATTATTATATATATATAATTAAAAATTAATAAATTATATCCAACCGGTCGGTTAACCGAAACCGATGGACTTTTTACCTCTCGGACCGAAACCGAAACCGAAACCGATTTTTCCAAAAAAAAACCTGAAATCGAAAAAACCGGTTCGGTTAACCGGAAAAACCGATTCAGTTTCGGACCGGTTTTCCGATTAACCGGAAAACTGACTTTTTTTGCTCACCCCTAGTTGAAATTAGATATTGGAGCGGATAATTGAAGAAAAAGAGAACGGGATAACATTACAATATTGCATCTTACCCAAAAGGAGTCGTGCTTGACCCAATCGCAGCTAGGGATGATAATATTATTCGTTTAGGTGATCGAGTACTTGCGAATATTTACTTGTTTATAACAGATATGGAGAGTAGTTTTCTACCCACGAAGATTTCGCGAATAATTTTTCTTACTCGTTTATTATATGGGGTGGATACGGGTAATTATACTACCTATACATGTGGGTACTTGTTATCCGCGAGAATTAATAAATTACAATATTACCCTCGGTACATATACTAAAAAATATTAACGTAATTCAATACATATATACTTTATGTTTTGAAATATTATGATGATGTTGTTATCAAAATATTATGTATTTATCAAAATGAAGTCGTTATCAAAATGCTTGAAGAGTTGAAGTGTTATTAAAATATTGTAATTTACATTATTTTTAAATTGTCATGGGTACTCGTCCCCCCGCGGGTAATTAAATGAGTATCCATTTTTGATACACACGAGGAATAAACGAGTAGCAGGTACTCATTTATTTCGCGGGGCGGATAGCAGGTAAGCACCCCCCGTACCCACCCCGCCATGTTGACATCCCTAATCGTCGGTGCCTAAGAGATGGACTGGGCTCGTTCCTTAGGCACGTGGACAGTGCTCGATACAGATTCGGCTTGAAAGGGTCGTGCTTGGCCCAGCACGCTAGTGCCAAAGGGACGGATTGGGCTCGTCCCTTGGGCACGTGGGCCGTGCTCGGCATGGCTCGCGTGCGTGCCAAGCCCGGCACGATAGGGAGGCTTGCACTAGTGTAGGGTTGCACCAAGGCCTGTGCAAGCTTGGTGCCAACCTAGCGACCTAGCCCAAAAGGATGGGCTGTGTGCTAAGTTGGGCAGCGTGCCAAGCTGGGTCGCGTGCCGGGCTGAGCCGCACCTCTGAAAATTTAGGTGGTGCAACCTATTACCTAATTTCACATCAAAATACATTTTAAAATAATTTTTATATTAATTCATATGTGAACATTCAATACAAATGGTCAATAAAAATTGATCAACTTATTGACTTAAAATTGTATTTAATGAGAAAACATAATGATGATTTGACAAAACAAATAATTTGATTTTAAATTAAGTATAGCTATGTTTCAGCACCCTAATTTATTTTAGACATCAACAATTTGTGTAATGGGGCACCCGTGACTATTGTTAATGTTAGTTTCCTAATTTATTTGCTCATATATTTTTACCTCAATTCCTTGGTATACAAAAGTGCATAATTTTTATTTTAGGCACCGGTTAATTGAATTATTTTTTTTTAAAACACATAATTAAACTAGGCTAAGGTTCATCTTGAAATCCATAGGCAAAATGGGCAGTGGTCCCTACCTCCCTAGACGTGCACCCTCTACAACTTCAATACAAGCATTACCTAAAGTCCTAAACCCAGTTCAGTAACTTTATTAATATCAAAGTTTCATTCTTTACAAACTTTCTCCAGAACTAATTCAGAATATGAATTTTCTTCACCTTTAACATAAGGTGTCAAAACAGTAGTTAAAAGTAAAGACTCTTTATTTACGGAATTCAATTTCTCCGCATTAAAATTCCTGTGCACAAAGTTTACAGCCGGCTTGACCTTCCTTAATGAAACATTTATTTCCTCATCTGTTTGAATAAGCTTGTCTCTCTCTGATAACTGAACTTCTCCAGCTCCTTCCCTTTGACCTCATACATAACTGGTGTATTACGAGGAGTATCCTGCATATTTTTTGTCAACTGGCTTGGTGTCTTTCCTTCTCTCATTTCATCCACTTCACCATTCAAGCTACTCATTGCAACTTTTGCTAAATTGTGGGCTAACTGGTTCTCTCTCCCCCCTCCCCCCTCTTCACAAATTTCCATTCTTTTACCATCACCTCTCTAGAGATTTTTTTGATCTTACCAATCAATATATAAAACTCCCAAGGGGGCTTCATACACATCATTTAAAATACTTACTAATCGGCTAACAATAAGCAACAACAAACTTCTTTAAACTATTTTTCCTTGCATTATCCAAACCAAATCAGATTGTTTTAACTTATGCGAAGAAAGGATTAGCAACTATTTCAATTTTCCATTCCTTAAAAATACACTTTTCCTACTCATCAAGATACACTGCTCCACAGCCTGCAAAATGTCCCTCCTTCCATGAAGCATCACAGAATAGAACTAGCTTACAGATGGTTAATTGAAGACTTTGAAGTTAACACCTAAATTTAATTTGTTTTTTATAGTAGTCTCATGTAACAAGAGATACATGAATAATATTCTAGTTAAAGTTTTAAAATTATAAGATTACCTTTATAATATTACAAAAATATTTTAAAAAGACTTAATGCCCCCTTTGGTGATGCGGTGGCTTCGCCAATAAGATATTTATAATGTGGCCAATTATATTTCAAAATAAAAATTTATCAATTCCATCACTAGCTTGTATGATTAAAAATATTAGCTTTTTACATATCTCACAACAATAAGTTTCAAAATCACAAAAATCAAAACTAAAAAAATAAAATTAAAATCAAAACTAAGTTTGACGGTGCACCCTTAGTGCCCTCTATGATGTTTTAACAAAACATAATATTGAACATAATTTTTTTTTCCAACCCGTTTCTCTTCTCTCCTCTCTTCTTCTCCATCTCCATTGATGTGTTGAGCTGACCATCACTACCAACTTGATAGACAAAAGCACCAACCCTCCTCTCTTAATTTTTGCCATCACTAGTGCCCCGAGGACACACCACAACACAATCGGCCTATAGATATACATAATTATGGACAAATTAGATTTTTATTTTTAAATCTTTACATTTAGAGACTAATAGACACAAAATTTATTCCTAATTAGCCTTTAATAATAATTTTAGAGTCAAATCAATTAAGTGACTATGTTGTTGGTGTTTCTATAATTTAGAGTCAAATCAATTAAGTGACTCTGTTGTTGGTGTTTCTATAGATCTTTAGAGGCTAATTAAAAACAAATTTTGTATCTATTAGTCTCTAAATGTGAAGATTTAGAAATAAAAATATAATTTTTCTCTAATTTTGTGTCTCTATAGGTCAATTGTGTTGTAGTGACATTTAGAATCTTTTTTCTCCTCCTTATAAGATTCTAGATGCAGTCTTATGAATACATAGAGGCTAGGGTTTAAAGAAAGAAGAAGAAAGAGGATATGAGATAAAATGTCAAAGATGAGTTTGGGAGTTTCATTTTGACTTATATTGGTCAAAAATCAAGATGAGGAAGGAGAAGATGTCAAGGGTGGATGTCGGCGCTGTCCAACTGTCCAAGTAAAGATGACCAACTTTTGTGTGTGTGTTCAGTATGTTATTTTCACTAAAACAGAATATTAAAATAGCATACAAGGACAATAATGATATACTGGCATATTGCCAAAATTGGTTCTAGTTTTAGTCATTTTGTTTACCGTTTCGATTTTTATTATTTAGAATTTATAGTTCTGAGTTAGATAAAAAGCTGCAAAATACTTATAACATGGCCAAATATATTTAATATGTGATCGACTATAGTCTACTTTAAGGTTGTCCATTGTTCGGGTCACACCGAACTAAACCAAACCCAAATCGAAATTTTTCGGATTCGATTCAGTTTGGCCCCTGGCCGGTTCAATTTTTGAATCGAATCGAAATCGAATATTAATAATTGGTTCGACTTCGGCTACCAAAATTTGGGAACTGAATCGAACTAAAAATCAAAAAATAAAATAAAAAAATTAATTTTTATTTTTTTATTAGCTGATTAGGCCATTTAGGGTTGGGAACTCGAGATTTATAAAGAGGAATTGATAATTTATTTCAAATAAGGAGGATGTCAAATTAACTTCCTCTAAATAGTTGATTATAATTTATGTAAAATTAATTGTCTGTATGCATCAAACATGCTAAATAGACTAAAAATATGAAAAGATACATTTTTTCGATTTTTTTGATTACAAAATCGAACTGAATAAAAAAAAGTCAGTTCGGACTGGTTCGATTTATGCCATATTCGGTTGGTTTTCGGGTTGGATTTTCATTGATAAAATATTTTAGTTCGGTTCAATTTATATCGATTTGGTTCAGTTTAAATCGAATGAACACCCTAGTCTACTTAATATGTAAAAAAAATAAAAAAATTATTTAAAAATACATGATTGTCATTTAATAAAAGAGTTCTTCACCGTTTCTTGTGTCCAAAGAAATGGACTTCTAAATTTTGGTGTCGATGTGTCATGTACTGCAGCCTGCCACATATTGCTTATCATGCAAAGCATTGAATAATGCAGATAAGAATTACACTCCACTCAATTGTCAATCTTTGTTTGGATGAATGTGCAAATTTGTATCTCTATTATTGCAAAATGAGCAATGTGAAGGCGAAATGACGACACTAGAGAGGGGATAAATAGTATGTTTACTAATTCTATTAGCCCAAATCCGATTTTATTCGTTTCTTGATTAGTTTAGGTAATTTGCGATTTGATGATTGGATGCGTAAGCTATAAATGATTAAGCAGATAAAACAATCAATAATAACAATACAAACACAAGATTTATAGTGGTTCGACCCCAATGCCTACTCCTCTACCTAAGCACCCCGCTTAGGATTTCTAAACTAGTTTTACTAGATTAATTTCCGTTTCCCTTACACAGAGGACTTTTCACCGAAAAATCTCCGCTTTCCAACCGAATGCACTTCCACACCCGAAAGTATCTCGCCTTCCTACCGAGAGCATTTTCTCACCTCAACCTAAGGGACAACTAGACTAATCCTACTAAACACTAAGTTTACACAAGTGACTTTACTCCTTCTACACCGAGGATACCACTTCACACAACAAGACCTAACAACCTAGGTCTTACAAATGCAACTTCAAATAAAATATTCAAATAACAGGTAAAATTACAATCAAAAGAGCTAAGAACCAATAGTAAAAGCTCCTTTGTAAGCCTTTGGCACATTCAACTCGTCAAGAGGTAGAGCTTGATTAAAACCCGAGTTGAGCCCAGCTTGCGCGCTTGAAGAAGACGTCCGCGGAAAGAAACAGAGCGCACACACTTTTTCTTTTGGAAGGCTTAAATCCCTTCTTAAATGCTCAATAAAATTTGTAAGATGAAGGGAAGAATATTAAAAAAAGTATTTGAGGGTGGATTTATACCCTGCTGAAGAAATGGCAGGGCAGCTCAACGGATAGTTTTCTATCCGTTGCAGGCCGCCGGTCGATTGGTCGATCGATCGACCGATCGACCGCTCACATCGATCGCCGGTTTCTCTCTGTGGTCGGTCGACCGATGGGTTGACCGCCTGACGCAAAAACATCGATCTTGCATTCGATCGACAGACGCGATCTCGCGTCTCGGCTATCCGCAAGTCGATCGACCGACATGCTTACTGCCTAATTTCAGCCTATGTCGGTCGACCAAAGTAGCCACTGCATGTTTTAGGCAGTGTTCGGTCGACTGACTGGTCGACCAACAAGGCTACCGCCTGATATCTTACCCTATTCAGTCGACCACCCGGTCAACCGAATTTAGGCTGAATTGAATTTTCAGCCTTTTTTTCTTCCACGCTTCATTTCCGAGTTCCGACTATCAACGATCATCAACATGGAGAGCTTTCATGTGATCTTTGAGCTCGTCCAATGCGATTTTGGTGCACTCGTTGATCTTCGAAAAACTTTCGTGATGAACCCGTGCGCGACGATCAATGTCCTTTCGATTTTTTGATTTTTCCAATTTTTCCAATCAAGGACATCGAACGCTACCGATATGGAACCTGAAGATATTCTCAATGAAATAAATAGTCCCATGTTTGTTATCATCAAAACCGAGATTAAGACTAAGGTTGAAAACCTAAAGCCAACAATCTCCCCTTTTTGATGATGACAAATATCCTTAAGAAAATATATTCATTTGAAGCACATAGGATATCAACTAAGGGATTTCTCCTCCTATCAACATGCATATTTATATAATTAAACTTCCCCTATCTATATGCATGAATTTTCTATATTTTCCTCCCCTTTTCAAGATATTCTCAATGAAATTATTAGTCATATGTTTGTTATCATCAAAACCGAGATTAAGGCCAAGGTTGAAAATCTAAAGCCAACAATCTCCTCACTTTTGATGATGACAAACATCCTTAAGAAAATATATTCATTTGAAGCACATAGGATATCAACTAAGGGATTTATCCCCCTATCAACATGCATATTTATATAATTAAACTCCCTCTATCTATATGCATGAATTTCCTATATTTTCCTCCCATTTTCCTTATAATTTTCTCCCCAATTTTCTTATACATTTCTCCCCTTTTATATCTATACTCTTCTCCCCTTTTGACATCAATCAAAAAGGGCAAGAAAGGACAATCTAGTCAAAGAGATGAAACACAAATATTTTTCCATGAAGTTGAGACTCTAAGAAGTATTTTTCATGAAACATGAAAATCTCAACCAAGGGATGGAAAACAAATATTTGATATGAAAACAAAAATCATACATGACATTTTTCATGTATGCACTCAAATATGAATATACTCAGATCTTTTTCATGACATTTTTAGATTTCATTCAAACTTTTAAAATACCAAGATATGATTATTTAACTCATGTATATCAAGTTTGAAGTGAAACTAATGTCATTTAATCAAACTATGAACTTAACACATTTTCATTTGAAATAAGCATGAAAACTATGAAAATGCTAAGTATCAAATTTTGCTATCTACTCATGTTTTTCTCATATTTAGGCATCTAGACATCAAACATGAGATAATGTAAGTCTATGAATCAAGTTTGAGCTTAAGATGAATTTTTTAAGTTTCTTTGTTGACTTAGGTCAACCTATACCTTAAGTTTTCATAAATCAAACTTTTAGATCTAAATAAAATCATATCTTTAATGAAAAACTTTGGTACCAATTTTTGGATGAAATTTTTTAATACCAAGTATTGAATGATCATATGAAATACATGAACAAAGTTTAAACTCAAAAGAATTTTCAAAGACTATTTTTCATCATATATTGATTTTAATCAACAAATGGATCCTAGCTATCATCCGAAATATCAAAATCATCCCTAGAAATGATTTTACTCCTGAAATTGTATGAATGATATTAGAAATAGAATCCAAATGGTGTATATGAGTTTTCATTTGAAATTTTTGAAGAAAGATCAAAGTATCAAAAAGATTAGTATCTCAAGAAAATGATACTTTGCATTTTAAAAGGCAACTTCAAAATTCCATTATAAATTAGATTCTTGATGAAACTTTTTAAAATTTTTACTAATAAAACTAGATTTTTCACTGAGTGTGTAGTTTCAAGAATCATCTCAAAATTAATTTTCTATATTTTCTATAAATAACTAAAATTTATACCAATTGTATATTGAAATTGTATTTATGTAATTTTCAGTTATTCTTAAAACTTGTTCAATTTTCATTCAAACTTTCATGACACCACATGATGATCATGTAAAGAGTATATATCAAGTTTAAGATGAAAATTATGTCCTTAAGTCAATATATCAACCTAGCATGGTTTCATTCAAAACTAAACTAGTTTTTATGAAATTTGCTAAGTTTCAATCTTAATATTTACTCATGATTTTTCAAATTTAAACCTATGAATACCTAACATGAGTAAATCTAAATATGTTTCTCAAATATGGATCATAAATGAGACATTTAAGTCAACTTATTAACTTGGGTCAACTAGGTTCAAAAGAAGTTTTCATGAAACCACCTCTATGTCATTTTATTCATATCCATATGAATTTTTCATTATAAGTGCTTGGAAACATGTCATACCTATTCCTAAACATGTTTATGTTTGGACTTAAATGAAGTGACCAAGTCGATTTGTTGACTTGAGTCAAACATTTCCAAGTTAAGTCCCCTAAATGAAATATCAATTGTATTTGTTCATCTAGACATGAATTTTCAAGTTTTAAATATATAGACTCATGTCATGTGTGTATCTAAACATGTTCATTTCATTTTTACCTTAACACGAAGTCTCTAAAGAAGAATTTTAACCTAGTTCAATTTCACAAATATCAAGATATCATGAAATGAGCTAAGTTATCAAGATTTTTTCTACTCATGAAAATTCAAATATTTATCATGCATAATCAATCATGAGCATAGAGAAATCACTTAAGCATAAATATTCAAGTATTATATTAAGATTTTTTGCAAAATCAAATTGATACATTTTTCTTGAAAATTTGGCTAACTTTTCATTTCCTTTTCAATTTCCTTTTAGATAGCATATCCTTTCATTAACATTCACAACTTGCAAGTAGACTTCATTAGTAGACAATAAAATTAAGGCTACTAGCAAGCTAACATACTAAATAACAAAGGTCAATGCAATGTTTCATTTAAAAATCTTAACCTATGCTAGATAGTGAAGATTCATTTTAAGGTGGATACCATGATATCAAAATGAATCTAAGGAGATCTTAGAATATGAAACATTTGAGGAATAAGATCCCTTATCATGTTAAACTAGTTTGGACTTACAAGAAGATCTCTACTAGAAAATATCAACCTAGAGCAAGTTTCATTTAACGAAATTTGCCAAAGTGCTAAGATTCTACCTACTCATGAAAATTCAAGTATTTAACATGCAATTCTAATCATGAGTATAGAGACACCAATCAACTATGAAAATTGAGGTATTATACTAGAAATATGCAATAACCAAAAACATACCTCATCCATGAATTTAGCCAAACTTTTCATTCTAATTAGCCTTCCTAAAATAAACTTATAACTTGCAAGTAAGCTACACTAATATTTTTAGAGAAAAATATAGCTACTTAGCAAGCTAACCAAACTAAAAAGCAAAGAGAAGCACCAAATATCATTATAAAAGTTCACTTTGCTAAATAGTTATAAATTCGTTTTTAATAAAATCAAGACATATCAAAACAAATTTTAAGAGATCACAAGAATAATAAATAAAAAATATGATCTTTAACCCTTCCTATTGGTTGAAAACCGAAATCCACAATTAGCCTACGATTTAGAATCGCAAGGTTGCTTAGGCCCATTATAGGCCACCTATGTCTCCGAAGAGACCGAAGATCAAAAACTCAAAAATCATTTTCAAAAGAACTCTTTTACAATAGCAAGGAAAATGACTCAAATTAGTCATGTATCATAATCTCTAACTAAAATACAACAAGCTAAAGTAAGGAGATGATACCAAAATGCTTTTGATGCCTTTACCATAGACATCTAGATGACTCGAAGTTACAACTTTGAAATGGTTCACTCTTTGAATCCTCAAACAACTTCAATCAACCACCTTCATCTCACCCTTGTGTGGTAGCTCCCCCTATAATAGAAGATGAGACATTTGGTACCCAAATAGCTTTGGGTCCTTGGGGGTTAATAGGCTTAGGTACCCAAAGTGTCTTAACAACACTAGAGTTCACTTTGAAAGCACAATCATATATGACATGCCCATAAATATCACAACAACAATAATGTCCATTAAATTTCTTTTTGTTTTTGCTTTGGACATGAGGTTTAAAGTTAGAATGCTTAACATGTGAAATATTATGAGCATGAGCATTCTTGTTTGGAGATTTCCTAAATGAGACATTTTGATTTTTAGGACTCCTAAGAGATGAAGCATTTGATAAGTTACTAGTTTTCTTACTCAAGAAAATAACCTCATTTTTTAAGTCATTGATGGATTTGTGTAAAGCTTGAATTTGATATTTCAACAAACAATTTTTATTTTTCAAGATATCATGCTCAAATTTGAAATCACTTATACACTCATTACCATTGAGATTCACATTATTTTTTGTGTTTTCATTCTCATTTCTAATTTTTGAAATCTTAGTTAACAACTCATCATTCTCAATTTCTAATTCTTCATTTCTATGTTTCAAATCCTTAATCCCAAGTTTCATATCATCATGGCAAGAATTAAAAGAACTAAATTTTATTTTCTCATTTTCTAATTTGCATTCATGCAATTGAGAACTAAGATTTAAGTTTTCTTTCTTCAATTTCTTATTTTCCTTGTTCTTTTTTACAAGGATGGCATACATTTTCTTGCTTTCTTCTAGTAGTTCTTCATATGACATGTCAAGGAATTTAGAGCTACTAGAATCACTATCATTAATATTTTGAACATGACTAGAAGATGGAGAATATACCTCATCTCGAAGACCCATGAGGCAAACGTTTGATGTAGTTTCATCGTCATGTCTAGAAGAGGCTTCACTTGATTGAGACGTGGATGAAGAAACACACTTCTTTTTAGATTTCTTCTTCAAGAGTGGACAATTTTTCTTCTTGTGTCCTTTCTCTTGGCAAAGGAAGTACCTATTTTTTCTTTTGCGATTTTTGCTTGTGCTTCTTTGGCTAGAAGTGCTTTGAGCATCAAAAGCGAGGTTAGTACTAGGGGGATGACCATTGTCATCACTACCCTCAACAAAAGTATTAAGTTCTTCGGTTTTAGCATAGTCATATAACATATTTAATGTTGCTCAAATATCAAAAGCGGAAGAACAATGCATAACCTTTTCAAGAATTTTATTTGAAAATGAGCAATATAGGAGATGCGTTGTTTTAGCATTTAATTCAAATAATCTAACTTGTTCTTGAGTCCAATCATTTAAGTCAATGGTGGGCTCAACATACTCATTCTTTAGCATGCACAATAAATCTAAACTTTGTGTTTTAAGAAAGGTATACATCCTACTCTTCCAAACACCAAAGTTTTCTTCATCAAACCTAGGTAGTGCACATGCTATACTCTCTAGTGCCATTTTTTCGGATCGAGGCTAGATGTAGAGGAGACGGTGAAATCTCAATTTACGACCCGCTCTGATACCAATTGAATGCAAAATGGTGACACTAGAAGGGGGGGATGAATAGTGTGTTTACTAATTCTATTAGCCAAAATCCAATTTTATTCGTTTCTTGATTAGTTTAGGCAATTTGCGATTTGATGATTGGATGCAGAATCTATAAATGATTAAGCAGATAAAACAATAAATAATAATAATGCAAACACAAGATTTTTAGTGGTACGGCCCCAATGCCTACTCCACTACCTAAACACCCCGCTTAGAATTTTCAAACTAGTTTTACTAGATTAATTTCCGTTTCCCTTACACAGAGGACTTTTCATCGAAAAGTCTCTGCTCTCCAACCGAATGCACTTCCACACCCGGAAGTATCCCACCTTCCTACCGAGAGCACTTTCCCACCTCAACCTAAGGGACAACTAGACTAATCCTAGTAACACTAAGTTTACACAAGTGGCTTTACTCCTTCTACACCAAGGATACCACTTCACACAACAAGACCTAACAACCTAGGTCTTACAAACGCAACTTCAAATAAAATGTTCAAATAACATGTAAAATTACAATCAAAAGAGCTAAGAATAAAACCAATAGTAAAAGCTCCTTTGCAAGCCTTTGGCACCTTCAACTCGTCAAGAGGTAGAGCTTGATCAAAACCCGACTTGAGCCTAGTTTGTGCGCTTGAAGAAGACGTCCGCGAAAAGAAATAGAACGCACACACTTTTTCTTTTGGAAGGCTTAAATCCCTTCTTAAATGCTCAATAAAATCTGTAAGATGAAGGGAAGAAGATTAAAAGAAGTATTTGAGGGTGTATTTATACCCTACTGAAGAAATGACATCTCAACGGATAGTTTTCTATCCGTTGCAGGCCGCCGGTCGATTGGTCGGTCGATCGATCGATCGACCGCTCACATTGACCGCCGCTTTCTTTCTGTCGTCGGTCGACCGACGGGTCGATCGCCCGACGCAAAAATATCGATCCTACATTCGGTCGACCCATCGATCGATGCGATCTCGCGTCTCGGCTATCCGTAGGGATTGGTCGACCGACAGGCTTACTGCCTGATTTTGGCCTCTATCGGTCGACCGACCGGTTGACCGAAGTATCCACTGCCTATTTTAGGCAGTGTTCGGTCGATCGACTGGTCAGCCGACAAGACTACTGCCTGATACCTTACCCTATTAGGCTGAATTAAATTTTTAGCTCTCTTTTTTCCGCGCTTCGTTTCCAGGTTCCGACTATCAACGAGCATCAACATGGAGAGCTTTCATGTGATCTTTGAGCTCGTCTAATGCGACTTTGGTGCACTTGTCGATCTTCGAGAAACTTCCGCGACGAACCCGAGCGCGACAATCAATGTCCTTCCGATTTTTCGATTTCTCCAATTTTTTCGATCGAGGACATCGAACGCTACTGATATGGAACCTGAAGATATTCTCAATGAAATCATTAGTCCCATGTTTGTTATCATCAAAACCGAGATTAAGGCTAAGGTTGAAAACCTAAAGCCAACACAATGTTGTCCCTCTACTTCATCGATCTAGATACAATGTTACCCATCAACTTATCAAACAAGTGCAATATTATCCCTCGACTTACCAAACTGGAGCAATCTTGCCCTCACATACGTTAACCTATCGTTATAATTGATCTGTTTCAATCGTTTGACCCGAACACATGACATGTCAGTTATCAAGTATTGACACGTTATACTTTTACGCGACGTAATTAAATAATAAAAATATCTAAACTAACCCTTAAACTCATATTAAATAGAATTCTAATTGAGAAATATTGTATCTATCGATCTCTTCAATGTAGGCTTATTAAATCATAAAATATATTGTAGGACCACCAAAAATAATAAAAAGTTACCGCCCAATGTATGTGTGAGAGATTGACTCAAATTGGATCCGAACTGAATCCAATGAGTTCGACCGGATCCAAATCGGAGTTGATTTGATCAAGATATGTTTGAACCAATTTGCCAATTTGATTAAACCATGTTGAACCGGACTTGATCAAAATAAACTCTGATTTTATAATCATGGGCCTGGAGCCTAGCCCACCATCTTCTCAAGATACCCACACCAATACTGCAATAGCACACGTAAAAGTTTTCAAATTGATGATAACTTCAGAAGTTTTTAAATTGATGATGTGAAAATCAAATATTGCTTTTGACTAGTCAAAGGGAGAAAAATGTAGAGGCATCACGTGAAGCCACCAAGCATTTTGCAAGTTTCTTTGATCAAAAGAAGCATTTCAGCCATTCGATTAAATTAGACGAAGCAGCAAATTCCTTGGAGATTTTTTCTCCACTAAAGCAGACATGAATCAGTTCTCCCCCTCTATTATAAATAGAAGTCTAATATGCAGTTCTAAGATAATCCCACATCAAGAGAAAATCCCCACATATGAAAGTTTCAGAGTTCCAAAAAATTAAGAGTGCCGCTACGATCCTTTTCCTAAGGAGTGCATATTCTCAGTTTATGACATACAGCAGCAAGAGTTCAGTTTCAAGGCAGATCTTGCAGAGACAGTGCCTCTACTCCGTACCAGTTTCAGGTTCAATTAATTTAAGACAGTTTGTTGTATTCTGAAGGAAATTTATATTATTGCACTCTTATTGTAAAAGTTCTTTTCTGGATTTAGTAAAGCAGTCTCATCTTCTCCCTGTGGACGTAGGATCGGCACCCCGCCGAGTCCGAACCACGTTAACCTCCTTTGTGTCTTTTGTTTTTCTGTATTATTATTATCGGATTTGATTTTTTATTTTCCTCGTCGGGTTCGAATTTTGTAGATCTTGCAAAAAATTACCCCAAATTTTCTAACAGTATGCCTATCCCACATATCCAAAATCTCCTACACATAAAAATGATAGAATTCTCAACAAACAAATACTATAATAGCCACCAAATAAAGTATCATCATCAGCAATTTCTTCCTTTTGTTGCCTTTGTTCGTGCTTTCTTCCATTGAAACCCAAAATATATTCATTCTCCTTGAATTCGTGTTCTCCATTTACATGACTATTTCCTATATTTTATAAGCTTGGTGATCAATCTTGCAAGAGTTAGTTTATGTATTTTTATTATTTAATTATATCATATAAGGTGTGACATGTCAATATTTTATGACTGAGATGTCATATGTTCGGGTCAAACAATTGAAACAGGTCAATTATAATGATGGATTAACGTGAGGGCAAAATTGCTCTAGTTTGATAAGTTAAGGGATAACATTACATTAGTTTGATCAGTTGATGAATAATATTGCACCCAAATGAAGTAGATGAGTAACATTGCATATTTGCACCTCCACTCATCTTTGTTTAATAGGGTTGATTAAGTAATTATTTATTTTAATAAATCTTAATATTTTATCCCATGAAAATTAAATAGTGCAAAATGCAGGTTTGGAGAGTAACTGTTAGGGGTGAGTGGGTCTGGGTACCCTGTATTTTTCATGATATCCGGACCCTATCCTGTATAGGTCTAGTCCTAAATTTTGGAATCAGACCCTATCATGTATAGGTCTGGTTCCTAAATTTTGGAACCGAACACTACCCTGTTGGAACCTGGAATCGGACCCTATCCGAAACCACATGTTCCGGTTCTGGGTATCCTGTTGGAACCTATTCATAGATAGGTTCCAAGGTACAAGTTCCGAGTACCCTGTTGGAACCTGTCCTGGTTTCGGGTACCGGTTTCGATTCTGGGTACCTGATGTGTTGGACTCGGAATCGGAACCGATTCCTAAAGTTTTGTCCCGGACCCTACCCGAATTTAATTCGGGTCTATCCGAAATCTATCCAATCAGGTCGGTTCCAACCGATTCCGGATCTACCCAGTACCCATGCACACCCCTAGTATTGGTGTCATTTTGAATATGGTGGTGAGGCTAACTTTTTGATGGAATTTAAGATAATGACGATGGTATTCAGTTATATATATATATATATATATATATATATATATATATATATATATATATATATATATTCTCAAAAGAAGCTATGTTCGACAACTAATGGCTCCATTAGCGATGCAATGATGATTCAAACGAGCACCACATAATTGGTTTCATTTCCTGGAGCTGCCCTACCTGGCTTCACCAACTATCGAGGTCGAGGCTAGCCAAGTTGAGACCATGTCTCTTGAACTACAAGTTAATGGATCTAATTTTTTAGCCGCTGTAGACTATTTGGATTCAACAAAGTAAAACATCCCAAGTTAATGGATCCAGAATTGTGTTTTGGATAAAATTGTCTGTATATTTTAAATGACTAAGTCAATATTCCTAGGCATACCAAAAACAACTTGTCCGATCTTAAAACATGCCGACTTAGCTTCTAACATCCCGAGACATAAGTCCAACCCCAAAAATGATAAGTCAACATCCCGCGACAATAGAAAATAATCCACCCATGGTTATGACATCCCGGAAAACTTCTAACATCTCGTGGCATAAGTCTAATCCAACAATGGTAAGGCACATCCCGTACAGTCGAAAATAACCCGCCCACTCTCACGACATCCTGTGCACAATATTTCGTCCCTTATATAACATGATACTCACCCTTACAATAATCCGTCCAAAATATCTCATAACCTTTATAACATCCCACCCACTCTCACAACAACTCATTCTGCCCAGAACATCCTGTCCCCTCTATAACATCCCGCTCACTCCCACAACAACCCGTCCAAAATATCTCGCAACCTTTATAACATCTCGCTCACTTTCACAACAACCCGTCCTGTACTCCAGAGCATCCCACTCACTCACATAACGACTTGTCCAAAATATCCCGCAACCTTTATAACTTCTCACACACTGTCACAATAGTGCATCTCATCCAAAACACGTCATCCATAATAGCATGCCCAGATCTAACATCACAACACCCCACAAGTATAACACAATCATGTTCCGAGATGTTAATCCAAACTAAAGCTAAATGGAGGATTAAACACAAACCACTACTAGAAAAATGGGCATTAACAATGGCTGATGCCGTTGCTAAGCCGTTGCTGAAGAGCATCAGCAACGGCCGAGCCGTTGCAATAGAGCCGTGACAGAAACTCGCGTTACTCATAACTTAGCAACGGATCAACAACGGCCGCTCGGGCCGTTGCTAAAAATATTATCAGCAACGGTTTTGCCACGGACTCGGAGCCGTTGTTGATAACATTAATAGCAACGGCCGCTGAGTCCGTAGCAACGCCGTTAGTAAAAGCCCGTCGCTAAGCCGTTGCCGTAGGTCATCAGCAACGGCTTTCGATACACTTTTAGCAACGGCTTTCCCACGGACGGCCGTGGGAAAGCCGTTGCTGATGATGTGAACTGGGTAATGAAAAAATTTTAAATTTTAAATTTCCATTGATACATTGATACATTATCTGATACATAACTCACACACCCATACACTCATACACACATTCATTCACACATCACAAATACACCAAGATATACATCAAAACAATTATATTTATATTGATAATTATCCACGATAGTATACAAACAATTCAAATGCAAAATTGAAGTATCAATATCCAAACAAAATAAGTTAAACAAGTTCAATATCTCAGTAACAAAGTCAATATAAACAAAATCTCACGATGACGATGGAGGATGGTCTGGATCATATGGCGGGGTCTGGAGTGCTTGAGTGTACACCGGCGTGGACTGACTCGCGGACGATGGATTAGATGATGCCGAAGAGATGCCTGCTTCGGGATGACCTGACATGTTGCGTAGCATAGCTTGTATATCCGCCATCATCTGACTCTGGCTCTCCATTATCTCAGTCTGATGCGCGACCGTGTCCTCTAGAGTCCTTATTCTGCTACTATGATCATAACTGGATCTAGAGGTGGACGGCCGCTCACCAGCGACCGGAGGGGTCGGTGCCCCAAGTGGCCCTAGTACGGCTCGCGCATGACCACTATCTGCGAAGCCATATACGAGGCCATGGTCCCAGCCACCTGTGGCCTCGACCCACGATGCTGCGTCAAAGTCCTCGGGGGTACCCCCGCGCTGCACCACCGTCTGGCTGTAGGTCTCCTACTCGAGTTTGATTTTTTGTTTAATATTTATCATAAAACTTGAATTATAAATATATAATGAATAATTTAAACAAATATATAATTACCATAATGTATGCAGCGCGGTTGTCGATGTACTCCCCCGTCCCATGTGCTTGACGGTGAGTCCGCTCAAACACCGCCATCGGGGAGGGTCGCTGGACAGTCCCGTCATCCGACACCGTCGTCTACATTTACAAAACAAATACATTAATTAGTACACATAGTAACAAATAAAATATATAATTAAAAGATATACTTACCATACGGTTCGCGTGCACTGCAAATGCAACAGAGCCGCCGGTGTGACGCGCTTCTCCCCCCGACATGCGATTTCTAGCCGCATTCCGAGAAACCTCCGACCATCGATCCGTCGACCATATTCCCACGAGCTGGTCCCATATATCCGGAGTAATCCAACCGGGGCCGTATCCCCGAGTCTCCGCGATGTTAGTGGTCCCAACTCGGGCCATCGCCTGGGACCGAGCCTGCCCCAGCTGCCTGTTGTACCTTGCCCGGAAAATAGCCTCCCAGGCAGCGTAAATGAAGGACCTCTGGTCCTCGGCCCATGTATAGCGAGTCTGCAAAATAATAATATCAGTACCAATATTAATATATCATCATGCATGTAAAAATAATAATAATACGTGCCTCAAACTCGCGCCATAACATGTCGACGTGCTCGCTAGGCACGTGAGACCACGTAGGCCATGCCCCGTGCATGTATCGTCGAATAGTAGAAGAAATGCTCCTCGGCACTTCTTCTTGATCGAACCTGCACAACAAAAATAAATTTTAATATTATATTATGTAATAAATTCTTCTTGAATTTGTAATGATTCATAATTCATGATATATTACCGCTCCCCAATCACGCTAATCAATCTACGTGACTCTGTGGCTGGTGGAGGCTGCCACCTGTTCGGCCCGCGTGGCCGCCTGCGTCTGGATGTACTAGCCTCGGCAGTATCATCCTCAGGAGGATCAGCAGCATGAGTAAGTGCTGGAGTCTCACCGATCGGAGACTCCGAAGCTCTCCTGCGTCGATAACCACGACCAGACATATCTGTCGAACAGACATATAATCAGATTATTGTATAAATAGTAGAGATATATTTAATAAAATATATACTTTACAATTATTCCTCATCATCTGAATAATAGTCTTCGAATTCTTCTTCTTCTTCCTCTTCTTCCTCTTCTTCATCTTCTTCATCTCCAGCTTCCTCAATTTCATGATCGTCATTATCAGCATATTCAACTTCTAATTGAATTGACGTTGTGTCTGCATCCTCGAGTATTGGAATAATACGATCCACAGCAGGAGGATCATCTTCTTGATAGAAACCATGTGTCATATCAGGTATCAGCTCATTTTCTCCTACTATCGGATCAATTTTTCCTCTACCTTTTGTCTTACAGACTACACGCCAATCTGCTCTATCTTTATTTCGAGCCGGATACTTCGTGTAATATACTTGTTCGGCTTGTGATGCCAATATAAAAGGCTCATTTGCTGCCAATTTCGATTTGTAATTAACCTCAACAAGTTTGTATTTTGGATGAACTTTCATGCCCCTTTCTGTTGTATCGAACCAATGACATCTAAATAGGATCATTGATTTCAAGCCAAAGTAGTGCAACTCTATCACTTCTTCCACCAGTCCATAAAAATCCATATCACATTCAACATAGGTTGTCCCTTTCACGCAGACCCCAGCATTCATCGTCTTCTTTGTAAATGAATATTCAACCGTGTGAAATTTATACCCGTTAACAAAATATCCGCTATAGCACGACACAAGTCACGACGGTCCACCTGCGGCCTCGACCCACGTTGCTGCGTCAAAGTCCTCGGGGGTGCCCCCGCGCTGCACCACCGTCTGGCTGTAGGTCTCCTACTCGAGTTTGATTTTTTGTTTAATATTTATCATAAAACTTAAATTATAAATATATAATGAATAATTTAAACAAATATATAATTACCATAATGTATGCAGCGCGGTTGTCGATGTACTCCCCCGTCCCATGTGCTCGGCGGTGAGTCCGCTCAAACACCGCCATCGGGGAGGGTCGTTGGACAGTCCCGTCATCCGACACCGTCGTCTACATTTATAAAACAAATACATTAATTAGTACATATAGTAATAAATAAAATATATAATTAAAAGATATACTTACCATACGGTTCGCGTGCACTGCAAATGCAACAAAGCCGCCGGTGTGACGCGCTGCTCCCCCCGACATGCGATTTCTAACCGCATTCCGAGAAACCTCCTGCCATCAATCCGTCAACCATATTCCCACGAGCTGGTCCCATATATCCAGAGTAATCCAACCGGGGCCGTATCCCTGAGTCTCCGCGATGTTAGTGGTCCCAGCTCGGGCCATCGCTTGGGACCGAGCCTGCCCCAGCTGCCCGTTGTACCTTGCCCGGGAAATAGCCTCCCAGGCAGCGTAAATGAAGGGCCTTTGGTCCTCGGCCATGTATAGCGAGCCTGCAAAATAATAATATCAGTACCAATATTAATCATCATGCATGTAAAAAAAAAAATAATACGTGCCTCAAACTCGCGCCATAACATGTCGACGTTCTCGCTAGGCACGTGAGACCACGTAGGCCATGCCCCGTGCATGTATCGTCGAATAGTAGAAGAAATGCTCCTCGACACTTCTTCTTGCTCGAACCTGCACAACAAAAATAAATTTTAATATTATATTATGATATAATGAATTTGTAACGATTCATAATTTATGATATATTACCGCTCCCCAATCTCGCTAATCAATCTACGTGACTCTGTGGCTGGTGGAGGCTGCCACCTGTTCGGCCCGCGTGACCTCTTCATGAGGATCAGCAACATGACGATCAGCAGCATGAGTTAGTGCTGGAGTCTCACCGATCGAAGACTCCGAAGATCTCCTGCGTCGATAACCACGACCAGACATATCTGTGGAACAGACATATAATCAGATTATTGTATAAATAGTAGAGATATATTTAATAAAATATATACTTTACAATTATTCCTCATCATCTGAATAATAGTCTTCGAATTCTTCCTCTTCTTCATCTTCTTCATCTCCACCTTCCTCAATTTCTTGATCGTCATCATCAGCATATTCAACTTCTAATTGAATTGACGTTGTGTCTGCTTTCTCGAGTATTGGAATAATACGATCTACAGCAGGAGGATCATCTTCTTGATAGAAACCATGTGTCATATTAGGTATCAGCTCATTTTCTCCTACTATCGGATCAATTTTTCCTCTACCTTTTGTCTTACAGACTACACGCCAATATGCTCTATCTTTATTTCGAGCCGGATACTTCGCGTAATATACTTGTTCGGCTTGTGATGCCAATATAAAAGACTCATTTGCTGCCAATTTTGATTTGTAATTAACCTCAACAAGTTTGTATTTTGGATGAACTTTCATGCCCCTTTCTGTTGTATCGAACCAATGACATCTAAATAGGATCACTGATTTTAAGCCGAAGTAGTGCAACTCTATCACTTCTTCCACCAGTCCATAAAAATCCATATCACATTCAACATAGGTTGTCCCTTTCACGCAGACCCCAGCATTCATCGTCTTCTTTGTAAATGAATATTCAACCGTGTGAAATTTATACCCGTTAACAAAATATCCGCTATAGCACGACACAAGTCACGACGGTCCACTAACAAACTCAAATATTCTTTCATCTATTTCAGCTCTGTGATCTTTGCTATAAGTCTGAATCCAAGTAGGGAAATCACGATTCCATAATCTCTCCAATTCTTGATCGTTGTGAATAGAGTATTTTTGCACCATCTCAATGTCAAATATTTCAATGAATTGTTTAATCTCTGGACAATTGAGTAATACATACAAGTGTGCCAAATGATACTCTTCATCGCTTAAGTGTCGAGATGGACGAGAACCAAAAGCACGACCAGAGTGACAAAATATATTTAAACGTCCATCTGAATGTTGAACACCCCCGTCGTCGTTACGTGGAAGACGATCAAATCTTGTCTGTACTGTCGATTCAAAGTAAAATGAGCAGAATGTTGAAATTTCTTGGATGATATACGATTCAGATATTGATCCTTCAACAGCTGTGGTGTTCTTTACTTTTTTCTTCAGACGATTCATGTATCTTTGAGCAGTACATCCACCGATATTGAACGGGGCCACCAACTCGTGCCTTGTATGCCAAGTGTATCGGTAGATGCTCCATCGAGTCAAAAAATGTAGGAGGGAAAAACTGCTCCAGCTTGCATATGATTTTAATAATATTATTTCCAAGTGTTGACATATCTTCGACTCGAAGGACATTTGCACAGATGTTTCTAAAAAACATACTTAATTCAATCAACGAACCCCAAATATTATCAGGTAGAAGATCTCGAAATGCGATCGAAAGTAATCTCTGCATGAATACATGACAATCATGGCTCTTCATCCCTGATATTTTGCAATCATCGACGTTCACACATCGAGATAAGTTTGAAGCATATCCATCGGGTAATCTGAGTTCTTTTACCCATTGACAAACATCTTTGATCTGTTGTTTATTTAACACATATGGGGCCTTCGGTTTCAGATATCGTCCGTTGACCTCTTGTAACTCCAACTCTGGTCTTTTACAAAGTATTTTCATATCATGTCGGGCTTTGACATTATCTTTTATTTTTTCGGAAATATCCATCAAAGTGTTGAAAATATTATCAAACACATTTTTTTCAATGTGCATGACATCTAAATTATGTCGAATCAATAATGAACTCCAATAGGGCAATTTCCAAAAGATATTTTTTTTCACCCAGTTATGTGTTTGGCCAAAACCTGACACTCTTTCATTGTGACCAAATACTATATCTGGAAGTGCTGAAACACGTGCTAACATTTGTTCACCAGACAACATCGGTGGTGGCCCATCTCTTTCGACTCTGCCCTTAGTAAATTTATTACGATTCCTTCGATACTGATGATTAACCGGTAGGAATCGACGATGATAATCAAAGAATGAGATTTTTCGTCCGTTCTGAAGATTGATTGATTTAGAGTGTTCCATACAATACGGACAAGAGAGTCGGCCGTGAGTGCTCCAACCCGACAACATGCCGTACGCCGGGAAATCATTGATTGTCCACAAGACCGCGGCCTTTAAATTGAAGTTTTGCTTCCGATGACAATCATAAGTGACAGCTCCCTCAGTCCACAATGTTTTCAATTCATCTATCAAGGGTCTGAGAAATATGTCAATTTCTTTTCGCGGACCCTTAGGACCCGGAATAATCATCGAAAGAAAAATAAATTCATCTTTCATGCACATTGACGGTGGCAAATTATAAACTGTCAGCAGCACTGGCCAAACTGAATAAGGAGTTGCAGAATGTCCAAACGGATTAAAACCATCTGTACGTGCACAATCCCAATCTGATATTTCTAGTATCCCTAGCAAATGAAGGATAACATGTATCCAAATGTTTCCATGCTTCACTGTCAGATGGATGAGTCATTACTGTATCATCACGACTTCTTGCATGCCAACTCATGTAGGGGGCTGTCTTTTCCGACATGAATAATCTTTGAAGTCTTAGTGTTAGTGGAAAATACCGAAGCACATTAAACGAGATATTTTTCTATCGGACCGATTTCTTCTCCTTGTAACGAGGATGTTGACATACAGGATATTTATCCAACTGCACATTTTCTTTATAATATAAAATGCAGTTATTTTGGCATGCGTGTATTTTTTCGTACCCAAGCCCCAATTTTCTCATTAGCTTTTTAGTCTTATAAAAAGTTGGCTCAAACTTGTTATCAGTAGGTAGCATCCCATTAATCAATCCAGCAATCCGATCATACGCAACTCCGCTGATATTACAATCGGCCTTGATGTTTAAAAGCTGTGTCATTGCTGAAAACCTAGTGTATTTAGGACAATTCTCATACAAAGGTTCATCGGCAGCTTTCAACATCTCGTAAAATTCTGCAGCTTCTTTATTCGGTAATTCAATCTCTACCGCAGTTTGTACTTCTGTGATATCAACCGCTGTAGTATCTGGTGGGACTGATGTATGAAGAACTGGCCGATCAACATTATCATTCAGGTGGAATTGACCCCCAAGACTATCAAGTATCATAGTTCTATAGGGATTACATTGACCGGATGAAGAAGCACCAGCAGAGGAAGATTCACCATATGTCTGAACGACAGGATTGCTCGACGTCCCGACTTCGCGTGACTCCCCGTGACAAGTCCATAGAAAATATCTTGGTGCAAATCCTTTGGTATATAGATGCAGAGTGACAGTCACCCGATCCAAAAATCGTCCATTTGAACAAATGCGGCACGGACATCGGATTTGATCACCCATGCTAACGAAATTCCGATTCGGATAGGCGAAATTTAGGAAGTACGTTACGCCTAATCGAAATTCATTCGTTAAAGCTCCACGATCAAGACGTCGGTACATCCAACTTCGATCAGTCGACATGATTCTGTCAATCAATGACAATTTCTTTGGTCAATGTCTTTAGGTGAGATTGTCCTATTCCATTCAGGATTTATGTTATTTATATTGCACTAAATACTTATTTTAACCGTTAACTTCATTCTAAATTTCGGCAGCATCTCCCTACAGTTCTCCAAATACGCATATCATCTGGGCGCGTATCGGAGAACAAGAGAGATGTTGCCGAAATTTAGAATAATTAGTTAACAGTTAAAATAAAAATGTAAGTGCAGTACAAATAACTATATTCCCAAATTGTCCAATCAGGGACAATTCAAGAATTGTACGTCGTATAAAAGATCATCTACTTCTTTTACACGAACATACAATCCCCGAACGGATCTAAGGTTTTGCTAAATCATATCCGACTCGTCGATGCGTACGTGAAATATATGAACTCGTCGGATGCATGATTATTTTCTAAATGTTTCAAGACAGTTCGAGTTCATATTTGACGATTTCGACGCGCGTCCGAAGTGGACGATTCCAGCTCGTGTCCGAAGTGGACGATTTCGACGCGCGTCCGAAGTGGACGATTCCGGCGCTCGTCCGAAGTGGACGATTTCGGCGCACGTCCGAAGTGGATAATTCCGAAATTAATCTAAACCGTAATAATTAATCTAACAAATTAAACAATTAATCTAAATAATTAATTAACAATTAAAAAACAATAAAAAATTATATATAAATCTATAAATTCCGGCGCCGGAGTCAGGTGGACTCTGGCGCCGGCGTACAGTGGCCGGACACACTGTCCGGCCACTGTACAAGGTCCGGCGGCGGCCATCGGCCGACCGCCGCCGACCGAAACCCTTAAAAAAAGGTTTCGGTCGGATTTCCCGCCGGCCGCAACGGGAAGAGACGACCGGCCGGCGAGGCATACCTGAAAATGTCGGCAGTAGCGGGAGGAGGAAGAGGCGTCGTCGGCATCGGCAGCGGCGACAGGCGAGAGCAGGAGACGGCGGCGACAGCAGCGGGAGGAAGAAGGGTCGGGCGCGACTGCGTGCCCTATATAAACTTATCAGCAACGGCTCACTCGCCCGTTAGAAAGCCGTTGCTAATAAGTTATCATCAGCAACGGCTCACTTGTCCGTTAGAAAGCCGTTGCTGATAATTAAAATATCAGCAACGGCTCGCCTTTCCGTCAGAAAGCCGTTGCGGATAATTAAAATAATCCGCAATGGCTCACGTGTCCGTTAGAACGTCGTTGCATATACAAATATCTGCAACGGCTCGAGCGATCGTAAGAACGCCGTTGCAAATAGCAACGGCTTGAGCGACCGTTGCTGATAGCCGTTGCTGAAGACTCGATTTCTAGTAGTGAACCTTGATGATATTTCCTCAATTTATACGAAAATCGATGGCTGGGCAGGGTTGACGAAGGTGGGTCAACGACGACAAATGGAATTTAGCAATTCTGGGTTGGTCATGAGTAATGGACGAGGAACACGATCTCAAAATGAGGGTGGAAGTAGGGGCAGAGCTACATGGATGAAGGGGGGGGGCAATTGCCCCCTTTCATGTCAATTTATCTTTATATATATATATATATATATATATATATATATGAGAAAAGTCTACTTTACCCTATATATATATAATATTTGCTCCCCTTCCTCATCTATCATCTTAATTTGTCTTATTTATATAGGAGGAAAGTCAACTTTGCCCTCCTTATATGATATTTGCCCCGCATTTGAATGCTCCGCCACTGTGGAAGGAGTCCGATTTAGTTCGAAAAGCTTTGATTTTAGCTTTAGATCTATGAGAATGCAGGTTGAGGAGAGTGGGGATGCTGAAATTTTTTGATTTTTTGAAAATTAATGCATTTTACCTTAATGCAAATTTCTCTTATGAAATCTGATTCTAAGAGCATTTTCGTTCAATAAATTAAAATACGATCATTCTTTACAAATCTTATACTAGGGATTCATTCGTAAACACCTCGTCAGAAAGGATCATTTTTCGTAATTTCCTTTATTGTTTTAATATTTTTCAATTTTGGCATGTTTAGTAATTTATAATCCCAGAAAAGTTAAACTTTGTCATTATATGTTTATTAAATGTGATTCTCATTACACAATGAAGCAGTAGATAGATGGTAGCAAATCATTCTTGTGATTAAACAACAGGTACAATCACATCACCCGTTTGACCGTTTCCAAATACCCAAAAACCTACCGTCTCAATCTCCGCCATTCCTGCTAGACTTGAGAAAACAAATTAAGAAAAAAAAAAGCAGCACACCTAACAATCACAAACTTAGGTGCAGAGAAACTACGTATCAAATCCCATCATCACACAAACATCTGCTTTATGGTCCGGAACCTGGCAGCTTTGTCCGAGAACTTGACGGTGGTGTAATAGTTCAGGTAATCTTGAAACCGATAACGACTTGGATATACAAGCTTCGGCGCAGGGGAGATGATGGCATCCGCACCAGGGTTGTAGAACGTGGCAATGGAAAGCCTGCTCCCGTCCTTGTCCGCCAGCACCCGGTGTCGAACACTCTTGTAGATGCCATTGCTCACCACCTCCACTTGATCCCCGAGGTTGACGAAGATCTTGTGGCCTTCCGTCGGCGGAATCGGCAGCCACTCCCCGTCCTTCATGAACTCGAGGCCTGGAACTTTGTCGTCTTGAAGAAGCAGGATGATTCCGCCGGCGTCGGTGTGGCCTCGGAGGCCCATGACGTGCTCCGGCTTAGAGCATTTGGGGTACTTCGCCACCTTCGTTCCGATGAACGGATCAGAGAACGCGTTCTTCAGGTGGTTCTTCTCCAGGCCAAGGTTCTCGCTCAAGAGCTCCGATAGCTTCTCCGCCAGCTTCGCCTGTTGCTCCACGAACTCCTGCAGCGGTTTCCTGCCCAATCCATCATTTTAATGTTCATTAGGGTAATTTCTGATACATAGTGCATTAATTAATTGAACTAATAATGCGAACCGGACTAGTGAAGGGACGTCGTCGAAGTTGCAATCCGGCTGATGGCGATAGAAGAAGCTGCTCTCCCAGTCAACATCGGATGCATTAGTCTTCGGACCCAAAGCTTTTGCCATCTCTGAGTTGTAGAAACTCTCCTTCATGCTCATCTCATAATGCTGGTTCACTGCTTCCTTTACCTTCTCCATCAGGCCTTCATCGATCCCATGGTTATCCAGCTGCGATAGTAATTAATTAATTATCACCAAATTGAAGTGCATGTGTGCAGAGATCAATTCTCTCTTGATATATATGCAATTAATCTTACCCAGAAGAAGCCCCACTTCTCACATGCCTCGTGGAGGAGTGACATTGTTTTTCCCCTCTTCTCTCCGTCAAGCTCGTCGAGGTTAATCACGGGGATCTCCATCCTTCTCCAGACTCGATCTTGAGAGACTATTAATGTAAATGGAATTGGTGTGATTAGTTGGTCATAAACTAGCCGTATTTATAGCAGCTCATGGAGGATTACAAGGCAATAAAATAAGTGCACTAGTAGAGATTAATTAGAGGGGAATGCATGCACCTTGCTCTGATTAAATGTCAATGGTCCAAGTGCATTTCACCGTGGCCATGTGAATATTGAACCACCTGGGTTTTTATATTGCCATCTGCTATACAATTAATATCCATGTCTTCGTCTCAGAGCAGTGTTTGGTATTCGCTCGCTCAATCTTAAACAAGATTTGGCACCAGTTGAAAGGAAACGGTAAGCTTAAACTATTAATCCACATTACTGCTTACTTCAAGTCATTTCATATTTCAAGGCATGGTAGTACGAGTTCATAATGACGAATATTTTTTTTAACTAAAGAAGCTTGTATTAATCATAAGATTTGATTAATACAAAAACAGAGTAATAACAAAAGAATATACAAAGCCCCTTTTGGGTACTAAGAGATGCAATTAGAGAAAAGTACATAGGCCTCCAATGCTAACTCCATAAATTTTTTTTGACTTTGTTGTTAAAGATACGATTGTTCCGTTCAAACCAAATTTTCCCCTTCCATATATGTAAAAGTAGAACTTTATTTCTTGTTAATAGTGATATTCGTCTTCTTATACAACGCCACGGTTTGTAATCAAGACAAAAAAAAGGAGTAGTTGCAAGTAGACAATAAGTGTGTCCATCCTTGTAGAGTGTAGGGGCAAGAAAAATAAAGGTGATCATGGCTTTCCTCGTCCAAGAGGCATAGAATGCAATTTGGATCGATTTGTGTGTTCCACTTGATGAGTCTATCTTTCGTCGGTAAGCGTTGTTTCAACATGATCCAAAAAAAGATGGATAATGATTGTGGACAGAAAGTGGATTAAATATACGAGAACAATGGATCTTTCACTCCACGATAAGAAAGCATCTGGTAAGACGATTTGGTGGAGAAGCAGCCATCTAGACTCCATTTCCATTTGATTATGTCTGGTCCCGAGCTAGATAATATAGGATTCAGAATGTCCACTAACTGTGCTAGCCTAATCAAGGATATCTGATTTTTCAAACTGAATATTCCATCCCCTTACGATACCGTCATTGTCTATCTCTTTTGCATTTGCAATTGTAATTGATGGATTACTCACAAAGGGAAAAATATCGTGAAATATGTCTGCCAATTTTGTGCCATGAAGCCATGGATCCATCCATAAATGGATTGATCTGCCTTGTCCAACTTGAAAGCTCAAAGAAGAGTTGAAAAAGTCAAGACCCCTAATGATGCCTCTCCAGAACGGAGATAATCTGCCACGAGAGTCACAAAGATCATCAAAGTTAGTAAAGATAGCCTTAAGAATGTCCACCCATTGTTTTTCTTTGTTTTGACGGAGTTTCCATAATCATCCTCCCAATCTGGCTTGATTATGTGAATGCAAATTAAGTAAGCCAAGGTCGCCCTCATCTAAATTCCCTATCAATGTATCTCAATTGATCAAGCATTTACCTCGTATATTTGCTTCACGATCTCTTACCCAGAAAAATTTCTTCCTTCTCTTGTCAATAAGGTGAGTTACCCATTTTGGTGTTGTAAAAATGGAGAAAAAATAGGCTGATTGACTAGAGAGGACACCGTTGATGAGAGTACGTCTGCCCGCTCTAGAGATAAGTGACCCTTGACATGAAGATAATACCCGATCAAATTTTGCAATAACTTTGTTCGTCTTCTTTAAGTAAATGACCAGACCGCAAGGGGAGCCCAAGATAATCAATGGGAACAGTAGCCGTCGGGCATCCCATAATGAGGGCCATCTCGTGCGCTTATGAGGCATCATCACCTAAATTAATCAATTTTATTTTCCCCGTACTTAACTTGAGGCCCGAAGATAATTCAAAGCATTTCAATAGAAGTCTGAGGTTCCTGAAAGTCCTATTATTGGCCTCACAAAAAATCACTAGATCATCTACAAAGATTACATGACTAATCCCTCCTGGCAATATTTCAGAAAGAGCCCCACTGTGTGAGGCCGGGTGCACAAGCTCTTTTCAATAATTTGGAAAGTGAATCTATCACTAGATTAAAGAGTAAGGGTGATAGTGGATTACCCTGGTGCAATCCCCTTTTGTGTTTGAAGGGAGTTTCAATTGAGCCGTTAATGAGAATGGACGAAGAGGCCGATTGCATAAGAGATGTCATACAATTAATCTAAACTGAAGGGAACCCCCGATCCTAAAGAAGTTGAAGTAGGAATTTGTGATCCATAGAATCGAATGCTTTTTCAAAATCAACTTTAATAAGACATATATTCTCCTTTCTAGCTTTGCTACCTCATATGATTTCATTTACTGTCATATAGCAGTCCAAACTACTTCTGTCCTCAGTGAATACTCCTTGTGTGTTATCAATTAGACTTGGCATTAAAACGGCCAGTCTTTTTGCAAGCAATTTGGAGAAAATTTTGACCAAGCTGTTTTCAAGGCTAATTGGTCTGTAATCAACATGATCAACAACCCCATTCTTTTTTGGAATCAATGAGATGTATGCATTATTAATCCGGCCTATCTCTCCAGGATGAGACAATAAGTCGTTGAGGATTGAAGAAAGTATCAGATTAGCCTCACTCCAAAAGGATTTGAAGAACTCATTTAATATATCATCAGATCCTGGTGCTTTATGATCATTGAGGTCATCAATAACCTGTTTGATTTCGTCCATTGTAAACGGGGAGGCCAAGTGATCCAGATTTGATGAATCTGCCTGATAGAATTCCTACCACCTAAGAGAAAGTGATGTTCTGCGAGATGTGCCTAGCAGTTGAACATAGAAATTTCTAAAATAATTTGCGATCAAAGAAGGCTCATGTAAAGGATGTCACCGGATTTGATACAATGAATCCTATTTTGATTTCTTTGTACTGTAGGACATAAATGAAAATATCTCGTGTTTCGATCCCTCTCCTTAAGCCACCTTTTCTTGGCCCTTTGACGCCAGTGCATATCCTCAATATGATAAAGCTTATCAAGTTATTCTTTGATTTGTTTGAACTGCATAAAGTCCAATTGAGATAAAAGCTCCTAATCGGCCAATAAAGAAAGGGAGCAGATACAAGCCTCTAACTCTTTTCTTCTTGCTTTTCTTGCTTTATCTTTTCCAAATTCCACTGCCGAAGGATAGGCTGCAATTGCTTCCACAAAAAGATCCACATTGGTAAGAGGCCGGTCAAATCAAGTGAAGCATGAAGAGGGATGAAGAGCCCCTACTTCATAATATTTATGAAATCATACATTTTAAATCAGAATGTTTTCATCCTGAAAGGTTGGGAACCTGAGAAACCCAGAGGGGAGTTACTGAAGAGAATTGGGTTGTGGTCCAATAGTTTTCGTGGAAGCCCAATCACCTCGAAGTTTGAAAGAATGAGAGCACAATCAACACTAAGAAGCACTCTATCAAATTTAGCAAGAGCATTCCTGAATTGATTGTTAGACCAGGTGAATTCCAATCCCGAAATAGGGGGTCTAGAAGTCCCTGATCCGCTATGAATTGTGAGAAATTTCTTGTATATGTAGAATTGTCTCTACAATTTTGCCTTTCTCCCTGATGTTTTGTGGTATTAAAGTCACCTCCTATGATATAGGGCTCAGATAAATTCTCACATAAATTGTATAGTTCAACGAGGAATAAATGCCTCTGGTCTTGCGATGGCGGCCCATAAACCCCCACCAAAGAAATCCGAGTGGAGGAGTGCATATGAGTGAGAGAAACTCGAATGGAGAAAAGGCCTTCATCAACTGAGTTGCATGACCAAATTGCAGAGTTCCAAATCCCTATTATACCTCTAGAAAAGCCGACAGCGGTTATAGCATGGAAATTGTTGGGGGGAGCATCTCCTGAAACCTGACAGTTGTTTTGCCATCATACTTGAGAAAATATCTAATTTAGTCTCAAATAGAAAAAGAGCACCAACATTTAGATCTCTCACTATTTGCTTCACCATATATCGTTTTGATAAGCGGTTAAGACTGCGGATATTCCAGAACAATACATTGATATTTTGAAAATTCATAAAGCAGGAAACAACAACAACACAACAGAAGCAAAGCTAGATAAGCCAACAAGCTTTAGGCTGCCATCACCTCACGCAACACAACTCGCGGATCTGTAGTGTAAGTGAATCCCATGGTCTCAATAGTCCTCATAATGTGAGAATTGAGATGATCAACAGCAGGAATAAGAGCTGTCCCCAAGGGGAGAGGCTCATTGTAGCATGGCAGGACACCGCGATCTTGATCGTTAAAACTTGCCGCTTTACGCCTTTCCGCAGATTTACTAGCCTTGCTTGAGGATTTTTGGCTCAGTCGTGCGCTTCTTCTTACCGACCCATCATGAGCCGCATGTGCGTTTCTCCGGTATTTGCGTTGGCGTTGGCCAATGGGAGGATTAGCTTGGGCCATATCCCTTGCGATCTGGGGATGATTAACAATTGGATCCGAAGCATTCGGTCCATGGTCCACGTTGAGGTTCCAACAAATTATGTTCGAACAGAGCAATGTTGGGCCGAAAGATGGGCCACCAGTGATTAATAATTGACCAAGCCTCCAATCTATTGAAAAAATTGAATCTCTATTCCAGCCAGACCCGATTGGGTGAGTCGAAATGAAGGACGATAAGGATTCTCCTACAAAAGGAGCTAGCTGCACAAAAGAGGTGGTCCTCATGCCACGTGTCAGATGTGGGCTAAGTTGCATGAAAAGAGAAGATGCATCAGAGCCTGTCCACCACTCGACAGTTGTCCCCCCATAAGAAGCATCTGTAACCTGCATCAGCAAAGACGACAAAAAAGGCTCCAATAAATGAGAACCTGCCGCGTGTCCAAGATAGTTTGTCGTGTGGTGATCGAGCTCCCGACACAACGCAAGAGAAGCTTTAGACGTCAGAAATGTTGAACGCGGATGTGTGTCTGTTCCAGTGCTCCTGCCGACACAAATTGACAAAAAAGACGATAAGGAGCCTCGATGATGGTCGACGATAAGATCGCGCCGGCTAGAGAGCAGGTTTGTCTGAACCGATAGGGGGTCATTCGCCTCCTGGTTATCATGGGGTAATTCATCACCGTCTGCAGGAGGATCCACTACTAGAATATACCGCATCAGCCACGGGGATCACCGACGATCGTCAGGGTCGTTAGAAAAATTCATGGCTTTGCGTCGGCCACAACGAATGTGGCTGATGTGACCAAATCAGCCGCGGCTCGCATACAGCCAGACAGAGCCATCGTTCGTAGTTCATGGCGCGCAGGGCACGCGAAATAAAATAAGTTATTAGCCACGGCTTAGCGAGGGCTCTGGATCCGTTGGTGATGTAAGTAACCAAATTAGCCACGGCTCACATACAGCCGCCGCTCATAGTGGATGGTGCGCATGGGGGCGCGAAATAAAATAAATTACTAGCGACAACTGGAGGCGACTGTCACTTATTGTTTAATGCCACGGACGCAGCGCGAATATTAAAACACTCTTAATCGACAGCTCGTATAGCCGTCGATGATAATAAAATTATAGATCCACGGTTTTTCGACGACCCTCGAGCTGTCGGTGAAAATCCTTTTTATTTTCATTCGCGCTCGACCCTTTCTCTTTCTTCTCTGCTCACCGCTGTCGCCGCCGTACGTCGCTGTCGAGTTGCCGCGACTCCGCTGCCTGTTGCCGCCGTCGGTGAACCTCCCCCTTATCATATGCTACCTCTCCTCCTCCTTTCATTCCCCTTGTGCGCCGCCCTCTATCTCCGCCCGCGCCGCCCTCTCCGTGTCGGTGTCGACCCGGGCGTTCATCTCCGTGCCGGCCTCAACTCGGCCCGCGCCGCCCTCTCCGTGTCGGCGTCGACCCGGGCGTTCATCTCCGTGCCAGCCTCAGCTTCGACGAGCAGTAGCCGACAGTGATGCTAGCTACTGCTTGATTAGGGTTAATTACCCTAATCAATTACTTGATTAGGGTAATTAACCCCCCTAATCAAACTGTGATTAAGATAATCACAGTTTAATTATTAGAAATTAATTATTAATTAGGTTAATTATTAATTAATTAGTCGCGTGGAATCATCCACCGAGGACTCGCGTCGGAATCGTCCACTGTGGACTCGCGGCCAAATCGTCCACTTTGGACTCGCGGTTAAGTCGTCCATGGTGGACTCACGCTAGAATCGTCCACAATGAATGGACTCGTGCGTGTTGGAATCGTCCACAATGGATGGACTCGTGCCGAAATCGCCTACTTTGGACTCGCATCGACATCCATAAATTTAGAAAAAATCAAGACGAGTTGATACGTTTAACGTACGATCGACGAGTCAAGTTTTAATTTTGCAAAATCTTAGATCCGTTCGGGGGTTGTATGTTCGTGTAAACGAAGTTAATGATCTTTTATACGACGTACAACCCTTGAATTGTCCCTAATTGGATAATTTGAGAACATAATTATTTATATTGCACTTAGTTTATTTTTTTAGTCATTATTCATTTTTAAATTTTGTCTTGTATATCCCTTGTTCTCCGATACGCGTCCAGATGATATGCGTATTCGAAGAACTGTAGGAAGATGTTGCCGAAATTTAGAATGAAGTTAATGACTAAAAGAAATACTAAGTGAAATATGAATAACATGAATCCCGAATGGAATAAGACCATCCCACTTAAAGACATTACCTAAAGATATTGCAAATATTTTGACAGAACATGTCGGGCGATCGAAGTTGGATGTACCGACGAATTCATCGTGGAGCTATAATAGACGAATTTCGAGTAGGCGTAACTTACTTCTTAAATTTCGCCTACTCGAATGAAAAATTTCTTAGTGGTGATAAAATCCGATGTCCGTGCCAGAAATGTTTGAACATAAGATTTTTGGACCGAGAAACTATCACAATGTATCTATATAAAAAAGGATTCACACCAAGATATTTTGTATGGAATTATCACGGGGAGTCACGTCAAGTCGGGACGTCGAGCAATTCTATTGTCCAAAATCATGGTGAATCTTTTTCTGCTGGTGTTTCTTCTTTCAATCCACCTAATCCTTATAGAACAATGATTTTGGATAGTCTTGGAGGACAATTCCACTTAAATGATAATATTGAGTCAGTTACTGAGACGGTAGTGCCACCAGATACTACGACAGTTGAAGTCACTGAAGAATAACTTGTGATATAGATTGAATTGCCGAATAAGGAGGCTGTAGAATTTTACGAGATGATGAAAGCTGTCGATGAACCGTTGTATGAGAATTGTCCTAATTATACAAGATTTTCGGCAATGTCACAACTCCTGAACATCAAGTTCGATTGTAATATCAGCGGGGTTACGTTTGATCGGATTGCAGGCTTTATCGATGATATGCTACCTCCAAATAATAAGTTTGAGCCAACCTTTTATAAGACAAAAAAGTTAATGAGGAAATTAGGGCTTGGGTATGAAAAGATACATGCGTGCCCAAAAAAACTGCATTTTATATTATAAAGAAAATGCACAGTTAGAGCAATACCCGGTATGTGAACATCCTCGTTACAAGGAGAAGAAATTGGTCCGACAAAAAAATATCCCTTTTAAGGTGCTTCAGTATTTTCCACTAACATTGAGACTTCAAAGGTTATTCATGTCAGAAAAGACTGCCCCTATATGAGTTGGCATGCAAGAAGTCGTGATGATACAATAATGACTCATCCATCCGACAGTGAAGCATAGAAATATTTGGATAGATGTTATCCTTCATTTGCTGGGGAGACTAGAAATATCAAGTTGGGATTGTGCACATATGGTTTTAATCCGTTTGGTAATTTAGCAACTCCGTATTCAGTATGGCCACTTGGGGCACCGACCCCTCCGACTGCGAGTGAGCAGCCCTCGACATCTCGAGCGCAGGACCATAGACGGATAGCGGCAATGGAGTCGTAGCTCACCCAATAGAGGCTGGAGATGCAGGAGCAGAGGTGGGCGAATGACGAGTTGAGACAGATCGACAATCCAGAACATGCAGACACTCCTCACTCAAATTGCGTCTCACGCTGGGCTTCTACCGATGATGTCGCAGCCGTCGTCCTCCTCGACCCAGTCGACGCTCTCGACCCAGTCGTTATCAACTCCACCGCCTCCATCGCAACCGTGAGATTTTGATTAATTGTATTTTGATTATATTTTGATACTTGGTTGTATGTATATAATATTTTGATAATTGTTTGCTTCCGATTTGAGACTGATATATATTGATGATATTTATGTAAAACTTGTATGTTTGATTTCAAATGCATGTGTATGATATTTTCTGATTGTAATATGTGATTAAAAATAATTTGTAGTCGATATATCATTGTATACAGGAATTTACAAATTTTTTAATTTTTTCAGTTACATGATACACCTTTAGCCACGGCTTATCCACGGTTCACCGTCATTAAGCCGTGGCTGAAAGCTTATCGTAAATGGCGGATGGTCTCGGCAACACCAAATATCACGATTGCTAATAGTATCACCGACGGGACTGGGCTATGGCTGATGGTTGGTATCAGTGGCAACCGCCTAAAGTCGTCACTGATGGTTTTTATTCAGCGACAACGCACACGGTTGTCGCTGATGATTACTTGTGATGGCCGAGCGCGGTCGTCACAACTTATTAGAGACGCGCGCATAAGTGACGGTTGTTTGCCACGGTTGACGCCGCCCGTGATATCTATCACCGACGGTTCAGCCATGGTCTGAGCCGTCGGTGATGACAACAATTCTAGTAGTGATCCATCGTCTGCGATGGAGAGTGGCCGCCATCACGTGGAGGCAAACCCGAAGAGGGCGGAGAAGCCGCTGGTGGAGCATTATTTCCCGGAGGTGGCGGCGGATCACGAAAGCTCGGCAGGAATGCCGGATCATTATCATCTTCATGCTTGTCGTTTGACGAGCTGTTCGTCGGCACGTGATAGAAATGCTGATGCCATGCTGCTAAAATTTCCACGCGGTATCGACATGCAGTCCGCCGCGTCCGCAAGGATGAACTCCGGAATATCTGATAATTCGTGAACTCTCACTTGCATCTTGCAAACCCCCAGCTCAGACCACCGGAGGGAGTCATCATCAACAGCTTCAAGAGAACCAAAGGAACTAACCAGTGCCGAGAGACTCTCCATATTCCAGAACATGAATGGCAATCCCTGAAGTTCTAGCCTAACTTTGAGACTCGGGGTAGGAACCAAAGTATATGGATCGCTTCGCTTCCAATCGGTGAAGATAAAATGAAGATGTCGCCAGCGTAGCTGACCCATCAGGAGCAGACGGTCTTTATAATCTCGGTCGCTGGAGTTTGGCGTAGTCAGGAGGAACCTACCGTCGGCAAGGCGACGATGCTTCCACAACCGAACGTGGTCCCTGTGAACGCTAAAATGACGTCCAATAATGCCTGCAACATCCAAATCAGCATGCATTTGGCCCCTAACGGAGACCACCACACAACGTTGTGCGAGATAGACGGCCCTGGAGGTGGTGGATGCCGAGTTCGGTAGGAAGACAATCCGCGCAGAATCCCTGAGAGAAGAGTTCGACGATGGCGGCGAATTCGAACCCCTAGAAGACGGAGAGGGAGGAAAAGCAAATGGTGATCGAGGAGAAGGCATACCCATTGCCATTTGAGAAACAGAAGAAGACACCGGAGTGGATGAAGACGGTGTTGCATCCGTCGGAAGATGACCAGCCGAGAATTTATAGGCAAAACTTGGGCGACGCCTAAAGGATGAGCAGCTACGACTGAGATGACCTGATCGCTGACACAGGAAGCAGCGAGATGGCAGAGTGCAATTAACGGGCGGCTAGATGACCCGTTCCACAGCAGGGGAAGCACCTACTTTGCTGACGGAGCAATTGTATCATGTCGGCAAGTGAAGGAACTAGGGAGGGAGCGATGCTAGAAGCGGAGCGAAAAGGCCGTGAAACTGGGCGATCAGAAGGCTCCTATCGACCTTGGCGAACGATACCAGAGAAAAAGAACCCTGAACCTTGCCATCTTGGGGAAGAGGGCAACGAGACATCAACAAAGCGCACATGGCGCAGGTTGCACCGACGACGTTGGACAAGAGTCCAACCATTGTCGGCAGAGTCGGCCATAGGACAAGGTTCAGATGGAAGTGGAGCAACAATAGATGTAGCCATTCCACTGACGAGGGTAGGAGTGGCTGACGATGGTAGGACAAGCTGATGCGAGGTTAAGGTGGCCGGCGGAAGGGATGATGATGACGGAAGAGAGGGGGGGGGGGGACACATGGAAGTCATTTCACCTGCTAACGATGAATACTTTATTTTATCAAGTGCATTAAACCATGGAAATTAAGCTGATGATGCAATTTCTTTCCACTGGGCGCGTGATTTCAAATTTATACTAAGCCCCTAATGGATGGGAGATTGCTGCATGTTTCTTTATACAAATTAAATTTGTGCCTCTTTCTGTGGATTATGTTGATGAATTGCAAATCTAAATCGAAGGAAAATTGCGTTAGATCTTGAAGCTTAGAGTGTAGAACTATCTTTCTGAGATATTAATTATAATTATATATCTTTCATGCATGCACCTGCTCTAAATAAAGATGTGGGTTGTACTCAGATATACACATGAAGAATTCAGCTTAAGCGATTCTTTACTGGGCTAGATAATGTAAACATTTTGTCTTAATTATTTTCTAAGTAACCTAGTACATATATGATATATTTATATATCTGTACAATACTTTCACTATCCGTATAATGCAAGAAACCTTACGCTATTGTACTTTTTATGGTTATTCAAGGATCTGAAAGTCTGGTACATTGCATCAAATAATTAAGGCTTACTAAAACCATGATGATTGCTTCAGAATTCTTAGATTTGTTAACTCGAATGACAACCACTACTTAAACTTGGGCTCTAAATTAAAGGTATATGAGCTTTCGATTAATTAAGTTTTCGGATATTATGATTTATTATCTGTGTTTTTTAATTAACTTACAATTAATGCATACATGCAATACAATTAAATGAATTATTCTGAAATAAATACACATTAGTTTTGGAGAAAAAATACAAACTTTGATCATTTTCCGATTTTTAGCACCAATTTTTTCTGTTAGCAAGATAATATACGAACTTAGGATCCGTTATTCCGTTTGGCATAACTCATCACTTTTAACAAAAATGGCCAATCTGTCATGTTAACGACGAAGATGTGACAAGTATTTGTCCTAGCTACATGGCCAGTATTACCATTTTATCATTGCCAACCGCTCATGTATGTTAATCGGAGACAGATAAGTTAGTAATTTTGCATGATCGTCTTCAACTTTGGACATACATATGCTACTCCAATTACGACATGATTTCATTGAGAGCATTGAGGAGAGATTGCACAAGGCAGTCTGTGATAATGTTAGCAAGGGAAGTCGAGAGAGAAATGGAGGAATCTTCAGTGAATTTTGCACTTGATGATAATTATAAGTTTTGCGATCATAAAGTTCAAGCTGTACTTTTCACCTCATGGAGACAAAAGAATCTCGAAAGAAGATTTTGAGGATGCAAATATTGGAAGTATGAATATGTAACCCCTATCCTTATTGTAATCCCTATCCATATGCTTTGCAATCATATATATAAGAACCGGCACTACTAGAAACTTGGTCTTCAGCAACGGCTATCAGGAACGGCCGCTCAAGCCGTTGCTATTTGCAACGGCATTCTTACGGCCGCTCGAGCCGTTGCAAATATGTTGTATCTGCAACGACTTTCTAACGGACGAGTGAGCCGTTGCAGATGATAACTTATTAGCAACGGCTTGCTAACGGACAAGTGAGCCGTTGCTGATGATAACTTATCAGCAACGGCTTAATTTCTAACGGGCGAGTGAGCCGTTGCTGATAAGTTTATATAGGTCGCAGATCGCGCCCGCCCCCCTTCTTCCTCCCGCTGCTGCCGCCGCCGCTCCTCTCCTGCCTCTCGCCGCCGCTGCCGACGCCGACGACGCCTCCCGCTACTGCCGACACTGTCAGGTATGTGCCCTCCGGCCGACCGTCTCTTCCTGTTGCGGCTGGTAGAAAATCCGACCGAAACCCTAAAAATAGGGTTTCGACCTGCGGCGGTCGGCCGATGGCCGCCGCCGGACCTTGTACATTGGCCGGACAGTGTGTCCGGCCACTGTACGCCGGCGCCGGAGTCCACCTAACTCCGGCGCAGGAATTTGTAGTTTAATAATATTTTTTTATTGTTTTTTAATTGTTAATTAATTGTTAATTAATTATTTAGATTAATTATTTAGATTAATTGTTTAATTTGTTAGAATAATTTTTAGGGTTTAGATTAATTTTGAAATTATCCAATTTGGACGCGCGCCGGCATCGTCCACTTCGGACGCGCGCCGGAATCGTCCACTTCGGATGCGCGCCGGAATCGTCCACTTCGGACGTGCGCCGGAATCGTCCAATATGGACTCGAACTGTCTCGAAACATTTAGAAAATAATCATCCATCCGACGAGTTCATATGTTTCACGTACGCATCGACGAGTCGAATATGATTTAGATCCGTTCGGGGATTGTATGTTCGTGTAAGAGAAGTAGATGATCTTTTATACGATGTACAATTCTTGAATTGTCCCTGATTGGACAATTTGGGAATATAGTTATTTGTACTGCACTTACGTTTTTATTTTAACTGCTAACTAATTATTCTAAATTTCGACAACATCTCTCTTGTTCTCCGATACGCGCCCAGATGATATGCGTATTCGGAGAACTACAGGGAGATGCTGCCGAAATTTAGAATAATTAGTTAACAGTTAAAATAAAAACATAAGTGCAGTACGAATAATATAAATCCCGAATGGAATAGGACAATCTCACCTAAAGACATTAACCAAAGAAATTGTCATTGATTGACAGAATCATGTCGGCTGATTGAAGTTGGATGTACCGACGTCTTGATCGTGGAGCTTTAACGAATGAGTTTCGATTAGGCGTAACGTACTTCCTAAATTTCGCCTATTCGAATCGGAATTTCGTTAGCATGGGTGATCAAATCCGATGTCTGTGCCGCATTTGTTCGAATGGACGATTTTTGGATCGGGAGACTGTCACTCTGCATCTATATACCAAAGGATTTGCACCAAGATATTTTCTATGGACTTGTCACGGGGAGTCACGCGAAGTCGGGACGTCGAGCAATCCTGTCGTTCAGACATATGGTGAATCTTCCTCTGCTGGTGCTTCTTCATCCGGTCAATGTAATCCCTATAGAACTATGATACTTGATAGTCTTGGGGGTCAATTCCACCTGAATGATAATGTTGATCGGCCAGTTCTTCAGACATCAGTCCCACCAGATACTACAGCGGTTGATATCACATAAGTACAAACTGCGGTAGAGATTGAATTACCGAATAAAGAAGCTGCAGAATTTTACGAGATGTTGAAAGCTGCCGATGAACCTTTGTATAAGAATTGTCCTAAATATACTAGGATTTCAACAATGACACAGCTCTTAAACATCAAGGCCGATTGTAATATCAGCGGAGTTGCGTATGATCGGATTGCTGAATTGATTAATGGAATGCTGCCTACTGATAACAAGTTTGAGCCAACTTTTCATAAGACTAAAAAGCTAATGAGGAAATTGGGGCTTGGGTACGAAAAAATACACGTGTGCCAAAATAACTGCATTTTATATTATAAAGAAAATGTGCAGTTGGATAAATGCCCTGTATGTCAACACCCTCGTTACAAGGAGAAGAAATTGGTCCGACAGAAAAATATCCCGTTTAAGGTGCTTCGGTATTTTCCACTAACACCGAGGCTTCAAAAATTATTCATGTCGGAAAAGACAGCCCCCTACATGAGTTGGCATGCAAGAAGTCGTGATGATACAGTAATGACTCATCCATCTGACAGTGAAGCATGGAAACATTTGGATACATGTTATCCTTCATTTGCTAGGGATACTAGAAATATCAGATTGGGATTGTGCACAGATGGTTTTAATCCATTTGGACATTCTGCAACTCTTTATTCAGTTTGGCCAGTGCTGCTGACAGTTTATAATTTGCCACCGTCAATGTGCATGAAAGATGAATTTATTTATCTTTCGATGATTATTCCGGGTCCTAAGGGTCCGCGAAAAGAAATTGACATATTTTCCCGCGTACGGCATGTTGTCGGGTTGGAGCACTCACGGCCGACTCTCTTGTCCGTATTGTATGGAACACTCTAAATCAATCAGTCTTCAGAACGGACGAAAAATCTCATTCTTTGATTGTCATCGTCGATTCCTACCGGTTAATCATCAGTATCGAAGGAATCGAAATAAATTTACTAAGGGCAGAGTCGAAAGAGATGGGCCACCACCGATGTTGTCTGGTGAACAAATGTTAGCACGTGTTTCAGCACTTCCAGATATAGTATTTGGTCGCAATGAAAGAGTGTCAGGTTTTGGCCAAACACACAATTGGGTGAAAAAAAGTATCTTTTGGGAATTGCCCTATTGGAGTTCATTATTGATTCGACATAATTTAGATGTCATGCACATTGAAAAAAATGTGTTTGATAATATTTTCAACACTTTGATGGATATTTCTGGAAAAACTAAAGATAATGTCAAAGCCCAACATGATCTGAAAATACTTTGTAAAAGACCAGAGTTGGAGTTACAAGAGGTCAACGGACGATATATATCTGAAACCGAAGGCCCTATATGTGTTAAATAAACAACAGATCAAAGATGTTTGTCAATGGGTAAAAGAACTCAGATTACCCGATGGATATGCTTCAAACTTATCTCGATGTGTGAACGTCGATGATTGCAAAATATCAGGGATGAAGAGCCATGATTGTCATGTATTCATGCAGAGATTACTTCTGATCGCATTTCGAGATCTTCTACTAGATAATATTTGGGGTCCGTTGACTAAATTAAGTATGTTTTTTAGAAACATCTGTGCAAATGTCCTTCGAGTCGAAGATATGTCAACACTTGAAAATAATATTGTTGAAATCATATGCAAGCTGGAGCAATTTTTCCCTCCTGCAATTTTTGACTCGATGGAGCATCTACCGATACACTTGGCATACGAGGCACGAGTTGGTGACCCCGTTCAATATCGGTGGATGTACTTATTTGAAAGATACATGAATCGTCTGAAGAAAAAAGTAAAAGAACACCGCAGCTGTTGAAGGATCAATATCTGAATCGTATATCATCCAAAAAATTTCAACATTCTGCTCATTTTACTTTGAATCGACAGTACAGACAAGATTTGATCATCTTCCACGTAACGACGACGGGGGTGTTCGACATTCAGATGGACGTTTAAATATATTTTGTCACTCTGGTCGTGCTTTTGGTTCTCGTCCATCTCGACACTTAAGCGATGAAGAGTATCATTTGGCACACTTGTATGTATTACTCAATTGTCCAGAGATTGAACAATTCATTAAAATATTTGACATTGAGATGGTGCAAAAATACTCTATTCACAACGATCAAGAATTGGAGAGATTACGGAATCGTGATTTCCCTACTTGGATTCAGACTTACAGCAAAGATCACAGAGCTGAAATAGATGAAAGAATATTTGAGTTTGTTAGTGGACCGTCGCGACTTGTGTCGTGCTATAGCGGATATTTTGTTAACGGGTATAAATTTCACACGGTTGAATATTCATTTACAAAGAAGACGATGAATGCTGAGGTCTGCGTGAAAGGGACAACCTATGTTGAATGTGATATGGATTTTTATGGACTGGTGGAAGAAGTGATAGAGTTGCACTACTTCGGCTTGAAATCAATGATCCTATTTAGATGTCATTGGTTCGATACAACAGAAAGGGGCATGAAAGTTCATCCAAAATACAAACTTGTTGAGGTTAATTACAAATCGAAATTGGCAGCAAATGAGCCTTTTATATTGGCATCACAAGCCGAACAAGTATATTACACGAAGTATCCGGCTCGAAATAAAGATAGAGCAGATTGGCGTGTAGTCTGTAAGACAAAAGGTAGAGGAAAAATTGATCCGATAGTAGGAGAAAATGAGCTGATACCTGATATGACACATGGTTTCTATCAAGAAGATGATCCTCCTGCTGTGGATCGTATTATTCCAATACTCGAGGATGCAGACACAACGTCAATTCAATTAGAAGTTGAATATGCTGATAATGACGATCATGAAATTGAGGAAGCTGGAGATGAAGAAGATGAAGAAGAGGAAGAAGAGGAAGAAGAAGAAGAATTCGAAGACTATTATTCAGATGATGAGGAATAATTATAAAGTATATATTTTATTAAATATATCTCTACTATTTATACAATAATCTGATTATATGTCTGTTCGACAGATATGTCTGGTCGTGGTTATCGACGCAGGAGAGCTTCGGAGTCTCCGATCGGTGAGACTCCAGCACTTACTCATGCTGCTGATCCTCCTGAGGATGATACTGCCGAGGCTAGTACATCCAGACGCAGGCGGCCACGCGGGCCGAACAGGTGGCAGCCTCCACCAGCCACAGAGTCACGTAGATTGATTAGCGTGATTGGGGAGCGGTAATATATCATGAATTATGAATCATTATAAATTCAAGAAGAATTTATTACATAATATAATATTAAAATTTATTTTTGTTGTGTAGGTTCGATCAAGAAGAAGTGCCGAGGAGCATTTCTTCTACTATTCGACGATACATGCACGGGGCATGGCCTACGTGGTCTCACGTGCCTAGCGAGCACGTCGACATGTTATGGCGCGAGTTTGAGGCACGTATTATTTTTTTTTTTACATGCATGATGATATATTAATATTGGTATTGATATTATTATTTTGCAGGCTCGCTATACATGGGCCGAGGAACAGAGGTCCTTCATTTACGCTGCCTGGGAGGCTATTTTCCGGGCAAGGTACAACAGGCAGCTGGGGTAGGCTCGGTCCCAGGCGATGGCCCGAGTTGGGACCACTAACATCGCGAAGACTCGGGGATACGGCCCCGGTTGGATTACTCCGGATATATGGGACCAGCTCGTGGGAATATGGTCGACGGATCGATGGCCGGAGGTTTCTCGGAATGCGGCTAGAAATCGCATGTCGGGGGGAGAAGCGCGTCACACCGGCGGCTCTGTTGCATTTGCAGTGCACGCGAACCGTATGGTAAGTATATCTTTTAATTATATATTTTATTTGTTACTATGTGTACTAATTAATGTATTTGTTTTGTAAATGTAGACGACGGTGTCGGATGACGGGACTGTCCAGCGACCCTCCCCGATGGCGGTGTTTGAGCGGACTCACCGTCAAGCACATGGGACGGGGGAGTACATCGACAACCGCGCTGCATACATTATGGTAATTATATATTTGTTTAAATTATTCATTATATATTTATAATTCAAGTTTTATGATAAATATTAAACAAAAAATCAAACTCGAGTAGGAGACCTACAGCCAGACGGTGGTGCAACGTGGGGGTACCCCCGAGGACTTTGACGCAGCATCGTGGGTCGAGGCCACAGGTGGCTGGGACCATGGCCGCGTATATGGCTTCGCAGATAGTGGTCATGCGCAAGCCGTACTAGGGCCACTTGGGGCACCGACCCCTCCGGTCGCTGGTGAGCGGCCGTCCACCTCTAGATCCAGTTATGATCATAGTAGCAGAATAAGGACTCTAGAGGACACGGTCGCGCGTTAGACTGAGATAATGGAGTGCCAGAGTTAGATGATGGCGGATATACAAGCTATGCTACGCAACATGTCAGGTCATCCCGAAGCAGACATCTCTTTGGCATCATCTAATCCATCATCCTCGAGTCAGTCCACGCCGGTGTACACTCAAGCACTCCAGACCCCGCCATATGATCCAGACCATCCTCCATCGTCATCGTGAGATTTTGTTTATATTGACTTTGTTACTGAGATATTGAACTTGTTTAATTTATATTGACTATGTTACTGAGATATATGTTGATACTTCAATTTTGCATTTGAATTGTTTTTATACTATCGTAGATAATTATCAATATAAATATAATTATTTTGATGTATATCTTGGTGTGTTTGTGATGTGTGAATGAATGTGTGTATGAGTGTATGAGTGTGTGAGTTATGTATCAGATAATGTATCAATGTATCAATGGAAATTTGGAATTTGGAATTTTTTCGTTACCAGGTTCACATCATCAGCAACGGCTTTCCCAGGGCCGTCCGTGGGAAAGCCGTTGCTAAAAGTGTATCGAAAGCCGTTGCTGATGACCTACAGCAACGGCTTAGCGACAGGCTTTTACTAACGGCGTTGCTACGGACTCAGCGGCCGTTGCTATTAATGTTATCAGTAACGGCTCCGAGTCCGTGGCAAAACCGTTGCTGATAATATTTTTAGCAACGGCCCGAGCAGCCGTTGCTGAGCCGTTGCTAAGTTATCAGCAACGCGACTTTCTGTCACGGCTCTATTGCAACGGCTCGGCCGTTGCTGATGCTCTTCAACAATGGCTCAGCAACGGCATCAGCCGTTGCTGATGCCCATTTTTCTAGTAGTGCGGGATAATGATTGCCGTTTCTTTCAGTGACATGTTATGAGGATCACTGCCACACAAAGGGTGTTTTGCGAGGATTGATGGGGAGCTCTAGTCGAGCAGCCGAAACTATTGGAGAAGAGGATATAAATTAGTAAGATGAAAGAAATTAATGATCCGGAAAGAAAAATTTGCTGCACTAGAGCTGAGGAACAAACACTTAAAGATGAGATAATTAACTCAACTGAGGAATGCCAGAAATCAAGTCCCGATGAGGAAGGACAGTGGTATATGATGTTATTGGTTGTATGTATCTTGTTTTTTAGTTTGTTACTTGGTAGTGGGAACAAAGAAAATAACTTAATGCTACTACCATGAAGTGAGTAACTAAATATGTATTGGTAAAGTTAGTGTAGACTGTCTTGTTATTTTGTTGTTACTCTATTCAAGGATTTCAATACTTGGTTGTCACTTGTCATGTTATTTTGGTTATTATCTTATTCAAATAATTGAATTGATTCAAATAACTAGAGAATGTATAGGCAAGAAAACAACTAGAGAATTGGTTGAAATTAATAACTAGACCTCCATTCCACAATCAAGCAAGAAAATAATTGATTCCACATGAGACATTCATTCCACAGTTAAACAAAATCTACTTACATTTTCATTCCACATTATTCCGTATACATTTGTTAGATATGATGAGTATACTTAAAATATTTTGGATATTATAACATCCCAACATTTTTTTATAAAAGTGAGTAAAACTTATTAATTTGTAGGGTCTGAGAGTTATGTGTAAATATAGTTTCATATTTCATTATAACAATAATAATTTTTGTTCTTGCCTGAAGCTGAGATGATGTAGTCCTACGCGTCTCTGGGTTCGGTGCGACTCTAATGGAGGACCTGCAAAGACAATCTGACGCTCAAGTAAGAAGGATATCCAGGTCATGGGTATGAAATTTAAATCAAGAATATACTTGATGTGCGTCGTGTTTGTAGATTTTATGTGTAATGCACACGAATATTATATTATTAAGAATCTATTATAATTAAAAATGTAGATTTTGAAATTGAAACCTTTAATATGATATCATAATGATTTAGGAAATACATTAGAAAAGATTTTGTCTTTATGTGTTCTTTCTAATTGAATTTATTTTTAACGAGCATATGAAAATAATATCATAATTGAGGAAAGAAATCAAAGATATCTTGTCATTATTGTAATTTTGAGTATTTTTATCAATACACTTTTATTAATTTGTAAGAAAATTATTCAACTATATTTTTATCATTTATATAAAAAAATCATTTTTTTTATTTTGAAGAAAATATATGCAATAAACTAATAAAATCATTTGTTATATATTACCACGCCTTTAATAATTTAGGAAGACATATAAAAAGATAACATTTAATGCATAAAAAAAAGACATTTGTCATTATTGTAATTTAAGTATTTATATCAATACACTATTATTAATTTGTAAACAAACTATTCAATTATATATTTAAAGTCATACCAAAAAAAAAATTTGTTCTTGTTATTTGAATTTTATAGAGAATGTATTTTACAAACTAATAAAACCATTTAACCATAGAGGTGGAAAAAAAGATGAGGCCGAACATAAATTTATTGATTGAAATTTTGTTTGTGAATATTTCTTTTTTATTTTAATTTGTGAATATTTCTTTGAAAAATATACTTTACACTTAACTTAATTAATTTTAAATGTAAAAATATGACCACAACTATATGGAGGTTATAAAATCTCCAAAAATAATTTGTGAAGTGCGCAAAAGTTATTAATATTTAGGAAATGATAGTTTTGTGAATACAATATCATGTTTTATTAAGGTGATGATAACTTCAATTCTTTGCTTAACCTGCAATTCACACAATAATTATTATATTAAGCATTTACTATAATTTATAGTTTATACGTGGAAATTTAGATATTTAATTTGATGACATAAGAATTTGGGAAGACATAAATTTATAGTTTATACTCAGAATAGGTCGGAGTTGATCCCGAAAATATCGAGCTCATTATTGTTGAAGCCCTGATAGTAAATGAAGGATGTTGATGTCCTTGTATGACCGAGTGCATCCCCGGGCTAAGTGGAGTTTGCTTGACTCGAGTCTGGTTCATGCGTGTGAGCGATTCTGGATCTGATCCGATCTGGCTCAAAGTGCTAGTCCCGTCGAAGCTATAAATTAAAAAGTGAGATTTGGAAATTGAAACCTCTAATATGGTATCATAATTATTTAGAAAATATATCAAAGATTTTTGTTTTCATGTGTTCTTAATAATTTTTTTAAAACTAACTTATGAAAATGATATCATAACTTAGGTAAGAAATCGAAGAGGTTTTGCCATCATTATAATTTGAGTATTTTTTATTAGTACATTTTATTAATTTGTAAAAAAATTATTCAATTATATATTTATAATTTGTAAGAAAATTAGGATGATTTGGTCCTTAGATGGAAGTAGGATTCAAGTCGAGTCTAGGGGTTTGAGCAGAACTTGAATCCGACTTGAATTGATTGAGTTATGAGTTAAACTAGACTTAAGTTATATTAGGGCATTCTAGTAATTTAATAAATAAAATAAAATAAAACTTAAATACTTGCACCAGGGACCGTACGGCTCAAGAACATGAGGAGACCCGTAATTCGTTGTTGCCGGAATTCATCGACGCGGGAACGCGGAGGGTCGTGTTCCTTTTCAATTTCTTCTTTCGTTGAGTGGTTTCTTGCCTTTAACAGTAGGGTTTTGGTTTTCCCTAGCCACCCCTTCTTGAACATTTCTTGGGATTTTCTTGATTTATTCTCATCATTTGAATTGATTCATGGTCGATACCTTATGTAGAGCATCTTGTGATGCAAATTTTTGCGGAATTGGGAACACTAGGGTTCGGCTACCCCTAAACAACCCCTAGGCCTTAAGGGCCGAACGGGTAGGGTGTGGGGTTGAGTTGTTCGAGAGTAGATTTTGTAAATTGGCTTCACTATCTTACATTGCTACTTGAAATCCAATTATTTTTATTGCTTAACGGTGAAGAGGCTTTAGGGCCGGTTGCCTAGGGTTTACCCTTACCCTTAAGGGCCGGCCGAGTGTGGTTAAGTTTAGAGGGAGAAAACTTATCGAAATAATGTCAACTCTAGCATGGATACACCTAGAATTAAGAATGATTCCTTGGTAGAGAGGTTGTGCTTAGGCCGACTACCTTGTGGTGGTCCTAAACCACTAGGGTCGGCCAAGTAAGAACCCTAAGGGAAAGGTTGACTTTAGGATAATTTGGCGAATAGTCTACGGTCCGAACTTCTTAGTTTGGATGAGGATCACATTATCTAAATCCTATAAGAAAATGAAAGGTAAAGACTTGGATAAAAATCTTGGGGTTATCCTAAACTACTGGCCAACCCTAGAAATCGAACTTAGCGGAACTAATGTAGAAGAAACCTTAACGTGTTTACCTTAGCATGTAAATTGAGGCATGATGTTATATTGTCTAAACAGTAGGTAAATGACTTTTAAATGTAGGAAAAATATGGATTAAGGGTAGAGACTTATCATGAATGTTTAGGCTGATTCCTAAGATTACGAGAATCCGGATTTCTTGAAGATTACGTGTAACACTTTAATACTTGTTGAGCATGAAATTCTTAGAGATTATTGTTTTAAATCAAATTATTTTATTATGAAATATTACTGATTTATAATGGTATTGTTGTCATTTAAATTCAGATTTAAGTATATTCATATTTCGTCGTCATGATTGACAAGTAGTGCTTGAATAGTAAAACGTTAGCGGAATATGAATTCCTATTGGTGGCCGTATGTCATGTACATTTTATCAATTGTATTATACTGAAAATGTATGTGAAGAAAAGTGGATTTCACCGCTAGAGGCTGCAACCCGAGGTAGGGCTGGTTTAGGTATGCGCATGCGCATACCCTTGAACTTTAATCTTATAGAAATTGGTAAATGTTGTTCATGCTATTTTCCTACATGATACTGTATGACATGAATGTGATGTGGATGTGATTGTTCATGAGACTGTATGCACAACCAGCCTGGTCAGCTGGTGGTTTATAGGTCGGGTAATGCGTCAGAGAGCTACGCTGACGGCAAACCCGGAGTGGCATTGGTCGAAGGGTCACACTGGACCATCGAATTTACTTGGGTTTCAACTCAGGGGATCATCGGTGAGGGTCGCTAATCTTGAACTAGCAATCGATATCTAACCCTGTATTGATCATGCTTACACCTGTATGAGGGTGAGTTAGCACAAGTACGCGGGTCACTATGAGGGAATAACCTCGGTTAACATATAATATGAACGGGTGTAAATTGTTTATTTAACTATGATTATCTGACTTATGTCTTATGAGAAATTACATCTGATGTTATATTCTTTTTAAATAAAGGAATTGCTATATGAAGTGTATGATAACTTAGAGAGGGCTCGAGGACGAGTCATTCATTGAGTTCTTCATGAACTCACCCTTGCTCTTTTATGTTTTTATTTTCAGCTCTAGAGCAGTAGAGGTACTACGGCACACGAGGCGTAGCTAGGGTGGTGAGCTCAGGACGTGGATCTCGTGACACATAGTCGTAGTGGTGTAGAGTAGTTTGTTGCACTTACTTTTAAGTCTTTTTGGATGTAGGACTTTTGCATACTTATGTGGATATTCAGGATCTATTTGGGATTTTCTTTATTTTTATATTTTGGTAAATGCATGGTTGTGTTACCTTTCTGCATTGTGATCATATTTGAGTAGGTTTGGGGTACGAACATGTACTCCGACCGGTCACGCATGTTAGCTGAAGGGTTCTTCCTTCATGCTTTATTTTCCTCATGATTATTTTGATGATAACAAACCCATTTAACAAGTGTTTAAGTATGAAAATTGTAGGATTGATGAAAGATTCGTCAAGTCTATTGTATCTCGATCAATCCTCAAAATAGGTTAAAGCGTGCATCAAAAATATGTTGGGAAGCATGGAGAATCCTTCAAAGATGAAGCACGTTGAAGAACGAAGCCGTAAATCGAGCGCGAAAGAAAAAATCCAAGCTAGAAAATTTCCAGCTCTGTGTCGGTCGACCGAATGGTGTTTTAGCAGTGGCAGCAGCCATGTCGGTCGACCAATCAGTCAACCGAATGTTGCCAAAATATGGTCGAGAGTTCGTCAGTCGACCGAATTGGTCGACCGGATGATAGAGCGTGAGGTACTCATTGAGTCGGTCGATTGATTGGTCGACCGCACCAATTCTTGTGACAATCGGTTGACCCGCCAATCGACCAGTTGGCGTATAAGGCTGGCTTCAATCGACCGGCTTTGAAGTAGACGGTTTTTCGTCGAGCGGTCGACCCGTCGGTCGATCAATCACAGGGAAATTGTTATAGTGGGCCAGCGGTCGAATGGGCGGTCGACCGATGCTTCGATCGGACCATCGAGCGGGCGTTTGTAACGGTCGAAAATAATCCCGTTGACGCCCTGCTTCAGCCGAATCTATATATAGTCCCTTCTAACTTTATTTTGCAACTTCTCTCTCAGATTTTTGGTGAAAAGAAAGCTTCAAAGAGTGATTCATTAGGCATTCCTTAATCTTCAAAGAGTTAATTTCTTCATACTTCCACTTGATCCCAGCTGCCGAAGGTGTTTTATTTCAAAGGGTGGATCAAGCTGGTTAGGCGCAAGAAGAAGAGGCTCCCAAGTGTGATAAGATTTTATTCTCTTCTCGTAATAGTTTGTTTTTAGTTAATTTGTTTTTAAACACTTGTATTTGATTTGTTGAAAGACCTAGGGTGTTAGGTCTTGAGTGTAGTTGTGTGTAGAAGTGGTTTCCTTGTTGTGAATGAGTAAAGTCACTTGTGTAAACTTAGTTTAGCTAGGATTAGTTAAGTTGTCCCTTAGGATTGAGGTGGAAGAGTGCTCACGATAAGAAGACAGAGACTTCCGGGTGTGGAAGTGCCTTAGGTCGAGAGTGCGACTCTTCAAGTCAAAGTCCTCGTTGTAAGGGAAACTCAAATTAATCTAGTTAACTTAGTTTGGAAATCCTAAGCGGGATGCTTAGGTAGTGGAGTAGGCATTGGGGCCGAACCACTATAAATTGTGTGTTTGCATTGATACTCTAATTGTGTTTAATTGTCTATCTTGCTTCCGCATCCATTCATAAAATTGTAATTTGCCTAAACTAGTTAAGTAAACGTTTAAATCAAAATTAGGCCAATTAATTTAGAGAAACACTATTCACCCCCCCCCCTCTAGTGTGTCGTTTTACTCAACAACGTGACCCTAGGTTTTTGGGGTGTGACAGACGAGAACACTAATAAACTCAAGAAACTTTACATGATACATACATTTATAGAAATGAATCAAGACAACTCTCAAAATGAAACTAACGTCAAAGCACATCACCTCTATTCTATCTAACTAAACATGCTCATCTACTTGCTCGTACTTGTGAACTTGAGTCAAGCACAAAAGGAATTAACGAAAGGGTGATCAAGCACTAAAGTAATTAGCACAATATGACATCATGCACTATGATTTTCGCGAGTGCCAACATTGTAGGCCATGCTAACATTAAAAATTTGTTGCAATTTCATGATACCTCTCCAAACGAGGAAAAGTTCATAATATATATTGGGTGTTCATTCCGGTCTCTATTGGTGAAGTAGTGTTTTTTCACTATCTCAACCCACTAAATACCATCTTCGACTATAAGTTTCCAAAACTAGTGTCCAAGATGAGCTTTGTTGTGGAGCTTCGAGTTTAGGATGCCCAAACCACTTTCCTCATGGTGTCCAATAAGAGTATCCAATCATACTAAACTGATTCCCTTTTCGTTTGTGTCATGCCCTCTTGTCCAAAAGAAGGTACTTCTTCTATCAATATGTTAAAGCATCCAAGAGGAGGACTTGAATAATGAAAGTATGTAGGAGGCTCGAGCAGTGAGGACATTATTAAATAGTGTTAGTCTTCCCACCCTCGAAGGAAGCTTCCCCCGCCATGACATAATTAGTTGAGAGTCCATTCTTGTGATCATTTGATTCTAGCCCTCCCTATGTAGGTTGCCAGATTGTAGCAAGAGTCCAAGGTATTTAAAATGGGAGCAAAGCAACTTGGCAACCAAATATCTGCGCAATGCTCGTGACCTAGTCTGTTTTCCCTAGCAAATGTAGAACATATATTTTGATGGAATTGATCTTTAAGTTGGATGCAATGGTCGTCATCCATGAAGTGCTCCTTGATCTTTTATTTTGTATTTTCGGAGACCCAATTGACTCCATATTCTTCACCACCACATAGTTGACAAACAGGTGTTGGATTGTCTTTGTCTCAATGCAATATAGATTATAGCAGTGATCCTTGATTTCAATATCCATATTGCTCATGTGGTCGTACATGAGAAGCCTACTCCTTTTAGCCATCAATTGATCTTCATTTTATCTTGACGACATCTTAGCCTCTATATGCAATTCAAGTCTTGTCTCTTCACTCGTAGTCCATAAATCTTGTATAAGGATCCAATCGAGTACATCCCTGATGCACTCCAACACCATTTGTGTGTCATTTTCCTGGATTCTCCTAATATTGGAACTCGTTAGCAACTCTTGAATTACATGATATTGTCTGCATTCATCGTGTATTGTAGATTTAGACGCTCCACCCTTGGTCCCCTCCGCTAAATCTTTGGTTGCTTCTCATACCTTTGGGAATTCTACGGCTAAATCTTGCCTACATGTTTAATTGTCAAGCCAAGAGGATGTATCAAAATCGTCTCCCATTTGGCTTTGCAAGTGTAATTCGAACCATTACTTGATCTTTCGAATATTCTTCCCATTTGGCTTTGCAAGTGTAATTCGAACCATTACTTGATCTTTCGAATATTCTTCCAAACTTGCGACACTACAAAAGTTTCATTATAAATCGGTGCCAGATTTAATTAAAAAAATAAGCACCGCGTATGTGTCAAAAATTAAATTTCAATGCTTTTGAACGGAACTAAATAGAAGCCAAAATCAATACCCGAATAGTTCCGAGTACCAGCGGAGTTATTGGTACTAATATCCCGATATCAGTGTTTGTTTCACAGGCATCAATACTCGATTATGTTTTTAAAAAAATTGTACTTGATGTAGGACTAAAGCTTACATTTTAAAAAATAAATTATTGTATGTTAATTTCAATTAATGAATTAATTAGAAATTGATAAACGATTTATAAAAATTAACCGTGATTTAAAACATTTAGACCGACGGGAGATAAAGAAAATTAGAAATCTGATGCCACAAGCACGGATTTCGCACTGCAGGACATTTCCTGCAGTACAATCATTCTTTGAATTTATGCGACCTACTCAGTCTCCATTTCGCACATGAAATGCATTCATCCATTTGTTCCTGGTGAGAAGCATTTGACAATGCCGCTCACTGTTTTAGCAAATGTCCTGGAGGCTATCTTCTTTCCTGGCACATGGAAGGGATTGGAAACTGCATCCACGTATGCTGCATGGAACCTTCGAAAAAACTGAGTAGCGGTAGAAGAAATGTTAAAGAAACAAAGAAGTATAACAAATTGATGATAGTCTTCAAATAAACTTTTAACAAATACCTGAGTTGTTTATAGATTTTTTAACTCGTGCTTGAGATACATAGGAATAACCAATATTGATCAAATGAATTCTCTTGATGATTTACTTCCATTGTACTGTCATCATTTCAGGTTTTTTAATTTCATAATTCATGCAGATAACTTACTGTTCTCTAGCAATTTAGGAAAGCAAGAGCAATCCAGGTAAGCAAGTTGTAACTTACACTTCTAACATCTGCATCTTTTACGTTGAGGTCAGTTGTTACCATGAGGAACTTCACCTTTATATTAGTCAGGTATCCATACCTGCAGAAAGCAAACTAAAATCGAGAGACCAACCAGAAGAAATGTTTTAAAGCGCATGCAAGATGTAGATCAAATCCGAGGAAATGGAAACAACTTACACTTTGTAACTCTCTGTAGGATATAAAATACCAAGAAAACTCTCATTCATTGTAAGCACGCTTTTCTTAGGATTATTCACTGCCAAAATGAATTGCACAAAAATAAGCCACTTAACCACAAACGCTTGTCTTGTCAGTTAAGACTCTGTTTTAATTTGGGTGCACAGTGGTGTTTTAATTGGAGATTTTTCTCTTGTAGCAATTAAAAAGATACTTTTTAAGATTTCAGCACACAGAAGCAAGTCAAATGGACATAAAATGGGGCAAAACTAGTAAACAACAACCAGCTATGTGGAGTATGATGAAGGTACATGAATGCAACCACTCTTTATCTGACTTGTGACTCAAACTCTTGTCACTTGAATTTCATGGGAAGAACCTAAATGCATCATGAAGCATGCCCTCTAAGGGGCATAATAACAGCTAAAGCACAAAAACATATTTCATAAGACTACTTGCTATTATGTTTCCCTAAGAGGTCAAGCTTTGTGAAGCATCAACGTAGTCACTTGTGGACCCAGAAGAGATCTAGATAACTGACAGGATATTAGGAATGCTTATAAATCAAAAGTAACTGAAGGTAGCATCCTCCATTCAATTCGAAGTAAAGGCTGGCTTTCTGGATATAAAAATAGGTTTGAATGAAAAACTATAACATTATAGTACAATATAATGTCAATAATATGACTACTGATATTACTGGTATCATGGATGTATTAGCAGATCCAAGGAGATTCAGCTGACATATGCACAGACAATTATATCAAATCTATAGAAAGGAATCAAGTACCTATTTAAAGAATTAGCTGGATTCGCCAAGGACATGGCAACAATAAAGATTGTTAAGTGCAGCTTAAATTAAATACAAATTAGAATCAACAAAGATTAAAGAAGTTGACTATTAGGATGGAAAGATATGCATAGCTCGACGAAACTCTTCATATTATGAATAACAAAGGGCAAAGGTGATAAATAAATGGTGCTGAGCTCTTTTATGATTATTCAGGTTCAACAGAAAAAAAGAAGAAGCAAGAGATGTGATTTGCTGATCCTATGTGCATGATATTTCAATAATCAACCAAGATAAGCAAAAGGTCATGATTTCAATTGCCAACAAAAAGAAATTAAGCTAGTAGTCATTCATGAAAGAAAAATCTAGCTGTAATGAGTTGAATGCACAGCATACAAAGTGCAAAACCAAACTAAGTAAATTCTTTGGTAAAAGTTTTTCACAATGGAAAAAGAAGGCTAAGAACTGTTGCTTGAATGATCGAATGAAGCATCATGCTTGAAGGCAAAAGTCAGAAAAAGACTACAAAACATGATTAGTTCTTTTCTTTTTGAGGTGAAGTGAGGCCTCAAGGCCACACAATTCATTTCAAGAGGCTTGAAATGCCGAGATTACGAGTTACATAGAGATTACCTGAACTAAGAACATAATAAACTGAGAACCCAACAATAAACATGAGCACGCAGGGAGGTAAAAGAAGTGCATCACACACTAAGCAAGATTTTTTTGACCTGCTTCCCTTCGAAGATAATAGCATATCTAGTTTTCCATAGTTTCCAACACTATCGTTGAGAGCATGATTTGAGACTTATGGCATGTTTCTTCATCACTATCTGAAATAGGCACTATAGGAAATCACCTACAAAAATGCTGCCTAATAAACATGAGCCATTCCTCATGAATTATGTGACGATCGCCTAGAAGACGTTTCTGTAATTCCCAAGTGTTTTTATAAAGGGATAATAGACTAAAAAATCACAAGGTTTGCAGAAATTTTACGTTCTACCCGCGTTTTCAAATTTCGCCTCTAAATGCACAACATTTACTTATGTTTATGTCATCTACCAAATCGTCATGCTTTGTCTCAACTTAGCTGACATGGAGGTAAAAGGTGCTTGCATGGCCTAACGGTGTCATACGTGGCCACGAATTCATCTATTATTAAAAAGAAAAAATATATATGGTCCCATCATTTTTCTCTCTCTTCTCTTCTTCCTCTCACCTGCTGCCACATTTTTCTTATTTCTTCTCCTCCTCCTCCTCCTCCTCCTCCCCTCCTCCTCCTCCTCCTCCTCCACTATTGACGATGGTGCTGATGTAAGAGCTCATGTCGGCAAGCAGGACCTCCTTCCGAGCCCAAACCCACTTCCCACCGTAGCCGCCCATCACCACCATCCATTGCCACTATGTATGTTTGCCCTCCATGGTAAAGAAACTTGATGGCTAACTTCCCAGGCCGCTGGCTCTTCTCCTCCGTCCAATGCCATCGTAGCGCGCCAGCCGCCGCCACAAGGCCCGGCGGTAGCCTTGAGGCGATCCGCGGAGGTAATGAGGAATGGGTGCTCCAACAAGGCGAAGCGTGGTGGGGATGAGAAGGTGGAGAGGGAGGAAAGCAGAGTGGGGTGTAATGGTGGTGAGGATGAGAAGGTGGAGAGGGTGGATGAGTACAGAGGAGGAGCGGATGGAGGGAAGAGGTTCGGTTGCTATGAGGGTGGAGGAGGAGGAGGAGTGAGAAAAAGATGGCAGCATGTGGGAGGAAGAAGAGAAGAGAGAGAGAAGAGGAAAAATATATTTCGGTTGCTATATAGGTGACCTCGATTAAGTGGGAGTGAAGAGGAAAAATGACTAGATTGACCTCGTAAAGTGGGAGAAAGTTGAGGGCAAAAATGAGATTTCGTAAAGTGGGAGAAAGTGAACAGCAAAAAGTTGTGGGTTGGCAGGCCACGTATGACGCCGTCGGGCCACGCAAGCGTCGTTTACCTCCACGTCAGCTAAGTTAAGACGACGTGTGACGATTTGGTAGATGGCATAAACGGAAGCAAAGGTTGTGCATTTACACACTAAATTTGAAAACGCGGGTAGAACGTAAAATTTCTGCAAACCTTGTGAGTTTTTAGTCTATTATCCCTTTTATAAAAGACGCAAGTGTGGTTGTCCAAGTGACTACCATTGCTTGAGCAACCTATCCTTGGTTTATAGAAGATGCTCGATTATAATGCACATAAGAACGATCATCTTTAGGGGTCATTTCACGTTCCTTGAATATTTTGTACATCAAAGCTGTTGTGAAGGTTTCTCCGGTGTTTCAACACGATCTCAATATGTGATTTCCGTCCGTGCACCAAGAAAATTCCTCAGGTCTTCGGCAGATGTAGTGCTCAAAACATGACTAGTTGATTAGTATTACTTAAACAGGTACCTAACATTCTTTATGATGGTAGCATTTTTTCTAAAATAAAACAGAGGACTAAATGCGAAAGTGATCTTTATAATATATTGGTAGCTGCTTTATTTATTATTTAGAAGAATAATGCCGGGAGCTAGGAAAATTAGGATCTTTCAGAAGGGAACTTGCTGAAGTCGACAGAATATCATCTAATGAATTTTACATAGTTTCCACTGATAACAGCTTGACAAAACCATTCATACTAGAGTTAACGCTTGTTTCTTTCCATTCGGATAACGATACGGTGCTCTATTGCATAAGACAATCAATTAGAACATTTGCTGTATACAAAATTCAAAAGTTACAGCTACTATTCCTTCTGGTAAGTTGTCAGCTTGTAAATCGGAGCGGATTGAAACGATAACATCATCATCTCAATAAAATTTCTGATCAAAATATTCACCTTTCAATCCGAAACCACAAGATTCCAAGTAAAACATGGAAAAGAAGTGGGAGGGAGCAAAACCTCTCTCGTAGATGACGTCAAGGGAGCAGTGAACGATGTGGTGCAGCTTGAGAGCGTTGTCGACCTCGGTGAAGATCTGCAGGTAAGGCGGGTTGTTCTCCGCTACACGAAATAGCGAGCGCAACGCAATCAAAGGGCCGTATAGGATTCCCCTGGACAGGGAAACATATGACCAAGTTAGAAGAACGGTACCTGGTGACCTACGACGGCGACGGACGCGATCATCTCCTTCCGGTTCCTTCGTCGGCGACGGGGCGGCGAACTGCGACTCCGACGGCAAAAAGGAGGTATTGAATCGGTCGAGAAAATTACCCACGAACGAGTCTCGCCTACACAATTTTGGTGAGAAGGGGAGTGGATCCCGTGTCTCCATCGACACACGAAACAGGGTTTTTCCGCTTTCTATGGGTCGGTACGTTGAAAATGTCATGAGTCGACTTCCAGCCACTCCGTGGCAAGGACAAACTGCCTAGAAATGTATTCGACCACTAGGACAAGCAGTGCTTGAGCAGAATAACATTTGGACATGGAAATTTAAGAAATATAAATGAGTATATAAAATTAAATAGGGATTATACCTCAAATTAATGGCATGATGCAGCGTTACAAAGTGAGGTTAATGTAGGCTTGACTACCATGGAATTAATGATGCCAAATTGGTACACTACACTGTGCAATGTCTGCTTTCTGTACTGAAAAATGAGAGCTTCATCGATTTGGGTTGGGTTTGATCCCAACCCATTTGGACTAAAGCCACGTAATTAACTAAAAAAATAAAATAAAAAAAAATTCTAAAGCAAATCACGTGGATGACTTGGGAGAAAAGGATGGTTATTTTTTGAAAAAAAAGAAAAGAAAACAAGGGAGGTGCAGCCGACATAAGAGAGAGAGAGAAAAACGATGAGAGAAAAAAAAGTTTTTTCTTCGTCTTTGCTTGCCTTGATCGATGGTGATTTGTTATCATATCAAGATAAAATTTTAATATATTATTTTCAAAATCAAGCTCTACAATTTGAACGGTACGGATCGTTGAGAAGCTTTCACTTTTTGTGAGATCTAGACCTCTTTTATTATTATTATTGATGATGATTTCATTTTTTTGAGATGATGATCTTGATGATTTGATGTGTACCTCTAGTTAATCTAGAGAAGAATGTTGTGTTCACATTATTCTGATTATAGTGAAAGTTTAAAGTGGACTTCGGTTCGTGGTTTTTCTCCTCATCGAAGTTTTTCACGTAAAAATTCTTGTGTTGATCTTGTGGTTGCTTGTTTAAATATATATTTTCATGAATATTTGTTAATCAGCTATCTTAATTGCACAAAGAGAAAAAAGTTTGGCACTTATGATTTGTGAATTTTGATGTATACTGGTGACTTTTCCCATCAAAGTGATATGAGAGCGAGGTTCTGTAGATTGGTTCTTGTGCAATTAAAATGGAGAAAGAAAATTCAAGCATGATAAAGTTTACCTCCTCCAATTATTTCCTATGAAAGATCACCTTTATTATCATGATTTAGCCTTGCCGCTTGAGAGCGAAGGAAAGAAACCTGCCGATGTGGAGCAGGCTAAATGGAATTCATTAAACAAGAAAACTACAACTGCTATTAGGAGATGGGTATCTCCTAAATTCATCAACCACATTACTCAGGAACATGATTGTTATAAAGTTTGGAAGATGTTGGAAGAAACTTTTGCCAAGGAGAGTGCACAAAACAAGACTTTTGCGATAAGAGACCTTGTAAACTTGAAGTACCGAGATGGTGATGATGCTTCGGTGCGCTTGAATGACTTTCAAGGGTTCCTGAACCAATTGACGCTGATGAACATTGTGCTAGATGATGAGATACAAGCACTAATTCTGTTGAGCTCATTACCGGATAGTTGGGAGACTTTAGTAGTATCACTTAGTAACTATACTCCAAATGGAAAGCTCACTTTGAAGTCAGTGAAAGATAGTATTCTGAATGAAGAGAGGTGGAGGAAAGGGTCAGACACTTCAGAGTCTCAGGCACTGGTTGTAGAAAGTTGGGGGAGAAGCCAAAGCAGATTTTCTCGAGGTAAACACGATAAAGAATTTGGTGATAGAAAAGGAAAATGGAAGCCTAGAGGGAGGTCTCAGACAAGGAAGGGAATGAAATGCTATTATTGTGAGAAGTTTGGACATTTTCAAAGAGATTCTAGAAAATATAGAAGAGATCAAAAGAGTAAAGCCGAAGAAAAAAATAAAGAGAATGGTACAGGTGCAGTTTGTGACGGTGATGTTGCCATTGCTTGTGATGATGGTTGTGTAAATCTTGCTTGTCAGGATACCACCTGGGTTGCCGATTCAGCTGCTTCTTATCATATTACGTACACCCCGACGGGATTTCTTCACATCCTATGTTACTGGTGACTTTGGTCAAGTGATGATGAGAAATCAAGGGAAGGCTAGTGTTGTGACAAATACAGAGTGCAAATTGCTACTTCATGATGTTAGACATGTACCTGATATGCGCATACACTTGATCTCTACTGATACACTTGATGAAGAAGGCTATCATAGCTTCTTTGGAAATGGTATATGGAAGCTCTCCAAAGGTTCTCTAGTTGTTGCTAAAGGCAAGAAGATGAGTCTCTACATGTCACAAGTTAAGGTGATTAAGGGGGTGATTAAGGGGGAGGTCAATGCAGTTGAAGATGCTTCCATTGATTTATGGCATATGCGACTTGGACACCTCAGTGAGAGAGGCCTAGGCATCCTTGCCAAGAAGAACTTTCTTCATTTGAAAGGTACAAACTTGAACACTTGCACTCATTGTTTAGCTGGTAAACAACATAGAGTCGCTTTTCATAGTTCATCTCCACATAGAAGATCTGATCTTATTGACTTAATTCATATTGACGTTTGTTCTATGACTGATAAGTCTCTTAGAGGAGCTTTGTACTTTGTTACTTTTATTAATGATTGTTCCAGGAAAATATGGGCCACTTGTTTGAAATCCAAAGCTTAAGTGCTTGATGTCTTCAAGGATTTCCATGCTAGAGTTGAAAGAGAAATTGGCAGAAAGCTCAAATGTGTTCGAGCTGACAATGATGATGAATACAAGGATCCATTTGAGAAGTACTGCAGGGAACATGGTATTAAGTTGGAAAAGATAGTTCCAAAGACTCCACAACATAATGAAGTGGCTGAGAGAATGAACAGAACTATTGTTGAAAGAATCAGGTGTATGCTCTCTCATGCAAAGCTGCCTAAGTCTTTTTGGGGTGAGACAATGAAGACTGCAGTGACAATGATCAACCTTTCTCCATCAGTTTCTCTTGACTTTGATGTGCCAGAGAGAGTATGGAAAGGTAAAGATGTTTCTTATGTACACTTGATAGTGTTTGGCTGCAAGACATTTGTACATGTTCCTAGAGATGAAAGGTCTAAGCTTGATAGCAAGACAAAGCAGTGCATTTTTCTGGGTTATGAAGATGATGAGTTTTGCTACAGGTTATGGGATCCAAAAGACAAGAAGGTTGTTAGAAGTAGAGACGTTGTCTTCTTTGAAGATCAGACTATTAAAGATTTTGAACAGAAAGAAAAATCATAATCATCAAATTTTACTTCTTTTAGTTCAGATCCATCACCTACTCCATAGTTACCTTTGATGCATCTTAATCATGAGGAAGATTTGCAGCATGATGACAATGGTGGTCAACCTTCTGTGCCATTAGCTGATGATCCTGAGCCAACTAATGATAGTAATGATGTTGTTGTTCTTAAATAAGCGGTTTAAGAAGCACCAGATGAGCCACAGTTGAGGAGGTCCTCTAGACCTCGCCAACCCTCCACCAAATATCTGCCACATGAGTTTGTGCTTGTTACTGATGGGGGAGAGACAGAATACTTTGATGAAGCTATGTCACATAAGAAGAAAAAAAAATGGTTGAATGCCATGCAAGATGAGATAAAATTCTTGCATGAGAACCATACTTTTGATTTGGTGAAGCTTCCTAAGGGTAGGAGAGCACTAAAAAATAAATGGGTGTTCAGGTTGAAAATTGAAGAAAATTGCTCACAACCAAGGTACAAGACAAGATTGGTTGTGAGGGATTTGGTCAAAAGAAGGGTATTGACTTTGAAGAAATTTTTTCACCCGTGGTCAAGATGTCTTCAATCTGAGTTGTGCTTGGTTTAGCTGCTAGTTTAAATCTTGAAGTTGAACAACTTGATGTGAAAACTGCTTTCCTCCATGGTGACTTGGATGAAGAGATCTACATGGAGCAACCTAAAGGGTTTGAAGTAAAAGGCAAAAAGCAGCTAATTTGTAAGCTAAAAAAGAGTTTGTATGGGTTGAAGCAAGCTTCAAGGCAATGGTACAAAAAGTTTGATTCCTTCATGATGGAGCACGGTTATGATAGAACCACTCCCGATCATTGTGTGTTTATGAAGAAGTTTTTTGATGATAACTTCATTATTCTCTTACTTTATGTGAATGATATGCTGATTGTTGGCCATGACGCTAAGGAAATCCAAAATTTAAAGGGAGAGTTGAATAAGTCTTTTGCAATGAAAGACTTAGGACCCACAAAATAAATTCTTGGCATGAAGATTACTCGTGATAGGAAGAATGAGAAACTTTGGCTATCTCATGAGAGATATGTCCAAAAGGTACTAGAGAGATTTAACATGGTCAAGTCCAAACATGTTTGTACTCCACTTGCAAATCACTTTAAGCTAAGTTCTAAACAATGTCCTTCAAGTGATGAAGAAAGAAATGAGATGAAAAATGTTGCTTATGCATTCACAGTTGGTTCCTTGATGTATGTCATGGTTTGCACAAGGCAGGATATAGCTCATGCAGTTGGTGTGGTCAGTCGGTTTCTCTCCAATCCTGGTAAAGAACACTGGTCAGCAGTGAAATGGATATTCAAGTATCTTAGAGGCACTTCTAGTTTTAGCTTGTGTTTTGGTAATAATGAACCTGTGTTAGATGGCTACACAAATGCAGATATGGCTGACGATATTGATTGCAAAAGTGTATTGCATTATCCTCCACAGAGGCAGAATACATTGCTCTTACTAAAGGGGGCAAAGAGTTACTATGGATGAAAAAGTTCTTAAATGAACTTGGCCAAGCGCAAGAGAACTTTGTATTGTGTTATGAACGTCAAAGCGCTATCCATCTCAGTAAGCATCCTACATTTCATTCTCTATCGAAGCACATTGAGGTTAGATATCAATGGATTCGAGATGCTATAGAGATGAAGTCATTTATTGTGGAAAAGATTCATACCGATGAGAATGGGTCGGATATGATGACCAAGCACTTGCTGAGAGAAAAGTTTGAGTTTTGTTGTAGTCAAGCGGGTTTGGTGGATAACCCCAAATGAGTTGGGAGGGGAAGAATTGTTGGATTTGGTCCTAATCCATTTGGACCAAAGCCCATGTAATTCATTAAAAAACACAAAACAAAAAAAATCCTAAAGCAAGTCACGTGGGTAACTTGGGAAAAAAGGATGGTTTCTTTTTTGAAAAAGTAAAAGGAAACAAGTGGAGGCGCAGTCGACGTAACAGAGAGAGAGAAAAAAAGCTTCTTTTTCATCTTTGCTTGCCTTGATTGATGGTGGATTTGTTGTTCGATCAAGATAAAATTTTGATATGTTGTTTTCAAAATCGAGCTCTACAATCTGAACGGAGCGGATCGTTGTGAAGCTTCCACTTTTGGTGAGATCGAGACATCTTTCTTTGTTGTTGATGATGATGATTCCATCTTTTTGAGATGATGATCTTGATGATTTGATGTGTACCTCTGGTTAATCTAGATAATAATATTGTGTTCCCATTATTCTGATTATAGTGGAAGTTTGAAGTGGACTTCGGTCCTGTGGTTTTTCTCCTCATCGGAGTTTTCCACGTAAAAATGATCTTGTGGTTGCTTGTTTAAATATTTTCGTGAATATTTGTTAATCTTAGCTATCTTAATTGCACAAAGAGGAAAAAATTTGGCACTTGTGGTTTGTGAATTTTGATGTATATGGGTGACTTTTCCCATCAATTTAATGTGCAATATCTTCTATTGAAGCAGATATTGAGCCAAAGTTATTGACATTTGTGAATTATTATGGCTAAACTAAAATATTTGTTCCATGATTTTCACATTGAGCTTAACTTTTGCCGGGATAATATTCAAGCGGCTTTCCTCATTGCTTCTAATATCCTTTTCCATGATTGTTATTTTACTCGAGAGCATCTCAAGTTTCATGCGATCACCATAGGATAGGTGTCATACAAACTTAATTTAGTCGGCAAACCGTTTCACTAAGGATTTGGTTGTGATCAATTTCATTATGTACTTACCAAGTTGGGACGGTTGACAACCCCACTTGGTAGAAATTTGAAACGTAGAAATTTGCATTCAATTCATGAGAACTAAAGAGAACACAAATCGGTGGAGGGAAGAAAGATAAGAACAAGATAAGAGGGTAATACAAACATGCAAAGAGGAAACGTCAGATACAACATTCCAACCATCAATTACAACTTCATCTACAACTGTTGGTGCAAAGAAGTAGCTTTGACGGTAACTTCAACATATGACCTCCTGACATCATCAAAGCATCGTAAAGTACATTCATGCCAAATTCTCGATCTCTAAATCATGACTAACTGAAATCAGATAAGATTTTTTTACGCTCGTAGGGGCCCATGGCTCTCCCACGGTCGGATGCCAATGCAAAAGTGTGGAATGTGACAAAGCCATAGGAAAAGTGACCAGCCTTCTTGCGTACAGTTGCATCTCTGAAAAAAGATGTTCGGGAGACTCGTCTTGGGAGTTGCAAAGAGGGAAGTTCTGATCGACCTAGAGGTTTCAAACAATTAACCTGTCCTTCGTCAGTACTCTTTGCCTTTCCATCAACCAGTAGTGCAAAGAGATGGTAGGAGGGCATCTCTTCTACCAAATAAAGTGTGCCTTCGGATTTACCAAACCACAAAAATTGAGTAGTTGGTAGAGCGACTTGATGCTGAACACTATGATAAATTATATATATATTGGTGGATTAAAACCAATGCTAGTTATTCGCGTCGATTTTAATCAAATTTAACATGCTTAGCTTTAATTAAAATCGGTGCATACGTAGGGAGTCGATGAAGTGAAACTAGCGCTCACGACTGCTGTTGTTTTTATTTTTAAATCATATTTTTTTCTTCCCTTCTCACTTCTCTATACTTCTTCGCATTTTTTTGCCCTTCCCCAGACTGTGGCTTTTGTGAAATCACGACAGGAGCTTTGAAGCTGCTCATAAACTTAGATCGTGTTCTCCCTCTTCCTCACTAGGGTTCGGGTAGAAGAAGTGGAGATCAAAGGTGGGTGGGCATAGATACAAAGGCCTCTGATTCGGCAACATTGAAGTGAGAACTACACACTATAATACAATTGGCCTATAGAGACACAAAAGTAGAGACAAATTAGATTTTTATTTCTAAATTTTCATATTTAGAAACTAATAAATATAAAATTTATTTCATATTAGTCTCTAAAGATTTATAAAAACATCAGCAATATAGTCACTTCATTAATATGACTCTAAGGCTTTAGAAATAGCAACAATAGAGTCACTTAATTAATATGCTTCTATAGATCTTTAGAGACTAATTCGAAATAAATTTTGTGTCTATTAATTTCTAAATGTGAAAATTTAAAAATAAAAGTCTAATTTATATTTAAATTTTATAGTCATCTTGATGTGTTTGAGCAAACCCTAGTTTCATAGTGAAATCTTGATTTGACACTCATTCTCCATTGCTTCATCATCAAAAAGATATTAAGAGGACTAGGGATCTTGTGTTGGAGCTAAATATTTTTTCATTGAGCAACACAAATATACTCACTTTTATTATAGATATATTCATTTATATTCGGTATACTCATTTTAGATATATTTATTTTATTTTAAATATTATTTAGTTTTTATAAAATATACCCGCTTCATTTGAAAAGAGTATACTGTATACAAGAAGTGAGCACACTAAAATGGGTATATTTAAAATAAATAATAAATATACTCAAAATCAGTATACTTGAATAAAAAAATAAGTATATTTATGATATGAAAGTAGGTACATTTATGCTATTCTAGAAAGATTATTAGAGTGCCTAAGTACAATGTAAGCTTTGTCTCCATTTCAACGTGTTGACTTCAACATGTGACCGAGAGAAGCTACGACGAAGACTTCACTGCCTACTTAGAAATTACGAATTATGATATGTTGTATGAACGAGTTATTTGATCCTTTTCTTAAATCTTCAGTGCTCGTGCGCTGACTTTTCTAATGCCCGACAGTCCAACACAAGCACAACTGTCGCCGTTCGTTTCGATATCTACGGGAGTAAATTACTCGCCAACGAAGCATTTTTCTTCGTGGATCCTGCTTCCTGTCTCAGTCGCCAATCGACTTCCTTCGCTACCATCATCCCCACTCGTCTTCTTCCTCCAAGGGAAAGGAGGAACAGGATCAATCAGTGGCCGCGTGGTTTAGGATTGATGAGGAAGGGCGGCCTCAATCCCGGACTCAGGCTCTCCCTGCCGAGCCACGAGGACTCAATTAGCCAGTTCTTGTAGGCATCTCTTTCTCTCTCTCCCCCCCTTTGTTTCATCTCGTCTTCCTCCTTGTCCTGCCTCAGTTTCCTTCTCCCTGGCGATTAATTGCAGGACTCAAAGTGGGACGTTTAAGGATGGAGATCTTCTCGTGAACAAGGACGGGCTCCGGATCGTCTCTCACAGCGAAGAAGCCAGGGTAAATTGATTGTTTTGTTTAATTCAGCAAGGGGTTTTTACAAATAAGAAATTGGGCGAAAGAATTGCAAAAAGGTATACAAAAAGATTATATAAGAATTAGAGCATAATCTCCTGTGTAATGTGTGCTGGTTTCTGAAGTGGACTGATCAGTGTTTTTAATTAGTAGTCAGAGATTCATAGAAGATGGAATCAACTGAAAGGAATAGGGTCAATTAATAATATACTTTAGTCGATATGGTTGACTTTTGATCAACTGGTATCTACTTGTTATATACTGAGATCTGTATTGTAAACAGCAACCTGTTGTGAAGCCGACAGAGAATCAACTGAACTTAGAAGACATGGACGCAGTTAAAGTGATAGGGAAGGGAAATGGGGGAATTGTGCAACTGGTCCGCCATAAATGGACAGGACAGTTCTTCGCTCTCAAGGTAGATAATTAATTTGAATTCACATGGAAGAGCTTAATTTCTTTGAGCTCGCTTAATTATACAGAAATTTGTAAACATTCAGGTAATAGAATTGAACATTCAAGACAGTGCAAGGAGGCAGATTGCTCAGGAACTGAGGATAAGCATGTCAACACAGTGTCCTTACATAATTGTCTGCTATCAGTGCTTTTATTACAATGGAGTCATCTCTGTAGTTCTGGAGTACATGGATGGAGGCTCTCTTGCTGACTTTCTAAAGAGTGTGAAGACTATTCCTGAACCCTATCTTGCTGCAATATGTAACCAGGTCAGTTTAGTAGTGTAGTTGAGTCAATGAGCTTGTAAATTAGTTAATTAGTTCATTAACTAATGAATTTTAATTTATTACATTAGGTTCTTGAAGGTTTGGTGTATTTGCACCATGAAAAGCGCATAATTCATCGAGATATTAAGCCATCAAACATTCTAATAAATCACAGAGGGGAGGTTAAGATATCTGATTTCGGTGTTAGCGCCATAATCGCAAGCTCATCTGGTCAGCGAGATACCTTCACTGGCACCTACAATTACATGTCTGTGAGTCTTAATTTGTCCACCTTGAAACTTCAATTGCATGCTGGGAATACACATTAACGCCTGTTTGGTTGGATTGTAACTGGGCACAAATGGCTACAATTGCTGCAAAATGAGCCAGTTTCATTGAAGAACAAACCTAATTTAAAACTCATCTGCTACAAAATGATTTTGCAATATAAACAACCTTAACATACCCTTAGCATTCTTTAGTTTTTTTAAAATTAACTTGGTCTGGTTGTTTTGTGTCTGACATATAGCCGGAACGAATAGCTACACCAAAACATGGGTACATCAGTGACATATGGAGCTTTGGTCTAGTGATGCTGGAATGTGCAACAGGCCAGTTTCCTTATCCACAATGTGATAGCTTCTATGAGCTTTTGGATACAATTGTTGAACAACCGTCACCTTGTGCGTCGCCTGAACACTTCTCTCCGGAGTTCTGCTCATTCATTTCTCTGTGGTTGGTGTATATATACACGTATTTGATCTTATATGCATTATCTGCTAAGATGCTGATATAATTTTGTCTCAGCTTACAGAAAAAACCCAAGGACAGGAAATCTGCAAGGGTTCTTCTGGTAAGAGAGTCTTATTTTGTTTTGCTTAATGAAGTAGTAGGCCGGGGATTCAAGATGTATTTATCCAGTCTCCATTTTTTATGGATTCAGAAACATCCCTTCTTGAGCATGTACAATGACCTGAACGTGGACCTTTCTGCTTACTTCACCAACTCTGGATTGCCACTCAGCCAATTGTTGAAGGAATGATGTTAACTTCTGTATGTAGAGTTCCTTTCATACTCAAAGGCTTTTGTTTTTTTTTTTTCATACCGGTGGAGGCTGTAGCTTTTTCCTTTTTTTCCTTGAATTGGAGTTGGGGCTCTGCTTAGTGTAATTAATCCAAGTCTTCGAAATGGCATAAACTAGTCCTGTTTGGAATAATCTACCAGCATTTATCTAAATCACAAGGCATGACAAGTCATGAGTATCTTTTAGTTGATTGCAATCTTGCTAAAAGTGGATGGATTAATGCCAGAAAGTGCAAAAACAAATTCAAATGCAAAAAGTATTTTCACTTAGTGGATACGCTATCAATTTGTGTTCTACGTACCTCGTAAACTATTGTTGCTTTGTCTACTATTGAGGTTGAGTATGTGGTTATGTCAAATGCATTGAAAAGAACTATTTGGTTGAAGGGATTAATTAGTGATCTTAGTGGAAGCCCTCTATATGTTATAATGTTTTGCGATATTCGGAGTGCAATATATTTATCCAAGGACGAAGCACATTAAAATCAAATATCATTTTGTTTGTGACATTTTGTCTAAAGGTGATGTTTTGGTCAAGAAGATTAGCACACATGATAACCCAACGAATATATTGATAAAAGCAATTCCTATAGTCAATTTTAAGCTTTGTTTGGACTTGGTGACCATTTGCGGTAAGAAATAGCCCTTGAGGAGATTACGGTGACAAAAGCACTTCCAGATGGTATGCAGTTGGTATGAGAAATAGCCCTATAGGAATATACAGTTTTAAGCTTTGTTTGGAGATGGTATGCAGTTGCTATAAGAAATAGCCCTTGAGGAGCTTATGGTAAAGAGGTAGATGAAATTTACAAGGTCCTTTTAGTCGAGGTGGAAATCTGTGAAGTTGCGACTCAAAGCTACATGTACCTGACGTCTGGTACACTTTCAGATGCTTAACATAACATTTTGCCCAATCTAGACCGGGCGTCTGCTTGAAGCATCCACTCCTCGGTCGACGAACATCTACTTGAAGTATCCAGTCGAACACTTTTGTAAAATTTATTATGAGTTTCTAGTTCTAGTACTCTACGTATTTTAATGGTTTAATTATGTTTTTGATCCACAAAATATCACGTTTTTTTCGTTTGGTCTCTCATTTTTTAAAATTTTTTGTTTAATCTTTCAAAAATTATTTTCTTTTCCGTTTGGTCTATCCGTTAACTTTCCATTAACTTTTACCGTTAAGTGTCAATGTTGATATGGATTAAAGATAAAATGAGGGACCAAATGGAAAAATAAAAATATTTTAATAACCTAAAACGCATATATATATATATATATATAAAAGTTTTCTCATCCTATTCATCAATATAAAATCTCATTAATTTATTTTTTTTTATTTCAAAATATTCACCTCACAAATCAATAATAAATTTACGACCCACGCTCGTAAATAAGGGGTGGCGTGAGCGTGAGTCATAAATTTATTGTAGATATATGAGGTGAAGATTTTAAAATAATAAAAAATAAATTGATGAAATTTTATATTAATGAATAAAAAAAACACACACACACACACACATATATATATATATATATATATATAATATTATTATGTTTTATGTTATTAAAATATATATTTTTCTCATCTAGTTCCTTAAAATATCTTTATTTTTCCGTTTGATCCCTCATTTTATTATTAATCCATGTCAGCATTGACACTTAACGGTAAAAATTAACGAAAAATTAACGGATGGATCAAACGAAAAAAATATAATATTTTGAAGGATCAAAAATATAATTAAACCTATTTTAATTTAGTACAAGCTTCCTCCACTTCATCCGTTGTTTGTCCCCAAGTTGAGGTTTCGACGTGTTTGTATTTGTTATCCTTACCTTTGTGTTTATGCTTATGTGTATGTGACTTCAAACATGTTTTGTTCAACCGTTCATACTTGTCACCTTGGCTGGCTTATATGTGGAGACATTGTAGATGATCAGGAACATAGATTAAGAGCATATCTTTTGCACTTTTGTCAAACAATTTTTTTTTTTGAGCCATTTCCAACTTGAGGAAAAGTCAAATAGAACACCAAGTTTTTGCATTAGTTCATTTCCTTCTAAAGGTATGACCATGTAATGGTTAGATGCAGCTCCAACCAGTGGCTATATATATGCAATGCAAGTTCACATTGCTCTACTCTTCCATGCAGCATCATAGTAAGATGATAGTTTCCGCCACCATTTTCATTGCATAGCCTTGTTACGAGTCTCAAGATTTATAATGTCAAGCCCTCCTTTAGTGTGACAAGCTTGCATCCATTCAACTTTGCATTGCAATCCAGTAGAGGTTTTCATGCCACTCCTTATAGAAAGCTTTTTCTCAATATGTCAAGGCGTTTGACCACCAATATTGATAGTAAAAAAACACTGGTATAGGTTGGTATGGCCGAAAGTGCACTATTTATCAAAATGATTCTCCTTGAAGACGAGGGATCTAATTTTCCATGTCACTAGTGGCAACTCTACTCTAAAAATGAGAGGTGGACTGAACTAGCTCTTTGGGCCCGATCAATCGGGCCTGAAAGCACCTCTACTCATGAATGAGACTCAGGTCGAACCAACTACAACGTACTTAGCCCGGGGGCTCTATTTGGCCAAACAATAATATCAACATCCTTCATTTATCACTACCGATTCGGCAGCAATGAGCCCGTGATCTAAGGGATAACGATCGATCCATTCAAGGTATATCCTCGTGAGATTTCGAGAGACATCAACACCCAGACTTATCTCATAAAACATACAAGACGCACATTAGGTATACTCTATGTTTCAATTCCATACCCATCATCTAGAATTCTCTCTCACTTGAGCGTCGGAGTGTCTTTGCATGTCACCACCCGAGCCATGCTGGATTAGGAGATGCGGAGGCTTGTAGCACCCCGGCAAGAGGTAACCAACCTTGAGATGACAACTTCTTAAGAGTGTGCAAGAGGCCAAGATAATTGATAGGTAATGACTCAACCTTACATCACCTCCTAGGATCACCCCGTATGAAAACTTATTAAGAGTGTGCGGCAAGCCAAAATAATTGATAGGTAATGACTCAAACTTACATCCCTTCCTAGGATCACCCTGTATGAAGCGGATATCGCTTAAGATAGCACAACTATATGCAAAATAAGATACAAAAAGGATGACTAGATAATAAAGTATAATTTGATAAGCAACTTGCAAGGAAAAGTAAAAACTCAATAAACCATAGAATAATGACGAAAGTTTAGAGCATGTTTGTTTGCGAGAATTTTTTTTCGAATGGTTAATTACAAAATATATCCCGACTTTTGACGTGTTTTCCAAATCTATCTTCATTTTTCAATTTTTCCAATTCAGTACATCACTTTTCGATTTGTTACAAATCTATCTCACTGTCTACCCAGTGTTAACTTTGTCGTCAGAAAGCTGACGTGGCGCTGCTGACGTGGCTAATAATCCCAGTCAGATTTAGACACAATTTTTTTAACTTATTTTTTTTCTGGCCCCACCAAACCTAGTCAGCAACATGGTTAATTACAAAATATATCCTGACTTTTGACGTGTTTCCCTAATCTATCCACACTTTCTAATTTTTCCAATTCCGTACACCACTTTTCGATTTGTTACAAATTTATCTCATCGTCTACCCATCATCAACTTTGCGCATCTGAATGCTGACGTGGCTAATAATCCTAGTCAACATTCAGATACGAACTTTAACTTTTTTTTTTCGGCCCCACCAAACCCAGTCAGCAGATCACGACAAGTTAATTTTTAAAAAATCCACCTTTAAAATTGCATACTTGCCTCTTCCCCGACCTTGTTGCCTGCTCGCCGCTCGCCTTTCTCTCAATCCCTAACATTGCCTGCATCTCTTCGTGCTCCCTGTCTTCATCCCCGTCGACTCTGGTATATCTCTATTAATTTTCACTTGCTCGCTCGCCTTCTCCCCTTCCGTCTGGTATGATTAGTATAAACCTTAGAAATTTCCAACAGTGATGATACTGTTAAATATGATTTGTCATTGTAGGCTTTGTTTTGATAAGAAAATTTTCAATATAATAGAGAAATTTCATCTCTCTGTTGAAAATTGCAAAGTTGACGCTGGGTAGACGGTGGAATAGATTTGTAACAAATCGAAAAGTGGTGTAATGAATTGAAAAAATTAAAAAGTGGGGATAGATTAGGAAAACACGTCAAAAGTCGGGATATATTTTATAATTAAGCCTTAAATGGTTGTTGACTAGGTTTGGTGGGGCCGAAAAAAATAAGTTAAAAAACTCGCATATGAATGCTGACTGAGATTATTTGCCACGTCAACAGCGCCACATCAGCATTCTGACGACAAAGTTAACACTGGGTAGACAGTGGGATAGATTTGTAATAAATCAAAAGTGGTATACTGAATTGGAAAAATTAAAAAGTGGGGATAGATTTGGGAAACACGTCAAAAGTCTGGATATATTTTGTAATTAACCCTTTTTCGAATTTTCATTTCGCGAAAATTGAAATCAGTTTTCGAGTTTCGGTTTTTTTTGTTTGACGAAACCTATTTGTTTGACATGTCCAGTTTTCATGTTTCGTGTAACTTTCACTACTAGAATTATCGTCATCACCGATGGCTCAAGCTGTGGATGAACCGTCGGTGACAACTATCACGGACGACGTTAGCCGTGGTAAAATACCGTCACTGATGTGTGTGTCTCAGATAAGTTATGACAGTCTCTCCCAGCTGTCATAAGTAATCATCAGCGACAGCCATGGGTGTTGTCGCTGATTTATACACATCAGTGACTGTTGTAGGCGGCTGTCACTGATACAAACACATCATCCACGACTTCGGGCCGTCAGTGATACTTTTAGCAATCGTGATATTTGGTGCTGCCCAGACCATTAGCCATTTACGATAAGCTTTCAACCACGGCTTAGTGAAGATCGACCGTGGGTAAGCCGTGGCTGAAGGTATATCTTGTAACTGAAAAAAATAAAATTTTTATAAATTCCTGTATACAATGATATTTATAGATTATAATTTATTTTCAATCACAGATTACAACTAGAAAATATCATACACAAGCATTTGAAACCAAACATACAAGTTTTACATAAATATCATCAATCTAAGCCTCAAACCGGAGGTTAACAATTATCAAAATATCATATATACAAACAAGTATCAGTATATAAATAAAATATAAACAACTATCACATGGCTGGAGGCAACCATAAGTATATAAACAACTATCAGTATACAAACAAGTATCAAAATATAAACAAAATACAATAAACCAAAATCTCACGGCTGCGGTGGAGGCGGTGAAGTCGACGGCGACTGGGTCGAGGAGGATGACGGCTACGACATCATCGATAGAAGACCAAAGTGAGACACAATCTGAGTAAGGAGTGCATGCATGTTTTGCATCATCTGTCTTAACTCTTCATCCATCCGTATCTGCTCCTCCATCGCCTGCCTCTGCTGGGTGAGCTCCGACTCCAAGGCTGCTATCCGACTCTGGTCCTGCGCCCGAGATGTCGAGGGCCGCTCACCCGCAACCGGAGGGGTCGATGCCCAAGTGGCCCGAGCACGACGCGTGCATGGCCACTGTCTGTAAAGCCATAAAGACAGTCGTGCTCCCAGCCACTGGCAGCCTCCACCTAAGCTCATGCGTCGAACTCTTCCAGTGTGCATGCACGCTCGATCATAGTCCTCGACGGACGTTGGATGGTGTCGTCCTCTGCCACGCGCGTCTTACATTAGAAAACAAATACATTAGTATCATTATACACAATATATAATTTAATTAAAAATAATTAAATTATACATACCATACGACGCTCATAAACCGGAAAAGACACGGAGCCACCAGTGTGGCGCGCCCCCGTGCCGTCCCCCCCGGACATGCGGTTTCTCGACGCTGTCCGGGAGACCTCCTGCCACTCAGGCGTGGCTCATCGCTCAATGAGCTGGTCCCACAAAAGGGCCAAGAATTCACTTGGGGGCGTGTCCCCGAGTCTGCCCTATTTGTGTGGCCCCCAATCGTCTCATCACGGTTTGACGGGCCTGCTGAAGCAGCCTGTTATAGCGAGTGCGGGCAACACGGTCCCACGCAGCCTCAACAAAAGTGGTCTGGTCCTCCGCCCATGTATAATGAGCATTCAAAAAAATATATTATTATCGATCAATATTTAATATTAATATTAATTTAATAAATATACTTACCGAGAACTCTCGCCACAATAAATTCATATGCTCACGAGCACGTGAGACCATGTAGGCCACGTCCCGTGCATAAACTTCCGGATCGTCCCCGCTATCGTGCGGAGGACGTCCTCCTACTCAAATCTGCACCAAATATAAATTCATATTATGATATTTTGAATTATAAATAAATTATAAGAAAAAAATTAATGCATATACTTACCGTCATCTGCGCACACTAACTTCTCTGCGCGGTTCTCCCTCGGGTGGCGAACGGAGAATTCTGTTAGGCCCTCGTGGCCTACGTTTGGAAGACGATGGTCCTGGATCTGCGGAGGGTGGCAGAGGGATGGTAGCTGGAGGTGAGGGAACGGTGGACGAATCAGGTGGGGGAACGGTGGACGGATCATGTGGGGAGATGGTGGTGGAAGGCGAAGGGTCAGTGGGTACAAGTGGGGCGGAGGTAATCGTCAGGGGGTAGTCCTACGAGGAATGCCTCCTCGGGAACTAATATCTTGAACCATATCTGTAACAAAAAAAAATATAATTAGAGTATATATAATAGATTAATAGATATATTTAATAATTGAATATATACTTCACATTTACAATTATTCGTCATCGTCATTATCATCATTTGTGTAATACTCTTCTTCTTCTTCTTCTTCTGTATCGGAATCTTGAAATTCTTTTTCTTCTCCCTCATCATCATTCTGTCATTCCTCAACTTCATTATCGTCGTCATCAACATATTTTATTTCCAATTGAACTAACTATGTCACCATCATCGAGTATTGGACTAACTCGTTCCACTTCGGAAGGATCCTCTTCTTGATAGAAGTAATCTGCTGACTCATTATCTCCAACTATCGGGTCAATTTTTCCTTTGGCTTTAGTCTTATAGACTACACACCAAGTTGCCATATCTTTCTTTAGAGACGAATAATGCATATAATATACTTGTTCAGCTTGAGATGCCAATATAAATGACTCAATTGAAGCCAATTTTTATTTGTAGTTGACCTCGACCAGCTATTTATACTTTGGATGAACTCTCATGCCCCAATGACATTTAAAAAGGACAATTGATTTACATTCGAAAAATTACAATTCTATGACTTCTTCCAATAGTCCATAAAAGTCAACATCACATTCAATATGCGTTGTCCCTTTGATGCAGACCCCGACATTCAGTCTTTTTTGTAGATGAATATTCAAGTGTGTGAAATTTATATCCATTAACAAAATAACCGTTATAACACTATACGAGTCATGTCGATCCGCTAGCAAACTGAAAGATTTGGTTATCTATTTTGCCTCTGTGTTCTATATTGTAAGCTCGAAATCAATTAGGGAACTCAAGATTGCGTAATCTTTCTAATTCTTCATTGATGTAAATTGAGTATTTTATCACCATCTCGACATCAAATATTTCAATGAACTTTTTAATCTCTGGACAGTTTAGTAAAATATACAAGTAGGCCAAATGGTACTCTTCATCGTTTAAGAATCGAGACGGACGAGAACTCAAGCACGACCGGGGTAACAAAAGATATTTAAACAACCATTTGATGGTCGAGATCCCCCGTCTGATGGTTGAGCTCCCCCGTTGTAGTTTCGTGGAAGACGATTAAGTCTTGTCTTAATGGTTGATTCAAAATAAAATGAGCAGAATGTTGAAATTTCTTGAATTATATATGCTTTTACTATGGAACCTTCAACTGCCACGGTGTTCTTTACTTTTTTCTTCAGACGATTCATATATCTTTCAAATAAGTACATCCACCGGTATTGAAGGGGCTGTTGGCTTAAGGGTTTCTCTTAAGTCTCGGTCTTTATTTTGATGATAACAAACAAGTATTTAATCTATGGGTGAAGTTTTGAGTTCAGGTTGAGGTTGCGATAAGCATGCAATTAAAGTTCATTCAAACGAAATGAAAGAAAAGACTGTTGAAGAATCGAAAGAAGAAAATGTCAAAGAAAGGCTCGGGTTTAGATCAAGTAGAAATCATGTAATATACCCTTAGGATGATCTTATCCCAAGCCAATTTGTAAAGTTATCCAAGTTGACACTTGGTAACTAAGCCCATAAAAAAGGCGTGTAAATATTCGAAGTAAAAATCAACCTCAGCCTGAGTTCGGTCGACCGAACAAGGCAGAATTTTGGCAGTAGCCTATTCGATCGACCTGTCAGTCGATCGAAGTTGGTGAAGCCTTGGCGAAAGGCTATTTCGGTCGATTGACCGAAGCAAAAAATAGGCAAAAGGCGCATCGGTCGACCGAATTGAAGATTGCAGATCGCGCGCCTTGCTTCCCTGCATCGATCGACCAATTCGATCGATCAGATTCAAGATGGATGAAGTTGCGACTCCTTCGGTCGATCGAACAGCGCTAAAAACCCACAGAAAGGGTAGCGGTCGATCGGTTGATCGACCGACGATCGACCGAACGGTTGTAACGACTATTTTTCTACCCGTTGAGTCGCCGTTCAGCTGAGGGGTTATAAATCCCTCTCACCTACCTTCTTAAAAACTTCTTAGAGAATTTATTGAGCATTCAAGAAGAGATTAAAAGCCTTCAAAGTGATTGATTTGCTGCGCCCTAACCTTCAATCAAAATCCTCTTCAAGCAAGCGCCTGCTTCCCTCAACTCTACTACAACTCGAGTGTATCTTCTAGCAAGTTGAAGGCGTGAAGGCTTGGGAAAAGAGCTGTGGTTCTTCTCTCTATGCTTAAAGCTCTTTTGCATTGTATTTGAAGTTTTATTTCAGATTCGATTTGAGTCTATAATAGCTGCTAGGTGTGCTAGAGAAACACTTAGGGGAAACTTTGTAGAGTTGTGTTTTTCCTAGGTGAATAGGTTTGAGGGGTTCTCAAAGAGGTGAGAATAGTGTCCTCAATTGTATTCAAAGGGAAACACAAGGTCTATAAAGTAGTGATTAGAAATTCTTGGTGAGGAGCCAAGGTAGTGGAGTAGGTAGTTGGCCAAACCACTATAATTCATCTTGTCTGCATTGCTTTCGATATTAATTTGCTCATTATTGTTCTTGATATTTGATCACATCTATTGTTAAGATACATTTGCATTTGATTAAAGTTAAATTGAGTAAAAAGAAAAATTGAGTAAATCTAAAAGGGGACAAACACTATTCAACCCCCCATTCTAATGTCGGATTTCCTACAACAATTGGTATCAGAGCTTGGTTGTAGGTCATGATTTAATCATCTTCCCTACAAATTAAGATGTCTAGTAAAATCCAATTAGCTCAAGGGTCCTCTACCCATACTCCACCACTATTCGTTGGAAACAACTATGTCTACTGGAAGATCTGCATGAATGGTTTCCTACAATCTCTAGGCATGGATGTATGGAGGATGATTTTAGTAGAGTATAAGCAACTCGATAAGGATATGAATAAATGGGACCAAGAAGAGATTAGACTCTTCAATGCAAATGCAAAGGCCGTCAATGCATTATATTGCGGCCTATCAATTAATGAATTCAATAGGATTTCTACCTATAAGTCCGCATATGAATTATGGAAGGTTCTAGAGACCACACATGAAGGGACTTCACAAGTAAAATAAATCCAAAATAAATCTACTCATGCATGACTATGAAATGTTTAAAATGTTATCACATGAATCCATTGATGTCATGCATGCTAGATTTCAAAATATTACAAATGGCTTAACTAACCTTGACAGATAAATAAGGGAAGAGTAGAAGATAAGGAAGCTCCTCCGTTCCCTTCCAAAATCTTGGGAGCCCAAGGTCACAAGAATCATGGAAGCTAAGAACTTGAGTACCTTGAAGATCACCGAGCTCATTGGGTCTCTCATGACACATGAGACCCACATGAAGCAATATCAGGAGGAAGATGCCCCCAAACGCAAGACCATTGTCTTAAAAGCATCACATCAAGCAGAAGAGTCATCATCATCTGAGGAAGAGACGGATGATATTGAGGAAATGGCGATACTAACAAGAAGATTTATGAGTTTCATGAGGGGAGGCATGAGGAAGGGAAGAGGAGGCTACACATGCTACCATTGCAACAAGACCGGACATCTAAGGAGGATGCCCACTTCTCAAGATAGCTTCCACCTCCAACCCTCACAAAAAGAAAAGATACAAGAAGAAGAAGAAGACAATGATGGCTACATGGGATGAAAGTGAGGCCTCATCGAGTGAAGAAGAAGCAAAGAGTGAAAAGACAAATCTTTGCTTGATGGCAAATGATGATGAGGTAAGATTTACTTTCGGTGAAATTTCTTTTACTCAAGAAGAATTAGAAAGTGAATTTGAACAAATGCATGATGAATTTAATGATATTAGGAGAAAATTTAGAGATCTTAAAAAGGACAATAAATCTTTAGAGCTTGAGAATGATAGTTTATTACTCACATGCAATGCCTTAAGAAAAGAAGTAGACACTCTTAAGGAGGAGACACACACTCTAGAGAAAGCTAAGAAGGATTTAGAAAATGACAACAAAAAATTAGAGGATGAAAATAAGTATTTAAACGATCAAGTAGAGCACTTGAATAATAGCATGCTAACATTAAAAAGGGAACTGTGCATGCTCAATGAAAAGATGACAATCATACAAAATGTTATGTCTAAGATTGTCCATAAAAAGAAATCATCACAGTCCCATGCTCACACACACACACTAGAAAAAAAAAATAGAAATTATTTTTCTTGTGGCATATTTGGCCATATGGTCAAGGATTGTGCTTTGAGGAGGAACCCACATGCAAGATTTACATGGGTTCCCAAAATAACTAACACTCAAGGACCCAAGAGAATTTGGGTACCTAAAATGGTTTTTTCTCCTTTTATAGATAAAGAAGCATCCTTAAGCAAGTAGAAGCACTTGGATATTGGATAGCGGTTGCTCAAAGCACATGACGGGTGATATCAACTTATTTGCAACCTTATCAAGCAAAGATGGTGGACATGTCACATTTGGAGACAATGCCAAAGGTAAGATTGTTGGCATTGGTGATATAGGTATACTCTCTTACCCATGCATTAAGAATGTTAATTTTATTAGTTGATGAGTTAAAACATAACTTGATTAACATATCACAATTATGTGACAATGGATACATAATTATTTTTGAAGCATCAAAATATATCATTAGAAGTGCACCATATATCAAATGATATAATGTTTATTGGAAATAGACAAAAAAATGTCTACACCTTAGAATTAAATGTCTTGCCAAATCCCCATGTTAGATGCTTAGTTGTCATGGAGAATGACTCTTGGTTGTTGCATAGAAGGCTAGGATATGCTAGCATGAGCCCCATCCAAGAAATATTTAGGAAAGAATTAGTTAAAGGCTTATCCAAGATAAAATTTGAAAAGGACAAACTTTGTGATGCATGTCAACTAGGTAGGCAAGTCAAATCTTCTTTTCATAGCATTAATCAAGTTAGTACATCTAGAATTCTTGAGCTTGTGCACATGAATCTCTTTGGTCCGTGTGATGTAGCTAGTCTAGGTGGAAAGCTATATTGTTATGTATTAGTTGATGATTTTTCTAGATTTACATGAGTTTTCTTTTTAGCCAAGAAAAATGAAACTTTTGAGTTTTTCAAAAAGTTTTCAAAGAAAGTTACAAATGAAAAAGGAGTTTCAATTTAAAAAATTAGATGTGATAATAGAGGGGAGTTTAAAAATGAAATTTTTTTTGAGTTTTGTGATGATTTAAGTATTGAACATACTTTTTCTTCCCCTAGGACCCCTCAACAAAATGGGGTGGTTGAGAGGAAGAATAGAACCTTACAAGAGATGGCTAGGACCATAAATACCTAGGGGAAGCCATAAATACCTTATTATGTGAAAATAATTTGCCCAAGTATTTTTGGGCCGAAGCCATAAATACCTCTTGCTATGTTCTTAATCGAGTTTTATTAAGACCTAAAATTAAAAAAACACATTTTGAGCTTTGGAATGGTAAAATCCCAAATGTGGGATATTTTCTTGTTTTTGGATGCAAATGTTTCATATTAAATACTAAGGAGAATTTAGGAAATTTTGATTCTAAATCCGATGAAGGGATTTTCCTAAGTTACTCCATGAATTCTAAGACATATAGAGTTTACAATCGTAAAACCATGATTGTTGAAGAATCTATGCATGTTACGTTTAATGAAACTAATGATTCTTCTAGAAATGTGAAGATTGTAAATGTAGGTGAGGAACTTGAGGATCTCACACTTCATGAAAAAGAGGTGGAGGATGAAAATAATGAGGAAACTCAACATGAAGATTCACCATCCTCAAATCTACCTCAAGTTGAAGATGATGAAGAAGAAGCTCTACCGCATCTCCCTAAAGGATATTGGTTGGTGAGGGATCATCCAATGGATCAAGTCATTGGAGAATCTTCAACGGGAGTGGTAACGCGCTCTAAACTCAAAAATATTTGTCAATATGTAGCTTTTGTATCTCAAGTAGAGCCTAAGAACATTAAGGAAGCATATATTAGAAGATGAGTTTTGGATACTAGCTAGCTTTGCAAGAAGAACTCAACCAATTGGGAGTAAATGAGTTTTTAGAAATAAGCTAGATGAAAAAGGATTAGTCATTAGAAACAAAGCTAGGTTAGTGGCACAAGGGTATAATCAACAAGAAGAGATAGATTATAATGAAACTTATGCTCTCGTAGCTAGATTAGAAGCAATTAGAATGCTTTTGACATATGCTAGCTTTAAGGGTTTTAAACTTTTCCAAATGGATGTTAAAAGTGCATTTTTAAATAGTTTCATTAGCGAAGAAGTTTAGTTGAACAACCCCCTGGATTTGAAAGTTTTGAGTTTCCAAACCATATTTTCAAACTTAAAAATGCATTATATGGTTTAAAACAAGCCCCTAGGGCTTGGTACGAAAGGCTTTATAACTTTTTAATAGAACAAGGTTTTAATGTTGGAAAAGTCGATGTTTCACTTTTTATTAAGCATCATGAAAATGATATGTTATTAGTTCAAATTTATGTTGATGACATAATTTTTGGTGCTACTAATGAAATTCTTTGTAAGTGGTTCGCCAAGTGTATGCAAGATGAGTTTGAGATGAGCATGATGGGAGAGCTCTCCTTCATGCTTGATCTCCAAATCAAGCAAATCAACAAAGGAATCTTCATCAATCAAGCCAAGTACACAAAGGAGCTCATCAAAAGATTTGGGATGAATGAAGCCAAGATATCTTCTACACCAATGAGCACATCCATCAAGCTTGACAAAGATGAAGAGGGTGTCAAAGTTGATGAAAAACGACATCGAGTATGATTGGTAGCCTTCTTTACTTAACTGCAAGTAGACCCGATATCATGTTTAGCGTCTGTATTTGTGCTAGGTTTCAATCTTGCCCTAGAATATCTCATTTAAGTGCGGTCAAACGCACATTGAGATATTTAAAGGGCACGGTTGACTTATGGCTATGATATCCATGTCATACATCATTTGATTTAATCAGTTTTTCGAATGCAGATTTTGCCGGGTGTAAAATAGATAGACAAAGTACTAATGGGTGTTGTCAATTCTTAGGAGCGAGTCTTATTTCTTGGTTCTTAAAGAAATAAAACTCAATTGCACTTTCAACTACCGAAGCGGAATACATCGCTGCGGCTAGTTGTTGTGCACAAGTCATTTGGATGAAACAAACCCTTTTAGACTATGGACTTGAGTATTCTTGCATACCTATTCATTGTGATAGTACTAGTGCAATAAATTTAACAAAGAATCATATTTTACACTCTAGAACTAAGCATATTGACTTAAGACACCATTTTCTTAGGGATAATGTGACTAAGGGAAATATATCGGTAGAATTTGTATCCACTGATAAATAACTTGCTGATATATTTACAAAACCCTTGGTTGAAGAAAGCTTTACAAATTTAAGGATGCAATTAGAAATTTGTGTTTTTCCTAGTAATTAAAATGTTTTTCTTCAAAATGTATATGTTCTTCAAAACTTGCATTCTATAAAAGTATCATCACACTTATGTAATGCTCTGTAGTGGGGCTTTGTGACTTATTGGTGTTTGTCTTCTATAGGCTTACATTAATAGGAAAGACTATAGTGGTAGATGATACTTGGTTTTATGGCTTTCTTGGTTTTTATAATGAAACTCGTTAATTGTACTTTAATTCTTATCCTTTTTGATTGATGTCAAAAGGGGGAGAAAAAGTAAGGTCACACTAGGTTTTCACGATGCATATAGTTAGGGGGAGTTACAAAAATGATATGCACATTGATAGGGGGAGCATAGGGTGAGTTATAAGCATTTGTATGCATATATTGAGTTTTATATCTTGTATACCTTAACTCATGAATGCCTTAACTCAAACTCACAAAAATGTGCATATGTTTCTTAAAAATTTCATGTTATGTTTGTCATCATCAAAAAGGAGGAGATTGTTGGCTTAAAGGTTTCTCTTAAGTCTCGATCTTTATTTTGATGATAACAAACAAGTATTTAATCTATGGGTAAAGTTTTGAGTTCAGGTTGAGGTTGCGATAAGCATGTGAAGTTCGTTCAAACGAAACGAAAGAAAAGACCGTTGAAGAATCGAAAGAAGAAAACGTCAAAGAAAGGCTCGGGTTTAGATCAAGTAAAAATCATGTAATATACCCTTAGGATAATCTTATCCCAAGCCAATTTGTAAAATTATTCAAGTTGAAACTTGGTAACTAAACCCATAAAAAAGGCGTGTAAAAATTTAAAGTAAAAATTAGCCTCAGCCCGAGTTCGGTCGACCGAACAAGGCAGAATTTTGGCAGTAGCCTATTCGGTCGACCGATCTGTCACGGACTAACTTGCTTGGGCGAAAAATGTCCGTGCGGCTCCCTTCCTCCCGCAAGGGATAAGCCTTGGGCAAGGAATGCCTTGCCAATCTTCGAAAGTCGCGGGCTAATGGATCGCCCGCGTTCGAACCTCGGTGTGCTTGGACGCAAAAACATTTGGACCAAATGGTCGTTTGTAAGGAAAATGCTTACAAATGCTTGTGTGAATGCTTGTATGAATGAACTAGAGTGTTGGGTGCCCGCAGGCAATATAGTTGTGGAGCCTAACCCCCAAGTGCCACCCCCTGGGTTCTCAAAAGCACGAGGAACATGACAAAATATTCTATGGCCCAACACCCCCACCGGCCATGTAACGGCTAGGAAACGAGGGGCGTTACCTAGTCGTGCGCGAGAGCGGTGGACGGGGTGCGAGCGAATTTACAATGCATAATTACATGATCCGCACACCCCACCGACCCATGCCGTGGCTAGGTAATGAGGGTCGTTACCTAGTCGCGGGCAAGGGCGGTGGGTAGTGCGCGAACATTTTACATGGAAGTGAAAAATGCAACATTTACAAGTATTTACAATGCACATTATGGACCGTCATGACACGCACATGACTTGACAAACCCGAAGGTCCCTAACATTCTCCCCCACTTTACGAAGTCAACGCTCTCGTCGACCCCTTCTTGAACATGGTAATGACGCCTTCTTCATGTCGCAAGGTGCTCTCCTTCTCCCAGCTAGCTTCGGAGGTAGGGAGTCTCTTCCACTTGACAAGGTACTCCCGCTCTTTGTTGCCGTTAGGGAGTTTCACTTTGCGGTCCGCCAAGATCTCTTCTGCTTCACGTTGCACCGCTTTGGTTATGGCGGGTGGACATGTTGGAATGTTACGTACGTCATCATGCAGATCGGCATGGTAGGGCTTCAGGTTGCTCACATGGAAGACAGGGTGTATCTTGCACCATGCTGGCAGCTGGAGTCGATAGGCCACCGGCCCTATCCATTTGATGATGGGATAGGGTCCATCATATTTGCGCACGAGGCCCTTGTGTATCTTGCACCGAAAGATTGCGAGGGATGCCGGTTGGAGTCTGATCAATACTTGGTCTCCGACCTTGAATTCTCGATGTCTCCTTCCTTCGTCGGCCCACTTCTTCATTTTGCGTGCTGCCGATTCGAGGTAGGCTCGAGTGATCTCTTGATTTTCTTGCCACTCCTTGGCCATTTGATAAGCAGCCGGACTGCTTCCAGTGTAGCCAAGAACCAATGAGTGGGGCGTGTCTGGTTGTCGTCCCAACAAAATCTCGAAGGGACTCTTGTTGGTTGCGGAGCTCCTTTGCAGATTGTAGGAGAACTGGGCTACGTCTAGCAACTTCGTCCAGTCCCTTTGGTTCGCCGCTACAAAGTATCGGAGGTATTGTTCAAGGAGTGCATTCATGCGCTCCGTCTGCCCATCTATTTGCGGGTGTAAGCTCGTGGAGAAGTATAGTTGAGACCCCAATAATTTGAACACCTCTGTCCAGAATCTGCCAAGGAATCGAGGGTCTTGATCATTGATGACATTCCTTGGCACGCCCTAAAGTTTCACGATATTTTGTATCACGAGTTTTGCGGCTTCGCTTGCGGTGCAGTGAGAGGGAGCTATCATGAATGTGGCGTATTTTGAGAAGCGATCCATGGCCACTAGGATGGAACCGGACTCCCCCACTTTTGGTAGGCTTGCTATGAAGTCGAGGGATATGCTTTCCCATGGTCGCTCCGGAATAGGCAGGGGTTCAAGAAGACCAGCAGGCTTCTGTCGCTCGATCTTGTCTTGCTGGCAGATCAGGCAAGTCTTCACATACTCCTCAACGTCGTCCACCATCTTCAGCCAATAGAATGCCCTCTCCAGTAGGGCTACAGTTCGGTGTACGCCAGGGTGCCCTGCCCAGAGAGTATCGTGGCACTCCTTTAGCAATTCCCTGCGCAGGCCATCTGCCCTAGGTACGTACAGTCGGTTTCCTTTGGTAAAGATGAGTCTGTCTCGGACCCAAAACTTCCTTGTCTTCCCATCCTTGATCAGCTTGAGCAACGCCTCCGCTTGGGTGTCTTTGAGCAAGCCCATGCTTATCTTCCCATGGAAGTTGAATTGCACTTGACTAATGCTACCCCCAGTTTCTCCTCGGACGGCTACAACCTGTTCTATCTTGCGGCTCAGGGCATCTGCTACCACGTTTGAACGTCCCGACTTGTATTCCAACATCATGTTGAACTCAGCTAAGAAATCTTGCCATCGAGCTTGCTTTGGTGAGAGCTTCTTCTGAGTTTGAAAGTAACTTAGCGCTATATTGTCTGTCTTCACAACAAAGCGTGATGCGAGCAAATAGTGCCTCCAAACACGAAGACAGTGCACTATTGCCGTCATTTCTTTTTCGTGGGCAGGATATCGTCGCTCCGTGTCATTTAGTTTATGACTCTCGAAGGCGACGGGATATTCTTCCTGCATGAGGATTCCTCCAATGGCGTAGTCTGAGGCGTCGGTGTGGACTTCAAGGGGTTGGCCATAGTCGGGAAGCTTGAGAACTGGTTCCTCGATCACTGCCCGATTCAAGTCTTCAAACGCTTCCATGCATGGTTGGGACCAATGTCATGCCTTTTCCTTCTTGAGCAAGTCCGTCAGTGGAGCTGCTCGCCTTGAATATCCGGCGATGAATCTTCGATAGTAGTTCACGAACCCAAGGAATGACCTGAGTTCCGTGACCTTTGTTGGTGGCTGCCATTCTACTACAGCGCGGACCTTTACATTGTCCATTCGAATCTTTCTGCCCCCTACCCGATATCCCAAAAAGTCGATCTCTTTTTGGGCGAAGTAGCACTTCTCCCGTTTCACGAACAAAGTATTCTCTCGGAGGATCTTGAAGATGATCTTCAAATGTCGCAAGTGTTCCTCCAAGGTTCGGCTGTAGACCACGATATCGTCTAAGAACATCAAAACGAATTTGTCCAAGTGCTCATGGAACAACTGATTCATCATGGTGCTGAACGTAGCTGGAGCATTCGTGAGGCCGAACGACATCACCAAGAATTCGTAAGATCCATAGCATGTTACGCAAGTGGTCTTTCCTTCGTCCCCTTCGGCAATAAGCACTTGCTAGTAGCCCGATCTCAAGTCCAACTTGGAAAAGAATCTCGCTTGGCCAAGTTGGTCGAACAGGTCCATGATGAGCGGAATGGGGTTCTTGTTCTTCACGGTCACTTTGTTCAAAGCTCGATAGTCCATGCAGAGGTGGAGACTCCCATCCTTCTTCTTTTGGAATAGTACAGGGGCTCCGAATGGCGCTTTGGAGCTACGGATCAATCCTTCGTCGAGCAGTTCCTTTAGTTGCTTCCGTAATTCTGCCAACTCTGGTGGCGTCATACGGTAAGGTGGTCGGTATGGGGCCTTAGTCCCTGGCTCCAGCTCGATGCGATGATCCACCCCCCTCTTTGGCGGTAAGGCCTTTGGTAGTTCGGGTGGCATCACGTCTTCAAACTCATTGAGTACTCCAGAGACTGCTGCAGGTTCTCGTTCCGCTCCATCGAGTGATCCCTCCAACTTCATTGCAGCCACCATTGTGAGTTCGCCTCGTCGAACTCCTTTATTCACTTGTAGGGCGGAGAGTAGTTGATTTCTGCTCCCTGGGGTCGAACGCACGGTGGGAACGATGCTGGGATTGTTCTCCCCCATCAAGCATAAGGTGTCATGGAAGGGCATGGGTACCACCTTCGCCGACTTGAGGAACTCCATCCCCAAAATGACTTGGTAGTCGTCGAGAGGCATCGCCATCAGGTTGGCTTGACCCTTCCATCCTCCAATCTTCAGTGGGACGTCCCGTGCGATGCCGTTGATTTCTCGCGCCTCGGAGTTCACCGCCTTGACATGACTCGAACTCTTTTCCAGCTTGAGCCCTAGTTGCTTTGCTTCACCTTTTGCGATAAAGTTATGAGTTGCTCCCGAGTCGACCATCGCTCAGGTATTCTTGCCATTGAGCTCGATGTCAATGAACATCAGCTCATGTGCCGTTTTGGTGGCTCCCTTCTTTGGGCCTTGCTCCCCCACTTGAGTCTTGGGAGCGTTGAGGAGACGCATTGCTCCCATGTTAGGCCCCCTAGTATCTTCCCCTTCGCTAGAATAGTCCTCCGCGTCAGCGATTGCAGGAGACTTGCCCTTCTCTTTCTTGGCGGTGATGTTGGCTATGTTCTCCGCCACAGACTCTGCTATGATAGTGTTCAATGCTTGTCGTTGAGGGCATTCTTGAACCACGTGGGGTCCTCTACACAAGAAGCAAATCGGCCCAGGTCTCTGTTGGTTCCCCCTCAGAGGGTAATCTCTTTGAGGAGGTCCTTTTTGAGGGTGTTCCCTTTGTGGTTGATCCCTCCATCTCGTATCACCTGTGGTGCCTTTGCCCTTGTAGAAGTCGGGCTTCTGGAATCTTGGCCTGTAGGGTGCTGCCTTTGTCAGGTTTTCTTCAGAACCATAGTTAGAGAGTCGTTCTGCGGCGATCTTCACTTCCGACAAGGACTTGACATTTCTCCTTGCGAGTTCTTATCGCGCCCACGGCCTTAGCCCTTCAAGGAAGGTGAATAGTTGATCGGTCTCGGCCATGTCTGGAATATCCAACATAATGGTTGAGAATTCCTTCACGTACTCCCGAATTGAATTGTGGCGATGGAGTTGTCGTAACTTCCGTCGAGCGATGAATTCCACATTCTCGGGGAAGAATTGAGCTTTGAGTTCTCGCTTGAGATCATCCCAAGTGTCGATCTTTGTATGACCCTTCTGAATTTCGTCATACTTGCTCCGCCACCAGAGTTTTGCATCCTCAGACAGATACATGGTTGCAACGGATACTTTCATATCATCCTCAGTTGTCCTGGTGACCTTGTAGTACTGCTCCAAGTCGAAGAGGAAGTTCTCCACCGTTTTGGCATCTCGAGTCCCATTGTAAGCACCTGCCAACCTGTGGCCCCATGCCATTCTCAATGACGTTTATAGCTACGTCGTGAGCAGCCACCATCATTTCCAAGTCTCCAAGCCGTTGGACGGTGCGAGTTCCCATCCTAGCTTGTTGAGCTTGAGTTTGTGTTGGGTCCTCCCCCAACGGTTCTTTTGGAATGGTCGTCACCGCTTGGGCGACGCCACTCGTTTCGCCGACTCCTTTGCGAGCCATGCTTGTTCAAGAAAATCTCTCCTGCGAGATTGTCGAGTGCCCCAACGTCGTTTGTCTCCAACGACGAAGGCACGAGCTTGTTGATGACTTGCGTCGGTTGCTTGCGCCAAAGCTTTGCGAGCTTGCCTCGCTCTGATACCAACTGTCACGGACTAACTTGCTTGGGCGAAAAATATCCGTGCGGCTCCCTTGCTCCCGCAAGGGATAAGCCTTGGGCAAGGAATGCCTTGCCAATCTTCGAAAGTCGCGGGCTAACGGATCGCCCACGTTCGAACCTCGGTGTGCTTGTGTGAATGCTATTGCGAATGCTTGTACAAATGAACTAGAGTGTTAGGTGCCTGCAGGCAATATAGTTGTGGAGCCTAACCCCCAAGTGCCACCCCCGGGGTTCCCAAAAGCACGAGAAGCATGACAAAATATTCTATGGCCCAACACCCCCACCGGCCCATGCCGCGGCTAGGTAACGAGGGTCGTTACCTAGTCACGGGCAAGGGCGGTGGGTGGTGCACGAACGTTTTACATGAAAGTGAAAAATGCAACATTTATAAATATTTACAATGCACGTTAGGGACCGTTATGACACGTACAGGACTTGATAAACCCGAAGGTCCCTAACAGATCGGTCGACCGAATGATGACAAAAAATGGTAGTAGCCATTCGGTTGACCTGTCGATCACCGAAGTTGGTGAAGCCTTGGCGAAAGGCTACATCGGTCGACCGATCGAAGCCAAAAATAGATAAAAGGCGCATCGATCGACCGATCGGTCGACCGAATTAATGATCGCAGATCACGCGCCTTGCTTCCCTACATCGGTTGACCGGATTCAAGATGGATGAAGTTGCGACTCCTTCGGTCAACCCATCGGTCGATCGAACATCGCTAAAAACCCACAGAAAGGGTAGCGGTCGATCGGTCGATCGACCGACGATCGACCGAATGACTGTTACTGCTATTTTTCTACCCGTTGAGTCGTCGTTCAGCTGAGGGGTTATAAATACCCCTCACCTACATTCTTAAAAACTTCTTAGAGAATTTATTGAGCATTCAAGAAGAGATTAAAATCCTTCAAAGTGATCGATTTGCTGCGCCCTAACCTTCAGTTAAAATCCTCTTCAAGCGAGTGCCTGCTTCCCTCAACTCTACTGCAACTCGAGTGTATCTTCTGGCAAGTTGAAGGCGTGAAGGCTTGGGAAAAGAACTGTGGTTCTTCTCTCTATTCTTAAAGCTCTTTTGCATTGTATTTGAAGTTTTATTTCAGATTCAATTTCAGTCTGTAATAGTTGCTAGGTGTGTTAAAGAAACACTTAGAGGAAACTTTGTAGAGTTGTGTTTTGCCTAGGTGAATAGGTCTGAGAAGTTCTTAAAGAGGTGAGAATAGTGTCCTTAATTGTATTCAAAGGGAAACATAAGGTCTATAAAGTAGTGATTAGAAATCCTTGGTGAGGAGCCAAGGTAGTGGAGTAGGCAGTTGGCTGAACCATTATAATTCATCTTGTCTGCATTGCTTTCGATATTAATTTGCTCATTATTGTTCTTGATATTTGATCACATCTATTGTTAAGATACATTTGCATTTGATTAAAGTTAAATTGAGTAAAAAGAAAAATTAAGTAAATCTATAAGGGGACAGATACTATTCAACCCCCCCCCCTCCCTTCTAGTGTCGGATTTTCTACAACAGGGGCCACCAACTCGTGCCTCATATGCCAAGTGTATCGATAGATGCTCCATCGAGTCAAAAAATATAGGAGGGAAAAACTGCTTCAGCTTGCATATGATTTCAATAATATTATTTTCAAGTGCTGACATATCTTCGACTCGAAGGATATTTGCACAAATGTTTCTAAAAACATACTTAATTCTATCAACGGACCCTAAAAACATATGATTTCTATTGTAGATGATCTCAAAACGCGATCGGAAGCAATCTCTGCATGAATACATGACAATCGTGGCTATTCATCGCCGATATTTTGCATGCATCGACGTTCACACATCGAGATAAGTTTGAGGCATATCCATCGGGTAATCTGAGTTCTTTAATCCATTGATACACATCTTTCATCTGTTGTTTATTTAACACATACGACGCCTTTGGCTTGAAGTCATCCGTTGACCTCTCGCAACTCTAACTCAGGTCTCTTACAAAGTATTTTCACATTATGTCGGGCCTTCACATTATCTTTAGTTTTGCCGAAAATATCAAACACATTTTTTTTAATGTGCATGACGTCTAAATTATGTTGAATCAGTAATGAACTCCAGTACGACAATTCCAAAAGATACTTTTTTTCACCCAGTTATGTGTTTGACCAAAGCCTGAAATTCTTATATTCTTATTAAAAGTAATATCTGGAAGCAAATCAACACGTGCTAACATCTGTTCACCAAACAACATCGATGGTGGCTCATCTCTTTCGACTTTACCCTTGGTAAATTTGTCACGATTCCTTCGATACTGATGGTTAGACAGTAGGAACCGACAATGACAATCAAAGAAGGAAGTTTTCCGACCGTTCTCAAGATTGAAGGCTTTTGAGTTTTCCATGCAATACGGACAAGAGAGTCGCCTATGCGTGCTCCAACCAGACAACATGTCGTAGGCTAGGAAATCATTGATTGTCCACAATATAGCAGCTCGTAAAGTAAAGTTTTGATTTCAGTGACAATCATAAGTGACAACTCCCTCAGCCCACAATGTTTTCAGTTCATCAATTAGGGGTCGAAGAAATACATCAATTTCTTTTCGAGGACTCCTAGGACCCGGGATAATCATCGAAAGATAGATAAATTTATCTTTCATACACAATGACGATGGTAAATAATAAACTGTTAACAACACTGGCCATACTAAATACGGAGTTGCCGAATTACCAAACGGATTAAAACCATCCGTGCACAATCCCAACCTGATATTTCTAATATCCCTAGCAAATGAAGGATAACATATATTCAAATGTTCATATGCTTCACTATCGGATGGATGAGTCATTACTGTATTATCACGACTTCTTGCATACCAACTCATATAGGGGGCAGTCTTTTCCGACATGAATAACCTTTGAAGCCATGGTGTCAGTGAAAATACCGAAGCATCTTAAAGGGAATATTTTTTTGTTGAACCAATTTCTTCTCCTTGTAACGAGAATGTTCACATACCGGGTATTGCAACTGTGCATTTTTTTTATAATATAAAAGGCAGTTATTTGGGCACACATGTATCTTTTCGTACCCAAGCCTCAATTTCCTCATCAACTTATTTGTCTTATAAAAAGTTGGCTCAAACTTGTTATCTGGAGGTAGCATAACATTGATAAATCCTATAATCCGATTAAACGCAACACCGCTGATATTACAATCGAACTTGATGTTCATGAGTTGCGTCATTGTCGAAAATCGTGTATATTTAGGATAATTCTCATACAACGGTTCATCGACAGCTTTCAACATCTCGTAAAATTTTGTCGGCCTCCTTATTCGACAATTCAATCTGTATCGCAGGTTGTTCTTCAGTGACTTCAATTATCGTAGTATTCGGTAGCTGTACCGTCTCAATCACTGACTCAACATTGTCATTTAAATGGAATTATCCATCAAGACTATCCAGAATCATTGCTCTATAAGGATTAGGTGGGTTGGAAGAAGAAACAACCACAGTAGAGGATTCACCATGAGTTTGGACAACATGAGTGCTCAACGTCCCGACTTGACGTGACTCCTCGTGACAATTCCATACAAAATATCTCGGTATGAATTCTTTTGTATACAGATGCATTGTGATAGCTTCCAGATCTAAAAATCTTATGTTCAAACATTTCTGGCACGTACATCGGATTATATCACCACAATGGAATTTTTTATTCGAGTAAGCAAAATTTAAGAAGTAAGTTACGTCTACTCGAAATTCGTCTGTTATAGCTCCACAATGAATTTGTCAGTACATTCAACTTCGATCGCCCGACATGTTCTGTCAAAAAGTGGGCAATATCTTCAGTTAATGTCTTTAGGTGGGATGGTCCTATTCCATTCGGGATTCATGTTATTCATATTGCACTTAGTATTTCTTTTAGTCATTAATTTCATTCTAAATTTCGGCAGCATCTCCCTACAGTTCTCTGAATACGCATATCATCTGGGCGCGTATCGGAGAACAAGGGAGATACAAACCAAAATTTAAAAATGAATAATGACTAAAAGAAATAAACTAAGTGTAATATAAATAACTATGTCCCCAAATTATCCAATTAGGGACAATTCAAGGGTTGTACGTCGTATAAAAGATCATTTACTTCGTTTACACGAACATACAACCTCAGAACGGATCTAAGGGTTTATAAAATTAAAACTTGACTTGTTGATGCGTACGTGAAACATATCAACTCATCATGATTAATTTATTTTCTAAATTTGTGGATGCTGGTGCGAGTCCACAATGGACAATTCTGGCGCGAGTCCAAAGTGAACGATTTGGCCGCGAGTCCACAATGGATGATTCCGTCGCGAGTCCACTGTGGATGATTTGGCTGCGAGTCCATAGTGGACGATTCCGACGCGAGTCCGTAAAACTAATTAACATTAAACCCCTAATCAACTAATTAATAATAATTAACTAATTAATTAACAATAATTTAACTAATTAAAAATAAAAAAATAGGGTTTAATTAAACCCTAATTAAACTATGATTAGGGTTTAATTAAACCCTAATCGAATTAGGGTTAATTTATCCCTAGTCCAATATAGTAGTGCAATAGCCAGCATTAGCCGGCTACTGCTGCATTGGGGCCGATTACAATCGGCCCCAAACCATGGCGCCGGCGTCCACGGCTGGCCCTCTCTAAGTCATCGGTGAAGAGTATTTTATTTTCGCATTGTGTTCGCGCCATTAATTAATAAGTGACGGCCGCTTCTAGCTGTGGCTACTAACTTATTCATATCACCGATTGCTCTCTCGCCCCCGCTAAGCCAGGACTAATAACTTATTTCATTCCGCGCACTCATGCAAGTCATCAACTATGAGTGACGGCCCTATGCGGCTGTATGCGAGCCACGACTGATTTGGTCACATCAGCCACAACTGTTGCGGTCGTCGAAAAGTCGTGAATGATTCCCGTGGCTGATGTGATATATTCTAGTAGCGTTTTATCCTAAAAGGTCGCAAAAATGTGAAAAACTAATTGAAGTAGTTTTCACATTTGTGTATATTTGGGTGTTTAGTGAAAATGGGTTTTCACGAAACACAAACCGAAATCCGCTCATGTTGTCGTCAACAAATAACGTTTCGAGTCCATTTTTAATTTCGGACGAAAATAAAAATCGAAAATATGGCTAGCAAACACGCCCTTAAGTTTTTAAGGTAAGCTAAAATAGCTCAACAAGTAAGTTCAAGTGTCAAACTAAAATGTCCAAAAGCCCAATAGTAATACAGAAGTCTAAATGAGTCAAACGCCAAGGTAGCTATCAAAGTTCAAATGAAAGGAACTACGATTAGACCAATTATTCTATCAACTCTAGTTAAATATATACCTCGATCTAACACGTCACACTTGTGTATCTGATGCAAAAGCAAAGGAATCAACAAAAATCTAAGTATGATTTTATGTCAAGATGATTGACAAGCACATGAATAATAGCTTAGAATGGTATGAACATTATTATACGCATGATATAACCCTATATTCAACTCTATAATTAACTTTAAGTGACTCCATGGTGCATCAATGCAACTTCATATATATGTTTAATGTCAAATAATCAAGAGCGATATTGACAACAGCTTTGTGAGTTTCCCCTTGGAATCTCAAACCCGAGAGTGGTCCACCTTAGCCACTCCTCCAAGGTGAACAACTATCCAAGGATAGCCCATGGGTAGTGGCGAAACCAAGAATCAAAATAACTGGGATGCAAAGTTCACATAGAACAATTAAAGAGACAAAATGCAACAACTAGGGACTGCACGTGGGAGCTGTTGCATGTGGGGTTGGGGCACTAATTAAGAGTTCACAAGGGTGTGAGCACAACAAGGGTTGCTACAATCAGGGTGCAAATGAGATTGCTACGTGCAATGTTGGGACTCCTAGTGCTAGGTGCGATGCGACAAGAATTGGCTGGGGATTAGATGTGGGTTTTCATGGTTGACTGAGGATGACAAGGCATGATAGCATTGGTGCAAGAATGAGACAGCTCAAGTAACATAATGGGAAAATGGAAAATGAATAAAAAATGATGATAAAGTTACGGGTTGAGTTATGTAATTTTGATGACTAATTTTTGAATTATGTTCTATATATAAATAAATAAATAATAAAAGGTAAATAAGTAAATAATAATAATAATAATTATTATTATGTTCTTATAAGTACCTCCTATCAAATATCAAGTGTCTTATTTTAATTAAGATTAAACTTTTAGTTTTGGAATGAATGGGGGAGTGCTAGGGGTGAGCAAAAAAACCGGTTTTTCGATTAACCGGAAAACCGGTCCGAAACTGAACCGGTTTTTTCAATTAACCGAACCGGTTTTTTCGGTTTCGGTCCGAGAGGTAAAAAGTCCACCGGTTTCGGTTAACCGACCGGTTGGATATAATTTATTAATTTTTAATTATATATATATAATAATAATTTATAAATTATGAAAAATTATAGAAAATTACAGAAAATTATAAAAAAAATTAAAAAATATTTAAAATATTTAAAATATTTAAAAAATATTAAAATATTTAAAAAAAATCAAAAAAAATATTTAAAATATTTTAAAAAATCAAAAAATATTTTAAAAAATAAAAATAAAAATATTAGTTTTTGTAGAACATTATCTTGGTTCAATAGTTTCACTTTTTTTTTCTTTTTTCTCAATGAGAATTTGCTATTTATTTAGAATTTTCTCCATGATTTGCATAATATTGTTATGTTTGTAGGTTAAAAAAATTTATTGATTAACCGCAAATTATCGGTTAACCGAACCGAAAAAATCGAAACCGAAATAACGGTTAACCGAAGTTAATGGACCGGTTTACGATTAGTTATTTTGAAAAAACGAAGTTAATGGACCGATTTTTTTTTTTGTGCTAATGGACCGATTAACCGGTCCATGCTCACCCTAGGGAGTGCAATATTGCCCTTTCCCTGTATAAAAGAGAAATTTCAAATTGCCCCCTCTTGTAATATTATATAATACAATTAATTCGGTGACACTTTTTCATATATATCCATGGATGAAGTCAGGCATTACGTAGGATGATTGATGTCAGTGCTTACGAATTTTAAATTTATTTTATTACGTAATTATATATATGTGGATATAATTAATTGCAATAAGTTTGGCGCTTGCAAACATATATCTTATCTCTCTTATGTAATAAATTAATATTTTTTAAAGGTAATAGACGCATGACGACGTGCATGCTACATCACCCTGCCACGGTGCCACCTCCACGCTAGCTTCTCTTGGCGAATCTTTTTTGCTGTTAACTCGGTCAAAAAAACTCACTCCACAATAGCGGCATCTTCAACAACACAACCCACATCTCTTGGATAGATCAAGCTACAAATTTCTTGGCAAGTAATCAATTTCAAATCTTGAACAGCAAATTAAGACCGGCTAAATATGCCCTTATAATGGGCAATTTTTTTATTTGTCTTTGAGGCAGAATATTCAACCACATCCTAGTCGAACTTGGACACCATCTACCTTCTTTCCATACATGAATGATGAATCAGAGACGTTGCTCCTTCCTAGACTGCAGCAAATTCTCACAATCTTCTACTAATATCATGGCATCTCTAGCACTAAATTAAGCTCTGTCTTGACCAAATTCCAGCGGCCTCCATTTTTTATGAAGCAAATAATCAAAATCGGGAGACAGACTCGAATCAACAAATCATCGTTGAAAAAATAATTAAACATATTTTTCAAAGATAACTATCTCTATCTATCTATCTATCTATCTATCTATCTATATATATATATATATATATATATATATATATATATATAATTCATACATAATTCATAAATATAAAGACATAACTTGAAATTTTAATTAAACTTAAAAAATTAAAATTATTCTCGGCGAATTTTATTGATAATATTGTATAATAGTCTCATTATTAATTACTTGCATTGAATTTTTTTAAAAACAAATATATTATAAGTTAACAGGCTGCATTACATGATAATAATTTACACGCATGATCAGAGTGTCAGAAGTTGTGCATGCCTGGATGGAGGTATGGAGCCATGTCCACATGTGGGCGGGGGCTGCAATCACATATGGGTTGGCCGAGCCACGAGGATAATAGAGCACGACAGTGTGATGAGAGTTGGGATGAAACAACTCAAACAATAGAGAGAATAGAAAAAATTAAAAATGAGGATAAAATTAAGAATTGGATTTTTTAACTATAGGTATTAATTTTTAAATTATTTTACAAATTTAAAATTTAAAATAATGACACTACTAGAAAAATGGGCATCAGCAACGGCTGATGCCGTTGCTGAGCCGTTGCTGAGCCGTTGCTGAAGAGCATCAGCAACGGCCGCGCCGTTGCAATAGAGCCGTGACAGAAAGTCGCGTTGCTGATAACTTAGCAACGGATCAGCAACGGCCGCTCGGGCCGTCGCTCAAAATATTATCAGCAACGGCCGCTCGAGCCGTCGCTAAAAATATGATCAGCAACGGTTTTGCCACAGACCCAGAGCCGTTCACTACTACAAACTTGGTCTTCAGCAACGGCTATCAGCAACGGCCGCTCAAGCCGTTGCTATTTGCAACGGCGTTCTTACGGCCGCTCGAGCCGTTGCAGATATCTGTATCTGCAACGGCGTTCTAACGGACAACCGAGCCGTTGCGGATTATTTTAATTATCAGCAACGGCTTTCTGACGGAAAGGCGAGCCGTTGCTAATTATTTAATCTTCAGCAACGGCTTACAAACGGATAAGTGAGCCGTTGCTGATGATAACTTATCAGCAACGGCGTTCTAACGGGCGAGTGAGCCGTTGCTGATAAGTTTATATAGGGCACGCTCTCGCGCCCGACCCTTCTTCCTCCCGCTTCTGCCGCCGCCGCTCCTGCCGACTCCTCTCGCCGCCGCTGCCGCTGCTGCCGACGCCGACGCCTCTCGCCGCCGCGCCGCTGCCGGTATGTTGATCGACCGGCCTATACCGTTTCGGCCGGAGATGCTAAAATCCGACCGAAACCCTATTTCTAGGGTTTCGGCCGGCGGCGGTCGGCCTATGGCCGCCGCCGAACCTTCTACAGTGGCCGGACAGTGTGTCCGGCCACTGTACGCCGGCGCCGGAGGGTGGACTCCGGCGCCAGAATATATATATATATATATATATATATATATATATATATATATATTTATTGTTTTGAAATTGTTAATTAATTATTTTATAAATGTTAATTAAATGTTTAGATTAATTGTTTAATATGTTAGATTAATTGTTTAATATGTTAGATTAATTATTAGGGTTTAGATTAATTTCGGACGCGCGCCGGAATCGTCCACTTCGGACGCGCGCCGGAATCGTCCAATTCGGACTCGCACCGGAATCGTCCAATTCGGACTCACGCCGGAATCGTCCACTTCGGACGCGCGCCAGAATCGTCCAATTCGGACTCGCGCCGGAATCGTCCACTTCGGACTCGCGCCGGAATCGTCCACTTCGGACGCGCGCCGAAATCGTCCAATATGGACTCGAACTGTCTCGAAACATTTAGAAAATAATCATCCATCCGACGAGTTGATATGTTTCACGTACGCATCGACGAATCGGATATGATTTAGCAAAACCTTAGATCCGTTCGGGGATTGTATGTTCGTGTAAAAGAAGTAGATGATCTTTTATACGACGTACAATTCTTGAATTGTCCCTGATTGGACAATTTGGGAATATAGTTATTTGTACTGCACTTACGTTTTTATTTTAACTGTTAACTAATTATTCTAAAATTCGACAACATCTCCCTTGTTCTCCGATACACGCCCAGATGATATGCGTATTCGGAGAACTGTAGGGAGATGCTGTCGAAATTTAGAATAATTAGTTAACAGTTAAAATAAAAACGTAAGTACAGTACGAATAACATAAATCCCGAATGGAATAGGACAATCTCACCTAAAGACATTAACCAAAGAAATTGTCATTGATTGACAGAATCATGTCGGCTGATCGAAGTTGGATGTACCGACGTTTTGATCGTGGAGCTTTAACGAATGAGTTTCGATTAGGCGTAACGTACTTCCTAAATTTCGCCTATTCGAATCGGAATTTCGTTAGCATGGGTGATCAAATCCGATGTCCGTGCCGCATTTGTTCGAATGGACGATTTTTGGATCGGGAGACTGTCACTCTGCATCTATATACCAAAGGATTTACACCAAGATATTTTCTATGGACTTGTCACGGGGAGTCACGCGAAGTCGGGACGTCGAGCAATCCTGTCGTTCAGACATATGGTGAATCTTCTTCTGCTGGTGCTTCTTCATCCAGTCAATGTAATCCCTATATTACTATGATACTTGATAGTCTTGGGGGTCAATTCCACCTGAATGATAATGTTGATCGGCCAGTTCTTCAGACATCAGTCCCACCAGATACTACAGCGGTTGATATCACAGAAGTAGGGGCTGCGGTAGAGATTGAATTACCGAATAAAGAAGCTGCAGAATTTTACGAGATGTTGAAAGCTGCCGATGAACCTTTGTATGAGAATTGTATGAGGAAGAAGAGGAAGAAGAAGAAGAATTCGAAGACTATTATTCAGATGATGAGGAATAATTGTAAAGTATATATATTTTATTAAATATATCTCTACTATTTATACAATAATCTGATTATATGTCTGTTCGACAGATATGTCTGGTCGTGGTTATCGACGCAGGAGAGCTTCGGAGTCTCTGATCGGTGAGACTCCAGCACTTACTCATGCTGCTGATCCTCCTGTTGCTGATCCTCATGAGGATGATACTGCCGAGGCTAGTACATCCAGACGCAGGCGGCCACGCGGGCCGAACAGGTGGCAGCCTCCACCAGCCACAGAGTCACGTAGATTGATCAGCGTGATTGGGGAGCGGTAATATATCATGAATTATGAATCATTACAAATTCATTATATCATAATATAATATTAAAATTTATTTTTGTTGTGCAGGTTCGAGCAAGAAGAAGTGCCGAGGAGCATTTCTTCTACTATTCGACGATATATGCACGAGGCATGGCCTACTTGGTCTCACGTGCCTAGCGAGCACGTCGACATGTTATGGCGCGAGTTTGAGGCACGTATTATTTTTTTTTTACATGCATGATGATATATTAAGAATTGGTACTGATATTATTATTTTGCAGGCTCGCTATACATGGGCCGAGGACCAGAGGTCCTTCATTTACGCTGCCTGGGAGTCTATTTCCCGGGCAAGGTACAACGGGCAGCTGGGGCAGGCTCGGTCCCGAGCGATGGCCCGAGCTGGGACCACTAACATCGCGGAGACTCGGGGATACGGCCCCAGTTGGATTACTCCGGATATATGGGACCAGCTCGTGGGGATATGGTCGACGGATCGATGGCAGGAGGTTTCTCAGAATGCGGCTAGAAATCGCATGTCGGGGGGAGCAGCGCGTCACACCGGCGGCTCTGTTGCATTTGCAGTGCACGCAAACCGTATGGTAAGTATATCGTTTAATTATATATTTTATTTGTTATTATGTGTACTAATTAATGTATTTGTTTTGTAAATGTAGACGACGGTGTCGGATGACGGGACTGTCCAGCGACCCTCCCCGATGGCGGTGTTTGAGCGGACTCACCGTCGAGCACATGGGACGGGGGAGTACATCGACAACCGCGCTGCATACATTGTGGTAATTATATATTTGTTTAAATTATTCATTATATATTTATAATTTAAGTTTTATGATAAATATTAAACAAAAAATCAAACTCGAGTAGGAGACGTACAGCCAGAGGGTGGTGCAGCGCGGGGGTACCCCCGAGGACTTTGACGCAGCATCGTGGGTCGAGGCCGCAGGTGGCTGGGATCATGGCCGCGTATATGGCTTCGCAGATAGTGGTCATGCGCGAGCCGTACTAGGGCCACTTGGGGCACCGACCCCTCCGGTCGCTGGTGAGCGGCCGTCCACCTCCAGATCCAGTTATGATCATAGTAATAGGATAAGGACACTAGAGGAGACGGTCGCGCGTCAGACTGAGTTGATGGAGCGCCAGAGTCAGACGATGGCGAATATAGAAGCTATGCTACGCAACTTGTCGGGTCATCCCGAAGTAGGCATCTCTTCGGCATCATCTAATCCATCATCCTCGAGTCAGTCCACGCCGGTGTACACTCAAGCACTCCAGACCCCGCCATATGATCCAGGCCATCCTCCATCGTCATCGTGAGATTTTGTTTATATTGACTTTGTTACTCAGATATTGAACTTGTTTAATTTATATTGACTATGTTATTGAGATGTTGATACTTCAATTTTACATTTGAATTGTGTTTATACTATCGTGGATAATTATGAATATAAGTATAATTGTTTTGATGTATATATGTTGGTGTGTTTGTGATGTGTGAATGAATGTGTATGAGATGTTTGTGATGTGTGAATGAATGTGTGTATGAGGGTATGGGTGTGTGAGTTATGTATCAGATAAATGTATCAATGTATCAATGGAAATTTGAAATTTTCAAATTTTCTGGTTGCAGGTATAGGTCATCAGCAACGACTTTCCCACGGGAAAGCCGTTGCTAAAAGTGTATCGAAAGCCGTTGCTGATGACCTACAGCAACGGCTTAGCGACGGCGTTTTACTAACGGTGTTGCTACGGACTCAGCGGCCGTTGCTATTAATGGTATCAGCAACGGCTCCGGGTCTGTGGCAAAACCGTTGCTGATAATATTTTTAGCGACGGCCCAGCGGCCGTTGTTGATAATGTTTTGAGCGACGGCCCGAGCGGCCGTTGCTGAACCGTTGCTAAGTCATCAGCAACGCGACTTTCTCTCACGGCGCTATTGCAACGGCTCAGCCGTTGCTGATGCTCTTCAGCAACGGCTCAGCAACGGCATCAGCCGTTGCTGATGACCATTTTTCTAGTAGTGGTTGCTGATAACATTAATAGCAACGACCGCTGAGTCCGTAGCAACGCCGTTAGTAAAACCCCGTCGCTAAGCCGTTGCCGTAGGTCATCAACAACGGCTTTCGATACACTTTTAGCAACGACTTTCCCACGGACGGCCGTGGGAAAGCCGTTGCTGATGATGCGTACCTGGTAACAGAAAAATTGAAAATTTTAAATTTCCATTGATACATTGATACATTATCTGATACATAACTCACACACCCATACCCTCATACACACATTCATTCACACATCACAAACACACCAAGATATACATCAAAACAATTATATTTATATTGATAATTATCCACGATAGTATAAAAACAATTCAAATGCAAAATTGAAGTATCAATATCCAAACAAAATAAGTTAAACAAGTTCAATATCTCAGTAACAAGTTCAATATCCAAACAAAAAATCTCACGATCACGATAGAGGATGGTCTGGATCATATGGCGGGGTCTGGAGTGCTTGAGTGTACACCGGCGTGGACTGACTCGAGGACGATGGATTAGATGATGCCGAAGAGATGCCTGCTTCGGGATGACCTGACATGTTGCGTAGCATAGATTGTATATCTGCCATCATCTGACTCTGGCGCTCCATCATCTCAGTCTGACGCGCGACCGTCTCCTCTAGTGTCCTTATCCTATTACTATGATCATAACTGGATCTGGAGGTGGACGGTCGCTCACCAGCGACTGGAGGGGTCGGTGCCCCAAGTGGCCCTAGTACGGCTCGCGCATGACCACTATCTGCGAAGCCATATACGCGGCCATGGTCCCAGCCACCTGCGGCCTCGACCCACGATGCTGCATCAAAGTCCTCGGGGGTACCCCCGCGCTGCACCATCGTCTGGCTGTAGATCTCCTACTCGAGTTTGATTTTCTGTTTAATATTTATCATAAAACTTAAATTATAAATATATAATGAATAATTTAAACAAATATATAATTACCACAATGTATGCAGCGCGGTTGTCGATGTACTCCCCCGTCTCATGTGCTCGACGGTGAGTCCGCTCAAACACCGCCATCAGGGAGGGTCGCTGGACAGTCCCGTCATCTGACACCGTCGTCTACATTTACAAAACAAATACATTAATTAGTACACATAGTAACAAATAAAATATATAATTAAAAGATATACTTACCATACGGTTCACGTGCACTGCAAATGCAACAGAGCCGCCGGTGTGACGCGCTGCTCCCCCCGACATGCGATTTCTAGCCGCATTCCGAGAAACCTCCTGCCATCGATCCGTCGACCATATCCCCACGAGCTGGTCCCATATATCCGGAGTAATCCAACCGGGGCCGTATCCCCGAGTCTCCGCGATGTTAGTGGTCCCAGCTCGGGCCATCGCCTGGGACCAAGCCTGCCCCAGCTGCCCGTTGTACCTTGCCCGAGAAATAGCCTCCCAGGCAGCGTAAATGAAGGGCCTCTGGTCCTCGGCCCATGTATAGCGAGCCTGCAAAATAATAATATCAGTACCAATATTAATATATCATCATGCATGTAAAAATAATAATAATACGTGCCTCAAACTCGCGCCATAACATGTCGACGTGCTCGCTAGGCACGTGAGACCACGTGGGCCATGCCCCGTGCATGTATCGTCGAATAGTAGAAGAAATGCTCCTCGGCACTTCTTCTTGCTCGAACCTGCACAACAAAAATAAATTTTAATATTATATTTTGATATAATGAATTTGTAATGATTCATAATTCATGATATATTACTGCTCCCCAATCACGCTAATCAATCTACGTGACTCTGTGGCTGGTGGAGGCTGCCACCTGTTCGGCCCACGTGGCCGCCTGCGTCTGGATGTACTAGCCTCGGCAATATCATCCTCATGAGGATCAGCAACAGGAGGATCAGCAGCATGAGTAAGTGCTGGAGTCTCACCGATCGGAGACTCCGAAGCTCTCCTGCGTCGATAACCACGACCAGACATATCTGTCGAACAGACATATAATCAGATTATTGTATAAATAGTAGAGATATATTTAATAAAATATATACTTTACAATTATTCCTCATCATCTGAATAATAGTCTTCGAATTCTTCCTCTTCTTCCTCTTCTTCCTCTTCTTCATCTTCTTCATCTCCAGCTTCCTCAATTTCATGATCGTCATCATCAGCATATTCAACCTCTAATTGAATTGACGTTGTGTCTGCATCCTCGAGTATTGGAATAATACGATCCACAGCAGGAAGATCATCTTCTTGATAGAAACCAGGAGGATCATTTTCTCCTACTATCGGATCAATTTTTTCTCTACCTTTTGTCTTACAGACTACACGCCAATCTGCTCTATCTTTATTTCGAGCCGGATACTTCGCGTAATATACTTGTTCGGCTTGTGATGCCAATATAAAAGGCTCATTTGCTGCCAATTTCGATTTGTAATTAACCTCAACAAGTTTATATTTTGGATGAACTTTCATGCCTCTTTCTGTTGTATCGAACCAATGACATCTAAATAGGATCACTGATTTCAAGCCGAAGTAGTGTAACTCTATCACTTCTTCCACCAGTCCATAAAAATCCATATCACATTCAACATAGGTTGTCCCTTTCACGCAGACCCCAGCATTCATCGTCTTCTTTGTAAATGAATATTCAACCGTGTGAAATTTATACCCGTTAACAAAATATCCGCTATAGCACGACACAAGTCGCGACGGTCCACTAACAAACTCAAATATTCTTTCATCTATTTCAGCTCTGTGATCTTTGCTGTAAGTCTGAATCCAAGTAGGGAAATCACGATTCCGTAATCTCTCCAATTCTTGATCGTTGTGAATAGAGTATTTTTGCACCATCTCAATGTCAAATATTTTAATGAATTGTTCAATCTGTGGACAATTGAGTAATACATACAAGTGTGCCAAATGATACTCTTCATCGCTTAAGTGTCGAGATGGACGAGAACCAAAAGCACGACCAGAGTGACAAAATATATTTAAACGTCCATCTGAATGTCGAACACCCTCGTCGTCGTTACGTGGAAGACGATCAAATCTTGTATGTACTGTCGATTCAAAGTAAAATAAGCAGAATATTGAAATTTCTTGGATGATATACGATTCAGATATTGATCCTTCAACAGCTGCGGTGTTCTTTACTTTTTTCTTCAGATGATTCATGCATCATTCAAACAAGTACATCTGACGATATTGAACGGGGCCACCAACTCGTGCCTCGTATGCCAAGTGTATCAGTAGATGCTCCATCGAGTCAAAAAATGCAGGAGGGAAAAACTGCTCCAGCTTGCATATGATTTCAATAATATTATTTTCAAGTGTTAACATATCTTCGACTCGAAGGACATTTGCACAGATGCTTCTAAAAAATATACTTAATTCAGTCAACGGACCCCAAATATTATCAGGTAGAAGATCTCGAAATGCGATCGGAAGTAATCTCTGCATGAATACATGACAATCATGGCTCTTCATCCCTGATATTTTGCAATCATCGACGTTCACACATCGAGATAAGTTTGAAGCATATCCATCGGGTAATCTGAGTTCTTTTACCCATTAACAAACATCTTTGATCTGTTGTTTATTTAACACATATAGGGCCTTCGGTTTCAGATATCGTCCGTTGACCTCTTGTAACTCCAACTCTGGTCTTTTACAAAGTATTTTCAGATCATGTCGGGCTTTGACATTATCTTTAGTTTTTCCAGAAATATCCATCAAAGTATTAAAAATATTATCAAACACATTTTTTTCAATGTGCATGACATCTAAATTATGTCGAATCAATAATGAACTCCAATAGGGCAATTCCCAAAAGATACTTTTTTTCACCCAGTTGTGTGTTTGGCCAAAACCTGACACTCTTTCATTGCGACCAAATACTATATCTGGAAGTGCTGAAATACGTGCTAACATATGTTCACCAAACAACATCGGTGGTGGCCCATCTCTTTCGACTCTGCCCTTAGTAAATTTATTACGATTCCTTCGATACTGATGATTAACCGGTAGGAATCGACGATGACAATCAAAGAATGAGATTTTTCGTTCGTTCTGAAGACTGATTGACTTAGAGTGTTCCATACAATACGGACAAGAGAGTCGGCCGTGAGTGCTCCAACCCGACAACATGCCGTACGCGGGGAAATCATTGATTGTCCACAAGACCGCGGCCTTTAAATTGAAGTTTTGCTTCCGATGACAATCATAAGTGACAGCTCCCTCAGTCCACAATGTTTTCAATTCATCTATCAAGGGTCTGAGAAATATGTCAATTTCTTTTCGCGGACCCTTAGGACCCGGAATAATCATCGAAAGATAAATAAATTCATCTTTCAAGCACATTGACGGTGGCAAATTATAAACTGTCAGCAGCACTGGCCAAACTGAATAAGGAGTTGCAGAATGTTCAAACGGATTAAAACCATCTGTGCACAATCCCAATCTGATATTTCTAGTATCCCTGGCAAATGAAGGATAACATGTATCCAAATGTTTCCATGCTTCACTGTCAGATGGATGAGTCATTACTGTATCATCACGACTTCTTGCATGCCAACTCATGTAGGGAGCTGTCTTTTCCGACATGAATAATCTTTGAAGCCTCGGTGTTAGTGGAAAATACCGAAGCACCTTAAACGGGATATTTTTTTGTCGAACTGATTTCTTCTCCTTGTAACGAGGGTGTTGACATACAGGGCATTTATCCAACTGCACATTTTCTTTATAATATAAAATGCAGTTATTTTGGCACGCGTGTATTTTTTCGTACCCAAGCCCCAATTTTCTCATTAGCTTTTTAGTCTTATAAAAAGTTAGCTCAAACTTGTTATCAGTAGGCAGCATTCCATTAATCAATCCAGCAATCCGATCATACGCAACTCCGCTGATATTACAATCGGCCTTGATGTTTAAGAGCTGTGTCATTGCTGAAAATCTAGTGTATTTTGGACAATTCTCATACAAAGGTTCATCGGCAGCTTTCAACATCTCGTAAAATTCTGTAGCTTCTTTATTCGGTAGTTCAATCTCTACCGCAGCCCCTACTTCTGTGATATCAACCGCTGTAGTATCTGGTGGGACTGATGTCTGAAGAACTGGCCGATCAACATTATCATTCAGGTGGAATTGACCCTCAAGACTATCAAGTATCATAGTTCTATAGGGATTACATTGACTGGATGAAGAAGCACCAACAGAGGAAGATTCACCATATGTCTGAACGACAGGATTGCTCGACGTCCCGACTTCGCGTGACTCCCCGTGACAAGTCCATAAAAAATATCTTGGTGCAAATCCTTTGCTATATAGATGCAGAGTGACAGTCTCCCGATTCAAAAATCGTCCATTCGAACAAATGCGGCACGGACATCGGATTTGATCACCGATGCTAACGAAATTTCGATTCGAATAGGCGAAATTTAGGAAGTACGTTATGCCTAATCGAAACTCATTCGTTAAAGCTCCACGATCAGCCGACATGATTCTGTCAATCAATGACAATTTCTTTGGTTAATGTCTTTAGGTGAGATTGTCCTATTCCATTCGGGATTTATGTTATTTGAACTGCACTTACGTTTTTATTTTAACTATTAACTAATTATTCTAAATTTCGGCAGCAGCTCCCTATAGTTCTCCGAATACGCATATTATCTGGGCGCGTATCGGAGAACAAGAGAGATGTTGCCGAAATTTAGAATAATTAGATAACAGTTAAAATAAAAATGTAAGTGCAGTACAAATAACTATATTCTCAAATTGTCCAATCAGGGACAATTCAAGAATTGTACATCGTAGAAAAGATCATCTACTTCTTTTACACGAACATACAATCCCCGAATGGATCTAAGGTTTTGCTAAATCATATCCGACTCGTCGATGCGTACGTGAAACATATGAACTCGTCGGATGCATGATTATTTTCTAAATGTTTCGAGACCGTTCGAGTCCATATTGGACGATTCCGGCGCGCGTTTGAAGTGGATGATTCTGGCGCGCGTCCGAAGTGGACGATTCCGGCGCCTATCCGAAGTGGACGATACCGGCGCGCGTCCGAAGTGGACGATTCCGGCGCGCGTCCGAAGTGGACGATTTCGGTGCGCGTCCGAAGTGGACGATACCGGCGCACGTCCGAAGTGGACGATTCCGGCGCGCGTCCAAAGTGGACGATACTGGCGCGCGTCCGAAGTGGACGATTCCGGCATGCATCCGAAATTAATCTAAACCCTAATAATTAATCTAACAAATTAAACAATTAATCTAAATAATTAATTAACAATTATAAAACAATTAATTAACAATTATAAAACAATATAAATTATATATAAATTTATAAATTCCGGCACCGGAGTCAGGTGGACTCCGGCGCCGGCGTACAGTGGCCGGACACACTGTCTGGCCACTGTACAAGGTCCGGCGCCGGCCATCAGCCGACCACCGCCGGCCGAAACCCTAGAAATAGGGTTTCGGTCGGATTAATTCCCGTCGGCCGCAACGGGAAGAGACGGCCGGCCGGCGAGGCATACCTGAACAAGTCGGCAGCAGCGGGAGCTGGAAGAGGCGTCGTCGGCGTCGGCAGCGGCGGTGAGAGGCGAGAGCAGGATCGGCGGCGGCAACAGCGGGAGGAAGAAGGGTCGGGCGCGAGAGCGTGCCCTATATAAACTTATCAGCAACGGCTCACTCGCCCGTTAGAAAGCCGTTGCTGATAAGTTATCATCAGCAACGGCTCACTTGTCCGTTAGAAAGCCGTTGCTGATAATTAAAATATCAGCAACGGCTCGCCTTTCCTTCAGAAAGCCGTTGCGGATAATTAAAATAATCTGCAATGGCTCGCGTGTCCGTTAGAACGCCGTTGCAGATACAAATATCTGCAACGGCTCGAGCGGCCGTAAGAACGCCGTTGCAAATAGCAACGGCTTGAGCGGCCGTTGCTGATAGCCGTTGTTGAAGACCTAATTTCTAGTAGTGTGATAATACAAAAGAACTTTATTTTAGATAGAAGAGAATTAAAAATTATTATTCATAGGAGGGAGTAATTTTGTTCTTTATATATATATATATATATATATATATATGGAAAATTATACTTTTGGTCCCCACAGTTTGCTTCAATTTTGGTTTTAGTCCCTATAATTTTAAAATTTTGATTTTAGTCCCCACACTTTACTTCCATTTAGGATTTGGTTCCTACCGTTACATGATGTTTAAATGGTGCTAACATGGATCATGCAGAGACCAACGTTGTAAACTAAAGGGACTAAAATCAAAATTTTGTAAACTATAGGGACTAAAACCCAAATTCAAGTAAACTATAGGACCAAAATTATTATTATTTTTTTAAAAAAAAATCATAATTTTTTAAATTTATTTATAACTAATTATAATATTTAAAAATATTAAATTTGAGTACACTTCAATGATTTATGTCATTAGACGTCGATTTTTATCCGTTAATTATCCTGATTTAGCGTGAATTCCGTAGTGATTGCATGATTCAAAAACTTGCTCTCCTGAACTGCTCATCTCTTCACTGATCACCTCCTCTAGGAATGAGCACGAATCGGGATGTTTCGACCATCCCGGTCCGGCCCGACCTAAAAAGTCAGAACAAATCTTATCCCGATTAAAAATCAGGACGGGACCTGGATAAATATGTCTGTCCCGATTAAAAACTGGGACGATACAAAAAAATCGGGATTGTCCCATTCCGGCCCAGTTTATAATATAAGTAATATTAAATATATAATATTATATTTTTGAGAAAAATATTAATTATTTTAATAGAGATATTATTTTTATTTTATAAAAAACTAATATTAATAAATTTGGGACGTCCTGGTCTGGTCCCGTCCCGAATTTTTTGGGGTGGGACAAAATCGGGATGCTTCGTATTCGGGACGGGGACCGAGACGCATATTTGTCTCCCTACTCAAAACCAGGACGGGACCGGGACATACCAAATCCCGGCCCGTCCTGTCCTGAGCTCACCCCTAACCTCCTCACCTCCATTTGATCCTAAATTTGGCGTATTCAAAGTGGTTTAAATTAGATTTCGAACGTCAAAAAAATATTTATTTTCACTCTAATAAATGTCGATTTCCCATGCATTTGCTATAGTGGAAACACCATAATACAAAGTTATTGCTACAATTTCGTGAGCATTATTAAGGAATATTCAGAGATACAGAACATACTGCAAAATATTAATATGTTCCCTGTTCAATTAATTTGTAAAAAGTTTGTTCAATTTTAATATTTTTAAATATTATAGTTATTTATAAATAAATTAAAAAAATATCATGTAATTTTTTATATTTATTAGAAAAAATAATTACTTAAGTTTTGGTTTTAGTCTCTATAGTTTATAAAATTTTAATTTTAGTCCCAATAGTTTACAAAGTTGATCCCTGTAGGCTCCACATCAGCATTGTCCAGTCAGCACATGTTGGCAACGTCAGCACTGTTTAAACCTTATATAACGGTAGGGACCAAATCCTAAACGGAAATAAGTATGGGGACTAAAACCAAAATTTTGAAACTATAGGGACTAAAACCAAAATTGGAGCAAAATATGGGGACCAAAAGTATAATTTTCCCTATATATATATTAACTTTATGAATTGCCCCATCATATACAGCTCTGTTAGCGGGCACGACTTTGGTGCAGCCACGCCTGCACTGAAACTCGTGTTGCCCTAATCACGAGGCAGCTGCATGCATTGGCCTCTCCTCCAGTGCACGGGCCGGGTCTCGGTGCACAATCCTCTCCAGTGCACGGGTACCGACGGTGCACAACCCTAAAGGGCCTAGTGCATGCTGCCTCACACCGAAGTCGCGCCCAATAGGAAAAAAACTTATGTGTAGCCGCGACACTATCATCCCATGAGCCCATACCGCATCGTGCACTACCAAGAATTGATCGCAAGGAACTAATCTCTTTGGCAGCAACACGGGGCAGGATCTTGTCCAAGAAGTTTGATATCAACTTTGATGGTGTGCATATTGAAGGAGTAGAGGTGAGTTGATGAGAAGCAGAAGAGTGAGGTAGAGATTGAAACTGAGAAGGTGTGCACACTACAACAAAATCCTTATATATCTACGTTAAATTTTCGACGCTTATTATAAGCGCCGAAATGTAAAGCAATTAAAATATTTTAATACGATAAATTTTGACATCTCTTAAAGGCGTCGAAATTTTTCGACGCTTGTTCTGACGTAAACTTAAAGACGTTGAAATTTTTTTTCGTCTGCTGTGGCGTTTCGATGTCTGAGAACAGACGTCAAAATTTTTCGACGCCTGTTCTAACATCAACTTTTCGACGCTTATTATAAACGGTGAAATTTAAAACAATTAAAATATTTTAATACTATAAATTTCAACGCATGAGAGCGGACGTCAAAAAATTTCGACGTCTGCTCTCAGACGTCGAAATGCCACACCAGACACCAAAAAAAAATTTGCGCTTGCTGCCAGAGGCGCTGAAATATGGCGCCAGATCGTGGGTAAGCGGGCGAGCGCGCCACGTGGCACGCTCGTCCGCCCAGGCAGGCGGGAGATATCCCGCCTCCTGCTCCTTTTTTTTAAAAAAAATAAAAAATAATTTCTCACGATCTGGAGACTTCCCAGGCAGGCTGACGTTTGCAGATTTCTTCTTCACCGCTTCTTCTTCTTCTTCTTCTCGGAATGAGAAATCTCGCCAGGTGCTTCACTCACCATGCCGAGGCTCACCTGGTTCCAGAACCATACCGGCGCATCCCTCTCCGTCAAGGCCGAGAGCGGTACTCCGTCGAACACCTCGAAGACGCGCTCCCACATCCTACGGAAGAAGAAAGGCAGCCGGTGTTTCCTCGTCGGTGACTCGTTCGTTAGCCTCCACTAGGACGTCTCCGCCGCGTCCTACGGCTCGGGTCCCGAGCCCACCAAGGGGTTCTACGTCGTGGCGGTCGCCGACACGGAGCTTGGCTTGTTGCTCGGCGACATGTGCGCGGAGTTCGTGAGGAGGACGTTTGAGGGCACCGCGCCACCTCCCATTGTCGTGGAGTGCTCGGCGATGAACAGGATGGAGTAGGTGCGGTGCGGCGTCAGTGCGTACGCCACCAAGGCCGCGTTGGGCAGCGGTGGGAGGGGACGGCATGAGCAAGGAGTGCTCGGAGATGCTCACGCCACCAAGGCCGCGCTGGGCAGCGGCGGGAGGGGGCGGCGCAAGCGGGGAGGGCTCGGAGATGCTCACACCACCAAGGCCGCACTGGGCAGCAGCGGGAGGGGGCAGCGCGAGCGGGGAGGGCTCGGAGATGCTCACGCCACCAAGGCCGCACTGGGCAGCGGCGGGAGGGGACGACGCGAGCAGGGAGAGCTCGTAGCTAAGCATCTCCGTGGACGAGAAGAAGGTGGTGGACCTGCAAAGGCTAGATGGGTCGACGGTCGATAATCTTGCATTATTGTTGTAATCAATTCTTTGATTACGTTAATGTTACGAGAAATGAGATTATCAATGTAATGTTATGCCTAATTTGATCGTAATTATTAGAAAATTTAATTTATTAACTTTAAATTAATTAGCTAAAGATCGAAATTTGCATGGTTAATATATTAATTACCTGTTCATGGAATTTGAAAAAAAAAATTATATGGCCGGCATATTGACGGCACATATTGACACCTTCACTAGCGTCAATATGGCTACAATATTGACTGGTAAAAAAAAAATAGCAACCATATTGATGCCAGATATTGACGTCATAGGCGTCAATATGTAATTTTCGATTTGGCGGTCGGATTAGAGGCGTAATTTTTGACGGTAGACGACGCCTAATCGAAGGCGTCAATATGTCTTGAACATATTGACACCTCTGCATGCGTCAATACGTAGAATTCAGCGGTCCTCATTTCACACATGTTTTCGTCGAATTTATTGCCGTCAATATGTAAATATTTACTTCTGCAGACGTCGAAATTTATTTATAAGTTGCCGTCAAAATCTAACTGATTTGTTGTAGTGGCATTAAAGGAATCCCAGCAGCAATTCCATCCTCCAACACATTGGTGGTCCAGGCAAATCAACCACAACAGTAGAGACACCACAAAAAAAACAGGCATCAGTGACGAAAAAATTCGTCATTGATGCTTGAAAATCCGTCACTAAAGGGTATCAATGACGGAAATTTCCGTCACAAATTTCGTCGCTGAAAGTATCATGACTAATGCTTCATTTGCTCTTCTGTGACGGATGTGTTCGTCACAAAAATCTGTGATGGAAAAATTTTCGTCACTGATGTCGATGACCAAAAATAAATTTTTCATCACTAATTATGATATTAATTATAATTTTTATTAATAAAAATATATCAACTATATTATATTATATATTTTTATAATATAATAGTATATTATAATATATTATAATAATCAATAATGATATTACATTATATTATTATTTATTCTTTTATAATATTTTTAATAAATTTATAAAAGATAGCATGATAGTAAACTTTTTGGTCTCATGATGTGTCAATTTATAAAATTTAAGATAATTAGGAGAGAAAAAAATTGATCCATATGAGACTAAAAAAATTATATTTATAATGATTAAGAATAAGTAAAAAACTATTTTAACCCATGTGGGACTAAACATGATAAAATTTGTTTTACTAATATTCAGTCACTGATCTGTCACTGTTATGTGGTGGCTCAGTGACGGATCAGTGACGGATATGAAGAAAAAAATTTAGTAATGGATTAATATCAAAAAATTAGTGACGAAAATGAAATCTGTCACTATTCTGTCACTGATGTTATTTATTAAAAATTCTAGGCCAAATTGATCAAAAATTATGTGACTGATTTGTGACGGAATCATCTTGTGTCGAATTTTTCGTCACTGTTTTGAAAAAAAAATATATATTTCACGTTATGACAAATCCGTCATAAATCTGTCACATTTCGTGACATATTGTAACCGTCACAAAATTTTCATCACTGATGCTCATTTTTCTTGTAGTGAGATAAAAACTTCAAGCATCACAACTCACAGCTCACAGCTCAATCAACATTACACATTACCCATTCTGTGTTGCTGTGTTCTTTTGTGTAGGTTCATAAACACCTTGTAAGCACTGCTTGATATGAAAATAATATCAAAGAATTTCTCTCCATGGACGTAAGAACGATCGCATCGTCGTCTCTAAACCATGTTAATATCGTGCGTCCATTATTTTATTTGTTCAATCCCGAATTTTGTACATATTTCGCATATTTCGTAACAAACCCAATCAATTTTGACAATAATTTTATAATCTTAAAATGGAATTTATTCTATATATTGATTGAACTAATTGTTAAAATAAATTATTTAATCGATTTGATTTCAAGTTCAAGTTTAGAAAACATTGTTTCTTTACCTAATTTTAAAAAGGATTAATTTTAATTTGATCCCAATTATCTTAAGATATTATTAATTTGACTCTTACCTATTTCATAGAATATATCAACTTTTTCTTCAAAGTTTCCTATTTCATTTTAATTAATTTAGTTCTTTTATCTCCAAAAATATTTATGATGTTTAAAATTTTATCATTCTTGAACGATATGCGAAATAGTTATTATTTAGACATAAGAATAAGTAAATATTTATATTTTTGGCTAATTACCTAAATATATCTTGAACTATATACTTTTTCTCATTTACGATCAATTTCAAAATATTACCAAATTGTATCTCGAACTTTGACATTTGTCTCAATACATCCTCCTGTTAATTCTCCATCAGCAACACCGTTAAAGCGATGATGTGACGTTCTGACTTGGATTAAAATAATATTTTATATTTTAAAAATATAAAAAAAATCATATCAATTTATATAAAATAATATTTTATATTTTATATTAAAAAATCACTCCATGTTGACTCCGGACATGGCTCAGAGTTATTTTTTAATATAATTAATATAAATTAAAGTGATTTTTTTATTTTTTAAATAAAAATATTATTTGAATCCACATCAGAAAGTCACATCATCGTCTTAACGGGGTTACTGACGAAAAGTTGGCGGGAGGATATAATTGAGACAAATGTCAAAGTTTATAATATAATTTGATAATATTTTAAAATTATCCATAAATAAAAAAAATACATAATTCAGTATATATTTAGATAATTATCCTGTATTTTTTCATAAGAACTAGTTACATCAATGCAGTATGTTTGTCACTATTTTTAGTCAAATATTTTATTTCAGATATTACCAATCGTAAAAAGACACAAATACGTAGTTATTTATGTGCCTAAACAATAAGTACTTTACGTTTAAAAAAGAGTTAATTATATGGTATATCTTTAATTTTGGATATTTTCTCAATGATTTAACTTTTTTATTTGAATTAGTTTTATACTTTAATTTTAATTTTATTTTAATTTTTATCCCGATATTAATCATCTATTAATTTCGCTATTTCAACACGACATGACAATCCTAATGTATCAGAAATAATAAAAAATATATTGTATGTACTACTTATTAGTTTATAGGTTAATTATTATATTAAATTGGTGACGTGGATTAAAAATAATCTACGTCAGCCCTCGTAGTTTATAGGATTATAAATTAATAGTTAGTGCTTACATGACATGCATGATATTTTTGGGATAGAAATTATAATAAAATTAAAATTGAAGTACATAATTGATTCAAAAAAAAAAAAAAAGAGTGATAATTTAAAAAACACCCAAAATTAAGAATATAATATGTAATCAACCCTTTAAAAAAACGATGAAATTTTGGACACGGTGAATATTTCTTGAGTAGACTTTGACCACCGCCCGCCCAAACTTTCAGGGCCCCACCACCGATTGGGCGATCTCCATGAAGGCCATTAAAATTAATTATAAGAGTGCAAAGTCCACATGACTTCATTTTCTTCAGAGTATTACGCGCAACTAGTAATTAATTAGCCTCTTCTAATAATTGCCACTGCCCTTAATTGTACGTTTAATTAATCATAATTAGGCAGCTAAATTACTCGACTTGAAGCAAAGTACCAAATTTATTGTGATCAATCATGATCTGAGATTTGCTGCACGCCTGCCTTAAAGCAAAGTATTAATTAGCAGCCCTAGCATGAATCTAGAAGGTGCTAAAAATTAAGCCGGGAATGTGGCCCCATCGCCAGTAGACCGAGAAACGAATCACGCAACTGTCAACCGAGTCCGACCTGCTATTCAACCACTTGCACTGAGCGACTCAGTTTGGACTTTTTCTTTGCGGCATAATGATTAATGGAGGAAAAAAAACCCCACCAGCTTTAAATAAGGCAAAAAAATATGACAAATAAGGTGTAGAAGGAATAATTATATTGAAAGAACAACATTATCGAAAGTAATAAATGGTATTGATTAAGGTTCTTAAATATCGACTGGTTCAGATATCCCTAGCAGCTCGTTTAAGTCTATAGACTTCACCATCCTTCTACTCTCCGGTACCTGCTGGAAACAGCTCATCACCTGAGGGAGATGTTTTGTATTTTAAACGTAGAATTTTAAGGTGTTGTTTGGTTAGCGAAAATTATTTTCTGGTTTGATTTCAGTGAAATTGAAAATTTGGTTTCGAAAACTTGGTTTTGGTTTCTAGTTTTCAGTTTTCTGAAAACGCGTTTGGTTAATAAAAACAACATCAGTTTTAGTTAGTTGAAACCAGTAAATATTTATTTGATTATAAAAAATGATATTAATTTTCCTTGAACATTTTTTAGTAGTAATTAAATATTTAGTTAGTTTACCAAATTAAATATGTGTTAATATGGTTACAAAATATTTAAATGATTTAATTAATTAAGTTATTGGTAATTTAAGATTTTTTTTGTTCAATTAGATATAAAAATTAATTAATAGTTATTATAAAATTTCAAAAAAAAAATAAGTCCAATGATATAAAATTAGGTTAGATTAAATTATAAATAGACCAATTTTAAGAAAATTGAGTTATTTAAAATTTGGGTTTGAGTCAATTAGATATAAATTGGTTTAATTATTTTATAAATTTAAGATAAAAGTTTGAGTTAAAAATGATGATTTTTATTTTTATTTTTAAAAATTCGATATAGTTTGATTTATTTTTAAATTAATTAATTTTATAAAAAAATATTTATAATTACAAAGTTGTCACAGCATTTTGATAACGAAATCGACAGTCTCGAAACCACAGAAAACAACATTCTGTTGTTTTCATTTTTATTAAGAAAACTGGTTTCGTTTTCATTCTGGTTTCGATTCAGTTTCACGAAAACACTAAACCAAACACGTTTTCGTAAGCAATTTTGATTTCAGTGAAACTGAAATCATGAAAACAAACTTAATTTCGCTAACCAAACGGGCCCTGAGGCTTTGTTGCGTGGTCCTCGAGATTGCTTCAGTTTGGATGTTGTACCACCAGAGTACGTACTGAAGACAAATAAGTGCGCTTCAGTTTCAACTTTCCACAGAATAATTAGACAGCAAAGCCCGAGGATTAAATTAATCCTTACTTGTTCAGCATTAAAATAAGGCGGATCTAATCAGGACAAACATAATTAAGTTCTTGTTAATTAAATAGATCTTGCAGAATCTATTTTCCTTGCGCCTATTGATTAGAATCTACGTGTCACCAGCTGGTTTAGAATTTGTTTATATATTTAAGAGAATCCCTTCAAATGAGCTGGGCCGGCCGACGATCAGACGTCACTGTTATAGCATGCATCAACTATGAGATCATGCCTCTGGAAAAAGTGCGGAATGATACCATCATACCATGAATCTATCAGTATATCTACTACCACATGTGGAGAGAAAGTAGAAAGTGCAAGTTAACTATCTCTCCATCTTCTCTGCTCCTACTTCATTAATTCGTCTTCTTTCCTCGCAGCCATGAAATATTTCTCCTGGAACGACATAAAAAATGCTGTTTGTAGCATTGTTATCATCAAATCCTTATCTTCCAGTCCCAGCAGCGTCAGACGGCTGCTAAGTTTTGGCTCCTCTAACGATCTCAACCAAGCCTTACCCGTCTCCAGTCCTCAGCCCGAGCCGCAGCCGCCATCTCTAGGTTTCCTCCCGTCTCTGATGGTGGAAAGAGTCAGCAGCACGGTCATGACAGCGACGCAGGTGCACTCCAGCTCTACAGCGCCGTCGACAACGACCGATGAAAACCCACTACAGCCGAAGTCGATAGCGGAGCTGGCGATTCCGGCGGCCTTATCGGTGGGGATCTACGGGAGTATCCCAGCCGATGTCCAGCTCAACCACGACGGCGTTCTTCTGTACGACCCGCTCGTGGCGTTCATTTGCTTGGGGGTCTTCGCGAGCCTCTGCAGCGTCATGTACGCCCTGGCCCGGCGAGACGGCGGCGCTAACGTGGAGGCCTCGAAGCAGAATGCGATGGCTGTAGCGGTTGGGTTCTCGCTCGTAGCTTTCGTGCTGAGGGTTCTTCTACTGTTGCCAATTACCTCGTTGGGGTTGGTGGGATTTGTCTTCTTATTGGGAGCTTCTGTTGTGGCCATATTCCTTTTCCTACCCTGCAGGAAGAAGGAAGATATCCACAACGTTATAGCGCCAGATCCAGCACCCAGTTACAGCGTGGAGAACCGAGTCTAAATGCAAAATTTTAGCTTATATATATGATCGATTATTGAAGGTTGGTGGTATTACTGCAGGAGGGTGATGAATCATCAAAGCAAAGAACTTTTTTGGTTTCTTAGCTTTCTAATAATTAGTAATCCCCGCCTTGCAGAGTCATCCTATGTGTGTCTATGATCGCATAAGGTGAGGAATGCTGGGAACTTTGTAGGTTTCTTAGTCTTCCATCCCATCGAGGAATTCACTAGCTATTGATTCCTCTATTTAACACGTATTTATTTTTTAATTCTCCGCTAGTGAGTTGAGAGTTGAAGAGTCTGTAAATAGTCTGTTATACGTATAAAATTTCATATTTTTACCACCACAAGATCCTTGTTTCCAATTAATATCCGGCCCCTTCTCAGATCTTAATATATTTAGGTGTCAATTAAAAGCAGATGCAATCAAAGGTAGTTCCTTCACTACTATGCTATCGTTACTTCATTAGCAATAATTAACCATTATATTATATATAATAAATCGAAATGATAGCTAGAATGAAATTTAAAGATAAAATTAAAAATATGATTTATTTAAATATTTAGCTTACAATATATTTTTATTCGTTTGATGATTGTATCATTTCATAAGTTATTTTATGATTTTGAGTTTTTAATAGAAAATTAGTATTTTATTTATTTTCCCATTTTTTATATTATATAGTTAAAAATATTATTCAATAGATATACACATAATCCGACCAGCGAAGTCAATGTCTGTATATATATTGATTCCTGCTAACCTTTCATTCCAAGCAAACTATTATTGTATTGTTTTATGTTTGACTTGTTAACAAAAATTGGAATAGGAATTAAAGTTGGGGCTATTTTGTAAATTTTAATTATCTCCGAAAAATAATTTGTGGTATAATATATAATTCTTGCATAAAGTGGGTCTACGCATGGGAACTGTTTCCAGCTGTATCATTGCATATTTGGGTCCCATGATCCCATCTAGCTAATTAATTAACCAGCAGTCGGTGAGTCTAAGTCAATGTGAGTTGGTTAAACACATTGTGTGTTTAACCAAATCCACGTAGCAAACGAAGTTTCTTTCCTGCAAAGTTTCTTCCAAAGTTTGAGAAATCCTTTTCCTAAGTTCCACCGCCGCCAAGGACGAATGCAACTTCTACGGTTAAATTGTCCATAAAAAAATCTATAAATGAATGAATATGAATTTTAAGATATCGAACGTAGATAAAAAAAAGAATGAATATTTTATATTCATTCATATTCATATTTATTTTTATTCTATTCATATTCAATCCCTTAAAGCCCCCGTTCATTTATTTATAAAAATTTATATAGACAGACTAAGTTTTTTCCGCTAAAGACTTCATCTCCAACTCTCTCTAGTATCGTTTCATCTCTATCACTCTCCACTTCGCCTTGTTTCTTCCTATGAGCAAAGCCATAAGGAATTTCTCTTGGCAAAAGATCAAACACTTCATCGCCTCGGTTACCTCCACTTCATATCGTCCCTCCCGACAGACACCTTGGAGAATTCCGGAATGACGTCTAATGGCCAAAACAAAGTCTTTCCCGACTCCTCGCCGCCGCCGTCGCCCTCATCTTCGCCGCCACCAGACCTCAAGACGCCTCCGGCAACATCCCACCGAGATGCGGACATGGCGATCCATGTTGGCTCAGACCCAGCGGTACCTGACAAACCTCCGAAGGACGAGTCAACTAAGCACGGTGGCACTCCCCTCCCCGCCGCCCCCGTCGCCAAGGACTTCAAGCGCGTGAGTAAGATGGCGTACACCGCGACGCTTGGAATCGTCGCCATCTCCGTCACGCTGCTGATGTCCCTCCCGCACCCGGTCGACCCCGACCGGCTCACCCTCTACGCCTGTGATGCGACCTTCGCTTGCTTGAGCCTCATCCTCAGCATCGGTCTCATCTACTACTCCATCGTGAGCCCGGTCGGCGAAAAGCTCGCTTGGGTGCAGGAGAAGGTGATGGTCTTCTACTGTCTTTTGGTGGTGCTCTCGGTCATCTCCCGCATGGCGGTCATGTTTCCCCTCGTGCACTTCTTAGTCATGCTGCTAGCCATCGTCGTGGTTATCGGTTTTCTTGTCCTTTGTCTTTGTTTAGCATGGAAGGCGGAAAAGAAGGCTCAATAATGTATCGGCCCCTTACAAGGAATAATTAAGCAACTGAAGCAAGACTTATGTTCAACAACGTGTGTTAGAATTTGGTTAAACGTGTGTTTTGATTAAACAGATACTACTGGAATAACAAGCATCAACAATGGCTCCAACTGTTGTTAAGTCGTTGCTAAAAGCCATCAGCAACGATGTGCAATGGCCCGGCCCGTTGCAATGCAGCCGTGGCAGACAATCGCGTTGTTGATAACTTAGCAACGGATTAGCAACGATCGGAGCAGCTGTTGCTAATAAAATTATCACCAACGGTTCTGCTACGGGTCAGTGCCGTTGTTACTATGCTTATCAACAACGACTCTACAACGACGCACAACTATTGCTGATATTAGTATCAGCAACGGTTCTGCCACAGCTACAGGGCCGTTGTAGATATATATATATATATACATCAGCAACGGCTAGGTTGACGTGGCAATGCTGTTAGTGCAAGCCCGTTGCTAAGCTGTTGTTGTAGGTCATCAACAATGGCTTTGAGATTGCGGCCCAAAAAATACGACACACTTTCAGTAACGTCTTTCCCACGGACAACCGTGGGAAAACCATTGCTGATGATGTTAACTTGTAATTGAGAAATTTTAAAATTTCTATTTTTCATTAATACATTGATACATTTAACATGATACATAACTCACACACCCATACACATCCATTCACATACACATCACAGATACACCCAGATATACATCAAAATAATTATATTTACATTTATAATTATCCACAATCATATAAAAAATATTCAAATTCAAAACTATCGTATCAATATCCAAACAAAATAAGTCAATCAAGTAGTATCCAAATAACAGAGTCAATATCCAAACAAAATAATAAACCTCACCATGACGATGGAGGAAGGTCTGGATCATAATATGGCGGGGTTTGGAGTGCTTGGGTGTACACCGGCGTGGACTGGCTTGAGGACGATGGATCTGATGATGCCGAAGGGATGCCTACTCCGGTATGAGCTGAGATGTTGCGTAGCTAGCATAGCATGCGTCTCCGCCATCATCTGACTCTAACACTCCATCATCTCACTCTGATACGCGGTCGTCTCCTCTAGTGTCCTTATCTTGCTACTCTGATCATAATTAGTCCTGAAGGTGGACGGTCGCTCACCAACGATCGAAGGGGTCGGTGCCCCAAGTGGCCCGAGCATGGCTCGCGCATGACCACTGTATGCAAAGCTATATACGTGGCCGTGGTCCCAGCCACATGCAGCCTCGACCCACGCTCCTGCGTCAAAGTCCTCGGGGGTGCCCCTGCGCTGCATCACCGTCTGAGTATAGGTCTCCTACTCGAGTTTGATTTTTTATTTCATATTTTTCTAAAATTTAAATTATAAATAAATAATGAATAATTTTAATGATTGCAGCGCGGGTGTAGATGTACTCCCCCACCTCATGTCCTCGACGGTGAGTCCGCTCAAACACCTCCATCGGGGAGGGTCGCTGGATAGTCCTATCATCCGTCAGTGTCATCTACATTTACAAAATAAATACATTATTTATTACACAGAGTAACAAATAAAATATATAATTGAATTTAACGTATAATACTTACCATATGACGATCGTGCAATACAAATGATATTGAGCCGTCAGTGTGATGCGCTCCTCCCCCGGACATGTGGTTTCTAGCCGCAGTCCTAGAAACCTCCTGCCATCGATTCGTCAACCATAACGCCACGAGATGGTCTCATATATCCGGAGTAATCCAATCGAGATCGTATTCTCGAGTCTTTGCGATGTTTATGGTCCCAACTCGGGCCATCTCTTGGGATCGGCCTGCCCCAGCTGGCCGTTGTACCTCTGCCGAGAAATAACACCTCCCATTCAGTGCAAATGAAGGACCTATGTTCCTCAGCCCATGTATAACGAGCTTACAAAATAATAATATTAGTACCAATATTAATCATCATGTATAAAAAAATTTTTAATACGTGCCTCAAACTCGCACCATAGCATGTCGACGTACTCACAAGGCACGTGAGACCACGTGGGTCATGCCCTATGAATGTATCCTTGGCACATCCTCCTGCTCGAACCTGCACAATAAAAATAAAGTTTAATATTATATTATGATATAATGAATTTATAATAATTCATAATTCATGATACATTATCGCTCCCCAATCACACTAATGAGTCTACGTGACTCCATGGCTGGCGGAGGCTGCCACTTGTTCGGCTCGCGTGGCCGCCTGCGTCTCGATGAACTAGCCTCCGTGGCATGAGGATCAACGATAGGATCAGCAATAGGAGGAAGTGCTGGAGTCTGATCGATCAGAGACTCCGGAGCTCTCGTCCGACGATAACCATGACCCACCATATCTGTCGAATAAGCATTTTCTTTATAATATAAAATGCAATTATTTTGGCATGCGTGTACTTTTTCGTACCTAAGCCCTAATTTTCTCATCAACTTTTTAGTCTTATAAAAAGTTGGCTCAAACTTATTATCAGTAGGCAATATTCCATTAATCAATCCCACAATTCGATCAAACGCGACCCCACTGATATTATAATTGGCCTTTATGTTCAGGAGTTGCGTCATTGCCGAAAACCTAGTGTATTTAGGACAATTCTTATACAAAGGTTCATCGGCAGCTTTCAACATCTCGTAAAATTATGCGGCTTCTTTATTTGCCAATTTAATCTCTATCGCAGGTTATACTTCTGATGGCAATTCTGTGACATCAACACCTGTAGTATCTGGTGGCACTAACGTCTCAGTAACTAGCTGATGGATAAAAAAACATTAGTAGAGGAAGATCCACCATGTGTCTGAACGATAGGATTGCTCAACATCCCGACTTCACGTGACAAGTCCATATAAAATATCTTGGTGCAAATCCTTTGTTATATAGATATAGAGTGATAGTTTCCTGATCTAGAAATCGTGCATTCATGCAAATGTGGCACGGACATCGGATTTTATCACCGGCACTAATGAATTTCCTATTCGAATAGGCAAAATTTAGGAAGTAAGTTACGCGTAAGCGAAACTCATTCATTAAAACTCCACGATCAAAACGTTGGTACATCCAACTTCGATCGCCCGACATGATTCTGTCAATCAATGACAATATCTTCAATCAATGTCTTTATAGGTAAGATGGTCCTGTTACATTCGGGATTCTTGTTATTCATATTGCAATAAGTATTTCTTTTAACCGCTAACTTCATTCTAAATTTTGGCAGCATCTTTTTATAGTTCTCTGAATACGCATATCATCTGGGCGCGTATCGGAGAACAATAGAGATACAATATGAAAAATTTAAGAATGAGTCAACGGTTAAAAATAAAAAAATTAAGTGCAATACAAATAATTATGTTCCCAAATTATCTAATTAGGGATAATTCAAGGGTTGTACGTCGTATAAAAGATCATCTACTTCTTTTACACGAACATACAACCCCTGAACGGATATAAGGTTTTGCTAAATCTTATCCGACTCGTCGATGTGTATGTGAAACGTATCAACTCGTCAAATGAAAGATTTTTTTGTAAATTTATAAATGTCGTCACGAGTCCATAGTGGAGCGAGTAAACAGTGAATATCGGTGCGAGTCCTTAGGTTTCGGCCCCAACGCCGACGACATCTTCTATAATGGTTTAATTTTATTGACTCGAGTATTAACACTAAATAATGCTAACATTAATATTTAAACTCTAATTAACATATTAACATTAAAAATAAATAAAATAAATTAATCCTAATTAGATAATATGAACAACAAATAAATAAATTGATTAAACCCTAATTGGATAGTATGAACAGAAATAAAAAATATATGTTAGGGTTTGATTAAACCCTAATCACATTTGATTAGTGTTTAATCAAACCCTAATCTTTTAAAAAAATTGCTAACAGCGGACTCAGGTGCCCACTATTAGCAAACACCGGGTGTTCGGTGGCCGGAGGTCAATCGAAACCTTAATGTTTCAACCGGCCCTAATCATGTTGCACAAAAGGGGTAAAGAGGTGGTGACAAAGATGTTACCTGGAGGTGGAAGCAACGACTGAAATCGGGTGTAGGAGCGGCAGCGTCGGTCGGCGAAGCTCGACAACAACAGTAGGGCATCGGCAGAGAAGAAAACATTAGCAGGGAAGAAAGGGGGCGGGCGCGATCTTGAGTTAAATAAACTCATCAGCAATGGCTCACGTATCCGTTGCAAAGCCACTGCTAATAAATACAACTCATCACCAACGTCTCATTAATCCGTTGCAAAGCCGTTGCTGATAAGTATTTCATTTTCGCGCCGCGAGCGCCCCATCAACTAAAGAGCAACGGATACAAAAACAGTAAGTAAGTCGTTGCTAATGTGATAATATCATTAGCAATGGCTGACGCGACTGTAAGTACGTTGTTGCTGATGAATTATTTTATTTGCGCACCGCGTTCGCGCCATCTACTTGTTGGCAACGGCCCGAGCGCAGTGGCCGTTGGTAAACAATTAGCGATTGCAACGGCTTGGGCGACCGTTGCTAATGGTCGTTGGTGAAAACCATTATTCTAGTAATGAGGTTCAACCCGGATTAACACGATTAAATGATCGTGTTAATTCGGGTTGAACCCTTGTAACATGTATAAACATGATTAAACTCATTTAACTAAACGTGTTTAATCGTGTTATTGAACATATTTAATCCATTTACTCGTTTATAATGATACATATATATATATAATAAAAAGTAAAAAGTTATAGGTGTTGGATATGTCTTGTTATTAATAGTCTTTCTACTGTGTTTAATTTTTAATTTCAGTAGTTTTTATTTTGTTCACTATTGAAATTGTGTTTATCATGTTGTATCGTGTAAGTGTACACATGTACATGTTTAGACACATTTACTTAAACGGGTTAAGTGTATCGTGTTGCGTAAACCTGGGAATAAAAGGATCAGGTTCGAGTTTGCATATTCAGACATGTTTAATAAACGGGTCGGGTTCGGGTTTAACCTTTTATCACTACTAGAAAAATGGTCATCAGCAACGGCTGATGCCGTTGCTGAACCGTTGCTGAAGAGCATCAGCAACGGCCGAGCCGTTGCAATGGAGCTGTGGCAGAAAGTCGCGTTGCTGATAACTTAGCAACGGATCAGCAACGGCCGCTCGGGCCGTTGCTAAAAATATTATCAGCAACAGTTTTACCACGGACCCGGAGCCGTTGCTGATAATATTAATAGCAACGACTGCTGAGTCCGTAGCAACGCCGTTAGTAAAACCCCATCGCTAAGCCGTTGCTGTAGGTCATCAGCAACGGCTTTCGATACACTTTTACAAACGGCTTTCCCACGGACGGCCGTGGGAAAGCCGTTGCTGATGATGTGAACCTGGTAACGAAAAAATTTAAAATTTAAAATTTCCATTGATACATTAATACATTATCTGATACATAACTCACACACTCATACACTCATACACACATTCATTCACACATCACAAATACACTAAGATATACATCAAAACAATTATATTTATATTGATAATTATCCACGATAGTATAAAAACTATTCAAATGCAAAATTTAAGTATCAATATCCAAACAAAATAAATTAAACAAGTCCAATATCTCAGTAACAAAGTTAATATAAAAAAATTTCACGATGACGATGGAGGATGGTCTGGATCATATGGCGGGGTCTGGAGTGCTTGAGTGTACACCGGCGTGGACTGACTCGAGGACGATGGATTAGATGATGCCAAAGAGATGCCTGCTTCGGGATGACCTGACATGTTGCGTAGCATAGCTTGTATATCCGCCATCATCTGACTCTGGCGCTCCATTATCTCAGTCTGACACGCGACCGTGTCCTCTAGAGTCCTTATTCTGCTACTATGATCATAACTGGATCTAGAGGTGGACGGCCGCTCACCAGCGACCGGAGGGGTCGGTGCCCCAAGTGGCCCTAGTACGGCTCGCGCATGACCACTATCTGCGAAGCCATATACGCGGTCATGGTCCCAGCCACCTACGGCCTCAACCTACGTTGCTGCGTCAAAGTCCTCGGGGGTACCCCCGCGCTGCACCACTGTCTGGCTGTAGGTCTCCTACTCGAGTTTGATTTTTTGTTTAATATTGATCATAAAACTTAAATTATAAATATATAATGAATAATTTAAACAAATATATAGTTACCATAATATATGCAGCACGGTTGTCGATGTACTCCCCCGTCCCATGAGCTCGACGGTGAGTCCGCTCAAACACCGCCATCGGGGAGGGTCGCTGGACACTCCCGTCATCCGACACCGTCGTCTACATTTACAAAACAAATACATTAATTAGTACACATAGTAATAAATAAAATATATAATTAAAAGATATACTTACCATACGGTTCGCGTGCACTGCAAATGCAACAGAGCCGCCGGTGTGACGCGCTGCTCCCCCCGACATGCGATTTCTAGCCGCATTCCGAGAAACCTCATGCCATCGATCCGTCAACCATATTCCCACGAGCTGGTCCCATATATCCGGAGTAATCCAATCGGGGCCGTATCCTCGAGTCTCCGCGATGTTAGTGGTCCCAGCTTGGGCCATCGCCTGGGACTGAGCCTGCCCCAGCTGCCCCTTGTACCTTGCCCGGGAAATAGCCTCCCAGGCAGCGTAAATGAAGGGCCTTTGGTCCTCGGCCCATGTATAGCGAGCCTGCAAAATAATAATATCAGTACCAATATTAATCATCATGCATGTAAAAATAATAATAATACGTGCCTCAAACTCGCGACATAACATGTCGACGTGCTCGCTAGGCACGTGAGACCACGTAGGCCATGCCCCATGCATGTATCGTCGAATAGTAGAAGAAATGCTCCTCGGCACTTCTTCTTGCTCGAACCTGCACAACAAATTTTTTTTTTAATATTATATTATGATATAATGAATTTGTAATGATTCATAATTCATGATATAATTACCGCTCCTCAATCACTCTAATCAATCTACGTGACTCTGTGACTGGTGGAGGCTGCCACCTGTTCGGCCCACATGGCCGCCTGCGTCTGGATGTACTAGCCTCGACAGTATCATCCGCATGAGAATCAGCAACAGGAGGATCAGCAGCATGAGTAAGTGCTGGAGTCTCACCGATCAGAGACTCCGAAGCTCTCTTGCATCGATAACCACGACCAGACATATCTGTCGAACAAACACATAATCAGATTATTGTATAAATAGTAGAGATATATTTAATAAAATATATACTTTACAATTATTCCTCATCATCTGAATAATAGTCTTCGAATTCTTCCTCTTCTTCCTCTTCTTCCTCTTCTTCATCTTCTTCATCTCCAGCTTCCTTAATTTCATGATCGTCATCATCAGCATATTCAACTTCTAATTGAATTGACGTTGTGTCTGCATCCTCGAGTATTGGAATAATACGATCTACAGCAGGAGGATCATCTTCTTGATAGAAACCATGTGTCATATCAGGTATCAGCTCATTTTCTCCTACTATCAGATCAATTTTTCCTCTACCTTTTGTCTTACAGACTACACGCCAATCTGCTCTATCTTTATTTCGAACCGGATACTTCGCGTAATATACTTGTTCGGCTTGTGATGCCAATATAAAAGGTTCATTTGCTACCAATTTCGATTTGTAATTAACCTCAACAAGTTTGTATTTGGGATGAACTTTCATGCCTCTTTCTGTTGTATCGAACCAATGACATCTAAATAGAATAACTGATTTCAAGCCGAAGTAGTGCAACTCTATCACTTCTTCCACCATTCCATAAAAATCTATATCACATTTAACATAGGTTGTCCCTTTCACGCAGACCCCAGCATTCATCGTCTTCTTTGTAAATGAATATTCAACCGTGTGAAATTTATACCCATTAACAAAATATCCGCTATAGCACGACACAAGTATTTCAACAAACTCAAATATTCTTTCATCTATTTCAGCTCTGTGATCTTTGCTGTAAGTCTGAATCCAAGTAGGGAAATCACGATTCCGTAATCTCTCCAATTCTTCATCGTTGTGAATAGAGTATTTTTGCATCATCTCAATGTCAAATATTTCAATGAATTGTTCAATCTCTGAACAATTGAGTAATACATACAAGTGTGCCAAATGATACTCTTCATCGCTTAAGTGTCGAGATGGACGAGAACCAAAAGCACGACCAGAGTGACAAAATATATTTAAACCTCCATCTGAATGTCGAACACCCCCGTCGTCGTTACGTGGAAGACGATCAAATCTTGTATGTATAGTCGATTCAAAGTAAAATAAGCAGAATGTTGAAATTTCTTGGATGATATACGATTCAGATATTGATCCTTCAACAGCTGCGGTGTTCTTTACTTTTTTCTTCAGACGATTCATGTATCTTTCAAATAAGTACATCCACTGATATTGAACGGGGCCACCAACTCGTGCCTCATATGCCAAGTGTATCGGTAGATGCTCCATCGAGTCAAAAAATGCATGAGGGAAAAACTGCTCCAGCTTGCATATGATTTCAACAATATTATTTTCAAGTGTTGACATATCTTCGACTCGAAGGACATTTGCACAGATGTTTCTAAAAAACATACTTAATTGAGTCAACGGACCACAAATATTATCAGGTAGAAAATCTCGAAATGCGATCGGAAGTAATCTCTGCATGAATACAAGACAATCATGGCTCTTCATCCCTGATATTTTGCAATCATCGACGTTCACACATCGAGATAAGTTTGAAGCATATCCATCGGGTAATTAGAGTTCTTTTACCCATTGACAAACATCTTTGATCTGTTGTTTATTTAACACATATGGGACCTTCGGTTTCAGATATCGTCCGTTGACCTCTTGTAACTCCAACTCTAGTCTTTTACAAAGTATTTTCATATCATGTCGGGCTTTGACATTATCTTTAGTTTTTCCAGAAATATCCATCAAAGTGTTGAAAATATTATCAAACACATTTTTTTCAATGTGCATGACATCTAAATTATGTCGAATCAATAATGAACTCCAATAGGGCAATTCCCAAAAGATACTTTTTTTCACCCATTTATGTGTTTGGCCAAAACCTGACACTCTTTCATTGCGACCAAATAATATATTTGGAAGTGCTGAAACACTTGCTAACATTTGTTCACCAGACAACATCGGTGGTGGCCCATCTCTTTCGACTCCGTCCTTAGTAAATTTATTACGATTCATTCGATACTGATGATCAACCGGTAGGAATCGACGATGACAATCAAAGAATGAGATTTTTCGTCCGTTCTGAAGATTGATTGATTTAGAGTGTTTCATATAATACGGACAAGAGAGTCGGCCGTGAGTGCTCCAACCTGACAACATGTCGTACGCCGGGAAATCATTGATTGTCCATAAGACCTCGGCCTTTAAATTGAAGTTTTGCTTCCGATGACAATCATAAGTGACAGCTCCCTCAGTCCACAATGTTTTCAATTCATCTATCAAGGGTCTGAGAAATATGTCAATTTCTTTTCGCGGACCCTTAGGACCCGGAATAATCATCGAAAGATAAATAAATTCATCTTTCATGCACATTGACGGTGGCAAATTATAAACTGTCAGCAGCACAGGCCAAACTGAATATGGAGTTGCAGAATGTCCAAACGGATTAAAACCATCTGTGCACAATCTCAATCTGATACTTCTAGTATCCCTAGCAAATGAAGGATAACATGTATCCAAATGTTTCCATGCTTCACTGTCAGATGGATGAGTCATTATTGTATCATCACGACTTCTTGCATGCCAACTCATGTAGGGGGCTGTCTTTTCCGACATGAATAATCTTTAAAGCCTCGGTGTTAGTGAAAAATACCGAAGCACCTTAAACGGGATATTTTTCTGTCGGACCGATTTCTTCTCATTGTAACGAGGGTGTTGACATACAAGGCATTTATCCAACTGCACATTTTCTTTATAATATAAAATACAGTTATTTTGGCACGCGTGTATTTTTCCGTACCCAAGCCCCAATTTTCTCATTAGCTTTTTAGTCTTATAAAAAGTTGGCTCAAACTTGTTATCAGTAGGCAGCATTCCATTAATCAATCCAGCAATCCGATCATACGCAACTCCGCTGATATTACAATCGGCCTTGATGTTTAAGAGCTGTGTCATTGCTGAAAACCTAGTGTATTTAGGACAATTCTCATACAAAGGTTCATCGGCAGCTTTCAACATGTCGTAAAATTCTGCAGCTTCTTTATTCGGTAATTCAATCTCTACCACAGTTTGTACTTCTGTGATATCAACCGCTGTAGTATCTGGTGGGACTGATGTCTGAAGAACTGGCCGATCAACATTATCATTCAGGTGGAATTGGCCCCCATGACTATCAAGTATCATAGTTCTATAGGGATTACATTGACTGGATGAAGAAGCACCAGCAGAGGAAGATTCACCATATGTCTGAACGACAGGATTGCTCGACGTCCCGACTTCGCGTGACTCCCCGTGACAAGTCCATAGAAAATATCTTGGTGCAAATCCTTTGGTATATAGATGTAGAGTGACAGTCTCCCGATCCAAAAATTGTCCATTCGAACAAATGCAGCACGGACATCGGATTTGATCACCGATGCTAACGAAATTTTGGTTCAAATAGGCGAAATTTAGGAAGTACGTTACGCCTAATCGAAACTCATTCGTTAAAGCTCCACGATCAAGACGTCGGTACATCCAACTTCGATCAGCCGACATGATTCTGTCAATCAATGACAATTTCTTTGGTTAATGCATGTCTTTAGGTGAGATTGTCCTATTCCATTCGGGATTTATGTTATTCGTACTGCACTTATATTTTTATTTTAACTGTGAACTAATTATTCTAAATTTCGACAACATCTCCCTACAGTTCTCCGAATACGCATATCATCTGGGCGCGTATCGGAGAACAAGAGAGATGTTGCCGAAATTTAGAATAATTAGTTAACAGTTAAAATAAAAACGTAAGTGCAGTACAAATAACTATATTCCCAAATTATCCAATCAGGGACAATTCAAGAATTGTACGTCGTATAAAAGATCATCTACTTCTTTTACACGAACATACAATCCCCGAACGGATCTAAGGTTTTGCTAAATCATATCCGACTCGTCGATGCGTACGTGAAACATATCAACTCGTCGAATGGATGATTATTTTCTAAATGTTTCGAGATAGTTCGAGTCCATATTGGACAATTTTGGCGCGCGTCCGAAGTGGACGATTCCTGCATGCGTCCGAAGTGGACGATTCCGGCGCGCGTCCCAAGTGGACGATTCCGGCGTGAGTCTGAATTGGACGATTCCGGCGCGTGTCTGAAGTGGACGATTCCGGCATGAGTCTGAAGTGGACGATTTCGGCGCGCGTCCGAAGTGGACGATTTCGACGCGCGTCCGAAATTAATCTAAACCCTAATAATTAATCTAACAAATTAAACAATTAATCTAAACAATTAATTAATAATTATAAAACAATTAATTAACAATTATAAAATAATATAAAATATATATATAATTATAAATTCCGGCGTCGGAGTCCACCCTCCGGCGCCAGCGTATAGTGGCCAGACACACTGTCCGGCCACTGTACAAGGTCCGGCGACGGCCATCGGCCGACCGCCGCCGGCCGAAACCCTAGAAATAGGGTTTCGGTCGGATTGATTCCCGCCGGCCGCAACGGGAAGAGACGGCCGGCCGGCGAGGCATACCTGGACAAGTCGGCAGCAGCGGGAGGAGGAAGAGGCGTCGTCGGCGTCGGCAGCAGCGGCAGCGGCGGCGAGAGGCGTCGGCAGGAGCGGCGGCGGCAGCAGCAGGAGGAAGAAGGGTCGGGCGCGAGAGCGTGCCCTATATAAACTTATCAGCAACGGCTCACTCGCCCGTTAGAAAGCCGTTGCTGATAAGTTATCATCAGCAACGGCTCACTTGTCCGTTAGCAAGCCGTTGCTAATAAGTTATCATCTGCAACGACTCACTTGTCCGTTAGAAAACCATTGCTGATAATTAACATCATCAGCAACGGCAGGCGTGTCCGTTAGAAAGCCGTTGCAGATACAACATATCTGCAACGGCTTGAGCGGCCGTAAGAATGTCGTTGCAAATAGCAACGGCTTGAGCGGTCGTTGCTGATAGCCGTTGCTGAAGACCAAGTTTCTAGTAGTGTACGTTACGCCTAATCGAAACTCATTCGTTAAAGCTCCAAGATCAAGACGTCGATACATCCAACTTCGATCAGCCGACATGATTCTATCAATCAATGACAATTTCTTTGGTTGATGTCTTTAGGTGAGATTATCCTATTCCATTCGGGATTTATGTTATTCATATTGCACTAAGTACTTCTTTTAACCGCTAACTTCATTCTAAATTTCGGCAGCATCTCTCTACAGTTCTCCGAATATGCATATCATCTGGGCGCGTATCGGAGAACAAGAGAGATGTTGCCGAAATTTAGAATAATTAGTTAACAGTTAAAAGAAAAACGTAAGTGCAGTACAAATAACTATATTCCCAAATTGTCCAATCAGGAACAATTCAAGAATTGTACGTCATATAAAAGATCATCTACTTCTTTTACACGAACATACAATCCCCGAACGGATCTAAGGTTTTGCTAAATCATATCCGACTCGTCGATGCGTACGTGAAACATATCAACTCGTCGGATGGATGATTATTTTCTAAATATTTCGAGACAGTTCGAGTCCATATTGGACGATTCCGGCAGGAGTCCGAAGTGGACGATTCCGGCGCGCGTCTGAAGTGGATAATTCTGAAATTAATCTAAACCCTAAAAATTAATCTAACAAATTAAACAATTAATCTAAATAATGCATTAACAATTAATTAACAATTAAAAATAATTAAAAAAATAATATTAATCTACAAATTCCGGCAGGAGTCCGAAGTGGACGATTCCGGCGCGCGTCCGAAGTGGATAATTCCGAAATTAATCTAAACCCTAAAAATTAATCTAACAAATTAAATAATTAATCTAAATAATGCATTAACAATTAATTAACAATTAAAAATAATTAAAAAAATAATATTAATCTACAAATTCCGACGCCGGAGTCAGGTGGACTCCGGCGCCGGCGTACAGTGGCCGGACACACTGTCCGACCAATGTACAAGGTCTGGCGGCGGCCATCGGTCGACCGCCACAACGGGAAGAGACGGCCGGCCGGAGTTTACCTGACAGTGTCGGCAGCAGCGGGAGGAGGAAGAGGCGTCGTCGGCGTCGTCGTCGTCGGCAGCGGCGACGAGAGGCAAGAGAGGAGGCGGCGACGGCAGCAGCGGGAGGAAGAAGGGTCGGGCGCGTTCTGTGACCTATATAAACTTATCAGCAACGGCTCACTCGCCCGTTAGAAAGCCGTTGCTAATAAGTTATCATCAGCAATGACTCACTTGTCCGTTAGCAAGCCGTTGCTAATAAGTTATCATCCGCAACGGCTCACTTGTCCGTTAGAAAGCCGTTGCTGATAATTAATATCATCAGCAACGACTCGCATGTCCGTTAGAAAGCCGTTGCTGATACAACATATCTGCAACGGCTCGAGCGACCGTAAGAATGCCGTTGCAAATAGCAACGGCTTGAGCGGCCGTTGCTGATAGCCGTTGCTGAAGACCAAATTTCTAGTAGTGTATAATACGAGATACGTTTAAACATGACACGATACAAATTGTCACCCCTACTTGCATTGGGTGGGTTGGAAGAAGTGCCGACACAAGCATTGAGTCTACTAGAGATGGTTTGGATCGTGCTGACCTTGCTAAGGTTGGATTGAAGAATTGCTATCTTGTTTATTCTTAAGAATTATTTGATTGTACATCAAACTTGGTCACTTGGGCTTGGTCAGAGGCTTTAGTCTACGTTGAACCCAATTCAATCTGGTCTGAAACGATTCATTATCAGTTTATTTCAATTTAGGGCTAATTTAGTTTGGTTAAATCTTAACTTGATTTGATTGTCTGATTTGAGTTAATTGAATTGAATGAGTTGTATCCGTGCTAATCATGTTTGATTCAAGTTGGTTCAACTTGATTTGGCTTTGGTTCAAAGAAAAATCAAGCCTATTTGGGTTGATATTGATATAGTCTAATATTGTACCTGACAAGTGGATGGTTCCAGTCTTCCCTGGCGCCTCTAGATGTTTCTGGATTCAATCTCCGAAGCTTCCATTTCCTTCTCGACAATTGGAGAGAAGTGTTTCTTGCCCTTTCCCCCCCTGTCCTTCATCTATGTAAACGGATTCATCGGCCATTCCCATCGTAGAAAGCAAAGCAGAGATAGAGAAGACGACCAACGCTCACCAGAATCAGCATTTCGGCAAGCGGAAATGGATATGACGAAGCTTGGGCTGGAGAACCCGCTGCTTACGACGATGCTCCACATGTTGGATGTCCCCGACGAGATGGAGAAGACCTTCAGCGCCCCCACTCGCACCTACGTCCGCGACGCCAAGGCCATGGCGTCCACCCCTGCTGACATCAAGGAGCTTCCCGGTGCCTACGTCTTCATCGTCGACATGCCTGGCATCAAACCAGGCGAGATCAGGGTCCAGGTCGAGGATGACAGAATCCTCGTCGTCAGCGGCGAGCGCAAGCGGGGCCCCGATGAGGAGGACGGCAAGGACGGAGGCGCCAAGTACCTGAGGATGGAGCGGCGAGTCGGCAAGTTCATGCGCAAGTTTGCCCTTCCTGACAACGCCAACGTCGATGCCGTCTCCGCTGTGTGCCAGGACGGGGTGCTCACCGTCACGGTCCAGAAGGTGCCACCGCCCGAGCCCAAGAAGCCCAAGACCATCGAGGTCAAGGTCGCATAAGCTCTAAACTACTAATGAGGTGGATACTTTCTACTATGTAGTTGACTAGCTTGATCAGTTTACTACTTTGCCATGTTTCGCGTTTCTTGTTGATGGCTTACTTGATGTGATTTTGGAGGCTGCTTTGGCTTGCGGATATGCTTGTAACGCAGTTTAGTAGTGTTTCTTTCAGCTGGGATGAATAATTGAATATGGCTTCTCTCCAAGATGGTAGTGTGGCTTGAGGTTTGATGATTTCACCTACGTTTATTTCGTAGTGATTATAGCATTACATACAACAATAGTGCTTGCTGCACTTCCCAAGCAGTCATTTAGTAGCGAAATCTTAGCTTCTTGGTCATTTTCTCATGCACACTTTCCAAGTATCATGATGTGTACGTTGCTAATCCACACTTTCCAAGTATTATGATGTGTACGTTGCTAATTCAAAATTGTCATTAGATGTGTTAGGATTGACTCAAATTGGATTTCGAATCCAATGAGATTAATTATATTTAAATAGGAGTTAATTTGATTAAAATTTAGTTACATTCAATTATTAAACTTTAATAATATTTTGTTTGAAGTTTTATGGGCTAGCAGGTTCGCCAGCCCAAATATATAATTTTGACCATAAGTCAAAATTGAGAGATGTTCCCACTTCCCACCATCTCATCCCAGCGGCCAGCGCACATTGATGGAGCGCAGCAAACGCTGCATGCAAATCATTCGATTAAATTTGAAATTTTCAAATTAGATTGTCAAAGTGATAATGATGAAGGAGTTTTGCATTGTATGTAATTCGAAAACGAATTAAAATTAAAGTTTTGAAGCTTTTTAGTTGTGTGATTAAATCCAACGCCGTATCAAACTTTGGTAGAATAAATCGATTATTTTTCACTATAAAAAGAAGACGGGCATAAAGTTTCGGAAATTCTGTGAGAGAATTTAAAGATTTAAAAAATTAAAAGTATCGTTACAATTTTTTTTCAATGAGTGCCCCTTCTTAGATTCTGACATATAATAGCAAGAGTTCAGTTTCACTGTAAATCTTGTAGACAGTGCCCCTACTTTATACCGATTTCAGGTTCTATTTATTTGAGATAATTTGCTGTGTTACGAAGGAGATTGAGTTTATTGCACTCTTATTGTAATATTTTTTTAAAATTAATAAAACAGTCTTTTTTTCTACCTGTGGACGTAGGATCGGCATCCCACCGAGTCCGAACTATGTTAACCCTCTTGCCACTCTTATTTTTTCACATTATTATTATCGGATTTGATTTTTCGTTTTCTCTCGTCAGGTTCACTTTTGTTGATTCTGTAGAAAATTTCCTTAAATTTGCTACCAGTTGGTATCAGAGTCTACTTCTCCAACTATGACGAGCACCAAATTTGAAATTAAGAAGTTAGATCGCAATATCAACTATGCACTTTGGTCAATGAAGATGAAAACGATCCTATCTATGGAAAAAATACATGATATTATTCTCGGTGAGGATAATATGCAGGGGACCAAGGAGGAGAAAGAATACAAGGAGTAAAAGATAATTGCAATTTGTATCTAAGCTTGTCAAACGAAGCACTTCGAGAAATTGCATCTCGGAAGACAGCTAAAGGTATTTGAGACAAGCTCGCATCCTTGTATCAAGACACAACTATCACTGGCAAGATGGCTTTGAAGCTTCATTTCCTGTGTATAGTAGAAGGCACATCAGTCAATGAGCATATCAACACCTTTCAGACAATCATCATGAACCTGGAGAATATGAGTGTCAAAATTGAAGAAGATAAGACTTTATTCTTTTTAGGTTCACTTCCTTTTAAAAAAAAATTCATGAAATTATGCTATTTGAAAAAACCACTATTACTATAGAACAGGTGATCACTACTCTTGTGTCTAAGGAGCTTATGAGCACACATCTTACAGCAAATTCCTCTAGTGGAGGAAAAGAAGAAGCTCTCTACTTTAATAAACCAAGAGGAAGTAACAAATCAAATGTCACGTGTTATTACTACAAGAAACGAGGCAACGTTAAGTCAGAATATCGCAGTCTTAAGAAAAAGTTGCATGAACAAAATAAAGATTAAAACACACATATGACAGCCTCTTGTGCATTTGAGAAAGTTGAGGTACTGGTGGTGACAGATGGCACAGACACTGCTAAGACCCACCGTGGGCGACGACGGTCTCGTCGATGACAACACATGTCAGGTCAAAATTCCTCTTTCTCTTCTTCTGATATGTCTGATCATGCAAAATGTAATCTAGGTCAGCAAACGAACAGGTCAACCACCGATAGCATTGATGAGTGGTTCCTGAATTCTGGGTGTTCTTATAACATGACTCCACACCGGATGACCTTTGTGGATTATCGGCGCAACAATGGTGGAGTAGTTCGTGTCGGCAACAACGTACCTTGCAAAGTTGTCGGATTTGGAACGGTAAAATTAAAGTGCATGATGGCTCGATAAAGATCCTAGCAAATGTTCGTCATATCCCGAAGTTAGGAAGGAATCTAATATTTCTTAGAGTTTTTGACACTAGGGGTTACACGACATTCTCTGCAGGAAGAGTCTTGGAAGTACAGGATGGAGCCACGACGATACTAAAGGCTCTAAGGACGTCAAACAATTTGTACAAGGTGAACAGATCCATCTTTCATGAAGTCCAAATTCCGGGACAAAATACAATAAAATCAAATACCGAGTCTGGTATAAATTTTGCTTTTAGGGCAGTTTCTTCTCAGAGATACATAATGAAAGAGGAGACTCGGAGGACTATGTGGTTTCTAAGTCCATGCAGATAGCTGATTTGGCCAACTTGAGCACTGATTCGGTGTAGGCCCTGTACAAGTCTTATGGGAGAGGAGGACGACTTCTGTGAATTGTATCGACTTCAATTTTCATTAAAGGATAAATTGTTAGAGATTGACTCAAATTGGATTCGAATCGAATTCAATGAGATTAATCGTATTTAAATTGGAGTTGATTTGATCAAAAATTTAGTTGCATCCAATTATTAAGTCCAAATAATATTCGCCAAAGTGTGGATATGTTCGCCAAAGTGGATATGTTCGCCAAAGACTAGTCACTGCCCAACCAAAACAGAGGACGGGTGGATATGTTCGCCAAAGTGTCGTGATATCGATGTTGTCTCCGAGACTACCACTTTGAACAGAGGTAGAAGCTTTAAATTTCTTACCATTCTCATTTGTTTCTTGAGCGTAGGTGGCAAAATATATCTACATATATTCCAGAATGATTATTTGTCTTCTGTTTTTGATTTGGTATATAGATTAACTTCCTCTGACATTCATCATTTTGAGAATGAAAAATAATGGTTCAAGGAATCCCTTGACGTAGTTCTCAGTATTACTTGAGCATGGAGCATTTTCTTGTACGGCCAACATTTTGATCCATCTCACACATACCCCATCTTTTGATTTTATTTATCCAAATTCTTTAATGTTGTCGGCTTCTTCCAACTTACCAATTCAAATTATCCAACTAATTATGAAATTTCTATGGAGGCTAGGTGCCTTGTAATTTTCAAATTATCTAACTAATTATGAAATTTCATGCGGGTTAAGACTCAAGTTAAGACAACTAATAATTTGTTTGCTTTATGGATAAGATAGAATATGAAAATAATTAAGAGAATATTGAATAAAGATTTTTTAATTTAATTTAATTTATTTTATATAAAAATTAAAAGTCACAATAGATGATCATACTATAATTCAAACTCTAGATCTCTAAATAATATATAAAATATTATCACCAACTATGCTACTCACGATTGACAATTAATTTTATATTTTTTGATCATATTTTCACATGTTAATGAATATAAATTTAACTTTTTTCTTAAACAAAGATAGATATATAGATTTTCCAAAAAGGATCCATTAAAATGATCCAAAAAGGAAACAAACAACATAAGAGACATAGAGGGGGTTTCCCAGGTTATAAATACAAAGAGTTATTTTTAAAAAAGAGATGAAATGTTAGTGTGCAGACGATCAAATTCCTCAGCAAGAGTGTGAGCCATGATCCATATGTCAAGATGGCTTGTATCTGTATCTTCAAATACCTTTTCGCTTCTAGCCAACCAAATACGCCAAAGAATAAAAACAATAAGAATCAGATTCAGTCCAATTGGCCATAGCTGTCAACTTCTTGTACAATTCCATCCACCATCTCCAAAAGGACTCCAAAGGAAGATTCCAATCAGGTCTAAAGAAATTCAGCTTGTGCCAAATGAGTGAGACTTGAAGACAAAGCAAAAAATAGTGCACCACATATTCTCCTGCCCTACCACACCGACAACAAACATCATCAACTTGAGGAAAACACTCTCAATTTTTGATGGACAGGTATGCCGTCATGCATCAACTTATACAACAAGACCTTAACTTTAGAATGTACTTTAAGGTCCCAGACCAATCGCCACAAGTCATTGTTTGCCAAAATAGAGGGCCCCACAGTAATAGGAGGATGTAACATGTTAAAAGCAATAGAATAGCCTGATGCAACAGTACACACACCCTTTTTTTCCACCGTCCATATAAGTTTATCCTCATGCTCAGTGGGCACAATTTGGAGAATACCTTCAGTTACGGAATGGAAAAATGATCGTCTAATCAAGTCCTCCTTCCAAGTTCTATCCTCGTTCAAAAGCTGTCTCATCAAGAAAAGATCAGAATTATGACAAGCCTCAAGAGGGATGATAAAAGAGTGACAATGAGAAATCTAGGGATCATGCTGATTACGAACTTCATACCCAGATCCAATATTCCATTTTAAGCCTTTTTCAATCATCCATCTTCTTTCCAAAATACTTCTCCATGCCCAAGAAGGATTATGGCCCAGTGAAGCATTTAGAAAAAAACAATGACGAAAATACTTGTTCTTAAAAATTTTGTGAAACATAGAGTGTTCTCTAGTTATAAGGTTCCAAGCCAGCTTGCCAAGCATAGTAAGATTAAAAGCCTTTAAGTCTTTAAAGCCCAGACCATCTTTTGATTTAACCCTGTATAAAGTATTCCACCCGATCCAGTGCATCCTTCTTTCTGTGCCCTTCTGACCCCACCAGAAATTGATCATGGTTTTCTGATTCTCCTCAAGTAGAGTCTTTGGGAGTTTAAAGTAGCCCAAATAATATAAAGAAATGTCTGACCCCATTGCTTTAATAAGAACCTCCTTCTCGCTAGCCGATAATAGGGATCACTTCTAGTGATGAAGTTTCTTAGCCACATTTTTTTTAGCATAATTAAAATATGCTATTTTAGACCGTCCCACCACCGATGGCAGTCCCAAATATTTATCTTGAACTCCCACATGAGGAACCTGTAAAAGCGCCACCAAATGACCCCGAACTGACTGAGGAGTATTGTGGCTGAAGAATAGTGATGATTTATTAAGATTTACTCTCTAGCCACTGAAATTTTCATAGGCATGTAAAATATCCATCAAATTCCTATAATAACTTTCATTAGCCTTACAGAAAAAAATAGAATCATCAGCAAATAGAAGGTGGGTGATAGGTGGACATGCTCTACTGATCTTCACCCCACTCACTCTATTATTTTGCTCTTTATTATAAAGCAAGTGTGTAAGACCTTCTGCACAGAACAAAAAAAGGTATGATGATAAAGGATCTCCTCGGCGGAATCCTCTAGTTCGTATGAAGTACCCATAGGTTTGACCATCTATAATCATAGAATATGATACAATAGCTAAACTTTTCTTTAACCACATCAGCCATCTTTTAGAAAATCCTATCTTCTCTGTGAACACAAATCTCCATGTTATTTTATTTTCCTTTATTGTATAGATATCTTTAACTTTTTTAGTTATTTAACTAATTCTCAAATTTCATCTAAGATATAGTCAAGCCCATGTTCCTAATATACCAGTTTTTGTTGATTGATTGTTGTTGGCCACCACCCAATAGTTCTTATATGATATTTCAATACTCTAAGGTAGGGACGAATATATGTTTTTAAGAGGTAGGACAATTGCCCCCCTCCCCTCCTATATTTCAAAATTTTCTCTTTGTATATAAGGAAAATGATAGTTTTTCATTGCACATATGTCGAGAGAGAAGAAATGAAGATGGAAAGTAAATTTGTTTATATATCCTACCAAATCACAGTACGAATTCCTCAATAACTCTTCAATTTCTAAGGAATTTGGGACTATAAGGTTGATTTCATATGGGATGCAAAGTCTCCTACCAAGATTTCAATACTTCGATGTAATGAGACAACATGAAGACTTACTAATTTGCACAATGATCGGTTGGTCTGAATTCTTAAGACTAACAAACAATGAATATTTTAGCATTCATATTGAACCTTGGGAAGAGGTTTTTTCTCAACATCAACAATGTGCAAGCGACGGGTGGAAAGAAGTATTTACGATTTGCGAGTGTCAAAGATTTGGAAATGCAAGGATCCAAAGAAGATGAAATTTATTCTTTGGCTAGGGATCAAACAAAGGCTCCAAACAAAAAAACCGATTGATCAAACATGGTAATAGCACTTTAGACCCACTATGCGTGTTATGCCATGTACAAAATGAATCGGGGACTCATCTTTTTGCGGATTGCGAGATTTTGATAAGGGGGTGACATGAGCTTTCTAGGAAGGTAGAGATGGAACGGATCAAGGTGATCCCAGTAACTGATTATGAGATCGACAAATGGAACAATGATCAAGCCACACTCTCAACGATATGGTGCTGGAGTGTGCGGACAGTACGAAACTCTTGCATTTTCAACGAAACACAAGCAGAGTGGACTGAAGCAGTGCGACTCGTTGAGTTTCTGCAGGCGAATTTATGGCCGCCCTAATTTAGAGGTTGTGTCACAGGTAGGGCTGTCCATTCGGTTCGAACCGAACCGAACCGAACCAAATTTGGCCAAACCGAAATTTTTTCTTTACCCAAACCGGAACCCGAACCCGAACCGAACATTTCCTAACCCGATTTAACCCGAACCGAAATAATTCGGTTCGGTTCGGTTTTCAACCCGAAAACCAAATTTTTAATTAATTTGATTAAAAATTAAAAATTAAAAATAATTATTTAATACTTATTTACTTAATTCAGTTAAAAATTAAAAAAAAAATATTTTTTTAATTAATTCGATTTTCGGTTCGGGTCGGTTCCCGAATTCCGGGAACCGAATCCGAACCGAAATACAAATTTCGGTTCGGTTCGGGTCAAAGAACCGAACCTACAATGGTTGAAACCGAACCGAACCGAAAATTTCGGTTCGGTATTTCGGTTCGGTTCGGGTTGAACCGAACAGTGGACAGCCCTAGTCACAGGGTGGTGTACTCACGCTTTAGTTCTGTTTAATTTGGTGGTGTCAAATATTAGTTTTTAGGTTTCAAGTTTTGTTTTTTTTGGTGGTTGCTTACCCATACTCGGTGCATTTGCGGCCTAGATGGATATTGCATTCTTGTTTGGACTGTACATTTCAACTCTTATGAAATGACATGTATGGCAAAAATCTCGATTTCCTTTTAAAAAATATTGAACCTCGGGATTTGTCACAAAGAAGTTTATCATTGAACACAAAAAAGGCTCATTTTCTCAAAAATATGCAATGAAATACAGTATATGGAACTATGGAAGGAGAGAAATGTTTGGTGTTTTGATGATTCTCAAAGGAGTGCTCTTGCTACTATTATAGAAGCTGCTATCCTCTTTAAACTCTATCAAAAGTATACTTGATATTGTTTCCGACAATTATTGCTGTTTTTTTTTTGAAAGATAGGAAACTGCATTCCATTCAAGAGAAATGAAAGGAGTACAATTATAAAGGAGAAGGGAGAGAAAAAATAGTAATAAAATAATTATACATCAATCTAACAGCTACTTTAGACATTACAATTCCTAAAAAAAGTAGCTGTTGAAACTGCTAAAGACTGATGGTTGGTACGAGTGTTCTGAAATATCCTAGCATTCCTCTCCCTCCAAAGAAACTAGCACCAAAAGAGGATCGGTCTTGCTTTCTTCCTCCCTATCTGACATTCCCTCGCTAAATCATCGTCGTTCAGTAAAGGGGATAAAGGGACAAGGGGAAGAAAATTTATTTTGCGATTGAAAGAAAACATTTCCTGCCCAATAAGAAGAAAGAGCAAGCACTGAATAAATGATCATGTGATTCCATGTTCCCTTCGCATAGTAGACAAGAATCCTTCTTTAAGATCCCCCATCGGACTAACCTGTCTCTTGTAGGCAATCTGTTTCTTATCCAAAGCCACCCAAATATTGAAACCTTGGACAGCAAGCCTTGTTGCCAAATGTAATTAGAGTATCTATCCATCACTCCTCTGAATTTGAGCAACCTGTATAGATTTTGTGTAGAGAATTTACCATCACTAGTCCATCTCCAAAGTAAAACATCATCCCTAGACCATTGTTAAATCTCTTGCAGATCTTCTGCAAGTCGTCGAGTGCATTCACCATTCACCAATGAAGAGAATTGGATATTACAGTAACTAAATCGCCATGCACTATCCAAGATTTGGGCCTCCTGAATTGTAATATACAGTTGTATTGCAAAGCACAACAATGAAGGAAATTTCTCTGCAAGTCTTCGCCCCCCACTCCAATTATCCGTCCATAACTGTATTCGGTCTCCCCTCCCAACTTTGTATATAATACTTGCGAGTCTCAACTCCATTATCTCTCCCAAGTCCGTTGGCATAAGGTTTTCTACCTAGGTCTTAATCTCGGTTTTGATGATAACAAACATGGAACTAATGTTTCATTGAGAAATACTTTCAGGTTCCAAGTTGGTTAGCGCACGATGTTTGGGATTCTTGGGGAAGATAGAGTTTAGGTTTAGGGTGTTTAGAATGTGTTCACTACTAGAAATTAGGTCTTCAGCAACGGCTATCAGCAACGGTCGCTCAAGCCGTTGCTATTTGCAACGGCGTTCTTACGGCCGCTCGAGCCGTTGCAGATATTTGTATCTGCAACGGCATTCTAACGGACACGCGAGCCATTGCAGATTATTTTAATTATCCGCAACGGCTTTCTGACGGAAAGGCGAGCCGTTGCTGATATTTTAATTATCAGCAACGGTTTTCTAACGGACAAGTGAGTCGTTGCTGATGATAACTTATTAGCAACGACTTTCTAACGGGCGAGTGAGCCGTTGCTGATAAGTTTATATAGGGCACCAGTCACGCCTGACCCTTCTTCCTCCCGCTGCTGCCGCTGCCGCTCCTGCTCTCGCCTCTCGCCGCCGCTGCCGCTGCTACCGACGCCGACGACGCCTCTTCCTCCTCCCGTTGCTGCCAACTTGTTCAGGTATGCCTCGCCGGCCGGCCATCTCTTCCTGTTGCGGCCGACGGGAATTAATCCGACCGAAACCCTATTTCTAGGGTTTTGACCGACGGCGGTCGGCCGATGGCCGCCGCCGGACCTTGTACAGTGGCCGGACAGTGTGTCCGGCCACTGTACGTCGGCGCCGGAGTCCACCTGACTCCGGCGCCGGAATTTATAAATTTATATATAATTTTTTATTGTTTAATAATTGTTAATTAATTGTTTTACAATTGTTAATTAATTGTTAATTAATTATTTAGATTAATTGTTTAATTTGTTAGATTAATTATTAGAGTTTAGATTAATTTCGGACGCGCGCCGGAATCGTCCACTTCGGACGCGCGCCGAAATCGTCCAATATGGACTCGAACGGTCTCGAAACATTTAGAAAATAATCATGCATCCGACGAGTTCATATGTTTCACGTACGCATCGACGAGTCGGATATGATTTAGCAAAACCTTAGATCCGTTCGGGGATTGTATGTTCGTGTAAAAGAAGTAGATGATCTTTTATACGATGTACAATTCTTGAATTGTCCCTGATTGGACAATTTGGGAATATAGTTATTTGTACTGCACTTACGTTTTTATTTTAACTGTTAACTAATTATTCTAAATTTCGGCAATATCTCTCTTGTTCTCCGATACGCGCCCAGATGATATGCGTATTCGGAGAACTATAGGGAGATGCTGCCGAAATTTAGAATAATTAGTTAACAGTTAAAATAAAAACGTAAGTGCAGTTCAAATAACATAAATCCCGAATGGAATAGGACAATCTCACCTAAAGACATTAACCAAAGAAATTGTCATTGATTGACAGAATCATGTCGGCTGATCGAAGTTGGATGTACCGACGTCTTGATCGTGGAGCTTTAACGAATGAGTTTCGATTAGGCGTAACGTACTTCCTAAATTTCGCCTATTCGAATCGGAATTTCGTTAGCATGGGTGATCAAATCCGATGTCCGTGCCGCATTTGTTAAAATGGACGATTTTTGGATCGGGAGACTGTCACTATACATCTATGTACCAAAGGATTTGCACCAAGATATTTTCTATGGACTTGTCACGGGGAGTCACGCGAAGTCGGGACGTCGAGCAATCCTGTCGTTCAGACATATGGTGAATCTTCCTCTGCTGGTGCTTCTTCATCCAGTCAATGTAATCCCTATAGAACTATGATACTTGATAGTCTTGGGGGTCAATTCCACCTGAATGATAATGTTGATCGGTCAGTTCTTCAGACATCAGTCCCACCAAATACTACAGCGGTTGATATCACAGAAGTAGGGACTGCGGTAGAGATTGAATTACCGAATAAAGAAGCTGTAGAATTTTACGAGATGTTGAAAGCTGCCGATGAACCTTTGTATGAGAATTGTCCTAAATACACTAGGTTTTCAGCAATGACACAGCTCTTAAACATCAAGGCCGATTGTAATATCAGCGGAGTTGCGTATGATCGGATTGCTGGATTGATTAATGGAATGCTGCCTACTGATAACAAGTTTGAGCCAACTTTTTATAAGACTAAAAAGCTAATGAGAAAATTGGGGCTTGGGTACGAAAAAATACACGCGTGCCAAAATAATTGCATTTTATATTATAAAGAAAATGTGCAGTTAGATAAATGCCTTGTATGTCAACATCCTCGTTACAAGGAGAAGAAATCGGTCCGATAGAAAAATATCCCGTTTAAGGTGCTTCGGTATTTTCCACTAACACCGAGGCTTCAAAGATTATTCATGTCGGAAAAGATAGCCCCCTACATGAGTTGGCATGCAAGAAGTCGTGATGATACAGTAATGACTCATCCATCTGACAGTGAAGCGTGGAAACATTTGGATACATGTTATCCTTCATTTGCTAGGGATACTAAAAATATAAGATTGGGATTGTGCACAGATAGTTTTAATCCGTTTGGACATTCTGCAACTCCTTATTCAGTTTGGCCAGTGCTGCTGACAGTTTATAATTTGCCACCATCAATGTGCATGAAAGATGAATTTATTTATCTTTCGATGATTTTTCCGGGTCCTAAGGGTTCGCGAAAAGAAATTGACATATTTCTCAGACCCTTGATAGATGAATTGAAAACATTGTGGACTGAGGGACCTATCACTTGTGATTGTCATCGGAAGCAAAACTTCAATTTAAAGGCCGCGGTCTTGTCGACAATCAATGATTTCCTCGCGTACGGCATGTTGTCGGGTTGGAGCACTCACGGCCGACTCTCTTGTCCGTATTGTATGGAACACTCTAAATCAATCAGTCTTCAGAACGGACGAAAAATCTCATTCTTTGATTGTCATCGTCGATTCCTACCGGTTAATCATCAGTATCGAAGGAATTGTAATAAATTTACTAAAGGCAGAGTCGAAAGAGATGGGCCACCACCGATGTTGTCTGGTGAACAAATGTTAGCACGTGTTTCAGCACTTCCAGATATAGTATTTGGTCGCAATGAAAGAGTGTCAGGTTTTGGCCAAACACACAACTGGGTGAAAAAAAGTATATTTTGGGAATTGCCCTATTGGAGTTCATTATTGATTCGACATAATTTAGATGTCATGCACATTGAAAAAAATGTGTTTGATAATATTTTCAACACTTTGATGGATATTTCTAGAAAAACTAAAGATAATGTCAAAGCCCGACATGATCTGAAAATACTTTGTAAAAGACCAGAGTTGGAGTTACAAGAGGTCAACGGACGATATCTGAAACCGAAGGCCCTATATGTGTTAAATAAACAACAGATCAAAGATGTTTGTCAATGGGTAAAAGAACTCAGATTACCCGATGGATATGCTTCAAACTTATCTCGATGTGTGAACGTCGATGATTACAAAATATCAGGGATGAAGAGCCATGATTGTCATGTATTCATGCAGAGATTACTTCCGATCGCATTTCGAGATCTTCTACCTGATAATATTTGGGGTCCGTTGACTGAATTAAGTATGTTTTTTAGAAACATCTGTGCAAATGTCCTTCGAGTCGAAGATATGTCAACACTTGAAAATAATATTGTTGAAATCATATGCAAGCTGAAGCAGTTTTTCCCTCCTGCATTTTTTGACTCGATGGAGCATCTACCGATACACTTGGCATACGAGGCATGAGTTGGTGGCCCCGTTCAATATCGGTGGATGTACTTATTTGAAAGATACATGAATCGCCTGAAGAAAAAAGTAAAGAACACCGCAACTGTTGAAGGATCAATATCTGAATCCTATATCATCCAAGAAATTTCAACATTCTGCTCATTTTACTTTGAATCGACAGTACAGACAAGATTTGATCATCTTCCACGTAACGACGACGGGGGTGTTCGACATTCAGATGGACGTTTAAATATATTTTGTCACTCTGGTCGTGCTTTTGGTTCTCATCCATCTCGACACTTAAGCGATGAAGAGTATCATTTGGCACACTTGTATGTATTACTCAATTGTCCAGAGATTGAACAATTCATTGAAATATTTGACATTGAGATGGTGCAAAAATACTCTATTCACAACGATGAAGAATTGGAGAGATTACGAAATCGTGATTTCCCTACTTGGATTCAGACTTACAGCAAAGATCACAGAGCTGAAATAGATGAAAGAATATTTGAGTTTGTTAGTGGACCATCGCGACTTGTGTCGTGCTATAGCGGATATTTTGTTAACGGGTTTAAATTTCACACGGTTGAATATTCATTTACAAAGAAGACGATGAATGCCGGGGTCTGCGTGAAAGGGACAACCTATGTTGAATGTGATATGGATTTTTATGGACTGGTGGAAGAAGTGATAGAGTTACACAACTTCGGCTTGAAATCAGTGATCCTATTTAGATGTCATTGGTTTGATACAACAGAAAGGGGCATGAAAGTTCATCCAAAATACAAACTTGTTGAGGTTAATTATAAATCGAAATTGGTAGCAAATGAGCCTTTTATATTGGCATCACAAGCCGAACAAGTATATTACGCAAAGTATCCGGCTCGAGATAAAGATAGAGCAGATTGGCGTGTAGTCTGTAAGACAAAAGGTAGAGGAAAAATTGATCCGATAGTAGGAGAAAATGAGCAGATACCTGATATGACACATGGTTTTTATCAAGAAGATGATCCTCCTGCTGTGGATCGTATTATTCCAATACTCGAGGATGCAGACACAACGTCAATTCAATTAGAAGTTGAATATGCTGATGATGACGATCATGAAATTGAGGAAGCTGGAGATGAAGAAGATGAAGAAGAGGAAGAAGAGGAAGAAGAAGAAGAATTCGAAGACTATTATTCAGATGATGAAGAATAATTGTAAAGTATATATTTTATTAAATATATCTCTACTATTTATACAATAATCTGATTATATGTCTGTTCGACAGATATGTCTAGTCGTGGTTATCGACGCAGGAGAGCTTCGGAGTCTCCGATCGGTGAGACTCCAGCACTTACTCATGCTGCTGATCCTCCTGTTGCTGATCCTCATGAGGATGATACTGTCGAGGCTAGTACATCCAGACGCAGGCGGCCACGCGGGCCGAACAGGTGGCAGCCTCCACCAGCCACAGAGTCACGTAGATTGATTAGCGTGATTGGGGAGCGGTAATATATCATGAATTATGAATCATTACAAATTCATTATATCATAATATAATATTAAAATTTATTTTTGTTGTGCAGGTTCGAGCAAGAAGAAGTGCCGAGGAGCATTTCTTCTACTATTCGACGATACATGCACGGGGCATGGCCTACGTGGTCTCACATGCCTAGCGAGCATGTCGACATGTTATGGCGCGAGTTTGAGGCACGTATTATTATTTTTTTTACATGCATGATGATATATTAATATTGATACTGATATTATTATTTTGTAGGCTCGCTATACATGGGCCGAGGACCAGAGGCCCTTCATTTACGCTGCCTGGGAGTCTATTTCCCGGGCAAGGTATAACGGGCAGCTGGGGCAGGCTCGGTCCCAGGCGATGGCCCAAGCTGGGACCACTAACATCGCGGAGACTCGGGGATACGGCCCCGGTTGGATTACTCCGGATATATGGGACCAGCTCGTGGGAATATGGTCGACGGATCGATGGCAGGAGATTTCTCGAAATGCGGCTAGAAATCGCATGTCGGGGGGAGCAGCACGTCACACCGGCGGCTCTGTTGCATTTGCAGTGCACGCGAACCGTATGGTAAGTATATCTTTTAATTATATATTTTATTTGTTACTATGTGTACTAATTAATGTATTTGTTTTGTAAATGTAGACGACGGTGTCGGATGACGGGACTGTCCAGCGACCCTCCTCGATGGCGGTGTTTGAGCGGACTCACCGTCGAGCACATGGGACGGGGGAGTACATCGACAACCGCGCTGCATACATTGTGGTAATTATATATTTGTTTAAATTATTCATTATATATTTATAATTTAAGTTTTATGATAAATATTAAACAAAAAATTAAACTCGAGTAGGAGACGTACAGCCAGACGGTGGTGCAGCGCGGGGGTACCCCCGAGGACTTTGACGCAGCATTGTGGGTCGAGGCCGCAGGTGGCTGGGACCATGGCCGCGTATATGGCTTCGCAGATAGTGGTCATGCGCGAGCCGTACTAGGGCCACTTGGGGCACCGACCCCTCCAGTCGCTGGTGAGCGACCGTCCACCTCCAGATCCAGTTATGATCATAGTAATAGGATAAGGACACTAGAGGAGACGGTCGCGCGTCAGACTGAGATGATGGAGTGCCAGAGTCAGATGATGGCGGATATACAATCTATGCTACGCAACATGTCAGGTCATCCCGAAGCAGGCATCTCTTCGGCATCATCTGATCCATCGTCCTCGAGTCAGTGCACACCGGTGTACACTCAAGCACTCCAGACCCCGCCATATGATCCAGACCATCCTCCATCGTGATCGTGAGATTTTTTGTTTGGATATTGAACTTGTTAATGAGATATTGAACTTGTTTAACTTATTTTGTTTGGATATTGATACTTCAATTTTGCATTTGAATTGTTTTTATACTATCGTGGATAATTATCAATATAAATATAATTGTTTTGATGTATATCTTGGTGTGTTTGTGATGTGTGAATGAATGTGTGTATGAGGGTATAGGTGTGTGAGTTATGTATCAGATAATGTATCAATGTATCAATGGAAATTTAAAATTTGAAATTTTTCTATTACCAGGTACACATCATCAGCAACGGCTTTCCCATGGCCGTCCGTGGGAAAGCCGTTGCTAAAAGTGTATCGAAAGCCGTTGCTGATGACCTACAGCAACGGCTTAGCGACGGGATTTCACTAACGGCGTTGCTACGGACTCAGCGGCCGTTGCTATTAATGTTATCAGCAACGGCTCCGGGTCTGTGGCAAAACCGTTGCTGATAATATTTTTAGCGACGGCCCGAGCGGCCATTGCTGATAATGTTTTGAGCGACGTCCCGAGCGGCCGTTGCTGCACCGTCGCTAAGTTATCAACAACGCGAGTTTCTGTCACGGCTCTATTGCAACGGTTGGGCCGTTGCTGATGCCCATTTTTCTAGTAGTGGTTGTAAATCCTCATGATGATGCAAAGAAATCCAAAAACTAAATCCGAACCCCAAAATACGAAAACTCGGAAAATTAGAAAATGTCCTAAAATTCACTAAGCCTAGGGAGCTCCTTGGAGGGCTATATAACCTAGATATTTTCTTGGCACCAAAAGTGCCGGTAATTATTCATTCGATAAAAACTAGATAACGAGATATTTTTAACAAATTTTTGGAAGCCTTGAGCATACCCATATTTGACCCAGGACATTATAAAATTTCTATTTTTTGGAAATTTGTACTAGATCCTAAAAATTAGATTTTGATTCTTAAGAATTTTAATTTTTTAGATATTTTTATTGAATCCAAATAGGGGGATAAATTTGTACTAGATCCCAAAAATTAGATTTTAATTTTTTAGATATTTTTATTGAATCCAAAAGGGGGGTAATCTTTATATAACATTTATGTTTTAATAAAGTTAAGAAATGTTATAGAATAGGACCTAGCGAAGACTAAATCTAGAAACGAACAAACGAGCAGAAAAATCAACCAAACCAAGCGGTCTGCCCAGTTTCGGTCGACCAGTCGGTCGACCAAATGTTGCTAGAAATTGGCAGTAGACATGCGATCGCTCGGTCGGTCAACCGACGATCGATCGGACCTGCGATCGGACTCGGCGAAAATGACTAGTTTTCCAGCCGTTGAGTTAGCTATTTCATGCCAACTCTTCATGGCTTATAAATAGAAGCCAACAGAGCCTTCCTCAAGTGTTGTTGAGCCTATTGAGACACTCCTTACTCCATCTAAGCTTTGATTGATCCATCATTTGTAAAAACCCTAGCCTTGAACCTTCTTTCTTGAGTTTGTCTTTAAGCTTCATTTGATTCATCATCAAGGCATCAAGAGGAGTTAGGATTCATTGTGTTGAAGCTAAGTATTTGTGTTGTTGTATTTTTGCTTTATTACTTGTATTTTGGTATTTATTTCATTGTATTTGAACTTGTGTAAACCTAGGTTGCTAGGTTTGATAGATTGGGTGGTTGTCTTTGTGTTTGAGGCTTAATTCCACCGGTGTAAACGTAGTTTACTAAGATTAGTTGAGTTGTCCCTTAGGGATGATGTGGAAGAGTGCTCTTGGTAAGAAGACGGAGACTTCCGGGTGTGAAAGTGTCTTAGGTTGAGAGCGAGACTCTTCAGGTTATAGTCCTTGTTGTAAGTGAAACAAAATTAATCTAGTAAAGTTTAGTTTGAAAATCCTAAGCGGGATGCTTAGGTAGTGGAGTAGGCATTGGGGCTGAACCACTATAAATAATTGTGTTTGCATTGCTTCTACTTGTGTTTTCTTCATTATCGTATTTACTTTGCTTTCACTTGCTACTCAACTTGTAATTTGCCTAAGTAACTAAAGAAATGATTAAAATTGGATTTAGGCAAAAAAATTAGTAAACACACTATTCACCCCCCTGTAGTGTGGTCATTTCACCGACAAAGTCTTTCCAAACTGGGGAGATGTTTCTCAAAAAATTACCGTTAGAGTGGTTCCAAAAATCATGGTATAACTGCCACAAAATGTCCACCCAATATAAGTCATTCTTTTGGATGAGCTTCCAGAACCAAGAAGCCAACCTGGCCAAGTTGTGAGTGTTTAAGTCAATTATTCCTAGCCCCCTATCCGTCATATGACAAGTGAAATTGTCCCAGCAACTCAAGCATTTGCCCTTAGCGTTCTATGAATCTAAACCACTCAAAAAAATTTCCTCCTTCTTTGATCAATCTGCTTGGTCACCCATTGTGGAGCTCGAAAAATAGATAGAAAATACGCCGCCTTGCTCGCAAGGATGCTATTAATTAGCGTTAGTCTTCCCGCCCTTGACAAAAATCTGACTTGCCATATACCAAGCCAATTATCAATTCTTGCAATTAAGTGTTTCCAATCATCTTTGCATAGTCTTCCCACCCTTAGTAGTAAGCCCAAGTAATTAACAGAGAAGCTGGTAAATATCCAAGTCACCATCAAGGCTAAGGAGATTAGTCTTGTCGAGATTGATCTTTAGTCCAACCGAGAGCTCGAAACATCGGAGGACTAGTAGTAGATTTTTAAGGCCGCAACCATCATTCTTGCAAAATAAGATCAAGTCATCGGCAAAAAGAAAGTGAGAAATTCCCCTCTTGAATTTTCGATCCAGTACCCCTTTAATGTAACCCTCATCCACTGCTCGACCAATGATTCGTGAAAGGCAATCAATTGTGAGGTCGAAGATAAATGGAGAGAGCAGATTCTCTTGTCGAACTCCACTTTTTGTCGAAAGAAGTTTCCAAACATACCATTGATGAGCAACGCCGACTCGGTGTCAAGCAGGTGTTTAATCCAAGAGATCCATCTAGGTGAGAAACCTCAAACCTTAAGCATGTCCATAATGAAATTCCAATCAACAGAGTCGATAGCATTTTCAATATCAATTTTCACCATGATACCCTTCTCTTTAGCTTGATGTTGGGGTAGAAATAGGCTAGGTGGCTTGCCAGGGGCCCGTGGCCTAGCCTGTATTTGGCCTGATCTATTTAAAAGTAAAACAAGGCTCAGGCCTACTTCAAAGTCTATTTTCCTTATGAGCCATGCCCATGCTCAATTTAAAACCTATTGAGTCTAATAGGTCGGCCTAGGCCTCTTAAGGTGATGTGCATATATAATTGACTTAAATATCAAACTTGGGATTTGAACTTGCATACCCTGGGTAATTCACTTATTGCCGGCCACCAACCACCTTGCCACTACACCAACACTCTCTTTGGTAATATTGTGCAAGGCCTAATTGTAGATAAAGGCTCATTTTTTAGTCTGTTTAATATTTTAGTCTATTGGCCTGTATGAAATATTTTAAATTACAAGCTTTATAAACAGGCCAAAGGCCAAGCCAGGCTAATGAACAAGTCGGGTTTAGGCCAAGAAAAAAGCCTATAATAGGCCTGAGGCCAGGCTCAGGCCAATTTGTTACTATAACGCATGATCTGTTTTCACCCCTAGCTTGATGGTAGGCCCAAATCGTCTCCTGAACTCCAAGGAAGCAATCCAAGGTACCTCTACCAGCCACGAAAGTGTTTTGAGTGTTATTGAGAAGATCATTGAGAAGTGGGTGGGGTAATTAACTAAATATATCCTGAACTATGCACTTTATCTCATTTGTGGTCAATTTCAAAATATTACCAAATTGTATCCTCAACTTTGATATTTGTCTCAATTATATCCTCCCGTCAACTCTCCGTCGGCAGCACCGTTAAGGCGATGACGTGGCATTCTGACGTGGATTAAAATAATAATTCTTATTTTAAAAAAATATAAAAATCATGTTAATTTTTATAAAATAATATCTTATATTTTATATTAAAAAATCACTCCATATTCACCTCGATATGGATCAGAGTGTTTCTTTAATAAAAAAATAAACAAATATCATTTTATATTATTTAATATAAATTAAAATATTTTTTTAAAATAAAAATATTATTTTAATCCACGTCAGAAAGCCACATCATCGTCTTAACGTGGCTGCAAACGGAGACTTATGAAGGATGTAATTGAGACAAATGTCAAAGTTCGGAATATAATTTGATAATATTTTAAAATTGACCACAAATAAGAAAAAGTGCATAGTTCAGAAGTTATTTAGGTAATTACCCTTGAGAAATGGCTTTAGTCTTCAGGCCAACACCTTAGAGAAAATTCTGATAATACCGTGTTCGAGACTAATAGATCGGAAGTCTTTAACTATATTCACACCTTCTTTCTTCGGAATCACGTTGCCCCACATTGAAGTGCTCGAGGGTGTCGGGCTTGAAATAGATCTCATTGAGCCTTAAAGTTTAGGATTCCCATATAGTGGTATATATACTTTGAGTTTCTTAGCTACCTTAGTTTCTTTCCTCTTTTGCACACTTCTCTTGCACTCTCCATGCGAACTGTTCATTTGTAACTTTTGAAGTGTGTAGGAGTAAAATAGTATTTTGCTTCTTGTTGTGCTATAGTGGATTCCGGGGAAGAATCTAGGGGCCGTTTGTTTTGTTAAAAAATGGGGGACTGGACTAGATCTCAGCTCTTGTTCCTTGTTTATTTTGCAAAAATAAGAAATAATAAGATTTTAAATTCTGTCCAGAATAGGATTTTGGGCCTTTTTGGTGTACCAAGAAAATTCTCGGTACAACGATACAGGGCGGAGGACAATGAGGCCAAAAGACCGCATGTCGCCTCTCGCCTCTTGCAGTCTCGCCTACGATTCTCGCCATGATCTCCCTCCTTGGTCAGCAAGAGGTATGACAACGCCGACAAGCTGGTGGTTTTGACAACCTTCTCGTCGGCGCACTTTGAGGGGGAGTGGGACAAGGCCGGGGCGTACCCCAAGTATGGGGAGAAGGAGATGCAGTACAAGGATGCATTGATTAGTAGAGGTGGCAATGGGCCGTGCCTGGGCAGGCCCGACCACCTTCAGGCCGTGCCTAACACGACCCAACACCTCAATGGGGAGGCCCAGCCCGGGCTTGAGCCCGCCCCTTCGGGCTCGGGCCGACCCGAAATACTAAAAATTGGAATTATAAAGGCCCGCTGTGAGACTCAAACCGTCGACCTTTAGCTTCATTTGTGGTGAACTAACCATCACACCAAGGCTTTATATATGTATATATATAATATCACTGAGTAAAGTACCTACTGCTCATGCCCAGCACAGAATACTAGGCTAAACCTAGGTGCAGACCAGGCTAGCCTGCGGGTGCAGGGGCTGGCCCGACCGGGCTTGATCGGGCCCGTGCCGGACTCGGGCACGGCCCACGTGCCCAAGGGGTGAGCTCCCGCCCGACCCATTGCCACCTCTAATGATTAGGAGGATAGAGGTGGGGCTCTCGTCGTGTAGCAACGTCTCTCTCTCTCTCCTGTGATTCTCACCGCTCGTCTGCGTCTCTCGCCTCTGTCCGGGTAACTACACCCTCTATCTCCACCTCTCCCATCCAGGAAACTACACCCTCGCTTGCAGACTCTCCGAACTCCCTCCTCTCTCTGATCTTCCTTCTCTCTCTCTCTCAGATCTCCATTTGCATCTCTCACCCCCTCTCCTTTGTACAAGCTGTAAAAGGTGAGGCAAGAGAAAGAGCCACAACAGAGGCAAGAGAAAGAGCTGAAAAGGCAGCTACAGAAGCAAGGGAAAAGGAACCTGCAGAGGCTAGGGAAAAGGCAACTACAGCTAAGGAGAGGGCTGCAACAGAAGCCAGGATTGCGGTAGAGAGAGCTAGAGCTGAAGCACGACTAAGAGCCCAGAGAACTGCAGTAGAAAGAGCTGCTGCAGAAGCTCAGGAAAGGGCTGCTGCTGCAACTCGAGAAAAAGCAACAGCTGCTGCAAGAATTAATTGAAATCCTTCTATTGTGGGCACCACTTTCATGATTAGAGAATTAATTGATTGTCTCATTGGTTGAGGAACTCTATCTAAATCTTTAATTTGGAGATTGGCAAAGAATTTAGGTGAAATTCATGGAAAAAAATACACCTTTTCCATCTCTTTTCACAAAATAAAAGAAGCTTCCAAGAAGATGATTAACACAAATAAATGTTTCACAATACCAAAATTGCATCTAATTAATATTGTTCACTAGGGACATATTTGTTTCATAGAATAAATTAATATAGGATAAAATATAAAATATAATTTATTATTTATTTAGTGCATAGATTAACCAAGGAGAAAAGAATATATAAAATTAGTGGATTAAAAAAATTCTACCTAACATTCTATTTCATTAACTGTTCAATCTAATTAATTCAATTCAATAAAGGAAATGAACTATAATGTCTTTTGTCACGAGCAGAGTCGATGATATGGCAAAAGAAGACGATGACACAACTAATAAGGAATTAAATCACGCGATGACACGTGGATGCATGGGACGTATAAAGAAAAGATCGTGTTGGTTCGATGAATTTGAAATATAACGAGTATAAATACTATTTTGAAAAGATAATTTGAATAACAAATTACAGATTCATTTTAGATCATTAATCTCTCTTATCTCTCAGATCCCCTTCTTCCTATCCTTCTCTTCTCACTACTTCTTCCTCTGGTTCTATGTACGGAGATCCCTCGATGCCGCTTCCTGCCAGGAATGTCGTCGACTATCACTTGCTCCCGTGTCTAAGGAACGCCATCGGGTAAGTTCCTGACATTGGTGCTTTCATTGAGAGTGTAATTGGTATTGGATTTCTTTCTCCGCCTATGGAAACCCGATCTCAGACACTAGCTGAGACTGTGTAAGTGATGCACAAAACTACTGCTCACCATGAGAAAATCCTGGGTACGATCCAGAGCAACTTGGAGATGCAGCAGCAAAATATGGAGGCTTAGCAGAAATTGCTACAAGCTGTATCGTCTCAGATTCAATTACTCAATACGTAGATGGTTCAGATGGCCAATGTTAAGGTCGAGGCTAATGGATCTGGAATTCTGCCTGGAGTTTACCAGGGATCTCCAGCGGCATCAACTAGCCGTGGAAAGTTTCATCCTCGGCTCGAGTACGGGGAGGAGGACGACTTTCCTTTTCCCCCAAAGCCACCACAAGTGGAACTACCCATCTTTAATGGATTAGATGCGGAGGATTGGATTGCCTCCGCCGAAGACTTCTTTGAATTTTATTCGACCGAAGACCAACACCGTGTAACTATGGCTTCGTTCGGGATGGAGGGATTGGCCAAGCGCTGGAACCACCTTGTAGAGGCCATCATGCGACGATTCGAGCCGACCAAGCTGGAACCTCCTGATGGGCAGCTCACCAAACTTCTGCAAACGTCTACTGTGGAAGAATATGAAGGACGATTTGAAGAGTTAGCTCTTCGAACGCATAATTTGCCGGAATCTTTCCTTGTTAACCATTTTGTATCCGGCTTACGTCTCGATATTAAATCAGAGGTTCTCACTCAACAGCCCATGACAATGCATGAAGCTATGGTTGAAGTCAAGATTGTAGCTTCTCGGCGATTCTCGCACACCTCCGTGGGAGCAAAAGGGCCTGCCCTACTACCTACACCGATGGTGAACGGAAGAACAAGCACAGTTCCATCTTTTCCACCCCGCTCCACAACCTCAGCCAACACCACTGAACATAAAGTCTTCCCAAGAAAAATTTCGTTAGCTGAGTCCCAGAAATTGAGAGAGCAAGGACTCTGTTACTATTGTGACGACAAGTATGTTCGAGGTCACAAGTGCAAAACTCCTCAGCTCTTCATGATGGACGATGGAGCGCCGCTAGAGGTAGAAACAGAGAACGGGGAACGCCAGGAATTAGAAGAAGTGGAAATGAGTGAACCAACACTGATATCGCTGAATGCTATGTCTGGCCAGTTTTCTCCGATGACTTTGCGTTTCCAAGGTAGCGTTAAAGGAAGAAAGGTGCAGGTACTATTAGAAGATGGCAGTACGCACAATTTCATTCAAACAAGGATGGCTAAACATCTGGCTTTATCCATTGAAGTTGGTCCGACTTTTAATGTAATGGTGAGCAGTGGTGCTCGAATTAAGAATGAAGGGGTAACTAGAAACCTGACACTGAACATCCAATGTACCTCTCTCGTATCTAATTTCTATGTCCTACCAATTCAAGGAACTGAATTGGTATTAGGAGTTGCTTGGATGGCCACGCTTGGCCCAGTTACCATGGATTTTACGAACCATTTATTTCAGTTTCAGTGGAATGGCATGACACAAACATGGCATGGCTTAACCTCATCAAGCATTGAGCAGGTGGAATGCCATGCACTACGAAGAATGCAAGAGACTCACGCACTCTTGGAAATGTATCAGCTCCAGCTAGTAGAAAAGGTGACATCTGAACCCAACGAAGTTCCACTAGAACTGTAGGAAGTTTTGGATCAGTATACACATGTGTTTGAGCCATCGCAAGGATTGCCACCTGCCCGAGAAACTGACCATCGTATTGTGCTACCCCCAGAGCAATCACCTATAAATGTGAAGCCATACAGGTATCCCCACTTCTAGAAGGCCGAAATTGAAAGGCAAGTCACGCAGACAATGAAGGAAGGTCTCATCCAAACTAGCACCAGCCCCTTTTCCTCTCCAGTTCTTCTAGTAAGGAAGAAGGATGGAACGTGGAGATTCTGCGTTGATTACCGGGCTCTCAATGCTGTCACGCTTAAGGATCAGTTTCCTATTCCTACAGCCGATGAACTGTTCAACGAGTTCGGCAGAGCAACTGTGTTTTCCAAGCTTGATTTGTTGGTCGGGTATCATCAGATACGGGTCCATGAGGAAGATGTAGCGAAGACAACGTTTAGAACGCACGAGGGCTATTATGAATTTTTGGTGATGCCTTTTGGCCTCACCAATGCCCCTTCCACGTTCCAGGCGACCATGAATCGAGTGTTCTGTCCATTCCTTCGTAAGTTTTTATTAGTATTTTTTGATGATATACTAATATACACCAGGACAATGGAAGAACACAAAACACATCTTGCCATAACCCTGCGGGTCCTTCAGGAAAATTTCTTGGTTGCTAAGCTCTCTAAGTGTTCCTTCGGAAGCACTACCGTCGAGTACTTGGGCCATATTATATCAGCGGATGGTCTTCGGGTGGATCTGCAGAAGATTGCAGCCATTCAAGCATGGCTGACACCTCACAATTTGAAGGGACTACATGGATTTCTGGGGCTAGCTGGATATTACCGGCGCTTCATCCGCAATTTTGCGCAGCATGTAGGACCGCTCACTGATCTGCTACGCAAGGATACCTTCCATTGGATGACAGAAGCCCAGAATACCTTTGAGCAACTGAAATCGATACTTAGCAATGCGCTTGTCCTCGCATTGCCTGACTTCAATAAAAAATTCGAGTTGGAAACTGATGCGTCGGGCGTGGGTGTAGGAGCTGTACTCACACAGGATCGACAGCCCATAGCTTATTACAGTCAAAAACTTTCGCCACGCATGCAGGCTACTTTAGTTTACCAACGTGAAATGTTTGTTGTCACCCAAGCAGTGAAGAAATGGCGACAGTATTTACTTGGCCGATGCTTCCTTATCATCACTGATCAATGTGCATTAAAGGAGCTCATGCAGCAGGTGATTCAAACCTGAGCAGTAGAAGTGGTTAGTAAAACTTATGGGTTATGATTTTGACATATAGTACCGTGCTGGAAAGTTGAACAAAGTAGCTGATGCACTTTCACGGGAACCCATCTATGCAACAATGGTAGTATCTCAACCAATCTTTGGAATCTTAGAGGAACTTCGAAGATTGAATCGTGAGAATGAAGAGCTGATGGGAAAACATCTCTTAGTTGACAAAGAAGAAGGATAAGAAGTAAGGGATGGCATCCTCCTGTTCCGAAATAAAATAGTAATACCAAATGATGCCACTCTTAAATCTATTTTACTGAGGGAAATAAAATAGTAATACCAAATGATGCCATGTAGGTATCAGCCGCACTCTGCATCGCTTGGCTAACAGTGTTTATTGGCCGACTATGAGAGCTGATGTCCAAAAATTTGTGAAGCAATGTCAAACTTGCCAGAGAATGAAAATTGAGCAAATGTCCCCAGCAGGATTGTTACAGCCACTGAGCATACCAAATGAGGTGTTTGAAGACATCTCTCTGGATTTTATTACTGGCCTGCCTCCCTCAAACAGTAAGACTACAATCCTAGTAGTTGTAGATCGGCTCACTAAATATGGGCATTTCTTTTCCTTACCAAAGCAGTATTCAACTGAGATGGTGGCCGATATATTTGTGAAAGGAATTTTTAAGTTACATGGGCTACCCAGATCGATCGTGAGTGATTGAGACAATCACTTCATTAGTGAACTATGGAGAGAATTGTGCAAACTGCAAGGAACTGAATTGAGGTTTAGTTCTTCCTACCATCCACAGACAGATGGACAAACAGAAGCTTTGAATCGCTGCTTGGAGATGTATTTGAGGAGTTTTGCTGCTGATGAACCCACTCGATGGAATCAATATTTGTCTTGGGCAGAATATTGGTATAACACCTCATACCAATCAGCTGCATGAATAACCCCATTCAAGGCCCTCTATGGACGGGATCCTCAGTTAATTCGGTACGTGGACGTAGGAACTACTACCAATTCAGTGGTAGATCGAGCCCTTACAAACCAAGATGAACTCATTTCCCAACTGAAGGAGAACTTAAGAAGGGCTCAAACGAAGATGAAACACCAAGCTGATAAGAAAAGAAGGGACATGGAATTTAAGGTAGGCGACTGGGTGTTTGTTAAACTCCAACCTTACCGCCAACTCTCGGTAAGGTTATAGCGCAAGCAGAAGCTAAGTCCGAGATTTTTTGGACCATTCCAAATCATCAAATAGGTCAGACAAGTAGCATATAAATTGGATTTACCTGCAGCCGCAATGATCCACCCAGTGCTGCATGTATCAGTACTCAAACTGTGTAGGGGAAACCCCGAGATGCAAATAATGTCGTTACCTCTGCTTGCTTCCAACAATAGCTCCTTACCTGAACCACAACAGGATCATATTACTGCCCTCGGGGAAGACGAAGCACAACAGAGAGCGTCGCTGCTCGGAAATGACCTCGAGGACGAGGTTCTTATTGAACGTGGGGGTAATGTCACGAGCAGAGTCGATGACACGGCAAAAGAAGACGATGACGCAGCTAATAAGGAATTAAATCACGGGATGACACGTGGATGCATGGGACGTACAAAGAAAAGACCCCGTTGGTTCGATGAATTTGAAATATAACGAGTATAAATACTATTTTGAAAAGATGATTTGAATAAGAAATTACAGATTCATTTTTGATCATTAATCTCTCTTATCTCTCAGATCCCCTTCTTCCTATCCTTCTCTTCCCAAAACTCTTCCTCTGGTTCTACGTACGGAGATCACTCAACGCCGCTTCCTACCAGGAATGTCGTCGACGATCGCTTGCTCCCGTGTCTAAGGAGCGCCATCGGGTAAGTTCCTGACATCTTCTAGGACAAAGTTTGATTTATTTGATATGGTTTTGTTTAAATATAATTGGTTTAGTTTGGTTTACTATAATAACTAGTCGAAAATCAGTGTGTTGCTCAATTATATATATATTATTAAATTTTTGATAAAATTTAAAAATTATGACAGTAAAATTATCAAAATTAATTTAAACTAATTATACTTTTAAATAATAATATTGATATTCAAATAATTAAGAGTAATAATAAATGTCATATATATATATATATATTTATGAAAGTTTATAAATATAAATAAAATAGTAAATATTTTTTTATTTAATTTATATAATATATATATATATATATATATATATATATCTATTTATTTATTGCTTAAAATTCACCGAACACACTAATATGTAAAAAAAAATATAAATCAAAACCTAGAAAGAACATACATAGTATAAATATATAAATAGAAATTGCTTCATAATATTAATCAATGCAATAATTAAAAATTATAATTTGATTAGACTATAAAATAAATAATTGATTATAATTATTTGAATATATAAATATTTATATTTATAATTATTTACAAATAGTCAAAATTATTAAAATAACATATCTTAGAAAAAAAAGTGCAGGGATCAAATAATTATCACAACTATTGTGGCATGTGTTCTTTATTGGCATCGTGGCTACATGTGTTTGTCAATCTTGCGTTAAAATTGTAGTTGTCCTATGTGATTATCCTGAGATCTTGTAGTAACATTAAAAAAAATATTAGAATAATATTAGAAATCATTATAACAAAGAAAATACAAATATAATTAACTATAAATTGATAATTAAATTGAGAAATAATGATTAAAACTGTACTAAATGTTACCATTGAAGATATATATATATATATATATTTATTTATTTATTTATGTTTAGAAATTGCACATTTCTGTACAATAAGAAAGGAATGTGTAATTAATATTTAAAATAAAATTTAATGACATTGATTAATGAAATGAAATTAATTGGATAGAAAAGAAATTAAAAATATATGAGGAGTACAAATTGTGGATCTAAATTGACAATTAAATTGAGAAAATAAGTACAAAAATTGCACTAAATTCTTTCGTTAAAGATAGAAAATTTTTATGTTTAGAAACTTTATATTTTTCTACAATAAAAGAAGGAAGATATATTTAAAATCAATATTAAATTAAAAATGAGGAAACTTGCATAATAAGCATTAATTGATAGAAAACAATAATAGTGAATGAGAGTTAAATACGAATTAGAATTAATTGGTTGCATATGCAAAATTAATTGGTCAAAGTGTCAAACAAATGCATGCAACGTTAACTTAAAAAGAAAAGATTAGATATTAAAAATAATTTTAGATTTTTAAAAAATTAAATTTGCTACATTACCAAAGCTTCATTTAAATGTGCCAAATGGCAAATTTGTATCTTATTAGATTTTTACCAAAATTATTCTCAACTTTCTATCTCGGTAGATTTTTACTAAAATATTCTCCAGTCTGATAAGTGGATGACGATGAAAAAATTGACTTTCTACGAGAACAGTTGTATCATTTCACTGAGCAATGGACTAAACCATTTCTTTTAGAAAATACCATTTTTGTTGCTTATTTAACACATCTCCATTCTTTAAACTAAATATTGACAAAAATGATATTGTGAATATTCATATATCTAAATAATTCAAACTAACTCCCCATGATTGTTGAGCTGAAGAACATATTTCGTGGCAAATATGCTCTATCGTAGAGTAAACTATTCCTAAATGCAAACTCACCGGTTTACCCAATATTCCATATAATATAGTTGATCATCTGAAATATTTCTAAGAAACTAACTGTCTGAACAGCACAATGGAAATTAAGCATTAAAAGATCAAATGAAAATTCACCCAATACTATTCAACCCCCATTCTAGTGTGGGTATTCGATCAACAATTGGTATCAAAGCAAGGTCGTATAATTAGATTTAATCATCTACCCTATAATTAATTAGAATGTCTAGTGAAATCCAACTAGCTCAAGGGTCGTCTACTCATACTTCACTATTGTTCGATGGAAACAACTATGCATATTGAAAGATAGGCATGAATGACTTCCTTCAATCCCTAGGCATGAATGTATGAAGAATGATAAACAACCAACTAAGGATATGGATGAGTGAGATCAAGAAGAAATTAGACTCTTTAATGCAAATGCAAAGGCCGTCAATGTACTATATTGTGGCCTATCAATTAATGAGTTCAGTAGGATCTCCACTTGTAAGTCTGCATATGAACTTTAGAAAGTCTTAGAGACTACACATGAATGTACTTCACAAGTTAATAAATCTAAGATAAACTTACTCATGCATGATTATAAAATGTTTAAAATATTATCGCATGAATCTATTGATGTCATGTATGCTTGCTTTCAAAATATTACGAATGGTTTAGCTATCCTTGGTAGAGAAATAAGGGAAGAGGAGAATGTAAGGAAGCTTCTTCGTTCCCTTCCAAAAGTTTGGGAGCCCAAGGTCATCGCAATCATGGAAGCAAAGGAGATGAGCATCTTAAATATCACCGAGCTCATTGGGTCTCTCATGACGCATGAGACCCATATGAAGCAATACAAGGAGGAAGATGCCCCTAAAAGCAAGAATATTGCTTTAAAAGCCTCATATGACACACCAGGTTGAAGAACCCTCATCATCCGAGGAGGAGATGGATGATTTTGAAGAGATGACAATGTTGGCAAGGAGATTCATGAGCTTCATGAGAGGAGGCATGAGAAAGGAAAAAGAAGGCTACACATGCTTCAATTGCAACAAAATCGGGCATCTAAGGAAGGATTGCCCACTCCTCAAGATGGCTTCTACCTCCAACCCTCACAAGAAAAACAAATACAAGAAGAAGAAGAAGACGATGATGGCTTCTTGGGATGAAAGCGAGTCTTCATCAAGTGAAGAAGACTCCAAAAGTGAAAAGGCAAATCTTTGTATTATGACAAATGACAATGAGGTCAGATTTACTTTTGGAGAGCTTTGATTTATGCAAGAAGAACTAGAAAATGAATTTGATCAAATGCATGATGAATTTAATGCTATTAGGAAAAAAATTAAAGAGCTTAAAAAGGACAACAAATCTTTAGAGCTTGAAAAATGATAATTTGCTACTTTCATGCAATGCATTAAGAAAAGAAGTAGATATCCTTAAGGAAGAAAATCATGCCTTAGATGATGCTAAGAAAAACTTGGAAAATGAAAACAAAAAATTGGAGAATGAAAACAAGTTCTTAAGTGATCAAGTAGAGCACTTGAATGATAACATGCTAAACTTAAAAAAGGAACTTTGCATGCTAAATAAAAAAATGACAACCTTACAAAATATTATGCCCATAGTTGTACATGCAAGAAAGTCATCAAACAATCATGCTCAAGCACATTTTCATGCTCACACACATAGCACAAGAAAATTTAGTAGAAGTTATTTCTCATGTGGTATTTTTGGCCATATGACTAGAGATTATGCACTAAGGAGGAACCCTCATGCTAGATTCACTTGGGTTCCTAAGATGACTAACACTCAAGGACCCAAGATGATTTGGGTACCTAAAATTATCTCTTCTCCTTTTGTAGATGGAGAAGCATCATCAAGAAAGTAGAAGCACATGGATCTTGGATAGCGGTTGCTCAAAACACATGACGGGTGATATCAATCTCTTTGCAACTCTATCAAGCAAGGATGGAGGACATGTGATATTTGGAGACAATGCCAAAGGTAAGATTGTTGGCATTGGTAATATAGGTATTCTCCCCTATCTATGCATTAAAAATGTTTTACTAGTAGATGGGTTAAAGCATAACTTGATTAGCATATCTCAATTATGTGATAATGGATATGTAGTCATTTTCGAAGCATCAAAATGCATCATTAGAAGTGCATCATCTAATGATATTATGTTTATTGAGAATAGGCAAGAAAATATTTACACACTAGTTTTAAATATTTTGCCTAATCCTCACGTTAGATGTTTTATTGCCATGAAAAATGATTCTTGGTTGTGGCATAGAAGGCTAGGACATACTAGCATGAGCCTTATCCAAGAAATATCTAAAAAGGACATAGTAAAAGGAATACCTAAAATAAAATTTGAAAAAGATAAACTTTGTGATGCATGTCAACATGGAAAATAAATTAAATCTTCATTTCAGAGTATTAATCAAGTTACCACATCTAGAATACTTGAACTTGTGCATGGACCTTTTTGGTCTTTGTGATGTGGCTAGTCTAGGTGAAAAATTATATTGCTATATTTGGGTTGATGATTTCTTGAGATTTACATGAGTTTTCTTCCTAACTAAGAAAAATGAAAATTTTGATTTCTTTAAAAAATTTACTAAGAGAGTTATAAATGAGAAAGAAATTTCAATTTTGAAAATTAGAAATAATAATGGAGGAGAATTTAAAAATGAAAAGTTTTCCGAATTTTGTGATGAATTAGGTATTGAGCATATATTTTCTTCCCCTAGAACCTCTCAACAAAATGAGGTAGTTGAGAGAAAGAATAGAACCTGACAAGATATGGCTAGGACCATGCTTTGTGAAAATAATTTACGTAAGTATTTTTGGGCCGACGCCATCAATACCTCTTGTTATGTACTTAATCGTGTTTTATTAAGACCTAAAATCAAGAAAACACCTTTTGAGCTTTGGAACGATAAAATTCCAAGTGTAGGATATTTTCGTATTTTTGGATGTAAATGCTTTATTTTAAACACTAAGGAATATTTAGAAAAAATTGATTCTAAATTCGATGAAGGCATTTTCCTATGTTACTCTAATACTGTACATAAATGTGTGCCAGCACTAAAGGTATTCTTGCCAGCACAAAAGCACACGAAAGCAGATAATTATTGTCCATGTTCAGTAGCATTATTGTCCTTGCAGATATAGCATTATTGTCCTTGCGGATTCCTCTTGTCGGCTTCATTATTGGTCTTCAGATTTGATTGAACCTTTCACTCCAGTAAGTATCGGAAATCATGTATACTTAGTGTTAGGTCCGGGGCTGCATATGCCAGTTGCACACCAGTGGTGAGGTCGATTTCCATAGAGCTGATGACTGATCGGTCATCTGCCCACCTTGTGTCTCGCAGGAGGACAAGTGCATTAACGCCTGCATTTCTTCTATGCAGCGTTTGAAGTCTTATCATAATTAGTCCCATGTGAAGGTGTTGAAGACCTTCACGGACCAATAAGTTGTAGCTTTGATCTGTAATGAATGGGAGCTCTACTTGTGCTCCTTCAGTCACGAGTATTCTTTCATCCGAGTAATGCTGATAAACTCGGTGCTGTCTTTCTGCCCATCCCGCTTGGTATAATGTTTCTGCTGGGATTTGATGGGCCCTTTGGTATTGTGAGATCGTCAACTCAGCTTCTGGGTTGAGTTGAGATTCCAGGCTTCGTCGGAAGTTACCTCTGTTGTTAAGCCTTCTTTGCGCCGAATGGCGTATTCTGCTTGCAAGTCTGTAACCTCTGATCTGGTCATCTATTGTGGGTTGCATATTTCCTTGGTTGGAAACAGATGCCCTTGGGGGTACGACTTCTGTTCTGGTGGAACTCATTTTTTGAGTTTGGCTTTTTCTTCTTCTAGGATGAGTTTGGGGTCCTTGAAGACGTAAAGCTTGCCTTTAAGCTTTGGAATGCTTGTTTTGGGGGTGGAATCTCCTATCTGGAGCTTCTGCAAATCTTTTGTAAGGGAGTCTATTGAGCTGGCTAGCTCGTCTGGATTGGCTAAGCTCTTAGCCTTTGACTCCTTAAGCTGCTTGACCTCTAGTTTAAGAGTGTCAAGATCTTCTTTGATCTTAACAGTTAATTGTATAAGTACGTTCAACTGTTTGATCAAGGTTTCAGAAGGTTTCTGAGAATTAATGGAATTTGTTTGAACAAATCCTACTGCTGGTTGGCCAAGTGATTCTGTGGCTTGTACTGCTTGGAGATAGGTTGTGCTTGTCGCCGTTAATCTCCAATCATTCATTAAAAGGTAGGTATAATTTGAAGGTTCTTTTGAATTAAAAAGCCTTGTATAACTCAGTCTTATGGTAATCCCTGGATTGCTTAATTAATATTTGGACTTAAGATTACGAAAGTAATGGGTTCTTCCTCTAAGTGTGAGTACTCCGCCCTCGTTATCGTCTATCTTAAGTGTTGATACTAATTTAACAATCTAAGTTTTCCCAATAAACTGAGTATATAAAAAGCTTAATTCTTCGCAAGAATATTAAAACGTGTACCTTGAAATCAGGCTCTGATACCAGAATAAAAAGGAAAGCGTGCTTCTCGAAATGATCACGGGTTATAGTAAACGCTGGAGCAAATCGAGGGAATTGAAAGCTTAAAGCTTAAAAACTTGATTGAAGATTGAAGAAATACAGTGGGAGAAGTAGAACTCTTCGGTGGTTCCGGAGTATGTTCTGCAACTCCTTAGTCACTCATATTTATAAGGTAAGAAGAAGTCTCTCGAAGAGGCTCAATAAGTGAGTGCGGGTGTTCATGGGACCCCATCGTCCACTCACGAATTGTCCTTTACAGTGAGAGAATCTTTCTTTTTCACACTTACATGACTAGTGGTACTGTACATAAATGTGTGCCAGCACTAAAGGTATTCTTGCCAGCACAAAAGCACACGAAAGCAGATAATTATTGTCCATGTTCAGTAGCATTATTGTCCTTGCAGATATAGCATAGCAGAATAAAAAGGAAAGTGTGCTTCTCGAATACCCTGGCTGCAATGTCGGATTATTTCCAAGGATCCATTTCACCTACAACTACTTGGAAGATCAGTGTAAAAAGGCAGCCCTACAAAGGAGTTTCAAAGACTTATCCATTTGCTCACAAATACCACTTCCAGGATACTACCAAAAGGAGAAAAAGTATGGACTCCGTAAATCCACATCGTATAAGGGTAAGCCTCATGATACCCACGTACGAATTTTCAAAAGGAAACATTCGGACAAAGTCCGTAAGTGCAAATGTTTCATTTGCGGGGAGGAAGGGCACTTCGCCCGTGACTGCAAAGGAAAACGTGGAAACATTGCACGAGCAGCAGTTGTTGAAAATCTAGATTTGGCAGAAGATTGGGATGTAGTCTCAGTCGACCTAGATGAGCCCGATAGTGATGGCATTTGTTCTTTCTCCGAAGGAGAAGCAGGGATAGCCACCAAACTTGCAATAGAAAACGGTGACTATCCATTCGAAACAGCTTTCGTCATAACAGACAACCCAGAAAACTTGTGGAGAGTTCAAGTCACACTACCTGCCCCCATGCAACAATGTACTCATGCGTGGGAAGATAACACTGATGTGACTAAAGGGTGTGAAAGATGCACGTTATGCAAGGAGCCTACTAACCCTAATATGAGATCTCACTGCAGACTCTGCACAATAACCACCTGCCCAATGTGCTCAAGATTCTGTTTAGGATAGAAATTAATTATCAAGAGAGCACCTCTTCGACCATATGATGAGAAAGATACATTAATCAAAGAGCTATTGGAGTATGTATCATTCCTTCTCACTGAAAATGAGAGACTGAAACAAGAACTCTCAGAATGTCAACTGAAGGCAGACCTATCAAATTTAGAGCAACAATTTGAAGACCTTCATATCAACACCAAAGGAACTGAAAAAGGAAAAGCCCCTTGGATTGATCAGGAGGATGAGATCATGATTCAAGGACAAGCTAACAACTCAGGTATAGTATTCAGAGAGGCAGCCTCAAAAGCTGCACTGGAAGCTGTCAGTGAAGAGGACATTACAGCAATCTACCAAGGAATTCACAAAGGAAGAAGAGTCATAAATAGACTCTATAACATGGAGATTATCTTGGAAATTCCCAACACAAAACCCTTCAAAGTTCAAGCAATACTTGATACAGGAGCAACCGTATATTGTATAGACCAAGAATCTATACCAGCAGAAGCACTTGAGCCCAGCGCATTCCCAATACAAATCAATGGGGTAAATTCGCAGCAAGTAGCCAGCATGAGGCTAAAGGGAGGGCTCATGTCTATTGAGGAGAATAAATTTAAAATACCATTCACTTATGCCTTCCCCATGGGAAAAAGAGATGGTATTCAGATGTTAATTGGGTGCAACTTCATACGGGCCATGCAAGGAGGTGTCCGTATAGAAGAACAGACAGTCACATTTTACAAAAAAGTGACCACCATTACGATAAAATTAGACACAGAAGTGATGTCAAATGTCACAATAGAAGAATTGGGAATGACCGAAGATGAGTACTGTTATTGAGGACCTCTGAAATTGCTACTTCTAATTGTCTTAAATACTGGGTTGTTGAATCTTCGGGCTCCTGAACTTGAATAAGGTTTATCGTTAGCCTCGAGAGTGCATCAGCAAGGGAGTTGTGTTTCCCGTCAATGTGCTCGAAGTGAATTAAGATTCCTGTGCCTGTAACATAATCCAAAAAATTTAGCAGCTAAATCAGGACGTTTATATGTCTCCCCAGAACTGTCAGATAAATTCTTCAAAAAGATGCCACCTTTATTAGGTCGGGAGCTTGAGAATGCATTCTTTCTCAAGTACCCTGGCTGCAATGTCGGATTATTTCCAAGGATCCATTTCACCTACAACTACTTGGAAGATCAGTGTAAAAAGGCAGCCCTACAAAGGAGTTTCAAAGACTTATCCATTTGCTCACAAATACCACTTCCAGGATACTACCAAAAGGAGAAAAAGTATGGACTCCGTAAATCCACATCGTATAAGGGTAAGCCTCATGATACCCACGTACGAATTTTCAAAAGGAAACATTCGGACAAAGTCCGTAAGTGCAAATGTTTCATTTGCGGGGAGGAAGGGCACTTCGCCCGTGACTGCAAAGGAAAACGTGGAAACATTGCACGAGCAGCAGTTGTTGAAAATCTAGATTTGGCAGAAGATTGGGATGTAGTCTCAGTCGACCTAGATGAGCCCGATAGTGATGGCATTTGTTCTTTCTCCGAAGGAGAAGCAGAGATAGCCACCAAACTTGCAATAGAAAACGGTGACTATCCATTCGAAACAGCTTTCGTCATAACAGACAACCCAGAAAACTTGTGGAGAGTTCAAGTCACACTACCTGCCCCCATGCAACAATGTACTCATGCGTGGGAAGATAACACTGATGTGACTAAAGGGTGTGAAAGATGCACGTTATGCAAGGAGCCTACTAACCCTAATATGAGATCTCACTGCAGACTCTGCACAATAACCACCTGCCCAATGTGCTCAAGATTCTGTTTAACACAAATAGTCATGACTGTTACAGAATGGACCAATGAGACAGCAAATGACCTGGATGACAACGATGAAGCAATAAGTATTCTACTGGAGTTGAAACCTCTGTCTGAAGCTTGGTGATTCTTTGAAATGATCATATGCCACGGCATTTTTAACTTCTAAATAGTTCTAAGGCCTATAGAGTTTATAATCGTAGAACTATGATTGTTGAAGAATCTATGCATGTTACTTTTGATGAAACTAATGATTCTTCTAAAAATGTTAAGATTGTGAATGTAGGTGAGGAACTTGAGGAACTAACATTTCATGACAAAGATGTTGAAGATGAAAACAATGAGGAAACTCACCATGGAGAACCTTCATCCTTAACTCTACCTCAAGTTGAAGAAGAAGAAGAAGAAGAAGAAGCTCTACCACCTCTCCCCAAAGGGTACCGGTTGATAAGAGATCATCCAATGAATCAAGTCATTGGAGAACCATCAACGAGAGTGGTAACGCGCTCTAAACTTAAGGAGGTTTAGAAACAAGCTAGATGAAGGAAGTTTAGTCATTAGAAACAAAACTAGGTTAGTGGCCCAAGGGTATAATCAAGAAGAAGCAATAGATTATAATGAAATTTATGCTCCCGTAGCTAGATTAGAGGCAATTCAGATGCTTTTGGTTTATGGGTATTTAGAAACAAGCTAGATGAATGAGGTTTAGTCATTAGAAACAAAGCTAGGTTAGTGGCCCAAGGGTATAATCAAGAAGAAGAAATAGATTATAATGAAACTTATGCTCCCGTAGCTAGATTAGAGGCAATTCGCATGCTTTTGATTTATGCAAGTTTTAAAGGTTTTAAACTTTTTCAAATGGATGTTAAAAGTGTTTTTTTTAATGGTTTTATCGATGAACAAATTTATGTTGAACAACCCTCTAGATTTGAAAGTTTTGAGTTTTTAAAATTAAAAGGCTTTGTATGGTTTAAAACATGCCCCTAGGGCTTGGTATGAAAGGCTTTCCACATTTTTTATTGATCAAGGCTTTAGCATTGGAAAAGCCGATATTTCTCTTTTTATAAAAAATAATGAAAATACTATTTTACTTGTGCAAATTTATGTTGATGATATAATATTTGGTGCTACTAATAAATTGCTTTGTGAGTGGTTTGCAATGTGCATGCCAGAGGAGTTTGAGATGAGCATGATGGGAGAACTCTCCTTTGTGCTTGGTCTCCAAATAAAGCAAACCAACAAAGGGATCTTCATAAATCAAGCCAAGTACACAAAGGAGCTCATCAAAAGATTTGGGATGAATGAAGCCATGATAGCTTCTACACCAATGAACACATCCATTAAGCTTAATAAAGATGAAGATGGTGCAAAGGTAGGTGAAAAATGATATCGAGGTATGATCGGTAGCCTTCTCTATTTAATCGCAAGTAGACCCGATATCATGTTTAGTATTTGTGCATGTGCTAGATTTCAATCTTGTCCTAAATTGTCTCACTTAAGTGCGGTCAAACGCATATTGAGATATTTGAAAGGCACGGTTGACTTAGGATTATGGTATCCATGTAATGCATCATTCGATTTAATTAGTTTTTCAAATGTTGATTTTACCGGGTGTAAAGTAGATAGAAAAAGCACTAGTGAGTGTTGTCAATTTCTAGGGATGAGTCTTGTTTCTTGGTTTTCAAAGAAATAAAACTCGCTTGCACTTTCAACTACCGAAGCAGAATACACCGCTGCGGCTAGTTGTTGTGCACAAGTCCTTTGGATGAAACAAACTCTTTTAGATTATGGACTTAAGTCTTCATGTATATCCATACATTGTGATAATACTAGTGCAATTAATTTAATAAAAAAATCAATTTTACACTCTAGGACCAAGAACATTGAATTAAGGCACCACTTTCTTAGGGATAATGTGGCTAAGGGAAATATATCTGTGAAATTTGTATCCGCTGACAAGCAACTTGCGGATATATTCACAAAACCCTTAAGTGAAAAAAACTTTACAAACTTAAGAATGCAATTAGGGATTTGTGCATTTCCAAGTGTTTAAACTTTGAAAATTTACATGCCTTTTTGAAAAAATTGCATTTCAAGTAGTATCATCACATTTATGTATTGCCTTGTAATGGGGCTTTGCGACTTATCGATGTTTGCCTTCTATAGACTTACATTGATAGGAATGACTATAGTGGTAGATGATACTATGTTTTATGGTTTTCTCGATTTTATTGATGAAACTAATTAATAGTACCTTAATTCTTATCTTTTTTGATTGATGTCAAAAGGGAGAGAAAAAGCAAGGTCACATGTGTTTTATGATGCAAATAGATAGAGGGAGTTATAAACATAATATGCATATTGATAGGGGGAACATATGTAAAGTTGCATAATAGGTTGTGCATGCCTTAACTCAAACTCATAAATGGTACTTAGAGTTTTATTGAATTACATGTTGTGTTTGTCATAATAAAAAGGAGAAGATTGTTGGCCCAAGGGTTTCCGCTAGGCTCCGATCTCTATTTTGATGATAACAAACATGTATCTAATATATGTGTGAAGTTTTAAGTTCAGGTTGAAGTTACGATACGCGCGCAAACTTCGCTCGGAGAAATACAAAATCGTCAAAGAAAAAAGCTCGGATGTAAATTGAGTAGAGTTCATAGATCACCAAGTAGATTCTAAGTAATATATCCCTAGGAACACATCCCAAGCCTATTTATAATGTTATCCAAGTTAAAACTTGGTAACGAAATTCGGGAACAAAGCGCACAACAAAATAAATGTAAAACACAGCCTCGGCCTAGGTTCGGTCGACCGGTCGATCGACCGAACGAGGCAAAATATTGACAGTAGCCATGGCCGGTCGACCGAACGAAGCAAAAAACCAGCAGTGGCCAATTTGATCGATCGAACAAATCCGAAAACTAGTAGTGGCCAATTCAGTAGACTAGTCCGTCGACCGAATGTGGCCGGGAAAGGGCAGTAGCCTAGCGGTCACTGGGTGGTCGATCGGTCGGTCGATCGACAAGCGACCGAACGGCGTCCAACGAGCAGAAAAACGCTCATTGGGATGAGCTGCCGAGTGAGGGTTATAAATATCCCTCACCAACCTTCATTAATTCTTCTTACACAGTCTTAAAAGCTTCCTAAGTGAGATTTGTGCCTTCAAAACTTGATTTGCTCGCGCTTGCTTCTCCGGTCGACGATTTCTCTCAAGCGCTCATCTTCCCTCGACGCTGGCTTCGATTCGACCTCAACATCTTGTGGAGTTGGAGGTGTTGAATGCTTGGAAAAGAGCTTTTAGTTGTGGTTTATTCTTTAGCTCTTCTCATTGTAATTTTACTTGTTATTTGAACTTATTTCTTCATTGTTAGCTTGCTAGGTGTGCTAGTGTAAACACTTAGGGTTTCTTTCATAGAATTATGTTTTACCTAGGTGAATAGGTGTGAGGAGTTCTCAAAGAGTTGAGAAGCGAGTCTTCGATTGTATTCAAAGGGAAACACAAAGTCTATAAAGGATTTGATTAGAAATCCTTGGTGTGGAGCCAAGGCAGTGGAGTAGGCGATTGGCCGAACCACTTTAATTACTTATCGTTGCATTGCTTGTTTGATTGTGCCTATTATCTAATTATTACTTGTTAAGCATGGTAACTTAATTATGTGATCAATTTGGTTGTATTAGAAATTGAACTCGTAAGAAATTGGATAGAAGTTAAATTTCAACCAACACTATTCAACCCCCCCCCCCTCCCTTCTAGTGTGGGTATTTGATCAATAAATGCCTATATAGAGCATTCAGACCTGGAAAAGATCAAAAAAATGTTGGACCATCAGATAACACTACAACACAATTGACCTATAGAGACATAAAATTAGAGATAAATTATATTTTTATTTCTAATTCCTCACATTTAGATACTATTAGACACAAAATTTATTCATAATTAGCCTCTAAAGACCTATAGAAGCAACAACAACGGAGTCACTTAATTGATTTGACTCTAAACTATAGAAACACCAGCAACAGAGTCACTTAATTGATCTAGCTCTAAAGCTATTTTTAGAGGCTAATTAGGAACAAATTTTATATCTATTAGTCTCTAAATGTGAAGATTTAAAAATAAATATCTAATTTGTTTCTAATTATGGGTCTCTATAGGCCAGTTGTGTTGTAGTGTAAAAAAAAACCCGACCAGATAAAAAAATAGAGCAAATCTTATGTTGCACTCGAGATAGACCATCAGATAAAAAAAACCAAGCAAATTTTATTTTACACTCGTGATAGACCACTAGATCATTAGATTTTAAAAAAAAACCGAGCAGATAAAAAGAAACCAAGCAAAACTTATTTTGCACTAGAGATAGAAGTTCTTAAAAGGCAAGAAGCGAAGAAATTATATTTCAAAAACTTCTAGCTTGAAAAAGACTAATAATGGAAGTCGTCACAATGAATTATAAAGATTGAGAAAAAGGTCCAATGGATTACACACCTTGCACTCATGGACTTGTACATTTGCTGAGCTTCGTAGAAATATCATCTAACTTCGTCTTCAACTAAGTAGAGCATGTAACAAAGCTCAAGAGAGCTCTTCGAAGAACAAAATATTGCAAATATTGATATAGTAGATCTTGAAGGAAGCAAACAAAATATTCCAACACTCAATAGATGAAGAACGTGTTTGAATGAATCAAACACTCCCATGGAATATTGATAAAATAAGCAAACACATAAATCTGGAGAAAAGAAAGTTCTCCGACGGCATCAATTATTCTGCCATCGAAATTTCAAGGATTACAAATTACACCTTGGCCTTATTTGGATGAGGTGAAGTATGGTTTAGTAATGTATGATATGGTATGGTATGGTATTGTATGGTATGGTACTGTAAAAATTATTATATTGTTTGAGAGAATGGTATGGTATTGTTAGGGACTTTTTGATTTGCCCGAGCAACGACAAATCATGGCGGAATGTTCCCTACATGTTTGTAAATATATTTTCGCGTCCATGTAATTTCAGCTTTTATTATAGTTCGTACTTGTAAAATCTCTTGTGCTATTCTCGAGGGCCCACGGTACGAGTTGGATGCATTTCGTGCTCATTCGACACTTGGTGCGTGCGTTGCAGCTAAGCGGAGCAATTTTCTTGCATTCGTCATGGCCGTGGTCATGGAAAATCACCTTCGCGCATGACCACGATTTTGTCATGCTCCTCGTGCTTTTGGGAACTTTGGGGGTGACACTTGGGGGTTAGGGGTCTCATGTATAATGTAGGAGAGCATTGACAAATAAAACGATTGCCTTGGGCAGAGACGAACGAGCAGCCCATATGGGCGTGCGACCAGTCGATCTTTGCCTAAGATAATTGCGGAGCTCGTCTTACACCCGATTTTATATTTTATTGCGTCCATAGTCCTGTAATTGTTGTTTTACTTTACGCCTTCAATACCATTCGACCAACATGGTCTTTTGGGGGCGAGGATATGGAGCGCGAGGTTGACACGTGGACCAACGTATGCCCCACGATGTTAAGTCTGGAAACCCAATTCGGGACGGATTTGGGATTATAGGCTGATCCCTTGCACGGGATGCAAGGGTGCCGCACGGGTTCTTACGCACTAAACAATTGGCCCGTGACAATTGGTATCGTAGCAGAGTTGGTATTAGAGAGAGAATTGAAGCCTCCAAGTGGGGGAGCCCTCAATGTAGATATAGCCGACGTGCATTCCGTCTATGACGCTCGATGTGCTGATGCAGTGAAACCAGTCGATGGACATTTCGACTATGGTATTCCAGGAGGCAAGCATTCGATGATCGATGCGAAGGCCGTGACTTTTGCACAGGGCAGATGGGCCCCTAAGACGCAAAGTCATTTGCACGTAGAGCGGATGTCTCTTAAGTCGTGTGCGCAGAGCGGATCTCTCATAAGACGCAAAATAGTGTGCAAAGTAGACTCTCTTATAAGACACAAAGTCTCGCTCAGAGCAGATCTCTAGTAAGATGTACATTATGCGCAAAGCAGACTCTCTCATAAGATGCCAGGATTGTGCGTAGGGCGGATGTCCCCTAAGACGCAGCATAGAGTAGATTGCTCGTGAGGCGCCAAGTTGGTGCACAGGGCTGATGTCCCCTAAGTTGGTGCACTTTTCGATTTGCCCGAGCAACGATAAATCATGGCAGAATGTTCCCTATATGTTTGTAAATATATTTTCGCGTCCATGTAATTTCAACTTTTATTATAGTTTGTACTTGTAAACTCTCTTGTGCGATTCCCGAGGGCCCACAGTACGAGTTGTATGCATTTCATGGTCATTCGGCGCTTGGTGAGTGCGTTGCGGCTAAGCGGAGCAATTTTCTGCATTCGTCATGGCCGTGGCCATGGAAAATCATGTTCGCGCATGACCATGATTTTATCATGCTCGTCGTGCTTTTGGAACCTTAAGGGTGGCACTTGGGGGTTAGGGGTCTCATGTATAATGTAGAAGAGCGTTGACAAACAAAGTAGTTGCCTTGGGCGGAGACGAACGAGCATCCCACATGGGCGTGCGACTAGTCGATCTTCGCCTAAGATAATTGTGGAGCTCGTCTATACCTAGTTTTATGTTTTCTTGCATCCATAGTCCTGTAATTATTGTTTTACTTTATGCCTTCAATACCATTCGGCCAACATGGTCTTTTGGAGGCGTGAATATTGAGCGCGAGATTGGCACGTGGACCAACGCATGCCCTGCGATGTTAAGTCGGGAAGCCCAATTCGGGATGATAGGCTGATCCCTTGCACGCTATGCAAGGGTGCCGCACAGGTTCTTCCGCACTAAACAATTGACTTGTGACAGTATGGTATGGTTAAATAACAATAGCTATGAAGGAGAATAGAGTCTTGGCTAAGTCGATCAAGAATGATAAATAAAAATATAGTATGTTATGGGTAATATTGTTAGCTGAAGGGTTCTTTCTTCATGCTTTATTCTCCTCATGATTATTTTGATGATAACAAACCTATTTAACAAGTGTTTGAAGTATGAAAATTGTAGGATCGATGAAAGATACGTCAAGCCTTACGTCTTTCGATCAATCTCCAAAACAGATCTATGCATGCATCAAAAATGCTTTGGATAGCATGGAGAATCCTTTAAAGTTAAAGCACGCTGAAGAACGAAGCCGAAAAACCAAGCACGAAATGAGAAAGCCAAGATAAAATTTTCCAGCTCTAGTTCGGTCGACTGGACGATCGATCGAATGGTGTTAAGAAGTGGCAACAGCCAATTCGGTCGACCGGTCGGTCGATCGAATGATGCGCAAAAGAGGCATTAGCCGCAGAAGGCTGCATCAGTCGACCGATCGGTCGACCGATCGAAGCCAAAATGTGGCAGAACGCTCATCGGTCGACCAGATGGCAAAGCACGAGTCGCAGATCTTGGAATCACTGATTCGGTCGACCGGATTCGGGATCGCCAAATCTCGCAACAGTCGGTCGACCAAATGGCGCGTAATAGCTGTCTTCGATCGACCGATTGGTCAACCGGATTGGAAATCGATAGTTTTGCATCAACCGATCGACCCGTCAGTCGACATATCAGTGTAAAAATCTTGCAGTAAGCCAGCGGTCGATCGGTCGATCGACGATCGATCGGACCATCGATCGGGCATCTATAACGATAAAATTTATGCCCGTTGACGCCCTGCTTCAGCTGGGATTATAAATACCCTCTTCTAACCTCTTCTGTCTAACTTCTCTCGGATTTTTTTGGATGAAAAAAAGCTTCAAAGAGTGATTCAATAGCATCCTTCAACCTTCAAAGCGTTAAAGTTCATCAGCCTAAGTCTTGATCCCTTGCTATCAAAAGAGCCTTCCTTCAAAGAGTTCATCAAGTTGGTTAGGCGCAGAAAGAAGAGGCATTTAAGTGTGATAAGCTGTCATTCCTCTCCTTGTAATAAGTTTTTGTTTTAATTTTGTTCTTCAACTCATTGTATTTGAGTTTGAGTAAGACCTAGGTTGTTAGGTCTTGTGTGGAAGTGGTTACCTTGTTGTGAAGGTGTAAAGTCATTTGTGTAAATTTAGTTTTGCTATGATTAGTTAAGTTGTCCCTTAGGGTTGAGGTGGAAGAGTGCTCTCGGTAAGAAGGCGGAGAATTCCGGGTGCGGAAGTGCCTTAGGTCGAGAGTGCGACTCTTTGAGTCAAAGTCCTCATTGTAAGGGAAACAAGAATTAATCTAGTAAATCTAGTTTAGAAATCCTAAGCGGGGTGCTTAGGTAGTGGAGTAGGCATTGGAGCCGAACCACTATAAATAATTGTGTTAGTATTGCTCTCATTGTACATTCATTGTTTATTTTCATTACTCGCTTCCGCATTTAGTTGTCAAGTTATAACTTGCCGAAGTAATTTAAGAAAACGATTAAAATCGAATTAGGCAAAAAGAATTAGTCTAACATACTATTCATCCCCCCTCTAGTGTGTCATTTTATACAATATATATAAATGACATAAGATGAATTATAAATTTTGATTGATGATATTTTAGAAATAAATTTTATAAAATCATGAGAAACTACCAAATCCATAGTTTAAAAACTTGGTTAAAATTTATGGTTTTTAAACCATGAGATTATCATACCTTATCATGACCATTTATTAGAAGTCTTTCCAAACATAAAATTAAATTATATCATTTCATGATAAATCATACTCTATCATGAAACAAATAATGCCCTTATAATATTTACTGTTAAACATATATTAGCAAAAATCATATTGCAAACTTGGGAGAAGTTTATCATGATTAGCAACACAAAGAAACAAAGATAGATGGGATCAAAATGTACTTGCAAATATTTATAAACCCTTTTTAAAGTATACTGGGGATATATATATAGAGAGAGCAGCTTGAGAGTATTGTTGTGATCGCGAGCATGGAATTAGCAGTACGTAGAGGGAATTGAGAACTTGCCCATGAAGCACAACATACAATTGGTGACCATCACTCGCTCGAACACCGCTCAAAGTTGAGGAAGCTGCTATCGATGCGTGGGATGTAGATGCCAACGTTGCTGAACATGATGTCGAGCTTCCCGTGGAGGGTGATGGAGCAGGGACTTACGCCCGCCGTGAGGGATGACTCGGTCAGTTGGCGTCCATTTCGGCACTTACATCGTCCAAATCTACCCCCCGGAAGGAAGGTGAAATGTGTGAGAGAGATAAAAGCATTAAACCGTACGGGGAAGCGAAAGAGGTGTAAGTGGATTTATATCAGAAAGATAGTGGAGCATTAAAGAAAGAGAAATGGGGTATTAATCCGAGAGAAAGATAAGAGAGAGAATAGTATTAAAAATCATTAAAAAAATTATTTAAAAACTTCAATTTGATATGTCAGCAAACATGGTATGTGAAATTGCGATCCGGTTTGTTTGCATTTTGCTTTTAGTATATATATATATATATATAGATTAAGGTGGGTTCATTGATTCGATTATCCAACGTGTATGATATGTAATTATCTGTTATTTTCTGATGGAGACCTCTGCAAAAGATATCATTGTGATCGCTTTGTCAGTTGTCGTGAGTAACCTCTCTACCCAATGAACCCTTTAATTAGTAGCTTGGCTGAAGAAATGGTATAGGAGACAGAGTTAATTACTTGGAGTACAAGTATATATATGGACGCCACTCCTTCCCCTCTAATAATCTCCCCTTTTCTAAATTCATCCCCTGCTCTTGCTGAAGTATCTCCTCCATATTCAGAAGTCATAACACCCTGCAGTTTCGTTGCCCCTGCTGTGACGGCGACGACGACGACGGCGGAGAGAGAGAGAGAGAGAGAGAGATGTATGCGAAGAGAGCAAAGCTTGAGCTTTCCGATCGAAGGCGAGGTATGCGAACAGTTCTTTTAGCTGTTCTAACATGTAATTAAGAATCAATTGTCTGCAATATGCAATGAAGATGAAGTCACATGCACTGGTGCACCTACCAATTCCATAAACAATCGTGACTTGACTTGTAGAGTCCGCGTATATGTTCATAATTTCCACAAACCGTGTTGCACGCGTCACTATTTTTCTGCATTCGTGTCCCACCACCCACTGAGCATGTTTCATGGAAATTGCTTATTTCCATAACGAAATTGCGAGGAAATTTCTTTAGAGTACTCCTTTTATAAGCGGCGGACGTCGCCGGTTGTGAATGAAATCTTTCCTCTAAACCCACTCACCATTAATTTTCCTCTGGCTTCTATATTCCCCGTCAGGCATGGCCGCGCCGCTACCGCACGCTCACCAACGAAGACCTCCACACGCCGGCATTGCCCATCCTTTAGGAGGGGAAGACGAGCGTAACGAGCTTCCGTGGCTCCTTATTTCCGTCTCTGTATTCTTCACCTACAATACTATCACCTCTATCTGTAGATTCATTGACGACCCTTGGGCTGTTCTCTTCATCGTCGTCTCCTATGTCGACCTCGTCTGCCTCTTCTTGTGCCTCAAAAGGTTTGAGAGGTCCGACGTCGAGACCACCAAAGCTAAACTTAAAATTGCGGTTTGGATCCTGGCTTCGCTCCTCACCGGAATGTTCTCCTACAAGGTGGCAGCCATCATGCCATTGCCTGCAGCTGTGCTGGTATGGTGTATGGGATCGGTTACGACTGTTGGAGGATTCTATGCCTTCTTCGTGTATCGAGAGCCACTCGGTGATAAAGCTGGGGATGGTAACAAGCTCTAAAATGGGTGAACAAGTCAACGGGTGTGCACCTTGTCGATTGAAGAATAATATATATGTGCGTATGTTTGAATTGAAAAATAAATATCAATTTGAACTATATATTTATTGTGTCATGTTGTCTTTTATATATATAGCGTGGTGTCGTACTAAATAAATAAAGCCACCCGTATTATTGTCTTTATCGAAGATAATTTCTTCGTTAACATTTCAAGCGAAATGCGACAATAAAAAAATAAATACATAAATAAATAAATAAGTAAATTTCAATTTGAAAAAAAAAAAAGAAGAAGGAAAATCAAACTTTGGTCTCCATAATTTTCTCTAATCTTGATTTTAGTCTCTACACTTTACTTCTATTTAGAATTTGGTCCCTACCGTCTAATAAAATTTAAACGGTGCTGATGTGGATAATATGTGCTGATTGGATAATGCTAACGTGGAGCCTGCAGAAATAAACTTTGTAAATTATAGGGACTAAAATTAAATTTTTATAAACTGTATGGACTAAAACTAAAATTTTGTAAATTATAGGGACTAAAACCAAAATTTAATTAATTATTTTTTCTAATAAATATAAAAATTACATGATATCTTTTTAATTTATTTATAAATAACTATAATATTTAAAAATATTATAATCGAGCAAACTTTTTACCGATTAAAGTGATTTATTTTGGATTTTATTTTGAAAAGAGCGATGACATGTTTATATATTTAGTAGGGGTGAGGACGGGTCGGGACGTCCCGGCCATCCCAGTCCGGCCCACCCGAAAAGTCGGGACAAATCCCGTCCCGGTTCAAAATCGGGACGGGACAAGGATGATACAAAAAAAATTGAGATTGTCCCGTCCCAGCCCGGTTTATAATATAAGTAAAATTAAATATATAATATTATTATTTTTAGAAAAAATATTAATTATTTTAACGGAGATATTATTTTTATTTTATAAAAAACCAATATTAAAAAATTCGGGATGTCCTGGTCCGGTCTCAAATTTTTTGGAGCGGAATAAAATCAGGATGCTTTGTATTCGGGATCGGAATCGAGACGCATGTTTGTGTCCCAACTCAAAATCGGGATGGGACCGGGACATACCAAATCCCAGCCCGTCCCGAGCTCACCCCTAATATTTAGAAGATTAGTTTAATATTTGCAAGAATAATTTATTTTTTATTCAAGACACAAATATTTGATTTTATATTCTTACATTGAACACATTAATTGAACAGGGAACATATTAATATTTTGCAGTATGTTCTGTATCTCTGAATATCCCTTAATAATGCCCACAAAATTGTAGCAATAACTTTGTATTATGGTATTTCCACTATAGCAAATTCATGGAAAATCAACATTTATTAGAGTGAAAATAAATATTTTTTTGACGTTCAAAATCTAATTTAAACCTCTTTGAATGCACCAAATTTAGGATCAAAATGGAGGTGATGATGCGATCAGTGAAGAGATGAGCAGATCAAGAGAACAAGTTTTTGACGGTGTTTAACAAGATTCACGTTAAATTAGGATAATTAACAGATAAAAACCGACGCCTAATGACGGTGTCGGTTTAAATACACCCAAATTAACGTAAATCATTGTAGTGTGCTCAAATTTAATATTTTTAAATATTATAATTAGTTATAAATATTTTTTTAAAAAATTATGAGTTTTTATATATTTTTTAAATAATAATAATAGTTTTGGTCCCTATAGTTTACTTGAATTTTGGTTTTAGTCCATATAATTTACAAAATTTTAGTTTTAGTCATTATAATTTACAAAGTTGGTCCCTGCAAGCTCCACATCAGCACCGTTTAAACCTCATGTAACGGTAGGGACCAAACCTTAAATGAAAGTAAAGTGAGGGGACTAAAATCAAAATTTTAAAACTATAAAGACTAAAATCAAAATTAGAGAAAATTGTGGGGACCAAAAGTATAATTTTCCCTTGAAAAAATGTTGGAAAAGGTAGGAGCAAGGACGAGAGAGAAAAAAATTGATTTTTCGAAATCTTGTGCTAACTTGAAACTGGTGCGAGTTTAAACGAGCGCAAGCTCTCCGAAATCTAACGTCAACTTGTAGTTGGTGCCCGTTTAAATCCCTGATCGAGCTGGCGCTTGAAACGCTTGTATAGGCGTCGATTTTTTCAATACCAACGTCTGCCAATATCATGCAGTGGTTTCAAATAGGCACGTAACACGTACCACATTAAATTATGCATGTTTCAAAAAGTGATGATCTATTTAAGATAAGTAATTATTAAAATTAGTTTAATAATTTAATTTTTATATTCTATATAATATTCTAAATACGAAGGACAAGGAATAATATTGACTTGGGCATAATTTACTTGTCAATTATATTCTTGCTTGAAACTTCTGGGTTATTAACTTATGTTGCCAAATAATAATAAAATATGTAGAATAGATCTGCACGTATTGGTAAAGGTAAATTGTGAATGTGTGCACGTATTTCTGAAACCAGAAACCAACAGAGGCCTTGATGAAAAGTTGAAGATGCAAAAAATATTAGGGGCCAAAAATGGAGACTTTTTTTGTTTCAAACAATCAAAACACAGATAGAAACAAACAAATCACTCAACTCTACTCCCTAAAATTGGTTCAACTGTTTTCTTGGACTCGGTCCGCGGCATGCGGCATTCGTCTTCGCATCAATTGCTTCAATAATTTCATCGTCAATTAGCACGGCTTGTTGGGAAAGCAGTCAAGAGCCCCAGAGAAACGAGTGAGCTTGGTGACGAAGGTCCCCAGCTTCGACTTGATGACATCCTCGCTCGTGTACTTAGATGTGTCCATAGTGTCACGGACTAATTGTTTGGGCGAAAAATATTCGTGCGGCTCCCTCGCTTCCCGTGCGAGGAATCAGCCTTAAGCCAATCTGCTTGGCCAATGTCGAAAAGTCACGGACTCCCACTTCGTGTGGGTTGGAACCTCTGAGTGCTTGGACGCAAAAATGTTGTTGGGCCAAATAGCCGATTGCATGAAAATACTGAAAAATGCTTGAACGAAAGACTAGAGTGTGCCCAGGCTATACCTGGGTACTATAGTAGTGGAGCCTAACCCCCAAGTGTCACCCCCAAGGTTCCCAAAAGCACGAGGAGCATGATAAAATTTTTATGTTCGCACACCCTCACCGTCTATGTTCGCACACTTGTCGGACTCCTTCCTTCACTTGTATGGCATAAAGGAGCTTGTTCTGACTTCTTGGTGCTGAACGCACTGTTGGAACGATACTAGGATTGTCCTCCCCCATCAAGCATATCGTGTCGAGGAAGGGCATGGGTACCACCTTTGTCGATTTGAGGAACTCTATCTCTAGAATGACTTGATAGTCATCTAGGGGCACGGCCATCGGGTTGATATGCTCTTTCCATCCTCCAACTTTCAACGGAACGTCTCTTGCAATGCCATCGATCTTCCGTGTTTCAAAATTCACTGCTTTGACATGACTCGAACTTTTCCCTAGTTAGAGTCCAATTCGCTTTGCCTCCTCTCTGGCAATAAAATTATGAGTTGCTCCCGAGTCTACCATCGCTCGGGTGGTTCTACCGTTCAGCTTGATGTCGATGAACATCAGCTCATTCGTCGCATCTGGACGCTTTGTTGTGGGTTTTCGCTCCCCCACTTGAGTCTTGAGAGCATTGAGCAGTCGTACTGCTCCCATGTTGGTTCTCCCATTGTACTCATCTTCGCTGGAGTGGTCACTCAATGACCCCCCGTTGTGGCTCGTTGAGGCAACTGCTTTTCCTTTGCCCTTGTCTTTCTTCACTGAGACGTTGGACATTGTCTCTATCATAATTTTTGCTATCAGGGCGCTCAAGGCTTGTCGTTCTGGACATCCTTGGGCTAAGTGAGGCTCTTTACACAATGCACAAATAGGCGAAACTGTCGAATGGTTCCCTCTTGGAGGGGACCGCCTTTGAGGATGTTCTCTCGGGACGTATGGTCCGTGGGTATGATTCCTCCACCTTGTATCGCCTACAGATCCTTTGCCTTGAGAATTGTCAAACCCCCAATATCTCAGTTTGAAGGGTGTCGCTTTAGTCATTCACTTCTGAGTTGTAGCCATTGGAGTTGTTGGGTCTCCAAAATCTTGGCTTACAAGGTGCCACCTTAGCCGTATTCTCCTCTGGGCTATAGTCGGTGAGTCGTTCTGCTGCGATCTTTGCTTCCGACAAACTCTGAATATTCCTCCTGGAGAGTTCCTGTTGTGCCCACGGTTGCACTCCTTCTAAGAAGGTAAACAGATGATCAGTCTCGGCCATATTCGAAATGTCCAACATGATAGTCGAGAACTTCTTCACATACTCCCGAACTGAATTGTCTTGACGGAGTTGTCGTAACTTACATCGGGTGATAAACTTCACATTCTCGGGGAGGAATTGCGCTTTCAGTTCACGCTTGAGTTCATCCCAAGTGTCGATCTTGGCTTGCCCCTTCTAAATTTCATCATACTTGGTCTGTCACCAAAGTTTTGCATCTTCCGATGTGGTGTTGTGGCGCTTCGTTTTGCCGTGTACTACCACCGCCCGAGTGGATCTCTCGGATTAGAAATCTGACTGCAGCCTTCAGCTCTGCAATCTCATCTTGCAGATGTTTGACTACATCTTGAGTGTAATCATGGAGTTCCTCTAGCCTTGACTCCAAGTTTTCTTGCGCGTAGGCTATCTCGCCGACTAAGGCCATGCCGCCCGCGTGAGCATCACAAATTCTCTCTAATTCTCCAAGTCATTGGACAGTCGTTCTGGTCTGCTCGACTAGTTGTGTTTGCGTTGGCTCTTCCACCAACGCTCCCTCCAGAATGGTCATCAATGCGTCGACGATGCCACTTGATTCACCGATTGCCTTGCGACCCATTATTGGTCACGAAAATCTCTCCTGCGAAATTGTTGAGTGCCCCAACGTCGTTTGTCTTCAATGATGAAGGCACGAGTCTGTTGACGATTTGCGTCGATTGCTTGAACCAAAGCTCTGCGAGCTTGCCTCGCTCTGATACCAACTATCACAGACTAACTGTTTGGGCGAAAAATGTTCGTGCGGCTCCCTCGCTTCCCATGCGAGGAATCGGCCTTAAACCAATCTGCTTGACCAATGTAGAAAAGTCACGGGCTCCCACTTCGCATGGGTTGGAACCTCTGAGTGCTTGGACGCAAAAACGTTGTTGGGTCAAATGGCCGATTGCATGAAGATGCTAGAAAATGCTTGAACGAAAGCTAGAATGAAAGACTAGAGTGTGCCCAGGCTATACCTGGGTACTATACTAGTGGAGCCTAACCCCCAAGTGCCACCCCCAAGGTTCCCATAAGCACGAGGAGCATGACAAAATTCATATGTTCACATACCCCCACCGTCCATGCCACGCCTAGGCAAACGAGGTCGTTTGCCTAGGCGTGAGCAAGAGTGGTGGGCGGTGTGCGGACGCGTTTTACAATGCATATTTACATGGATGCTCATGATGCAATATTTACAATGCACGTTAGGGACCGTCATGAAACATACAGGACTTGACAACCTCGAAGGACTTGACAACCTCGAAGGTCCCTAACAATAGTGTCTCCAAACTCCCTGAAGTATGCCCCGTTCTGCATCAGGTCATCCTGGGTCTTCCAGTTCCAATTCTTCGCTCCATTAGAATGGGTGAACAAGTCATCGAGTGTGCACCTTGTCGATTGAAGAATAATATCTATGTGCGTATGTTTGAATTGCAAAATAAATATCAATTTATTATTTATTGTGTCATGTTGTCTTTTTCATATATAGCGTGATGTTGTACTAATTAAATAAAGCCACTCGTATTATTGTCTTCTATCGAAGATAATTTGTTCTTTAATCAAGTGAAATGCTACAATAATAAAATAAAAAACGTAAAAAAAGAAATTCAATTTTTTAAAAAAATTACTACCACACAATCGACCTATAGAAACACATAATTAGAGACAAATTAGATTTTTTTTCTTCTAAATCATCACATTTAGAGATTAATAGATACAAAATTTGTTCCTAATTAGCCTCTAAAAATAGCTTTAGAGTCATATCAATTAAGTGACTTTGTTGCTAGCCGATGTTTTTCTAGCTTAGTCAAATCAATTAAGTGACTCTATTATTGTTGTTTCTATAAATCTTTAGAGGCTAATTAGGAATAAATTTTATTTCTATTAGTCTCTAAATGTGAAGATTTTAAAATAAAATTATAATTTGTCCCTAACTTTGTGTCTTTATAGGTCAATTGTGTTGTAGTGAATGTTGAAAAAGATAAGATCAAGGACGAGAATAAAGTCTGATTTTCCAAAATCTGACGCCAACTTGGAATCGGTGCAAGTTTAAACATGCGTCGGCTCTCCGAAATCCGATGTCAACTTGGAATTGATGCCGGTTTAAACGTGTACTAGCTTGAGTCAGCGTCGGCTTAAACAGACACCAGCTCCATGCTGGCGCTCAAAATGCTTGTATAGGCGTCGACGGTTTTCCCAGTACCAGCTCCTGCCAGTATCAGGCGCTGGTTTCAAATAGGCACGTGACACATACGACGTTAAATTATGCATGTTTTATAAATTTTTCTATTGTGATAAAATAATATTTAAAAATAAAAAGGTGATTCTATTTAAGATATGTAATTATTAAAATCAATTAAATAATCTAATTTTTATATTCTATATAATATTCTAAATATGAAGGACAATGTTAGAAAATGTCACGATGGATAATATTTTCTGGGTTGAGATAAGAAATAGTATTATCCGTGCATGAAAAATAGTATTCTTTATTTATTCTTTATGATCCACCTATTCTTTGTTAACTAGTCAAAAACTCGTGTGTTGCGCAAATATATATAAATATAATTTTATTTAAATAATTATGAATAATTAAATAAATTAAGTATACATTTAATAATTTTATAAAATTATATATAATATTGTATATATTAAAATGTATAATATCATTAGAATTAATGACATTATTGATTATTCTTAATTGATAAAATTCATTGTTTACTTAATACATTTAATTCATAAAATCAAAACATATAATCTTCACAAAAATAAATCTATACATATAAGTATAAGTCACCATCAAAAACATAAGCCTGAATCTAATCTTGTGAATTTTGCAATTCATAGAAAGCATCATCAGCATTTTCTTTAGCAATGCGATATTGAACTGAGCATATGCACTATATGGAAAGGCGGATCATATACTGAATATATATATATATATTCTTGAAAAAAATGATGTTGTAATAGTTCTATTCATTCAAATGTTTATATGTACGTATATAATTCATTTATATGTATATATTCATATTTTTGGCTGTAGTGTTAAATACTTACTTGTGACTAATGTTTGGAGTACGGGTCTTTAACACCTTTTAATATCCTCCCTGCAATGTATATAATTATGATAATTAAATTACACATATATATTAGCTTAAAATTAATTAATTAATTTTCTAATGTAAAATGGTTAAATAAGATCTTGTTTTGATTTCATGTTAAATACTCACTTGATAAATATTTATGGGGTTAGTTAATGCATAAAAGAAATATGTAAAAAATGCTAATTAGTAGGACAATTAATTGATCTTAATTTATATTATGAAATATTTTTATTAATTTTATATTCATTAAGAATAGAAATCAAATTGAATTAGCAAATTAAAAGCACGTATATAGTCCACCTCATAAAATTAATTAGAACTTGTGGACTTGAATGAATTATATATACACAAATATATATGAATCATGTGTATATCTATAGGATGTATGAAGGAGCTATAATTGACACCACAAATGACTTATTGAGATTGTGTTATATGCTTCTATAAGTCAATTATTTATCCATAAAAACTTTAGAGTCAGATTAATTAAGTGACTATGTTGTTGCTGTTTCTTTAGATCTTTAAAGACTAATTTGAAATAAATTTCTATTTGACTCAAACATATAAATAGAAATAAAAAATATCGACTCTAAAATAATCAAAAATATCTAATCTAATTGTCACTATATACTCTTTAGAATCAAATACAAACAATTTCATATGTTATAACTGAAACATTCTTATTAGTCTCTATTTATCTTTTAGAAACAGATTTAATTAATTAAAAGTATTTAATCTAATTGTCTCTATATACTTTTTAGAAGTAAATACAAACACTACAATATGTTATAAGAGGAGCATTCGTATTAGTCTCTATTTACTTTTCAAAAACAAATCTAATTGCCTTGTAATTTAATAAGCAAATCTATTAGTCTCTATAACGTATATTTAGAGACATTTATAATTCATTTAAATATATTATAAATTAATTAATATTAATTATATGAATATAATTCATTTAAATATATTATATAAATAATTAAACAATATTAGAATTAGAACACATAATTGAATTTCATATTGGTTGGTTGAGAATGAAACCAATGGAAGTAATTATGGAAACAACTTTTGTACGGTTCAAATATCTCAAAATGCAATATTCTAAACATTTCAAATTTTTCAAATGAGCCACACTAGACAATTAAATTGATTAAAATAGAAATCAACAACTAAAATACAAGTTGACATGATAGTTAAATACGTAAAGGCACTCAATTCAATGTACATGTGAAAAATGTCTATTTTTAAAATTATTGGATATAGTTATCACAAAGCAATCACATACATCTACTACTTCATGAAGAATCAAATGCATCTTCAACGCTTTACTCATCTATTGGATTTCCACTTTCCAGGTAAGAAGAAAAAACATTTATCTGCAAGAGAAGTAACATATGAGCATGCAAATGTCAGTTTTATGAGATTATTTCTAAGAAAATTTAAGCAGTAGCAAAAAGAGTATTGACTCTAACAATACTAATTAAGGCAGCAGCCATTGAAATTAACCAAAAAGTGATGCAAAATAAGAAATTAACCAAAAATTTGTAAATAAACAAGTTTGTAACAATATCTTAAAACTATGGGGATGTAGTTGATGTAAAAGAACCTACTCTCTCAAAGCAGCATTACCAACAGGTGGTTGAGAGAAAGTGGTACATTATTTGACTGAAAGATTCTCGTGCTCTTTGGTCGCCGAAGACGTTGCAAGAACTCTCAAAATTGCAAGTGTAGAGAGTACAGCTACCTAACGATATAAAAGAACAAAGAGAGAGAGAGAGATTACAATAATGACACATAAATTTGCTACATAATAAACAGTAAATTATAGCTGATTTCAGTATTTCACTTACGGCTCCACCAAGTGAATGTCCACAAAGAACAAGCTTACGATTTTTTTTTTCTTAGCAAGTTAATTTATATAACTCCAATGCTGGAATACCTTTTGCGAGAGCTAAGAATCCCTAGAGGATAATTAAAGAAAAGCATATTGCTCATTTAGTGAGTTCCAAACAAAAAGATGATACTAGATTGAACAGTGGAGATGATATGTTCCATGTTAGCAATAACCAAATAAGAAAAATTAATCAGCAATCTTACCCGATGTGCAGCAGGCTTTGGACTTCCTTTCAGTCGCTTTTGTTTTGTTTGAAGTGGCTTGTCAGATTGGTAACTTTTGGTGTCAATCAAATCATTTTCAGCATTATCCTCATGGAACATGGTGCCTTGAAGTATATTTGCATCAGCTATGACATCTCTAGAAGAATGAATGATCAATAAGTTGATGAAATGGTTTTTTTCTTAAATAAAAAAAGATCTTTATCAATCTGATGGTTATCCTTACTTGTATTGCTTCGTCCCAATAAATGAAGCATAAATTGTGTCCCCTGCCTCAGCTAATAGGTACCTAAGAGATAAAGGAGAATAAAAAGAATCAAACTAGAAACTTTAGAGCAGCTATAAACTCCCAGCTATAAAAATACTTAAGAATGGCAAGAAATTCCGACTGAAGATCCGAAACATGCTTAACCAAGAGACAGAGCAGCTCAGGTTGGTTCTTCTCCACAAGCTTCTCCACCAAATTCGTAGACTTGAGAAGCCTGATGAGCCCCTCTAGAAGAAGAGTCTCGAGCACTTCCCATACCTCAAGAACAGTGCAGCACTCGGCAATCAACTCGGCAACCTCTCCACTGATTAGAAAACTCATCTTCTCGATCATATAACAAGAGAACTTCAACTCAGCATCTGGAGAAGAACCTCAAGAGCGCCATCAAGGGCACCGTAAGCCAGGTGGCGAAGCGGGTGCTCACCACGGGCGCCAGCGGGGAGCTTCATCCGGCCCGCTTCTGCGAGAAGGACCTGATCAAGGTGGTGGACCGCGAGCACGTATTCGCCTACGTCGTCGACGCCTGCAGCGCCACCTACCCACTGATACAGACAGGTGCTGGTCGAGCATGTGCTAGAGAACGGCGAGAAGGAGAAAGATGCCAACAGCTCCATCCTCCAAAAGATCACGGCCTTTGAGGAGGAGCTGAAGGCGCAGTTGCCAAAGGAGGTGGAGGCAGCCAGGGCGGTGGTGGAGAGCGGGAAGGCAGCCATCCCCAACAGGATCGAAGAGTGCAGGTCATAATCCACTCTATAGGTTGGTTAGGAAGGAGCTCGACAAAGGGTTCTTGACTGGGGAGAAGGTGCGAGCAGGGGGAGTCGGCTCGGGGGGTCGGGGCTTAAAAGGGCCTTAGTGCAGCCTGCAATATGGGCTTGCAGGCTCAAAAGACTGCAGCCAATTTTGCAGCCTGCATTTGCATGTTGCAAAATCTAAATCCTGCAATTGTGTTGATTGTAGATAAGCAAACATGGATTAACATGTAAATGCTGCAACTTGGTTGCCTGTAAACATGTTTACAGGCAACCAAACAACCCTTAAGTAACATATAGTTTCTGCTAAAACTTCTCTAAGTTTACATAGTAGTAAACATAATTAATGGAATCGTAACAGAAATTATATGTATTTAGCATGATTTGTTTAAAGAGGTCATAATCTAGAATTGGTAATTTGTTTAACCCACTAGCATATCATCATTACTTCATGACTGTATTCTATATATTGATAAGTAGTTTCATTTCAACATCACCATTTTGTAATATTGAATAACAGATGAACACTCGCAACACATATGAGATAATATTTGAGCTTGTATACAATTTAATTCCTGTAAAATATGATAAAATTATCACAAGTTACTAAAAATAATTCATCTCTAGTTTATCTAATTACTAGCAACACAGTGCCACCAAGAAATGGTGGGTTACTAGGCATCTTTGAACTAACCCAGCCATTGCAAAAATTGACATAAATTCTTGGTTAGCAGCCATGAATTCAGACAAGATTAACACAAATAATTATTTTAGGTGTCTAGAAGATGTGATATGGTATGTACTATCGAGCATGTAATGATAACTGTACTACAGAATACTGAATGCAATTAAGAACAAACTTGGATATCTAGTTCATGCACCCCAAATGCACTTTGATGGATTAGGTACAAGAGCAATTCAATTAAAAATGAAGTTTCCCTAAAATAAAAGAGTCTACTTATCGTTTTCCTAAAATAAAAGAGTTGTACCGATCTCCATACCTCCAACTTAGGCATTTTAGCTTCATCTTCCTGGTTCTTGTCTCCTACTTTGAGTCCGAGTTTGGCATTTTCATGTTCCCGTAGAGTCTTATGCATATAATTTTGAGTAATGACATTAATTCAGGAACATCATATAATGTAAGTAACAAAATGTGTACTAGTCCAACCAAACTGATGTTATAAAAGAAAAGGAGAAAAACCTGGCAAGGAGCTTGAAGCTTTTAATGAAGCTCATCCAAGCAAAATTCATAAACATCCAGTTCCACTGGAAAATCTACTTTCTGAACAAAAGATAAAAAGATGAGGAAATTGGTAGATAAATTAATAAAGACAATATTATTATATTAGTATATATTTTATATATTATGGTAGTTATCATATATTATAATATAATAGTTATTCATATATTTCATAATATATAATATTAGATAAAATATAATATAAATTTATTAAATTTATTTAAGAATATTTAATTGAGATTTGTATTCTCATTTGAGAACCATCATAGAGTTTTCCATTAAAGAATGTCATGGCTCATTCCATTCAATTAAATAGGAGATTTTGAACAAAATTTCATTACCACATCCCAAGCACCAACAAATACCAAATACTGTAGTAACTAAGGCAAAGGTGGTAATTGCCATTCCATTATCGAACTGATTACAACATATTAAACGTGTCATTATCAATTTATCACTTAATCATGAACTTTCTTTGAGAAGTGTTAAACCGCATAGGATAACCTACTGAACATGTGTTCTAGAATAAAATGATAATGTAGTACATAAGAAGTAAAACTCACTTAAGAAATTTCTTCTGATATTCCAAAGAAAAGCTTTTAAGAACTTCCCAGAACATCTCAATGACATGGTGTTCCTGGCACATGAGTTTCACAAGATTAAAAGCAAAACATAAGCCAAATGGAAAAAGGGTCTCCACATTAACCATCATTATTTTACACTTCACAGAACTACAAAAATTCGTCTCTAACAACTAAAAACTATTAAAAATGAATTATTGGAGGATTTTCAATAAAAAATTTGGTGTTAGTTTGTATTTAGCACATATGACAAAAATACTCGCAACTTTGATTTGCCTGTGAAAAAAAGGATCATGTTATCTTTAGATCAAACAGAACCTACATGGTTAGAGCCAGTATAATGAGTATTGGGGCGTAGATCATCCACATCCATACTTTCAAGTGACCCAGATATAAGTAGCTGAAAGAACACAAATACAAGTGAATAAATAAGTTTCTCAGAAACCACACAACAAATGTATAATGCAAAAATTCAGAAAGACTGCATTTTATTGGTCAATACTTAGTGAAAACAAGCATAGTTATCAAAACCAGACCAGTCATGGACATGGTCTGAGCAGTATTATCTAAATATCTATAATATGTGAAAAAAGGATAAAATAATAAATAATAATGTATAATATATTAAAAAATAAAAAACCAAGGAAATAAAATTATTTCTCAGAGAATACAACCACCTAGCAAATTGCATTATTATATTATTAAAATAATTATTCTTAAATAATTCTAATTACAATTTATTGACAATTAGATTGGAAGTTAAATATTTAAATAAATTATTTCCTTCTCACCTTTAAACCCTATGCTAGTGTGCTCATATGTTATATATAATATAATGTCTAAATAATAGTATCAAGGAGGTTGTAGCTTGGTGCTAAAAATCTACTTTTTCTTTAGGAGACTGGAAGTTTGAGTCTCAGCAATGGTAAATAATTATAAAAGTTCTACCAATTTATAAATTACTCAACAATGATTTAGAAGACTAAGGTTTGAACTGGATGAATCAGCCAACAAAAAATCAGTCAGTCACAGTGAATTTGTTGGTTCTATTGCTGAGCCAATCCTTAAATTGAATCATTTATGGGCCGCCGCGGAAATCCGGAAGGAGAGCTTTTTTCGACGAGTTGAGCTCTAGGATGCAGAACTCTGGAGAGTGTTTTATTGTCGGGGACGACTTTAACGTCACCCGATTTGATTTCGAAAGGAAAAATTGCTGGGGTAGCGCTCGCGACTCTCTTCTGCTCTCTTCTCTTATTGCCGATCGTGAGCTTTTAGACCTTCCGATCCAAGGGCTGGACTTCACTTGGTCGAACAACTGAATTCTTCCTAGTCTCGCACGACTTGATCGTGTGCTTATTTCCCTTCCGACCTCCGTCTCCCTCCCGCTGGCAGCCATTATTGGAGAGCGTAGACTCTCTGATCATAATGCACTCATCTTTCGGGCGGGGATCTCGATCAAGCAATCAGATTTCTTCTTCCGCATTGAAAACTATTGGCTTACCAAGCAGGCTTTCCGCAATATTATTCTTGCCGCTTGGGCGGAAAATTACCGCTCTCTTTCAGTCGCCGCCACCTGGACCCGCAGATGGAAGCGTCTTCGAAAGACGCTTTCTCAATGGGCCTTCTATTGCAGGAAAGAGACCAACTCAAGGAAGAAAGATCTTGAACTTCAAGTTGAAAAATTTAATCGCAAAGCTGAGTCCGATGCTCTTGACCCCGCTGAGATGGCTGCTCTGTTATCTTCCAAGGCGGAACTTGACTCCATTTATAGCGATGAGGCAGCCTACCGGAGACAACGAGCTAAGGTGAAGTGGATGAGAGAAGGCGATCAAAATTCTAGATTCTTTCATCAATGGGCGTCACAAAGAAGAAAAAGGAACTGGATTCTTCACATTGCCACGAATGGTGGTATCGCTGCAAATTCAGACCAAATTGCGGCAGCTTTCAGAAATTATTATTTAAGGTTGCTTGGATCGGATAGGAGGCCTCTCCTTAAATTAAATTGGCCGGCTCTGGGAGTGCCTTCAATCCCGGATGGAGAGGACTTAGACTCTCCTTTCTCCCTTGATGAAATTCGGAGGGCTCTTAATGATCTTGGGAACAATAAGGCTGCCGGGCCTGATGGCATTACCGCCGAGTTCCTCCGCTCTTATTGGGATGTGGTTAGAGAGGACCTTCTTCTTATCTTAAACGAGATCTACCTATCGCCATGCACACTGAGAAGATTCAACAATGCTTTTATTGTCTTGATACCTAAGAGGGATGGCGCCTCGGATGTCAAAGACTTCCGTCCGATTGGCCTTGAAAACATTATCATCCGGCTGTTTTCCAGAGTATTGGCAAACCGGCTTAAGCCTCTTCTTGATCTCCTGCTTTGTTCGAATCAGCATGCTTTCCGGCAGAAGAGAAGTACCTTAGACTGCTACATGGGAGTGAGTGAGACTATGTGGGCATGCCACGTTGATGGAGAGGATGGCATACTCCTCAAGATCGACTTTGAGAAAGCGTTTGATACGCTTGGCTGGAAGTTTATTTTGGATATGCTCGCTGCGCGCGGGTTCTCGCTCAAATGGCGTGACTGGATTGCAAATATCGTGAATACTGAGTCTTCTCTTCTTGTCAATGACACTAAGAGCTTGCAGTTCCGTCACAAGTCGGGAGTGCGCCAAGGGAACCCTCTCTCACCATTTATTTTCAACCTCGCTCTTGATTGCTTATCGCGTCTAATCAATTTAGCTGTGGCTAACAGCCTCTTTGAAGGTGTCTTGGGTCAGCGTATTCCGGGAGGTGTTTCCCATTTCCTATCCGCTGATGATCTAATCATTTTCTGTAAAAGAAGTAATCCTGGTATTCAGAAGTTGCGCTTGTTATTGCGATGCTTCGAATTGGCTTCGGGTCTCCATATCAACGTCAACAAGACTACCGCAACCAGTAATTGGGTAACCCGGAAGTGGTGGAGAGTGTGGCTACTATTCTGGGCTGCAATGCAAAGCCTTTCCCGCTGCGATATCTCGGGCTGCCCCTTTCCAATGGAAAACTGAAGGAGGACTGGTTACATTTCATATCGCGTTTGGATGCTAAATTATGTTCTTGGCAAGGCAAGCTTATGTCTCGTGCAGGTAGATTAGCTTTAATCAACAGCTCCATCACAAGTTCAACCGCATACTTGCTTTCTTTATTCAAGGCTCCGGGGTGGGTGCTTAATTTAATCGATCGAAGAAGGCGCAATTTTTTTGGTCCGGGCGTGATGAACCTTCTCTCAAAGGCAACTGCCTTGTTAGCTGGCAGTGTATATCTTCGGCCCGCATGGACGGAGGGCTTGGGGTTCTTGATATCAAGGAGCATAATCGCGCGAGGCTTTGCTCTTGGATTTGGAAAGTTGTGCATAACGATGACTTGCCTTGGGTTCGTATTATGATGCAAGTCTATGGCAGCTTCAATAGATGGTCTGCAGCCTCCTTCTCAAGGAGGGCTTCTCCTATTTGGAGAGAGCTCCGAAGCTACATCGAAATGATGAACTCGTGCACTTCCCTTCATGTGGGGGATGGACGGATGGTGCAACTTTGGAATGATAAATGGGTTTCCGGTTTCAGTTTGGCTGAGAAATATCCTACCTTATTCTCCCTTGTTGTGCATAAGCACTGTACCATCTTTGAGGCACGTTTAATCGATTCCTCAGGAAGCTTTCAGGGTTGGAATATTACCTTCTCTGCTCTTGTTGATGTGAGCTGCTTAGTATCCCTTCTTCGTGATTTGGATAGTGTGAAATACTCGTCCGGCTCAGATAGCGTCTCCTGGAAATGGTCCAGCTCTGGATTATTCACTATCGGCAGCTTATATCGCATCCTCACATTCAAAGGGGTGGCTGATCTCTTCTTCTCGGTCGTGCGGTTGTGCAATCTACCTCAAAAAAAAATTTATCTTTGGATGGCTCTGGTACAAACGGCGCTTGCTCACTAGAGATAGACTCGCGCGTCGGGGGATTTTAGCGGATGAAAGCTGCCTGCTTTGCGAGATTTTCGGTGAAAATCATATCCATTTATTTAATGCTTGCGAATATACTTTGGATGGTTGGCGTTGCTTCCTGGAGTTTCTTCATTTGGACTATATCCCTCTCCTTCCAGCTTCGGGGTTCAAGAGGCGATGTTCAAAAAGGCTCATACTTAGAGTGCGGCTTTCTTTGATATGGTTTTGGTTCGTGTGGTTCGAACGTAACTCGTGAGCTTTCCAGCAAAGATTTTCTCGTCATCAGTCGTTGGCAGCGGCGGCTGCATGCTACTTCTCCCGTTACTCCGCTTTTCAAGGTGTTTTGTTGTAATTTTCTTGGTTTCTTGTGCGCAGATGTGTCTTGTTTTTCTACTGGTACTTGCTTTGATTTTTCTTCTTTTTTCCCTCCACCCACTCATCCTGTTATCTTTCAATTCTCTTGAATAAGATTACAGGATTTCTTTCTTCAAAAAAAAAAAAATCCTTAAATTGAATCAGAAAAGACAGCTGAGTCAACCAGGTTGGAGGTAGGTCCATTCGGGTTATAATAACTATGACACAAGCATTGATTGGATCAGTTCAAAAAAATTACATGCTTTTGTCTATATAGTATATACTCCTTCAGTATTATAAATTTCAAATTAACACAACCACTCTCAATATAGGATGCTGAGAAATACAATAAGACAGCAGGAAAGTAGGATTCCCTAGCCTCTCAGATTATGACACTCCCAGCTATGATAGTATAGGTAGAACTAGAAGACATTATAATTGTAAATGGATAATACAATTATTCTCTCTAGTTCATCTGAACGCCTTACAGAAAATGATGGCAATTAAGAGTTATCAATTAGTTAGTATTTTATTATATTCCGTGAAATAAGAAACAAGTGAACTGATTAAAATATCAAACCCATCAAGAGGAGCTGATATTTGATAATACCGAAAGTATACTCAAACTCTTAACCAGACTGAGATAAATAGATCCTCCTTTTCTTGGAAGTATCTAATTACAAGTTCATTCTCAGGCTAGTATTATATGTTGGCGAAATATGATATGCTAGTCATTAAATAAAAATAGCATCAAAAGATATTTCTCAGTTATGGTCACTATACTGATCACAAATATTGGATTTTGGTACAACTCATGTTGAAACCTTCTACATCCTAAACTTGAAAACAGTTACAGAAACAATTGTGAAAACTGAAAAGGAACAAATCTGTATGACTTGACAAAATTGGACAAGAAGAAATGGAAATCTACAAGTAGAAAGTGGTGAGGCAATATCCTCCTATGATCAGATTACTCATGTTGATTTTAACTAATTTCCAACAAACTTCAAATCAACTAATATAATAATTCAAGTGAAAATGTTTTTATGAATAATGCTGCAACACCACCTAAAAAAAGTAAATAGTTACAATGAATAACGCCATGAGTGGATGGTAAAGCAAGAGCAAATTATCTATCAATACTGCTTTGTAAATAATGCTTTTACAAATAATGCCGTGAATGATTGAAAATGTTCTTTATAAATAATGCTTGGTAAGCAACACCAACTAAAAAAAAGTGAATAGTTGCAATGAATAATGCCTTAAATGGATGGTGAAGCAAGAGCAAATTATCTATCAACAACTGGAAGGAGAAATCCACTGAACCAGAGATTCTTCATAATTCCATCAATCTTTCAAGTTTTAACCCTTTCTTTGAAACAAATAATTTCACGCATAAAAAGATGATGAAAATAATTGTGATCATGAAGTGTCTAAACACTAAATCCAAGCACATTCTTACCTGAATTTCATGTTCATTGAACATTTCAATCCACTCTTTTTGTATAAGCTGTTGGAATCCTCGTAAAAAATGTAAGCTTTGAATGCGAATCTGCAGGGTTGGACATGGTAAGCTTTGATACATAAAAGCGTCAAAATAATGAGAGCAAAAATAAGAGGGAGTAAAAACCTGATAATTTAGGCGATAATTGGCAACAAGATGAATGAAAGCAATAACATTATCCTTGGTAACATGCATATCTTTTCCACCAGGAATTAGTTCATCTTATGTTTGCTCCCCATATTCATTGTTCAGAACAACAAAATACAATTCCAGCTCTGATACATCACCCTTGTAATGCTGCAACATAGCACAAAAAGTGCAAATAGGAATGGAACATCAGAAAGGGAAGGCTTATACTGAAAATTTACCCATAAGGGGAGTCGGCGAATCAGATTCTAGCGAGGAGGAAATTGGGAGTCACGTAAGAGTCACGGAAGAGGGAGAGATTGGGAGTCACGGAAGACGGGAGGGAGAGATTGGGGGGATGGGATGGAGTAACAGGGTAGGGTTTTAGGTTAAAGTGTAAATGAGAGAGATCGGGGAATGAGGGGAATGAGGCTTTAACTGTAAATATATATTTTTTTACTATTATTTGATTAATGAGACTATCTCATAATACAATTCCTTATGGCCTCTAACACTATGTTTGGATTGAGGGTTTCGGATGGTTTCGGAGGGGTTTGGAGGGGGAGGGTTTTGGAGGGGTTTAAAACACCATGTTTGGATAACTTTTTTAAGGGGTTTGGAGGGGTTTCAAACCCCTTCAAACCCCTCCTAGAACTCATTTTCAAAACCCTCCAAAATGGAGGGTTTTGGAGGGGTTTGAAGAGTTAATGAATTAAAAATAGTTAAATTACAAAAGTATCCTTAGAACAAAAATATATATTATTATAAACGAGGGCATAGCGGTCTATCAAATCCCTCCAAACCCCTCCAAACCCTTTATGAAGTTTAACCAAACAAGGTTTTTAAAACCCTTTCAAAAACCTCCAAAACCCTCCCCCTCCAAAACCCTTCAAACTCCTTCAAATCTCTCCCCCTCCAAATCCCTTACTCAAAGTTATCCAAACATAATGTAATAGCACATTAACTTTATCACGTTGATAACTTTATCACCAATCAACGTACTCTAGCCTTTGATATTATCTTATTCATGATGCTACCTCAGAATGCCTAATTTACGATTCCTTTCTTCTCATGAGCAAATCAAGACCACCTGAAATTATACAGGATAATTGCTACAGGATAATCGGGTCGACTCTCGAGTTTCAATATTTGGAATTCAATGACCCGTGATCCGACCCGATGACCCTATTTTTAATTTTTTAATTTAAAAAATGTATATTAAAAAAATTAAAAAAAATTTGATAGGCCGCATCTTCTTGAGGCACCGGCACCTCGAGAAGACATGGGAAGCATAGGCGAATCTTCTCGAGGCGGGACGCCTCAAGAAGATGCACAAGAAGTTTTTTTTAAAAAATTATATTTTTTTATTAATGGGTAACCCGATTACCCGACCCGACTTGATCTGGGATGGGTTGGGTTGGGTTCAAATTTTTTTATTTGTTGGTCAGGTCAGGCCAATTTTTCCTCCAAATTCGACTCGACCCGACACGTGAACCGCCCTAATTTTTAGCATCTCTATATTTGTTTCTATATGTCAATAAACTTTCAAAAGCATATTTTTAGCATCTCTATTTGTCAAACATTTAATTAGATTTTTTATTATTTTTTCTAAATTAAAAAATATTTTTTTATTAAATACAATAGAGGCACATAATGTATCATATAGGGACTAATTAACAATTAGTATCTAAAAGTGAAGATTTAGAGACAAATAAAACTAACTATTAAGACATATTCTCTATTAGTTTCTAATGTGAAGATTTAGAAATAAAAAATCTAATTTGTCTCTAATTATATGTCTCTATAGGCTAATTATGTCGTAGTGTGAATAATTACGTGATCAGATTGAAGCTACAAAGATCTATCAATATGCACATAGAGTAAACTTACACAATGCTCGCATTGTATAGTAATTAACTATGTTGAACGGTATGCAGCATGGAATAATAATTTGCAATACCAAAAACTTGTGCTTAATATTTTATCATAATTATAAATTTTGGCATGGAACAGTAGTTGCAATACCAAAAACCACCCATTACTTTATATTTTATTATAATTATAAATTTCATCTTATCTCCGCAAATATTTATATATAAGAAAAAAAGATAATACAGAAAATATGAAACTAAGGAGTAAATTAAAGATATATATATATAAGGTCACCTGAGATGAAAAAGATCATGAAGCCAAGTTTGCAAGAGAGTTGAGATTTGATTCTTTTTCGTCTAAACAACACGTATTAAGCCAAATAAATTAATCGAATAATATTATTTATTGAGTCCACACAAAAAATATACCTATGCATGGTGCATTAATTGGATCAATCTGGTTTCTCTTTGTAGTTTCCCACAGCTTTATTGAACCACATGATTCCTTTAATTTGCAGGATTTTTTTATGCAGTTCAAGCTGTGGAAGACTACATAGAGGATCATTTCATTCACAAAATTTTATCCTCAGAAAAGGCAAAGAAGAAGAAGAAGTTGTTGTTCGGTGAAGCCTAGGGAGCTTCACCAGCATAGTATCTCATAAGACGTCTCAGCATGGGAGCTTTAGCCTGAGCAACCTGTTCATAAGGCTTCCCATTGTCCCAAGTCTCAAGTGCAACATTAATCTCATCATTGTGTTTTTCAATCAAATCAGCAAAACGGTTGAGTATGCGTGATTATTTCCTGCAGCAACAATTATTGGAGTGAGTAATATTTTATGGATGTTTATATGAAAAATGACTAATACTTTCTCAAGCAACTTAAGAAATGAAAAAACTTTTAATAAGGAAAAAAAGTTGAGGCTTCAGAGTATTACATAACTAGTTAGTCATAATTAGGCCATGACCCTTCATCAAATGCTTTGCGGGCAGCAACTACAACTCGTTTGATATCTTCAACATTTCCTTCGGCAACATGTGCAATCACTTCCCCAGCCCTAGGATCCAACATTGGAAAATTCAATTTGAGACATCCAAGGTGCATTAGACAATATAAATTTACCCAGAGACGCTCGTCCTCTGCCAGCCTCCGCCACAGTCGGCACACGCACGCGCGCACTACAAGAAAATGAAATAAAATATACGTTTATTTTTTAAAAAGCGGCGTCTTTTTGAAGCCTAAAATTTAATTCATACCTCTTTAGAAACACCAGTTGTCAAGTAGAAAATATATAGGAAGAAAGAAATTTAATACTCGCGCCGGATAATTAATACCCGGCGCCGTTTATAGAAAGCGTCGGGTATTAATTACCCGGCACCTTCACAAATGGCGCCTGGTAATTAATACCTGGCGCCATTAATACAAGGCGCCACGTAATTAATACCAGGCGCTTTCCATATATGGCGCCTGGTAATTCATACTCGGAGCTAATACAAGGCCCGGGTAATTAATACCCGGCGCCATTAATACAAGATGCCGGATATTAATTATCCGCATTTATAGAAAGCGCCCGGTATTGATTACCTAGCTTAGTAATAGTAGAGCCGGGTAATTAATACTAGGTACTATTAATAAAGATGGGTAATTAATACCCGACACCATTGATTACTCGGGTACTAATTATTGGGGGTATTAATTACTCGGATATTTATTAGTTAGGTATCTTTCTTTTAAAAAAATTATTCAAGTATTATATATAATATAGTATATATTTTGTATTACCCTTCAACAATAAGAGGAAATCAAAATTAATAATATATATCATGTATTACTCTTCAAGCATAACAGGGAACCAAAATTAACAGTATGCCTTATCACTTGCAAATCTGGAGTAAAGAATTTCCAAAAGTTTATTTTGATACTTAGTTCCAAGTACATGCAAGAATAGAAGTTTCTAGATTTACAATATTCCATAGAAGACATTTCCAAAAGTCTGCAAAATCAATCACCTCACAGTATGCCATTAAGAACTCGCTAGTAATAATCATATTGTCGTGTTCGCCACACATCTAAGCTGCTGCTGATCAAAGAGATTAAGAAATATAATTAATGCTATCAGCTTAGATAAAGAGCTAGTTGGATGATGAGCTTTCCGATGCATGGTCAAATATCCTTGCAACAAAGCTGCAAAGAAATATAAAGTAAATATAGATGCAAGGTCAAGGTTGACACTATTACATATAGCACCAAGCAACCACATCTACAAACACAAAAAAATGTTATCAGCACCTTTGGCTGGAAAGTGCGGCTGCTAAAGCTGATGGGGCATTTCGAATTATGGCTATTAGATCCTTGACTGCATTAGCATTAACTTCAGAAAAATGTTGCTCAATTTGTACAATGTGATTTAAAGAAAATAGTGAACTCAGAGTATACACATAACATTTATATGCATATTTTCAGCAGTTTCTATGCAAAATATGCTAAGAAATGTTAACAGTAGAGGCAACTCTTCTAGGATCTTAGAGAAAACATGGAATGATAATGTTGCTGGTTTACCTTGGCAACTATGTTAGCACCACTAACAACAGGTTAAAGGCTGTCAGCTTTCTTGGCCACAACAAATTTAATACCATGAAAATTTTCAAACAGTTTGATTCTATATTTTTTAGCATCTCCACCAGTATCCATATAGACCTTTACAGAAAAACAAAGTATGTCAGGTTGGGCAAATTGTCTCAAAAGGAAGCCAATTTTATCATTTTGAGGAAATCGAATAAATAGGATGCGACTTTCATCGAGGAATTAAAATAGTGCACAGTTTACCTAAGTTAATAGAACTCCTATATCAAGAATCCTTTTGACAAGGCCAGTCCATAATCAAATTTATTGTCAGAAAATTCCTAAGCTTGTTCTCATATAAGGGGTTAGTCATCATATACTTGCATCTTTAGCATCTTAGCTGATAGCTCTCTTGGATCAATAACATCAACTTCACATCCAATAGAACCATCACTTTTTAAATTCTCAAACAACTCTTCCCTCTTTTCCTCTTTAAGAGTCTTTGAACTGTTCAATGTGGTGAGGGTCTCCTGGTATGACAGTGGGCAGTACAAGCAACCATATACCATGGGACCTGAAACACCACAAGAGAATCAAAGATCTAAAGTAGGCAAGATAAGCAAAGAACTAAGATAAGATAAGTAGGCAAGTAAGCAAGATAAGCAGAGAACATAATTTAACCAGTAACTACAACTCAAAAGACATTTTTTTTAAAAAAAAATTTTGTACACCTCTAATTGGAAATTGGCATGCAGTGTCTTCTTATGCATGTATGAAATCTACATGCTCATATGTGGAGAATAAAGAATAAAAACAGAATTTGAATGAGACATACAACATATATGCATGTGTAGATAAGTGACAACAATTACACACCTTTCCAGAACTATAGCTAATAATAAGTTCATCTACCTTAGCTTCCAATACTTCCCCATCTATCTAAGCCGCATCAGGATCTTCGACCCAGACCTCAGATCCCACAAAGATATAGGTCTGAGTTGCCTATCAAAGGAAAATAACTAAGAAAATAAACAGTCACAGGGTAAATTAAGATTCTTAAGATTCATGACACTAAGAAAATAACTAAGTTCTTATATTGGATAAATTATTATAAAAATGAATAGAACTAGGATTACAGATTTACTTAGATGAAATCGAGTTGGATCGGTAAAATGTCAGCGGAGATCCGGGAAATTGAGCTACAGAAATGAAGCTGATAAACTTCATTTAAGAACAAAAATTGGTGTTTGCTTATATATGGACCCAATCTATAGACCTTATGAGATGAAACATGGATAAGTGTGCAGAAATGATTTGTATTAAGGAGGCAATGAAGCTCACCACTTCAACTTAGTAGGGAAGTAGTGCAAAATGAATTCCACATATTATATACAATAATTAGCAAAAATAAATTGAAAATGAAAGATAAAATAATGCAGAGTGAAAGTTACAAGTTCTAATTAACCTTCTCAATGAGATAAAGGTAGTATGGCTTCACCTTCTCTTGCTGTACAAGTCATATTTGCTGGAAGAATAAAAGTGATTATACTTGAAGAGTGAAATAAAAGTGATGTTGTATAACAAATGGGATAATTTGAGTTTCATTAGTCAAATAACATGGGCATACTTAATATCAGGAAATGATTATGCCCAAGAATTTGCTTTAGAAGCATATTTAATAGACTTCGTGGTGGTGCTTCCAACATCCTAAAAGTTTTGATGTCAACATCCTACAATTCTATTGCATACATAGTAAGATAGATTGCTCATATCCTTCATGTTCTGAAAGTCTAACCACACTTTGCTGCCCGGCCTTTGCTGCCAAGCTGGAATCACACTTTGCCTAACCACTCGGGTTGACCGAGCTAGAATGGTCCTTGCAGAGGCTGGCCCACTTGTAAGAATAAAAAAGTTGCCTCCCTTGGTTCCTGGGGAGTTTTCTCTTTGATGGTCAAGAGTGTGGTTTCCTCTCATCTAAAAGGACCAGCAGCTTTGCTTTAGGCAATCTAGATGACGACCAAAAACTAACTCAAAAATGCTCAGAGATGGATTAAATGTATGCAATGAATGAATAGTCCATGAAACTTAGTCAAAGCAAGATATACTGAACGAATAGTCTATCAAGACTAAAAGGAGTGAAAGCAAAATTTATTGTAAGTCAATGAAAACATAGTCAAAACAAAATAAACTGAATGAATAGACTATGAATGTTGGCTTTAGGTTTTCAACCTTAGTCTTAATCTCGGTTTTGATGATAACAAACATGGGACTAATGATTTCATTGAGAATATCTTCAGGTTCCATATCAATTAGCATTCGATGTCCTCGATCGGATAAATCGGAAAATCGGAAGGACATTGATCGTCGCGGTCGGGTTCGTCGCGAAATTTCTCGAAGATCAACATGTGCACCAAAGTCGACTTGGACGAGTCCAAAGATCACATGAAAGCTCTCCAAGTTGATGGTCGTTGAAAGCCGGAACCCGAAAATAAAGCGCGGAAGAAAACCAGGCTGAAAAATAAAATTCAGCCTAGTTTCGGTCGATCGGGCGATCGACCGAATAGGGTAAGGTTAAAGGCAGTAGCCTTGTCGGTCGATCGAACACTGTCAAAAACAGGCAGTAGCTACTTCTGTTGACCGGTTGATCGACCGACACATGCCTAAAAAGGGTAGTAGCCCTAGCGGTCGACTGGGCTGCGTTTACTGAAGACGTGAGATCACGTCGGTCGACCGATGGGTCTACCAAAGGCGGGATTGATGATATTGCGTCTGGGCGATCGACCCGTCGATCGACCGACCAGAGAGAAATAAACACCGGTCGATTGGTCGGTCGACCGACCAATCGACCGGTGGCCTGCAATGGATAGAAAACTATCCGTTGAGCTGTCGTTTCTTCTGTAGGGTATAAATACACCCTCAAATATTTCTTTTAATCTTCTTCCTGGTCAATTACATATTTCATTAAGCAATTTAAAGGAACATTTAAGCCTTCCAAAGAGTAATCGCAGCGCGCTCTTTTCCTTTGTCGAGTTCCTCTTCAAGCGCCGTCTGCTCCTCAACTCGGGCTTCAACTCGGGCTTCAACTCAAGCTCTACTACTGGCGAGTTGGAGGCTACAAGGATTGAAAAGAGTAGATATTCTTGTTTTATTATTAGCTCTTTTCATTGTAATCTTTATTGTTATTTGAATGTGTTTTAATTGAATTTGCGTGTGATAGACCTAGGGTTGTTAGGTCTTGAATTTATAAGTGGTTACCTGGTGTTAGGTGTAAAGCCACTATTGTAAAATTAGTTGTTACTAGGATTAGTTCTAGTTGTCCCTTAGGTTGAGGTGGGAAAGTGCTCTCGGTAGGAAGGCGGGATACTTCCAGGTATGGAGAGCCTTCAGTTGGAGAGCATATACTTTTCGGTGAAAAGTCCTCGTTGTAAGGGAAACGTAAATTAATCTAGTAAAATTAGTTTGGAAATCCTAAGCGGGGTGCTTAGGTAGTGGAGTAGGCATTGGGGCCGAACCACTATAAATTATCGTGTTTGCATTGATTGATTGTTTATTTTTATTGCCTCATCATTTATTGCTTTCGCATATAATCATCGAATTGCAAATTGCCTAAACAATTAAAATCAGATTTATGCTAATTGTATTAGTAAACACGCTATTCACCCCCCTTTAGTGTCGCCATTTCGCATTCTATTGGTATCAGAGCAGGTCATGGATTGAGATTTCACCATCTCATCTACAGCTTGCCTCGATTCGAAAAAAAATGGCACTAGAGAGTAGCATGTGCACTACCTAGGTTTAATGAAGAAAATTTTGGTGTTTGAAAGAGTAGGATGTATACCTTTCTTAAAACACAAAGTTTAGATCTATTGTGCATGCTAAAGAATGAGTATGTTGAGCCCACCATTGACTTAAATGATTGGACTTAAGAACAAATTAGATTATTTGAATTGAATGCTAAAACAACGCATATCCTATATTGCTCATTTTCAAATAAAATTCTTGAAAAGGTTATGCATTGTTCTTCTGCTTTTGATATTTGGGCAACATTAAATATGCTATACGATTATGCTAAAACCGAAGAGCTTACTACTTATGTTAAAGGTGGTAATGACAATGGTCATCCATCCTCTACTAACATCTCTTGTGGTGCCCATAGCATTTCCGGTCAAAGAAGCACACTTAAAAGTAGGAAAAGAAAAGTCAAGTGCTTCCTTTGCCAAGAGAAGGGACATATTAAGAAAAATTGTCCCTTGATGAAAAAGAAATCCAAGAAGAAGAAGAAGGTCTCCAATTTCACTTCGGAATCAAGTGGAGTCTCCTCATGTGGTGACAATGAAGCCTCCTCAAAATTGTGCCTCATGGGTCTTAACGATGAGGTAAAATCTTTCGCTTCTTGTCATAATAGTGATTCTAGCAATTCAAGCTCATTTAACACGTCTTATGATGAGCTAGTTGATGAATGTAAAAAAATGTATGAATTGCTCATAAAAAGGAACAAGGAAAATAAGAAATTAAAAAAAGAAAATTTAAGGCTTACACTACTAGAAACTTGGTCTTCAGCAACGGCTATCAGCAACGGCCGCTCAAGCCGTTGCTATTTGCAACGGCATTCTTATGGCCGCTCGAGCCGTTGCAGATATGTTGTATCTGCAACGGCTTTCTAACGGACACGCGTGCCGTTGCTGATGATGTTAATTATCAGCAACGGCTTTCTAACGGACAAGTGAGCCGTTGCATATGATAACTTATTAGCAACGGCTTGCTAACGGACAAGTGAGCCGTTGCTGATGATAACTTATCAGCAACAGCTTTCTAACGGGCGAGTGAGCCGTTGCTGATAAGTTTATATAGGTCGCAGATCGCGCCCGCCCCCCTTCTTCCTCCCGCTGCTGCCGCCGCCGCTCCTCTCCTCGCCTCTCGCCGCCGCTGCCGCTGCTGCCGACGCCGACGATGCCGACGACCTCTCCCGCTGCTGCCGACACTGTCAGGTATGTGCCCTCCGGCTGCCGTCTCTTCCCGTTGCGACCGGTAGAAAATTCGACCGAAACCCTAAAAATAGGGGTTTCGGTCGGCGGCGGTCGGCCGATGGCCGCCGCCGGACCTTCTACATTGGCCGGATAGTGTGTCCGGCCAGTGTACGCCGGCGCCGGAGTCCACCTGACTCCGGCGCCGGAATTTGTAGTTTAATAATATTTTATTATTGTTTTTAAATTGTTTTTAAATTGTTAATTAATTGTTAATTAATTAGTTAGATTAATTATTTAGATTAGTTATTTAGTTTGTTAGAATAATTTTTAGGGTTTAGATTAATTTCAGAATTATCCACTTCGGACGCGTGCCGGAATCGTCCAATTCGGACTCGCGCTGGAATCGTCCACTTCGGACGCGCGTCGGAATCGTCCAATTCGGACGCGCGCCGGTATCGTCCACTTCGGACGCGCGTGGGAATCGTCCACTTCGGAGACGCGCCGGTATCGTCCACTTCGGACGCGCGCCGGAATCGTTCACTTCGGACGCGCGCCGGAATCGTCCAATATGGACTCGAACGGTCTCGAAACATTTAGAAAATAATCATGCATCCGACGAGTTCATATATTTCACGTACGCATCGACGAGTCGGATATGATTTAGCAAAACCTTAGATCCGTTCGGGGATTGTATGTTCATGTAAAAGAAGTAGATGATCTTTTATACGATGTACAATTCTTGAATTATCCCTGATTGGACAATTTGGGAATATAGTTATTTGTACTGCACTTGCGTTTTTATTTTAACTGTTATCTAATTATTCTAAATTTCGGCAACATCTCTCTTGTTCTCCGATACGCGCCCAGATGATATGCGTATTCGGAGAACTATAGGGAGATGCTACCGAAATTTAGAATAATTAGTTAACAGTTAAAATAAAAACGTAAGTGCAGTTCAAATAACATAAATCCCGAATGGAATAGGACAATCTCACCTAAAGACATTAACCAAAGAAATTATCATTGATTGACAGAATCATGTCGGCTGATCGAAGTTGGATGTACCGACGTCTTGATCGTGGAGCTTTAACGAATGAGTTTCGATTAGGCGTAACGTACTTCCTAAATTTCGCCTATTCGAATCGGAATTTCGTTAGCATGGGTGATCAAATCCGATGTCCGTGCCGCATTTGTTCAAATGGACGATTTTTGGATCGGGAGACTGTCACTCTACATCTATATAGCAAAGGATTTGCACCAAGATATTTTCTATGGACTTGTCACGGGGAGTCACGCGAAGTCGGGACGTCGAGCAATCCTGTCGTTCAGACATATTGTGAATCTTCCTCTGCTGGTGCTTCTTCATCCAGTCAATGTAATCCCTATAGAACTATGATACTTGATAGTCTTGGGGGTCAATTCCACCTGAATGATAATGTTGATCGGCCAGTTCTTCAGACATCAGTCCCACTAGATACTACAACGGTTGATATCACAGAAGTAGGGGCTACGGTAGAGATTGAATTACCGAATAAAGAAGCCGCAGAATTTTACGAGATGTTGAAAGCTGTCGATGAACCTTTGTATGAGAATTGTCCTAAATACACTAGGTTTTCAGCAATGACACAGCTCTTAAACATCAAGGCCGATTGTAATATCAGCGGAGTTGCGTATGATCGGATTGCTGGATTGATTAATGGAATGCTGCCTACTGATAACAAGTTTGAGCCTACTTTTTATAAGACTAAAAAGCTAATGAGAAAATTGGGGCTTGGGTACGAAAAAATACACGCGTGCCAAAATAATTGCATTTTATATTATAAAGAAAATGTACAGTTGGATAAATGCCCTGTATGTCAACACCCTCGTTACAAGAAGAAGAAATCGGTCCGACAGAAAAATATCCCGTTTAAGGTGCTTCGGTATTTTCCACTAACACCGAGGCTTCAAAGATTATTCATGTCGAAAAAGACAGCCCCCTACATGAGTTGGCATGCAAGAAGTCGTGATGATACAGTAATGACTCATCCATCTGACAGTGAAGCATGGAAACATTTGGATACATGTTATCCTTCATTTGCTAGGGATACTAGAAATATCAGATTGGGATTGTGCACAGATGGTCTTAATCCGTTTGGATATTCTGCAACTCCTTATTCAGTTTGGCCAGTGCTGCTGACAGTTTATAATTTGCCACCGTCAATGTGCATGAAAGATGAATTTATTTATCTTTCGATGATTATTCCGGGTCCTAAGGGTCCGCGAAAAGAAATTGACATATTTCTCAGACCCTTGATAGATGAATTGAAAACATTGTGGACTGAGGGAGCTGTCACTTATGATTGTCATCAGAAGCAAAACTTCAATTTAAAGGTCGCGGTCTTGTGGACAATCAATGATTTCCCCGCGTACGGCATGTTGTCGGGTTGGAGCACTCACGGCCGACTCTCTTGTCCGTATTGTATGGAACACTCTAAATCAATCAGTCTTCAGAATGGACGAAAAATTTCATTCTTTGATTGTCATCGTCGATTCCTACCGGTTAATCACCAATATCGAAGGAATCGTAATAAATTTACTAAGGGCAGAGTCGAAAGAGATGGGCCACCACCGATGTTGTCTGGTGAACAAATGTTAGCACGTGTTTCAGCACTTCCAGATATAGTATTTGGTTGCAATGAAAGAGTGTCAGGTTTTGGCCAAACACACAACTGAGTGAAAAAAAGTATCTTTTGGGAATTGCCCTATTGGAGTTCATTATTGATTCGACATAATTTAGATGTCATGCACATTGAAAAAAATGTGTTTGATAATATTTTCAACACTTTGATGGATATTTCTAGAAAAACTAAAGATAATGTCAAAGCTGGGGTCTGCGTGAAAGGGACAACCTATGTTGAATGTGATATGGATTTTTATGGACTGGTGGAAGAAGTGATAGAGTTGCACTACTTCGGCTTGAAATCAGTGATCCTATTTAGATGTCATTGGTTCGATACAACAGAAAGGGGCATGAAAGTTCATCCAAAATACAAACTTGTTGAGGTTAATTACAAATCGAAATTGGCAGCAAATGAGCCTTTTATATTGGCATCACAAGCCGAACAAGTATATTACGCGAAGTATCCGGCTCGAAATAAAGATAGAGCAGATTGGCATGTAGTCTGTAAGACAAAAGGTAGAGGAAAAATTGATCCGATAGTAGGAGAAAATGATCCTCCTGGTTTCTATCAAGAAGATGATCTTCCTGCTGTGGATCGTATTATTCCAATACTCGAGGATGCAGACACAACGTCAATTCAATTAGAAGTTGAATATGCTGATGATGACGATCATAAAATTGAGGAAGCTGGAGATGAAGAAGATGAAGAAGAGGAAGAAGAGGAAGAAGAAGAAGAATTCTAAGACTATTATTCAGATGATGAGGAATAATTGTAAAGTATATATATTTTATTAAATATATCTCTATTATTTATACAATAATCTGATTATATGTTTGTTCGATAGATATGTCTGGTCGTGGTTATCGACGCAGGAGAGCTTTGGAGTCTCCGATTGGTGAGACTCCAGCACTTACTCATGCTGCTGATCCTCCTGTTGCTGATCCTCATGAGGATGATACTGCCGAGGCTAGTACATCCAGACGCAGGCGGCCACGCGGGCCGAACAGGTGGCAGCCTCCACCAGCCACAGAGTCACGTAGATTGATTAGCGTGATTGGGGAGCGGTAATATATCATGAATTATGAATCATTATAAATTTATTATATCATAATATAATATTAAAAAATATTTTTGTTGTGCAGGTTCGAGCAAGAAGAAGTGCCGAGGAGCATTTCTTCTACTATTCGACGATACATGCACGGGGCATGGCCTACGTGGTCTCACGTGCCTAGCGAGCACGTCGACATGTTATGGCGCGAGTTTGAGGCACGTATTATTATTATTTTTTACATGCATGATGATATATTAATATTGGTACTGATATTATTATTTTACAGGCTCGCTATACATGGGCCGAGGACCAGAGGCCCTTCATTTACGCTGCCTGGGAGGCTATTTCCCGGGCAAGGTACAACGGGCAGCTGGGGCAGGCTCGGTCCCAGGCGATGGCCTGAGCTGGGACCACTAACATCGCGGAGACTCGGGGATACGGCCCCGATTGGATTACTCCGGATATATGGGACCAGCTCGTGGGGATATGGTCGACGGATCGATGGCAGGAGGTTTCTCGGAATGCGGCTAGAAATCGCATGTTGGGGGGAGCAGCGCGTCACACCGGCGGCTCTGTTGCATTTGCAGTGCACGCGAACCGTATGGTAAGTATATCTTTTAATTATATATTTTATTTGTTACTATGTGTACTAATTAATGTATTTGTTTTGTAAATGTAGACGACGGTGTCGGATGACGGGAGTGTCCAGCGACCCTCCTCGATGGCGGTGTTTGAGCGGACTCACCGTCGAGCACATGGGACGGGGGAGTACATCGACAACCACACTGCACACATTATGGTAATTATATATTTGTTTAAATTATTCATTATATATTTATAATTTAAGTTTTATGATAAATATTTAACAAAAAATCAAACTCAAGTAGGAGACGTACAACCAGACGGTGGTGCAGCGCGGGGGTACCCCCGAGGACTTTGACGCAGCATCGTGGGTCGAGGCCGCAGGTGGCTGGGACCATGGCCGCGTATATGGCTTCGCAGATAGTGGTCATACGCGAGCCGTGCTAGGGCTACTTGGGGCACCGACCCCTCCGGTCGCTGGTGAGCGGCCGTCCACCTCTAGATCCAGTTATGATCATAGTAGCAGAATAAGGACTCTAGAGGAGACGGTCGCGCTTTAAACTCAGATGATGGAGGAGATGCATGCTATGCTACGCAACATGTCAGGCCATCCTGAAGCAGGCATCTCTTCGACATCATCTAATCCATCGTCCGCGAGTCAGTCCACGCCGGTGTACACTCAAACACTCCAGACCCCGCTATATGATCCAGACCATCCTCCATCGTGATCGTGAGATTTTTTGTTTGGATATTGAACTTGTTACTAAGATATTGAACTTGTTTAACTTATTTTGTTTGGATATTGATACTTCAATTTTGCATTTGAATTGTTTTTATACTATCGTGGATAATTATCAATATAAATATAATTGTTTTGATGTATATCTTGGTGTGTTTGTGATGTGAATGAATGTGTGTATGAGGGTATGGGTGTGTGAGTTATGTATCAGATAATGTATCAATGTATCAATGGAAATTTGAAAATTTTAATTTTTCTATTTCCAGGTATGTGTCATCAGCAACGGCTTTCCCACGGACGGCCGTGGGAAAGCCGTTGCTAATGACCTATAGCAACGGCTTAGCGACGGGGTTTCACTAACGGCGTTGCTACGGACTCAGCGACCGTTGCTATTAATGTTATCAGCAACGGCTCCGGGTCTGTGGCAAAACCATTGCTAATAATGTTTTTAGCGACGGCCCGAGCGGCCGTTGCTGATAATGTTTTGAGCGACGGCCCGAGCGGCCGTTGCTGAGCCGTTGCTAAGTCATCAGCAACGCGACTTTCTGTCACGGCTCTATTGCAACGGCGCAGCCGTTGCTGATTCTATTCAGCAACGACTCAGCAACGGCATCAGCCGTTGCTGATAACCATTTTTCTAGTAGTGTTAGCTCTCATGTACATGAATTAGAAAATGAAAAATTGAATACTAGCCCTTTTGATTCTTGCCATGATGACTTAAAACTTGAAATTAAGGACTTGAAACATAGAAATGAAGAATTAGAAATTAAAAATGATGAATTATTAAGCAAGACATCCAAAATTAGAAATGTAAATGAGAGCTTGAAAAATAGATTAAAACTTAAGGATAATGATTCTTCAAATGATTTCAAAATGGAAAATAAGAGTTTGAAAAGTGAAAATTGTTTGTTGAGATCTCAATGTCATGCTTTACACAAATCCATTAATGACTTAAAAAATAAGGTTGTTTTCTTGAGTAGGAAGATTAGTAATTTATCAAATGCATCTTCCATTAAGAACTCTAAAAAAAAAACTTATGTAAAGAATGCTAAGGTTCATCATAATTCTCATGTCAAGCATTCTTCCTTTAAACCTCATGTCCAGAAGAAAAAATTTCATGGAAATTATTTTTGTTGTGGTATATATGGCTATGCAATTTATGATTGTGCATTTAAAAGACATCCAAGTGTTGCTAAGACACTTTGGATTCCTAGGCCAACTAACCACCAAGAACCCAAAGCCATTTGGGTACCAAATATTTCTTGCTCTCTTGTAGGGGGAGCTACCACACAAGGGTGAAAGATTGATGACGTGTTGAAGTTGACCAAAGAGTTGAATGAAGAATCCTTTTATGGTTGCAACTTCAAGCTTTCACCTAGATGCCTATGGAAATGAAAGTTTGCATCTAAAAAGTTTTGGTATCATATCTTAACTTTAATTGATCCATTAATAGTTGGAGTTCATGATACACGCTTAAAATTGATTGATTTTCCCCGCTCTTAATATATTTCAAATGATTTTTTATTTTTGTTTATCTTCGGTCTCCTCGGAGACCTAGGTGGCCTGTAATGGGCTTACGCGACCTTGCGATTTTAAATCGTAGGCTAATTATGGCTTTCGGTTTTCAACCAATAGGAAGGGTTGGAGATCATATTTTTCATTAATATTACATTTGTGATATTTTAAAATTTATTTTGGTATCACTTGATTTTATTTAAAATGGATTTCAAACCATTTAGCAAAGTGAACTATTTGATAATGATACTTGATGCATCTCTTTGCTTTTTGGTTGAGTTAGCTTGCTAAGTAGCTATATTTTCTCTAAAAATATTAGTGTAGCTTACTTGCAAGTTATAAGTATTTTAGGAAGGCTAATTAGGAAGAAAAATATTAGTTTGTCTAAATTCATGGATGAGGTATGTTTTTGGTTATTGCATATTTCTAGTCTAATACCTCATTTTTCATGGTTGATTGGTGTCTCTATACTCATGATTAGGATTGCATGTTAAATCCTTGAATTCTCATGAGTATGTAGAACTTTAGTACTTAGACAAATTTTATTAAATGAAACTTGTTCTAGGTAAATATCTATTATTAGAGAACTTCTTGTAAGTCCAAACTAGTTTAACATGATAAGGGATCTTATTCCTCAAATGTTTCACATCCTAAGATCTCCTTAGATTCATTTTGATACCATGACAACTCATTTAAAATGAATCTCAACTATCTAGCATAGGTTAATGTTTTAAATGAAACTTTGTATTAAACCCTTGCTATTTAGTATGTTAGCTTGCTAGTTGGTATATGATTTTATTTTGATACTAATGAAGCTTACTTGCAAGTTAAGAAGTTGGTAAACATTGAAGTCTATGCTATCTAAAGAAAATGAAAAAAGAAATGAAACATTGGGCAAATTTTCAAGAAAAAATATATGAATTTAATTTTGCAAAATTTTGGTATAATAATTGAATATTAATGCTTTATTGGTGTCTCTATATACTCATGATTGATTTTGCATGATAAATATTTGAATTTTTATGAGTAAGAAAAATTTGGATAACTTAGGCAATTTCATGATATCTTGATTGAATGAAACTTGCTCTAGGTTAAAATTTCTTATTAGAGACCTCATTTTAAGTAAACACCAAATGAACATGTTTAGATATACATATTACATGAGTCTAGATATTTAAAACTTAAAAATTCATGTCTAGATGAACAAATTCAATTGGTATCTCACTTTAGGGGATTTAAGTTGGAAAGCTTTGACCCAAGTCAACAAATTGACTTGGACACTTGATTTTAAGTTCAAACTTCATAAATATATTTATGAATAGGTATGACATGTTTCCATGCACTTAGAGTGAAAAATTTATATGGATATGGATAAAATGACATAGAGGTGGTTTCATGAAAACCTTTTTGAACCAAGTTGACCTAAAGGTCTCATTTTCAATCCATTTTTTAGGAGCATATTTAGATTTACTCATGTTAGGTATCCATAGGTTTAAATTTGAAAAATCACGAGTAAATGTTAAAATTGAAACTTAGCAAGCTTCATAAAAAACTAGTTTAGTTTTGAATGAAACCATGCTAGGTTGATATCTTGACTCAATGACATAATTTTCATTCCAAACTTGACATATACTCTTTGCATGATCATCATGTGGTGTCATGAAAGTTTGAATGAAAATTGAAGAAGTTTTAAGAATAACTGAAAATTACAAAATACCATTTCAACCTACAATTAGTATAATTTCAGTTATTTCTAGAAAAATATAGAAAAATTATTTTTAGATGATTCTTGAAACTACACTTTTATTGAAAAATCTAGTATGTTGTGTAAAAATTTCAAAGAAGTTTCATCAAGAATCTGATTTAAAATGAAATTTTGAAGTTGGATTTCAAAACACAAAGTATCATCATTCTTGAAACACTAATTTTTTCGATACTTTGATTTATCTTCAAAAACTTCAAATGAAAACTCATGAATACCATTTGAATTTCATTTCTAATATCATTCGCACAATTTCTTGAGTAAAATCATTCCTAGAAATGATTTTGATATCTTGAATGATAGATAGAAATATTCATTTGTTTTTTATTAGAATCAATAATAAGATGAAAAATAGTCTTTGAAAATTCCTTTGAGTTCAAACTTTATTCATGCATTTCAAATGACCATTCAATATTTGGTATCAAAATTTTTATTAAAAAAACTAGTATCAAAGTTTTTCATTGAAAATATGATTTTGTATAAACTCAAAAGTTTGATTTTTTGAAAACTTGAAGTAGAGGTTGACCTAAGTCAACAAAATAACTAAACAATTTCATCTTAAGCCCAAACTTGATTCATAGACTTACATTCTCTCATGTTTGATTTCTAGATGCCTAAATATGAGAAAACATGAGTAGATAGAAAAACTTGAGCTTAGCATTTTCATGTCTTTCATGCTTATTTCAAATGAAAATGTGTTAAATTCATATTTGGATCAAATGACATTAGGTTCACTTCAAACTTGATATATATGATTTAAATGACCATGTCTTGATATTTTGAAAGTTTGAATGAAATCTAAAAATGTCATGAAAAAGAAACAATATTCATTTTGAGAACATACATGATTTATCTTGAATTCAAAAATTTAGCTTTAAACCTATCATGTATGATTTTTGTTCCATATCAAAATTTGTTTTCCATCCATTTGGTTGAGATTGTTATGTTTCATGAAAAATAAACTTTAGAGTCTCAACTTAATGAAAAATATTTGTTTCATCCCTTTGACTAGAATGTCATTTCTTGCCCTTTTTGATTGATGTCAAAAGGAGGAGAAGAGTATAAGTAAAAAGGGGAGAAAAGTGTAAGAAAATATAGGAGAAAACTATAGGTAAAGGGGAGAAAAATATAGAAAATTCATGCATATAGATAGGGGGAGTTTAATTATATAGATATGCATGTTGATAGGGGGAGAAATCCCTAAGTTGATATCCTCTATGCTTTAATGTATATATTTTCTTAAGGATGTTTGTCATCATCAAAAAAGGGAAGATTGTTGGCTTTAGGTTTTCAACCTTAGTCTTAATCTTGGTTTTGATGATAACAAACATGGGACTAATGATTTCATTGAGAATATCTTCAGGTTCCATATCAATTAGCGTTCGATGTCCTCGATCGGATAAATCAGAAGAAATCGAAAAATTGGAAGGACATTGATCGCCGCGCTCGGGTTCATCGCAAAATTTCTCGAAGATCAATGTGTGCACCAAAGTCGACTTGGACGAGTCCAAAGATCACATGAAAGCTCTCCAAGTTGATGGTCATTGAAAGCCGGAATCCGAAAACAAAGCGCGGAAGAAAACCAGGCTAAAAAATAAAATTCAACCCGGTCGACCGAACAGGGTAAGGTTAAAGGCAGTAGCCTTATCGGTAGACCGGTCGGTCGACCGAACACTGCCGAAAATAGGCAGCGACTACTTCGATCGATTGGTCGGTCGACCGGCACAGGCCTAAAAAGGGCAGTAGCCTTAGCGGTCGACCGATCGGGCTGCGTTTACTGAAGATGCAAGATCGCGTCGGTCGACCGAAGGCGGGATCGATGATCTTGCGTCTAGGCAGTCGACCCATCGGTCGATCGACCAGAGAGAAATAAATGGCGGTCGAATGATCGGTCGATCGGTCGGTCGACCGACCAATCGATCGACGACCTACAATGGATAGGAAACTATCCGTTGAGCTGCCGTTTCTTCAACAGGGTATAAATACACCCTCAAATACTTCTTTTAATCTTCTTCCTGGTCAATTACAGATTTCATTGAGCAATTTAAAGGAAGATTTAAGCCTTCCAAAGAGTAATCGCAGTGCGCTCTGTTCCTCTGCGAGTTCCTCTTCAAGCGCCGTCTGCTCCTCAACTCGAGCTTCAACTCAAGCTCTACTACTGGCGAGTTGGAGGCTACAAGGATTGAAAAGAGTAGATATTCTTGTTTTATTATTAGCTCTTTTCATTGTAATCTTTATTGTTATTTGAACGCGTTTTAATTGAATTTGCATGTGATAGACCTAGGGTTGTTAGGTCTTGAATTTATAAGTGGTTACCTGGTGTTAGGTGTAAAGCCACTATTGTAAAATTAGTTGTTACTAGGATTAGTCCTAGTTGTCCCTTAGGTTGAGGTGGGAAAGTGCTCTCGGTAGGAGGGCGGGATACTTCCGGGTGTAGAGAGCCTTCGGTTGGAGAGCGGATACTTTCCGGTGAAAAGTCCTCGTTGTAAGGAAAACGTAAATTAATCTAGTAAAACTAATTTGAAAATCCTAAGCGGGGTGCTTAGGTAGTGGAGTAGGCATTGGGGCCGAACCACTATAAATTGTCGTGTTTGCATTGATTGATTATTTATTTTTATTGCCTCATCATTTATCGCTTTCGCATATAATCATCGAATTACAAATTGTCTAAACGATTTAAGTAAACGATTAAAATCAGATTTAAACTAATTGTATTAGTAAATACACTATTCATCCTCCTTTAGTGTCGCTATTTCGTCTTCAATGAAGACTTAATTAAAGGAGTGAAAACAAAGTTCATTGATTGAATATAGTACTGAATGAATAGTTTATATATGAAGGCAAATATTATCCAACTTTTACTAGTGATCTTTGTAAGTTATTTGGTCATAATGAAACATGTTATGTTATTTGGTCATCACAACTTTTATATATGACCAGTAGTTTTATTGGATAAACTGTACGTGGGACTTTTTCAGCTCCACCAAAGCTACCTAATTATGTTCTGATGATTGAAGGTACTAAGTTCTCTTTCAATTTCTTTGAACTGTAAAATTGGACTAGAGAATTTTGTCATTATAATTTACCTGTAGCTTTCTCCTGCTAAGCAGAAGTCATGGGATTGGTACTGTGGGAACCTTTTCAGCCAGTTTACCAAGAAGCAAGCATCCTCAGTTAGAAAAGTTGTCAAAAGATTAAAAATAAGGAATCACACACAATTTACTGAAAACAAAACATAAATTTGCAATATATTTTAGATGAATAGAGAATTTATTACCCACAAAGTCATCATCTAATTTGGCTAGGTCAGAGGATGTATTAGTATAAGAGAATCCAACTCCTACGGGGGGACTCCACAAACAACAAATTTGCCTCTGAAGATACAAACAAAAACTTATGAGTGCTTCACATACAAAAGTAGCATATGATCTATGCACTGAACTACAATAACAAAAGTTCATCAGAATAATTTTAAAATTTTAAAAAAGACATGTTATTATAATTGAGAATACTAAAAAGTGGAACCTTGATTTCAAGCATATTTATAAAACTCAAGCCCTGTTCCATGTCTCTTCACTCCGAGAGGACCCAGTTCCACTGCTGCTTCATAGCCTACTGATGAACACCTAGGGCCTATAAAGAAAGAGATGCATTAAATAAACCTTATGTTATTTATTGCTTAGCTACTCATAAGAAGGTATAAAAAGGGAAGAAGGAATTACATACTCAACCTCCATTGAGCCAAAGGAGAAGAGGCCTCTTTGATGGCAGAGTTTGAGCCTCAAAGAACCAGTAGAACAAGGCCATGTCGTTCTCTGTGCTCAATGTTATGTAGCCTGAGAAGTGAGAGGTTGTTGGGCTTGTTGGCTGACCAGGGAGATCAAAGACCCTGTCAAAATCTTGGCTGGCTTTAATGCTTCTGAAGTAGAAGACACTAAAGACAGTGAGAGCGATGCTGGAACAGGAGAGGAGGCTCCTTCTGGGGGATGTCATGGCTTGATATCATTCAATGAGGACAAAGCTGGGCTTAAATATAAGAGATGTCATGGTTTGAATCCCTCAAAATAGTGAGGGATAGAAAAACTTTTAAAGGTAGGCAATTCACGCAGATCTGAAGAAGGGAACCACATTTACGAATGAACCTTACCTCGGCCTTGGCAGACGCAGCACCACCAAGATCGCCCATATGGATCTCACTGCCCCTAGTATCCATCACCACGGCAACCGCGAACCCCTTCTCCTCATTGAGCTGCTGGACCTGCTAGATGACCTGGCGGTGCCACTCGCAGGTTCTGTGGCACATGTTCACACTTGCAACATTCATCCCGCCGACGGCGAGAGCTTCCAGCTGCTCCGCTGAGCAGGTGGCGGGACCGATCGTGCACACCATCTTGGTCCGCCTAGTGCTGCGAAACCAGCGGAGCAGGCGAGACCGATCGTGCACACCAGCTTGGTCCGCCCAGTGCTGCGAAACCCGTTCTCCCTGAGCTCTGCCTCAATGACTGCATATCCACCATCGGAAGGGAGGATGCTGAGGTCAGGAGGAGCAGATGAGGCGGAGACACAAAGGAGGCGGAGACGCATAGGCCGAGGGAGTGACGACGACCGAGGATGCCTTAATCGATTGATCGGGGAGAAGGAGAATGGCGTGCAGGAGAAGACTGCAAATATTGTGGAGAAGGGCAGGAGAATGCAGCTACTCGATCGAGGAAGGGCGCAGGAGACGACTACAAATATTGTGGAGAAGGGTAGTCGATTGGGGAGAAGGAGAAGGGTAGGAGAATGTAGCTACTCGATCGGGAGAAGGGCAGTACGAGCGAGAAAGGAACTGGAATCGGGAGATGAGCGGGAAGGGGATTTGGGAAGCGGGGGAATCAGCAAACAGAAAGAAGAAAATAATGTTAATGACCGGCGTCCTTCGCTAGCGCCGATTATTAATCTAATTATATATATGCTTAATTAGATTAATAATCAGCGCCAGTGAAGGGCGCCGGTCATATACCGCCTTTCAACACTACTTTTGTTGTAGTGACGCTGCCCTCCCCACCTTCCAAGCGTCCGCTCGCTTGAGCACCTCGAGCACCAGGTCCTCCCCAAGCTCCGTGACCACTTCCCGATTTGGTTCTTCTGCGGTGGACAGAGGGGACATGAATATATATATAGAGAGAGGGTAATGTTACTTACATGAGAGGTTGAGGAGACGTAGAACACAGTAAAACACACTTGATTAACGCATGCACCAAATAACACAGTAGAACACCCTTGTCTCAAGGTAGAAGACAATAGCTCTTGCTGAATTAAGGATTTGAGAAAAAGAAGTTAATACGTGAGAGAGAGATGAGACGTGGAAGAGAGAGAGGAGATATGGGAAACGTGAGGGAGAGTGAGAGCACTACAACACATTGTTTGGATTTTGACGACAGATTATAAAAAAAATTTGACGTCTTTTGAGGTAAATATTTGCATACTGACAGCGATAAATTCGTCGAAAATACGTGTACAACAATTAGCGCTGAATTTTAAATTTCGACGCCTGTCAAAACGTCAATATTTTAGTTTCGACGTCGTTTACCGTCGAAAAGTTAGGCGTCGTATAACGAATAAGGCATATTGACGCCAACATATTGACACTTTTGGCGTCAATATGTGGCGTCAATATGGCCAGGACGCCTAATTATCGTAATTAATATGGTAATTAATTATAGACTAATTATCGTAATTAATTAATAAAATTTAAAATTCAATGGATAATTAATTTATAGATTAGTAAATTTATTAAAATTAATAAATTTAATTTTTTATTAAGCCCGCGGTCGATGAGGATTCCCACTGAGCACGGCGACGTGGCGATTACTCTTTCATTTAGCATTTTGATTGCCGGATGTATTGGCTCCATGCCGTCATCCACCGTCTGCTGCTTGTGGAAAGGAAGGATGATGAGGGTGACGTGCTTGTCCTCGCCGAGGTTGCAAATATCCTCGTGCATGGTCGAGTAAGGGGAGAGGATGGTCAACGTCTGCACGGAGACGCCACTGCCGTTCTTCTCGTAGTTCCCAAAGGCATGGAATATGTGCTCGGACTGCGCTTGCGTGCCGATGAGCGCCGAAGGACGTGGCTTGCGCTGGCTGCGGCGGTCCGGCGGAGGGTTGAAGTTGTTCGAGTTGTGGACGATGATTATGGCGTTGGCGCTCTGGGTGAGCTCGACGAGGTGGAGAGCGTAGACGAAGATCGGAGCGCTCTTGTTCGGGTTGGAGAGGTTGCGGGTGTTGTGGACGCAGGTCAGCACGCGGAGCTCCATGTTGGGCTTCGAGCATTGAAGGTTGCGCCGCTTGTACCCGACGAAACGCTGCGATGGACGGTGCAGGTAAGCAACCGCCGGCGTCGCTATCGCAGTCATGACCAACGAGGCCACGACCATCACAGCGAAGCATGCAGGGCAGAAGGGGATGGCAGAGAGGGAGTGGCAGGGGGTGTGGAGGTCGACGTTGGGGCAGAAGGGGACAGCCCACGCGAGCAACTCCCGCGCGCGTCTCCACCGACCCCAGAAGCGTCGCCGGCCGTGGAGGTGAGGCGGAAGAAGATGAAGTGAAGAAGTAAAGAAGCGAAGAAAAAATACAATTAAATATATAAATATAATAATTTATTCTAAAATAAAGGAGCAGGAGGAGGCGGGAAATCTCCCGCCTCCTGCCTGGGCGAGCTCGCTCACTTACCCACTTCGGCCGTCGAAATTTTTTGACGCCTAAGAAGACGTCGAAATTTTTCGACGTCCAGAAGACGTCGAAATTTTTCTTAAACTTTCGACATCTAAGAAGACGTCGAAATTTTTCGACGTCTAGGAAGACATAGAAATTTTTCGGCGTCTGTTCTCCGACGTGAAAAAATTTTGACGTTGGTAGGCGTCGAAATATTTCGGCCAAAAATTTGAACATTTTAGACGTCGAAAAATTTCGACGTCTGTTCTGAGGCGTTGAAAAAATTTTGACGTCTTTGAGAGGCGTCGAAATTTATGGTATCAAAATATTTTGATTACTTTACATTTTGACGCTTATGATAAGCGTCTAAATTTTAAAGTCGATATATAATGAGTTTGTTGTTGTGGAGGAAGGGCGGTAAAAAAATTATTAAAAATCTAAAAAAATTTCAATTTGACATGTAGCAAACATGGCCTGTGAAAGTGACATATGGCTTGTTTGCATTTTGCTTTTAGTGTATATATATAGATAAGTTGTGTTCCTAGGAAGCACGAACACTCCATGGGACCGTCGTGTCCGCGTGTCTAATACGCCGCAGACATCGACACACGAAGACACTCGTTCGACACACGTGTCCCACGTGTCCAAGAGTGTCTTGACAAAAAAAATTTCGCTCAGACACGACCCGAAAAATCCAGACATGCTAACTTTAGTTAACCTTCGCTTAGTGATCATCATCCTATATTCATGTCCAATCTTGAAATTAAGATAATTGTTCATGGTTGTTAATCATTAATCATCATGGACCAATTCATATTCTTCCAATATTCAAGTTCATATATATTCTTCCAATATTCAAGTATTTGGAAGGTAGATAAAGATATGAGGCTAGCTGTATTAATGTAGGATTAATAAATCACAATAGAGGTCTTAGCTTCGTGTTGAGAAGTTGGAAGAAAGGTTAAGTTGATGCTGCTAATTTTTAATTAGAAAAAGGGGTCAATTAAATTTTTATCTTTGGCCCAGACAGCCGCTTAAGTTTTGGTGTTGATAGAGTACGTTAATTAGAATTTTCAACTACGGGAGCAGACTGTCATCTTTTTTCATTGATTATACATTGTATTCCATCGGAGTCTACTTTTTATGTATTGTTATGTTTATCAAGCTTGATTGAGTCTAGAGTCAGATTAAGCTGACTTGGGATAATTTACTTGTCAATTATCTTCTTGCTTGAAACTTATGGGCTATTAACTTTTTTTTTCCTCAAAGGAACCTATTAGTTTAGGTTTTTTTTTATATGAAACTGTGAGGTTAAGAGACCACACAAGCATTTCAATATATTTGAAATGGTAGACATACATCAAAAAGGTAGTCAGAAGATTACCGAAAATACAAAACCAGAGATGTTAAAGCAAAAAAATCATAAGAAATAAAGAAAACTAAAAACTTAACCACACAAGTAATAGGTGGATTAACCCAGAGCGCAGATGCGAGACCACCAATACATACTACATGTGACGATGTCCTTCACGGATATATGCCCATTTTTGAAAATAAAGTTATTTCTTGCAGACCATAGTGTTAGGGACCCTCGGGTTTGTCAAGTCTTGTACGTATCATGACGGTTCCTAACGTGCATTGTAAACATTTGTAAATATTGCATCTTTCGCATTTATGTAAAACATTCGTGCACCACCCACCGCTTTTGCCCGCGATTAGGTAACGACCCTCGTTTGCTAGTCATAGCATGGGCCGGTGGGGTGTGCGGATTATGTAATTATGCATTGTAAAAGAGCTCGCGCACCGCCCACCGCTCTCGCGCACGACTAGGTAACGCCCCTCGTTTCCTAGACGTGGTATGGCCGGTGGGGGTGTTGGGCCATAGGAAATTTTGTCATGCTCCACGTGCTTTTGAAAACCTTGAGGGTGGCACTTGGGGGTTAGGCTCCACAACTATATTGCTCCCGGGCAAACATCTCTCTAGTTCATTCATACAAACATTCGCACAAGCATCCGTTCAAGCATTGTAAGCATTTTTCATACAAACGGTCATTGGCCCAAACATTTTTGCGTCCAAACGCAACGAGATTCGAACGCGGGCGAGCCCCGGAGCCCGCGACTTTTGAACATTGGCAAGGCGGTCCTTGCCCAAGGCTTATCCCTTGCGTTAGCAAGGGAGCCGCACGGACATTTTCTGCCCAAACAAGTTGGTCCGTGACAGTTAGTATCAGAGCGAGGCAAGCTCGCAAAGCTTTGGCGCAAGCAACCGACGCAGATCGTCAACAAGCTCGTGCCTTCGTCGTTGGAGATAAACGACGTTGGGGCACTCGACAATCTCGCAGGAGAGATTTTCACAAGCATAACTCGCAGAGGAGTCGGCAAAATGAGTGGCGTCGCCCAAGCGGTGATGACCGTTCCGGAAGAACCGTTGGCGGAGGACCCAACACAAGCTCAAGCTCAACAAGCTAGGATGGGAAGTCGCACCGTCCAACGGCTTGGAGATTTGGAAACGATGGTGGCCGCTCATGACGTAGCCATAAACGTCCTTGAGAATGGCATGGGGCCACAGGTTGGCAAGCTAGTCGACACGCAAGAAGTTCTGGAGGCAAGAATAGATGGACTCCAGGACGACACACAAGAAGCGATCAAGCAACTTCAAGGGGAGATTGAAGAACTAAGGGCTACAATCTCATTCCTTGTACGAGAGATCCACAAGGGTGGGGGCAACTCCCGCCAACACGAAATGCCACAACACCACCTTAAAGCACCCGAACCAAAGCCCTACAATGGGGCTCGAGATGCCAAAGCGGTGGAGAACTTCCTCTTCGACTTGGAGCAGTACTTCAACGTCACGAGGACAACTGACGATGATATGAAAGTGTCCGTTGCAATCATATATCTGTCTGAGGATGCAAAACTCTGGTGGCATACCAAATATGATGAAATTCAGAAGGGCCATGCCAAGATCGACACTTGGGACGATCTCAAGCGAGAACTCAAAGCTCAATTCTTCCCCGAGAATATGGAATTCATCGCTCGACGGAAGTTACGACAACTCCGTCACAACAATTCAATTTGGGAGTACGTGAAGGAGTTCCCAACCATTATGTTGGATGTTCCGAACATGGCCGAGACCGATCAACTATTCACCTTCCTTGAAGGGCTAAAGCCGTGGGCGCGACAAGAACTCGCAAGGAGGAATGTCAAGTCCTTGTCGAAAGCGAAGATCGCCGCAGAGCAACTCACTGACTATAGTTCGGAAGAAAATCCGACAAAGGCGGCACCCTACAATCCAAAATTCCAGAAGCCCGACAACTACAAGGGCAAAGGCACCGCAGGTGATACGAGATGGAGGGATCAACCACAAAGAGAACACCATCCAAAGGGACCTACTCAAAGGGATTACCCTCCGAGGGGGAACCAACAAAGATCCGCGCCAATTTGCTTCTTGTGCCGAGGACCCCATGTGGTCTGAGAATGTCCTCAACGGCAAGCATTAAACACCATCATAACGGAGTCCGTGGCGGAGAACATAGCCAACATCACCGCCAAGAAGGAGAAGGGCAAGTCTCCCGCAGTCCCCGACATGGAGGACTACTCCAGCGAGGACGAAGACACTGGAAGGCCTAACATGGGAGCAATGCGTCTCCTCAACGCTCTCAAGACTCAAGTGGGGGAGCAAGGTCCAAAGAAGGGAGCCACCAAGGCGGCACACGATATGATGTTCATTGACATCGAGCTCAATGGCAAGAATACCCGAGCGACGGTCGACTCGGGAGCAACTCATAACTTCATTGCCAAAGGAGAAGCAAAGCGACTAGGGCTCAAGCTAGAAAAGAGCTCGAATCATGTCAAGGCGGTGAACTCCGAGGCACAAGAAATCAACGACATCGCTCGGGATGTCCCGTTGAAGATTGGAAGATGGAAGGGTCAAACCAACCTGATGGCAATATCTCTCAACGACTACCAAGTTATTTTGGGAATGGAGTTCCTCAAGTCGGCGAAGGTGGTACCCATGCCCTTCCTTGACACTTTATGCTTGATGGGGGAGAACAATCCTAGCATTGTTCCCACGGTGCGTCCGACACCAGGGAGCGGAAATCAACTCCTCTCCGCCCTACAAGTGAAGAAAGGAGTTCGACGAGGCGAACTCACAATGGTGGCTGCAATGAAGCTGGAAGGATCACTCGGTGGAGCAGAACGAGAACCTACAGCAGTCTCTCGAGTACTCAATGAGTCCGAAGACGTGATGCCACCCGAACTACCAAAGGCCCTACCGCCAAAGAGGGGGGGTGGATCATCGAATCGAGCTGGAGCCGGGGACTAAGGCCCCATACCGACCGCCTTACCGTATGACGCCACTAGAGTTGGTAGAATTACGGAAGCAACTAAAGGAACTGCTCGACGGAGGATTGATGTTATGCCCCGCCCAAGTTTATCCCTAAAACAGGGACCTCACCTAGGAGGAGCGCAACCTAAAACTAAACCACAAAAATACACTAGAATATCTCAACAGGAACAACTGAAATCATCATTTCAACTAAGAGTTTTCTACATAATGCTCCACATCAATATAAAAACAACTAAGAAACATCTAAGCAGCGGATGATGCCTCCTTCTCCAAGACTCTAGCTGCCTAACTTCAACTACCGACATACCTGCAAAACTGAGGCAATAACAAACAACATCAGCGGAAAGCTGAGTAGGAGAATCAATATGTCAACAATAAGGACAACAATCATGATGCAATGACACTACCAAATACAACAACAACATATGACTCTGCAATAAAGTGCAACATGGCAACAACCAGACACTTTTTCACCTATCAACTAATGCAACTCATACTAATCAAGAGCGTAGTGGACAAGTGGGTTTCCCCCGCACTCTCGCACCTCGAGAGTGGCATCTCAAGCCTGCTCCAGCTAGATATGCGACTATTAAAAGATAGCCCGCCGACGTCTAACACCTCGACGTCGCACACGAGCTCGCCAACGTCTAACAGCGCGACGCCGCACCTCATGTGAAAATTTCGTGATCACCGGTGTCACCGCCCATACACCTCGGACAATAAATCAACTGTGTCCAGGCTTGCGCCCACAACGATTATAATGCAGTATGCCATCAACAACTGACCTACGATACTAACAACAATAACTGATACAACAATAAGCAGCATGATAGCTAGACCTCACCACATGACACACCACAATTGATATACAATGCTAACAACAATAAATGCCACAACTATCAACTGAAGATGCAACCAGAGTAATTCATGTTAGCGAGTACAACTTATGACAACACTAACAATGTGCACAATGCCTAGCATAATATCATGCTCAATAATCATTAATGAATAACCGCTAATCAGACTCATGCATTTATCAACATGGCATGTTCAACAACATAATGCAACAGGAGATCAACATATTTCAGAAGCAAATCAAGCAAATAGAGGCAAGGGGTAAAATCATCAATTTACCAATTCAACATTCATCGGCTACAACAGGAGTCAACTCGCACCCAATACAATTATCTATCACCTAACATAGAATACCACTATTCTATATTATTTAATTATTTATCAACTGAATTAATAACTCGCATCTACTAAATAACACTGAAATATAGAAAAGACCTACCAGGTGACCTTTGATTAGAAATCCGACACCACCATCACGTTCAGAACGTGAAAACCTACAACTTTGATATTCACCTCGACTCGATCCGACGATCCTATGATCAAATCTAAAAATACCCTAATATTCTACAAATTAACCTCATTTCATCCAATACAGCTCTCTTCTTTAATTAACCTATATATTAAATTAAATTAAAGCTTACCTCCCTCACTCGTCTCCTACCTGATGCTCGCCCGAGCGCCGCTCAACTGCTTCGCTCGAACCCACACCGGCAGCCCCCCTCTCGGCCAACAGCAACCATCCCCGCTGGCCTCGTCGGCCTCTCCTCCAACGCCAACGGGTACCAGCTTGGGAGGCCACGGCGGCCTCCCCTCCCCGACGCCGCCTCCTCTCCACCTTGCTCGACCCACGCCGGGCGGCCCTCCCGGCCACCGGTGACCACCGCCAACCCTCTTCCAACCTCCCCCGCGGACTCCGGCACCGGCGATACATCGCCCCTTCGCCGGAAAAGGCCCGAACAACAGGCGCGGCGGCTGCCCTACCGATGGCAGCATCACACGCTGCGGCATGGCCACCGCCGAGACCGTACGGTCCGGCGCCACAGGCAGCGGCACGACCGCCGCCACCTTCCATCTCCTCCAACAACCCCGATGCCGCTGATGAACGAAGAAACGGGAAACAACAACCGAAAAATAACGTGGAAGAAGAATGAAAGACTCCTACCTCAAAACTCCTCCAAACTCCGGTCTTCACCGGAGTCTTCTTCCTGCCGACACCTCACCGCTGCCGCCGAACGCCTGCTGCCGCTACAACGATCGAGAGAGAGAGTGAAAAAGGTTAGACAGAGGATTAGGGCTAATTAAATAAGATTAGCACTTTTGCAAATACACCCTTCTAAGAAAAATATTTACAATTAAGTCCTCTATTTTCAGGCCATAACAATTGATCCGTAGCTCCAAAGCTCCATTCGGAGCCCCTGTGCTGTTCCAGAAAAAGAAGGACAGGAGTCTCCGCCTCTGTGTGGACTACCGAGCCTTGAACAAACTGACCGTGAAGAACAAGTACCCCATTCCGCTCATCATGGACTTGTTTGACCAACTTGGCCAAGCGAGGTACTTTTCCAAGATGGACCTGAGATCGGGCTATTGGCAAGTGCGGATTGCCGAAGGGGACGAAGGAAAGACCACTTGTGTAACACGCTATGGAGCTTATGAATTCTTGGTGATGCCGTTCAGCCTCACAAATGCTCCCGCTACGTTTAGCACCATGATGAATCAGTTGTTCCATGAGCACTTAGACAAATTCGTTGTGGTGTACTTAGACGATATCGTGGTCTATAGCCGAACCTTGGAGGAGCACTTGCAACATTTGAAGATCATCTTCAAAATACTCTGAGAGAACACTTTGTTCGTGAAACGGGAGAAGTGCTACTTTGCCCAAGAAGAGATCGACTTTCTGGGACACCGGGTTGGGGGCGAAAAGATTCGAATGGAATGACAGCCACCAACAAAGGTCACAAAACTCAGGTCATTCCTTGGTTTTGTGAACTACTACCGAATATTCATCGCCGGATACTCAAGGCGAGCAGCTCCATTGACGGACTTGCTCAAGAAGGAAAAGGCATGGCATTGGTCCTAACCATGCATTGAAGTGTTTGAAGATTTGAAGCGAGCGGTGGTCGAGGAACTAGTTCTCAAGCTTCCTGACTATGGGCAGCCATTTGAAGTCCACACCGACGCCTCAGACTACGCCATTGGAGGTGTTCTTATGCAGGAGGGATACCCCGTCGCCTTTGAGAATCATAAGTTGAACGACACAGAGCGACGATATCCTACACATGAGAAAGAAATGACTGCAATAGTGCACTGTCTCCGTGTTTGGAGGCACTACTTGCTCACATCACACTTTGTTGTGAAGACGGACAACATAGCGTTGAGTTATTTCCAAACTCAAAAGAAACTCTCACCGAAGCAAGCTTGATGGCAAGATTTCCTAGCGGAGTTCGACATGACGGTGGAGTACAAGCCGGGACGCTCCAACGTGGTGGCAGACGCACTGAGCCGCAAGATAGAACAGGTTGCAGCCGTGCAGGGAGAAGCTGGGAGCAGTGTGAGCCAAGTGCAATCCAACTTTCGTGGGAAGATAAGCATGGGCTTGCTCAAAGACACCCAAGCGGAGGCACTGTTTAAGCTGATTAAAGATGGGAAGACAAGGAAGTTTTGGGCCCGAGACGGACTCATCTTCACTAAAGGAAATCGGTTGTACGTGCCTAGGGCAGACGGCCTGCGCAGAGATTTGTTAAAGGAGTGTCATGATACTCTCTGGGCAGGGCACCCTGGCGTATACAGAATAGTAGCCCTATTGGAGAGGGCATTCTATTGGCCAAAGATGGCAGACGATGTCGAGGAGTATGTGAAGACATGCTTGATCTACTAGCAAGACAAGATCGAGCGACAGAAGCCTGCGGGTCTCCTCGAACCCCTGCCTGTCCCTGAGCGACCATGGGAAAGCATCTCCCTCGACTTCATAGCGAGTCTACCCAAAGTGGGGGAGTTCGGTTCCATCCTGGTGGTCGTGGATCGCTTCTCCAAATATGCCACGTTCATGGCAGCCCCCTCGCACTGCACAGCGAGTGAAGCCGCAAAGCTCATAATGTAGAATGTCGTCAAACTTTGGGGCGTGCCAAGGAACGTCATCAGTGATCGAGATCCACGATTCCTTGGCAGATTCTGGACAGAGGTGTTCAAATTATTGGGGTCTCAACTATACTTCTCCACAAGCTTATACCCTCAAATAGATGGGTAGACGGAGCGCATGAACGCACTCCTTGAACAATACCTCCGACACTTTGTAGCGGTGAACCAAAGGGACTGGACAAAGTTGCTAGACGTAGCCCAGTTCTCCTACAATCTGCAAAGGAGCTCCGCAACCAACAAGAGTCCCTTCGAGATTTTGTTGGGACGACAACCAGACACACCTCACTCGATCATTGGTTCTTAGCTACATTGGGAGCAGTCCGGCTGCTTATCAAATGACCAAGGAGTGACAACAAAATCAAGAGATCACTCGAGCCTACCTCGAATCGGCAGCACGCAAAATGAAGAAGTGGGCCGACGAAGGAAGGAGACATCGAGAATTCAAGGTCAGAGATAAAGTACTGATAAGACTCCACCCGGCATCCCTCGCAATCATTCGGTGCAAGATACACAAGGGCCTCGTACGAAAATACGATGGGCCCCATCCCATCGTCAAACGGGTAGGGCCGGTGGCTTATCGACTCCAACTGCCAGCATGGTGCAAGATACACCCCGTCTTCCATGTGAGCAACCTGAAGCCCTACCACGCCGATCTGCATGATGACGAGCTCAACATTCCAACACGTCCACCTGCCACAACCAAGGCGGTACAACGTGAAGCAGAAGAGATCCTAGCGGACCGCAAAGTGAAACTCCCTAACGGCAACAAAGAGCGGGAGTACCTTGTCAAGTGGAAGGGACTCCCTACCTCAGAAGCTAGCTGGGAGAAGGAGAGCACCTTGCGACATGAAGAATGCATCATCACAGCATTCAAGAACGGGTCGATGAGGGCGTCGACTTCGTAAGTGGGGGAGAATGTTAAGGACCCTCAGGTTTGTCAAGTCATGTACGTGTCATGACGGTCCCTAACGTGCATTGTAAACATTTGTAAATATTGCATCTTTCTCATTTATGTAAAACGTTCGCGCACCACCCACCGCTCTTGCCCGCGACTAGGTAACCACCCTTGTTTGCTAGCAGTGGCATGGGCCGGTGGGGTGTGCGGATCATGTAATTATGCATTGTAAAAGAGCTCGCGCACCGCCCACCGCTCTCGTGCACGACTAGGTAACGCCCCTCATTTTCTAGCCGTGGCATGGCCGGTGGTGGTGTTGGGCCGTAGGAAATTTTGTCATGCTCCTCGTGCTTTTCGGAACCTTGGGGGTGGCACTTGGGGGTTAGGCTCCACAACTATATTACCCCCGGGCAAACATCTTCTAGTTCATTCATACAAGCATTCGCACAAGCATCCGTTCAAGCATTATAAGCACTTTTCATACAAACGGCCATTGGCCCAAACGTTTTTGCGTCCAAACGCAACGAGGTTCGAACGCGGGCAAGCCCAGGAGCCCGCGACTTTCGAACATTGGCAAGGCGGTCCTTGCCCAAGGCTTATCCCTTGCGTTGGCAAGGGAGCCGCACAGACATTTTCCGCCCAAACAAGTTGGTCCGTGACAGCGACCAACACCAAATCATTGCGAGATCTCGAGTTGACGACAAGCATGACCCATTAACACCTCCTGAATAGCTAACCTATCGGTCCTTGTCCTGTTTTGGAAGGTGAACCAGCCATCCAGAGTAGAAGCACAATTTTTGAAGAGGTGCTCTCCACATTCATCTTCTACCTCACAAAAAACGCATCTAACATTTTCAAGTGACATCCCAAGCCTAACCAGTCGAACCTTTGTCGGGAGCCGATTTCTTAGGATGAGCCAAAATAAAATTTTCATTTTAATGGGGACCTTACCCTTCAAGATATTATTCAAATTTTCCTGATGGATACCGGTCTCCATAAGCATGTGGTACAGGGACGACGTAGAGAACTAGTTGTCTTGTCTCCATCTCCAGACGACCCGATCTTCAGACGTATCAAGGACCAAACCTGTTAGACTACCCCGTAGTTCCTCCACTCTATCCATATTCACCAATCTTCGCCATCGGAGATGGAAGTTTTCAGCCGCGGTTGCAAAGATATCAGCCATAGTGGCATTTCTTTGCCGACTGACCATGAAGAGCTCAGGGAAAGAATTAGCCAAGATAGAAGCACTGTTCCATCTGTCACTCCAAAAGCTAGTGGAGGGCCCATTACCAATCTCAGATTCGACGCTAATTAAAAACGGTGTCTTCGCCGCCATAATACCTTTCCAGATAGCGGACCAATTTCGCGTATTGTGTTTCCCCACCCAAGCGATGCGACCAAAATATTTAATCTTGACGATGTTGGTCCAAAGTAGCTTCTTACCTGATGCAATATACCACCACCACCTTGCGAGGCGCACAATGTTGTGCATATCCAAATCTAGAATACCCAAGCCACCATTAACCTTGAGACGAGTGACGTCGCTCCAGCACACCAGTGCACCAAAATTATTCATGGCTTCAATCCCGTACCAAAGGAAGCTTCTCCTCCTGACGTCTAATAATTTGATCACCCACTTTGGCGCACGAAAGATGGAGAGAAAGTAACCCGACAAACTACTCAAGACGTTGTTTATAAGAATAAGACGTCCACCCCGTGAAAGGAATTTTCCTTTTCACGACGAAAGGCGATTGTCGATATTTTTGATCACCTTGTACCAATCTAGCTTCAGAAGCTTACTATTTCTCAAGGGGAGACCCAAATATTTGATGGGGAAATCCACCGTCTGGCACCCCAGGGATCTAGCAACAAAAGCAGCCTTGGAAGAGTCGCCAAGTAGATGTGTCACGTCCGTTTTCGAGAAGTTCACCTTGAGCCCAGTCATCAGTTCGAAACCGATCAGGAGAATCTTTAGGTTTAGAATGTCCTCCGAGCCCCCCCTAGTAAAGATGAGGAAGTCGTCTGCAAACTCCAAATTTATTATATCCGTGTTGTCGTTTAGTCTAACTCCATGAATAAGGTCTCTCCCTCTAGCCAGGTAAATGAGCTTTGCGAAGACGTCGGCCATGAGAATGAAGAGGAAAGGGGATAAGGGGTCTCCTTGTTTCAGTCCTCGCTTGTGATGGAACCACGGCCCCGAGTTCTTGTTCACCAAAACCGCAGATTCACTAGAGTGTAAGATCCGAGAAATCCAAAAGATCCAAAGAGGCGGGAAACCACGAGCTTCAAGAAGTTCAGAGAGGAAATCCCAATTGATGCAGTCGAAAGCTTTTTCCATATCAAGCTTAATAAGCAACGCTTCAAAGTTTGTCTTTTTACAAAAATGAACAAGTTCAGAGGCCGCCATATAGCTATCCAAGGTAGATCTGCCTTGTAGGAAAGCACACTGGGACTCCTCCACAAGAAACTCGATGTGAGATTTAAGCTAAAATTTTGAGAAAAGTTTAATAATGCTTGAAGTCAAGCTGATAGGTCTGAACTCGGAGGGACTGGCCGCACCTTCAGTCTTAGGAATGAGCGCATTGAACGATTTGTTTAACCGGTTAAAGTCAGCCTGACCAAACATAAGTTCTTCAATAATGTTTCTGACATTAGCACCAATAACATCCCAACACCGCAAAAAGAATTCGGCGATGAGCCCGTCGGGACCAGGAGCCTTGTCTTTCCCTAAGAGCTTGATGTTTCTAAGAATCTCATCCTCCGAGCAAGGAGCCACAAGTTCAGATAAGTCGCGGTCAGCTACAGGGTATAATAAGGACCAGTTCGCAGTGTCTTGAAGGAGATGAGCCAAATGATTGCTTGAAGAAGGAGGAGAGGGCCTGAGCAATTTCAGTCTCATTCTCAAGCACTCGGCCGCCAATGCCCAAAGAGTTTATCCAATTTTTACGAAGTCTACCAGAAGCGATAGAATGAAAAAACTTGGTATTCCTGTCGCTGTCGGTAAGCCAACGCACTTTGGCCCTTTGTTTCCAATATATACTTTCCACTTCGTAGCAGTTATCTAAATGAGCTCGGATAATGAAAATAGAAAGGAGAGGAGACGAGGAAGAACTGACCTCCGCACCTTCACCGATAGCAATTTGTGTTTCGAGTTGTTTTTCCACCTCTAGAATATGTGCCTTTTTGTGATGCTGAAGGTCACGACTCCACGAGCGAAGTGATAATCTAAGACGTCGGCATTTGTCCAGCCATGTGTCGGTAGGCGATGGACTCAAGTTTCTTGAACCGGTTGTTGAATTCCAGCAGGAGATTAAGGTATAAAAAAAAGACGACTCCCTTAACCAAAAATGCTCTAGGCGGAAACAATGCCTAAAAATATCCACCTTGCTTTGAAGAAGAAGAGGGACATGATCCGATAGTCGTGGGTTCCCCACCTTCACCAAGCTTTGCGAGAATGTGATCTAGCTTTGCTGAAGCAGGGATAGCGTGGTTGTTGCACCAAGTAAAGCGACGACCCAACAAAGGTAAGTCGTTGAAAACAGTGTTTGAAATAATGTTGGAGAACCTATAGACTCACGACGATTACCCCAACAGTTATAGCGTTCTGTATCCGATCTCATCGCATTAAAATCACCTCCAACAATTGTATCAACGTCCGAGTTACGTAGAACCTCCTCCAATTCACACTTCACTATTGGAACCTGCAGTATTAACCAAGGTTTCCACTAGTGAGGTGTTTCCTTTCCTAACAAGGTTCAAACTGTTCTATTACGTACATCATGTTTAAAACATGTTACAGAATTCCTCTCTTTGATATTGAAAGCTTTCCTAGCTAGCTCATGTGCTTGCTGATTACAATCTCTACCAATATGTTTCCATTTGCAAACTCCAACTTCTTTAATTAGCTAGAATTTGAATTCTTCGAACAAGATTGGCCAAATCCCAAGGTGGAGAATATTTTCCTTGCAAAATGTTTATTATCCTGGAACGATCAGAATACACTTCTAACTTACCCAGCTTCTTTTTTCTTGCATTATCATGGTCGTGCCAAATAGCCTTGGCTTCCGCATGAATGAGTTATCTGCTATGTCTTGCAAGTAACCTGTTATGCAATTCTGCTCTTCATGCTTTATCACAAAACCAATTCCTGTTTTCACCTCCCCATCCCATGCTGCATCACTAAATAGTTTGAGTATAGATCCATTCTCTTCTTTCTTTGATACTTTTATCATTTGCTTTTTTGAACCTGATTTACTCCTGCCCTTGAATTCATTCACATTAGAGATAACCTTGTTATAAATTGTATAAATGCCCCATCAGCTTTTCTCATACTTCACTTTGTTCTTGTTGGATGTGTTTTGAATTTGTAATATCGGGCCGGCACGGAGGGCCAATAAGGTTATGTTGTAACCCGACCTGTTTAGGGTTATTATGTATTTATAGGATTGGAGAGCAGTTCGCTGGTGAGCAGTCGTGAGATATTCTGTATTTTGACGGTTAGGGTTTTTCCTCTCTCTGTACTTGTGTTCTTGGTAAATAGTGAAGATCTCCTCCTCCTTTGCTCATGGATGTACAGACGACACACTGCTGTCCCAAACCACGTAAATCTTATGTGTTCTCTTTTTTGTCCTTTGTGTTCTTCGTTGTTTTCTTTGTCGATCTATCCCTTTAGTTCCTATTCCTCCAAATCCACCAGAAAGAATTTACAATTATGGCTTTCAATTCTTCATTGAACTCACTGTCCTTGTCACTCCCTTCATCCATCCATTTACCGTTCATCCATTCTTCCATATATTTGAATTCCATGCCTATTTTTTCATGCAACAAGTGCCAATGTCTTTTTGCAAAATTGCATTATAAGAAGGGTTATTAGATGAAAATGACATCAACTTTTGTGAATTTTTCAATTTTGGTCAATCCTTTGATTGGTCTCAATTGCATATAAGAACTTTCGAATTGGTTTCAATAATGACCCGTCTGCGAACCATGAGTATGGTTATTATTTCGCTGATCTACTGGTGATTCAGAAATGAGTTAAAAAATCTCACTTGCCATGTTAGCTAATTGCTTTTTAATATTAATTCAGATTCCACCATTTTCTCCGTCTCTCCCCTTCTACTTCCCTGCCACCCTCCGTCTCTCTCCGCTGATGGTAACTCCAGGATCAGCCTCTCCAAGGACCCGAAGGCCATTGCCGGCGAGGCGCTGCATACCAACATCACAATGGTAGGGCCACCGGTCATATTTGGCTCTCAAACTGCTTGACTTTGCTGCTGGTGATGCCCTCCTCCATCTCTCCATGGCGACGCCCTTCCTGTTGGCTTTGCTGCTGCTACTATCGCTACTCGCTCACTTCGCCAACAGAGACTTCGACAAGGGCTAGGCGGAGTGCGAGGACACACTGCTGGGGCTGGCTATGGCCGTATCCTCTCCGCCATGAGCGCAAACACCTGCCCGTCCTTCTTCCGTATCCTCTCCGCCTCCTCTGTTCGTTCATCAAAGTAAACCAAATTCATAAGCAATCTCCATTTAATCCTTCAAGCATGAATCCTAACTTGCAAATCTAGAACGTGTCTCACGAGGAAGACTAGGCTTCAAATCTGTCGTTAGTTGGACGGCCTCGAGTTGACCTTCTTCTGATTTGGCTCCCATCACTGCTCTCGAATCCCCAAGGTTTGCAATAATTAGATCCTTCCCCTGCGATATCATTCATTTATTATCATTTTTATGAGCTAGAAATCTCCACAAAATCTGCACGCAAACAATACAAGAACACTACTGTGCCTGCCTGCTGAATGATGGTCACTGCTGTAGTCCCACTGACGGAGCAGTCTAGCTCTGGTTTAAGCATGAGTTCTTGATCAATGGCATTGAAGCAATTGATGCAAGGAGCTGCCGCTGCCAGACTCGCCGTCGATCGAGTTTGTGTCGTTGCCCTCTGTGAACTAGTTGTCATCGTTGGATTGCTTGAGGGCGCGAAGTTCGCTAAGTAGCAAGCAAGGTAGGTGGTCTCTCACCAACCTGCTTACAGCATGACCACTTCTCCCATGGCCATCAAATACCCCACAAAATAATCCATCTTCTCTGCCACAACCCTTCACATAGGAAACAAAACCATAGATTCAGTGTTTTCTAGCTCATAATTCAGCAATTAACTCTAGATTTTTCAGATATAAAGGAAGGATATTGTAGGGGATTTTATTTACTTCAAATTATCATGTTATTGTGCAGCAAATGCAAGACTTGGTATAATATCACATGATTGAGACTTATTTATAGACATGCAAGAAGCAAATCTGAAATACTACAGAAGAAGTGATCATGATAAAATAAGAGAATCAACAATGCTATCTGAATTCAATTAACAGAACTTCTTTGCACAGGTGAGTTTGCAGGAACTGATCATAAATCAAAGTAAATTAATGGCATACCTTGCAGAGGATGGCAGCAGAGCATTAATCCACCATGCATGAGGAAGCAGTTTCCGTACTTACAGGTTAACCAGTTGACGCCTTGGCATTGCCCTGGACGTAGGTAAGGCAGCTCGCCAGCCTAAGCAGCATGTCCTTGCACTCCTCTTGGTCCTTGGCGAAGTCACTGTTGGCCAAGTGAGCGAGTAGCAACAGCAGCGGGCGTCGCCATGGAGAGATGGAGGAGGGCGTCACCTGCAACAGAGCCAAATATAACCAGCGGCCCCACCGTAATGATGTTAGTCGGCAGCGTCTCGCCGATGATGGCCGTCAGGTCCTTGGAGAAGCTGATCCTGGAGTTACCATCAATGGCGGAGAGAGATGGAGGGTGGCAGGGAAGAAGAAGGGAGCGAGAGAGTGAGTGAATGGTGGGACCTGAGTTAATATTAAAAAGCAATTCAATATAGAGCTGACACTAGCATAATATTGGCTATCAGCCACGGGGCTCAACAACGACCGCCTCGGCCATCAGAAGAATCCACGGTTCTCCGAGGGTCGCACAAGCTGTGGCTGATATGACACCATCAGCCACGGCTCGCATACGGTCGCCTCAGACCGTCGCTCATATCCTATGACGCGCATAGCGCGCGAAATGAAAAAAAGTTATCAACCACGGCTTAGAGAGGGCTATGGAGGCCGTCGATGATATTAATTATTTAGTAATTAGCAACGGCTAGGAGCGGCTGTCGGTGATAAAATGATGGCGCGCACTCGGTGCAAAAATTAAAAACTAATCACCGACGACTCAGAGAGGGCCGCGTCGGCCGTCGATGATATTGTAAATATTAATCCACGATTTACCGACGGCTAATGAGCTGTCGGTTAAAAAGATTTTTATTTGCATTCGCGGCTGACCCCTCTTCCTCTCCCACTCTTCTTTTTGCGCTCAAATCCCTTCCCACCGAGAAATCATCGTTGAAGCCCTCGCCGCCGTTGTCGTGTAATATCCTTTATGCTTGTATTTGCCAGCCTAGCAAACTAGATCAAGGTCGAGCCGAGTCGACTCATGGTCCAGTGCGAGCCTGCGAGCTCGGGTGAGTTGAATTATAATTTTTTTAATTATATATAGCCAATTGATTTAATTAGATTGCATGTGTTGGTTGCTTGTTCGGGCTAGCGGGTTTGGATTTGGCTCAAGACGGATGCGGGTTTGCTAAGGGGGTTAGTGGGTTTAGGTCTAAGGAAGAAGGTATAAAAACCCTCCCCCATTGGCATGTGACTCCCCATTGGAGCCGCACAAAACTTTGAAGGGAGGAGCCAGCCGCAACCGCCAGCCACCCCGCCCCTTTCCTGCTTGGAGCCGCCAAGCAAGCCGCCCTCTTCCTCTTCTTCCTCTTCTTCTTTTCCTTTGGAGCTGAGCCAGCCCCTCTCTCTTCCCCTTTTCCTCTCCTCAAGCCGGCGGCTTGAGGTGAGCCGCCGCCCCCTCTCTTCCCCCTTCTTGAGTCGAGCCGCCATCTTTTGAAGCCGGATTCGAGGGTCGTCATCCAGGATTTCTCCCTTATTCATCCTCCCTAATTAGGTGAGTGGTTTTACCTTCATTCTTTCGGGTTTCTTCGAGTTCTTGAAGCCAATCTTGAAGGCTATTGAAATCTTGATTTGTTTTCCGATGATTCCTCGAGTTCTTGAAGTTCTTTTTGTGTACCGTGTTTGAGGAGACCGTACCCTAAACCCTTCCCTATGGGGTTCGGCAGCCCTAGGACGGCCCTAGGGGTGCTCGGCCAAAGGTGGAACAAGGGTGCCCTCAAGGTGTTCGATAGAATGCCTAAGTGAGGGATCTTGATTATCTTATGGTTTATATCTCCAATTGATGTTTGAAATGAGTTATTATATGTTTAAGCATGCTTAGTATTAATTTTGTGATTTTAGATAAAAATCATGTTTGAGTAAAATTGAATCTTGAGGATGATGCCATGAGGGTTCTTGAAAGAGAGGTTCTTGATCTTAATGCTTGTTCTTGATATTATTAATTCTTGTTAATCTTGATTAATAATCATGAAACCTGTGAAATAAATCTTGAGATTAGTATTTTGTCTTAATGATAATTTAGGATTGATTTCTGTTAATTTTCGGATTTAATTTCATGATATGCTGAAAATTGAATGTTGCTGGAATTTTATGCTGCGATGATGAATCTGTGCTGTTTTTAGATTGCTTAATGTGGTGTGTGTATTACTCTGAATATAGTCGTGTAACCTATCATTTCGACCAGAAAACAAAGTTTAGAAATATAGGACACACTTTGGAGACTTGATTTGGGTTAGATACATCAGTACTGGGCACAACAGTAAGCTAAAATAAAACCCTAAAACAAAACCCTAATATTGATGATTTAAATTTTAATTGCATAATTAAAATTGGATTAAAGGTCAACATAATCTGTTATGAACCAACACATAAAGTTTGCATGAAATAAAACCACACGGGTTCATGACATTACGGGTCTAGGAGTTGGGGTCGGGTTTTGGAGTGTTGAGACACTTTCCAATAGGGCCTCCCCTAAGACACCGTAGGAGAGTCATGTCTTAGGTCAAGGTGCGTCATATCTTTATGAATGGCGGAGATGCTCATAGAGGAGCCGGGTTGCGGGCTAAGCCCGGGAGGTTAGATGACATTTCCAACTTGTAGAACAAGTTCGAAGGGCCTTTCCCGATTGTTCTGATTTGGCCTCGTGGGATAAGTTCGGAGGGCTTACCCGATTATCTCCACGGTGGTTTTAAGGAATAAGTTCGGATGGCCTTTCCCGATTATTCCTGTGATATCTTTTAAGAGTAAGCTCGAATGGCCTACCCTGATTACTCTTATGATATATTAAAGGGGCAAGTTCGGACGGGCGAATCCCGATTGTCCCTACGCGTCTTGTGGAGCAAGTTAGGAGGGCCTTTCCGATTGCTCCCGAGTTTAATTGTACTAGGATAAGTTCGGAGGGCCTTCCCGATTATCCTAGTATGTGTGGACATGGTAGGCTTAGGCCTGTTGTTCTTCACCGTTTGAGTGTTGGCTGCCTTCGGGCAAGTGGTGGCCGGATGGCTTATTAGCAGGTCACTCCCTTGTGACCTTTTTATGCTTGAGTCAGGAGTTTTACCTTATGCATTCTATTATGTGATATTTTTTTTGTGAGGGTTGGTAGAACCGCTCACTGAGTTCTTTGAACTCATCCGTTGTCGATGTTTTGTTTTACAGTGCCTAATCGGTGAGGTGGGCTGGAGCACTTGGCGCAGCTGGAGGGCAGAGGAGCCACATGATCTCATAGCAATTCTAGTTAGGGGTCGTAGTCGAGTCTGTAGTAGATTGTCATGCACTTTTGTTTGGTATTTAGAGTTGTAGTCTTGTGGGGACATTCATATTTTATTCAATTTTTATTTATTAAAATAACTATCGCTCTTCGCTTTATTTATTTCTGCACTTGAGATATTTATTTAAAACCTTGCTGTTTTGAAATAAAAATCTATTTTGGTTCTTTTTTTATTTATTAAAACCTATTGTTTATTTCGCTATCTTATGATGTTGGCATGTGCATGAGTTAGGCTGCAGGGTATAGGCACATATACTCTGGCTGCTCACGTGACCCTATTTTTGAGGCGTGACATGCCGTCAGTCGCCGCAGATCGCCGCTGCCTCTCGACCTCACCGCACGCTGCTTCTTTGCTCAATCGCCGTCGCCGACCATTACTGCTCCGCCAGATCTCCGAACGCTGCTGCCTCGTCGCCGTTCAAGTAACCTGATGCCCCTCTCCAACCGGTTGTGGATGAAACCCTAGGTTTCGACCTCTCTCGTCGGCCTGTTATAGTTTAAGTTTATTATTATTATTATTATTATTATTATTATTATTATTATTATTTGTTAAGTTAATGTTGAGTAATGGTTAAGTTAATGTTGATTAATTGTTAGATTAATGTTGATTAATTTTTTAGATTTTTTTTTTTTTATTTGTTAAGTTAGATTAATTTAGAATAATTAGTTAAAAGGTTAGTTAGTACGAAATTGTCCATTGTGGACTCACACTAGAATCGTCCACTGTGGACTCGTGCTTGAATCATCCACTGTGGATTCGCGTTATAATCGTCCACTTTGGACTTGTTCCAGAATCGACCACTATGGACTTGCGCCAGAATCGTTTATTGTGGACTCACACCGGCATCCATAAATTTAGAAAATAATCATGACGAGTTGATACGTTTCACGTACGCATCGACGAATTTGTAAAGACTGCATTGGAGCGCATTGCCCGCTATCGCTACAACTAGATGCTTCAGCAGGCCCGCAAAACCATGATAAGATAACTGGGGCTACACACATTGAGCAGACTCGGGGACACGACCCCAAGTGGATTCCTGGACCTATGCGGGACCAGCTTATTGAGCGGTGGGACATGCCTGAGTGGCAGGAGGTCTCTCAAGAAATCGCATGTCCGGGGGGGGGGGGGGGGACGACATAGGGGCGTGCCACACTGGTGGCTCCGTGTCTTTTGCAATGCATGAGCATCGTATGGTATGTATAATTTTCTTACTTTTAATTAAATTATATATTGTGTATAATGATACTAATGTATTTATTTTTTAATATAAGACGCGGGTGGCGGAGGATGGCATCGTCCAATGCCCCTCGCTGATGCAGGTATTTGAGCACACTCACCGTCGGTGACAAGGAGCGGGGGACTATGTCGATAGTAGGGCCTCGATCATTATGGTAAGTATTTATGTCTATTTGATTTACGTAATATTTATTTATAGTTTATATATATATAATATTTAAAATATAAACACGTGTAGGAGACACACACGAGGACCATGATCGAGAGCGAAGGCACGCCGTAGGACTTTGACGCGGGAGCGTGGGTCGAGGCTGCAAGTAGCTGGGAGCACGATCGTGTTTATAGCTTTGCAGATAGTGGCCATGTACGAGCCGTGTTAGGGCCACTTGGGACACCGACCCCTCCCGTTGCGAGTGAGTGGCCCTCAACATCCCGGACGCAGGACCAGAGTCGAATAGCGACCTTGGAGTCCGAGCTTACACAGTAGAGATAGACGATGTAGGAGTAGAGACGAACGAATGACGAGTTGAGACAAACGATGCAGAACATGTAGGCCCTCCTTACTCAGATTGTATCTCACTCGGGCATTCATATACCGATGATGTCCCAGTCGTCGTCCTCCTCGGCCCAGTTGATGCTCCCGACCCTGTCGCTGTCGACTCCACCGCTTCCACCCCCTCTACCGCATCCCTGAGATTTTGGGTTACTGTATTTTGATTATATTTTGATACTTGTTAGCCTCCGTTTGAGGGTTAGATACTTGATAGATGTTCATATACTTTATATTTGATATTTTGATACTTGTTTGCCTTCGTTTGAGGCTTATAGTTGTTTATAGGGAGAAGTGCAACCAAAGTCCTATAAGTTTGAATTTTTTTGGACTTCAGTACTATAAGTTTCATTTCGGTATTTTCAGTCCTATATATGTTTGCTTTGTAGCACATATTTGGTTCATTTATGACGGTCCGTTAACTATGTCAATATGGACATAACGTCGTTTATTTTTTCATGGACAGATAGTTAACTGACCATCATGGGTAGGACCAAATCTGTGCTACGGAGCAAACGTGTAGGACATAAAATTCCGAAATAAAATTTATAGGACCAAATCTTTCAACGTGTATGAACGACGTTACATTCATGTGGACAAAGAGTTAACGGACCGTCATGGATAGGACCAAATCAGTACTACGAAGTAAACATGTATGACTGAAAATACCAAAATGAAACTAATAGGACTGAAGTCCAAAAAATTTAAAACTTATAGGACTTCGGTTGCACTTCTCCCGTTGTTTATATATATTTGATAGTTGTATATATACTTTTAGTTTTGATATTTGATACTTGTTTGCCTCTGTTTGAGGTTTAGATTGATGATATTTAAGTAAAACTTATATGATTGATTGTAAATGTATATGTATGATTAGGGGTGGAAATAGGTTAGACGGCCTGTCAGGGGCCTGTGGCCTGGCCTAGCCTTTTTTAAAAAAGAAACATGCCTAGGCTTATTTCTAGACATGTTTTCCTTATCAAGCTAGACCCAGGCTCACTATAAGACCTATTGAGCCTGATAGGCCGGCTTGGGCCTGTTAAGGTATTATATATAATAAAATATATATTTTAATTTAATAAAACAACAACTATTGTTGTTATGTTTAAATTTATTGTTATCATTTTTATATTGTAATTTAGAAGTAGGTTTTATAAACATGTTTCAGGTTTTAGCAGGCTATATAAATAGGCCACGGGCTAGGCTCAGGCCGAAAAAATAGCCTATAACATGTCACAGGCCAGGCTCAAACCTGGTCTAGCCTGACCTATTTCCACCCCTATGTATGATGTTTTGTGGTTGTAAATTGTGGTTGTAAATAGATAAATATTATTGTATATAGGAAATTTCAAACTTTTAATTTTTTTCAGTTACAAGATATAACTTCATCCACGGCTTACCCACGGTTGACCGTCACTAGGCCGTGGCTGAAAGTGTATCAAAAATGGCTGATGGCCTGGGCAGCACCAAATATCACAGTTGTTAATAATATCACCGACGGCTCCGAGCCGTGATTAATAGTTTAATTTCAGCGACGGCCGCCCAGGGCCGTCACCGATGTGTTTAAATCAACGACAGCCACACGCGCTGTCACTGATGATTACTTGGGACCGCCGACCTCGGCTGTCACAAATTATTTGAGACGTACACATAAGTGACGGCTTTTTACCACGGCTCGCGCCATCCGTGATAGTCTTCACCGACGGTTCAACAATGGTGCGAGCCGTCGGTGACAGTGATTATTCTAGTAGTGTGATATGGCGAGTGAGATTTTTTAAATCATTTCTGGATTGTCACGTCAGCGAAATAACGACTATACTCACAGTTCGCAGACGGGGGAGAATTATTGAAACTAATTCGAAAGTTCTTATATATAATTATTTTCATCTAATAACCCTTCAAGAATATATGATACATATCATCCTCATTACCTTTACATACATAGCAGTTTTCAGTCTCCATTCCTGACATTTTATCAAACCTACTAGTAGTTGGCAGTCTTCCCCAACTCCATTTCCACATGAAGACCTTAACCTTTTCAAGAACTCTCAAACTCCAGATGTGCTTCCAGTTAATCTCAGGTCCATTTTCCTTTTCTTTCCTGCTTTTAAGATAGCAATATGCATTTTTTGCAGAAATTTCTCCTTTCCAGTTTCCTGTCCACACCCAACTATCTCTGCCTGAATTGACATTTAAATCTATTACTGCAATATGTTGTGCCAGCTGAAACCCAAAGCATTCATGGATTTTTCTAAATCTCAATTCTCCTCTTTAATCAATTCACTGACATTTACATACTTTACAATTCCATTGGGTTAATAAAAGTTGGCCATTTGCAAATCGGAATACTCCCTATCCAAGAGTTTATCCATAAATTTGTATCCTTGCCATTGCCGATTGCTTTCCTGATACCCTCCCTTAATCTGAACATACTGTTAAGAAATGCTTTCACATTCCAAGATCCATTACTCCATTTTCCTGGAAACCATGGACTCAAATTGCCATATTTTGATCTACACAAGTCTATCCATTGGTCTTTCTCCTTATTAAGAGCTTTCATCACTCCTTTTGCCATCATTCAAATTTTAACAATCTTCAAGTCCCTTATGCCTAATCCACCTTCACTTTTGCTCATTGTCACTTTACTCCAACTCAATAGATTAGCTAATTTTCTATTCCTGCTGCCAGACCAAAAAAAAATTCCTTTCCATTTTTACAACTTTATTCACGACTTCTTCACTAGTCCAAGAAGACATAAGATTATAAACCGGAATTGAAATGACTACTAAAGTAATCAGTATGCTTTTCCTATCCTGTGACATCATGTTACTAGACTAAGGTTCCATCTTACTGTTAACCTTCTCAATCAGCTTCAATATTTGGCTGGCTTTGGCTTAAGCGCCGCTTATTAACCCGTGATAGACTTCCCAGCTGGGGGAATATACCATGTATGGAATGCCTGTGTGTGGGGGTCCCTGAAGCTCATCGGCATTTGTTCATTGATTGCTCGTTCACTGCCGTCGGTTGGGGTATATTCCTCTTCCTCAGTCACCGGTATTTCTTTCCACTCATCCCGGATCCTATATGTTGCACTGCCCGTGTTTCTTCTTCTCGTTTCCGGGACAGATTTCGATTAACTATCCTTTGGTCCCGGTTCATCTGGTATGAACGCAACTCCCGGGTGTTTTGCCTGAAAAACTCGTCTCCTCAGTCGGTTGCTGCAGCTGCCGCTAGCTACTTTAGCTTATGTAATAGATGCTACCTTTCCGATAGGGTGCATAATTGACTTGCCTTCCGGTGGTTTATTTTGAATTTATGTACTTTCGATTTCTTTTATCTCCCTCCCCCACTACTTGTAATCTTTTCAACTCTCTTGAATAAGATTCCAGGTATTCTATCTCAAAAAAAAAACCTTCTCAATCAGCTTGTTTTGATGTTCCTTTCCTAATCTTTTTGTTGCAATTAAAGAACCAAGATAATTCATAGAAAAACTACATTCTTTCATATCAAACACTTGGCAAATGTTTTGTTTCACCTTGGCATCATATTTCATAAGAAAATATATATCAGATTTCTGATAATTCACCTTTTGACCAGATATTTTAAAAAACATTTCAATTGCTTCCTTTAAACCTCTATATGACTTCATTGTACCCTTTATAACAAAAATTATATCATCTGCATAGCATAAATGACTTATGCTAAAGCCATTGCATTTAAAAGGGGTGATTTTTCCAGTCTCCACATATTTCTTGACTATCATTGAAAGCAGTTCTTCCATTATAATGAATATATAGAATGATACTAGATCACCCTGTCTAAGACCTTTAAAGTTTTGAAACTCTCTCCATTAATTTTACAATAAAACCTGACTTCCTCAACTAATGCAGCCACTTACTCATCTCACAAATTTCTAGCTCAAACCACTCGTTGTCTAGACTTTATCTTCTCTAGAGTTGGTTCATTTGGAATGAGAGGAATTCCATGATTTTTCAGCACAAAATCTCTTCCGCCCAAATACTTGCCTTTTCTGCCGACAATTTCTTGCGCTTGTGTCCTGGTTATTTGTTTAAAATGATTGTGTTTCTTTATCTTCATTGGTTGTTTTTGTTTTAAGATGTCTTCTGTGTTCTTTTCCTCTTCGGTCCTTATCATGTAATCTTTCATATCTCTTGAATGGGAACATATTTCTTTCTTTCAACAAAAAAAAACTTACCCATCTCACAAACTTATTAGGAAAACGTACCTATATTCTTCATCATTTGAATAATAAGCTTTCAATTAGCTCTGTCATGAGCCTTCTCAAGGTATGGTTTTATTTAAAAGTAAGGCTTAGATGACTTCGATTTATTTATGCTTTGCACAATTTCAGCAACCAGAAAGATATTATCATGTATTTATCTTTTGGGAAGGAAAGTTACTTGCTCTTCACTATCTTGTAAAGCACATTACAAAGTGTTATTGGTCTATTATCAAATAACAAACAAGCATTTTCTTTTTTTGAAATCATTACCAACAAGGTGTCTCTCCAACTTGGTTTCATATGGCTTGTACTGATTTTTTTTAAAAATTTCCATTGTCACATCTTCCTTCACAGTATTTCAATTTACTATGTAAAATTCTATGATGAATCCATCCATGCCAGGACTTTTACCTTTGCCCAAGGAATTAGCTGCCTTCCATATTTCAATATTAGTTATCTCCAAGTTTAATAACCTCCTTTCTTCATTGTCAGTACATTTCCAATCAAATTAATTCAGGCTATGTAAACCATTGACAGAAACTTCAACATTTTTCCACAATTCTTCATACCACAAAGTCTAGTGTACTCTTTGTCTCCTACAATGAGTTTTTCCACATAATTTTTCACTCTTCTTCTTTTTACTGAATTGTGAAAATATTTTATATTTTTATCTCCTCCATCAATCCAGTTTTTTCTAGATTTAGACCACCATTTTTTTGAAATGAGAGACTTGTATTCTATTCAATAGTCATGAAAGGAATACAAGTAGAGGGGAGGTAGAGAGGAGGGGACAAACAAAGCGGAACGAGAAAAACACTAAAACAAAAATTTAAGGGTACAATGCTAGAGAACTAAAGAACTAAACTCCGCCGAAGCCTCTGACGCCAACTCAGGAGTGGAGCGGTAGCTGCTTTCGAATACTCTTAGGTTCCTTTCATGCCAAATCTTGGATCTCCAGAACATCACCAATCGAAAGAAATCTTTCTGAGCTCGGACCCCACCAGAAGGATTAGCCTCCCACGGGGTAAAGTCGAGGGGGAAGAAGGCATGGTGCGACAGTCTTAAAAAGATCCTCCAACCCTGTGTGGTAAAAGGGCAATCCCGAAAAAGATGCGCATGAGACTCATCACAACTATTACACAGGAGGCAAGCCGCAGGGACCTGTATGCTATGTGCAATCAGACGATCTTTGGCGGGGAGCCTTCTCACAATTAGCCAGTTGTTGAGAGAGATAGCCGGGGGGGGGGGGGGGGGGGGGGGGGTGGAGTTGCTCCGCCAAATGAAAGAGACCCAAGGATAGGCACTCCTGCTAAAGTTCAGCAGCCGGTACGAACTAGTTGAGAAGACCCCATCTGAATTCCATTTCCAACCAAACTTATCAGGACCCGAGCCATGCAAGAAAGGAGCAAGCTCCTCAGCCAACTTGTGAGTGAGAAAAGTGGGGACGAAACGTCTAAACTGAATGAATCATCCGGTAACCTCCCCAGAAGGGGCCTTGCTTTTGGCCACGTCAATTGTAATATTCTGGTTATATGCAGCCGAGAAGAGAGTGGGATATCTACATTTCAACCTCTCGCCATTGATCCAAGGATCGTGCCAGAACCGAATATGAGAAACCTCACACGCATTATATGATAGAGATATTTCAAAGATGTCGAAAAGACTACTGATGCCCTTCCAAACTGAAGAGAGATGATAACTATCCGACATGCGAAGGTGCCTCAAACCATGGTAAAGAGCCAAAAGAACATCCCTCCAAGGCAACCCCTTAGGTTCGAAGAGTTTCCAAATTCAGGTTCCCAATCTTGCGAGGTTATGAGATTGCAAGTCGAGAATCCCCAATCCACCCTCGAGCTTGGAATGAGTGAGAGCCAGCCAACCAACCAAACATTTCCCTTTAATATTCTCCTCATGCTTACACGACCATAGAAACACTCTCCTCCGTCTGTCGACTTGCTTTATGACCCAACATGGAGCTTTAAAGATTGAGAAGATATATGACACCTGACTTGTAAGGACGCTATTTAGCAGCACCAGTCTTCCTGCTCTAGAGAGGAGGGACCCCTGCCAAGAAGCCAGGGTGCGGTCCAACTTTGTGATAAGATTTGTCCAGTCAGTCCGAGTCAAGTTGCTAGGCCGCAGAGGCAGCCCCAAGTAGTTCATAGGGAAGGCACCAGTGGAGCAGCCCAAAGTAGTCGCCGCGAAAGTTGCTTTGGCATCATCATTTCCAATGTGTAAAACCTTAGTCTTCTGCAAGTTGAGTTTAAGTCCCGTGCATAGGTTGAAGCATTTTAGTAGCAGCCCAAAAGATTTTAAACTGTCCTCCGAAGCTTTACTGAATAGAGGCAGATCGTCGGCGAATAGGATATGTGTAATCCCTCCCTCAACGAGTTGTTCGAGGGCTCCGGAGATAAGACCAAAGCTAGCAGCCCTAGAAATCAATCTCGAAAGGACATCAGTCACGAGAATGAAGAGTAATGTCTACTTAGAGCAACTACTTTATTTTGAACACTTCTGAGTTTCAATTCCTCTTGTTCACTTAAACAGCTGTAAGTTTCTATCATCTCAAGCTTTTCCCGTTCCTTATTTGCCTCTTTCAATTTCTTCTCCAGACTTCTTTATTATCTTTGCACCACTGCTTCAGAACACCTTTTAGATTTTCAAGTTTCTCTTCTAAGTTTCCAAGGCAATAATTTACAAACTCCCAATAATTCCGGATAACTTGTGCTATTTCTGGATATTCAAATCAGTAATGTTCAAAAATAAATGACTCTTTGTAACTTCTTTTATTTTTGAAATTTTCCCAGTGCACAACTATTGGCCTGTGATATGAATTTATCATCTGCAAGTGCTCAGTTCTTATTTTCAGGTGCCAATCCATCCACTTTGTATTATACACAACCCTATCAAGATTTGCCATCACTTTTTCATGCATTTTTCTTTTATTAGACCAAGTAAACTGAGGTCCAAAGAAACCAGTCTCCAATAACCCAGTGTTAGTTAGGAAATTTCTGAATTCCATTTGAGCTTGCTTAAATTTGAAAAGTTTTTCACCTCTTTTCTCATTAGCTCTTAGGATAACATTAAAGTCTCCTACAACAATCCATGGAATATCAGGAATTAAAATTTCACTCAGCAATTTTCATAAGTTTGTTCTTAGTCTTTCATTTGTACTTGCATAGACACCAAAAATGATTTTTTTCCCATCTCTCTGTTCCCCAAGTACATTGATTACTTGATCATTCATATATATGTATCACATTTATTCTGTATTTCTCTTTTCTCCACACAAAACTTAGATCTCCTGAAGCACCTCTACTTCCTTTAGCAATGCCTTCCCAATTCCTTGCTTTTGCTTGTATGTAATTCTTCCTCCATATGAGTCTCCAACAAGAACACCATATCAATTCCCTTGGTTCTAACCATAGTCCATAAGTAGTCATTTGCTTGTTTTTTTGAAGCTCCTCTTATGTTCCATGATACTAATTTCATGATGAATTTTAGTCTTTTCCTTCACTTCCCACTATATATCTTATCTGGATCACCTTGATCTCCTAAAGCAATAATTTCACATGAAAATCTCCTCTTCTTTAATTTTGTACTTCTGAGACTAATTGGAACATTAGCCAGGTTGAGATTCTTGGACACTCCTTTCCTTGTTTTTGCATTACCCTTTTATTGTAATCCTTGAATTTTCTGGATCAACCCCTTCCTCTAAGAAGTCCTCTTTTGCAAACTCATTATTTAAGTTATTTGAGAATGATTTTATTAACTTCTCAGACATCTCCTTCAATTTATCATTTTTCTTTACTTGGGATAATGTACAATTTGGTCCCTCGAATATAGCCGAGTTTTCAGAGTGGTCCCTAAAAAAAAACTTGATCAATGTGGTCCCTTTAAAATATGAGTTGAGCAAAATAATCTCTGACTCGGGCAAAATAGCCGGGTTGACTTAGGCAAAAAGTCACCGAATCGAACTATTTTGCTCGAGTCATGTTTTAGAGAGACCACATTGACCGAGTTGTTTTTTGAGTGACCACTATGAAAATTCGGCTATATTTGAGGGACCAAATTGTATGCCATCTTTACTTCCTCTAGCTTTTCAGAATTTTTCATCTCAGTATCTTTCTCAGCATTGAACACTAGATTCTCTACCTCCATTTCTTTTGAGAGAATCTCTATTTCCATACTTTGATCAGCCTTTTCTTTTACCTATTTTTTGCTAACAATAAAACTATTACTGCGTTGTGTTTGTGATACAACCCATTTCTCTTTACCTTTCTAACTTGATATAGCAGATAAAACTTTTTCATTTTTCCCAACATTCTTCTTTTCATCATCCCTTTTAGCAATTTTAGGATTACTATCATCACTAGCTTTCATACTAACAATATATTTATCACTGCTATTGTTGACCATTCTGATTTCATTTGATTTCTCCATCCCTCTTTCCTCCTCCCTGAAAGTAGGATTGTTCATCACTTGAATGAATTGCTAATGAATTCATTCCTTTGATTATTGTACTTCACAATTCTTTTGTTCCTTTTTTGTACATGTACCCACGTCCCAATAAGCTACCTTCTTTTTCCTCCATTTCAGTATTTCTTCCTTCCTCTTTGCTTGACTCTTTTATTTTTTCTTTTTGTTTACACATTTCTTCTTTATGGCATATTCTTCCACAACTATAGCATCAATTTGGCAAATTCTCATATGCTATGGTTTGAAAAAAACTTCCTGCACTAGAATCCACCCAAATTCCTTGCTCTACAAGTTTATTGATATAAAGAAGAATACATACCCTGACGAATTTAGCCATATCACCTGAAAGTGTATAGTCATCTATCTTTATAGGACTACCTACAACAGCAGCAATTTGAGGCAAAATCCTTTTACTCATGAGTTCATAAGGAAGGCCAAGAAATTGTATCTACACTGGAACTACAATAATAACTTCTTTCATAGGTTGAAAATTCATTCTCCAAGGAATCATAGAAAGGGCATGACCCCTTAGAAATCAAGGATCACCGGAGAATACACTCCAATAATCCTCAACATTTTCGAATTTGAAAACAAAAAACCAACAACCAAGTCTATAATTCGACAACTTGCTTTTAATTTTCAAATCTTAGGTAAGTAATTTCTTGCCAATTCTGCCAACTGTGAGTAGCACAGTTGGTGGTAACATCTTGTATGTTGTCTAAAAATTTAGGATTCAAATCCTAGTATGGTCACCTATTGTGACCTTCTATCTTTGTTATAAAAAAAAAATTCTTACCGATTCTAATTTTTTGAAATCCTCTTTATCTCAAGATAGTATTAATATATAATATTGATCCATAAAAATCACAATAATTGCAATTAATTTTAAAATCAATGCATATAAACAAACATAATTATAATTTTACAAAATTATATATTTTAGTTTTATTGAACTATTTTACTTTTATCAATATTAAAAATATAATTATGGAGATAATTTTCCATACAAAATAAAATTTACATAAATAATTGACTCCATGCTAAAATAAATGAATTAATCATGATGACAATTTATTTATAATTTGCATTTAGAAAAATACACAAAATATAAGTATACAATTATATTGTTGTTAATAATTACATATATGGAAATCTTATTATTTGAGAAAGATGATATATGAAAATATTAAATTTAAAAAGTATATAATTAAAAATTATAAACTTCAGATAGATATATACATTAATATTTTTATGAGAGTACCTAATATTAAATTTTAGATTTCTTTTTTAATATTATGTTGATGGCAAAATTAGCTCTAATGGCATATTTGTAAGTGAAAATTTTGTCTTGGGTGTAATTGTCGATTGGGCTAAATATATCCTGAACCATGCACTTCGTCTCATTTGTGACCAATTCCAAAATATTATCAAATTATATCCCAAACTGTGACATTTGTCTCAATCGCATCCTCCCGTAAACTCTCCGTTAGCAGCACCGTTAAGGCGATGACGTGGCGCTCTAACGTGGATTAAAAATAATATTTTTTATTTAAAAAAATATAAAAAAACACATTAATTTATATTAAATAATATAAAATAATATTTTATATTTTATATTAAAGAATCACTCCGAGCCATGTCGGAGGTGAACATGGAGTGATTTTTTAATATAAAATATAAAATATTATTTAATATAATTTGACATAATTTTTTTATATTTATTAAATAAAAAATATTATTTTTAATCTACGTCAGAGCGCCACGTCATCGTCTTAACGGTGCTGTTGACGGAGAGTTGATGGGAGGATGTAATTGAGATAAATGTCAAAGTTCGGGATATAATTTAGTAATATTTTGGAATTGATCGCAAATGAGACAAAGTGCATAGTTCATGATATATTTAGATAATTACTCAATATAATTTATTAGTTGTCCCAGGCAATGGTTACTTTCACCACGTACCGCTGGCGCAACAATTGACGACGACCGCGACTTATTCTGAGGCTATGGTTTGGATTTCTAAGTTTTCTCTTTTATCTCCCCTCAGTTTTCTCGTTTCCTATTTCATTTTCCAGTGTTTTCTTGGAATCAATGGCAAAAAATGGATGGAAAAGATGGAACTTTTGTCTCAAGAACCGCTTTTAGGTCTAGAGAGTAGTCGATTAAGATCAAAGAAGCACTGAACATCATATGCTGTTCTGATGCCGATTCATCCATTAAAGGATGAACAAGACTTATTGTCATCAAATATATCAACTTGCTCTATTTCACTTAATTATTACAAATTTTGGTACTATTGCATAAATCAAAACATGTATTGCTGTATGCAATACATTGTGGGATTTAGCTAAAATATTTTATCTACAATTGGATCCTTGTCTCTGCGCGCATTTTGTTCTGTTTGTGCTCCCACTTCGATCATAAGCTCCATGTATGCCTTCCTCATTGCAGCTAATTCACTGATGACATCCCCTATCAGCATTCGGTCTTGTGGCGATTCCTTGGTGCACTTGATGCCGATTCTTAGCGAACAGGTAACAAACTCCACTGCATTCTCTAGAATGTTTTGCGTGTCTTGCCTGTGTGCATGTTGCTCCTCCAACTGCAGGGTTGGATCAATGATATCAATGACTCGCTCTGGGAGTGCCATTTCAACATATTGAACAAGGCTGAGACCATCCTTGAAGTTTTCACTGGTAGGTCTCTTTCCTGTGAGCATCTCAAGCACAAGTATTCCATAACTATAGACATCTCCTTCAGCTGAAACTTTATTAGCTGCTCCATACTCTGTATCATGATTAGTTTAATTTCTCGCCACAAATTTGCATTACGATATATGTGAAAGGAGATAACTTGAGAGAAGTACTCAACAGGTAATGAAGTGGTAAATAATGTATTTAACTTATGCAATTAACACTAAATACAACTACAAGAAATGAACAACTTGTATGTAGCTACTTCAATTTTGCAATTTTCAGTTTATGCTTGCTAGAATATAACTAACGAAGTATTTGTACAAGTACCTGGAGCAACATAGCCAATAGATCCCTTCAAAATCATGGAGGTTGAAGATTTTTGGCGTGCATCTATGGGAAGTCTGTGGAGGAACCTGGCCAACCCAAAGTCACTCACATGAGCTACCATTTTTTCGTCCAACAGAACATTGCTTGGCTTTATATCACAATGGACAATTGGCTCTGCACCGTGATGGTGGAGGTAATCTAATGCAGAGGCAATATCAGTTAATATATTTAACCTCTGGATAAAACTTAACCTCTGTGTGTTACCCTCGTCATTTGCTTCTGGATGCAACCACTTCTCTAGGCTCCCATTTGGCATGAACTCATACACTAAAGCTTTGAAATCATTTCCCCTGAAGTCGATACTTGCACAAGCCGTTAAGATCTTGACAAGGTTCCGGTGTCGGATATTTCTGAGGGCATCACATTCTGCAATAAAGCTCCTTAAAGCACCCTTCTGTTGGAGGTTGAGTACCTTCACTGCAACAATAGTGTTCTCCGGGTTATTTAGAATTCCTTTGTACACTGAACCGAAGCTTCCCAAACCAATTAGATTAGTGGTAGAGAAATCGTTTGTTGCTCTTAGCAACTCAGCATATGAGACCTTTATATGTGGATTTCTGATGTAGTCTGTGGCATTACGTTTCTTCTTTGACTTTTGTAGCCAATAAAGAGTGCCGAATATGTAAGACAAATCTTACATCAAGAATTTCATGAATTTAAGAATATCATAATTAAATTAGTAAGATAAGATCTTACTTGATGACGACATAATTTGCAGCGGAATAAACTTCTGGATCTTCAAAGGAAAGCCGGGTCTTCCTCCACAACACCGCCTCAAATGCTCTGCTTTCGATGGGGAAAGCAACTATGAGCTAGGGTTTTTCCACACGGTGTATAGAGGGGACCTAGCCACTATTTATAACTGATTATATGGGCCCGTCCATCACGGGCTTCATTAATCGGGCCTACACTTGATTAATCACACCAATCATGGTTAAGTGTTTCAAGCTCGAATCACATGGATCAAGATCACATGAGCTAACAGGCATCTCAATAATGGATCATAAGATCAAACCCTTTTTTATCAAATCAAAACATTACAATTGATTGTAGCCCACATATGAAAAATGAAAATATAGAATATTTAAAAAATATTCTAACATTCTCCCACTTGGGCAAGATCAATTGTAAAGTTTTATTTTTGAAAAAATAAATTTAAAAAACGACACTCGGGTTTAATCATATATTTCAAAAAATATGGCCACAAAATAAAAATTAAAAATAAAATAAAAATGTGGCCACAAAATAAAAATAAAATAAAAATGATCCAAGATGCAACACTTATTATGACTCATATCAACAACCAATGATATCGAATCATGGCAGCCATCATGACAATACTAGAAATAAGACTTTCCATGGTCACGAATACCACTGACATTGCTGACAATTGTCATTGGTGTGGAGTGTAGCATGAAAATAACACTCAAAATGATCCGATAAGAACAGTGTTATTTTCATTGTCAGTCCTCATACTTTCTCTTCTAGATATACCTTTCGGTAGGAGAAAGCGTATGGTTTTTAGAAAACCATCAAGTCCCTAGACTCAAAATTGGCATCAATCAATGGGCAACATGATTCACATGACACCGAGCCTTTAAACAAAAATTATGATATCTCTAGACTTAAATATGGTATCAATCAAGAGACATTCTGATTCAAATGATACCGAGTCTTAAACAAAAATATGATATCTCTAGACTTAAATATGGTATCAATCAAGAGACATTCTGATTCAAATGATACCGAGTCTTAAACAAAAATATGATGTCTCTAGACTTAAATATGGTATCAATCAAGAGACATTCTGATTCAAATGATACCGAGTCTTAAACAAAAATATGATGTCTCTAGACTTAAATATGGTATCAATCAAGAGACATTCTGATTCAAATGATACCGAGTCTTAAATAATTATTGAACACATATATTAAATATGACAATATGATCTCAAAGTGCTCAAAACAAAAAGAAAAAATAACTCCCACTGACCAAGCACATCAAAAGAACTCAGAAAGCCCATATTTTCAACATGTCTTTTAAAGACTATGGGTCTGAGTCACTTGGTTAAGGGATCAGCGAGCATCAGATCTGTCTCTATGAGTTCAACTAAAATATCTCATTTCTTTACAAGATCTCTAACAGTCAAATATTTGATTCTAAATGTATGGAGTCTTGTAATGAGATCTACAATGTGAAGTCATATATTAATATTTTTAGGTCAGGTAGCTTGATATTCAGTTAGTTACTAATAGAAAAAATATTTTCCTCCCACTGACCTTCATATTTATATATTAATCAATTATTTTCTTCACATCTTATTAGTGTCGCTATCTTATCAACAAGTGATCGATTTATGAATCAGTTAATCAATGAGACTACATTAGTTTTCGAAAATCTATCACCTTTGGGCAGACAGATTTCTAGACCAATGCACACTCTAATAACTTCATCACAATATAATTAGAATGTGTTAGATTAAATTATAGGGCATATCATAAAATTGAAATTGAGGCTAACCAAATATTACATATTCACCTTTGGGCAGAACATGCAATCACGAAATAAAGCCTCGATGAGTTAAATAATGAGACACTGATTTTCGAAAATCTATCACCTTTGGGCAGACAGATTTCTAAACCAATGCACACTCTTCTAACTCCATTACAAAACTTCCAATTAAAACATTCAATAATCATCCTTTGGGAAAAAACTATTGAATGAATTAATCTTCAGTATTCCTCATATGATGAGAAAATACACCACTCATTATAAGTAATCCCACTTTGGTGGTAATTACAAATAATAACTAGTGAAAAAACTCATCAGGAATCAATTGCCCACATGTCAAATATTCAAATCCAATATGTATTGCAAAATTGGTACAAGAATAAAGTACCATGATTAATAATGAATTTAAATCAATGACCATTTCAAATTATTATTTATGTTTATGTGGTTGTAAATTATGCCAATATCCCCACCTAATTGTAGCTATATTAGGTTTCAAATATATATAAAAATTGGCAGCATTATTTACAATAATGAATTAATATTTTAAGTAATCCACATAACATAAAATGAATAATAATATTATCATGTAAATAATAAATCACATGGATTCTACATCATGCTAAATGTAGCAAAATTTGAACATGATAATAAAATTTACATTAATAAATCATGAAATCAATCATGCTGACAAAATTATGATAATAAATCAGCTATATTGTGTCAATTATGCAATATTATTATAATATCTGGATAATAATGTTGCATTATGCCTAAATTAAGCAGAAAAATAAGCATATCTATTGTGCCCAGAACTTTTATAAGCAGCGGACTGAAAAATTGAAGAAGGACCATTAATAGCATTAAGCCCATATTCAAGATTCAATAGCTCAGTTCAGTTCCAACACAAGATAAGAAGGATTTTACAGTCATATTAAAAATTTAAAATACTGCAATATAATAAAATTGACGACAATAAATCACGTGATCAATTGTAGCATGATATTTAATATGATAAATCACATGACACATATTGGGATCAAAAATCTGATCCCATAAATACACAAGGCTCTAAAAATTAAATACAATGAGAAAGGATTCCAACACAATTTAAATGTTGTAAAAGCACTTTCATGAATAGTAGATTTATTTAGAAAAATAACCCACAAATATTACTTGGTCCAAATACATCTAATATGTATTAAAATGAGCAATAATTCTATCATGTATCAACATTATATCAACTATGCATGAAGTAAAATATAGCATAGCATGAAATACAATGATAAAATAATTAATGAATAATAAATTAAGTCCCCACATGAGGCAAAATATGTCATGAAGTATAATAGATGTAGCATGACAATAAAAATTGACAATAATAAATTAAAGTCAATTGTAGCATGTGAGCAAAATTAGCATGATAAATTAATCTATGCTATGTTCATATTGGCTCATGAGTGGGTAGACAATAATATTGTATTCAAAATTTTATGCCATGATCTAATTTTTAAGTAAATTGATCAAAAATATAGTGAATCAATCAAAATCAAAATTGAACCAATCATAAAAGGATCAATTAATCATGAACTACATGTAATTGAGCTGAACCAAACATAATTTAAACTGAATCGATAAAAATTAAATTGAACCATTCAAAAAATTTGATGAATCGGTTGAAAATTGAATTGAACCGGTGAGAATTATGCTGAATCGGCTTATGAACCAAATGAAATTATGCTGAATCGGACCGAATTGGAATGAACCAAATTAATTTCAACAATGAACCGATTTTAAACAGAATTGAACCAGCGTCAAATAAGTCCGAATCAAATTAATTTAACCCAGAACCGATTTAAAATATCAAAATGAACCAAAATAATGAACCAGCTAATTAAATATGCTGAATCGATTTTAATTAAATATAAAAAAAAAAAATGTACAGGGCCAAGATTCATTGAGCCCTCTCGGCTTGCTCGGCAGGCCCGAGTGGCTCGACCCGCCAGGCCTTGTGCTCGTTAGGGCACAGGCCACGCGGCCGGGTGGCAGGCGGCTTGCGGCGCACATCACACCTGCTGTCGCAGGCTGCACGCCCCCCGAGCAACAGATGCGTTCGTGAGCGCGCACCGGCGCCACCGCGCCAAGGATGCGCAGGTCGCCGCTCGCAGCAAGCGCACATGAATAGAGGTGCACCCATTGAGGCAGACGCGATGTTTCAATAGGAAAAATTAAAACTTACTGTACTTTATCAAGATAAACAAGTACAGTGTTTAAAATATAATAATATTTCAGTAAGGTGTTGTAAAGAAAGGTATCAATGGGAATGAAAGAATCGAGGCAGAGTTCTAATTTTTTAATCAGAACAAACCTTTTCATGAAGCTGTACACGGTCCAACGTATAAAACACGCTCACCGATAACAATGCACAGTATCTGAAGGATAACTAAACGATTCAACCAAAAATTAATACTGCATAACATTGATAAAACTGAGAAAAGCCTACTAATAATCTTCACCAATAAATACGAGAAACATCAATATGTTTCCGATAAAAACACACGGAACCAGGCGCTCATACCGATGCACAGCAACAAAATCCGAGAGAAAAAAAAAAAATTCATGTTCAGCGAACCACGAGCAATTCCACGCAAATAAATTTTTTGAGAAAGATGCACAGAACCCTATCGGCTGAGAGCGATCACAAAAGGAGATGTAAAGCATCCTAGAAGCATAATAAAAAATATCCGAAAAAATAGATACAACGATCAACGAAAAGATTAATTTTAATATTCAAACATGATGAATCAAAATTTAAATAGATTATTCATCATATTAAAATCATCCCATAATTATCATAAACGAATTCTTAAATTCATGAAAAGGGGCTCTGATACCAATTGTAAGACAAATCTTACATCAAGAATTTCATGAATTTAAGAATATCATAATTAAATTAGTAAGATAAGATCTTACTTGATGACGACATAATTTGCAGCGGAATAAACTTCTGGATCTTCAAAGGAAAGCCGGGTCTTCCTCCACAACACCGCCTCAAATGCTCTGCTTTCGATGGGGAAAGCAACTATGAGCTAGGGTTTTTCCACACGGTGTATAGAGGGGACCTAGCCACTATTTATAACTGATTATATGGGCCCGTCCATCACGGGCTTCATTAATCGGGCCTACACTTGATTAATCACACCAATCATGGTTAAGTGTTTCAAGCTCGAATCACATGGATCAAGATCACATGAGCTAACAGGCATCTCAATAATGGATCATAAGATCAAACCCTTTTTTATCAAATCAAAACATTACAATTGATTGTAGCCCACATATGAAAAATGAAAATATAGAATATTTAAAAAATATTCTAACAGAATAAAGACAGGAATATGATTAGGCATAGCATTCCACTGGATACTGAGACAATGACTAGTACTTTGTGGGACACATGTTTCTTTCTGGACACTGAGCACAAGGGCAAACTAAGATGCTCATCTCCCCCACATAGCTTACTGTTTCCCAGTACAGAGAATGCACTCACGTTTTGGAAAATGCCATCTCTTGGCACTTCACCCTCCAAATTATTGAAAGAGAGATTCAAATAGCTCAAGAATTGGAAGTTGCCAAAAAATTCTGGTATTCTGCCAGATAAGTTGTTTCTTGATAGATCCAATGATTGAAGCCCTTTTAATAGGGTAAATGACGAAGGAATTGATCCCTGGAAATAGTTTCTTGCCATGTCAAGTTTTTCAAGCTGTTGACACTGGCCAAGAGAGCTGGGAATTATACCTGATAATCTGTTTGCAGAAAGGTCGAACTGACCGAGATTTTTCAAATTTCCAACTTCAGAAGGCAAGGATCCTTGCAATGAATTATGCGAAATATTAAGTAACATAGTGAGAGTGGGAATGGTCAATATTTCTTTTGGCACTGTACCATTTAAATCGTTGAGTGCAAGATCCAAGAGTACCAGAGAGCTGTTTGCAAGACTTGCAGGTATTACTCCTCGTAGTTTATTGGAGTTCAAACGGAGTTCCAATAATTGAGTCAGTTTGCCAAGGGTGGTTGGGATTTCTCCTGTTAAGTAATTGTCGCTCAAGTCTATTTTTTGTAGCCTTGGTAGGTTTGCCAATGTTGCAGGAATGTTAGCAGTGAGAAGGTTTGAATGCATATCAAAGAAGATTAAAGAACTAAGGTTGCTAATCCATTCAGGAATGGTTCCAGATATGTAGTTGTCATTGAATTCAAACCACTCAAAGGTTTTAGAAAAATTGGGTACCTTTTGTGGCAATGAGCCACTGAGCTTATTGCTTGTAAGTTGCAACCAAGCTAGGTTGCTGCAGTTAGCTAAATCTTCCAGAAATCCCCACTCAACAGGATTTCTTGCTTCTAGTTGATTATAACTGAGATCAAAGTGATACAAACTCTGCAAGGATCCAAAACCTCTTGGAATTGTGCCTGTGAAGCTGTTCCTGGGAAGTTGGATATGGACAATGTTGGAAGCATTGATCAATGACCTTGGAATGGACCCAAAGAAATGGTTTTCATAAATGGCAAGGTTTGTAAGGTAAGGAAGAGTTAAGCCAATATCTAGTGGAAGAGACCCTGTAAAGTGGTTGATTCCGATTTGAAAGATTCTGATAGAGGACATGTTCCAAAAAGAAGATGGGATGAAGCCTGTGAGGTTGTTTTGTGTTAGACCAAGATAAGTGAGGGAACTGAGGTTGCCAATTGATGCAGGAACAAGTCCTGTGAGTCTATTGAACTGTAAGTCAAGACCATTCAAATTCACCAGGTTTCCAATCTCAGATGGGATTATGCCAGTGAGTTGGTTTTCACCCAAACCGAGAATTTGAAGTCTAGCAAGACTTCCAATCTCTGGAAGAATAGTTCCAGAAAGATTGTTGCTAGACAAATAAAGAACTTGCAAATTTACTAGGTTCCCAACCTGTGATGGCAAGGTGCCAGTGAGCTTATTTTGACCCAACAAAATAGTTTCTAGAGCGGTGAGATTCCAAATCTCTGGAGGAATTCTTCCTGTGAGTCGATTGCCCCGGAGGGATAGAACCTTCAGCTTTGACAAAGCACCAAAACCATTGGGAATCTCTCCTTCGAGTGTATTATATCCCAGGTAAAGGTATGTTAGTTCCGAGCAATGGCTAAGGTTGTGAGGTATGTCTCCTGTAAGTTGATTGTGTGACAAGTCGAGCACAATGAGAGAGGCAAGATTCCCAATTGCCGGGGAAATAATTCCGGTGAGGTTGTTGCTAAAAAGAAACAGGAACTTGAGCTTGGAAAGCGAACCAATATCACTTGCAATCTCTCCTGCAAGCACATTTTCACTGAAGTCTATAAGATTCAGTTGGGAGCATCGGCTCAGGTTGCGAGGGATTGTCCCGTGGAAGCTGTTATGAAATAGACTGAGGTTTTGAAGATGAGAACAATTATGAAAGAATGACGTAGGAATCATCCCTACCAAAGAGTTGTCACTCAGGTTGAGGTGTTGAAGGTTGGATAGCAAGCCGAGCTCATCCGGGATGGGCCCCTGAAGTCGGTTGTTTGGGAGATGGAGCCTCCGGAGGAAGGTGAGGTTGGATATGAATGGAGATATCTTACCAGCCAACTCTAGGGAGTCAAGATCCAGAGCTGTAACCCTCTGTTCATGACTCTGATTGCTGCACTTCACACCTCGCCAACGGCAGAAATGGAGGGACGAGCCATTGCTCCATGAAGCCAGAGCTCCGAATGGATCATCGGATATGAGGGACTTGAAGGAGAGCAAGGCCTGCCTGTCGCTTGGCACTGAAGCTGCCAAACTTAGTGAAGATGATGAGAGTAAAAGAAGCACCGGAATTAATGATGAGCAAGTGGGGCATGAAAATATGGTATACCTCCTCATTGTAGTGCTCAAATGTTTTATGTTGATCTTCTTGAATACAATCTAAGCATGCAAAGACATGATTCTTTTATAGAGCAATAATTTCTGTTCCTCTCTTAAATTGTTGTGTCCTTGTCAATGACTTCAAGGCATGCATATGAACATTTCAATCAGTCCACATTTCAACTTCTGTATTAATTGTTAATTGCTGAAAATAACTTTTTTTTTTGTTAGTCTTCTATATATTCTCATTACGATTTATGAAATTTCAATATCAATTGCAATTTCCAATTTGGACCTTCAAATGGCTCCTTAAACAGTTTAGAAGCCGTGATTTTTGATTTGTCAATCAAGAAAACCAAACCGTCTATTGTCAAATTTTCATATTGAGATTAAGATGTGTTGCCAACTTTTGAATTATTACGGCGAGAGCTGCATAGCCTTACGTGCATAAAAGAAATTAATGAGGCTTGACCTCATATTTATTTTTGAAAAAAACGTTTGAATTCATCCATGTGTATGAGGTACGGACTACTGTACGGTTGAACAATGATAGGAACAAAATTATATGGTGTTTGCATTTGTCAGTTCATGGAGAAAACCATATATATTAATATGAATAGACTATAATTATCAAGAGAAGCAAATGGCTTGCAATAGGCACGAAGTTGCATTCTATTGGATGTTTGAAGTAACATAAGGTTGGAAAGCTACAGGGGAATACATTTTCCTACTTTGACTATAACTAGAGAAGAATTATTGTACGTGGATGGTGGAAAATTAGGATGTGAACCAAAATTAATCTTGAAATGTTCAATTTACATGGTTTGGTCATCCAATACGACCAACTTTTTGCAAAGGCCACAAATATTTTAGTCAACCCACTGAAAATTTTAAACGTGCTTGTTTTTTTTTATCGAAATGAAGAATGCTTATATTAATAGTCGGATAGTGCCGATGCAAAAATGGTCATCAGACATAATGATCTCCAGTTCTGTTGCTGAAAATTCAGATCAAAGTGTCATCGACCACCGTGCATATAGTTCTTAGTTGCAAGTGAAACACACCCAACAGAAGTCTATCTACAAGGTCATTGACAAGACAACAACATTGTACAATAATATGTCCATTAGACCAAAACTTTTTAATTTAGGGCCAAAGCTCATTTGATCCATGCTATGTTCTGACAATTGTACTTATCCCCTATCTAACTCATAAATAAAAATAAGAATGACAATAATTATAATAATTAAATAATATTAACTAATTACATGATTATTATATGACATGTCGGATTATCGTATGCAATAATAAGAGAGGTTTAGAAATAATAACAAGTAAATGAAGCAAAACGGTAAATGCATTATTTCATTTAATCGATTTTGAATATTTTGCCAATCAATCAATCGCACAAGTTTGATGAATTAAAATTTGACATCCGCAAACTTACTTGCAAGATTTCTAATATCAAAAATTACATGTTTAATCTTCCAAAAAGTAGCTGATTGATTATTACACATATCTACCACAGAACTAGAGTCACTTTCAATAACAATTCTTTTATAATTTTACTCCCAAGCATGATCTAAAGCTTCCTTGTTTGCTAGAGCTTCATTTATAAGAATAGAACAATTAAATTTAAAGAAACCAGCAGCACTGAAACAGATGCCCTTATCATTTCTACCAATAAAAGCATAAGAGCCAAAATTCGGATTAATATTTAAAGTACCATCAATATTATATTTCACCCAACCTGGAGAAGGCAATTTTTCGCTAACACAATCCTGGGTAGAATTATTAATGTTCTTGTTCTCGAATTTAATATTACTAGAATTATCAACATAGTGAACCGTCAGGGCCAGAGTACTTGAAAAAAAGGATTCAATATGAGGGCTAGCATTATTAAAGACAATACTATTCCTCGCCATCCACAGAGAATATATAGCATTTAAACAGAGAGCCAAAGCAGGAGAGTTATAATTACCTCCTCCTGAATTGGACACTCCATTTAAGCCAACTAAACTCAGAACCAATTTTATTCCGACAAACCTTCCCTCAATCAATTCCCAAAAGACCCTAGCTACCTCACAATCAAGAAACATGTGTGAACTAGTTTCCTGATGGCTGCCGCAAAGGGCACAACATTGAATAGCCTCGCAGGAGTAGGGAGTCTAAGCAAAAATTTTAACTCTAGGTGCAACCGGGGTATTCCAAAGGAATTTCCACTTATAGAGGCTAGATAAGTTGGGATGTATACTTTTAATAATAAAAGAATAGACTGACTTAGAAGTGATAATCCCCTTATTATCAGGCCACCAAATCCATTCATCATCACTGGGCTTCCCAAGCAGCATAATACCGAAAATAGCCTCCACTAAGTTCACACCAAAGAAACCATAGAGCACATGTACATTCCAAGAACCATTATTAATCAGGAAATGCACATTAAGATTCATTTCAAACAAACATACATTAACAAAAGATGGCTTCCAAAACAAAGGAACATCAAATATCCAACTACCAAGCACAATAGATGTATGAAGATCATTACCAATCAATTTTTTAAATCCTGTTCTCAGAGCATCAAAAGCAGAGCATATCAGTTTCCATGAATTACTCCTAGCAGATTTTTTACCAGGATTCCATAAAGAGAAGCCATACTTAGCTTTAATAACCAAAATAAAGATATTTTCAAAACCACTAACAAGCTAGGGCAATTCTTTTAGCATTAAGCGACATTCACATGATGCTTAAATCTTTAATACCAAGACCACCACAATTTTTAAGCAAAGTAACGTTATTCCAAGCAATCAAATGAAGACCTTTATCATCCCTGTTTGAAGACCATAAAATTTTTTTAATCAAAGCACTAACTTTACTCGTAATTTTCTCAAGAAACCAAATTACATTTAGAGCAAGAAGAGAAACAAAATTGAGAACATAATTTATCAACACAAGTATGTCAGCTTGAGATAAATTGCCTCTATTCCAATTATTTAATCTACTAAGAAGTTTATCAATGATATCATTGCAATCACTCATTTTTAAACATCTAGGAGAAATTTTTATACCTATGTATTTCAAAGCAAACATGTCAATGCGCATATTAAAAGCCCTAGCAATTCCTAACAGATAGGTCAACATTTTTAGGAAAATAAATCTTTGACTTATTTAAATTCATGATCTGATTGGTAGCTTTACCATATCTTTCAAATTTTTTTTAATGTTATTAATTGATTTATCATTGGCTCAGAAAAAAAGCAAGATATCATCAGCATACATCAGATGACAGATATTGAAAGCACTTTTAATTCTAACAGGAGTAATTAAATCAGATTCCATATCATGATTCAGCATAAAGGACAAAAGTTGACTAACAATTAGATACAGAAATCTAATTGTTATTTGATTTGAAATATTATGATTCCATAAATCAAATTCCATATCATGATTCAGCATAAAGGACAAAAGTTGATTAACAATTAGATACAATAATTAAATCAGATTTCATATCATGATTCAACATTCAGCAAAAAGAAATCATGATTTAGCATAGACTTCATAGCAGCAGAAATCTCATCCAAAGAAAAAGGAGTAGTTAATGATGAAATCATGTTATTTGAAATAACAGGCATATCAGAAGGAGTAGCAGCATTCAGAAACACATTATCATCATAGGGCCATAAGGAGGAATAGTATTCAACAAAACATTTACAAATTTCAGTAGAGTTAGAGATACAAGAATTATTATTGTTAATAGGAAAAAATCCAATTTCTCCTTTTATTTTTGATGACAACTCTATGATAAAACTTAGTATTAAGATCACCCACCCTAAACCACTTTTCTTTGGACATAGCCCACCATTTAAGATTGATCTATTTTCTAATTGCCTCAGATTTGTTATATAGACTAGTTAAAATCAAAATCTCAGAATCCTTAAGAGGGGTCAGATTTTCATTGGATTCTAACTCATTTATGTGAGCATTAACAATACTAAGACTAGTATCTAACTCACTTAAATGATATTTATTCCAAAATGAAAATTTTCTTCTAAGAATAGCAAGAACTTTAGGAATGGAATCTAACATATTATTGTTAGAAATATATAAATTCCAATAGTTTTCAATAATCTCAGTAACATGAGGATATTTAATCTAAAAATTTTGAAACCTAAATCTATTTAGACTAGAGAAACATGAAGAAACAACATTTAAAACAATAAGACAGTGGTCAGAAACAGACATATTCAAATGTATAATAAAATATTTATGAAACAAGGACATCCAAATAGAATTTGCATAAGTTCTATCAAATCTAACAAGAATCCTATGTAAATTCTTTCTATTATTACACTAAGTATATTTTGAACTAGAAAAACCAAGATCTATAAAATCACAATCCTCAATGCATTTTCTAAGCATAAGAACAGTATTATTCACATGAAATTTAGAGCCACCAAGTTTATCCACAAAGCTAATAACACAATTGAAATCACAAATTAAAAGCCATGGGATATTGTCAAAATTTAAATTCCCTAAGTAATTCCATAAAAAAAACAGGGTTAGTATCAGCATATAGACTAGAAAAATCCAAGATTTTAAATCTTTAAACTGAACAACAACATTCACAAGGTTTAATGATTTGGAAACCACCTGAGCTTTGATTACAGAATTATTCCAGGCCAATAAAAGATCTCCCGAGGCCCCCACAGAGCTAACAGCTAAGCCAGACCAACATTTACCAAGACAAGAGATAAATCTAATAGCAACATCCTCTTGAACATGAGTTTCTTGCAGAAAAATAAGACTAACAGAATTAAGCTTAACATAAGACCTGATAAAGTCTTTAACAAGTCTTCTTCTAAGACCTCTACAATTTAAATTAAGAATCTTCATGAATAACAATTTTTTGAGGTACTAACATTAGAAGTCCCAGAACCCATATTTAAACTAGGGCAACCATCATCCATCACAGAAGAAGAAACTTAAGAGGAATAGAATTAATAATATTATCAAGTTCATTTTTAAGATGAATATTGTCTTTTTTAAATTTCTTTTTCTTCTTTGTATGCATTATGTTATCAATCTTAGCAAGGTTTTTAGAAATCTCAGCTTTAATATATCTACCTTTCTTAGCCTGGGTCTTAAATTTGCTAACTCCATTATGAGCAGGACCAGTAAGATTACTAGTATTGATTTCAACATTCCCTAGACTAGAAGAGATCAGGTTAACCAGGCTAGAAAAAGAAGAATTAATATTTTCTCTATTGTTTTCCACCTTATCAGACTTAGGCAACCAAGTGTCATACTCAAGATTACAAGAAAACTGGGCTTTAGTGAGGGTCGTGACCCTCACTAAAACCCCATATGACTCTCACTAAAGGCCTTTAGTGAGGGTCACCCGGCCCTCACACGTCGTCAGAAAAAGTCTCGTCACTAAAAGTATATGTGAGGTTCATGTTCCGACCCTCACTAAAAAATAGATTTCGTGAGGGAAAACCGACCCTTACTAATTCTTGTATTACGTGAGGGTCGCTGGTGACCCTCACTAAAAGATAGTTTTTGTGAGATTAAACTGGCCCTCACTAATTCATATATTTAGTGGTCGCCCACGACCCTCACTAAATATGAAAATTAGTGAGGGTCGATTCTGCCTCACGAAAGCTACTTTTAGTAAGGGTCGAAACATGACCCTCAGTTATACTTTTAGTGACGAGACTTTTTCTGATGACGTTTGAGGGTCGGATGACCCTCAGTAAAAGTTTTTAGTGAGGGTCATATAGGATTTTAGTGAGGATCGCGACCCTCACTAATTCCTACATTTTGTGAGGGTTAGTGATCCTCATTAAATCTTACATTTTGTGAAGGTCGCTAACCTCCACTGAAACCTTTTTTCATAATTTTTTTTTTTCGTGGGGTCTCCTGACCCTCACTAAAAGTTATTATAACATACATATAAAATCCAATAATTTTTATAATTTAATTGTTTTTACATAAATCTAAAGAAGCATATAAAGACAAAAAAATACATGTCATCATTTAACATAAAATATATCTATTACAAAATTCATAAAGTATCACTACATGGTCCATTACAAAAACACATCTAGTAAAGTATCAATCTCATTACATTAAAATTTCAACTTTAAAATAAAATTCAAACATGTTCTACTAATTCATACATAAATCAATATCTATCTTCGCAAATTCTTTCCTTTCTTTCCACCTTGCGTATCATCCCTGAAAGCAAATATAATATTCATCTATATATCATCTTCAAATTGTTCTTCCATCCCCTTTCTCTCCTCTTCCATCCTCTTTCTCTCATATTCCATCTTCCTATGAGCCTATGAGCCGTCATCCAACTCTTATCAATATTATCCATAGAGAAAGCATTCCTTGCATTTGGTGTTGCATCCGATTTTGTGTAATAAAGGTCTTCAAAAGAGCTTGTATTCCTTGCATTTGGTGTTCCATATGGTTTTGTGTAATAAAGGTCTTCAAAACAGCTTGCATTCCTTGGCATCTGGTCTTGTGAATACTCATGATTGAAACTAAAATTGTAGGAACAAGTATTTATAATTGCTAAATAAGATTTATTAGTTGACTTGTAGCTAAGAGTGTCACAAACAAGTAGAACTGATATATATATCAACTAAATACATAATGATATGATGTTTGATGCTTCAAAATTATCTAAATACAATGGTGTATGAACTTGTACATAATTATATGTTTGATGCTTCAGAATTAACTAAATATAGAATTACTCTTACTTTCATATGAAATGACACCAGTTATGATAAAGAAACAACCCATTGTGAATTCAGTAGTTAAATAATGTTCAGATTTACTTGTTTACATCCTAGAGAAAATGTTCAGATTTACTTATTTACATCCTAGAGATCTGACATTTTGATTGGCAACAGATCAGAATGTCAGATTTAAAAGGGGATGAAGTAAAGAGAAATATTTTAGATGAATAGGTTAACTCAAAAGCTGTGGTAGAATGAAAATTTCTAAGAGATGAATATAAGAGTGGTGTTCCCCGCTCAGCATAGAACAAGAAGTGCACATTTTCTTTAAAACATTAAGTTTTATGGATCAAGTTAATGTATAGAGTAATTCTAGATCAGTAATACTTTTATGATGGGTCAAATTAGAAAAATAGAAAATTGCATATAAAAGAATATATGATAGAAAGCTTTAACGAGCTGGAACCATTTAGAATATATGATATTAGCTCACAGATTAGTCCTAAAACAAATGAGCTCACAGATTAGCTAATAAGGAAACACACATTAGCTCAGATTGGTCCTAAAACAAATAAGCTGGAACCATTTAGAATGATATTTGGTACTCCGAAATGAAATTCAGAAGAAGGCATATCACTACAATAAAGTGAACTAGAATTTATGCTGGGATACAATGAAAGCTTCAAAGTTCAGATTACCTTGACCAATGGTGTCTCTAGCATCCATCATAGTAGCCATGCTTGAGATTGAAAACAAGTTTGGCTCAGCTCTAGGAAAGAAGTTTGTTGGTTTAATTGTTGAACGCTTCACAGACTCATAATCATTCCTCAACTTATCATACATCTCGTCAAGTTTTCTTTTTTGCCCGATTTATAGATATATGAAGGAAAGGGCAGCAGTGAAAAGATTATTAGAAACTAAATAGATAGACAAATACAATACAGTGTTACAAGATTAACATTGAAATGTTCCATAAGATTAACCTAGATTTTTCAGCATATTATTCTTGTAGTTCTTGCTTATCCTTTGACAAGCTCTCAATCTCTTTTTCCATCATCTAGCAGAAAGAAGTTAAAATTTGAATTTGGTGTAGAGCCTACCAGTAATCTTAGGATGAGTATATGTGGAGAAATCCCAACCATTGCCATCTGAAATAGTAACCATCCCGAGCAAAAGAATAAAGGAAAACACAACTTGCATAATACATGGTTGTAGTAGTGCTTGCATTTATACATTCATCACCAGGATTTATATCTGCTGGTTTCATAAGGCTGGCATATAAGAATGTAATTATACAAATAGGAACCAATAGAACAGTAGAAGAAATACTAACTAATAAGTATTGCCACAGAAAGGAGAAAATTTTGTTATGTGCACATACGGAAGTTTTTCATTATTCAACATTGATTGCAAAGAGCATAAACCAAGGGGTGAGTAGCCGCCAGCATTCACCATCCACCGGGTATTTAACTAGATGCTGAACACTAATACATAAAACAATGAGTTGTACATTTTGAGACAAGAAGAAAACTGAAATCAAACCCCAGGAAGTTGTACCTTTTGGACAACACTTGAACGCATATAGGAACATGCAGCATCATTGCTTAGTATCTTGCTTGCATCTTCAGTGCCTATTCTCCAATGTTAAGGATACAAGCATTTCAACATTCTATTTGAAGATAAATCACTCTTTATTTGACGGGAAAATACAGGATTGTCTACAACGTCAGTTGCATCGATTGTGGACTAGCAAATTCTCTGTGCAGCTTTTATTGCAAACAGAACGATGATGATACTTATACAAAGATGAAGATAGCAAGAAATAATATCAGAATGATACAAGAATAAAAGGTGATAGTAAGAGGAACTTAAATCATACCACACAAACAGGATGCTAATTTAAAGGGATTTATTAAAGACACAGTTGCTTTTATGTGGTTAAGTGAAGAATATGTGATGAGTCTAAGTAGATGCTCATAACAATACATGTGCAGAATGCCAAGGAGCATATCTAACAATTTAAAAACCAAGAATCTTGGAAAAATGTAGAACTTTGAAATGTTTCGTTTCTGAATTGAAATGAAGCAAAATGTGATCTTTCGCAAAGAAGCAGAGAACGCAACACTAAAAAGAATACATTTCTAGAGAGAAATGGCATCAAGGGAGTACCCGGTACTACAGGCCGCAGGTTGACCATCACGTAGGAGAGGGCAGTGGAGTGGAACACCTCTGTTTGGCGAATCTTGTACGGGCCAAAGATGTACTGCTTGGCCTCTGCCATCTGAGACTGAGATCGAGAAGCAGGTTGTGCTCAGAACTTGTGCAGAACAGACGGATCCGACTCCGAGGAGCAGGAAATCAAGCAGCCGGCGGGCTGAGAATTTGTGGCGGTGAACCAAAGAGAACGGAGGCCGGAGCTACGCCACCCTCTCTATAGCATCCACCTTCTCCTTCTCCCCCTTTCTCACTGCTGACACGGCGCCGCCGTCCCTGCTGGTGGATACGGATGCGAATGCGGAACAAAAGAGAGAAACTCCTCGAGGCATCATGGAGGGACGGGATGTGACGCCACACCACCACAGCCTCCTCTTCCCTCGTTGGTTCCGAAGAAAAAGTCAGATCGGCGAGATCTGCTGGGGACCGACGAGATTGGTGGAAAACGCCAGGCGCGAGCGGGTGGAGAAGAAGAAAAAGAAGCAGCGGGGAGAAGAGAGAGAAAATCCGGGGAATTAGTGTTTAGGAACAGTTTGGAAAATGAAAATAAAAGAAAAATTAGGAGGAAAATAAATGGTTGGATTAATTTTTTTAGATGCAGAAACTGTTCTAGGTACCAAATTTAGGAATGATTTTTTTCTATTATTTTGTTTTTGATATATAGGAACTGTTTTAGAGTTTTTAAAAGGGAACAATTATTTTTTGTTCATATAGTATATTGGCTAAGAAAACTATTTCCAAAATCATTCTTGTAAATGATATATGAGAATACTTTTCTTACCGTTCCTAAAAATAGTGTGATCATAGAGCCAAAATGTAGAAGAAGAATAAGAAGAATCACCTAGAGCCTGACGAGAACGAGGGATGAGGGCTTCGGGGACGACTGATGAGTGATGATGGCTTTTAGGGACGAAGGATGAGCTCTTCGAGGTATGACTGATGAGGGATGACGAGGGATGTGGCCTTTTGGGGGACGAGGGATTAGGGTAGAAATATATTTGATTTTAAATATATTTTACTCAATTTTAAATATATAAATGATTAATTATATTTTAATTAATTTTAAATATGTAATTGATTAATTAAATTTTAATGAATTATTATTATTTCAATTTTTTTAATATTATTTATTTAATAATAATTTTATTAAGTAAATAATTTTGAGGGATGAGGGGTGAAAATTTTAATTATTTTATTTTTTACTTGATAATATTTTAGATTTTAAATATATATTTAATTAATTATTTAATTGTTTAAAATTATTTTAATTTTGAATTAATTTTATTTATTTTCAAATTTAGAATTGAGAGATAAGAAACGGTGAGGGTCATTTCTTACCATCACAAAATGTACGATTTAGTGAGGGTCACTATATTATCCTCACAATATATATATTTTAGTGAGGGTCATATTAGACTCTCACTAAATGTAGGATTTCATGAGGATCACATGTCCTCATAAAATATTCTTTTTAGTGAGGGTCATATTCGACCCTCACAAAATGTAGGATTTCGTGAGGATCATCATATTGCCCCCAGAATATATAATTTTTAGTGAGGATCATATTAGACCCCCACTAAATGCAGGATTTCGTGAGGGTCACGATGTCCTCACAAAAATTTATTATTTAGTGAGGATCATATTCGACCCTCACAAAATATATTTCGTGAGGGTCACAATTTTGTCCTCACAATATATACTTTTTAGTGGGGGTCATATACTGACAAATATTTTCTTTTACTGACAAATTTTTGTGAGGGTCATGATTTAGCCCTCACTATATATACTTTTTAGTGAGGGTCATATCTGACCCTCACGAAATTGTTCTTTTAGTGACAGTTTTTTGTGAGGATCAACTAGTGACCCTCATAAATAGATTGATTTAGTGAGGGTCGGTGCGCGAGCCCCACCAAATCTCATCACTAGAAACTAGTTTTCTTATAGTGTTAAGATCCCTAGAATTATTCTTGACATTGATAACAGCTTCCTTAATAGGAACATTCACTAAGGAAGAGTCATCAAATCTAGGTTGATCACTAGGAGAGAATAAATGATTATCAACCTTGGACTCAATAAGATGGTTGTTGTCTTTTTCCATTTCATCCAAATGAAATTCATCTAAAGATTGATTTGCTTCCGTATCCTCTTCATTTAGACCCATCTTAGGACTAGCTATGTTACTAAAAGGCAAATCACTACTAGGAGGGTTAGGGACTATTAATTCTAGAGTTTACACTTGAGTTGAATCCTCTAGGTTTATTTAGATTCCTAGCTTTTCTGGTAACCTTAATCCATGGACCATAAATAGTACTATTTTCATTCAAATTACTCGACTTAGTATTGATATTAGTATCAAGATTACCAGCATCAACATTCATAGAGCTCATCACAGTATCACAAGCAACAGTAATATTTTTCCCATAATCATTAACATAAATAGTTTTATTAGCAGAAGTATCCGAAACACATTCTTTAATATTATGACCAATGATACCACATTTAAAATAAAAGACGGGAAGACATTCATACCTGATGGCCTGAAAGATGCCAATACCCGATTTCCCGATCCATAAACTTTGTTTCAAAGGCTTACTAAAATCCAAATCCACACAAATGCGAACAAATTTACCACAAAGCCAACTAAAAGATTGTTCATCCATTTTTATAGGTCTACTGATTAAAGAAGCAATACGAAAAAGGCTTGAGTTCTGCCTGTACTCCATAGGGAGGTCCGGTACGTAGTTGGATCCAAACAGGGGCAAAGGATATTTCCTCAGTCAAGGCCTTAAAATTTGGTTACCATGGTCTAAGGTTTATAAGATCACTTCGAAATCACCATGGTTCATTAGTAAGGACCTTGACCGCATCCTCCTCAGAAGAAAACCAAATAAAAAGAAGCCATTCTCCAGATCGATAACATTTGAAAGATTGTATAAAGACCATATTGCAAAAACTCAATCCCTAACTTGAAAATGCAGAGGCGATTTACGAATAAAACAACCTATCAATGAGGAAAACCATGGTTTACGCAAATCATGAAGCTCTGACTCTTCAAACTCCACAAAATCCGACGTCGACGATTTAATATTCGATAAAATTTCAAACGATGAAAACAAACAAGAACCAAACGAACTAGATTTAAATATATTAGCCCAAGAAGTATTTCCAGGAAGAATTTTTGGGCCACTAGACAAATTCTGACTTCAGACAGAAACAATATTAACAGGATCTACAGAACTAAGAGGAAGCTTACCTTTGGCCTGATAAACCCTATCATCTTCTTGGAGAATCATCTCACCCAAAACCCGCAAGGTCGAAACACCAGTATTCATAGATCTCACATCCAAAATAGCATTAGTAGATGAAACAGGAACAAAGCATAAAGGTGAAGCAGAAATCTCTGATCTATCCTTTATTTGATTCAACTTCATAAAAGAATCTCTCGAGCAAAGAGTGAGATCAAAACCAGGAATCGACGGAATCAGCGGAGAAACCTTATTGTTCTTAGTCGAGGGATCAATACCCAAATTTACAACAATAGGAGAAGAACACTTACCTTGATCCATGATTGAATCCATTTGTTTCATCTTCATTTTAGGGTTTCCCATCTCGGAGCGTCGCCGAGAGGGAGACCCCCCACCTCACCTTACGGACGAAAGCTGCAGCCTCAAGAAACCCTAGGCGAAAAAAACTCCACCATGGGACCTTTTAAGGTACGCCACACGCCCAAGGGATTAAAGCCACACATCAGCTGAATCCACCATCCCTTACCACTCGCTCAACCATGAAGGGCGAGCCCACCGAAGCCCAGGGAGCACCGAGGCCCAAGGATCTTGATTCTTGGTGCCTCTAATCTTGGAGCACCATTTACAAAAAAGCCTCTCAATCTTAATTATTCATAAATAAACCACTAATCTAGATGAAAGAAATTATGGCCACAACACAAATGTTCACTCTACCGCTAGAATCCACTCCCTATTGTTTGTAGGGTTAGGTCTTCTAGTGAAAGTGCTAAATTTGTCCCTTTTAGGTCATAAAAATTGCTCCAATCTACTATTTCTCTAATTAAGGTGTCATCTTTCCTAATATGGAGCCAAAATCACAGACATCACCAATGGTTATGACTAAGCAGGTACATGGACATCACTGAGAAACTCCCCAATCGCAGCCATGGCGGCTACCATGGGAACTAAAGTAATCTCACTCGAGCAACCTCTATTTGTCCTTATCCTCTACCACTGCCTTAGCTTCCATGAACTGCACCTCGAACAACACCGTGGATATATAGTATGAGTTGCCCTTCTATGGAAATGAGTGAATGAGAGTCCTTTTTCCATCATCACATCCAATCTACCCCTTCTAGCTCTTACAGGTCGAGTTATCGAAGTTTGCTTACCTCGCTAACTTTGATCCCGAGGTCCTATCTTGGTTCACAATCTTGGCATTGCACCAAAACTAGTCTCCACCACATCATAAAAGAAAATTACATCAATGTAAAATAATCATTATTATAAAGAAACTAGATTCTAAGATACATGACTCTCATGTCTAGTCATTAACACTTGTACTTAAATCCTAAAGAGAATGATACCTTCGCTGCAATACCAAAATTGTTATACTCCTCTTAGATTCAATCCTCTCACGGAGGGTATGAGTTTTGTGGGAAATATGTTTTGTGTTGCCAATTGAAGACGGTTTAAAAACCTTTATAATTAATTTGGTTGTGATCCTCCTCATGATTTTAAATGTGTTTTATTATGAACTTTTCTTCCGCAACATAGCTTTGGGTCACCAACGATTGGACTTCAGTTGGGGTCCTCCCTAGGGGATGGGGATGGGTCCGGCCCAAGGTGCGACACTTTAAGGTACTACATTGCTTTGACAAGGAGCGAGTATCTTTCGTCACCTACTATTTTTCTTAAGAGGATGTGATTAGTGCAAGATAGAGCAAGCGACTCTAGGTAGGGGAGCCCTATCACTTGGGTGATGTTTCAAGAGATATTTTTCGAAAAGTATTACCATCATGGTCCCTTTTAAGCTGTGACAAGGGACCATGAGAATTGCATAATATGCAATGAAGTTTGATAAGCTCTGAAAATTTTCCCAAATATGGTTGCTTCGAATCAAAGCATGCAGAGCTATTTTTTTAATGGATTGACTTTCCCTATTAAATAGATGATATATATGAGGAACGAACGACGGTGGGAGAGGTCAACCACAATAATATTGCAAATTATTTATAACCAGAATTTGAGCTTACCTCCATGGGACCAAATAATTCAGCATGAACAAGCTCAAGTTGACTGTCGGCTCTTGTTGATTGGCCTTTAGGAAATGACAATCTGCTTTGTTTTCCTAGTGCACAAGACTCGCAGGTTTTGATATTAAGCTTATGACTCAGCTACGTATTCCTCTAACCATATCTCTTTCAGACATTTCTACCAAGTTCTGGAAATTGATATGACCAAATATGTGGTGCCACTGATTCTGCTCACTTTAAACCTTGAATGTTGTTATTGAACTACCCAATATGAACAAATTATTGTAATAACACATTCTATTTGTTTCTTCTAGAGTAAAATTTGCAATAGTTATTTTCAAATAATACTCCATATTCATCTCTCATCAGTTGTCCTACATTAACAAAATTTGTTTGATAGAACCATCACCAAGCCTTACACTGGTCGTAAATGTTCTATCAATCCTTACAAATAGACTCTCATTGGATGTCATATGATTGCTACATCTAGAGTCAATGTATCAATCATGTGCTTCATGATTGCCAAGTTTAGCGAGTAGTAGAACAACTTCCTCTTCAATATTCTTCGTCTCTAAATGTTCTTCTTCTTCAACGAAATTTGCATATTACATCTTCTCTTTCTCATGTTTTTCTTTTGATCTACAAAATTTCTCAATATGGTCATATCTATTACAATAGAAACATTGTATTTTTCTTTTATCTTCAATGAACTGAGCATTTTCTGCTTCCTTTCCGTTATCAGATGACGAAGCCTCACCTTTGTTCCCTTCTTGCAATTCATGCTTACATTCCTTGATTTACTATTTCTCGTATAGAATGCTACATTTTTCTTATTTTTCTCAAAAATTTTCATCCGATCTTCATGTGACAACAGAAATCCTAGAGCTCTTCACTGGTCATGACATTTATGTTTTTGTCTTCCTCAATTGTAGTGACCACATGATCAAATTTTTTAGGAAAACTTCGAAGACTCTTCCTCACAACCTTTGATTCTTCAATCTCCTCTCCACAACTTCTCCACATCTTCTTAACGGATGAGTTAATTCTATTAGATTGCAGACAAATGTATTCAAAATATATATCTTCCTCCTCCATAAAAGAACTTTCAAATCTCTTGCAAAGGTTCTGAACTTTTACCTCTATAACCTTAGTAGTACTCCGATACCTTCTCTCAAGCTGCTCCCAAGCAGATTTAGTCGATCGAATTTTTTTCAAACCAGTAGGAATAAGTTCTCTAAGGACTTGTTGAATGGAGAACTTTGCCTTGGCACCCCTCATTTTAATTTCCTTCAATTCCTCTACATCAAGATCTTTGGAGTTATAATATTCTTCTATCAAATCCCACAATTCCTATGAGATAAAGTAGTTCTGCATCTTCGAGCTCCATAGATCATAGCCTTCACCAGTGAAGATGAGAAGAGGAGGAAGTCTGAAAGAGTTGCCATGATGTTGATTCTCTTTTTGTGATACCGATCGTTGAGTTTGAGTACTTCTTTGACAACATAGATATGAAGAAACAATGGACTTTGGCAGCACATATATGAAGAAACAATGAAATAGAGAACAAGAGAGAATAAAAGAAGATGAAGTAGATTCGAATGGCACTTTCAAAAAGCTATCGAAGCAACAACCTAGTCCATAATACATCACGGAGCTATTTATGGCTCCACGACTAACAAGTCACATCACCTTTATAGGGAAAAAACTTCTATGGTACCAAGCTCCATAAAAATTTTATGGAGTCCCACGTACGAGTGAACATAGTATTTTTAATACTGAACCTAGAATCATTAATACTGAACCTAAAGTGAAAATAGTAGGTTCACTCGTTTGCAACAGAGGTTCATTCTTATTCTAGGTTCAGTCTGAATTATAGTAGATTCAATTTTAATAAAACTATGTTCATTCTTATGTGGGGCTCCATAGAAATTACTACGGAGCCCTCCATAAAAATTGCACTCCCTTTAAAGCACATCTCTCTCTCTCTCTCTTACAGCTAATACCATATTGTAAAAGATCCTATACAAGAACTATTCTATTACAAACAACACTCGACAACTATCATCAGTATTAACATTTCTAACATTAGGCTACGTACACACTTCTTTAACAAAAAAATGGATTATTTACGTGCATCTATCCTGAATGCGGGACTCATCGAAAAGAAATTGTGATTAAAAAAATGATTTTGTGTGGCATGTACCTCTGACTAAAGAAACTGAGAAACAAGGAAAAAGAATTTTTATATGCTATGAACATTAATTTTGTCTTCTCTCCTAATCTCCTGAAAAATATCCAAATCTTTTTATCCACATATGCACATTATAGTAATAAAGAGCATTACACATTTCCATCTATCAGATAATTCGCTTACTGGGTGATAGTCAAATCTCTCATTCTCTCTCATGATATTACACACTTTAGCAGCCCTTGATGATAACATGGAGTAGAAGGCATGAAAATGGCTCATAAGAAGTCATTCTTGAAGCCACAAGAAACCAAAAGAAACTTTTCTTAGCATTAACTACGATTCTCTTTGCAAATGAGTTAACTATCTATCTACACCATGCTCCTAAAATGTTACATATCAAATCACTAGTAGAATTACAACAACTTCAAGTTAGGAAATTCCACTCTAACCCTTAGCACAGTTGGATTCACTCACATTAAGAAACAGAGGGTGCATTGTAGGTGAATCTTCTACGGATAACATCTTGATCATCACATGGATGGCGCTACTATATACTCTGGTAACCCACAAGAAAATCTTCTAGAAAAAAACTGAATACTGTATCTTCATGTTTTCAGACCAGAACTCAAGCAATTTGAAAAACCTCATTCTTGGTTCAAAGCTATGCTTCTAGAAGAGTAGTGTGAAGCCGCCATCAAAGAGACCTTGTTACCAACTTTTTTTTCCCAAGCAGCATGTTGAAGCTCACCAGAATGCTAGTTTCTAAGTTCAATCCCCTAATTGTGACGACTGAGAATTCAGATAGGTCTGCAGAATTGACCAGCATAGATTGATTCAAGTACATTGTTCCGTGGATATTATCTTCTTCACCAACACAGGAAGCTATCACTAGCATCCAGCAGCACTTCCCCTATCAAGCAAAAATCTTCTATCCAGAAATATTTAATTATTGTTATAAAGCTGGAGAGAAGGATTCCATTAGATAGCTAATGAGCAAATATAATCAGTCAAAACAATGATGGAAGTGGTTTACTTTTTTCAACACAAGTTGTTAAAGGCTGATTTGAGCATTGAAAACACCAAAGTAAAGGTCAGTAGGTTTCAAAATGACTGCTTCAGGCAAGCTTCATACTTATGCTTCAATCCAAGTGCAACCAGGCTTTTTATACAGTTCTTTGTTCATCATTTTTGTCCTCAATCCTTCCACCTCCCCCCATCTTTCTCGGGCTGCATATATATTGGACAAAACCACTGGAGAAGTTGAACATGTAGGCTCTATTTCAGATAGCCTTTCACTTATGATTTTGCCAAGTTCAGTGTCACCATGACACCCACAAGCACCTAATAAGGCAGAATATGCAGAAGCCGAAGGCTTAGGAATTTCATGAATTAGATTCCAAGCTTCAGCAAGCTTTCCAGCTCGACCCAATAAATCAATTAAACAGCTAAAGTGTTTGATAGATGGATTAATTCCATGGTCTACAGTCATCATCCGGAATATTTCTATACCTTTCTCAACTTGACCATTATGACTACATGCCGATATAGAAGTCAGATAGGTAACATGACTGGGCTTTACTTTTTGCTCTTGCATCTCCCTAAAAATCTCAAGTGCATTATCACTCTCCCCATTCCTTCCATAACCGGAAATCATTGCATTCCAAAGTGCAGGATCTTTTGATTTTCTTCCAGTAGAATCAAATATTCTACGAGCATAAATAGAACATCCACATTTCATATACATATCAATTAAGGTTGTAAGGAAAACCTCATCTACGTAGTCTTCTCTAGTTCGTAAGACATGACAGTGCATCTCTTTGCCATGACGGATATCTGAGACTGATGTAAAAGCTTGTAGAAGACTAGTAATGCATTCTAAACTTGGGGGTGCCATGTGCTCCGCTTGCATCAGGGTGAAAAACTTGAGAGCCTCAGTCATACTTTCCAGTTTTGAAAATCCTGATATCATTGTGTTCCAGGTGGTTGTATCAGGGGAAAAGCCTTCCAACCTCAACAGTTTGAACATATCTAAAGCATCTTGCACATTTCCATGATGTAAGAAGACGGAAATAATAGAATTCCAAGTCACCAAATTCCTGTTTTCCATCTGCATAAAAACTTGGTAAGCTTGCTCCACCATGTCACATTTGCTATACATGTCGATAAGTGTTGTTCCTAACTTGACATCATAACCCAGTCCAGATCTCAATATGTAACAATGAATCTGTTTTCCAAGCTGTAAAGCCGAGAGCTCTGAGCATACTGAAAGAAGTGGGAGCAACGTTGATGAGTTGGGTTGCAGCAGAACTATCATCTGCCTAAACAAATTCAAAGCTGATGCAAACGCTGCATTCCTGACAGAACCGGATATCATTGCATTATAACCAGCCACTTTCTTCTCAGGAATCAAGTCAAAGACCTGTCGAGCCAAATCCAACTCCGAACAATTCAGGTACATAGTAACAAGGGCTGTGGCTACAAAGTCATCCGCGTCATGCCCTGCCTTCAACGAATAGCCATGCAACTGCATACCCTGCTTCAGAGTCGCACAGGCTGGAAGCACGCTTGCAATGGTGACTGAATTCGGGCGCAATCCACATGATCCAAGGCGCTTCAACATGCGTACAAGTTCTTCGAAGCATCCATGCCGTGAGAAACCAGAGATGACGGCATTGAATGAAGGTAAGCCTGGGCTGGGAATACTGTCGAACACTTTGAGGGCGTCTTCGAATAACCGGAGTTGCATGTAGGCGGCAGTTAAGGCGGTGGTTGCATGTGTGCGAGTGTGGAGACCGTGTGTGATGACATGGGCGTGGATCTGTTGGGCATGGGCAGGGGATTGGAGCTTTCCGCATGCTTTGAGAAGAGGAGGAAAGGTGAAGGCATCGGGAAGGAAGGCAGAGGAATGGAGGCGGGCGTAAAGGGCGAGCGCTTCCGTGTAGAGACCACCGGCGACGAGTTTTAAGATATTAGCAGCAGCCTTCATTGGCTTCGAAAGCGAAGGGATTAATCCAAGACTCGCAGTGACGACCTAGCTTGATTGTAAACGATAGCCATTAGCCCCGCGCATCAATTAGCATTGTGACCCTTATATACTTATAACAATAATTTTTCAAATTCTAATTTTTAAAAATAAAAATTCTCAAAATCAAATTTGAAGTTTTAAAATTTTTAAAATAAGGAAATCGAAGACTTTGGTTAAATTTTAAAAAAAAACATAAAAAATAATTAATTTATATAAAAAATATAATAAAATTGAGGTGTTAAAATCTAAAAAATATATTTTCAAACTCTTTAATTAATTAGAAACTTTTGTAAAAGTCTATAAAACTAAGTTTAAATTAAAAATTATAAAATATTTTGATGAAAAATATTTTTTTGAACCACAACACATCTTTTGTATTTTAGAAAAAATATTTTATTTATTAATTTTTTTTTTGAATTATAAAATTATTATAGACTTTCGACGAAAGTCTCTAATACATTAGAGACTTTCACCCAAAGTCTATAAAATTAAATTTAAAATAAAAATATTAAAATATTTTTTGTCCAAAATATTTTCATAGACTTTAGCACATCTTTTATATCACATATATATTTTTTGTGAATTAAATTTTATTTTTTATAATAAAAAAATTATTATAAACAAAAGTCTCTAACTCATTAGAGACTTTTGTGCAAAGTCTATAATAGTTTCGTAATTATTTTAAAAAATATTTGAATTCATGAAATAATTTTTTAATGATACAAAATATATAATATGATCCAAAAAAATATTTTACATCAAAATATTTCATAAATTTAAATTTAAATTTAAATTTATAGACTTTGTGCAAAAGTCTTTAATGCATTAGAGAGTTTGAAAATATATTTTTTATACTCTAATATCTCATTTTTATCATAAAAAATATTTTATAAAATTAATTTTTTTTAAATTTTTTTTTAAATTTTTTTTTAAATTTTTTTTAAATTTTTTATTTAAGTTTTAACCAAAGTCTCTAATTAGTTAGATACTTTAGCCTAGGGGTAAAACGGGTATCCAATCCACTAGGTTCCGATTTTAAAAATTTTGATTTCCAAAATTCGGATCTGAAAATTTCTCACTCCCAAAATTCGATTTTGGAAAATTGTTGTACTTATAATCCTCAAGAAAAGTATTGTTTTTATTTTTATTATTCATAAATTCCATCCCCGCGTAAGAGTTCGTTTTCAAAAAAAAAAATCAATAAAATAAGGAAAAATAAAATAAAATAAAATAGTATGTATTTAAAGACTTACGATCAAAGATCTTCTATGGGCTCCAGTTTAGACGATGAGGGTTGTCATTGATATGACTAAACAACTACGTAAAGGTATTCTCATCTAGTTGGGCAATTCTGACACGTCGTAATGGTTTTGCGTTCAATATGAACATCTTCCAATTTTTTTGCTATCGATGTGGTACTCTTGGATGGAAAAAACTTACGGCTGCACCCAAACCCGTGCTGCCCCAATCACGGGGCAGCATGCGTCGGTCCCCTCCAGGATTTTGGCACGATGACCCGTGCACTAGAGTGGGTCCCAACCCATGCTGCCCTCGTGATTGGGGCAGCATGGGCTTCAGTGCAACTGCGGCTACACCGAAGTTTTGTCCCTCTTGGGCATGCTGCGGTGGACTGTGAGGTGGAGAAACTGAATGCAAAATGCTAAGGATGACATGGGTCGTGGCTGCGATGGGGTGTTAACTCTAATAAAGATATTGTGAACAGACGAAGTGAAGCCAATCTGCCGTGTGTTGTGCATGGCCTTGGCTAGTCAATATGTTGAGCGGGAAAGAAGGAAATCAAATTGCTAATATGGCTGCTGGTGAAGGAAAAGACTCTACTACGTAGTATACTCTTGCTGAACACTCCGAGGAGGTTCAAAAATTTGGGCAACAGTTAGTGCTTAACAATAATGTTGATGGGTCTACAACCCCGGAAGGTTCTCATTGTCTCCACCAAGAAGCAGACCTGGCTTCCTTAGGGCGCCGATGGCGATGTATTCAACGGAGTGGTCAATGTCTTAGAGGCCCTGAGAGCCAAGACAATAAGCAATGTAGGGATTTTGCGTCGACGACCATGTTGGATGATCTGAATACATCTTTGCGGGACTTGAGAAAGGTTAGGAAATGTGTGACGACAAAAATGATAGATGCTAATACTTTGAAGACAGTGGATGCGAGTTAGACCCGCCAAGAATTATGAGGGTCCTATAGTGGAATTATAATAGTCTCGAAAATCAGGGGCGGTGCTAGAAATCAAGAACAAGGGGGGGGGGCAAACTTTTAATTTTTTTCAAGATAGAGGACAAAACATAGACAAGGGGAGCAAAGCATAAATTGAGGAGGAGCAAATATTATATATAGGGGGGCAAATTTAACTTTTTTCCCTATATAATAAGACAAAAATTGAAATTTGATGAGGGGCAATTGCACCCCCTCCTCTACCTAGTTCCACCCCTGTCAGGAATCCACGAGCAATTTCAGTGTTTCGTCTCTTAGTGAGACAACATAATCTTCATAATGTTTTTCTTAATGAAACAAAGCTGAGTATGGATGAGTTTGATGTGTTTAAAAGGAATGTTGGATTTCAGTTTGGATTAAAAGTTGGTTCTTTGAATAGAAGAGGGGGCATAGGATTGTTATGGAGATCATAAGTTGATTTATCTATTACTGCCCATAACCAGCAATTGATAGATGTTGATATCAATGTCATGTGTCGGATAGGGTGGCATCATGGAATCAACAAAGAAGTCTTGTGAGAGATGATAACATGGCATGGATCATAGGGGGAGATTTTAATGAAATTATTGATACAGATGAGAAGCTTGGGGGGTTCTCGACGACCTGATTGGCAAATCCAAAATTTTAGAGATGTATGCTCTTTTGGATTGTGGGCTACAGGATTTAGGCTTTGCTGGTTATAAATAGACTTTGAATAATAGATGAATGGGGGAGCACAATGACCAAGTTCGACTTGATCGGTCCTTTGAACGAATAGGGGAGCACGATGTCCAAGTTCGACTTGATCGGTTCTTTGGAAATTCTTATACCATCATTAAATGCCCCCTTGCTCAAGTTATGCATCTTGTTTCTTCTCTCTAATCATGTGCCAATCATCTTTGTTACTGTCGAGGCTTGTCAAATTGACAATTGCAGGGGAAGGATGAATTTTTTCAGATTTGAAAAATTATGGACTATGGATAACGAATATAAATAACTTATTAGGTACTCATGGAAGGACCGAGATGTCTTAGTTAGCAATAAACAATTATCATTAAGTCAAAAATTGAAAACCTGAACAAACATGTTTTTGGCAACATTAATATACGTACTAAGAAATTGCAGCAACAACTTCATCATCTGCACACACGACCTATGGCTCCTGCAATGATAGCATCAATTTCTGATATTGAACAGTAGTTGAATGAGTTATTGTGCTATAATGAGGTACTTTGGCATCAACGATCAAAGATTTTTTGGTTAAAGCATTGCGACCTCAATACAAAGTTTTTTCATACACATGCCTATATAAGAAGATCAAAGAATAGAATCTCTAAGGTAAAGGGTTGCTGAAGTGTTGAATTGTCACCCCATTGTGCGTCTATTTTTGTGCCTTTGGGCTTTTATGTGCATTTCTTATTGCGACAACTAACTGTGTTTCTTGGTAACTCGTTTCCGAGTTTTTATTATTTTCCAACATGCCAGTTGTGATCAGTCCTCCTGAAATGAGGTGTTTGCCTGAGGTCAGTCCTCATATAGTTGACCTAAAACTATTTTTGAGGTTAAGTGGTAGTGATAAGGTCGAGTGACGGCTTTGAGGTCGGAAGTAGTGGCATAATGCTTGACGACAGCACTCGGGCGATCAAGCCGAGCTCGTCGAGGAGCGAAAGGCAAGATCGTGCGAGGGGTCGTGTAAGGGCTCTAAGGGCGAAAGTAGCGGCTCTAGAGTCGAGGACCGTGAGGTCGGAACTAGTGGCGTAATGGTTGACAACAACACTCGGGCGATCAAGCCGAGCTCGTCGAGGAGCGAAAGGCAAGACCGTGCGAGGGGTCGTGTAAGGGCTCTAAGGGCGAAAGTAGCGGCTCTAGAGTCGAGGACCACGCTCGAAGGGTAAAGCCGAGCCTACCGAGGAGCATAAGGTAGGATCGTGCGAGGGGTCGTATAAGGGGTCTGTGGCCGAAAGTAGTGGCGCGATGGCCGACGAGCTGGGCTGGTGAAAACCGATTCCTGATCGTGCAAGGGTTGAGGTCGAAAGTAGCGGCTCTGGGGCTGAGGATCGCGCTCGAGTGGTCAAGCGTAGCTCGTCGATGAGTGTAAGGCAGGACCATGCGAGGGGTAGTGTAAGGGCTCTGGGGCTAGAAGTACTAGCGCGATGGTCGATGAGTCAGGTTGGTGAAAATTGAGTCCTGATCGTGTAAGGGCTCTAATGCCAGAAGTAGCAGCTCTAGGGTCGAGGATCGCGCTTCGGGGGTCAGCCCGAGCTCGCCGAGGAAAATAATGCAGGACTGCGTGAGGGGTCATGTAAGGTCTCTGAGGTCAGAAGTAGTGGCGCGATGAATAATGAGTCATCTTGGTGAAACCAAGTCCTAGTCGTGTAAGGGCTTTAAGGACATAAGTAGCAGCTCTAGGGCCGAGGACCGCGCTCGGGGGGTCAAGTTGAGCTCGCCGAAGAGCGTACGACAAGACCGTGCGAGGGGTCGTGTAAGGGCTCTGAGGCCGAAAGTAGTGGTGCGATGGCAGGACCACGGGAGGGGTTGTGTAAGGGCTCTGAGGCCGAAAGTAGTGGTGCGATGGCCGACTAGCCAGGCTGGTGAAAACCGGCACGAGTCCTAGTCGTGTAAGGGCTCTAAGGACAGAAGTAGCAGCTCTAGGGCCAAGGATCACTCTCGGGGGTCAAGTTGAGCTCCCCATGGAGCGTAAGGCAGGACCGCGCAAGGGGCGTGTAAGGGCTATGGGGTCGGAAGTAGTGGCGCAATGGTCGATGTGCCAGATTTGTAAAAACTGACTCCTAGTCATGTAAGTACTTTGAGGCCGCAAGTAATGGCTCTGGCCCGAGGACCGCGAGGGGGGGGGCAATCGAGCTCGTCGAGGAGCGTAAGGCAGGATCGTGTGAGGGATTGTATAAGTGCTCTAAGGCCGAAAGTAGTGACATGATGGATGACGAGCCAGGCTAGTAAATACTGAGCCCTGATCATGTAAGGGCTCTGAGGACGAAAGTAGCGCCTATATGGTCATACGAGGGGTTCTGTATGGGCTCTGAGGCTAGAAGTAGTGGTGTGATGGCCGATAAGCCAGGATGGTAAAATCTGAGTCCTAGTCGTGTAAGGGCTGAGACCGAAAGTAGCAGCTCTGAGGCCGAGGATCACGCTGGAGGGGTCAAGCGCAGCTCATCGAGGAGTGTAAGGCGGGACCGCGCGAGGGGTAGTGTGAGGGCTTTGGGGTCGGGAGCACTAACACGATGGTGAAAATCGAGTCTTGATCGTGCAAGGACTATATGACCTAGGTATTGGCTTAAGGTTTTCAACCTTGATCTTAATCTCGGTATTGATAATAACAAACATGGAACTAATGATTTAATTGAGAAATACTTTCAGGTTTCATATCGGTTAGCACACGACGTCCTCGATCAGAAATATCGAAGAAATTAGAAAATCGAAAGGACGTTGGTCGACGCGCTCGGATTCGTCGGGAAGATAGAGTCTAGGTTTAGGGTATCTAGTTTATATTGTAAAATCCTCATGATGATGCATAAGAACCCAAAAACCATCCCCGTATCCCAAAATATGAAAACCCGGAAACCATCCTGAAATAACCTAGGGAGCTCCTTGGAGGGCTATATGACCTAGATAGTTTCTTGACATAAAAAATGACAATAATTGTTCCTTGGGTTAAAATTAGATAACTAGGTATTTTTTAGAAATTTTTAGAAGCCTTTAGCCTACTCATTCTTGACTTGAAAGATTAGAAAATTTCTATTTTCTAAAAATTTATACTAGATCCCAAGAATTAGATTTTGATTCTTAAGGATTTTGATTTTTTAGATATTTTTTATTGAATCCAAATGGGGGGTAATTCTTATATAATATTTATGTTTTAAAGTTATTAACTTAAAGTTAATAAATGTTATATAAATAGACTTAGTGAAGACGGAACCAGAAAACGAACAAACAAAGCCTAACCAAATTACCCTGTCCAGGTTCGGTCGACTGGGCGGTCGACCGAAGATGGGTAAAAAATGGCAGAAGGCTACTTCGGTCGACCGACCGAGGCCAAAAATTGGCAGTAGCTTCGTCGGTCGACCGATCGGTCGATCGGATTGTGGATCGCATATCACGACTCATCCGGTCGACCGAACATCACGATTAAGGCCAGCAATCGCTGGGCGATCGATCGACGATCAACCGGCAAGCGACCGAACGACAGAAACGACTAGTTTTCCGCCCGTTGAGCTGCCGTTCGGCGGTTAAGGGATTATAAATACTCCTCTCCATCATTCATTAACCTTCCTTAACAATTGATCCAAGCTTCCATTGAGCCAATTCTTGATCATTCTAAAGCTTTTCTTGAGCCATCCTTTTGATAACCCTAGTTTCCAAGATAGATCCTTGATTTAGCCTTCAAGATTTACCGATTCATCATCTCAAGGCATCAAGAGGACTAGGGAGTGTCTTTTGGAGCTAAGTACTTATTGTTTGATTTATTGCTCCAATTGTTATTGTATTTTATTGTTTATTCATTGTATTTGAACTTGTGCAAACCTAGGTTGCTAGGTTTGATTGAGTTGGTGGTTGCCTTGGTGTTAAGGCTTAAACTCACTGTTGTAAACGAAGTTTACTAGGATTAGTTGAGTTGTCCCTTAGGTTGAGGTGGAAGAGTGCTCTCGGTAAGAAGACAGAGACTTTCGGGTGTGGAAGTGCTTTAGGTTGAGAGTGAGACTCTTCGGGTTAAAGCCCTCTTTGTAAGGGAATGGGGCCGAACCACTATAAATCTTTGTGTTAACATTGAAATATTGTTTGTATTGATTGCACTATCATTTATTGCTTCCACATTTAGTCGTTGAATTATAAATTGCCTAAGTAGTTTAAGAAAATGATTAAAATCCGAATTAGGCAAATCGATTTAGTTAACACACTATTCACCCCCTCTCTAGTGTGTCATTTCATCCAACAATTGGTATCACAACGGATCGTAGATTGAGATTTCACCATCTCCTCTACATCGTCTCTCGATCCGAAAAATGACACTAGAGTCGGTAGCGTCTTCACCTCCTAGGTTTGATGAATCAAATTTTGGTCTTTGAAAGTCTATGATGTACACCTACTTAAAGACTAGAGGTTTTGATGTTTATAACATGATTAAATTAGAATACATTGAACCTAAGGTTGACATACATGATTGGAGTGAACATGACAAGAAAATGTTTCAACCTAGTGGAGATGCTATGTATTCCATATTTTGTACCTTACCTAATAGCATCCTTGAAAAAATCATGCATTGTACTTCGGCTTTTGATTTATGGGCATGTTTAAACATCTTATATGATTATGTCAAAATCGAGGAGTTAACTACTTTTCATGAAGGTGGTGATGACAATGATCATCCCTCCAATCCTAACTTAGTTTTTGAGGCCCATAGTGTTTCTAGTCAAAAAGACATTACAAAGAGCCAAAAGAGAAAGGTCATTTGCCATTTGTGCAAGGAAAAGGGACATATCAAAAAGAATAGCCCATTATTGAAAAACAAAGCAAGGAAGAGGTCAAATGCTTCTACATCGTCCTCCGACTCCCTCGAAGTATCCTCTCATCATGACAATAGAGCTACTTCTCAATTGTGCCTCATGAGATTAAAAAATGAGGTAAATCCTTCCACCTCTTGTCATAATAAAAACATTATTGATAATGATAGTCATAGCTCGTCTAGTTCATTTGACATGCTATATGAGGAACTAGTTGAGGAATATCAAAAAATATATGCCTTGCTTGTGAAAAAGAACAAGAAAAATAGAAAACTAAAGAAAGAAAATTTAAGGCTTAGTTCTCATGTGCATGAATTAGAAAATGAAAAATCGAATACAAGTACACTTGTTTCTTGCCATGATGATTTTAAGCTTGAAATTGAGAATTTAAAAAGTGAGGTAAAATACTTGAAAAATGAAAATGAGGATTTGAAAGCTAGATTGAAGTTTAGGAATAATGATTTGAAAAATAATTTTAAAATTGAGAATAAAAAATTAAAAAGTGAAAATAACATGTTAAAATCTCAATTGCACGCTATTCACAAATCCATGAGTGATTTTAAAAATGAGGTTGTATTCTTAAATAGGAAAATCAATGATTTATCAAATGTATCTTCCTTTAAGAACTCTAAAAATAAAAATGCTTATGTAAAGAATGCTAAGGTTCATCATCATTCTCATGTCAAGCATTCTTCCATTAAACCTCATGTTCAAAAGAAAAAGTTTTATGAAAATTATTTTTGTTGTGGTATATATGGTCATGCTATTCATGATTGTGTATTTAAAAGAAATTCAAGTGTTGCTAAGATACTTTGGATTCCTAGGCCAACTCACCCCCAAGGACCTAAAGTCATTTGGGTACCAAAGGTTTCTTGCTCTATTGTAGGGAGAGCTACCACACAAGGTTAAGGGAAAATGATGTGTTGAAGTTGGCCAAGAATTCAATGAAAGATCCTTACATGGTTGCAACTTCAAGATTCTCACCTAGATGCCTATGGAAAAGAAAGTTGGCAGCTAAAAGGTTTGGTATCATCTCTTAACTTTAATTGATCCATTAATAGTTGGAGTTCATGATACTTGCTTAAATTGATTGTTTTTCCCGCTCATGATATGCTTTCAAAAATATTTTTGATTTTTGATTTCCGATCTCTTCGGAAACCTATGTAGCCTGTAATGGGCTCATGCGACCTTGCGATTTCAAATCGTAGGCTCATTGTGACCTTTCGATTTTCAACCAATAGGAATGGTTCGAGATCTTATGCTTCAAAATTTCATATTTTGAGATCTCTCGATTCGTTTTGGTTTCATGTCGATTTTACTTAAAACAAATTTTTCACTATCCAACTTAGGTTGAAATTCTCAAATGAAGATTTATATTTCACCTTGCTATTTAGTATGATAACTTGCTAGTAATTATATTCTCATTATCCTACTAATGAATATTGCTTGCAAGTTATGATAAAATGGAAGGCTTTAGAAATTGAAAAGAAAAAGATTAGTTTGGCTAAATTTTCAAGTATGAGGTATGATTTCGATTTTCATAAAATCCTAGTATAATACCTCAATATTAATCCTTTATTGGTGTCTCTTTACTCATGATGGTAATCACATGCTAAATCATTGGATTCTCATGAGTAGGTAGAACTTTAGTACTTAGACAAATTTCATGAATGAAACTTACTCTAGGCGAATATCTATTATTAGAGAACCTCTTTTAAGTCCAAACTAGTAAAACATATTTAGAGATCTTATTCTTCAAATATTTCATATCTTAAGATCTCTTTGATTCATCTTGAAATCAGATAACTTCTTTAAAATGAATCTCTACTATCTAGCTTAGGTTAAGACTTTTAAATGAAATTTTGCATTGAACCTTTGCTATTTAGTAAGTTAGCTTGCTAGTTGATATATTATTTCATTATGATACTAATGAAGCCCACTTGCAAGTTGAGAAAGTGGTAAAATTGAAAGGCTAAAGGAAAATGGAAAGAAAGTAGAAATTTTGAAATTTCTCAAGAAATGAGGTATGAGTTTCATTTTGGTAAAATTCTTTCATCACACCTCTATTTTCTTGATAAAATGATTTTTATATGCTCATGAATGATTTTGCATGATAATTGATTGAAATCTTATGAGTAGATAAAATTTTGATACTTAGGCAATTTCATGTAATCTAGATTGAATGAAATGTGCTCTAAGTAGAAATCCATCTTAGAGACTTCATTTTAAGTTGAAACTTGATAAACATGTTTGAGTTCACTCATGCTTTGCTTCCATATGACTAAAATTGAAAAATCATGAGATAATGGACAAATTGATAACAAGTTCACTTTAGGAGACCTAGAGTTGAGTAGAATTGACCTAAGTCAATAAATTGACTTAGAAACTTAATTTTAGGCCCAAACTTTACAAACATGTTTAGATTTACTCATGTTAGGTGTCCATATGCTTAAATTTAAAAAATCATGAGTGAATGTTAAAATTTGATTCTTAGCAATTTCATGTTGTCATGCTTATTTTTGAATGAAATCATGCTAAGATAAAATTTTGACCAAATGACACTATTTTCATTTCAAACTTAATAAACATGCTGTAAATGATTATATCTTGATATCTAGAAAGGTTGAATGAAAACTGAAAATTTTTAAAAATTTTAGTTATTTACGAAAATGCCACTAGAACTCAATGAATTTTAGAAAAATGCAGAAAAATGAAATTTTCTTGATTCTTGAATCTGCATCTTCCTTGAAAAATCTAGTTTATGGCATAAAAATTTCAAAAATCTTGAGTATGAATGTGATTTGATTTGGATTTCAAAACTTTAAAGTATCGTTCTTTCCAAATGTTCATTTTTCCAATACTTTGATTTTTGGTCCAATCTTCGAATGAGACTTCAAGTAAGATATTTTGAATTCACTTTTGGTATCGTTCAAATATTTTAGAGAGAAAAATCATTTCTAAAATGATTTTTGACTCCTTGATCGATACTTGAAAATATCATTACTTGAGTTTGATACATGATTTCTAGTTTTAGATTATGTTTAACATTCTTTGATATCATGTATTGATTAGTCTCATATCAAATATTTGTTCTTCATCCATTTGGTTGAGATTTTCATGTTTCATGAAAAATATATTTTAGTCTCAACTTTGACTATAGGTTGACTTTTCTTACCCTTTTTGATTGATGTCAAAAGGGGGAGAAAAATATAAGTAAGGGGAAGAAAATATAGAAAAATCATGCATATAGATAGAGGGAGTTTATTTCCATACATATGCATGTTGATAGGGGGAGAAATCCCTTAGTTGATATCCTTTGTGCTTTAATATATATATATATTCTTAAGGATATTTATCATCATCAAAAAGGGGAAGATTGTTGGCTTAAGGTTTTCAACCTTAGTCTTAATCTCGGTTTTGATAATAACAAACATTGAACTAATAATTTAATTGAGAAATAATTTCAGCAGGTTAGCGCACGACGTCCTCGATCAAAAAGTTCGAAGAAATCGAGAAATCGGAAGGACGTTGGTCGACGCGCTCGGATTCGTTGGGAAGATAGAGTCTAGGTTTAGGGTGTCTAGTTTATATTGTAAAATTCTCATGATGATGCATAAGAACCCAAAAACCATCCCCGAATCTCAAAATATAAAAACCCGAAAACCGTCCTGAAATACCCTAGGGAGCTCATTGGAGGGCTATATAACCTAGATAGTTTCTTGACATAAAAAATGATGGTAATTGTTCCTTGGGTAAAAATTAGATAATGAGGTATTTTTTAGAAATTTTTGGAAGCCTTTAACCTACTCATTCTTGACTTGAAAGATTAGAAAATTTTCGTTTTCCAAAAATTTATACTAGACCCCAAGAACTAGATTTTGATTCTTAAGGATTTTGATTTTTTAGATATTTTTATTGAATCCAAATGGGGGATAATTCTTATATAATATTTATATTTTAAAGTTATTTAACTTAAAGTTAATAAATGTTATATAAGTAGACTTAGTAAAAGCGGAACCAGAAAATAAACAAACAAAGTCTAACCAAACTGCCCAGTCCAGGTTCGGTCGATCGAATAGTGTTGAAAGTTGGCAGTAGCCAATTCGGTCGATCGGGCAGTCGACCAAAGATGGGTAAAAAATGGCAGAAGGCTACTTCGGTCGACCGACCGAGTCAAAAAATTGGCAGTAGCTTCGTCGGTCGATCGATCGATCGATCGGATTGTGGATCGCATATCATGATTCATTCGGTTGACCCATCGATCGACCGAATAGCGCGATTAAGGCCAACGGTCGCTTGGCGGTTGATCGGTCGATCGATCGACGATCGACCGGCAAGCGACCGAACGGCGAAAACGACTAGTTTTCCGCCTGTTGAGCTGTCGTTCTGTTAAGGGGTTATAAATACTCCTCTCCATCATTCATTAACCTTGCTTAACAATTAATCCAAGCCTCCATTGAGCCAATTCTTGATAATTCTAAAGCTTTTCTTGAGCCATGCATCCTATTGATAACCCTAGTTTCCATGATAGATCCTTGATTTAGCCTTCAAGATTTACCGATTCATCATCTCAAGGCATCAAGAGGACTAGGGAGTGTCTTTTGGAGCTAAGTACTTATTGTTTGATTTATTTCTCCAATTGTTATTGTATTTTATTGTTTATTCATTATATTTGAACTTGTGTAAACCTAGATTGCTAGGTTTGATTGAGTTGGTGGTTGCCTTGGTGTTAAGGCTTAAACCCACCATTGTAAACGTAGTTTACTAGGATTAGTTGAGTTGTCCCTTAGGTTGAGGTGGAAGAGTGCTCTCGATAAGAAGGCGGAGACTTCCGGGTAAGGAAGTGCCTTAGGTTGAGAGTGAGACTCTTTGGGTCAAAGTTCTCTTTGTAAGGGAAATGATTTAATCTAGTAAACTAAGTTTAGAAATCTTAAGCGGTGTGCTTAGGTAGTGGAGTAGACATTGGGGTCAAACCACTATAAATCTCTGTGTTAGCATTAAAATATTATTTGTATTGATTGCATTATTATTTATTGCTTCCGCATTTAGTCGTCGAATTATAAATTGCTTAAGTAGTTTAAAAAAATGATTAAACTGAAATTAGATAAATCGATTTAGTTAATACACTATTCACCCCTCTCCCCTCTAGTGTGCCATTTCACCCAACACTAGGGAGCTCCTTGGATGACTATATTACCTAGACATTGTTTTGGCACCAAAAGTCTCGGTGATTGTTCCTTAGGACGTAAAAACTAGTTAGCGACATATTTTAAGGGAATTTTTGGAAGCCTTTAATTTATTCATATTTGACATGGGAGATATTTTTTTTTGAATCCAAATGAGGCGTAATCCTTATATAACATTTATGTTTTAAATTTATTAACTTAAAGTTATAAGACTTAGGGAAGACTAAATAACAAACTTCGAGCAGAAAACATCAAAAAATTGGGCAATTTTTTGAGTGTCGGTCGACGGGTGATCGACCGACCATCAGTCGGCCACCGATCGGGCAGTGCCAACGAGCAAAAATTGGCCCCTTGGGTTGGCTGTTTGGTGTCCCCTCTTCATGGCTTATAAATATAAGCCATGAGAGCCTTCCTTAGTTGTTGTTGAGTCTATTAAGACACTTCTTACATCATCTAAGCTTTGATTGAGCCATTATTTGCAAAATCTCTAGCCTTGAACCTTCTTTCTTGAGTTTGCCTTCAAGCTTCATTTGATTCATCATCAAGGCATCATGAAGAGCTAGGTGATCTTGTGTTGGAGCTAAGTATTTGTGTTGTTGTATTTTTGCTCAATTACTTGTATATTTTTTTTGTTTATTTCATTATATTTGAGCTTGTAAAGACCTAGGTTGTTAGGTCTTGAAATTGGGTGGTAGCTTTGGTGTTTGAGGTTTAAATTCACCGGTGTAAACCTAGTTTACTAGGATTAGTTGAGTTGTCCTTACGGTTGAGGTGGGAGAGTGCTCTCGGTAGGAAGGCGAGATACTTTCGGATATGGAAGTGCCTTCGGTTTGAGAGCGGAGACTCTCCGGTGAAAACATTCTCATTGTAAGGAAACTAATAAATCTAGTAAAGCTAGTTTGGAAATTCTAAGTGGGGTGCTTAGGTAGTGGAATAGACATTGTGGTCGAACCACTATAAATAATTGTATTTACTTAATTATCGTATTTATTTTGCTTTCGCTTGCTACTCAATTTGTAATTTGCCTAAGTAATCAAAGAAATGTTTAAAATCGAAATTAAGTTAAAGTTTAGTAAACATACTATTCAACGCGCTGCTGGGTCTGATCCGACTGGACCCGGTAGTTCTAATTCAATGTGTGTGTGTGATAGGATACCAAATATAAATCAATATACCTATATATATACATGCAAATTAAAAAAAATGAGTTAGAGATAAAAATTAATTGGAAGTCTTTTGAAGGAGGATTAATTGGAAGTCAATCATCTCAAAGATAGACAATTGTTTAGCCTCTTTAACTTTTGCTTTCCAAAGTAGGTCGGCTCATGCTCCTAAACAACTTCTTAACGTCCAAACCATCCTACTTCCTCTCTTTATTTGAAGCACCATCGATCTTGGGTGATTTGCTCTATTGACAAAAGAAGAAAAACATTCTTTTGGTTGGGTAACAGTTCGAATACCCTAATCGCTACTAAAGTCAATGGAAATTAAGCTAAGAATAATTAACCTCAGATATCACAACATCGCCAGATTGGGAAGTTGGCTTGGGAAGCTACTTCACAACACTTGTATGACTTGGACTACCATCATTAACTATGTTGCACCAGGATGCAGGTTTTTTGATATTAGACATAGTAAAATTTCTCCGATCTGGAGGAACACCATGAAGAACTATAATGTTTTCATGTACTGCTATCTGAGATTCCATGTTGGTGATGGCGCCTCCACCCATCTTTGGCTTGATCCTTGGTTACCTGGGCAAAAGCTGAATGATAAGTATCTTGCTCTTTACAACACCGCTCTAAAATCGTTTGCATCTATTGATGAATTGAAAGAAAGATATCATCGGCTGTAATATCGAGTTTCTCTCATTCGCCTATTTTTTTACCTACTTTGGCTCAAAAGAGACTTACAACCCTTCTTGCGCAGTATAGGGGAAGACTCTAATATCTGAAAATGGACATAGCAGGGTACATTCACTACCCAATCTCTATATAATATTATCAATTTTATTTGGCATAGACAGTGGTCAGAAGCTATCTCAGTGATGAATTGGCTTGCAGTCCAACAAAGATTACCGACAAAAGACAGACTAATAAATATGAATATGCAAATCAACCCACTATGTGTTTCATGTGGTGCTTCTAACGAATCACATGAGCACATGTTTCAAACTTGTCAATACACAGCGGATGGTTAGAATCGTCTTCTAAACGCCTGCAGTTACTCCTCCTTCCCACTGATCTACCTACCTTGGTCATTGGGAATTAAGGGAAGTCCCAAAGATCGGGCTTCACAAATATCAACTTACTATGCTTTGGAAATGGAAGGTTAATTGACACGAAAGAAATAGCACTTGAAGGAACCTCCTTACTTCTCTGCGACCTTAAGCCTTGACATTCTTTGTGAGAACTATTGCAATTTTCACTTCACTTAATGTTGCTTTGTTTGGTAGTCTTTTCTTTTTCTTAACTTGCACTTGTATTGTTCAACTATATATCTTGATTCATAAAAGTATTCGTTTTCTTTCTATATATATATATAACAAAGTTAATAGTTTTTTAGATAAATATTTGCAATCTCATTAATAGTTATCTTTCCTCCATTTTTCTAATAAAAAAAATAAAAATTATTATTATTTGATAAATTTGTTGATTCATTCATAGATATGTGTAGCTTACCTTATAAGTATATAATTATATAAATTTCTATCTTTAATTATTTGACTTCTGAAATCAACCGTGAGTAGTACAATTGATGACAACATCTTGTTTATTTACTAGAGGTCTAATGTTCGAACTCTAATATGGTCACCTAGAACGAATACAATACCATGTAAAATGAAAATTTCACATTATGTGACCATATTGAGATTTGAACCTTAAATCTCTAAAAAATATACAAAATATTATTACCAACTATGCTATTCACCGTTAGTATCTTTAGATTAACTTTGGGGGTATATTATTTTCAAATAAATCAATTTATAAACCAGTATCTTCAAAATGAATTCTGATCGATCACAAACATTATTTAACCACCATTACTTGATGTTTCCTCTATTGTGGTGATCTTCTGGTGAGGCAGAGGCACTCATGGCGCCGGGAAAGCCCATTTCTGACTGCAGCAGCACCCTACTACCTTGCTGCGGGTTCAAATTCAAACCGGTCGACCTATTCAAGAAGCTCGTCGCACAACCATTCCCAGGCGGCGCAGCCGAGAAGGAAGAAACCGAGTTCAAGTGCTCTCCCATCTTCACTCCATTGTGGTGATCAACTGCACCTTCGCCCCCATTCTTGCCTCCACGAGCTTCGACGTATGACGAAATGGCCGCCGTCAGTGCGGAATGGAACTTGGGATCGGAGGTGATGACCTTCGCGATCGTGTCGGTGATTAATGGATGCTGGTTTGAAGTAGAAGCACTGGAGATGCTGGCCTTCTGTAGGTAGGGATGATAGATGGAGTCCTGAGATTGTCTTCCATGGCTTAGAGAAACTGGGTTATTGTTATATGGCTGAGCTTGAGCTCCATATTTGAAGAATGGATTACTCCAAGATGTTGGTAAGCTTCTTGTGATGTCTGATGAGGATGAGAAGTTGAAGCTTGATGATGAATAGTTTGAAGATAATCTGTTATAATACTGCATGGTTGGAGGTGCGGTGAGATCTAATGTGACAGTAGGATGGGCAGAAGTGGAGGAAATAGAAGAGTTGGGAAGGTAAGGATTGGTGGAAGAAGAGGAAAGAAAATTAATGGGTGTTGCTGGTTGAGAAGCTGAGGAACCAGACATGAGCATGCTGGCGGCAGCTGCAGTGGTGGAGGCCATGGCTGTGGCTGAGACCGGGAGTGGATGGTTGTGGGTCCCTTCATAGGTTGTGATCAAGATTGACATGTCTTCTGCACATCTTTGCACCTGAACATATATATAAAGAGTAAATATATAAGGAAATCTCGACAGTAATTGACCACAATTTTGTGGAAGAGAAGTCAATATGTATCTACCTGCTTCCTCACTGGGCATGATGGTGCAATAGTGCAACGATAGTATGCTCTAGGGCATGGATTTCCTTTGGAAATTTTCTGCCCATACTTCCTCCACTGGCAACCATCATTCATCTGAAAGAAATATATAAATTGTAACTTGAAATTTAGAAACTTGGAATTAATTATTTGCCACACATTAATTAAGATTTAGTTTGGAGAAAAAAGATTACCGTCGGCCCATCGCATCTTGTTCTCACAGATACACGAGCTTTCTTGACTTGAGGCTGCTGTGAAGCCTCATCATCTCCATTTCTAGGACTACTCTTCAATATCGTTTTGTTCGGTGGCCATGATTCCCCATTGATGTCGTCTTCTTTTAAGTTATCGGAGCTGTTATCTGGGCTCAATTTCAGGGGTTCACTTAGAGTAGTACTGTTAGAAGACCCTTCGACTCTGCAGTCTAATCTAAGAGTTAGGTCCTCTTCAAAGTTTTCACTGCCCTTGGCAGTAATTTTTGTAGCTGTATCTTCTTTCTTTTGACCACTTGAGCATGTCCCAAGGCTCAATGAAAGGTTCTCTTCCACATTATCAGACATAGTTAGAATTTTCTCAACAGGTTTCTTAGTCTGCTGCTGCTGAAAAATGTCAGAGAAGTGCATTTGGAGAGACTGGTAATCCTTAATGATCTTTGTTAAAGTAGTCCTCAACCTCTGGTTCTCTTCCCTCACCTCAACCATTTCTGCTTTAGTAGATTCAAGTTGGTCTTCCTGCAAGTACACGAACCAGTAGATGTTTTAGGAAAAGATATGAATGCATGCTTATGATCAATCACATTCTAGAGAAACCTAGGCAAGTTTTAGCACAAAAAAAATTAGGTTTAGTAAATAGAGATTGACTTCTATATATATTATCAGAAAATTAATAATAAGAAAGACTAATTAATTTGATTCTTTCACAAAAACTATATTCCATATCCGTTTATTTTAAAAAATAATTTTCGGAGAACTTTTGTATTCCAAATCCTGAATTGTATACATATATTGATCATGATCCTGAGAAATTCACCTGACTAAATGAAGTTGAATCTTTAACCATTGAAGATGACAACCTTGCGGATGGGTCATTAATAGGTAATATTTTATTACTTAGGAACATGGTAGAATCCTGCAAATTGTAACATGCATATATACATGAGATATGCTACTTTCCAAATTGCATGTGGATCATAATATGTAAGCACATGAAAACTAGCTATATGAATATATATGTACGTACTCTAGTGTCAGATTAATTAATATTCCAAATTGCATCCCAAACTAAAGAAGGTATTGAATACATACATACATACCTGATCTACATGAGAATAAACAGCAAGATATGGGTCTTTGCAATATATAGGAAGTACAATTTTATATATATGAGGCATACGAAAAATTAAGCTCCTTCTGTTAATTTGTTAACCACTATCTTATAATCCTAGCTTTATATATATCTCTTTATATATATGCGGGTTCTGAGATCAATATTCAAATTAAATTTCCAGCCAAAGGTGTTGATGGATGAATCATTTAACGGTTTTATTTGTCTAATTAAAACCATGGGGAACACAAAGAACAATTCTGTACTGAACTCATGCTAGAACCAAGGAGATTAATTGCCAAACCTTTTCAATGTGGATGCCAGATTCATCAGAGTTTATCTCCTCTCCAACTTTGGCAGGCCTCTTGAGCACCACTTCCATCGATCCTCACAAATTAATTAAGCTGATCTCCTCCTTAACTCGCCTCGGATGATCCTCGATCACAATTAAACTCGCTCCCTGCTTGCAGTTGCATGTATGTATACATATATATCAAGGGAAAACAAAGCCTTCTCCTTTGACTTGCGCCAAGAAACTCAAATCTGAACTCTCATCTCGAGACCAAGCCAGCCTTATCTAAAATGTCAACGCGGTCGCTGATGAGATCAGCCGAAAAGAAAGACAAACGAATTAGAGCTTAATTCAACGTGCGAGACGTGTTGCCAGGCGATGCATGTCAATTCGCGCCGCAGCCTTCGGTAAACCCGTTGAGAACTTTCTTCCCTCCGCGCCACGCTGCGCGGTTTCCCACGCTCCGGTCAAACCCCCCCCCCCTCCCCTCCCCTTAAATTCCTTAATCACCTATTAATCAGCACACCACGCGCATTAGGTGTACAATTTCGACCTTCATTAATGAACAGATTATACTAGTGTGCTAAATTAAAGGTCAACGAACTCAGCATTCATGAACATGTCTTCAACTGTGATTAAAACAAGCTAGCTAGCTAGCGCGAGCTTCAATTTTCATTGTTTGGCTCAGTTAAGACGACATGCATGATAAACATATCACAGTTAGTCCACTCCAAAAGGCGTCTTTTAGTACGTTTTAGGATAAACTAATTCAAAGCTGCTGACTTTTAGGCTACCAGGAGGCTCCGGTCATCTCTTAATTCCTTCCAACACCAGCGTCCTCCAAATCAAATTGTACGAATGGGGAGTTTTCTTTCCTAGATTATATGATATATATATATATATATATATATTTCATTTAATCACCGAATATATATTCGACGAGCTACTCATCGGATTTTGATTTAATCCTGAAACAATTAATAGTGAATTCAGCCAGTATATCGACCAGTTCTACCGTGCGTTCATCGATCGAGCGGGCTGATGGAGAGCGAGAAATTAAAATATCACATAAACTAAGATCATCCAACTGTGCTGGAGACACCTTCAAGTTTTCATACGATCATATGATTATTAATGTTATTAATAATAGTGGTTAGGTAATTGCGTTACGGTTGAAGCTTCTTCACTGCCGTCTGCAGATTCTTCAGTTTTCTTGGATGTATACGGATTAAATAAGCTTATATATATGAGAAAGAAGCAACAAGTTTCATCTATCATGTGATCTCATGTGTGCTACGTCGACCAGTTCTTGTTTCTCCTTTCAAATCAATTGACAAATTCGTCTTAGATGTAGAATATATAGATATATTAGTCAACTCAAGCATGCATGCATGCATGCATCCCGATTGGTCATTACATATTTATTAATTAATTATTGATCAATAAACAAATGAAGAAGAAAGATCGACCTCCTCGTTCAGGAAGTATATTCTACATGTGTGAGGTATTAATTGGTCAAATGATGAGGGGGCAATCAATTAAAGAGGGGGATCCACTTGAAGAAAAGAGATGACTTTTGTGACTTGTTATTAATTAATTAAGAACAGGTTGCCATCACTCATGAATAATTGTCCTTCATTTTTCCACTTCCTTCCAAGTCTAATTTTTTCATTATATTCATATGCTTTTCTATAGATACTCAATTTTGAATAAAAAGAAAGCGTCACAATTAATTAAATTAAATTGGATATGTCAGTACAATATAATCGACCTAGAGACATAAAATTAGAGATAAATTAATTTTTTATTTTTAAGTTTCACATTTAAAAACTAATATACATAAAGTTTATTTCAAATTAATCTCTAAAGATCTATAAAAATAATAGCAATAAAGTCATTTAATTGATCTGACCGTAAGACTTTAGAGACAATAATAATAGAATCATTTAATTAATTTAATTTTATAAATATCTTTGGAGACTAATTTAAAATAAATTTTATGTCTATAATTAATTTTTAAATATGAAATTTTTTTTAAAAAAATTATATAATTTATCTTTAAATATATGTCTCTATAGGCTATGCATGTAATTATTAAACAGAAATATATATTTCTAATTAAGCGTTAATAAGTTAACAAAAAAAGTAGGTCAATGCTTTGATTTGGCCTTTAGACCACATAGGCTGGATTTAAAGCTTTCTCAACAGCACTTGTGCTAATTAACAGCAAGTAGGGAATAAAAATAATATATACTGGTTGAGAATTACATAATTAACCTCTGATCGGACGTTGCATCATCTTATCTTGCTCAAAGTAAAAGCCTGACTGCTGAGTAATTAATTAATTAATATCACTATCAACATCATGGCATTAACATAAATGACTGATTAAAGCCACTTGCAGGAAGTCCACTTACATGAGTTGTCAATCATATAAAGGACAATATTGGTGATGCATGCTCATTGAAGTCAACACCTTTTGCTTGCCCGCGTGTTCCATTGCATGCATTAATTAAAATCCTGATAAGAATTTTTCCACTGAAGGGAAGAAAATAGAACATTAGTCATAAGATATAAACTTTATAAATATATATCTGTGTGCTATATATACGGAACTTGATTGATATATCAAGAGAAAAATAGATTAAAGAGGCGTCGATCAAGTTGGTACACCAACTATTAATTAAGGCAATGCAAGGTTGACGAGCAAATTATTATTTTGTTTCAACATGCATATGGTATGATCGATCCATTAGTTCATGGATTCAAAACTCATCGTCGGTGTAATTCAGTCTAACCTACTTCCAGCATGATTGGATATATATAATGTATATATATGCAGTAGCTTGAAGAAATTAATTGCTGTCGATAGTTGACATAAATGATGTGATTAATTTAATTTCAACCAAGGTTGCTTGTAATTGAAAACTTGAGGATTATTTTTTTAAAAAAAAGTCAAAACTTGGAGCAAATATATTGATTTTTTTTTTAAAAAAATAAAGACTAAGTAATTGACAAAATCAAAGATATTGCTTTGTGCCGGCTATATATTTCTGATATTGAATAATTAATTATAGGCACCTAGCTTGGTAGCCAAGTAATTAATATATATCTGCTTATCATAATTAAAAAAAATACTATGTGTGTATATATTGATAATGGATTTAATTGATTTGATCTATTGAGTTGGTAAATTATGTCTTTTAATTATATGGTGAATTTCAGCTGGAGTACATTTCTGACGTGAATTTTAATACGCCTATAGTCGATCGATTATTTGCCAAGCTGGCAGACGTGAGATGCGCAATCATTTGGTATCATAAGCGAATCCAAATAGGAGTATGATCGATAAGAAGTGAGCTGAAGAGGAGATAAGAAAAAGGAATCGACCTGAGTCGATATTATTAACCCGAAGAGATTAATTACAAAAGCTAATGTTCGTGGTATTTAAACTTCATAATCAAAAAAAATTACAACATTGCCCTTATGTCTAATAGTGAGCTCTCTATTACATTTAAAGGGCATTCTAGTAATCTGCTGCTGCTTGAATCTTTATGTAATGTTGTTCCTCTGCTACTTCTCATAATTGCAACACACCCTTTGCAAATTAGGAGGGGAGAAAGGATTCTCCGTACCTAATTAACTTGGCTAACAGTTGGTAATACTGTTGTGATGATAAACCTTTAGTTAAAATGTTTACTGGCTGATTTTTCCTAGAGATATAAGCTGGCCGGCTTTATTAGTCCTTTTACTTTTCTCTAACAAAATAACAATCAACCTCTAAATTCTTTGTACTCTCGTGGAAAACTGGGTTTGCAGTTATATGCAAAGCACTTTGATTATCAGCTAACAAATTCATCACCCAAATTAACTCAGCTATAGCACTTGACATAGCCCTCAATTCACTTTCTGCACTGGACCTGCTTACTACATTTTGTTTCTTGCATTTCCAGTTAATCAAGGAAGAACCATACTTGACTAAATAACATGATATTGATTTTATTGACAAACAACAACTTTTCCAGTCTGCATCACAGTATATAGTTATAACTGGAGTTGTTTCGGTAGGGTAGAATAGCCTCATTCCTGGTGCTTTCTTTAAATATTTCAAGATTCTCAAAGCTGCTTGGTAATGTGATTGTTTAGGACATTGAGTGAACTGGCTCAGGTTGTGCACACAGTATGTTATGTCAGGTCGAGTGATGGTGATGTAGAGTAATTTTCAAATCAAACTTTTGTAATCTGATGCATTTTCAATGAACTTATCAGTTTCATCTGGCTCTGTGTTGAGTTGCTTGTTGATTTGCATAGGTGTTTCCTTAGGTTTGCAATCAGCTAAGTTTATGTCATTTAGGAGATCAACTACATATTTTCTCCGACTCACATATATTCCCTTCTCATTTCTCTGCATTTCTAACCCCCTAAAATAGGTTAGCTCCCCAAGATCTTTAATCTTAAATTTCTCATCTAAGTAACTCTTCAGTTTTCTCATTTCTACTTCATCAGTTCTAGTGATGATGATGATGTCATCAACATATATCAGTATTATCACTAGACTGTCTTGATTTCTTTTGATGAACAGACATGTACGTATCATTAAAGCTTTGAATGTATCCATGAGACAAAATGCTAGCTGACAGTTTGGCATACCATTGTCTGCCAGCTTGCTTAAGTCCATAGATGGATTTAAGGAGTTTGCAAACCCTTTTCTCCCCTGCTTTACCATATCCATGAGGCCTAGCCATGTAGACTACCTCATTTAGGTCTCCATGCAAATAAGCATTATTGATATCTAGTTGGAATAATGGACATCCTTTGGATGCTGCAACAGCCAATAGAGTGCGCACTGTGGCCATTTTGGATACAAGAGCATAAGTCTCCTGATAATCTATTCCTTCAATTTGTGTAAATCCCTTTGCCACTAACTTGGACTTGTTATTTTCTATGTTACCATCTGGTTTGAACTTGGTGCGAAACACTCATTTGCATCCAATTGTTCTCTTCCCAGGTGGCAGGTCACACAAACACTAGGTTTCATTTGCCTCTAAAGCATTCAATTCATCATTGACTTAACCCATTTGGGGTCCTTGACAGCCACCTCATAGGTTTTGGGGGTCATGTTGTTGATCAATATAGGCTAAAAGGCTTTGGTGAATAGGTGGTAATGTTGAGGTATTTACATAGTTGGCAATGGGATAAGGAGTGATCTTGTTTGAGAAACTTGGTTCGATTTTGAGTTGAGATGTGTTACACTAATAATCCTTAAATCTTTGGGGTTTTTGTATGTTTCTTTGGCTTCTTCTAATTTGTGAGACAATGGTTTCAGTTTGATATTCGGTAGGAAAGGATTTTGAGCTTGTTTCGGAACTTTGCTCATCACTCATGTTGCTTGTCTCATAGTCAATAGTTCTTTGACCATTTCTTTCTTTCTCAATGTTTATGTCAATGTGCAGACATCTTTCATCAATTTCAGTAGAGGATATGCCAGGACTGTTATAATGAAATTTGGAGGAAGGTTTTGGGTCATTACACTGTTCATTTTCTTTTATAGATGTGGGTAAAGGGAAAATGATTTTTTGTGTGGTGTTGGTATGGAAAGAAAAAATATGCTCCACGAAGGTGATATCCCTAGATGTGTGAATGGAGTGAGTTTTCAGATTATAGACTTTGTACCTTTTCTTTCCATAGGAATAACCTAAAAACATACATTCTTGGGCTCTAGGATCAAATTTGATCCTCCCTTGCTTTATGGTGTTTATGTAACATAGGCATCCAAAGGTTTTGATATGGCTTAATGTTGGAGGTTTATTGTAGAGGAGTTCATAAGGACTCTTGTTTGACAAAACTGGAGTAGACAATCTGTTGATTAGGTATATGGCAGTCAACACATAGTCACCCCAAAATTTTAATGGTAGGTTGGATTGAAACTTCAAGCTCCTTGCTACCTCTAACAAGTGTCTATGCTTTCTCTCTACCACTGCATTTTGTTGTGGTGTTTCTATGCATGAGGTTTGGTATACTATCCCTAGCTCTTCTAGAAAATTGTTTATAGTAGCACTTGAAAACTTACTTCCATTGTCACTTCTAAGGATTTTTATAGTTTTTTAGAATTGGGTTCTAACTAGCTTGATGAATTTGATAAAGATGTAGGGTACTTGGTCTTTGGAGGTGAAAAAGTAAGTCCAACATGTCCTGGTATAATCCTCTACTAGGGTTAAAAAATAAGAATACCCATCATATCTTTGTGTTTTATGAGGTCCTCAAACATCACAATGCAACATATCAAAAACTTCAGTAGTTTTATTCATGCTCAAAGAAAAAGGCAACTTAAATTAATTGTTTGTCTAGTGGACAAATGTTGCAGAAAAAGATGAAATTTTGCACAATTCAGGAATTTTGTCCGATAACAATTTCATTCTATTCATTGACATATGACATATTCTCAAATGCCATAAAGAAGGAGAATCTAAAATGACAACAAAGCTTGAGTGGATATCTTGTTTCAGAAGACAATTTGTGGAGCTCCATTTATCAAGGATAACTAATTCTCTTGTCTACCATTCCCAAGTATCTTCCTCGAGGCAAGGTCCTGGATGACAAATTCATAAGGGTTAAAAGTGATGGAATAGTTTAGTTCTTTTGTTAGCTTACTAACTGACATCAGGTTGTAGGGCTGAGCAAAACTTGATCCGACCCAAAAAACTCGAAAAACTGACCCGAAAATTCATTTCGGGTTGGGTTATTCGGGTATATCGGGTCGGGTCGGGTCTTATTTTTGAAAATTTTGTCTACTATTTCGGGTTAGGTCGGGTCGGGTCGGGTTCGGGTGAAAACCCTATTTAACCCGACCCGGCCCGATTTTAAATTAAATACATATTTATATTATATATATTGATAAAAGATGGTGTTGGTTTTGTGGTTAGAATGGTAGAGATAAAGTTTAGGAGGTCTTGAGTTCAAGTTCTACATGAGTTATAATTTTAATACAATTGTTCACCTTTTTTATCACCATTTTCAAGATGAATTTTATTATTTATTTTTTTTAAAACTGAATTCGGGTTATTCGGGTTAATCGAGTTGGGGCCCGATTTTTTCGGGTTATTCGGGTCGGGTCGGGTATAATTTTTTAAAAATTTTTGGATTAATACCCGATCGGGTCGGGTCAGGTATTGACCCGACCCGCCCGATGCTCGGCCCTATCAGGTTGTACTTGAAGGTGGGAACATGTAATGTATTGGTAAGGTGAATGTTTTTATTGACATAGGTTGTTCCTATACTGGTAATAGGTGTTGAGGTTCCATTAGGTAATGTAACCTTGTCATTTGGAATTGGTTTGATGGGATTGTCTAAGGTGATATGATGGCTCGCTATGTGGTCGGTGGCACCATTGTCAAGTATCCACTTATGAGATAAGCAATTTACAATTGAATTGAATACCATAGCAGAGCAAAAGTTATTACCTGCCATGTTTGCCTTGTGACCTCCATTTTGTTTATGATTGATGATATTGAGCAAGATGTTGAACTGCTCCTCAGTGAGCTTGCCATGTCCTGAATTAGTCTGGATTGCATTTTCAACTGCTGAGCTACTTTCAGCTTCATTTTCCAGGTTGTTAGCTTGGGCATTGTTTACCTGTTTGTCATTGTTGTATTGATTGTTTCCATACTGATAAATGTTCTTTTGTTTCCCTTTGTATAGTTTGTGGCCTGGCAGGTAGTCGTGTATTTTGTAGCATATTTCTCTGATATGCCCTGGTCTCATACAGTAGTCACAAAACTTTCTCTGGCCAAATTGATTCTGGCCTATCTGAGACTTGTTCTTGCTGAATTTAGAATACTTTGCATTTTCTTGAGCCATACTGTTTATGGAGATACACTTTCAACTCCTGAATTAACATTCATGCCGACTGACCTTTGTGATTCTTTTTGCTCGAGCATCGCATATGCTTGATTTATATCAGGTAATGGCTTCATCAATAAAATCGTACCCTTGATAGTCACATAACACTCGTTCAGCCCCACCAAGAATTGCCTGAGGCGATTTTTCTCGAGTATTTCCCTTCTAATCATTCAAGTGTCATCATCAATTGTGTCGAGCTCGTCCCACAATCCTTTAAATTTGGTGTAGTAATCAACAATGTTTGTGTTTCCTTGATGAGTTGTGCATATGAGTAGAGGTGGCAACGGGCCGGGCCCGCCCATGGGCGGCACAGGCCCGATTCTAGGTCGTGCTTGACCCGGCCTGAAGAATTTCGAGCCAGGCCGGGCGCGGCCCGTCTGTGCCCAAGGGGCAGGCTGGGCTCGCCCCCTGGGCACGTGGGTCGTGCCAGGCACGGCACACGCACCGTGCTGGCTCGATCAAACCCAGGCCTAGCTCGAGTCTGGCCGAGCCAGACCCAGGTCTCGGGTTTGGCTCAACCAAATTTTTTTTTACAAAAAAAAACTTAAAGTTTCGGGCCAGCCCAGGCTGGGCCTTCCCCTAGAACAATCGGGCTGTGCCAGGCACGACCCATTGCCACCTCTATATATGAGTGTCTGGATCTCAAAGATTCGGGATTCGCTGCTTCACCTGAATCTAATCTCCAGGTCACTCCACATTTTGGTCGTTGTCTCCGCATAAATGACACTGGTGCTCAATCTAGGGGAAATTGACTATAATAACTAGGACTTTACCATGTCATTGCAGCGTTCCCATACTCCATATTTGGGGGAACTTTCTTCTAGTTTTTCAATCGATCCATTGACAAATCCCACTTTATTTTTCGCCGATAGCGAGATCAGCATAGCTTGCCTCCATGGCAGGTAATTTGAATTACCAATAAGCAAAGAAGAAACTAAAACTGTACCCGGATTATCATTCCCTTGTAGAGCAAATGGGTTATCATCGACTTCATTGATTTCGATCGATGATCTACTCTCGAGTTTGTTCTACGACTCGCCTGTTGCATATCTCATCGCCGAGTTTCGACGATTTCTCGCCATCTTCAATTTGTCGATTCGTGCACCCTTGATCCGTCAAAAGGATGATTCCGATTTAAGTTACAGATAATAATTTTACCATTTGGTTTCGATTTTAATACTAAAATTTAAAAATTATTTAAATTTAATTTGATTTTACAAATCTTCTTGCAAATCATTACTATTCAAAACTGATAATATATTAATGAAATATAAATGATAATTTCAACTTGTAAAAATTTTAGAAAAGTTTGGTTCATTTGGGCTCTCTATATCTAATAAATTATCAAAGCTCATCACGCGGATTTGATCCAACACTACTAGATTGGGCAACCACATTGCCAAATCGGGCCCAAAGTATTGTATGAAATCCGATACTAGAAGGAGGGGGTTGAATAGTATCTATCCTCTTTTCTATTTAATCAATTTTTTTTACTCAAATTTAACTTCAATTAAGAGCAAGTGTTTCTTAACAATGGATGTGATCAAATATTAAGAACAATAATAGGCAAATAAAAAAGCAATGCAGACAAGAGTAATTATAGTGGTTCGGCCAACTGCCTACTCCACTACCTTGGCTCATCACCAAGGATTTCTAACCACTATTTTATAGAATTTGTGTTTCCCTTTGAATACAATTGAGGACACTCTTCTCACCTCTTTGAGAACCCCTCAAACCTATTCACCTAGGCAAAACACAACTCTACAAAGTTTCCCCTAAGTGTTTCTAGCACACCTAGCAGCTATTACAGATTGAAATTAAATCTAAAATAAAACTCCAAACACAATGCAAAAGAGCTTTAAGAATAGAGAGAGAAACCACAGCTCTTTTCCCAAGCCTTCACGCCTTCAACTTGCCAGAAGATAGACTTGAGTTGCAGTAGAGTTGAGGGAAGCAGGCGCTTGAAGAGGATTTTGACGGAAGATTAGCGCGCAACAAATCGATCACTTTGAAGGCTTTTAATCACTTCTTGAATGCGCAATTAATTCTCTAAGAAGTTTTTAAGAAGATAGGTGAGGGGTATTTATAACCCCTCAGCTGAACGACGATTCAACGGGTAGAAAACTAGTCGTTACAGTCGTTCGATCGATCGTCGATCGATCGACCGATCGACCGCTACCCTTTCTGTGTATTTTTAGCATTGTTCGGTCGACCGAAGGAGTCGCAGCTTCATCTATCCCGAATTCGATCGACCGATGCAAGGAAGCCAAGCGCGCGATCTGCAATCTTCAATCCGGTCGATCGATGCGCCTTCTGCCTAGTTTTGGCTTCGGTCGGTCAACCGACGTAGCCTTTCGAAAATGATTCACCAACTTCGGTCGATCGAATGGCTACTGCCATTTTTTGGCATCATTCGGTCGATCGAATAGGCTACTGCCAAAATTTTGCCTTGTTCGGTCGACCGAACTTAAGCTGAGATTGATTTTTACATGCTTTTTTATGGGTTTAGTTACCAAGTTTCAACTTGGATAACTTTACAATTTGGCTTGGGATAAAATCATCCTAGGCGTATATTACATGATTTCTACTTCATATTATCTTGAGCCTTTCTTGACGTTTTCTTCTTTCATTTTTTTGACGATCTATCTTTTTGTTTTGTTTGAACGAACTTCGCATGTTTATTGCAACCTCAACCTGAACTCAAAATTTCACACATAGATTAAATACTTGTTTGTTATCATCAAAATAAAGATCGAGGCTTAAGAGAAACCCTTAAACCAACACAAAGAACCTGCCCAGACGTTGTACATAGTGTTTATTTTTCTTTGATAAAGGGGCATTTCCATGGGTTTACCTTGGTATCATGTTCATATGTACTGTCATATTGAGACTTGTCCTACACAGAGAGAGGGCCTAACCCTGAAGAGACTTTTGTAGGTGTCGACAGTGCTCGATGCCAACTCAACCTCGTCATGTTTGTCTACGGTTTTCAACCTATGTTAAGATCATGATTTTGATGATAACAAATAAGGCACTAATGTTTCCAGGGTTGATGTTGATAAGCATAGAACTTAAAGAAGCCATTGCTCAATCTCGAAGAGTATCAAAGATTAGAGTTTAGAATTAGAATTATATTTGCAATCCTTTGAGTAGTCTATTATGATGATGTTGAACTAACCCAAAGCCTCGAAACCCGAATGGAACCTAAACCCACTTGAAAGGTTCCATTGAAGGGTTAATCGGCCAACCTACAATTGAAGGTCTGATCGCTGTCTCTAACAGCTAGTTTTTCAGTTGTTGCTTCTTGTCTTTCTCGAGCTCTCACTTTACATAACTGTATAAATAGGTCTTGTATGCCTTCCTTAACTTATAAGAAACCTTTTGAGACATTCTATACATATCTTTGACATACATTGAGTCATTCTTTGATAAAAATCCTAGCTTGAAGTCAACCTTCTTGATTGGGCCTCTATTCCTACGTGATTTATCATTAAAGGCAAGTAGTGTTTGCTACATTTATTGCTTAATTTGTTTATAATTTTAAGTTGTTTAACTATTGTGAATTTAAGCTTGCTTCGAAGACCTAAGGTTGTAGGTCTAAGGATCATGTAGTTATCTTGGTGTAGAGGCATAAGTCAACTTGATTTGCTAGTTTGAATTGGTTTTCTTATAGCTTAAGGTGTTGGAGGTTTCCTTGGGGGTTGAGGATGGTAACCTCAACTTATAAATCCTCTTAGAGGAAACAATTTTAATCTAACGCATTGTGTTGAAAATCCTTTTAGGATTTTTCAACTATTTAGTGAGTATATAGAAACTAAAATTAGTCATAAAGAATTTTAGCAATTATATGTCATACTTGCTTACACACATTATTCACCTCATCGGATCCCCAATCTAGTGCGCTTAAAATCACCAACACACTACACCGATTTTCCCAAGATGGCCTAGTCCTAATGTTGCAGAAATTGACCTCATTAATGGGTCCTTTCATTGAGATTCCAAAGTCGACTGAGAATTACTAGAGGCATGTTTGGTTAGCGAAACCAAGTCTGTTTTCATGGTTTCAGTTTCACTGAAACCAAAACTTCTTACGAAAACGTGTTTGGTTTAGTGTTTTCGTGAAACTGAATCGAAACCAGAATGAAAACGAAACCAGTTTTCTTAATAAAAATGAAAACAACAGAATGTTGTTTTCTGTGGTTTCAAGACTGTCGATTTCGTTATCAAAATGCTATAACAACTTTGTAATTATAAATATTTTTTTATAAAATTAATTAATTTAAAAATAAATCAAACTATATCGAATTTTTAAAAATAAAAATAAAAATCATCATTTTTAACTCAAACTTTTATCTTAAATTTATAAAATAATTAAATCAATTTATATCTAATTGACTCAAACCCAAATTTTAAATAACTCAATTTTCTTAAAGTTGGTCTATTTATAATTTAATAAAATCTAATTTTAGATCATTGGACTTGTTTTTTTTTTGAAATTTTATAATAACTATTAATTAATTTTTATATCTAATTGAATAAAAAAATCTTAAATTACCAATAACTTAATTAATTAAATCATTTAAATATTTTGTAACCATATTAACAAATATTTAATTTTATAAATTAACTAAACATTTAATTACTACTAAAAATATTCAAGGAAAATTAATATTATTTTTTATAATCAAATAAATATTTACTGGTTTCAACTAACTAAAACTGATGTTGTTTTTATTAACCAAACGTGTTTTTAAAAAACTGAAAATTAGAAACCAAAACCAAGTTTTCAGTTTCACTGAAACCAAATCAGAAAATAATTTTCGCTAATCAAACAGCACATAGGGGTCTCGTTATAGCACCCAAGCCTACATCGAAGCTTTTCCACTTAACTCTTAATTGACCAAGGATTAGTCAATTGACCTAGAACCAAACGATCGACCCCTCAATCACATGGACAAGGGGCTTCATGCCCTTAGAAACACCCCCTCAATCTTACAAAAAGAACCGAAGAATTTTTTCATACTCTTGACAGAAAACCAAATGTCACAACCCCCTATGTTATGCTCCACTAGCCTAGTCAATTCTTACACACTGATCAGGCCTTTTGGTCACACAAGGGGAGTCTGAGGTTAAGGGAATCGATGCTTGGGTGATAGTGCACCAAGATGACTTTGGCTGCTCGACCCAAGCAATAGGTGTGAGGCAATCTTGCCACTAGCACCATTCGACCCAAGGATGAAAGACATGACACAATGATGCTCACTCAAAAGGCAACCTTTAGATCCAGTGGGGTAGCTCTTCCCCTTGATTAATTATTGGTCCAACAACGAACAAGGATAACGAGCAACATGTTAATTGGCATGCACAAATGAGAACAAGCATAGAAGTTCGGTTTGTTTTTCAGTTAGCGCAAACACAAAACTCGCATAAATGCTCGGCCCCTCGACTAGTGCCTACGATGGCCCCGCACAAAGAATTTGTATGGGCCAAATTTGCAGCAACCTTTGATAAAGGTCGATAGCCCCTCTAAAGGGCACTATAAGAGCCTCAAACTCTTGCGAGAGAAATCGAATCGTACCTGCACCTCGAACGTCCTTTGAGAGACCAATCCACACCAAGAGCTAATGCTTTTGAAGATATATAGAGAGATGGATCGCGTTTGAGCGCATCTGGGGCTCGACTTAGGTGCCCATCAGGAAGAAGATCGAGCACTGTCACCTAAGCAGAATGACTCCAGAAGGAGAGCACTTGAACTCTCTCGCGCCCTTCGTCGTCAAAAGTCCTTCGACTCTAATTGAGCTGAGAGATCATGGTGCATGGAACGACCCCATTTACGAAGAGAAAGTTCGAGGCCTCTACCTCTTCTCCTAACCTATGCCACCTCGCCCTATTGGATGGCTCTCTCTTTGTCGCTGGCCTTTAAAGCTCCACAACAAGGGGGGCATGGAGGAATGAAGACAACGTCCATGGGACTAGTAGGGCCTCACGGTCATGACCAACATACCCAACCTAATCGGTACCCACGATATCTTAATAAAGACATGATGACGGAAAGCAAGCAACGCAAGTCGTCGACAACCAACTTTCAAGTGATAAATGAAGGTGTTAGACGTTTGAAAAGCTTGGCTACATACCAATGTAACTCTTTTTGTACTTTTGTGATTTGAATTAACACTACTAGAAAAATGGGCATCAGCAACGGCTGATGCCGTTGCTGAGCCGTTGCTGAAGAGCATCAGCAACGGCCGGGCCGTTGCAATAGAGCCGTGACAGAAAGTCGCGTTGCTGATAACTTAGCAACGGATCAGCAACGGCCGCTCGGGCCGTCGCTCAAAACATTATCAGCAACGGTTTTGCCACAGACCCGGAGCCGTTGCTGATAACATTAATAGCAACGGCCACTGAGTCCGTAGCAATGCCGTTAGTACAACCCCATCGCTAAGCCGTTGCTGTAGGTCATCAGCAACGGCTTTCGATACACTTTTAGCAACGGCTTTCCCACGGACGGCCGTGGGAAAGCCGTTGCTGATGACGTATACCTGGGAACAGAAAAATTAAAAATTAAAAATTTCCATTGATACATTGATACATTATCTGATACATAACTCACACACCCATACCCTCATACACACATTCATTCACACATCACAAACACACCAAGATATACATCAAAACAATTATATTTATATTGATAATTATCCACGATAGTATAAAGACAATTCAAATGCAAAATTGAAGTATCAATATCCAAACAAAATAAGTTAAACAAGTTCAATATCTCAGTAACAAGTTCAATATCCAAACAAAAAATCTCACGATCACGATGGAGGATGGTCTGGATCATATGGCAGGGTCTGGAGTGCTTGAGTGTACACCGGCGTGGACTGACTCGAGGACGATGGATTAGATGATGCCGAAGAGATGCCTGCTTCGGGATGACCTGACATGTTGCGTAGCATAGCATGCATCTCCTCCATCATCTGAGTCTGACGCGCGACCGTCTCCTCTAGAGTCCTTATTCTGCTACTATGATCATAACTGGATCTAGAGGTGGACGGCCGCTCACCAGCGACCGGAGGGGTCGGTGCCCCAAGTGGCCCTAGCACGGCTCGCGCATGACCACTATCTGCGAAGCCATATACGCGGCCATGGTCCCAGCCACCTGCGGCCTCGACCCACGATGCTGCATCAAAGTCCTCGGGGGTACCCCCGCGCTGCACCACCGTCTGGCTGTAGGTCTCCTACTCGAGTTTGATTTTTTGTTTAATATTTATCATAAAACTTAAATTATAAATATATAATGAATAATTTAAACAAATATATAATTACCATAATGTATGCAGCGCGGTTGTCGATGTACTCCCCCGTCCCATGTGCTCGACGGTGAGTCCGCTCAAACACCGCCATCTGGGAGGGTCGCTGGACAGTCCCGTCATCCGACACCGTCGTCTACATTTACAAAACAAATACATTAATTAGTACACATAGTAACAAATAAAATATATAATTAAAAGATATACTTACCATACGGTTCGCGTGCACTGCAAATGCAACAGAGCCGCCGGTGTGACGCGCTGCTCCCCCCGACATGCGATTTCTAGTCGCATTCCGAGAAACCTCCTGCCATCGATCCGTCGACCATATCCCCACGAGCTGGTCCCATATATCCGGAGTAATCCAACCGGGGCCGTATCCCCGAGTCTCCGCGATGTTAGTGGTCCCAGCTCGGGCCATCGCTTGGGACCGAGCCTGCCCCAGCTGCCCGTTGTACCTTGCCCGGGAAATAGCCTCCCAGGCAGCGTAAATGAAGGGCCTCTGGTCCTCGGCCCATGTATAGCGAGCCTGCAAAATAATAATATCAATACCAATATTAATATATCATCATGTATGTAAAAAATAATAATAATACGTGCCTTAAACTCACACCATAACATGTCGACGTGCTCGCTAGGCACGTGAGACCACGTAGGCCATGCCCCGTGCATGTATCGTCAAATAGTAGAAGAAATGCTCCTCGACACTTCTTCTTGCTCGAACCTGCACAACAAAAATATTTTTTAATATTATATTATGATATAATGAATTTGTAATGATTCATAATTCATGATATATTACCGCTCCCCAATCACGCTAATCAATCTACGTGACTCTGTGGCTGGTGGAGGCTGCCACCTGTTCGGCCCGCGTGGCCGCCTGCGTCTGAATGTACTAGCCTCGGCAGTATCATCCTCATGAGGATCAGCAACAGGAGGATCAGCAGCATGAGTAAGTGATGGAGTCTCATCGATCAGAGACTCCGAAGCTCTCCTGCGTCGATAACCACGACCAGACATATCTGTCGAACAGACATATAATCAGATTATTGTATAAATAGTAGAGATATATTTAAAAAAATATATACTTTACAATTATTCCTCATCATCTGAATAATAGTCTTCGAATTCTTCTTCTTCTTCCTCTTCTTCCTCTTCTTCATCTTCTTCATCTCCAGCTTCCTCAATTTCATGATCGTCATCATCAGCATATTCAACTTCTAATTGAATTGACGTTGTGTCTGCATCCTCGAGTATTGGAATAATACGATCCACAGCAGGAAGATCATCTTCTTGATAGAAACCAGGAGGATCATTTTCTCCTACTATCGGATCAATTTTTCCTCTACCTTTTGTCTTACAGACTACACGCCAATCTGCTCTATCTTTATTTCGAGCCGGATACTTCGTGTAATATACTTGTTCGGCTTGTGATGCCAATATAAAAGGCACATTTGCTGCCAATTTCGATTTGTAATTAACCTCAATAAGTTTGTATTTTGGATGAACTTTCATGCCCCTTTCTGTTGTATCGAACCAATGACATCTAAATAGGATCACTGATTTTAAGCCGAAGTAGTGCAACTCTATCACTTCTTCCACCAGTCCATAAAAATCCATATCACATTCAACATAGGTTGTCCCTTTCACGCAGACCCCAGCATTCATCGTCTTCTTTGTAAATGAATATTCAACCGTGTGAAATTTATACCCGTTAACAAAATATCCGCTATAGCACGACACAAGTCGCGACGGTCCACTAACAAACTCAAATATTCTTTCATCTATTTCAGCTCTGTGATCTTTGCTGTAAGTCTGAATCCAAGTAGGGAAATCATGATTCCGTAATCTCTCCAATTCTTGATCGTTGTGAATAGAGTATTTTTGCACCATCTCAATGTCAAATATTTCAATGAATTGTTCAATCTCTGGACAATTGAGTAATACATACAAGTGTGCCAAATGATACTCTTCATCGCTTAAGTGTCGAGATGGACGAGAACCAAAAGCACGACCAGAGTGATAAAATATATTTAAACGTCCATCTGAATGTCGAACACCCCCGTCGTCGTTACGTGGAAGACGATCAAATCTTGTCTGTACTGTCGATTCAAAGTAAAATGAGCAGAATGTTGAAATTTCTTGGATGATATACGATTCAGATATTGATCCTTCAACAACTGCGGTGTTCTTTACTTTTTTCTTCAGACGATTCATGTATCTTTCAAATAAGTACATCCAACGATATTGAACGGGGCCACCAACTCGTGCCTCGTATGCCAAGTGTATCGATAGATGCTCCATCGAGTCAAAAAATGCATGAGGGAAAAACTGCTCCAGCTTGCATATGATTTCAACAATATTATTTTCAAGTGTTGACATATCTTCGACTCGAAGGACATTTGCACAGATGCTTCTAAAAAACATACTTAATTCAGTCAACGGACCCCAAATATTATCAGGTAGAAGATCTCAAAATGCGATCGGAAGTAATCTCTGCATGAATACATGACAATCATGGCTCTTCATCCCTGATATTTTGCAATCATCGACGTTCACACATCGAGATAAGTTTGAAGCATATCCATCGGGTAATCTGAGTTCTTTTACCCATTGACAAACATCTTTGATCTGTTGTTTATTTAACACATATAGGGCCTTCGGTTTCAGATATCGTCCGTTGACCTCTTGTAACTCCAACTCTGGTCTTTTACAAAGTATTTTCAGATCATGTCGGGCTTTGACATTATCTTTAGTTTTTCCAGAAATATCCATCAAAGTGTTGAAAATATTATCAAACACATTTTTTTCAATGTGCATGACATCTAAATTATGTCGAATCAATAATGAACTCCAATAGGGCAATTCTCAAAAGATACTTTTTTTCACTCAGTTGTGTGTTTGGCCAAAACCTGACACTCTTTCATTACGACCGAATACTATATCTGGAAGTGCTGAAACACGTGCTAACATTTGTTCACCAGACAACATCGGTGGTGGCCCATCTCTTTCGACTCTGCCCTTAGTAAATTTATTACGATTCCTTCGATACTGATGATTAACCGGTAGGAATCGACGATGACAATCAAAGAATGAGATTTTTCGTCCGTTCTGAAGACTGAATGATTTAGAGTGTTCCATACAATACGGACAAGAGAGTCGGCCGTGAGTGCTCCAACCCGACAACATGCCTTACGCGGGGAAATCATTGATTGTCCACAAGACCGCGACCTTTAAATTGAAGTTTTGCTTCCGATGACAATCATAAGTGACAGCTCCCTCAGTCCACAATGTTTTCAATTCATCTATCAAGGGTCTGAGAAATATGTCAATTTCTTTTCGCGGACCCTTAGGACCCGGAATAATCATCGAAAGATAAATAAATTCATCTTTCATGCACATTGACGGTGGCAAATTATAAACTGTCAGCAACACTGGCTAAACTGAATAAGGAGTTGCAGAATGTCCAAACGGATTAAAACCATCGGTGCACAATCCCAATCTGATATTTCTAGTATCCCTAGCAAATGAAGGATAACATGTATCCAAATGTTTCCATGCTTCACTGTCAGATGGATGAGTCATTACTGTATCATCACGACTTCTTGCATGCCAACTCATGTAGGGGGCTGTCTTTTCCGACATGAATAATCTTTGAAGCCTCGGTGTTAGTGGAAAATACCGAAGCACCTTAAACAGGATATTTTTCTGTCGGACCGATTTCTTCTCCTTGTAACGAGGGTGTTGACATACAGGGCATTTATCCAACTGCACATTTTCTTTATAATATAAAATACAGTTATTTTGGCACGCGTGTATTTTTTCGTACCCAAGCCCCATTTTCTCATTAGCTTTTTAGTCTTATAAAAAGTAGGCTCAAACTTGTTATCAGTAGGCAGCATTCCATTAATCAATCTAGCAATCCGATCATACGCAACTCCGCTGATATTATAATCGGCCTTGATGTTTAAGAGCTGTGTCATTGCTGAAAACCTAGTGTATTTAGGACAATTCTCATACAAAGGTTCATCGGCAGCTTTCAACATCTCGTAAAATTCTGCGGCTTCTTTATTCGGTAATTCAATCTCTACCGCAGCCCCTACTTCTGTGATATCAACCGCTATAGTATCTGGTGGGACTGATGTCTGAAGAACTGGCCGATCAACATTATCATTCAGGTGGAATTGACCCCCAAGACTATCAAGTATCATAGTTCTATAGGGATTACATTGACTGGATGAAGAAGCACCAGCAGAGGAAGATTCACCATATGTCTGAACGACAGGATTGCTCAACGTCCCGACTTCGCGTGACTCCCCGTGACAAGTCCATAGAAAATATCTTGGTGCAAATCATTTGCTATATAGATGCAGAGTGACAGTCTCCCGATCCAAAAATCGTCCATTAGAACAAATGCGGCACGGACATCGGATTTGATCACCCATGCTAACGAAATTCCGATTCGAATAGGCGAAATTTAGGAAGTACGTTACGCCTAATCGAAACTCATTCGTTAAAGCTCCACGATCAAGACGTCGGTACATCCAACTTCGATCAGCCGACATGATTCTGTCAATCAATGACAATTTCTTTGGTTAATGTCTTTAGGTGAGATTGTCCTATTCCATTCGGGATTTATGTTATTTGAACTGCACTTACGTTTTTATTTTAATTGTTAACTAATTATTCTAAATTTCGGCAGCATCTCCCTATAGTTCTCCGAATACGCATATCATCTGGGCGCGTATCGGAGAACAAGAGAGATGTTGCCGAAATTTAGAATAATTAGATAACAGTTAAAATAAAAACGCAAGTGCAGTACAAATAACTATATTCCCAAATTGTCCAATCAGGGATAATTCAAGAATTGTACATCGTATAAAAGATCATCTACTTCTTTTACACGAACATACAATCCCCGAACGGATCTAAGGTTTTGCTAAATCATATCCGACTCGTCGATGCGTACGTGAAACATATGAACTCGTCGGATGCATGATTATTTTCTAAATGTTTCGAGACCGTTCGAGTCCATATTGGACGATTCCGGCGCACGTCCGAAGTGGACGATTCTGGCGCGCGTTCGAAGTTGACGATTCCGGCGCACGTCCGAAGTGGACGATTCCGGCGCGCGTCCGAAGTGGACGATTCCGGCGCGCGTCCGAATTGGACGATTCCGGCGCGCGTCCGAAGTGGACGATTCCGGCACGCGTCCGAAGTGGACGATTCCGGCGCGCGTCCGAAGTGGACGATACCGGCGCGCGTTCGAATTGGACGATTCCGGCGCGCGTCCGAAGTGGACGATTCCGGCGCGCGTCCGAAGTGGATAATTCCGAAATTAATCTAAACCCTAAAAATTATTCTAACAAATTAAATAACTAATCTAAATAATTAATTAACAATTAATTAACAATTAAAAAACAATAATAAAATATTATTAAACTACAAATTTCGGCGCCGGAGTCAGGTGGACTCCGGCGCCGGCGTACACTGGCCGGACACACTGTCCGGCCAATGTACAAGGTCCGGCGGCGGCCATCGGCCGACCGCCGCCGGCCGAAACCCTATTTTTAGGGTTTCGGTCGGATTTTCTACCGGCTGCAACGGGAAGAGACGGCAGCCGGAGGGCACATACCTGATAGTGTCGGCAGCAGCGGGAGGAGTCGTCGGCGTCGGCAGCAGCGGCAGCGGCGGCGAGAGGTAGGAGAGGAGCGGCGGCGGCAGCAGCGGGAGGAAGAAGGGGGGCGGGCGTGATCTGCGACCTATATAAACTTATCAGCAACGGCTCACTCGCCCGTTAGAAAGTCGTTGCTGATAAGTTATCATCAGCAACGGCTCACTTGTCCGTTAGCAAGCCGTTGCTAATATATTATCATCTGCAACGGCTCACTTGTCCGTTAGAAAGTCGTTGCTGATAATTAGCATCATCAGCAACGGCTCGCATTTCCGTTAGAAAGCCGTTGTAGATACAACATATCTGCAACGGCTCGAGCGGCCGTAAGAATGTCGTTGCAAATAGCAACGGCTTGAGCGGCCGTTGCTGATAGCCGTTGCTGAAGACCAAGTTTCTAGTAGTGTAAATATCTAACGTGATTTGCCTATAGAGTCCATTGAGAACCACAACCTCGTTAAAAAATAGCAGTCGACGCACATCTACTCAACCTTTGACAATTCGATTCTACAAATAGAGAAACAAAATATTAATAAAAATACAGGTTGACCTAAAGTCGACTAGCCTTCTACAATTTGATTTTACTAATCAAGGAGCCTAACATGGCTAAAAATTATAATCAGCCCAAAATTGATCGGCCTTTCGATGATTTCATTCTACATACCGAGGAACAAAACTTTGTTAACAAATACAGATAGGCCTAAAACCGACTAACATTCGACTATTCTATTCTATTCTAAAAATTGAGGAACAAAAACCTCATTAGAAATTACCAATCAACCCAAAATCAACCAGCCTCTTGACGATTTGATTCTACAAATCAAGGAATATAACTTAGTTAAAAATAACGACCTGCCTAAAATCGACCAACCTCTCGACATTTTGATTCTAAAATCAAGGAAAAAAACATCACTAAAAAAATATTGATCTCTTCAAAATCAACGTGCTTTCGACGATTTGCAAATCGAGGAACACAATCTCATTAAAAATTTCGGTTGGCCCAAAACCAGCTAGCCTCTAACAATTTGATTCTACAGACCAACGAACATGACCTTAATAACAAACACTGGTCGGCCCAAAATGGACCGGTCCCTGGACAACTCGATGGGAATCAAGGAAAAAAACATCGATAAAGAAATACCGACCAACTCATGCAGCTAGACCAATCAACTATATGAGGGACTCATCTCGACAAGAGTGGCTCAAGATCGATCAACCTAGTAGTGAATCCACAAGAACTCTCGTGCTGGCCAAATCTACCAACTAGAACTAAGTGCCCAAACCAACAACGAAAATTAACCTAGGTTAGCGAAGCACAGAGTCGAGACCCAAACATAATCAAGTGCTGAATACACCATAGCATCAATGAGGCCCGAAGGCCATCTGGCTCCTCAATGCATTGCCAGGTCAACTATAGACAATGCATTGCAAGGTCAACTATAGATAGTCAGCTTGGACTAAATCAAAGGGGTCGCGAGTTAATTATCTCTGTGATAGTAGATCATTCCATTGCAATGTTGTCGCAACTAACGCGACTGTGCGACGCCCATTTCCCACGATCGCAAAACCATCACATCTGACCGCAGCTTAGCCGTCACATATTGCACAATTTGTAGTAGTGAAGGAGCTTAATATTAAACGCATCAAATTCTTCTCATATTGTATAAGTGTAGTAAATATCCTAAAAGAAGTTTCATAGCACCATGGTTTCTCAAGGAGTTAGTGGAAGATCTCTGAAGTGCTGCAACAAGTCTGGATGTTCATGGCTGTCTTTACAAAAAAAAAAAAGAGTCAAACATTTTGAGTCTCATAATCTAGCACAAAAAAAGAGGACTGGCAATTGGTAATAATAGTGTTGATTTGAGCTTTCACAAAGATTCATGTTTTCATATAAATTTCGGTTAGACTATATTGTTGTAAGTAGGATCGAATTAAATGGAACTTGAGAGTATTGTAAGTAGGAATTAAATAAACATTTTAAATTTTAACTCTAGTTTTATAAAAATTGCAAATCAAAAGGTGAATATTGTTCTTCTCATACTATTAGCGAGGGAAGCACGACCGTCGGTTCTCTGTCCACTTTACCCTATACTTGAGTAGAAGCTAAAACTTATACTTGAGATCATTCTTCAAAAAAATCATATGAAACAGTTACTATACAAAATTAATCGAATAAAACAGTAAATAATCAAATGAACTAATTGACCTAATTAAATAGTTAATTAATCAGATACTATATTAGTCAATCCAGTTATATAACATAGCTAATATATTAAAACTATCTTAAAATTCATGAATAAAATTTAAAAAATAAAAATATATACATGGGAACACTATTAGTCGGAGCACCTCGGTCAATAATTTCCTAGTGGTTGGAGCACCTAACAACTCCGGTCACACAAATAATAATAATATTTGTAACACAAATTACCTAGTAGTCGATGATGACAATGTGAAGATGGAAGCATCAAAGTTAGAAGCAGCGTGGCGATAGCATTAGAGGAACCTCGACGCAGTGGCAACAAAGGGATGAAGAAGTAGAAGAAATAAGAGAAAAGTACGAGTGCATTGCAAAATAAAATTACTCCTTTGTGATGGCTTAAGTCGATCGTTGCAAATATATCATACTTGGGCGGCCTAATTAAGGTAGCCATCAATATGTCGTTACAATATATATATATATATACACACACACAAATAGTCCAAAACAATTTCTAGTAGCCAATATTCTTCTTTTCTAAACTAAATTAATAGGGGGTATACTTTACGCTGAGCATGAAGTATTCTTTTCCTGCACATAGACCTAACAATATTTGGCCCGACCCAATAGCTCGGGCCGGCCCAACATGAAAAAAATCGAGCTCGGACTGATCCTTATTGTGCCTAAGCCATTATCGGGCCAACCCGATAAGGCCCGAAAAAATATCGAGTTGGGTCGAGCTAGGCGATGTAGGCCCGGCATAGCCCGACCCAATAGCCCGATAAGAAATTTACTAATTATCAAAAATATTGAGCTATTGGGTCGATTCAGGCTCGATAGACCGATATGTCCCCAAATCGGCCCAATAGTTTGATTTGAATCGGCCTCGATAGCCTAATATGGGCCCGAATCAGCCCGATAGCCCAATTCTAATGGCCTCATTCGGGCCCGATATCACAATTTTGATTTTTTGTTATCGTGCTAATTAACGGGCTGGGCTGGCCCGTTTACTATTCGTGTCGTGTTAGGTCGAGGGTCACAGTTCCGAACGTTTATAGGGTTGCGTTGGGCAGAGCACAATTTTTGTTCGGGCGGGGCTGGGGCGCTGAGCACGATTTTTGCTCTCCCTGGCCCGATATCTTCGGTCCGATACGAATTGTCAAGTCTATCTGAGGCTCACAATAGATACAAACGGTGTATATATCATGATTCAGTGTAATTAGTTCTATTTGTTTTTGTCAATTTAATTAGGTTTTTTGTGTTTCGGTACTAACTAGTGATCAAGTTGTAGTCTTCGGGGAAAAAGAAATTTGTATCCTCATATAATATCTAGGAATTGTATATTCAGTCATACTTCTATATATATATTGAATGTGAATAAGATCACAATCAAGGACACCTCACATATATGTTGGAGAAAGGAATGGATTTTTATATATCGAGAATTTAATAATGGTCCGGTACTCATTCCTTTGGCCATTGAGAGAGATGAAAGCATGCAAGCAAGCAAGCAAGCAAGCAAGCAGTTGAAAAGGCATGCTGCAGATGGGTTCCATGTTAATCTGCAAAATATAATAAATGTCAATTTTAATTTTTGTGGTGGGGTTTAATTTCTCCTAGAAAAGAGGGTACGTGAATATATATAATTTTGCTATATCCTTTTAAAAATTAGTTTAATAATTCTCCTAATCACTTGTATCATCGTGATAATTTCATCAATAATCATGAGTATTTTATTATATGTGAGTATTATTTTCAGACTATAATATTATCTCACATCTATATATTAAGATACGTTGGACTAATTATACACTAATATATTTATTTTAACAAAGATAAAAAGTTGCTACCATACTAATTATATGTTGGATTCGCAACCTAGATCTCTAGGCAACATACAACTTGTTGTTACTAACTGTGCTACCCACAGTTAGCAATTATACACCAGTATTATTATTTTGAGTAATGTCCAAATTATTCAGCATTCATTGATTGACAATTAACGTTGAACTTTGAGTACTTGATTGTTATTATTTAATGTTGAAAGTTAAGGTCTCGTTTGGTTGACATGGGCAGAAAGTTACAATTCACATGAATTAACTTTGTATATGTATTTTTCGAGAAGTACCTAAAAAATATTTGGTTGACAAAAAACTAATTCATAAGAAGTGTAATTTCTCCCTACAATATATTTTATTGATATGAGTACTTTCTAAGAAGTACATATCAAATGACCAATATATTTTTTTTTTATAAAATAATATTTTTAATTTATATGTATTAGCATATATATGGAAAAAATAAATTCTATTTGCAAATTAATATTTTAACATATATATATATATATATATGTAAAATATAATATAATTTTATAATATATAATTAATATAATATATATTAAAAAATTAATTTTTATTTATAGTTAATATGAAAAAATTACGTAACGTTCTAAAAATATATTAAAATAAAATAAATATGTAAAGAATTTAAGAATTATTTAATCTCATAATGTTGAGAACATAAATTAATTATAAATTCTGTATTAAATATAAATGTGAAGGTGAAATTAATTTTTTCTTTCAAATATAGTGCAGGAATAGCAACTTACCTAACTAAGTTCCCCTAGGTAAGTTATTTCATGCATTTTGCAAAAAATTATATTTACTAAAAAATTGTATTCCTATAAAGTGCAGGAAGTATATTAATCAAATAAGAACTCTTTTAGCTACTTCTTGAGAAGTACAACTCAACTAAATGAGGCATAAGTCGTCATATAAGGGAATGTTTTACCACCCTTATAAGCTTAATTTAGTGTTGATTATTTTTTTCTGCCCATATTAAGGTATATATTTATCACTCGGGGCCAACCATATGAAGACCACAACAATCACCTATTGATGGATAAATTAACTATATACGGATCATGATAGCTCTTGGTCACCTCTAAACGATGTTGTAATTATAACTTATGCAATCTAATTAAGTGGTAGTTAAAAGTATACATATATATATTGCACTCATGTGCCAATGGAAAGCTTAAAAATTAGGATCAATTAATTTATGGAGAATGTATTGATTTGCCCCTAGTGTTTAATGAGAGAAGTATATTTGATCTCAAATTTTTATTTGACTCAAAATTATTCAAAAAAAAATTAAAATTGAAACTACACTCCCTCTCACTTGAAACAACATTAGTGCTAAATTAATATAGCTGACATAGCAATTTTTTTATTTCATCTTCATACATGATTATCACATCAGTGCCATATCAACAGTACATGTGGAAATAGAGGGATCATAGCTGCCACATCACTAAAATTAAAATGCTTCCACTAATCTTATCTCTCCTCTTGATCCCAACACAAAAAGTTATGCACCTGTCAAAATTTTTGGTCAAAACGCTATGCACCTCTTATCTCTCCCACGATTCCCAAATTTCTTTTTTCATCTAACCCTAACTGAGATTTCATCACATCAAATAGAAGGCTGAGATTTCACCCCATCAAATAGAAGGTTTGTGAATGGAGTAGCAGTGTTTTTGCTACTGAGAAGGACTGATTTTGAGAAGATCTTGGAAAAGGTTGGTGTTGTTTTTTTATTTTTTTTATTGTCTGCTTCCGTTGGGTCCGAGACTTCATGGAATAGACTTAGGGTTTTGTGTATTCAATAAAAATGGTAGTTGAATATGGCTTTCACACGTGTGGTTCCTATTCTGGTTTTGTGATTTTTTAATCAGTATCTATCTATTCTGCAGTCAACATGTCTGAAAAGATTAAGATGTGGTTTGGTTGACATAATTTTCTAAAAAAAAAAAAATGTACTTTTCAAAAAGTTATATTTTCTGATCTTGTTTGGTTGACACACTTCCTCAGGAAGTAACTTACTTAGGGGGACCTAGGTAAGTTGTACTTCCTGAGTTGCACTTAAAAGAAAAAGATATTCGTGCCCTTACCTTTAGTTTATAATTTTATATTAATTTTATGAGATTAATTAAGTAATTCATAAATTATTAACTTATTTTTTATTTTAATTTATTTTTAACAAAATATGTAATTCTTTTTATATCAAATTCAAATAAAAATTATTATATAAAAAATAAATAATATATTATATTAGTTATATATGAAAAATTATTCTATATATGTATTAAAATATTAATTTACAAATAAAATTTATTTTTTCTATATATATATTGAAATATTAATTAGTAAAACACTACTAGAAAAATGGGCATCAGCAACGGCCGAGTCGTTGCAATAAAGCCGTGACAGAAACTCGCGTTGCTGATAACTTAGCGACGGATCAGCAACGGCCGCTCGGGCCGTCGCTAACAATATTATCAGCAACGGTTTTGCCACGGACTCGGAGCCGTTGCTGATAACATTAGTAGCAACGGCCGCTGAGTCCGTAGCAACGCCGTTAGTAAAAGCCCGTCGCTAAGCCGTTGCTGTAGGTCATCAGCAACGGCTTTCGATACACTTTTAGCCGTTGCTGATGATGTGAACCTAGTAACGAAAAAATTTTAAATTTTAAATTTCCATTGATACATTGATACATTATCTGATACATAACTCACACACCCATACACTCATACACACATTCATTCACACATTACAAACACACCAAGATATACATCAAAATAATTATATTTATATTGATAATTATCCACGATAGTATAAAAACAATTCAAATGCAAAATTGAAGTATCAATATCCAAACAAAATAAGTTAAACAAGTTCAATATCTCAGTAACAAAGTCAATATATAAAAAATCTCACGATGACGATGGAGGATGGCCTGGATCATATGACGGGGTCTGGAGTGCTTGAGTGTACACCGGCGTGGACTGACTCGCGGACGATGGATTAGATGATGCCGAAGAGATGTCTGCTTCGGGATGACCTGACATGTTGCGTAGCATAGCTTGTATATCCACCATCATCTGAATCTGGCGCTCTATTATCTCAGTCTGACGCGCGACCGTGTCCTCTAGAGTCCTTATTCTGCTACTATGATCATAACTGGATCTAGAGGTGGACGGCCGCTCACCAGCGACCGGAGGGGTCGGTGCCCCAAGTGGCCCTAGTACGGCTCGCGCATGACCACTATCTGTGAAGCCATATACGCGGTCATGGTCCCAGCCACCTGCGGCCTCGACCCACGATGCTGCGTCAAAGTCCTCGGGGGTACCCCCGCGCTGCACCACCGTCTGGTTGTAGGTCTCCTACTCGAGTTTGATTTTTTGTTAAATATTTATCATAAAACTTAAATTATAAATATATAATGAATAATTTAAACAAATATATAATTACCATAATGTATGCAGCGCGGTTGTCGATGTACTCCCCCGTCTCATGTGCTCGACGGTGAGTCCGCTCAAACACCGCCATCTGGGAGGGTCGCTGGACAGTCCCGTCATCTGACACCGTCGTCTACATTTACAAAACAAATACATTAATTAGTACACATAGTAACAAATAAAATATATAATTAAAAGATATACTTACCATACGGTTCGTGTGCACTACAAATGCAACAGAGCCGCCGGTGTGACGCGCTGCTCCCCCCGACATGCGATTTCTAGTCGCATTCCGAGAAACCTCCTGCCATCGATCCGTCGACCATATTGCCACGAGCTAGTCCCATATATCCGGAGTAATCCAATCGGGGCCGTATCCCCGAGTCTCCGCGATGTTAGTGGTCCCAGCTCGGGCCATCGCCTGGGACCGAGCCTGCCCCAGCTGCCCGTTGTACCTTGCCCGGGAAATAGCCTCCTAGGCAGCGTAAATGAAGGGCCTTTGGTCCTCGGCCCATGTATAGCGAGCCTGCAAAATAATAATATCAGTACCAATATTAATCATCATGCATGTAAAAAAAATAATAATACGTGCCTCAAACTCGCGCCATAACATGTCGACGTGCTCGTTAGGCACGTGAGACCACATAGGCCATGCCCCGTGTATGTATCGTCGAATAGTAGAAGAAATGCTCCTCGGCACTTCTTCTTGCTCGAACCTGCACAACAAAAATAAATTTTAATATTATATTATGATATAATAAATTTGTAATGATTCATAATTCATGATATATTACCGCTCCCCAATCACGCTAATCAATCTACCTGACTCTGTGGCTGGTGGAGGCTGCCACCTGTTCGGCCCGCGTGGCCGCCTGCGTCTGGATGTACTAGCCTCGGCAGTATCATCCGCATGAGGATCAGCAACAGGAGGATCAGCAGCATGAGTAAGTGCTGGAGTCTCACCGATCGGAGACTCCGAAGCTCTCCTGCGTCGATAACCACGACCAGACATATCTGTGGAACAGACATATAATCAGATTATTGTATAAATAGTAGAGATATATTTAATAAAATATATACTTTACAATTATTCCTCATCATCTGAATAATAGTCTTCGAATTCTTCCTCTTCTTCCTCTTCTTCCTCTTCTTCATCTTCTTCATCTCCAGCTTCCTCAATTTCATGATCGTCATCATCAGCATATTCAACTTCTAATTGAATTGACGTTGTGTCTGCTTCCTCGAGTATTGGAATAATACGATCTACAGCAGGAGGATCATCTTCTTGATAGAAATCATGTGTCATATTAGGTATCAGCTCATTTTCTCCTACTATTGGATCAATTTTTCCTCTACCTTTTGTCTTACAGACTACACACCAATCTGCTCTATCTTTATTTCGAGCCGGATACTTCGCGTAATATTCTTGTTCGGCTTGTGATGCCAATATAAAAGGCTCATTTGCTGCCAATTTCGATTTGTAATTAACCTCAACAAGTTTGTATTTTGGATGAACTTTCATGCCCCTTTCTGTTGTATCGAACCAATGACATCTAAATAGGATCACTGATTTTAAGCCGAAGTAATGCAACTCTATCACTTCTTCCACCAGTCCATAAAAATCCATATCACATTCAATATAGGTTGTCCCTTTCACGCAGACCCCAGCATTCATCGTCTTCTTTGTAAATGAATATTCAAACGTGTGAAATTTATACCCATTAACAAAATATCCGCTATAGCACGACACAAGTCGCGACGGTCCACTAACAAACTCAAATATTCTTTCATCTATTTCAGCTCTATGATCTTTGTTGTAAGTCTGAATCCAAGTAGGGAAATCACGATTCCGTAATCTCTCCAATTCTTGATCGTTTTGAATAGAGTATTTTTGCACCATCTCAATGTCAAATATTTCAATGAATTGTTCAATCTCTGGACAATTGAGTAATACATACAAGTGTGCCAAATGATACTCTTCATCGCTTAAGTGTCGAGATGGACGAGAACCAAAAGCACGACCAGAGTGACAAAATATATTTAAACGTCCATCTGAATGTCGAACACCCCCGTCGTCGTTACGTGGAAGACGATCAAATCTTGTCTGTACTGTCGATTCAAAGTAAAATGAGCAGAATGTTGAAATTTCTTGGATGATATACGATTCAGATATTGATCCTTCAACAACTGCGGTGTTCTTTACTTTTTTCTTCAAACGATTCATGTATCTTTCAAATAAGTACATCCACCGATATTGAACGGGGCCACCAACTCGTGCCTCGTATGCCAAGTGTATCGGTAGATGCTCCATCGAGTCAAAAAATGCAGGAGGGAAAAACTGCTCCAGCTTGCATATGATTTCAATAATATTATTTTCAAGTGTTGACATATCTTCGACTCGAAGGACATTTGCACAGATGTTTCTAAAAAACATACTTAATTCAGTCAACAGACCCCAAATATTATCAGGTAGAAGATCTCGAAATGTGATCGGAAGTAATCTCTGCATGAATACATGACAATCATGGCTTTTCATCCCTGATATTTTGCAATCATCGACGTTCACACATCGAGATAAGTTTGAAGCATATCCATCGAATAATTTGAGTTCTTTTACCCATTGACAAACATCTTTGATCTGTTGTTTATTTAACACATATTGTAACTTAGGTGTAGATGATTCAGTTTAATGCTATTAGGATTGACTCTCTGATTCAAAATTCTAAGGTTGAAAATAAAAATTATTTTTCATTCCTATCTCTTTTTTTTAAAAAAAAAAAACCACTATTTTCTATCCCATTTTGAGGTTTTGTTGGGTAGATCGAATTGGATTAATTCTTGAGCCAATATTTATATTGTAGGCAATTTTTTGGAAAAAAAATTAAAAATATATGTAATTGATATATTATTCAAAAATAGTGCTTTATAGAACAAATACTTAAATTTAAATTTAAATTTAAATTTAATTCTTAACAATAAATTTAAAATGTTATAATTAATTAGTAAACTAAGAGTGCTAATTTGAATTTTGAAATTTGAGTTGTTTGAAATTTAAATATTTGTACAAAATACTTATGTTGTTTGAAATTTGAATTTTTAATTTTTAAAATAAGGTAAGAATGCTAACAACTAATTTATTTATAGGATCATATAATTATTTTAAAATGAATCTGTAAAGAAGATTAATGAATAATTATTAGTGAATTTAATTTTGAACAAGTCATAGAGGGGCAGTTGGAGATGACAAAATCGCTTTGGTAAAAGAAAAAAATTCCGACCTGCCGGATTCGAACCAGCGACCTAAGGATTAATCAGCAACACTACAGTCCTCCGCTCTACCAACTGAGCTAAGGTCGGGAATTGATATGCCGTTGTTTATATTTTATAAAAACTTTAAAGATATTTATAAACCCATACACATGAAATCATACAAGGTCTTCTACAACAAATTGCCTTATCAGGAGGTCAATCATCTTGCGATACAAAAATTCACATAATTAGCTAGTCTGTCCGCAATTTTATTACCTTCTTCTTGACAAACATAAATTTGACATCTTGAATGGATCATGTCAAACCATTAATATCAGTAATAATATTTTGAATGAACCAAAAGCATTCCATTTGCTTGTTAAAAATATCAATGATAACTCTTAAATCATATTCCAAAAGCATACATATGATCCGGGCTCTTATTTCCATTTATTTTTCTTTTATTGGAACTACAATTCATTTGTATTGTAAAATATGAAGCCTGACTCTAGGATATTACATAGCATGTGAGAAAAATTCTGACTTTATAACATTAGGACCTTAACTGCAATCATAAAGTGCTACAAAAAATAGTTTTAACTAACTGCAATTATATTAAGAAAATTAGAAAAGTAACAAAACCGTATTATGTCTCAGCTAAAAGAAAATGACAAGCACTAAACTTTGAAACTTAGTTTATCCTACTAAAAAAGGATGGTGGCGAACAATTGGTGTACAAAATTTAGTAGGACTCCTGCAATGGCCTAACTTGTTAACAAAAGAAGTTCCACTGCAGAAGGAAAACACAAGCAATGTCATAAACATAAATGCAAAACTTGACAACATATTTTACATCCATCCGTGCGCAAAACCTGTATGAATAGTTTCAGTTAACTTCACAGCGGGCCATCTTAATTCAAGGGACGGATATCATAGTTAACCAATAGCTTCATTGCCCATCTCATCATGTTCTTCACCTGCCCCATTCTGATTCAGCTCCCAATCTTGCATTGCTTGTCCGGAACGAATTCTCTGGTTTGATAGCATTAGCAAAGGCATGCCAACCCAAAAGATATGGGATAATAAACTGCACAAATTGATCTTTATTAATAGAATACTATATACAATGAAGTTCTTTCAGATGTCAATAAAATAGTTTCCTGAAACTTGAAAAAGAAGAAAGTTCCGTAATGTATAATTCATATAGGACAGGTTATCTGACAGCTATGTGCTTATTTGGTTTACATCATATCCATAAGTACTAAAAATGGGAGCAATAATAATGAAGCATCACAAAGATAAAGGGAAACGTCATACATTGAAAGCTGAGTTCAGAACACTGAACTCTGCTTTGGTGATAGGTATATATATGCTTTCATCCACATTTAAGAGGCGGTTTTGAACACCTAGAAAATAAAAGAAACTAATTAGTATGCAAAAATTTCTCAATTCAATCAAATAAAAATTAACTATCAGTAAATCAACCATAAGCAATCTTGCAAATTGTAAAGCTCCAATGAAAACAATATGATTCATGCATTTGCCCGAAAGTAAGTGGGACGGGAGGGAAATAGAGACAGCAAGGGAAGAACCCTTTTAGTAAGGTTAAGCCTAACTGCAGTGCAGCAAACAAAGGCATAGGCCAAGAAAACTAACAATCAAGGATACTCAACATTCTTGATTGAAAGCAGGTGCTTTCCAGATAAATTGAGGCAAGATAAATGGTGGCAAGTCAAGATTCCAATTTATGATCTTTGCTAGCATACCATGTTAAATATTTGATTGGTGACAGGAAACAAAAGGTTAAGGACATTCATCCTTACACACATAATTGATAACTAAAAGAACATACCAATAGGCTTTGAAAAAATGGATTACCCAGATAAGTGAATACGATTTAGGCAAATGCTAATTTTCACATCCTACAACATTATTGACTATATTGATGCTTCCTAAACATAATCTAAAGTAAATCATATAGAATTTTAGATGGCCAAGAACATGTGTAATGGTTTTAATTTTTTTTAAAAAAATATGGATCAGCAATTCAGCATTTCGGATTTGCATAAAGATCAGTGAAACTAGACAATGTTATGCTGATTAAAAAAGGGTAAATCGATGGCAAACCTCCTGCCAAGACATAATCTAAAGTAAATCATACATAATTGGCAAAATCACATAGAAAAGAACAAACTTAACTTGATTATAAAAAAAATACATGACCTTTCAAGCCTAACAAAAAAAGACACAAGCTTGTAACAAACCAAACCATCTCTTAATGTATCATCCAAAACTCCACCAAGTTCTGATGTGGCCGGGTTTCGTGGCATAATAAAATATATTTCTTTTCACATCCTCTTCTCCCTTCTCATCTTCCTCTTCCTCCCTCCTCCTGCGCTGTTGATGACCTCCCCTCCTCCTCTCACCCATCCTCGCCAGCAACCTCATCCTCCCTCCTCCATCGACGACTTCCTCCATTTCCTCCATCAACCTTCTCCTCCATTAGTGATCTTCTCCTCCTCCCTCCTCTGACACCTACGACCTCCTCCTCACCAGCCCTCACTCCTCCCATCGACCTCCTCTTCCTCCTTGCCAACAACCTCCTAATCTTCCTTCCTTTCCTCCTCCTCACAAGCAACCAACTCCTCATCTTCCTGCCTCCTCCATCGGCAATTTCATCCTCCTCCCTCCTCTCCCTCATCTTGGGACATCCTCCCTCTCCCTTCTCCTATGATCACTGTCGCAGGGTTAGGAGGCTGTCAAAGGGCTAAAAGGAAAAGGAAGAAGATGAAAAAATATATTTTACTATGCCATGCCACTCAACCCACATCAGCAACTTGACGAAGTTTTGACAACTAATGAACGAGTGCCTTTTTGTTGCACTTAGTAAGCTTGTCTTTTTTTATTACTCCTGAAAGGTCAAGCCTGTTTCTATAATTAAGCTAAGGTTGTGCTTTCTTATGTAATTGCCCCTATATAATTTAGATGGCCAAGAACAATGCATATCATGGTTTTAAACAAAATATGGATCAGCATTTCAGATTTGGATAAAGATCAGTCAAGTTGGACAATTGGACGATGTTATATTGTTATGTTGATTAAAAAAGGAAAAATTGATGGGATACCTCGTGCATTTGACCTAAACAACTGGAACACTCCCTCTTAATTTCAAATTTGATGAATCACTCTTTGTATTTCCAGATGGCACCCCTCAATCCTAAGTGGCAAATAACTTAATAATACTATATTACTTTTTAGTTTTATATGTCACATGTATTGAGCATGAGGAAGGGGAGTTTGCCAAAAAAGGAGAGAAGAACAAATAAGAGGGACAAGTTAGGGAATTGGTCTACGTGGAAATTCAGCAATTCAAATTATCACCAAAACTAAAAAATAATAATTTAATTAAAAAATTGTCACATAGGACCTAAGGTGCCACGTGAAAGTAGAGTGTTGCATCAATTTTCAAAGAAAAAGGTGGTGATCCGTCATTTAGGATAAATAAAGGACGTATCCCATCAATTTACCCTGAAAAGGTTTTTTTTTAAATCAGAAAATAAAAGCATACTATCAAGATCTTACATATTTCATCAAGTAGCAAATATCAGAGATTTAGAAGGTAGAGAATTACTAAGATTAAAGAAATGTCCAGTGCCATCTGGAAGAGGTTCAGCCTTTAAAACCTTTCGTATCTTGCCTTCCTCACTGCAAGGACAAAACTTTCATACTTAAGACAAGTAGCTGAATAATAAGCAAAAGGCCAAAGAGATGTTATTAACCACAACATATGAGAGAGATACAATATTATCACCAAATTGTTGAGAAGCTCTGTTCTTAGCCCTAGTCCAATTTTTAAGATTGTCATTTTCCCGTTTTGTTTCGTGTCATGTCATCTTTCCCGTTTGTATTACCATGCTACATAGTCTACTACTCATTACTCAACTTATAGTATTTTAAGCATAAAGTCCTACAAGTTGAGCTCAAGAACAAATAGTTTAGACTTTATTTTCAAGATACACTAGGCATATGCCGCATGTTATATGTGCAACTTATGACTGAGATCATTCATCAAATGAAGAAGAATTTAGTCAAAAATAATGTACCTAGTTTTTTGTAACAAGGCAAAATACACGAATAATATAACAATAATTAAAGGAACAATATTGTTAAGATGGGCCAATAGGGATCTCCGTAATCACTAACTCATCTGCATCAAAGATACAACTGAAGATGTTGATATCTATTTTATATATATATATATATATATATTATTAATGCTATTACCTTCTTCCCTTATTTGGATCGTGAAAAAATTCACAAGAATCCTTTGGTCCCAGGCTCATCAAATGACCAATTTCAGCTACCGATAATGAAAATACCTGCACAAATATCAAAATTAGCAAAAACTACACAAATATCCTTTGTATAATTTTTGACACAATTATCAATAAAAATTACCCAACAAAAAGAAACAAGCACTTTCAAATTAGAAAAAAAAAAGATGTAGGAAATAATAAAAGTGGTACAATGAACCAATTAGAAAACATTGAACTACTTTTATGGCACAGGGTATGAGAAATAATCATAGTGATGCATCAAAGTTATAGATTGATTAAAAATATGTATTATGCTGATAGACCCGTTATCCGTCATGTTTACAAACGCAAACCCAAGAAAGGTAAACCAGTTGTCTCAAGCCCAATCAGAGATTCAAGCCCAAAAATAGAGAAGTAAAAGGTGAAGTAGACAAATGACAGGAGGGCATTTGAGGAAGTTCTATTCTGCAAATAAATAGACCCTGCCTTAGATGGTGGCGGGGGTAATTTTGGACTTCAATAGTGTTTGTTGCTGGAGGAACTAGCCCCTCGATAGGATAGTGGTTGTGTTCTTCTTTTCTGGTTTTATTCCTTGCTGTTGAACAATTTCCAGGACTATGCTGTACCTTGAAATTAATCCTATCAAATATTATGACATTTATTTTTGAATCTACTGGACTCTATCAACTGGTATCAGAGCATACTCCTGAACCACCAATCTTCAATCGCCAAGTTCCTCATCCGCTCATTCACCAGATTCATCAACACTCAGCAGATTCCTCACTCGCCAGATTCCTCATACACTGGTTCCTCAATCGCCAGGAGGCGGACACGCCGTATGAAGTCAATCGCGTGAGGCGTGATTCAGTCTGTGCCGTTTCACCTTCCCTGGTCTTCTTCGTGGAAGGCGTCTGTTTTCTTCTTCCTTGTGTGTCGCCTGGATTTCTTCAACAGAACTGTGTTCTCCATCGGATCTGTGAGCCGCCATCTGCACCTCCATCTCCGCCTGCATATTTCTTCAGTGCCGCCAGGTTCTATCCAATCCTCTTCATTCTGTATTGCCTGGATTTCTTCAACAGAATTGTGTTCAATCTACCTGGATTTTTTTCTCATATCCGTGCCCTTTTTCCTCGACGATTCACTGGTTTTTCTCCCTCTTTCGTCTGCAATTGATGTTGTCTCGGCGCCTTTGGCCAGAAGCGGCTGGTTACAGTATTTGATCTGAGCAGCCTTCAATTCAAGCAGATTCCTGTTCCACTCGGTCTTGAGTTTCTGGCCTTTCTTTCTCCGCTGTAACGGGTGTTGGCAGCGAATGGTAAAGACAAGAATGGATACTAAAGTTGAGACGCTGGAGAATGTGGTTGGAGCACTAGTAAATGACGTCGATATGTTGAAGGAAAGGATGCTTGAGATGCGGAGAAGGGAGGAAGGTGATAGTTTAATGGAGCAAAAACTCAAGGCACCTGAAGTTACAATCGCTGAAGGAGTTACCGAACTATCCCTAGGAGAAAGTAGTAAGAAAATGGAGCGAAAGGGAGAGTGTGAAACAGAGGAAACACCAGTGCAAGCTTTAAATGATGAGAGACACATTCGGAAGCTAGAGATACCAATCTTTATGGGCAAAGACCCCTATGGGTGGTTGTTTCGTATTGAGAGGTACTTTCGCTACAACCACATAAAAAGTGAGGAGAGGATGAATGTTGTGGCAGTATGCTTGGAAGAGGAGGCATTAAACTGGTTCCAATTGTTTGAAGGAAGAAATCCCAATTTAAGTTGGGTGAACTTTGAAAAGGCTGTTATTCGAAGGTTCAAGGCTCCTGGTGAAAGAAATGTGTATGAGACATTGATGGCCTTAAGGCAAGAAGGTTCTGTCGCAGAGTATCGAGCTAACTTTGAGCTGCTATCATCACCTCTACGCCATGTTGAGGAGGAATGTTTGATTGGAGCTTTTATTAATGGCCTTAGAGGAGATATTAAGGCGGAGCTCCGATTATGCATTTATGAGGACTTGGAGACACTCATGTTGTTGGCCCAGAGAACTGAGGACAAAAATGTCCTCTTGACACAATTTAAGAGTGGCATTATCAATTCCAGCATTAAGACCCAAGCAGTGGGGTCTTTTGGACACTCGAGGACTGTTCTAGGGCTGAGCTCACGCCCTAATTATGGATTGGGAACCTACTCTAAGCCCAATATCAGCAGCCAATCACTTCCAAGCAGTGGACGTACTGTTGAACAAGGAAGAACTCAACCTCCTAAGCCACCAACCTCACATCAAGGGGGAGGGTATCGGAGGTTGTCTCCAGAAGAAGAGCAGAGAAGGCATGAAAAAGGACTTTGTTTCAGATGCGGAGAGAAGTTTAGTCCAGGTCACCACTGCAAATTTCGTAATCTCAACATTATATTGATGGGTCCAGAAGAAGAGCCTGATGTCGAAGGAGGAATTGAAGAGTTGGAAACCAAAAATTTCAAACTGGAGCTTCTAAATGATGCAGTTGGGCAAGAAATGATTGAAGCTAAACTTTCCTTACTATCAATGGTGGGAATCACCACAAAGAGGACTATAAATTGAAAGGGAAGCTCGACAACAAGGAGGTGGCAATTTTAATCGACTCCGGTGCTTCTCACAATTTTGTTTCTGATACTTCTGTTGCTGAGTTGAAACTGATTGTTGATGAAATGAGGAGTTTTGTGGTTCAAGTGGGTGATGGACATAAAGTGAGGAGGACAGGTATTTGCCGCCAACTCAAACTGAAGGTGCAGGGGACTGAAATTGTAGAAGATTTCTACCCATTTGAATTAAAAGGAGTTGATATGATTCTGCGAATTGAATGGCTTGAGAAGTTGGGAGATATAAAGGCTAATTTTAAAAGACTGACATTAGAGTATTGTCATGAAGGAAGGCCGATTGTATTAACAGGAGATTCAGCTTTATACAAATCCTTAGTCACTCTCAAGCAATTAACCAAGGAATTTTCAGAGGTGAAGGAAGGGTACTGGATGGAGTTTGTAAATGCGGAGGAAAAGAATTGTGGGAAGGTACAAGAGATGGAAGTCGACATAGAGCGGTTGCTGGAAAAATATACAGATCTATTTGAAACTCCAAGTCAACTACCCCCCTGCTCGACCTAAGGACCATGCCATACGTCTTGAGGGGGCTCAACCTCCGAATATTCGTCCATATCGGTATCCTCATTATCAGAAGGCTGAGATAGATACAAGAGATGTTGGAAGGTGGTATAATTGTACCTAGTAATAGCCCGTACTCAAGTCCAGTTTTGATGGTTCGTAAGAAAGATGGGGGATGGCGTATGTGTGTGGATTATAGAGCTTTGAACAAATCTACAATACCTGACAAGTTCCCCATTCCAACCATTGATGAATTGCTAGATGAATTAGCAGGTGCCCAAGTGTTTTCTAAGCTGGACCTCAAATCGGGCTACCATCAAATAAGGGTGAGGGCAGCTGATACTGAGAAGACTGCTTTTTGAACGCATGAAGGGCATTATGAGTTCTTGGTAATGCCTTTTGGGTTGTCCAATGCAACTTCCACATTTCAGTCACTAATCAACAACATCTACAAACCTTACTTAAGGAGGTTCATTTTGGTCTTCTTTGACGACATCGTGGTCTATAGTACTTATATGAACTCCCACCTTCAGCATTTGCAAATTGCCTTCGGCGTATTGCGGCAAAACAACTTGTGTGTCAATAGAAAGAAATGTGTATTCGGGCAATTCCAACTTGAGTATTTAGGACACATCATATCAAGAGCAGGGGTACAAGCTGATTCCAGAAAGGTTGCTTCAATGGTTCAGTATCCTATTCCTAAGGATCAAAAACAACTCAGAAGGTTCCTGGGAATGACAGAATACTACCGAAGGTTTGTTAAGGGTTATGGATGCATAGCAAGACCTCTCACCCAATTGCTACAAAAAGATAATTATCACCGGAACCAAGAGTCTATGGCTGCATTTGAAGATCTCAAGAAGGCGGTGACGTCCATACCCATATTGGCAGTACCGGATTTCAGCAAGCAGTTTATCGTTGAAACAGATGCCTCGAGCTTAGGCATAGGGGCAGTCTTGATGCAAGAAGGGCGTCCAATAGCGTTCATTAGCAAGGCATTCTCACATTTGGCTCGCTTAAAATCAGTTTATGTAAGAGAACTTCTCGCCATTGTCTTTGTTGTCACCAAGTGGCGCCACTACCTCCTAGGGAGCCATTTCATCATAAGGACAAATCAACGCATCTTGAAATACTTGTTAGAACAACACACCATGGGCGAAGAGAAACAAAAATGGGTCTCTAAACTATTGGGGTTTCAGTTTGAGATTCAGTTCAAACTGGAGCAAGTAACAAAGTGGCAGATGCACTTTCCCGGCGAGACGAAGACCTGCTACTATCTTCTCTTTCGGTGCGCCAAATTTCTGAGTTAGATGGTTTTGAAAATGAATTGCATCGTGATCCCAAGTTGAGCAAAATGATTCAAGAGTTGTCACTTCAACCTACATCTCATTCAGGATATACTACCTGAAAAGGGTTGTTGTTCTACAAGGACAGGCTAGTCATTCCGATGGGGTCTGTTCTTATCCCGAAATTACTTCAGGAATTTCATGCTTCACCAACAGGGGGACATTCTGGGTTCTTTAGAACTTACAAGCGGCTTATGGGGATATTTTGTTGGGAAGGACATAAAAATGACGTCAAGTCTTTTGTGGCTCAGTGTCAAGTTTGTCAACAAAACAAGTATGCGGCTGTTTCACCCTCTGGGCTACTACAACCATTACCCATACCTACTCAGAGTTGGGAGGACATATCTATGGATTTCATTGGAGGGCTGGCAAAATCTAAGGGATATGACACTATCTTTGTAGTCGTGGACCGACTAACCAAGTATGTTCATTTCCTTCCCCTCAAGCATCCCTTTTCTGCTAGAGACGTCGCTACTGCGTTCATTAAGGAAATTGTTAAGTTGCATGGTTACCCTTGTTTGATTGTATCTGATCGTGACAAGTTATTCCTTAGCCACTTTTGGAAGGAGATGTTTCGTTTGGCAGGTACAACCTTGAAAATGAGTACAGCTTACCATCCTCAAATCGACGGACAAACTGAAATGGTCAATCGTTGCCTGGAAACATACCTTCGTTGTTTTTGCGGTGACAAACCAAAGCAGTGGTCTGAGTGGTTACACTGGGCTGAATTCTAGTTTAACACAACGTACCACTCATCAGCAAAAATGACTCCATTTCAGGCTCTCTACGGTCGACTTCCTCCCACCATTTTCAGACTCGCAAGCGAGCCATCAGCAGTGGAAGAAGCCACTCAACTTTTAGAAGCCCGAAATGTCATTTTGGATGAATTGAAAAACAATTTGGTCATTGCACAAAATAGGATGAAACAACAAGCAGACATTAAGCGCAAGGAAGTACATTTTTCAGTTGGTGATTATGTATATTTGCGTCTACAGCCTTATAAACAACGCAGCTTGGCAAGACGACTCAATGAGAAGCTATCACCCCGTTTTTATGGCCCATTTCAGATTCTGGAGAAAATTGGTGAGGTGGCTTATCGGCTGCATCTTCCTGATTCCACAAATATTCACCATGTATTTCACGTCTCCCAATTGAAGAAAGCTGTAGGTACTCAGTTAACGCCTAATGAGCTTCCTCCATGCATAACTGATGAAATAGAGCTCCTTCTCACACCTGAAGGAGTCCTCAACTGCCGAAACATGTCGGGTGGTTCTCAACAGGTTTTAATTAAGTGGATAGAATTACCTCCGTTTGAAAGCTCTTGGGAATCATTCGATGACATTGATGGGCAATTTCCAGCCTTCAACCTTGGGGACAAAGTGGCTCTTCTGGGCGGGAGTATTGATAGACCCGTTATCTATCATGTTTACAAACGCAAACCCAAGAAAGGTAAACCAGTTGTGTCTCAAGCCCAATCAAAGATTCAAGCCCAAAAATAGAGAAGTAAAAGGTGAAGTAGACAAATGACGGGAGGGCATTTGAGGAAGTTCTATTCTGCAAATAAATAGACCCTGCCTTAGATGGTGGCAGGGGTAATTTTGGACTTGAATAGTGTTTGTTGCTGGAGGAACTAGCCCCTCGATAGGCTAGTGGTTGTGTTGTTCTTTTCTGGTTTTATTCCTTTCTGTTGAACAATTTCCAGGACTATGCTGTACCTTAAAATTAATCCTATCAAATATTATGACATTTATTGTTGAATCTACTGGACTCTATCATATGCACATCATCATCACATATAGATTCCATTTCTTTGACCGCATTGGTGGTTCATTATCACCAATCTTCCCAAATCCATTAAAATTAAATTTAAACACAAATGAGAAGAGTCTGGTCAGGCAAGACATAATATATAGGGTAAATACCCAAAAAAAAACACGACTTTTAGACCTTTTCCCATTTTTTGGATAAACTTTTTCCGTTAGCAAAAAAATACACCAACTTTCATTCTGTTACCCCGTTTAGCACGCACCTTCATTTTTGACAATTTTTGTTGATGTGTCACTTAACGGTGACGACGTGGCAAATTTTATACTACGTGGATTATTATTTTAATCAATTTTATTATTAAAAAATTATTAATAATAATAACTTGGTCCTTCTCAAAGACCTTCACGTTAACTGCACTCCACGGGTTGTCGTCGAGGACGAGCCCGTTGCCGTCGCAGGATAGAAGCTCGTCGTCGTCACCGTCTCAGACCTCTCCGCCAGAGAGATTGCACGCAAGGTCGGCGACCTCTCTGCCAGAGAGGAGGCGGACCTCTCTAGCAGAGAGGACGAGCGGAGAGATCAGCGTGTAAATACCTCGCACCAGAGAGGTCGCGCGTCCTCTCCGCCTCTCGACCTCTCTGCTGGAGAGGCGGAGAGGAGGCGAAGCCAAAGAGGCCGCGCGATCACGCGCGACCTCTCTGCCACACGCGGCCTCTCTAGCAGAGAGGTCGCGCGATCACGCTCGACCTCTCTGCCAGAGAGGCGGAGAGGAGGCAGAGCTAGAGAGGTCACGCGATCACGCGCGACCTCTCTGGCGGTGCATCCTCTCCGTCGACCTCTCCTCTCGCCACCTCTCTGAGAGGAGGTCCGGATAGAGAGGTCTGCATGACCTCTCGTTGGCCACCACCATCGGAGAGAGGAGGTGAGGAGGAAGGTGTGGTGTAAAAGATAATTTAGAAGATAAGTCAATATTTTAGTCAATAATATAATCTACGTGGCATTATTTATTCTACATGACTTCTTTTTTATGTCACGTCGTCACTGTTAAGTGACACATCAGCAAAAACCGTCAACAATGACGGTACATGCTAAACGGGATAACAAAATGAAAGTTTGTGTATTTTCTTACTAACGGAAAAAGTTTATGCTAAAAATGAAAAAAGGTCCAAAGTTCGTGTTTTTTTTTGTATTTACTCTAATATATATCACTAATAAATTATCAAAACCAAACCCATTGTTAAGAATTTATTAATAAATTAATTACTGCCTGACCAGACTTTTCTTCAATAATATTCTTCCTTTTGTTATTTGCTTTTTCTTAGAGAAGTAATTCCAATGAGAATCAAGAGAAATATATCAATGTCTTATCTCTTCATGAGAATAATATATTGGTCCCTCAATTTGAAAATCGCTAGTAGGTAGTTTAGAACTACAGTATCACAATTGCATCATTTGACATAATGGGAATATGTAACACTGGTAAAGTATAAATAACAGAAAAACCAGTAATTGATTTAAAATATTCCACTTCCACATAATCTCAAATCAATAATGGTTGCTAATTCAACAATAGTACAGATAAATTTTCCCTTATTGTCCTTTCGTTTGCATGACTGCTTGCGAATGGAAAACCATAACATTTACGTTCATAGTTCAATGTTTTCGGCACCGACAACAAACAAAACGAGGAAAGAACAAAGCAAATTAGCACACCTGCTTCCTGTTCCAGTCGTATTGCCTTGTTCCTACTGCAGGGGCAAATTGTAGGAGGATAAAACCTTCTTTGGATACCTTAAAAGCTCCAGACTGCACCAGAAGCAAATCATACTACCACGGTGAATTCCGAAAAAGAAATTTGAAGAAATTATAAAGTCGGGGAAGTTTACATCGAGGGGTGCGAATTCAGGAGCTCGGGGGTCAATTGTGAGTGCCGCCTTCCCTTTATAAATCGAGTACCCCACGAAAACCCTAGAAGGTTCAGCTGCAAAGTGGACAGGCGGAAATAGCACAAAAAATTAGGGTCTTTACCGACAAGATAGCAAGTGGAAGCGAGAAGCTGACGGGCACCTGCATGCGGCTGAGGGGCGAAAGAGGACGGGTACTCGGACGTTGGCGGCGAAGGAGGGCGCGCATTGAAGCGCTGCTGGTCAAAAAAATCGGAGCGGCGACATCGAACGCAGAGCTGTCGCCACTCCAACTTATTCTGGCAACCAAGCGATAGGGTTCTGGGAGAGAAGGGACCACTTCTAAGCGGAGCAGACGGGGAAGGGAGGAGAGGAGAAGGGGCAGAGTGGCAACTGCGAAGAGGGAGAGAAGATGGCGAATACATTGGCTGCGAGTGTGAGAGAGCGCAGCGGTCGAGCAACGAAGCCAAAACGACCGCCTCGGCGAGACAACTGCAGCTGCTGTCGCCGTACACAAAATGCTACCGCTACCCTGATTCCGTGATTCGACGACCCGAATGTAGCAACTACAATCCGAACCCGTTTGAATCATCCGAATCCGTTTGGTATCGAACCTAGTTTCGCATAAGCACTCATGCCTATATACTATTTGTTCTGATAAAGGAATTTATCGTAATCGAAATCACACTATTTCACATAAGACATAAAATAGCATGTGCATTGGGCAAACGTAGATGGCTGAAAAAGGAGTAAGGCCACTTGTATTGTAATTAGCAAAAAGAAATGACATAAATGTTTGTTACAAGTTACAAGTAGATTAGCCACCCAATTATCCATCTGCCTAATATTGACGAGCTCTTGTCGTGGGGAACAATGTATGTATATCTTTATGCAGTCTTCCTCCCCTTTTTAGTTCTTTGGAGCTTCCTCCACTTGAGAAAAATCTGCAAAGAGAGCCCTGAGAAGACCATAACCACACTTGTCCACTGCTTCAGTGACAAAGGATTGCCACTTATCACAGAGGATACAACGATGCTGACAAATTTGCGGGTAGTGGTGATGGTTGTGTTAGCAAGAGACCCAAATTGGCTTATGGTCAAGAAGATGAAGTTCTGTCCCACTGCACCACAGAGACAGTACATAAGGATGTCCCAAGCTGCCTCCGGGTGCTCCTGGCAGAACCCCACTGCCTCATAGCCACTTCCATGGGGCCAACCAAACATGTAAATGACATTATAAATAGTTCCCCATAGGTTCATGCCCAACATAATGTCCCAAGCACTTGTCTTTGGGTACCTACTCAACCAGAATTTGAGTGCTAGATAGTAAAGAAGTATGATTTTGGGTATAAAAAGCATGTTGTTCTTTTGTCTATGGAAACTAGTGAGTACCTTGCCTTTATAGAATCCTGAGTAGCATTTGTAAAGCCATCAAATGCTAAATTTAGAAAGCAAAGCCCATAGCCAAGAGGAGCATTTGGGTGAGCGAGCTTGCTTATGGTCTTGGAGCTAGTCTGAAATGGAGGGAATTTAAATAAATGGTATTGTAATAAATTTGAAAATTGCAGCAAAGAATGTGAACCTAAAATTTAGTGATCATCAAAAAAGAAATTTAGATTATGGTAATTAACATAACTGGGCGGACATTGTTGGTTGTCCTCAATATAGCCTACAGGGGTTCTGCCTTCCTAGTTATTTTTCATGTTCAAGGGCACCAAGTCCAGGCAGGAAAAAGAAACAGAAAGATATATGGGATCCTCACATGAGTAGTCCGAGCTTAGGTACTTAAAAGAGAGTTACCTAGTAGAAAGATGCTCAGCAATTCTCCATGTTGGGCAGAAGTAAGACAAGGCAAAGCATACAACTAAGCAAATTGTAACATATTATAACTCTTAAAAAACCATATGAAAATTGTTAATTATAGCTTAATCAAAACCTGTTGAAATCCATGTCACAAAGTCACTCTTTAGGCTATTTATTAAAATAATATAAACAATGTTCAGAACTCAGAAGGGAAGAAAATGAATCATCTAACCTTCAAAAGTGCAAATGATGATACCCCTCCAGCAACAAGGAAGGTGCAAATGTACTCTGGGATAGTGTATCTGATCCCATAAACAAGAGCGCCCACCAGCATAACTGTGAGAAGGCCAGTAAAATATTTGTCAGTGTATCAAAGATCATTAGGAAAACAATTTGAAGTGCTGCTATTTAAGTTAAACCAGCCATTCAAATAGAAAGATTAGCAACATTTTAGTTGCGTCAAGCTTGCTATGATAGACAAACAAGAGGATTAAGTATTTTTCACCATGATAATATATAGTTTGCAGACCAAAGATCAAACAAGATGCACAAAATATTTGATTCTATAAGAAGATATTGTCTAGGTATTCACGTGTGTCACACATCAAATCTATAATTTCTCATCAGCAAAAAATGTTAAATTTCTTAAAAAGAAATAATACTACACTCACCTGGAATCATCTTTGTAGATTTTGCCAATACCTGTTAAATATACAAAATCAATAAAATTAATGATCCTTGAACAATTGAAGAAAACCCCCATAGAGCTAACAAGTAATTTCAGAAAGCTTATAATTTATCCACACTCATTATGTAAACAAAATGATAGAAAGCCTGAGTAAAGTAATTGATGTAGAGAAGAGATAATTATATATTATGGAAAGTAAAAAAAACTAAGAATGTGATTTAAAATTTGTTGAAGTACACACAATATGACCATAGCACAATTTAAATTATGTCAATTATTTTTAGACAATTTAGGTTCGTTAATGTCAATTATTTTGTCATGGATAATTTCCTTTTGGGGGAGATACACTAAAGAAAATCCATGAAACAGATGTAACCTAAGCAACCTATTAAATTTCTATCTCAAATTTGAAGCAGACAATGTTTACAGCGGTTGGGTACAAGAAATTGGATAGACGAGGTGAGTGAATCTATATTACAAGAGAGAGCAAAGCTTTCTGTCAAATCTGTGCAACGGTTATAGTGGAAATATTGGATTGGCAGAACCACATAACTTAGCAAAGACAATTTAAGTTATAAATTGGGAAGTTCTCTTGACAAAAAATAGATAATTTTCTAGAAACAAATGGATTTTACATTATCACAAAAGGTATTTGATTACCAGAAAAAATTGAGAAGTTTTTTTTTTTTACTTACAAATAGTTATCTCAAAGGAATATCAATTTGTACTTGCTGAATTCTTAGCTTAGATAGTTAAGAATGAGATGATCCAAGCCGACAAGTAAATTGTATGAATGAAATGCTAACAAGAAAAGGCAAAGAAACAACAATTAACATTGTGTGTTCTGAATTTGCCTGTGCGGGATAACTGATATACTTCAAGGCTTCTATTCCCATAGATGGACCGATGGTATTAGTGATGCTCGGGCTCCAGTAGTTCCACAATGGAGCTCCCCCCGAAGAGCTCCTAGACCACAATTTTATCACTGCCCAACCAATCACAGCGAAACAAAACCTATTAACTAGCTGCTCGACAACCAGCCTCGACCAATAAGAACAAGCAAAACTTAGCAATGCACATACTGATGAAGGACCAAAAGAGGCACACCACGTTCTGCGCCAGGTTCAGGAAGGAAAGGTGCTCGAATCGCTTCCCATCCGGGCCGAATAGCTTGGTCGATCTGAGACACAGGAAAGAAGACAGCCATTATAAAACCCTATTACAGGGCAGCAATCCATACACTTGATCCGCAGCAAAAGGACTAATTCGGGATGAGATGAAGCATTAAAAGAAAGCAACTCCCGAAACGATAAAAATCTTCTCACAGAGTTTCTTGCAGGACGCCCTGGTAGATGTAGGCGCACCAGATGCCAGCGACGCAGAAGGCAAGCAAGAGGACGCGGTCGACGCCAGCGGCGGCGCCGTGGGTTTCCATTTCCTTGCGGGATTGGGCAGAGGGCCTCGCCGCCCGCCTGATCTCGCAATCAATGGGAAAAGAGGAAGAGGGGAAGCGAGGGGGTGTGAGCAGTGAGCTTGAGGGGTTAAGAGAAGGGCATAGATCGCGGCGGTGGTTGTAGACTAGTCTTGTAAAGGCGGGGTATCGAATGGGGAAGAATAACGCGGGAGTGGGGAACAAGGGACGACGTCAGATCTTCCACTTGGCGTGTTAGCATTGGTGTATTTAAGAAGAGGAAGTCCTAATTGGTATGACCGACGTGGTCGACGGAGTGCTGCGGAAGAAACACCAAGCCGGGCCTATTCATCCTACAAACTATGAGGGGGCGACATCCGCTAATAAACAGGTCCCACTCAAATCATAGTGAGATTGACTATCCTTTGGTAGGGGTGTGCATAAATATTTGCTCACCCGGAATCGATTAAAATTTATCCGATCCTATCTTACACTCCCCGCGAGATTGACTTGACCACAACCGCGATCCTCGGCCTCAGTTGTCACCACTTTCGAGCTCAACGTCCTCAACGACCCCAAGCATAGTCCTACCTTATGCTCCCAGTCGCAATATTGGCTTGACTCCAAGCGTGGTCCTCAACCTCAGTCGTCACCACTTCTGGGCTCAATGACCGCAATATCAAGCATGGTCCTGCCTTACGCTCCCCCCAAGCTCGGCTTGACCCTAAGCTCAGTCCTCGGCCTCAATCGTCGCCACTTCCGGGCTCAACGCCCTCAACGACCTCAAGTGTGGTCTTACCTTACGCTCCCCGCGAGCTCGACATGAACCCAAGCGCGGTCTTCGACCTCAGTCACCGCCACTTTCGGGATCAACGACCCCAAGTGTGGTCATGCAACTTACGCTCCCTGCGAGCTTGGCTTGACCCTAGGTGCGATCCTTGGCCCTAAATGTGCATGGCCTTTGGCTCTAGATGAGATCGACTCACTCTAAATGAGCACAACAACCCGAAGCACGCTCCTCGCGAGATCGGCTTGACATGGAGTCTGGTCCTCGACCTCAACGCCACTAAAGACATCAACGATCCAAAGTGCGCTCCTCACAAGCTGGTTTAACACAGAGTTTGGTTCTCGGCCTCAGTGCCATTAAAGGCATCAACGACCCAAAGCGCGCTCCTCGCAAGCTAGTTTAACACCAAATCTGATCCCCGGCTCCAACGTCGTTACTCTCGACCCCAGCGCCTCCACTTACAAACTCGAACGGCTTCGAGAAAGATCGATAACTACCTAGCAGGTAACCCCGATCCTAATTAACTCTACTCTTGACATGAGCTTGATCTCAACCTGAAGGTGGTCCGCAATCTTGACGGCTGGTGACTGACCAACATCAAATCAAAACAACCTTGTACGTCGTATTCGACCCAGAGAACCGTTCAACTATGTAACAATGGCACCTGCCAACACCTGAGGCCGTCTCCAAGCGAGATTAGTTGCGACTCCTTCGACGCCCCCTAAAACACTACTAGAAATTGAGTCTTCAGCAACAGCTATCAGCAACGGCCGCTCAAGCCGTTGCTATTTGCAACGGCATTCTTATGGCCGCCCGAGTCGTTGCAGATATGTTGTATCTGCAACGGCTTTCTAACGGACACGCGAGCCGTTGCTGATGATTTTAATTATCAGCAACGGCTTTCTAACGGACAAGTGAGCCGTTGCTGATGATAACTTATTAGCAACGGCTTTCTAACGGACGAGTGAGTCGTTGCTGATAAGTTTATATAGGGCACGCGATCGCGCCCGACCCTTCTTTCTCCCGCTGCTGCCGCCGCCGCCTCCTCCTCCTGCCGCTGATAAGTATCTTTTGGGAATTGCCCTATTGGAGTTCATTATTGATTCGACATAATTTAGATGTCATGCACATTGAAAAAAATGTGTTTGATAATATTTTCAACACTTTGATGGATATTTCCGGAAAAACTAAAGATAATGTTAAAGCCCGACATGATATGAAAATACTTTGTAAAAAACCAGAGTTGGAGTTACAAGAGGTCAACGGACGATATCTGAAATCGAAGGCCCTATATGTGTTAAATAAACAACAGATCAAAGATGTTTGTCAATGGGTAAAAGAACTCAGATTACCCGATGGATATGCTTCAAACTTATCTCGATGTGTGAACGTCGATGATTGCAAAATATCAGGGATGAAGAGCCATGATTGTCATGTATTCATGCAGAGATTACTTCCGATCGCATTTCGAGATCTTCTACCTGATAATATTTGGGGTCCGTTGACTGAATTAAGTATATTTTTTAGAAACATCTGTGCAAATGTCCTTCGAGTCGAAGATATGTCAACACTTGAAAATAATATTGTTGAAATCATATGCAAGCTGGAGCAGTTTTTCCCTCATGCATTTTTTGACTCGATGGAGCATCTACCGATACACTTGGCATACGAGGCACGAGTTGGTGGCCCCGTTCAATATCGATGGATGTACTTATTTGAAAGATACATGAATCGCCTGAAGAAAAAAGTAAAGAACACCACAGTTGTTGAAGGATCAATATCTGAATCGTATATCATCCAAGAAATTTCAACATTCTGCTCATTTTACTTTGAATCGACAGTACAGACAAGATTTGATCGTCTTCCACGTAACGACGACGGGGGTGTTCGACATTCAGATGGACGTTTAAATATATTTTGTCACTCTGGTCGTGCTTTTGATTCTCGTCCATCTCGACACTTAAGCGAGGAAAAGTATCATTTGGCACACTTGTATGTGTTACTCAATTGTCTAGAGATTGAACAATTCATTGAAATATTTGACATTGAGATGGTGCAAAAATACTCTATTCACAACGATGAAGAATTGGAGAGATTACAGAATCGTGATTTCCCTACTTGGATTCAGACTTATAGCAAAGATCACAGAGCTGAAATAGATGAAAGAATATTTGAGTTTGTTAGTGGACCGTCGCGACTTGTGTCGTGCTATAGCGGATATTTTGTTAATGGATATAAATTTCACACGGTTGAATATTCATTTACAAAGAAGACGATGAATGCTAGGGTCTGTGTGAAAGGGACAACCTATGTTGAATGTGATATGGATTTTTATGGACTGGTGGAAGAAGTGATAGAGTTGCACTACTTCGGCTTGAAATCAGTTATTCTATTTAGATATCATTGGTTCGATACAACAAAAAGGGGCATGAAAGTTCATCCAAAATACAAACTTGTTGAGGTTAATTACAAATCTAAATTGGCAGCAAATGAGCCTTTTATATTGGCATCACAAGCCAAACAAGTATATTACGCGAAGTATCCGGCTCGAAATAAAGATAGAGCAGATTAGCGTGTAGTCTATAAGACAAAAGGTAGAGGAAAAATTGATCCGATAGTAGCAGAAAATGAGCTGATACCTGATATGACACATGGTTTCTATCAAGAAGATGATCCTCCTGCTGTAGATCGTATTATTTCAATACTCGAGGATGCACACACAACGTCAATTCAATTAGAAGTTGAATATGCTGATGATGACGATCATGAAATTGAGGAAGCTGGAGATGAAGAAGATGATGAACATGAAGAAGAGAAAGAAGAGGAAGAAGAGGAAGAATTCGAAGACTATTATTCAGATGATGAGGAATAATTGTAAAGTATATATTTTATTAAATATATCTCTACTATTTATACAATAATCTGATTATATGTCTATTCGACAGATATGTCTGGCCGTGGTTATCGACGCAAGAGAGCTTCGGAGTCTTCGATCGGTGAGACTCCAGCACTTACTCATGCTGCTGATCCTCCTGTTGCTGATCCTCATGCGGATGATACTGCCGAGGCTAGTACATCCAGATGCAGGCGGCCACGCGGGCCGAACAAGTGGCAGCCTCCACCAGCCACAGAGTCACGTAGATTGATTAGCGTGATTGGGGAGCGGTAATATATCATGAATTATGAATCATTACAAATTCATTATATCATAATATAATATTAAAATTTATTTTTGTTGTGCAGGTTCGAGCAAGAAGAAGTGCCGAAGAGCATTTCTTCTACTATTCGACGATACATACACGGGGCATGGCCTACGTGGTCTCACGTGCCTAGCGAACACGTCGACATGTTATGGCGCGAGTTTGAGGCACGTATTATTATTTACATGCATGATGATTAATATTGGTACTGATATTATTATTTTGCAGGCTCGCTATACATGGGCCGAGGACCAAAGGCCCTTCATTTACGCTGCCTGGGAGGCTATTTCCCGGGCAAAGTACAACGGGCAGCTGGGGCAGACTCGGTCCCAGGCGATGGCCCGAAGTGGGACCACTAACATCGCGGAGACTCGGGGATACGGCCCCGATTGAATTACTCCGAATATATGGGACCAGCTCGTGGGAATATGGTCGACGGATCGATGGCAGGAGGTTTCTCGGAATGCGGCTAGAAATCGCATGTCGGGGGGAGCAACGCGTCACACCGGCGGCTCTGTTGCATTTGCAGTGCACGCGAACCGTATGGTAAGTATATCTTTTAATTATATATTTTATTTGTTACTATGTGTACTAATTAATGTATTTATTTTGTAAATATAGACGACGGTGTCGGATGACGGGACTGTCCAGCGACCCTCCCCGATGGCGGTGTTTGAGCGGACTCACCGTCGAGCACATGGGACGGGGGAGTACATCGACAACCGCGCTGTATATATTATGGTAACTATATATTTGTTTAAATTATTCATTATATATTTATAATTTAAGTTGTATGATAAATATTAAACAAAAAATCAAACTCGAGTAGGAGACCTACAGCCAGACGGTGGTGCAGCGCGGGGGTACCCCCGAGGACTTTGACGCAGCAACGTGGGTCGAGGCCGCAGGTGGCTGGGACCATGACCGCGTATATGGCTTCGCAGATAGTGGTCATGCGCGAGCCGTACTAGGGCCACTTGGGGCACCGACCCCTCCGGTCGCTGGTGAGCGGCCGTCCACCTCTAGATCCAGTTATGATCATAGTAGCAGAATAAGGACTCTAGAGGACACGATCGCGCGTCAGACTGAGATAATGGAGCGCCAGAGTCAGATGATGGCGGATATACAAGCTATGCTATGCAACATGTCAGGTCATCCCGAAGCAGGCATCTCTTCGACATCATCTAATCCATCGTCCTCGAGTCAGTCCACGCCGGTGTACACTCAAGCACTCCAGACCCCGCCATATGATCCAGATCATCCTCCATCGTCATCGTGAGATTTTTTTTATATTGACTTTGTTACTGAGATATTGGACTTGTTTAATTTATTTTGTTTGGATATTGATACTTCAATTTTGCATTTGAATAGTTTTTATACTATCGTGGATAATTATCAATATAAATATAATTGTTTTGATGTATATCTTGGTGTATTTGTGATGTGTGAATGAATGTGTGTATGAGTGTATGGGTGTGTGAGTTATGTATCAGATAATGTATCAATGTATCAATGGAAATTTTAAATTTTAAATTTTTTCGTTACCAGGTTCACATCATCAGCAACGGCTTTCCCACGGCCGTCCGTGGGAAAGCCGTTGCTAAAAGTGTATCGAAAGTCGTTGCTGATGACCTACAACAACAGCTTAGCGACGGGATTTTACTAACGACGTTGCTACGGACTCAGCGGCCGTTGCTATTATTGTTATCAGCAACGGCTCCGGGTCCGTGGCAAAACCGTTGCTGATAATATTGTTAGCAACGGCCCGAGCGGCCGTTGCGGATCCGTTGCTAAGTTATCAGCAACGCAATTTTCTGCCACGGCTCCATTGCAACGGCTCAGCAACGGCATCAGCCGTTGCTGATGCCCATTTTTCTAGTAGTGAAACCCCAAAAGAGGCTCCTAGTCTCCGTGACAGCTTCTAGCCCCGAAGGTGAACAACATCGACAAAGAGAGAACCTAAAAATTCCACATTGAGCCAGTAACCTCGGTCCTAAATCTACTTGTAACAGAAACTCAGTCTCAACTTGGATACTTAAGGGTAGACTGCTAGTCCAAGAAGTCACTACTATGTGGCTGACATCGGCCAAGAAGCGTTAGAACACTCTTCAACCCTGGTGGTTATCGACCATGTAGCATCAACCAAATGTTTGTCAACCGACTGAAGGGTGTCGGCACCTACCAAAACACTTAGCTCGCAGCCAGTAGAAAAACAAAAACAACACAAGGAATATAACAGAAAATAAAACATTGAGAGACATACTCACAGGGCCATGATGAGCAATCATGTCAAATGCCCTCAAAGGGCTAGAGTTAAAAACCCTGAAGGGCGGAAATCCACAAACCGGCGACATGTCGTTTCAACTCAATATACAATTCATGGACGGACTGTCCACGAGCAATAAAGTTACCGAGACGAGACTGGAGAAACATCGGCGGCCGCATAGGAGGTATCATCCCCAGGGACGTCAATCGCTATCATTGGAGGGGGGCACAACTTAAGAACAGTCGTCGAAGGCTCCCCCTCGGTCGGCGCATGAGCCTCCTCCTCCCCTTCAACGAGTGGGTCAACCAGAAAACCATCCATGATCTCTTTGAAATATCCGACCTCTGAGAAGTTGATTTCTGGGCCAAGGCATTTTGACAACCCCTTCAACGAGTTGGAGGCGCCCTCTCAAAGCCTACAACATACTACAGAATGGTCTCATCTTGGTTGCCATCGACCTCGCCCTCAAGTCTCTGACAGTCTCAGCTCGGACGATGGCGATCTCAGCCCTTAGATTAGCCTCCATCTCTGTTGCAGACTCAATATCAAACTCCAACTCTGAGACTTTGCCTCTTAGGATGTCGGACACATCCCATGCAAACCTTATCAAAGATGCGGCCTCAACGGCAGCATCATTGAGATTCACAATCTCATCATCCTTCCCCTTGAGGGCTTTCTCCATCTCCGCCAGCCTGGTCTTCAGGAATTCTATATCCAGAGCCCGAGCTGTCACACCTCAACTCAGGGTCACGTGACCGGCCAGGGTATACGTGCATATACCCCGCAACCTAAACCATGCATATGCCAACTCAACAAAAAAATATAGTGGAAAAGAAATAACAAGTTTTATTTCAATGAAAAGCAAACCAAAATAGAGTTTATTTCAAGTAGCTCCAATGAAACGAAAAGTGCGAAAATAACATTTTAAGTTCAACAATTCAAAAGTTCAGATACAATAAAGTCTGAAATAAATGACATAAATATCCTTCGGGTTACAACTCAAAATCAAACTAATACAAGTCCATGACTCTTTTGCCCTCCGGCGGCGCCAAGTGCATCCAACCCACCTCATCGGTCAGGCTCTGCAAAACAAAAATCAAACGACAACAGGTGAGTTCAAAGAACTCAGCGAGTGGTTTGACTAACCATCACCAATAAACATCATAGAGATAACAAGAATGTAAATCTATCTCTACAAAAAGGTAAAGTCTTGAAGGTGTGACTAGCCAACAGGCCAACATGCCACACATGCCTCAAGGCATCTAACCCTCCAAGAGTGGAGAAACATTAGGCCGAAGTCTACCATGCCCGAAGGCAATAAGACATATTAGGATAATCGGGAAGACCCTATGAACTTATCTTAGTATAAGGAACCTCGGGAGCAATCGGGAAAGGCCCTCTGAACTTGCTCCGCGAGACGTGATATTACAAGAATAATCGGACAGAGCCTTCGAACTTACTCTTCTAAGAAATCACAGGAATAATCGGGAAGGACCCTCTGGACTTATTCCTCTAAAAATCACATCAGGGATAATCGAGTAGGCCCTCCGAACTTATCCCACGAGGCCAAATCAGAACAATCGGGAAAAGCCCTCCGAACTTGTTTTGCGGGTTGGGAATTAGTCATCCAACCTCTTGGGCTTAACCTGCAATTCGGCTCCTAATCGAGCCGCTCCGTCATTCGCAAAGATATGACGCATCATGACCTAAGTCAAGACTCTCCTACGGTGTCCTAGAGTTGTCCTCATTAGGAAGTGTCTCAACACTCCATACCCGACCTTTATCTCTTAGATCTGTAATGTCATGAACTCGCGTGGTTTTATTTCATGCATACTTTATAAGTTGGTTCATAACAGATTATGTTCACCCTTAACCCAATTTTAATTATGTAATTAAAATTTAGTTCACCAAGATTAGGATTTTGTTTTAGGGTTTTATTTTAGGTTACTGTTCTGTCCAGAACTGATGTGTCTAACCTGAATCTAGTCTCCAAAGTGTGTCCTATGTTTTCTGATCGAAACGATAGGTTACACGACTATATTAACAGAAATACACACACCACAGCAAACAATCTAAAAATAACACAGATTCAACATCTCAACATAAAATTCCAGCAACATACAATTTCAGCATATCATGAAATTAGATCCGAAAATTTACAGAAATTAGCTCCTTAATTATCTTTAGGACAGAATACTTATCTCAAGATTTATTTCACAAAATTCATACTTTTTAATCAAGATTAAAAAAAAAAAATCTATCATGCCTTAATCAAGAAATAACATCAAGATTTAAAAAAAATCCTCCTTCTCAAGAATCCTCATGGCATAAATTACAAGATCTTGATCCTAATCATGATTTCTACCCACAAATCACAGATTTAATCCAAGCATGAAATCCACATATCAAGAACTCAAATTAGGAGAAAAGATCATGATTTTCATGTCAAGGAAACAAGAATGCTCATTCGAACTTTTCATCAAACACCTTGAGAGCGCCCCCGGTTTCCCCCTTGGCCGAGCACCCCTAGGTTTACCCTAGGGCTGCCGAACCCCATAAGGGAGAGATTTGGATCTCCTCAAACATGAATTCCAAGAAATACAGCAAGAACTTGAAAAACAAATTAAGAACAAAACATAAACGTCGAGCCGCCAAGAACGGTTTCAAGAATTCGAACAAAAACCCGAAGAGAGAGAGTAAACCACTCACCTAATTTAGAAAGATGATTGGAGAAAAAAATCCAATCGACGACCTCTAATATCGGCCCCAAAATTCAGCGGCTCAACCCCAAGAAAGAATGGGGCAGGCGGCGGCTCCTCCCAAGCCACCGGCTTGAGGAGAAAGGGAGAGAGGAAGGGAGAGGGGCTGGCTCCTCTCGGCTCTGCTCCAGAGGGAAGGAAGAGAGAAGGAGAGGGAAAGGGGCTTGGCTCAGGAAGCGGCTCGGCTCTGGGGTGGTGGCGGCTCCAAGGGGAAAGAGGGAGAGGGCCGGCTGCTGGCTTGGCTGGTGATTGGCTCTCTTCTCTCACAATTTTGGGTGGCTCCAAAAATAGGAGCCACAAGCCAAGGGGAGGAGGTTTTATACTCCCTCCTCAACCCTAATCCCTCTAACCTTTTTATTCAACCCGCATCCACCTTAAACCGAATCCAAACCCGCTAACTTAAATTTAATTAAACTTATTCTAATACAAAAATAATTAATTAAATACACCCACATGAACATAATTAACAAATATGCACACCCAACATCAAATTAAATAATTTTAACTACTCATGCCTAAATTCATAAATTTCATATCTTACTTACCCGAGCTCGCAAGCTCGCATCGGACCATGAGTCGACTCGGCTCAACCACGAACTAGTCCGCTAGGCTGGCAAACACAAACATAAGAGGAAAATAATAAAATTAAATATCTAGAATATTACATGAGCCTCGAACATCTCCAACACAAACAATTTATCTTCCTCTAGTCTTTTCGCCAGACCGGCCAGTCAGAGGCATTGAACCTCAATGTACTTGGCTACCCCAAGTGAACCTGCCTCCTCGAGCAGGTCAGTCAGAGCATCTGACAACAGGTATTGACCATCGCGAGAAGTCGTATCAGGGCGTTGCTCCACTTAGGAGCCCTCCATTGCCACCGCCACTATTGACGCTGTAGCCACGATTTCCCCCGGGGAAACAACTTCCTGAGGAGGTAGGGACGACTGGTCCAACCTCGAGGTCGTCTCACCTGCAAAATAGGATCCTGAATTAGCACATTCAAAATGGATAAGGTAACAAAGCTCTAGGACCTCAAACTTACTTATATATCTTACGACTAAGGACTTGTCCCGGTCCCATTTCAATAACTCTCTACCATAAAAGGGAATGAAAGGATCGTATTGGTTCAAATACTCGATCACCGGTCTATCCTCGAGCAAAATACCTCCCTCCTCCGAGGCCAAAATGATGGTCGGATTCCACCTCCAGAACAACGAAAACTTCTTCGTGGTCAACCCCATATACAGAAAGAATTACCAATATACAGGGTGAGAATGGCTCGATAGAGTATGGAAGGAAACTACTTAATTGAGTTAGGCCAACTACTCAAACGATAGTGATCGCTTTTCTGATCACACCTAGGTGGTAGCGACTATTGTTTAGCATGCCAACATGAATGGCTTCTTCTTTCTCTTTTTATCTTAAAAAAAAACCCATTCTTTGAGCTCTCACTCATAGATTCTGACTTACCTTGAGAGATTGACCATTTTTTTAGATAGCGTGGAATATCCTTTCTTGGTTGAAAGTGGCCTATCGCTCATGATAACCGTTGCCCTATTCGTTAAGATCTATTCTACTCTAGGTCCCTCCCGCATCTTGTAGATCCTAGTAGTTTTGATATATAATTGATGAAGACTCGACGTGTGTGTCCGACTCACCCGTCTAGGATTTGCTGCTTCCAAGTATGAAATGTCTGGTTTGCTAGAACTAGGATGGACTCAAGTTCAAGTTCAACTCTAACAAAGTTTGCAAGTGAAATACTTAGAACGAGAGGAACATAGTAACTCGACTTGAAAGGACGAGCAAAAGCGGAATACAATACCTAATGCGAGAGAAAGAAGGAGTGAAGAGGAAGGGTCAGGAATGAGACTAAGAAGGCTTATAACTCATTCTGATGCCTTCTTGAAAGCGGTGCATGTGGGAGCGATGAAGCGAAGCTGTCATTCCTTAACGGTCAATGCACACTTTCCCCTTCCTAAAAAAGCTTTTCAAATAGAGTAGCAAAAGCAATGCTGCAGAAAAAAGACTTCAGGTTCCGAAAATATCTCTTCGATCGTGCTAGCGTCATATTGCGCCTATATAGCCATAGAGCTATGCGAGTAGGCATTTTTACTCTTTTTCGGAGACTTCTATCTTTTTGGGAGGCCTAAGGACTGCAGCTTTGAAATACTGAATTGCCAGGTATCCAGTCGCGACCTCACCATGAAGAAATTCCTCTTGAAGTTCTTGTAAGAACTCCAAAGCATGCCAAAGAGTTTCCTCCCCGGGATACTGTTGAAGGACACCCATAGGCTCTTCTACGTTCCCTTGGCTTGAAAGAAGGAGACAAATACTTTTAGGCTCGACTTGACTCCGAGGAACTCTATCAGAATCTCAAAACAACGGATAAATCGCCCAACTGTTCAGGTCAAGTTGCGATGGAGCGACGTTTGCTTGAGTGAGCACACTGCACTCAAAGCAATGAAAGGCAACTAGATGCTGAGATCCTCAAACATAGTCTGGTACACATAGTCTGGTACACAAACATAGTCCTAGAATGATAGACCCTATCATCCGAAGAACAGGAAAGACACTTGAAAGCATCATCATCACCAGAACGAGAAAGTGTACGCCTTTGTAGAAGGCCTCAATAACGCTGGAGCTGGTCATCGCCGAGCTATGGTGCCTTATCTCATTGTGAACCCACGAGTAAGGGTTTGCGGCCTCGTCCGACGTACGTACTACCAACTGAAGGCTAACACCCTTCTTTCCTATCAACCTGATGAAGATTGGAAACCCTAATGGATGAAGGACAAGTCAGTACAACATACCAACCAAAGGTCGACCCCTACAAGACAAAAGCGAAGGGTGGAGTCAAGGAAAACTTACCAGAAGTGAATGACAACTGTCAAGGCGATGAGTGGAGCGGCAGCGTCGCCAACAAAGACCTCGAGAGCACGAACAAAGAGCAGGCAAGAATGTGGGACGCACGAAAACTCAAAGTGAAGGAGAGGAGAGAGCTTTAAAGACCAGGAAGCGATAACCTCCTCATCGGACGACTAACAATCATGCTATGACAGTAGAATAAATCCCAGCCGCTTGTCCCATATAAGGACACCCACATCCTTCATTAATTACCAAGGATAAGGTAGTAATTGGCCTAATATCTCTGGGATGAACCTCGACCCATTCTGGGCATACCCCCGCGAGGTTCAAGGATACATCACCGCTCGCGACATCCCTAACATACACTATAAATAGGCACGACGCACATCAGGTATACTCTCGATTCTAATTTCATACTGATCATCATCTCAGGTTTATTCTTAATTGAGCGCCAGAATATCTCTGCATGTCCCTCCATCGGAGCATCGCCGGACTAGGAGACGTGCGGGCCCGCATCACCTTGATTTCAGGTAAAAATATGTAGTATGCATGATAATATTTTGATAGCTCAGAAAATGACTCATTCAATATATGATTCTAAAGATAAGTCACTCTACGTATCGGTCAAAGTTGACTTTGAAAAAACATATAATCTTATTTTGTTGGTATGTTATTCTTAACTTTTGCATGTTTTTCTTCCAAGTTTATTAACTAGATTACTGGATGTATCTTAACTACTATTTCTTGGTAAATGAATTTTTTTTTTTTTTTCTTCCAAACACATCATGACATCAAACAAAGTTACCCCTGTCACATTTTCTCTGTATTATGGCTCACAATTACTAACAAATCTGATTAATATGTTTGTTCAAAGCAAACAATTCACTCCCTTTAAAGTGAAAATTTCTCTTAGCACTAGTCATTTAATGTTTGCCATGACAGTTTAATTGCTTGTATGGCAAATAGGAAAAACATTCGTTCTCTGGGATCAATCTTTTATAATTAAAATTTTTCAATAGTCAAAAGGTAAATTTAAGTAAACCCGAAACTTTTTTTTCCTTAGAATGCTTCTACTACTACTAATTTGAAATTTTGTTCCCAATAAAACAAAAAACAATGTAAGTTTCCCTTCCAAGTATATAAGGACGACCTATGCATTCACCCAGAATAATTCCTCAACATACATAATTTTTTATTGGATCAAATTCCTTCCAAATTAGGTTTGTGGCAAATCTCAGGCCGGTGAGATTGTTTTATTTAACTATATCCTGAATGTTTGTTCCCATGCATTCACTAGTTGTCCTAGATTTCTAATAATTGCCTTAATAAATTTTTGTAAAGTATTCACAACTTTCTTTGGGATAAAGATGATGGACACTCATGGTATTCATTTGATCAATTAGAATTGGATTATCTTACCTAAATCTTATGGTGGCCTTAGAATTCATGACTTAGATAATGGTTGGGTTTTGAAGCACCACTTATTGTGAAACCAACCGTTCTTAATATCCACCTTATGTGTACTATAAATTCAATGATGGTTTAATTATATGCAATAGATGGAATGAAACTCTTTGTATTGATTTATTTGGTTCTCACATGTTGGAATCTATTAACTTAATCGAATTAACAGGTACTTCTAATAATGACAAATGAATTCGGATGAATAAACTAGGGGCTTAGTGACCAAACAGTAAATATACACTCTCTTCGACTTTCTAATGTCTGGAAATGTTTATGAAAATTTATGTTACCTCCAAACTTAAATTTATGTGAAAATTACTTCACGGTAAACTCTCCACTCGCTCTCGAATTTCAACGATGTGAATTTCTACCTTTGCTAATTGTATTTTATGTTAAACCGATGAACAAAGAAATCTCAACAATGTGAAATTCTACTTCTGCTAATTGTATTTTATGTTAAACTGATGAACAAAGCAATGCTCACATGTTTTTTCAATGTTGAGGAGTTCAAATTTGGTCCTATAAATTTTTAATTTTTTGGACTTTAATCTTATAAATTTTATTTTAGTATTTTCGATCCTATAAATTTGCTCTATAGTATATATTTGGTCTTATCCGTGACGGTCCGTTAACTCTTTGTCAATGTGGACTAACGTCGTTCATACACGTTGATATATTTGGTCCTATAAATTTTATTTCAAAATTTTCAGTCATATATGTTTGTCTCGTAGAACAGATTTGGTCCTATATGTTTGTCCCGTAACACAGATTTAGTCTTATTCGCGATGGTCCATTAACTCTCCGTCCACGAAAAAACGGGTTGACACGATAGGACATGACATATTATCCTCCAACTCAATCTTCTTGATACAAATTCGAATCCGCCCCTTTTATTTCCGAGTTGACACGACAGGACATGCTTAACCTGTTTAAGTAAATGTGTCTAAACGTATAGTACACCTACACGATACAACACGATAAACACAATTTCAATAGTGAATAAAATGAAAGCTACTGAAATTAAAAATTAAACACAGTAGAAAGACTAGTAATAACAAGACATACCCAACATCTGTAATTTCTTACTTTTTATTATATATATCTTTATAAACGAATAAATTGATTAAATAGGTCCAGTAATATGATTACACACGTTTAGTTAAATGAATTTAATCATATTTATACGAATTACACTAATTCAACCCAGAATCGTGTTAATCCGAATTGAATCCGTTTAATCAAAACATACGTTTAGTCAAATCTGAACCCAGTTAACTTCGTGTCATCATGTCAAATTATCGTATCGTGTCAAAAATTGCCAACCCTATTCACAACTAAGCCATTTGTAGAGCAAGTGTTATAGGGCAAAGATCCTGTGCCGTGGAGAATTCAAGTTGAGATGCAACGAATCGTTACTTCCTCAAATTGTAAATTTCAATTTAATTTCATCGTCAATAAATGTAACCAAACTACAATAGGGCAACAAATTGGACTCGTGTCCATAAGCACTCAAGTAGGATCTTTTGCTCAACCACTTAAACTCGAGTCCTTTCTTGTAATTAAGGAACCGTTTTGGCCCGGGATTTACTGGATCAATAAAATAATTATTTTTATTTTGGTAAAGAAAAACAAGAGCAAAGTGAAATCGAGCCAAACCAATGAGATATGAGCCAAAAAACATCAACAAAAGGCATTGGATGTCTACAACTGAGCATGAAAGTGTACTTCTCAACTTATAAAAAGTAAAGAAGGCAGCTCCTTCTTCCCATCCCCCTCCCCTATTGATCATAATTTTCTACATTCACTTTTTTCGGATGAACTTGCTAATCTCCTATCAACTAAAGCATATTAACTTAGTATCCCAAACTTAGAACTTTGGTCCATAATAAGAAATCTGAATGGCATTTCAGTCAATCAGAATCATGACCCGAGTCTACCTCCATGGGAGCACCTGCACTTTTGTAATCAGCCATAGCCTCCCTGTACCGTTTAGTATCCGCCTTGGCCATCGACTCATAAGGTTCCTTCTCTTCAGCTGCACGGTAGAAGAGCATAAAAAATGAGATCACCAAATAGTTACTCTTCTGAGAAAATACAAGTGATAGTGCAGATAGAGCCCCACAGCTTTTAGATGATAACAATAGAACAATAATTCAAATTAAAAACCATGAGTAATGGATTCAGTAAATTATTGAACTCCTCTGCCTGAACTATATGTTGATACTTTATATGTGCTAGAATGAAAAATACAGAAGCTCTTGGTGCAGTCCAATAATGATGATGGGTTTGCTGGTCTTGCACTTATACGATACATTGCTGATAATCCTTTAAAAAAGATTATGAGATTGATCTATACTTTTTCATTAAGATTGTGCATGACACATGTGAACCCTAAAAAGTGACAAAGTCAGTCTGTACCTGTCATTTTCTTCCATCTTTCTCCAAGGGCCCTTCCAACATCTGTAAATGACATTCCTGGATTGTTCTTCTTCAAATTCTGTGATACAATCACAGTCAGCCACTTGAAGCAGAAAAGGGATAACTATATGGAATAATGAACAAAACCTATTACTGTATACAATAGCACTCGGAACATTTCAAGCAATGAGATATATGACATACATCATACTTGGCTAAAGTGGGCATCAGCAAAAATCAAAGAAAAAAGATGATGGAACACAGGTTACATTCACAACACAGAAAAATAAGAAATTAGCCCAAGCATGAGCAACTTACTTCTCTTTCCGCATTTGAAAAAAACATAAATCCAGACATAGCCCTTTTTGGTGCATTAGGATCCTTTTTCCTTTTTGGCTTCCTCTTCTTTGAACTTTCATCATCTCCATCCTTGCTCTTACCCTTAGAAGGTGGTGCCTTTACTCCCACAGCTTCCTTCTTCACATCCTTAGTAGAAGGTTTCTGAGGTATATGAAAATTTTCAATTAAGAAATAAAAAAAGTAGGTTCAGCCGAATATATGGCAAGTTTCAAGTTTTATCTGAGCACCAAATCAACATTAAGCATGAGAAATTAAGCTTTGCCAACAAGAGTTTAAAGTAAACATGTCCTCTCAAACCTACTTTTTCATCACCACTTTCACTGGCATCAGATTCCTCTTCCCCAGAATCATCAGTAGGGGAACCACCATCATCCTTTTCAACAACAAAATCTTCATCCTGCAAGAAGAGGCAAAAACATAAACAAAACGATCACAAGGTATAGTACTAAACAACAGATGCAAATATGTGATACAACTATGGGTACCTCTTCATCACTTTCATCACCAGCAGCATTCTTTATCCGCTCAAGATGTGGATCTACAGCATCATCATCATCATCCTGAAGAGCTGTAACTCCATTGGTTGTTTGAGCTTCTCCGAGATTCAATATCTTCATGCCCTTACCCCTTCATGAAGCCAACAAAAAAGGATCACAAAACCGGACAAAGATACGAAAAAGGTTCAAGTGACAATTTCAAGACCTACTTGATGAACTCAAAGAGGTTATGATATTCATTCCTCTGGATATTTCTGAAAAGGTGTTCTTGATCATTTTTAAGTTTAACAAGGAGATCAAAATAATGAGATGACACACTTGAACCTCCTGCACCATGCCGTTCAAATTCAACAAACTCAATCTGCATATCAGAAAACATCAGGTAGAAACCATTGTCAGAAAACTTAAAAGGAATTTTAGATGTTCTGTGCAATATATATCAAAGGGATTCAAAGGTCAACAATAAAAGCTGGAAACCTGCTCCAAACCCAAAATTGACAACAAATAATAACAATAATAATTAAAAAATATCGAAGACAACAAGCACTAGGAACTAAAATAAACATTCAGATAAGCACTTGAAAAATTTCTACTGATATGACACGGATCTTTGGACATATGGAATATAATAAAAAATTTATTTGGAAAAAAAATTCACTAGCTGGTCACTGATATTTGTACATCCTATCAAGTATCAGCGTGACTAAGAGGACTGAAAAGAAAAGCCAGGAATAAGTGGAAATGTCCGTCAAGACTGGCATGATCCAAATAATCCCCTACCCTCACCAGAATAGCTCTGGATGAGTGCTACTTCATGGAAAATTGAATAAGACGTCGACAAAGTCATGATATTACCTCATCATGAAGAATAAGAGTTGGAGGCTTTGGCAGGAAGAAGAATCCCTTCTCAAGTGGATACAACAATCCATCTTCAGCTTTAAGTGATGATTTCACTGCATAACCATCTTGACAACTTCGGAAAGAACCTGGCCTAGTCACCTTGGTTCCAGATAAACCACGCAAGACCTTAGTGAAGACCTCGTGAATTAAGCCCTGGAAATACAGGATTGAATATGAAGTTAAAAAGTAATAATAAATTCTGAGTGTAAGCAACAATTTGCAGCCAGGCATTAGCACTAATATAATCAGTTTCAATTATCTAGAGTTAACCAACAAATGGACTATCTTTTATTAAATGAAATGAAGCAAGGGAGATGAACGAATACACAGGTTCTACAAATTCTACGATGGAGACCAAAGCATGCAAATCGAACACGCAAAGAGTTCTTATTCCATAATCACCATGTTCCTACTGGAGAATATTACTAAAAAACAGTTCAATTTCAGAATGACACTTTACAGAAAGCTGGTAATTATCGAACAATAGGATACAGAAGATCAATACAAGTATCGAGAAGATTTAGAAAAACATTTTTTCTAAACTGTAACTGAGCTGTGAATGATTAAGAAAAGCTCCACAGAACAAGTCAAGATAGTTCAGCACAAAGTACAACATAAGAAAAGCCATATTCGATGAAATTACTTAAGTGTTTAATTCCAGAATGATGCTTTACAGAAAGCTGGTAATTACGGAACAATAGAAAACAGAAGAACAGTACAAGTATAGAGAAAAGAAAGGATGACACAGCCACAGAAAGCAATCCCACTTTTGTGAGCTTTGGGAGGGTTGCAGCCTTCCCTTGCCATTTTGCAAAGAAGCTGTTTCCGTGGCTGGAACTCATGACCTCCCGGTCACAAGTGGCTAACTTTACCATTACGCCAAGCCACCCTCTCTAGTACAAGTATAGAGAACTTCTAAAAAAACAATTTTTCTAAACTGTATCCAAGTCCTCAGTTATTAAGAAAAGCCCTACAGAGCAAATCAAAAAGTTCAGCAGAAAGTAGAACAAACATTCAGGAACCAATGAAACAAATATCAATCTGAAGCAAATTTGGAATAGCAATTCTACATAACTGATGAGTATGTTATTGATCCAAGGTAAAGGAATAAGTCACCTTATAGGAGGGCTCCAGCCTGTCTTTGTATCTAGTTGTTAGGAGTTCCTCACTTAGTGCTAAGTCCCTTTCAACCACAAATTCTGTTTCAAACTTTTTGAGGAAAAACAGAAAAAACAAATTACCAAATTGACTAAGTATGTCAGTGGTGAAGCCATAATAATACTAAGATGGTGTTAAAATACCTGAATAACTATATGCGGATACAATGTTTGTCCTTTCCTGATTGGTGGATCAAGAGTAATTATAACAAATGTATGAGGTTGATTGGACTGCAGAGAACAAACAAAACATCTAAGATTAAGTTTGGGCCTTGGATTTTGTCACCAAAGTCAAACTTCACTTCTCTCATTAAGAACTATCCAGAGGTGCTACTTGATTGAATCAAATGACATAAATCAAAAAATCACTACCTTTGGCAATAGGAATAGACGAACAACACTGCTATACTGGATTTTAAAATCATTGGCCTGTCCTTGGAGTCGTAGGAATGAGAAGTGGAGCTCCACACTGTACCTCCCTCTGGAGGTAAACATGTTGCATCAGATTTCGAATAATATATGAAATGGTAAGAAGTTCAAACACAATGACCAACATAAATAAACAACGAAATCAAATGCTTGAAGATATGTTCAGCTAATTCATCAGCCAGGTCTACCTGGGTGTAAGGATTGCAATTCCTTCAAATGTGACAACAGCTTCTTCAGATGAGCCAACATCGGCCAGTGACACAATTTGGTCTAGGAAAACCTAAAACATATGGCAAGCATTGAAATAAATGGGCAACATCCATAACTAGGCCAATAAGTCGTTTGCAAGCAGATGTTACCTGAGCTGGAGGGCGATTCTCATCTCCAATAAAATGTGTATTGGAAGTAGGTATGTGAAAACTGAGATCAACCAGTGAATCTTTCTAAAGAAAGAAAATTATTAGTCAGAAACATAGACAATTGAATATTGAAAATTAACAAAAAAGAAGCTGACATTTTGCCGCGAAACATTAGTCAAATTGGAAAAGTTCATCACAGATTGTACTCATTGATGAACTAACTATAATCATCAACAATTCATGTGAAAGGCATTTTCTCAGTTTCTTTTAAAATCATTTGCATTGACCCATGTTTAGATGACTACCTCAGTTGCTCCGGTAGTATCATCAACATGGAACTCCATGTAGACATCTGTCTTTCCCTGAAGTTGTGTTTGTGCAACATCAGCTAAAGAAATCTCAAATGCTTGCTTCGAGCCAACCAAGAAGGTGAGCATGTTTCCTGCGATTGAAAAGAAAAAGGTAATATCAAGTGGAAAGGATACCTAGTACCCTCCAGCTACACTAATGGAGACACTAAAAAATCTCAACTTCTCAGGAGTACATGAAGTAGAAAATACTGGAAGGGATGAATAGTTGGTAGAATTACGAGGAAGGGTGATATCTTAATAATTATGCAAGGAAGAAACTAACCATTTATATCAACATCTCCCCAATTATGACCATTCACAGAAAGTTGCTTCTCCTCTGGAGTTATGCCAATGTTCTTTTGTATAAAATTTGTCAAGTTGCTGACATCCTAAGAACAAATTTAAGAAAACAGTCAATAGTCTGCAAGACTGCAATAAAATGTTAAGCGTTTGATGAAAATTCCAAATGGCTCACTACAAAACCAGGAAAACCCTTGAACTAATACACAATAGATACACCATGCAACTTCAACTAAACTAGGAAATAAGGAACAGATCCCTCTCCACATATAAGAAGAATCTCAAAATTTTCGCAAAATAAAATCTGATTTTATGACACCTGACAGAATAGCCAGTATTCATGTTACAGATTAACACTGAAAACACAGAGAATGCCTCCTAGCAGATACCTTTATTTTCAATTTGAATAGAACTAAACCCATGTTTAAGAAATGTATCCTGGTATGGTTATAAATCAACTTGAACGAGAACTTAAACAGAGTGTAAAGTTATAAATGATCCAATGTTGAGAATGTAATAGCCAGTATTCATGTTACAGATGAACACTGAAGTAAAACACACAGAAAGCCTCCTAGCAGATACCTTTATTTCAATTTGAATAGAACTAAACACACGTTTAAGAAATGTATCAGGGTATGGTTATAAATCAACTTGAACGAGAACTTAAACAGAGTGTAAAGTTATAAAGGATCCAATATTGAGAATGTAATAAACCAAAATCTTCATGAGCATACACAAATGAACTAGCAAGTTATAAAACTCTAAACACACATGATTTTGCTTATATTTTGCACAATGAGAGTGGTGCATTAACAAACTCCAACCAGCCAAAAGTTGACTTGCAAAAATATAAGCAAAGTCTAAATCATGTTCTTCATATTGAGTGTTCACATACAATAATGGTTATTTATAAGCTAACTGTCATCTTAATTACAGAAAACAGAAAATACAAGATGACTAGTGCAGACAAAAAAGTTTGATCAAAAGAACTAGCAGGATGAAAAAGAAATAAGCTTCATTGATGGAAAGAATTTAGGGAAGAAGAGAAGAACCTGTTCACGAAATCCAGTAAACTTATAAAATACTCCATCTTTAAGTCTGACCCCAAGTTGGTACGCCCTAGGAACTTTCATCCAGGTGACTCGAACAATATCTGTTTTGCTTGCATTAATTTCCTTTCCACCACCTTGCTTTTTCCACGCAATACCACCAGAATGCACCTTTAATGCACCTGAGTTCTGTGGTCAAGGCATGCCAACATAAAATTCACTGATACAATTTCTCAATAATATGGACAAGCACCAACCAAACTTCATAAAGTTTACCAAATAATAGAAGCAAATTCATGTGCAATTATAATAACATTCAATTTGTAAAATAATGAAACAATGAAAACCACGCAAATGATTTGATTCTCCACCTATACATGGAAAACAGACAAACCATGATACTTGGCCACAAAACCTTAATTGTAATACATTTCCAAACTCTAGAGTTTCATCGTCTACGGGACTACAAAAATAATCTCGAAGCTACTGTGTCAGAACGCATTACCAGTGACATAGCCTACGGAGGAATGTCAAATAGTAACACCAAACCATGGGAAACAGACAAACTATGATACTTGATCACAATACTATGAAACAGACAATGCGTAGTTGTCCTCTAGAGTTTCTTAGTCTATGGGACTACAAAAACAAATCTCTCGAAGCTACTGTGTCAGAACGCATAACTTAGCCTTCGGAGGAATGTCATACAAAGGAGTAGAACCAGCGGAGAATCAGAATAACGGAGAAGCAACGATGATAAACTGTTACCAATTATAAGAAAAAAGGGGCCAAACTTTGCCTACTTGTAAGAGAAAAAATAAGGCAAGTGTTAGTAACAAAAACACTAAAATTATTAACAAAGCACTCGGTTCACAATACCCGCCTCGATCTGATGATAAAAAGCAAGAACAAAAACCCTCACCAAAAAGAAACCCTAGCAACAAGCAACGGCATGCTCAGTCACCGCCATGAAAAACACAATAAATCTCATCGAAAAAATGAAAGCTGGGTTGGGAGACTCTCCAATCACACACAAAAAGACCAAAAAAGGAAAGGAAAGGGTCACCAAAATTCAAAGGAAAATGACGAATGAAGATAATAATAGCACGACAAACGAGATCTAGAAGAAGGGGATTCGAGTTCTTACAGTTCCACCACGGCCTCCGAGGAGGATGTTGTTGAAAACATGTCCGTCCGTCATCGCGACGGCTCTTGGTGAGAGGCGGTGCAGGCAACTCGCCCTTCCTCTCCTTTCTCTTCCGTTTCGCTCGGTTTGCTACTTTGCTTTGGCTTTGTGTTGTCTTCCCACGCCCGTCCGTAGATGATGCGAAGAGCCGAGCCGAGCCGAGTATTTAAAGCTGATTCAGTACGGGCTAAAAGAATTATAAGTCCAAATAGTCGGCCCAAAACGAACGGCCCGGTAGATTTGAGAACCGCGTGGAACCCTTGTAAATTTTATGATTTCAGAATCTATTTGGTACCACGTGCCTTCTATATAATATTAGAATAATATTACACAGTATTTAAAAAGAATATTAATTAATATATGTACTAAAAATAGTACCACATAAATTATCATAAGATGTATTAATAATACACTCTTAAAACTATTCATTAGTATGCACTAGAACTTTTAATATTTTTTATAATTATTTTACCTCCGATTAAAAATTAAAAAATATAATAAAATAATAATAAAATAATTTAAATTTAAAATTTTTTTTTAATGATAAAATATATTATATAATTTTTTATATTATATTATATTATTATAATAGGTTAAATATAATATAATATTATAATATATATTATTTTATTTTATATTATATTATATTATATTATATTATATTATACAGATTAGTCAATAGATACTAGTATTATACATGCTAATACATGTGTGCACCAAACACTGTATAATGATAGTACAATACAGACTAATACTATAAAGATTAGTCAATACAGATTAGTACTATATAGACTAGTACTATACGAGGTATCAAACGAGCTCTTAAATATTAATATTATAGATAGTAATTTTATGTTTTATTTTAATTTAAATATTATTTAAATTTAAATCGATTTTAAGTATTATTTTATTATTTGATACAGACTAATTCTATAACCGGGTGGCACTCTCAGTTATAGATAGTAATTTTATTATTTTATCTTAATTTTAAATATTATTTTAAATTTAATTTGATTTTGAATATCTCCTATCGAATATTTGATACATGAAACAGATTATACATATAAATATAATATAATATTTTTATGCCAACTATTAATGTGTAACATTTGGCTTATATAATTTTTAACTTTAGTAATCGAATATTCATTTATAAGTCTTATATCAAATATCGGCATATATAGAAATTATTTCGATCGAATAGATTAACTAATGGTCAACTTTGAGTAGCACCGTTGATGATAATATCTTAAATATTTCTTAAAGGTCTGGAATTCAAATCTCAGTATGATCCTCTACTCATAGTGTGAATTTTTCAGTTTTTGTGGCATCATATTCGCTCTATGCATTTGCAACGTTGATTCGTTTATTTTTCTGCGTATGAAAGTGATCTGTACTTGATTGTATTCTTAATTCTTATTCTAAAAATGAACTCGTTATTTTTGAAAAAAAAAATTAATTAATGAATATTTGATGATTTGATATAATCGGGTTCGGAGAATATTTTTTAAAATCCTTAATTTCAAAAATAATTTCAAATGTAAAATTTAATAATTCTACATTAAATAATTTACATTAAACTCAATTGTTTATACTAGAATATATTTTTTCTATCAAAATATTTAAATTTGCTATGAACTAAAAGAAATAAATTCAATTAAATAATATTTTTGAAAAAAGAATAAAGCGATAAAATCCAACAAAGACAACGGGACCCTAACTGAAATCATATAAGAGAACTATTAATTTTAGCTTGTGTTTGATTTGTTTCTAATGTCTCATTTAATGCTCAGGAGAGAGGCGAAAACTTCATCTTCAACAGTGATCCAGATCTCGAGGCCAAAGAAGCCTCTGGATCAAATGGTGGAAATGGAAGGCGATGCTCGTGCTAAAGAAGAGGTGAATCAGAAGCCTGTAAAGAGCTATGAGCCTGAGAAACGGGAAGAAACAAAGGCAGGTGGAGGTCCGACAACCTGGGCAAGTCTGTTTAGAAGGTCTGCGGCAAATTCGAACTGGAAGGACTCGAAGGAGCTAGAAGATAAAATCAAACTGATTCAGAATAGTGCGAAGAGGAGAATAAAAATCGTGAAAACAAATCTAGAAGAGGCTCGCAAAGATAACAACATAATCCTTTATGGTAAGTTCTTTGGGAGGACTCCTCCATTTGAAGTAGTTAAATCTTACTTGCCGAAAGTATAGAAAATTAAAGCAGAATGTAGTGTGGTGATTTATCTGCTGGTTTTTTCGCTTTTAAGTTTCAAAATTCTGATGATTACTGGAAAGTGTATTCGGAAGGACCATGGTTTTTAAAATGGCAAGTATTATCTCTGATTCAGTGGAAGAATAACTTTCAACCGATGAGAGAAAGCATTGATTCAATTCCCGAGTGGATACATTTACCGGGGTTGTCGTATAAATTCTTAAGCAGTAACATACTCCCACAAGTCATGGCAGTAATTGGAAAACCTTTAAAGATAGACAATTATACGGTCAATGGGGAAAGGGGAAAGTTTGCACGGGTCTGTGTAATGCTAAATATTAAAGAGCCTTTGCAGCAAGGGTTTTGGATAGATACTGAGTCTGAGAGTTTTTTTTCAAACTGTGGCATATGAAAATTTGCCTGTGATATGTTTTAATTGTGGAATGGTAGGGCATGGGGATGAAATGTGCAGGAGCAAGAAGGATGCAGTTGTGAAGAAAAATCCAGATGGGTTGAAAAATGTAGGAATCAGTCAAACTCATAATGAAAAAATTATAGGGCCTTGGATTCAGGTTCAAAGAAAAAGGAGAGGTCTCTCTGAGAAGTCAAACAAAGGTAATTATAGTAATCCTTTCAAAGTGTTGAATAATCCTACTTTTGAAGAGAAAAATGTAGTACCTATTCTGGTTGCTCACAAAAAGATGGTGGAAGACAAAGGAAAAGAAAAATTAGGGAAAGAAAATATTGGGATCGATTTTAATATAACTGGAAGAACATTAGCTGACAGTATGAATTTAGATAAAGGAAGAGAGAAAGCATTATAGAAGAGGATTTACAACAGTATATGGAAAAAGAAAATCTAAGGGATGGAAAGCTTCCAATTGAAGCGAAAAAAGGCAAGGGGAAAGAATCATTGCAGTGGAGAAAAAAAGTTGGGGAAAAAAAAATGAAGTTAATGAAAAATTTGTTTTCCAAGCTACTGATAATAGCATGCTACAAGTAGAGGAGAAATGTACTAGGAAAAAAGACAGGGAGGATATGAACAAATTAGCTGAAAAGTTATCTGATTCTTTTAAAAAGATACATGAGAACGAGAATGCAGAATAAAAAATTTTGGAAGCTGAATTCTATCCAGAATCTTCAAGAGAAAAAAAGTATGATAGTGCTAAGAATAGGAGGGGTAGTATTGCAAAAGGAAATTTGATTGATATTCCCGTTGAGTACAGATCAGTCAAAACAAAAAAAGAAGAAGATGCTCTAAAGAAAACAGTGCTTTGAAAGATGATGGAGACCCTGATTTAGAGGGGAATTGGGGGGAGGAATGTATTAAAGATAAAAATTAAAAATTCTTTCTTGGAACATCAGAGGAGCATTGAAAAAGGAGGCATTAGCTTATCTTTGGTACAATGTAAAGCAGTACAATATAGAAATGTTAGTTTTGCAGGAAACACATATGTTACATGATGAAGCTAAGAAGTTTCTACTCAAGTATAAAAGGAGCTGGCAAAGAGTTTTTGTTTCAAGTATAGGAAGATCAGGAGGAATTTTGATGCTCTGGAAAGTTGATAGTGTTGAAGTGGAGTGTGTCTTTAAGGATGAACAAAGTATCTACAACTTGGTAAAGTTTCAGAATGGAGAGGTATTTTTGCTCACACGAATATATGCTAGCATCAATCACAAAAAGAGAAGTAGATTATGGAATATTCTCAGTGGGTTAGAAATTAATCAGCTGCCTTGGTTACTTGCAGGTGACATGAACGGTATAAGAAATGAAAAAGAGAAGATGAGTGGAAAAGAGTTTGTTTATGGAAAAACAGTGAGAGACTTTAATAATTTCATAGAAACAAATGGCCTGTTAGAAGCTGAGTTTGTAGGTCCAAGATTCACATGGACAAATAATAGAAGTAATGAAGCAAGAATTCATGCAAGGTTAGATAGAGCATTATATAATGCAAGCTGGTTGAGCAAAAATTGGGAAGTGAAAGTAAGACATCTGCAGAAGGTTGATTCAGATCACGGGCCAATATTAATCACTTGTCAGAAAGAAAGAAGAAAATGGTCAATGGATAAACAGTTTATAGTGGAGCATTACTGGTTTGAAAATGAGATGTTTACGAAATTAGTGAAAAACAATTGGAATAACACCAATTCAATAGAGGCTACAATAATGGAGAAGCAAAGAAGACTGGCAGCTGTGCTATCAAAATGGAACAAGGAAGAAGTAGGTAATGTGGAGAAAAACCTAAAAGAGGATTTGGAAAAGCTGGCTGATTTTGAGTAAAGGGAAGATGAAGGATGGCTAACAGAATATGAGGTACAATAAATGAATATACTTGTGAAAAGGACTGGTGCACTAGGTAAACAAGTCCACCTAAAATGGTGGTCGAAAGCTAGATGGAAGTGGGTAGAAGAGGGGGAACATAATACTAATTTTTTTCACAATTTAGTAAAGTTAAAAAGGAGGAGAAACAAAATTGAATGCCTTGAAATTGGAGATATAAATATTTCTGATAACAAGTAGATGGCCAATAATTTTGCTAACTGGTATAAGAAGCTCTGAGAGGATTCAAATGAAATCAGAAGAGGAAACACTGATTTGAAAGAATATACATGGGTAAGATTGAGAGATAGAGACAGGAAAATGCTAGAAAAGGAATTTAATGAAGAAGAAATATGAGTTGCAGCAAATAGTCTAAGAAGAGGAAAAAGCCCGAGAAATAATGGCTATATAATTGAATTTTACTTAAATTGTTGGGATATTGTAAAAGTAGCAATGAATAAGGAAATGGAGAAAAAATTTGTAACAAGAATTATTCCAAGAGAATGGAAAGAAACCGTCCTTGTAATGGTACCAAAGATTGAAAATCGAAAGAAAATCACAGAATTTAGACCAATAGCCCTCTGCAATATGATTTATAAGATATTTGTAAAAATCATGGTGAACAGAATAAGGAAAGTGTTGAATGATATAATAGGGTATGAGCAAAATGCTTTTGTATCAGGTAGATGCTTACATGACAATATATTATTGTTAAATGAGATCGTAAGTTCGACACATAAGTCCAAGTCTAAAAAGCCTATCATTATACTCAAGGTAGACTTAGAAAAAGCCTATGATAGGGTAGATTGGATGATGATAATAGCTATTAAGAAGGAAATGGGCTTTCCTGCAAAGGTGGTAAGATGGATTGAGAGCTGTTTGAAGGATATCTCATATCAATGTAAAATAAATGGTGTAAAGTTTGAGAGCTTTGGAAGCTGTAAAGGAATAAGACAAGGGGATCCATTATCCCCTTACTTATTCATAATACTTGAACAATTATTGACAGAGATGATAAACAAGGCAGTAAAGGAGGAGAAGATACAATGCTTCAAGATAGGTGAACATGAAGTAAGTCACTGTTTATTTGCAAATGATATAGTCTTCTTTATCAGAGGGAACATAAAGTCATGCAAGAATTTGATGAAAGTGTTAGATGAATACTGCAACATCACTGGACAGAAAATAAACTTAGAAAAGTCAGAAGTACTATTTTCTAGCAAATGTAGTATAGAAACAAAGAGGATGGTTTCTCAGATGTTGAGGGTGAAAGAGGGGTCTTATCCAATGAAGTACTTAGGTACTTTCATTACTCCAAAAAGATTGTTGAAAAAGTATCAGATGAAGCTAGTAAAGAAAGCAGAAGGAAGAATTGAAACCTGGGCAAGTAGGCAATTGTCTCAAGCAGAAAAAAGGATAATGTTGAACTCTGTGGTAAATGCAATTCTTATGCACACATTATTGACTTCATGGGTTAGTGAAGAAGTAGTGAAAGAAATTGTGAAACTTGAAAGGAATTTTTTTTGGACAAATCAATATTCAAAAAAGGTAACAAATTTGATAAGTTGGCAAATTATAACAGAGAGTAAAAGAAAAGAGGGACTGGGCATTAGAGATTTGGTTGTTACTAAGAAGGTAGCAATGGCAAAAAGAATTCTACCAATTCTTAATAAAGAAGAGTTCAACTGGAGTAAAATGTTTAATGCAAAATGTAAAAGGTGGCACCCCTAGATGTCAAGTGCTGAAAAAGACTTATCTTGGAATGGGAAGTCTATTGCTAATTGCTTGAATATTTTGAAAGATGAAATAAGAAAGAAAGTGGGAGATGTAAAAGAAATAGATTTATGGAATGATCCATGGATAGATTCTATTCCTCTATCTAAGTGGTCTACTTTCATAGATGTATCAAAGCTAGGTAATTTTGAAAAGATGAGTGAGCTGATAAATAAAGGGACATGGAATTTAAATTTATTGAATAAATGCTTTGGAGAGGAGTTAGTGGTGCTAATTGAAGATATTAGTTTCAGTCAAAAAGAAGGAAATGATAGATGGGTTTGGGCACCTAGCAAAGATGGAAGATTGTCTACTAGAAGGGCATATTTCTATCTGAAAGAGAAGACTGCTGAAGAGACGAATATCAATTTTGATTGGTCAAAAATTTGGAAATTGAAAGTATCTGAAAGAACAAAGATCTTCACATGGAAGCTGTTGTGGAATAGGCTTCCTACAGCAAAATGATTTAGCAAATTTACTGGAGCTGAGATTGAAAAATGTGCAGTGTGCAGGGATTTCGAAGATGACAGTTTGCACTTCTTAACTGAATGTGTATTTGCAGAAAATTACTAGAACCTAGTGGAGGAAAAATTAGGGATAAAGCTTGGTACTAAGGAAGGTTGGATCAAGGGTGATTGGTTAAATGAAGCAGATAAATACAATAAAGAATCTGGTGAGTTTTTGATGGCTTTTATTGCTTCTTCTTTGTGGTATCTTTGGAAAAAATAGATGTAACTGTAAACACAAGGGAGTTGGAAAAGGTGTGAATTCCATTTACTTGAAAACATACATGGATACTATGAATTATGGAAAAAAGAAGATGAATTATAGATTTGGGAATAAAGGTGAAGTAAATTGTAGAAGGAGCTTTGAGGGAGAAAGATTGAGGTCATTGTTGCCTAATGAAAGAGCGTTATTTTGTGATGCTTCATGGGTGAATGGGAATATTGCAGGTGCTGGTTATGTGTTGGTTAATCAAGATGAATGATTTACAATTGGTGTAGGAAAGGTGAAAGCTAATAATCCTCTAAAGGCGGAGCTCAAAGCAATTTGGTATGGACTTGATAATGTGAGAAAGAAAGGTTTGAAAATAGATTGGGTGTTCTCAAATTGTAGTAATGCTATTAATATTCTGAGGAAAAAACAAAGAGTTGCTTGGGATATGAAAGAATTGGTGAGAAATATTCTGTTTCTGGGACATGAGATTGGAGTGAAGGAGTGGCTACATGTTGGAAGGTTGGAGAATGTGATTGCACACAATGCGGCCAAAGCAGGATTTAATAATATGCCGGGTATGTGGTGTAGATATGAGAACTTACCTGGTTGCATTGATGATGTATTGAAATGCTGTAATGGCCACTTTGTGGCATTTTTAAATAATATTGTTCCAGGTAAAGCAGAGACTGGCCAGAGGAAGAGGTATGATGAAGCTATTTCTTTGAAGGATGCAAATTCTAAGAACGAAACTTTCCTTGGAATTGAAGAATCACCATCTTCAGCTAGAAGACAAGATTTAAGAGATATGGGCATTGAAGAAGTATATCCTGAGATTGAGGTGATTAGGCATCTTTCTAAATTTTATTGTGCTGAGTTGATAAAAACACCTGAAACTGTGATAGACTTAAATAAAAGTATAGATATGAGAAGTGAGTTTTTGCTTTCGGAAGGAAGGAAGAGTGTGTAATGTACAAGAAGTTATTCCTGTCATGAACAATGTAAAGGTTGATTCCCTGGTGAATAAAATTGATCATGCTTGGGAAGAATATGGAAGTATGCGGGTAATTGGCGAGAAGTGCACGACCAATGGTCCAATGCCTTCTCCACCCAAACCTGAATGCAACCTGACTTCTTAAGTGTGGATTCCTGTTTTCAAAAAAAAAAATCATATAAGAGAACTACAATGAAAATTAACCTATTAAGTATATATTATCATCAAACAAATAGTACTATTATGAAATTGACTCCATTTGGGTCAAATTTATCCAATTTGATTGAATTTAACCATGATTTGGTGTTAGCCGAACATGGACCAGCCAAAATTCAAGCCATTATGGGCGAACTAGTAAGTCAATTAGTATAGTAGCGGAAGTAGAACTTTAACCGAGAGGACCCAATTTAATATATAAAAAATCTAATATATATTATTTTAATCGTTCAACGTTAAATTTTTAATTAAAATCATAACTTATAACTATTATTATTTTTATATATGTACATTTTATTTAAAAAATACTGCTAGAAAGTTTTGAAAATAAAAATAATTATGTTATTGCACTCTCAAATGACAATTCTTTCATAGGGGTGTAACCGAGCCAATCGAGTCGAGCTTGCCTATGCTCGGGCTCGACTTGTTTAATAAATGTTGAGATCGAGCTCGAGCTCGAGCTCGGCTCAAGTTATACTTTAGCAACTCGAGCTTGGCTCGTTAGACTCGTTTATTTTCTCTCGAGGTTGATTGAGCTTGTAAATGAGCTCGATTAAGCTCAGGTCGAAATCAAGCTGGGTGGGCCCGAATTCTATCGAGCCCAATTGAGCTCATGTACGAGCTCGGCTTGAAAAATAATTGCTCTTTCATGCATTATACTTGATGCTACATAAGTAAATATTTACTTTTTTTTTAATCAAAGGTGGGTATATATATTGAAACCATAAAGCTCAAATACACGAGTTCCACAAGTGGTACACGTAAAAAAGAAATAGGGGTTCCCCAAACAAGCGAGATGCTGGAAAACAAAGTATCTTAGAATAGAGAAGAAATATTGGTGTGAAGACGTAAAAATTTCTTAGAAAGTGCTTTAGCCTTGGACCAAATATCCTGGTGAGAAGTGGTCTTATTTTCAAAGACTTTTGCATTTCTTTTTTTGAAAAAGTGAACCTTGTATTTATCAGGAGATTTGAGAAATACAAGTGTAAGAAACAGATATAGGAGAAAAGATTAAAAGAAAAATTAGACAGATAATACTAAAACCGAACAAGAGTAATCATACTCTAACCAACCAAGAAAGAGGACAACAATCAAGTAGCCAACTCGAGTAGTATAGCACCGTCCATGGTGACCTCAGAAAGAGGACGAGAACGAGAATCAAAGCAGCAAAGGTTACACTCAGTCCACACCTTCCACCTCTAAATCATGATTGCCTTGAATTTTAGTCGTTTATCTCGACATGAGTCCTGACTGTGGCACTCCCAAGGTCGGTAGGAAAGAGAGAAGGGGGCCAACGATGCGAAGGCCAACATCCTATCCCAACCATTCCTCGTGAAAGAACAGTGGAGGAAAAGATGGTCATGAGTCTCCGCCTCAGAGGAGCAAAGAGGACTTTTGCATTTTTTGCTAACCAAATACGCCAGATGATTAAGGCTATTAAAGCCAATTTAGCAGGTCCATCAATCTCAAGCTTGAGTTTACTGTACAAGTCCAACCACCAAAGTATGAAAGATGCAAGAGGTAGATCCCAATCCTGATTAATGACCACGTCCAACTACCAAATACTGGTAATCCGAGGGCAACTTAAAAAAATAGTGCTGAATAGATTCAACATCTGAGTGGCAAAGAGGACAAAGAGCACTAGTCTAAGAAAATCTTTCATGTAACTTTTGGCGCACTGGTATAACCTTCATGTAATAGTTTCCAAAACAGTATCTTGATTTTTGGTGGCATAGTAATATCCCAAATTGAGATCCAAAGTCTCTTATTAGCCAAGTAAGGGGGTCCTTCAGAGACAGGCGGGTGAAAAAATTAGAAGGCAATCTTATACCCGAAATCCACATAGTAAATGCCACTACGATTCAAGTTCCAAATAAGTTTGTCATCTTGATTAGCATAGATAATATGAAAAATGGATTCAGCAATCCCATGAGTAAAAGACTTTTTAATGAAATCTGCATTCCAAGATCTGTCGGGATTTAAGAGCTGTCTCACAAAGAACAATCCTGGATTTAAACAGCTCTCAGGAGGAATAGTAAAAGGGTGTGAGGAGGCAATCCAGGGGTTAGACTGAATACGAATATCAGATCCATCACCAATTTGCCATTTTAAGCCTTTCTCAATGACTTTTCGTCCTTCCAGCAGGCTTCTCCATGCCCAAGTAGGAATACTACCAATCGTAGCTTCCATGAACAATACATGTCTGAAATATTTGTTTTTGAAGATTTTATGGAATAATGATTGTTCTTTGGTAAGAAGCCTTCATGCCTGTTTGTCTAGCATGGCCAAGTTAAAAGCGCGTAGGTCCTTGAAGCCAAGATCACCTTCAGATTTGACTCTACAAAGTCTGTTCCATCCAATCCAATGCATCTTCCTTTCATTATTCTTTTGACCCCATCAGAAGTTTACCATCTATTTCTGGATATCATCAAGAAGCGTATCTGGTAATTCAAGGCAACCTAGAGAGTACAAGGGGATAGCAGTGTCAATAGCTTTGATAATGATATCACCGCCACTAGGAGATAAGAGTGCCTGCTTCCAATGCTGAAGTTTTTTGACCACCTCATCTTTAACAAAATCAAAAGTGGCCCTTTTAGATCTTCCTATCACAGCGGGAAGACCAATGTATTTTTCCTGAGTGCCAATATGAGGAACATGTAAGATAGCTGCTAGATGGTCCTGCACTGATTGAGCAGTATTTTTACTGAAGAAAATGAATGATTTATCAAGGTTGACCCGCTGGCCACTAAAGGCATCATAATAATGCAAAATGTTCATCAAATTTCTACAATTATTTTCAGTGGCCTGCAGAACATAATGGAATCATCTGCAAAGAGAAGGCGACTCACTGAATTAAGGATAATTATTAGCTATCTTTATCCCAGCCAACTGTTGATGTTGTTCCCCCTGATTAAGCAAATAGGTCAAACCTTCCGCACATAATAAAAAGATGTAAGGAGATAGAGGATCTCCTTGGCGGAGTCCTCTAGGTAGGTCTAAAGAATCCAAAAAGTTGACCATCCACAATGACTAAATAATAAACAGTAGAGACACATTCTTTCATCTAGTTAATCCAATGGTCACAAAAATCCATCTTCTGCAGGATAAACCATAGGAATGACCATTCTACCATATCATAAGCTTTGCTCATGTCAAGTTTAAGAGCCAAGTCATGAGATCCATAACGTTTATTTTTCAAGTAGTGCATGCACTCATGAGCACCTAGAATATTGTCACTAATTAATCTGCCTTTAATAAATGCACTCTGATTGAGACTGATAAGACGATTCATATATTTTTCAAGTCTATGAATCAGCACTTTGGAAATAATTTTATAGAAAGCAAACCACATGCTAATCGGCCTCATCTGAGTCATCAAAGAATCATTTTTGATCTTAGGAATCAGTCATAAGTGGGTATGGTTGAAACTTTTAAGCATTCAGCCTCCTAAAAGAAAACTTTTGACAGCTTTGCAAACATCCCCCCAATTGTTTCCCAGTAGCACTGAAAAAATTTGGCTGTGAAACCATCATCCCCTGGTGCCGCACTAGGATCAAGATAGAAGACTGTAAATTTAACCTCAGCTTCAGAAATGGGTCTGGTAATATTTCTGTTCATAGTGTTAGAGACCTTAGAGCTCATGCTTTCAAATTGTCTCTAAGGATCAAGGGGAGTAGAAGAGGTGAAAATGGCCTTAAAGTAATCATGTGCTTTCAAGCCAATGCTTTTAGGACTGGTACACCATCCTCCGTTACCGTCATCAAGATGCCAAATTTTGTTATGACGATTACACTGATGGTATTTTGAGTGGAAGAACTTGATATTTTGATCTCCCCATTTAAGCCATTTCGCTCTTGATTTCTCTTTCCAATATTGATGTTGCTTTTCAAAAGCATCCACTAAGGTTTTTTCAAGGAGAATGATCTCCTCTCTGGTGTGCATTGTCTTATCAGACTTCAAAGCAGACAACTAATCTTGGATTTTAATAATCTTATCTCTGGAATTAGAAGCACTATTTCTCGGCCAATGAACTATTGCATGTCTGCATGCCTTCAGTTTGGAGAACAAAGTGAACATAGGAGATCATGTGATATCCATAGATCAAACCGCATACACAATACTCTTGACTTCCTCACTGCTACTCCACCGCTATTGAAATTTGAATCTTTTCTTTCTATGAGCAGAGCTTGGATTGGAAACTAATAGGAGTAGTCGATGACCAGAACTGTTATCTTCAAGGTGATGGAGGGCTGCCATAGGATAAAGCTGATGCCAACACCCCGAAACTAAAGCACAGTCCAATCTTTCTTGAATAAAGGCAGCCCCATAACTCCGATTGTTCCAGGTAAATTTATGGCTGAGGAATCCCAAGTCCACTAGTCTGGCTCTGTTAATGAAGTCATTGAACCCATCCACAGAAGAATTGGATTTTAGGTGACCTCCATCTTTTTTAGCTAAGGAAGAAGTAACATTAAAGTCCCCTATTACCAAAGTGTAGTTGTTAGGGTGACCCAGTAATGCTAAAATTTTCTCACACTGTTGTTGTCTAATTCTGTTATCACTGTGGAAATGCACTGCCAAAACATCTCATTGCACCTGACGAATAGGATCCTCCCATTTAAAGAAAATAAAAAATCGTCACATGAGATAATGCAGATGAATGCTAAATCAAACCAACCAATCACCAGGTCACCAGAAAGATCCTGAGGGTCAACACAGAAGAAATTATTAAATCCACAATCCTTTATTGATTTAGAAATAAAAGCACTATCATTTTTGGTTTCACATAAAAAAGTACATCGGGGGAATGAGCTCGACAAATCCCTTTTAAAACTATGAATTGTCAAGAGTTTTCCCAAACCCCGACAATTTCATGATAGCAGCTTCATGGTTCTGGTGGTGCTATTCGGGGGCTGGCACCCTTGCCCTCATCGTCTTGCTGAAGCTTAGAACAAAGTTTCTTGAATTGAGTAGCTTCCTGTTCATCTCTGGAACGACGTTTGGCACTCCTCACCAATTGTTTCATATTTTGTTTTTTATTCAAGATTTTGGTTTGAAGGTCCACACTGGTGATGCTCGAATCCTTGGTTGAATTGCTCACTCACTGCTAACTTTTTTCCAACACATGAATTAGATATGTTGACTTTTTGACCACTTTCATTATCATCTTCTAAAGCTTTCAATTCACACTTCAAATCATCCAGATGAGAGTGTAAATCAATTCCATCCACTATAGTCTGCATGTGATCACCACTGTGAATAGGAGGCATTTCGGTCATCATATTGCTTGGCATAACATCAACTCCTTGCTTCCCAGTCAAACTAGTTGCATAGTCATTCTTCTTTAACTACTTCTCAGTCAACAGGAGACTAGGAAAACCAATAGAATCAAGATCTACATTCAGAATCATCTCGTTAGTCTGCAAAGTGTCGCAAGATCCTACCTACAACCCAGATATTCTAGAAGACAACCTCTTTATTTCATCACGAAGCAAGGTATTCAGATCATCAGTATGTATTGTCTCAGAAACTTGCTTGAGTGTATTATTTTCAGACCGGTAGTCATGCGAACCTTGATGCTCATTGTTGGTATAAGAGCAGTTCTTATCAGATAAGGATTCCCGATTCATTCTATTAAGAACCTCTGAGCCAGTATTTCCTTCAACATTGAGTACTGTCTTTTGATTGACTTTAGTTTGAGGAGAGTGCAGGGAGACCCTACATCAAACAATACTTTCAGTGTGCAATATACTCACATCAGTAATAGGATAAATATTTAGATTCCTTGCTTTATTGTTGGCCGCCAAATCCCGCACTGATAATTTGGAGAAATCCCAAAGCAAACTCACCAGAGTTTGTTTCTTACTTCCGGCAGGATCTTTACCAGGCGCTTGCGAATTATCAGGCCCAGATGAATCCTCCAACCTTTTCCCAAACTATTCCGCTTTTAACCAATGTCCGCTCTTATGATGTTTCTCAACTCCATCAGCCATATCTTGGAGATGTTCTCTACAGGCTTTAAGATCATGTCTGAGGTGTCCACAGTAGAAATAATATGCTCCAATTCTCTTGTATTTCAAACATACTTCAATAATGTGATTGTTGGAACCAGCCAAACGCAAGGATCCCTTCAGCGTTTTGGTGACGTCAAGAAGGACTTTAATTAGTTTTCAATATTCTGTTCTCTTTGCCCGTCATGGAGGAAAATACCACATCAATGACTTCACCTAGGGCTGTCCATGGTTCGGTTCAAACCGAATCGAACCGAAAAACCGAACCGAATTTTTCGGTTCGGTTCGGTTTCAACCATGTGGGTTCGGTTCTTTGACCCGAACCGAACCGAAATTTGAATTTCGGTTCGGATTCGGTTTTCGGAATTCGGGAACCGACCCGAATCGAAAATCGAATTAATTTAAAAAATATTTTTTTTTAATTTTTAACAGAATTACTTAAATAGGTATTAAGTAATTATTTTGAATTTTTAATTTTTAATTAAAATAATTAAAATTTCGGTTTTCGGGTTGAAAACCGAACCGAACCGAATAATTTCGGTTCGGGTTAAATCGGTTTAGGTATAGTTCGGTTCGGGTTCGGGTTGGAATTCGGGTATAAAAAAATTTCGGTTTGGGCTTGTTCGGTTCGGTTCGATTCGGTTCGAACCGAATGGACAGCCCTAACTTCACCCATCCGCCGGCCAATCTTTCTACCCAATTCCACTGTTTTGAAATATCCAGGAAGCCCCCAGATTTGAATCCAAATGGGTACATGAGTAAAATCCTCCAAAGCAATATTATCCATATCTCGTCGCCATCTTTTGAAAGTGAGCAGATGGTTCTTGAAGAGCCATCGGGCCCCACGTTCAATACGGAAAGTGTCGACTTCATTGGCAAAAAAACTTGGAAGATATTATCGCCATGATCAAGAACTCAAAACCCCTCCGGATGACCCCAGATCGCCCCAAGGGCCACTTCCATAGTTCATGCGCTGAAAGGCCTATCAGCTAGGAGGCAACCGAGGATCGAGGCTACGCAAGCATTCATTTACACCTTTAACTATATCTTCTTCTTCAACAAGAAGAAGATCTTCTTCCCCATCTGAGGCAAGGTGCGGACCAGAAGAGGAAGCCATTAGATTTGAGACCACAACTAGCAGTCATAAACCAGTGAAATCACCACTTTAGTCGTCAACAAGACACTCGATTACTCACGCCAGGGAAGAACCCTAGCGGAGCATAGAAAACCCTCGACATGCGAATATTAGAAGTAAACATTTACTTGAATGCATAATTCATATTGCAAAAATAAATCTTATTCATCATAAAGATGTATTATATAATTAATATATATTATTAATAAAATTCATTATTTTCATGTTTGGATTCTGAATTAAAATAGAATTCACATGAATGAAGTAGATTTTTTTATTCCCCCTAAAATTTTTGTTGAGTACTTAATAAACAAACTAATTATTCAATCATATATTAAATAACTCATATACAAAAGTTCATACAACTTAATAATATGAGTATGAATAAAATACAAAGATGTATTATGAATGAAATCAACACAAGCACTTTAAAGGTATAAAATTCATGGAGAAAAAATTGGACTTAACATAAAAATTAATAGAGAACATTTTGGGCTTAAATTAAAAATTAATAAAGAAGAATTTAGAGTTTTTTAAAAAATAAATAAATTTTATATACAATTATTATGACCAACAAATAAATAAATAAATAATAAACATAAAAAACCAACAATGAGATTTGAACTTAAGACCTACGAACAAAAATACACCAACACTAACCACTAAACTATGAATAAATTTATTAAAACATTTGTACTTGTTATTATCTATTCAATATAACCATATATCTTTTTAAAAATTATCAAATTATTTTTAATATTTAATTTTTTGGCTAGCTTGGGTCCGCCCCTGATGGCTTTGACCCAAAAATTGAGGGTTTCGAATTAGTCTAAATTGATTTATATATGGCGTGATTGCACAACTTAAAATGGCACATTTTAAGCCACTTTGGACCCACTATTTGGATGAATTGTTTGCGTGTAATTAACTTCATCTTCTTCGCCAGGTTTACATGAAGAATGTCCACGTGGAGCAGAGCTTGGATTCCAGTGTGAATTTCATGGTCAATTGAACATCAATTTCAAATCTATTTGTTCTTAAAGATTTTTCCAATCGAATTCTTGACAAGTTCCACGGCCTCGAGCATAAGGGGAACCGATCTTCTCTCAAGAGGGATAAGAATAAGGACCATTCAGCACAGGAAAAATTGCACTCCTCGAAGGTGTGAGCGTGTGTTTCTAGGGATGGCAATGGTTCGGTTGACCGCACTTTTAGGGGTTAATCGAAATCGAAACCGAAACCGATTTTCAAACTCGCTAACTGAAACCAAAACCAAAACCGGCCAGTTTCAAAAATCTATATCCGAAATCGGAACCGGCTCGGTTTCGATTATCCGCGGATAACCAAAACCAAATTTCTCGGTTCGGATAGAACCGATTATCGGTTTACTAATCGGTTAACCGATAGTAAACGGATAACTAATTCAAAGATTAATAATAAAACTGATTTTGGATACCGATTAACTACAAAAAACCGGTAGTAAACGAATAATCGGTTCAAAGATTAATTACAAAATCGGTTTTGGATATCAGTTAACTATAAAAAAATGGTAACCAAAATTGATTATATATATTCGGTTTCTATTACCGATTAACCGTGGCTCGATAATTGAAATCGAACCAGTTTTAAACAGTTTTTGATTTTTACTATCCAAAACTAAAACCGAACCACAAATCCACTATTCAAAACCAAATTTTATGCTTCGGTTAACCGGTTTAAATTATCATCCCTATGTGTTTCCATCAACGTCTGACAAAGGGGGCAAATTGTGTCAAACGTTATACCCATTCTCACGAGTCTGTCTCTTGCGAGGAGTCTATTCCGAACTTGAATCCATCCAAAAATTGAAATCTTTGGAGGAATGTTTGCTTGCCAAATGAATGAGTGGTAGCGGTCCCGAATGCCTCAAAAGTTTAGTAGGCGATAAAGTGAGTTTGTCGAGAAGTTGTTGTCCTTAGTCCATTTCCAAGATATAGAGTCGTTCCCAGTCGAGTGCTGGATGTGTCGAAGGTCATGAAAGAAGGCCAAGAGGCTTCCAATGTCAATGAGGGATGAGAACTGAATGCTCCAGCCCCCTGAAAACTCCCTGCTGATCCCTAAGTATGGCGCTCGCAATGGTGATGTTCGGGAAAGTAGCCATACGAAAGATGTCCTGATACTTATCTGCCATGCGCTCTCCTTCTTTCCAAGTATCCTCCAGAGTCTGATGTCAGCACCCTCTCCCACCTCATATCGAATGCTAGACATGAAGATTGGTTGCAGGTTGGCGATCCCTCTCCACACTAGAGATAGGTCGTGTAATCTCCAATTGTCCGACCACCCAATTTGGTTCCCAAAAGTTGCACGAACCACCCGTAGACACGTAGTTGTTTCTTCTGCACCAACTTCCAAAACCAAGATCCAAGCCTCGCTTGGTTATGGGCACACATGTCCTGAATACCGAACCCTTCATCCTCCATGGAACAAGTCTGCTTAAGTTTTCACCTGTGTGTTCTTCTCCTCACATCGAGCATGTCAAGAATTTAAGGTTGATTAAGTTTTGTGGGTGAATTGAATGGTGATTGGTGCAATCCTAAGTAAATTATGTTGCTTACTAGAATTCAATTTCTTTACTTAAATGGTGGATATTGATCCTAACTTGAAAACTAATTATTTTGATATTCTAACTCTAATGTTTCCCTTTGTATGTTGTGCATGTTAATAATTAATGTGCTTAATATTATTGCTAGGTTGAAAAAAGTTTATCAAAATGTATAACCATGGTAGTTGGATGAAATGTCAGATAATTGAAGGATCTTTGACTAATGAATTTATGTAATGAGTTGAGGGATTTCTTGATTGTGCACACTCCAAAACTCAATCTATTTTTGGTGACAAAATTAGGTGCCCATGTCGATGATACATTAATCTTCAATTTCGTTGTCGATATGAGGTTGAATATCACTTATGTTTGAAGGGATTTATGTTTGGCGACACGCAATGGATTGCACATGGAGAGTTGACAAGTGAAGAAGTTGGTGAATCCTCAACCATTCCTCAATCAAAAAAATTTGATGCTCCTCAAAATCCATATAGAAGTATGGTGGTGAATGCAATCGGTATTGAAGGTATTTGTCAGGATAACCTTTAAGGAAACTTACTGCTGAGAGTCAGTTGCACATGAGTTGCAATTGATACTAGAACTGGTTTAAAATAGTGTAAGTAGTAGATATAAAAGAAATACAAAATCACGCAAACACACAAGAGTTTGTTTACGCAGTTTAGTGACAATCTTGTCACCTAATATGCGGGGCCCTCACCTAATAGGTGTCTAATCCATTATCAATAAAGTACAATACAAGTAATAGGATTTCACACACTAAAATCCTACTATCAATATTAAAGTAAATTGAAAATAATAAAAATACTTTTTGCTATTACAAGTATTAACCACTTGACTCTCTATGACAACTTATTGAACAAATACCCAACCTAGAGGGGGGGGGGGGGTTGAATAGTGTTGGGTTAAAACTAGGGGTGGCAATTTTATCCGCATCCGCACCGTATCCAATCCATATCCGCAAGTAAAAATGGATATGGATACGGATACAGATTTAGAAAACTTATATCCGCGCGGATATGGTGCGGATACAGATATGACAGTGGATCTGCACCGTATCCGCACCGTATCCGCACCGCCTATCCGCGTCTCTGAATTACTATTTTGCTCATATAAGTTATTAATATATATAAGAGCTCTATGGTAATTTCATGTCAAGATGAATTTTGAAGTATATTATATATTTATTTTGGATCAATGAATTGGTAATTTATTAATTTTTTAAATTAAATATATTATTTTAATATTTTTTATTAAATACGGTGCAGATACGAATACGGTGCGGATATCTGTATTTGAAGCGGTGCGGATATGGATATCCATATTCACATCCGTAGCAGATACGGTGCGGATACGGATGGGCGGATATGGGGTGCGGTGTGGATACGAATAATCTAGTATCCGCACCGTATCCGATCCGTTGCCAGCCCTAGTTAAAACTATGTTAAATTTGATTTCATTTTGATTCGATTTCAAATGCAACCAAGTCAACGTGCTACAAGATTACAATGCTTGACGGGTAATAATTAGCAAATAAGCACAATCAAACAAGCAATGCAAATATGAGTAATTATAGTGGTTCGACCAACCGCCTACTCCACTACCTTGGCTCCACACCAAGGATTTCTAATCAAATCTATCATAGACTTTGTGTTTCCCTTTGAATACAACCGAGTAATCTCTTCTCAATCCTTTGAGAATGCCTCAAATCTATTCACCTAGGCAAAACATAATTCTACCAAGGAAACTTTAAGGTGTTTAACCTAGCACACCTACCAAGCTTACAATGAAAAATCAAGTTCAAATAACAAGTAAAATTACAATGAAAAGAGCTAAAGAGTAAACCACAACTAAGATCTCCTTTCCAAGCCTTCAACGCCTCCAACTCCATAAGATATTAAGGTCGAATCAAAGCCGAAGTCGAGGGAAAATGAGCGCTTGAGAGAAATCGTCGATCGGAGAAGCAAACACGAGCAAATTAACTTTGGAAGGCTCAAATCACACTTAGGAAACTTTTAAGACTTGTTAAACACGATTAATGAAGGTTGGTGAGAGGTATTTAAAACCCCCCACTCGGTAGTTCATTCCAACGGGCATTTTTCTACCTGTTGGACACTGCCCGATCGCTTGTCGATCGATCGACTGGTCGACCGCCCAATGACTGCAGGGCTACTACCAATTTCTTTGCTTCGTTCGGTCGACTGAATTGGCTACTACCAATTTCTTTACTTTGTCCGGTCGACCGAATTGGCTACTGCCAATTTTTGGCCTCGTTCGATCGACCGAACCTGAGCTGAGGCTATTTTTTCCAGCCATCTTCTTACGCACTTCGTCTCCGGGTTCCGTTACTAAGTTTTGACTTGGATAACATTACAAATTAGCTTGGGATAAAATTCCTAGAGACATGTTACATAAAATCTAATCCTAACTCTAGATTTTCTACTCGCTCGTTTTCGAAGCCATTTTTGCTAATTTTTTATTTCTCCTAACGAACTTCGCGCGTGTATCATAACCTCAACCTGAACTCAAAACTTCACAAATACATTGGTTTCATGTTTGTTATAATCAAAATAGAGATTGAAGCCTAGGGACAACTAATGATGCATTAACACAATATCATTAGACGGTGCACTTCTAATGATGCATTTAGATGCTTCAAAAATGACTACATAACCATTATCACATAGTTGAGATATGTTAATCAAGTTATGCTTTAACCCATCAACTAGTAAGACATTTTTAATGCATGGGTATGGAAGTATACTTATATCACCAATGCTAACAATCTTACTCTTGGTATTATCTCCAAATGTCACATACCCATCATCCTTGCTTGATAGGGTTACAAAAAGATTGATATCACCCGTCATGTGTTTTGAGCAACCGCTATCCAAAATCCATGTACTTCTACTTGCTCGAGGATGCTTCTCCATCTATAAAAGGAGAAGAGATAATTTTAGGTACCCAAATCTTCTTGGGTCCTTGAGTGATAGTCATCGTAGGAACATAAGTGAATCTGACATGAGGTTTCCTTTTAAGTGCACAATCTCTAGCCATATGGCTAAAAATACTATATGAAAAATAACTTCTATTAAATTTTCTTGTGCTATGTGTGTGAGCATGGAAGTGTGCATGAGCATGATTATTTATGGTTTTTCTAGCATTTACAACCTTAGGCATGCCATTTTGTAAGGTTGTCATTTCCTCATTTAGCATGCTATCATTTAAGTGCTCTACTTGATCACTTAGGAATTTGTTCTCATTTTCTAATTTTTTGTTTTCATTTTCTAAATTTTTCTTGGCATCATCTAATGTATGATTTTCTTCCTTAAGGGTATCTACTTTTTTTTTCAAGGTATTGCATAAAAGTAACAAGTTGTAATTCTCAATTTCTAAAGATTTAATTATTGTCCTTCTAAAGTTCTTTAAATTTCTTCTTAATAGCATTGAATTCATCATGCATTTGATCAAATTCATTTTCTAATTCTTCTTGCGTAAATGAAAGCTCACCAAAAATAAATTTTACCTCGTTGTCATTTGTCATGAGGCAAAGATTTGTCTTCTCACTTTCGGAGTCTTCTTCACTTGGCGAAGATTCACTCTCATCCCAAGAGGCCATCATCACCTTCTTCTTCTTCTTCTTCTTCTTCTTCTTTTTCTTCTTCTTCTTCTTCTTCTTCTTCTTCTTCTTCTATTTGTCTTTCTTGTGAGGGTTGGAGGTAGAAGCCATCTTGAGAAGTGGGCAATCATTCCTTAAGTGCCCGATTTTGTTGCAATTGAGGAATGTCTAGCCTCCTTTGCCTCTTCTCATACCGCCCCTCATGAAGTACATGAACCTTCTTGCCATTATTGCCATTTCTTCAAAGTTGTCCATCTCTTCCTCGGATGATGGAGGTTCTTCAACCCGGTGTGATGCTTTTAAGGCAATGGTGTTGCCTTTGGGGGCATCTTCCTCCATGTATCGCTTCATATGGGTCTCATGTGTCATGAGAGACCCAATGAGCTCGGTGAGCTTCAACGTCCCCAAATCCTTTGCTTCCATGATTGCAATAACTTTTGGCTCCCAAGCTTTTGGAAGGGAACAGAGGAGCTTCCTTACCTTCTCCTCTTCTTTGATGTCTCTGTTGGCTTAAGGGTCTCTCTCAAGCTTCGATCTTCATTTTGATGATAACAAATATGTATTTAATCTATGTGTGAAGTTTTGAGTTCAGGTTGAGGTTGCGATAAGAATGCGAAGTTTGTTCAAACGAAACGAAAGAAAATATCATCAAAGAAACGGAAGAAGAAAACGTCAAAGAAAGGCTCGGGTTTAGATCAAGTAGAAATCATGTAATATACCCCTAGGATGATCTTATCCCAAGCCAAATTATAAAATTATCCAAGTTGAAACTTGGTAACTAAACCCATGAAAAAATATGTAATAAATTCGAAGTAAAAATCAGCCTCAGCTTGATTTCGGTCGACCGAATGATGCTGCAAAACGGCAGTACCCATTTGGTCGACCGAGTTTTATTAAGACCTAAAATTAAGAAAACACATTTTGAGCTTTGGAATGGTAAAATCCCAAATGTGTGATATTTTCATGTTTTTGGATGTAAATGTTTCATATTAAATACTAAGGAGAATTTAGGAAAAATTGATTCTAAATTCGATGAAGGGATTTTCCTAGGTTACTTCATTAATTCTAAGACATATAGAGTTTACAATCGTAGAACCATGATCGTTGAAGAATCTATGCATGTTATGTTTAATGAAACTAATGATTCTTTTAGAAATGTGAAGATTATAAATATAGGTGAGGAACTTGAGGATCTCACACTTCATGACAAAGAGATGGAGGATGAAGATAATAAGGAAACACAACATGAAGATCCATCACCCTCGAATCTACCTCAAGTTGAAGATGAAGATGAAGAAGCTCTACCGCCTCTCCCTAAAGGATATCGGTTGGTAAAGGATCATCAAATGGATCAAGTCATTGGAGAACCTTCAACGGGAGTGGTAACATGCTCTAAACTCAAGAATATTTGTCAATAAGTAGCTTTTATATCTCAAGTAGAGCCTAAGAACATTAAGGAAGCAATAGAAGATGAGTTTTGGGCACTAGCTATGCAAGAAGAACTCAACCAATTTGCTAGAAATGATGTATGAGACTTAGTGCCTAGACCTAGTGAACAAACTATAATTGGGACTAAATGGGTATTTAGAAATAAGCTAGATGAAAAAGGATTAGTCATTAGAAACAAAGCTAGATTAGTGGCACAAGGGTACAATCAACAAGAAGGGATAGGTTATAATGAAACTTATGCTCCAGTAGCTAGATTAGAAGCAATTAGAATGCTTTTGGCATATGCTAGCTTTAAGAGTTTTAAACTTTTCCAAATGGATGTTAAAAGTGCATTTTTAAATGATTTTATTAGTGAAGAAGTTTATGTTGAACAACCCCCCGATTTGAAAGTTTTGAGTTTCCAAACCATGTTTTCAAACTTAAAAAAGCATTATATGGTTTAAAACAAGCCCCTAGGGCTTGGTATGAAAGGCTTTCAAATTTTTTAATTAAACAATGTTTTAATATTGGAAAAGCCGATGTTTCACTTTTTATTAAGCATTATGAAAATGATATGTTATTAGTACAAATTTATGTTGATGACATAATTTTTGGTGCTACTAATGAAATTCTTTGTAAATGGTTTGCTAAGTGTATGCAAGATGAGTTTGAGATGAGCATGATGGGAGAGCTCTCCTTCATGCTTGGTCTCCAAATCAAGCAAACCAACAAAGAAATCTTCATGAATCAAGCCAAGTACACAAAGGAGCTCATCAAAAGGTTTGGGATGAATGAAGCCAAGATAGCTTCTACACCAATGAGCACATCTATTAAGCTTGACAAAGATGAAGATGGTGTCAAAGTTGACAAAAAACGATATCGAGGTATGATTGGTAGTATTCTTTATTTAACCGCAAGTAGACCCGATATCATGTTTAGTGTTTGTGCGTGTGTTAGGTTTCAATCTTGCCCTAGGATATCTCATTTAAGTGCGGTCAAACGCATATTGAGATATTTAAAGGGCATGGTTGACTTAGGACTATGGTATCCATGTCATACATCATTTGATTTAATCGGTTTTTTGGATGCGGATTTTACCGAGTGTAAAGTAGATAGAAAAAGCACTAGTGAGTGTTGTCAATTCTTAGGAGCGAGTCTTGTTTCAACTACCGAAGCGGAATACATCGCTGCGGCTAGTTGTTGTGCACAAGTTCTTTGGGTAAAACAAACCCTTCTAGACGATGGACTTGAGTATTCTTGCATACCTATTCATTGTGATAATACTAGTGCAATAAATTTAACAAAGAATCCTATTTTACACTCTAGAACTAACCATATTGACTTAAGGCATCATTTTCTTAGGGATAATGTGACTAAGGGAAATATATCGGTAGAATTTGTATCCACCGACAAATAATTTGTCGATATATTTACAAAACCTTTGGTTGAAGAAAGCTTTACAAATTTTAGGATGCAATTAGGAATTTGTGTTTTTTCTAGTAGTTAAAATGTTATTCTTAAAAACTTATATGAGTTTCAAAACTTGCATTCTATAAAAGTATCATCACACTTATGTATTGCTCTGTAGCGGGGCTTTGCGACTATTTGATGTTTGCCTTATATAGACCTACATTAATAGGAAGGACTATAGTGGTAGATGATACTTGGTTTTATGGCTTTCTTGGTTTTCATGATGAAACTCATTAATTATGCCTTAACTCTTATCCTTTTTGATTGATGTCAAAAGGGGAAGAAAAAGTAAGGACACATTTGGTTTTTACGATGCATATAGTTAGGGGGAGCTACAAAAATGATATGCACATTGATAGGGGGAGCATAGGTTGAGTTGTAAGCACTTATATGCATATGTTGAGTTTTATATCTTGTATACCTTAACTCAAACTCACAAAAATATGCATATGCTTTCTTAAAATTCTATGTTATGTTTGTCATCATCAAAAAGGGGAAGATTGTTGGCTTAAGGGTCTCTCTCAAGCTTCGATCTTCATTTTGATGATAACAAACATGTATTTAATCTATGTGTGAAGTTTTGAGTTCAGGTTGAGGTTGCGATAAGAATGCGAAGTTCGTTCAAACGAAACGAAAGAAAAGATCGTCAAAGAAATGAAAGAAGAAAACGTCAAAGAAAGGCTCGGGTTTAGATCACGTAGAAATCATGTAATATACTCCTAGGATGATCTTATCCCAAGCCAAATTGTAAAATTATCCAAGTTGAAACTTGGTAACTAAACCCATGAAAAAATATGTAACAAATTCAAAGTAAAAATCAGCCTCAGCTTGATTTCAATCGACCGATCAGTCGACTGAATAATGCTGCAAAATGATAGTAGCCATTCGGTCGACCTGTCGATTGATCGAAGTTGGTGAAAATTTGGCAGTAGGCTACGTCGGTCAACCGACCGAAGCCAAAATTTGGCAGAAGGTGCATCGGTCGACCAGATTACATATTGCAGATCGCGCCTTTGGCTTCACTACATCAGTTGACCAATTGGTCGACCGGATCTGAGATTAATAAAGCTGGGACTCATTCGATCGACTCGTCGGTCGATCGAGCAGCGCAAGTAAAGCACAGAAAGGGTAGCGGTCGATTGATCGGTCGATCGACGATCGATTGACGATCGACCAAACGACTGTAACGGCTAGTTTTCTACCCGTTGAACCGCTCGTTTAGCTGAGGGGTTATAAATACCCCTCACTTAACTTCTTTAAAGTTTCTTAGAAATTTAATTGTGCATTTAAGAAGTGATTTAAGCCTTTAAAGAGATCGATTATTGTGCGCTCTGCTCTTCCTTTAACGTTCTTCTTTAAGCGCCTACTGCTCCTCAACTCTGCTACGGCTCAAGCTGATCTTCTGGCAAGTTGGAGGCTTGAAGGCTTGGGAAAAGAGAGTTGGTATTTGATCAAGCTGATCTCAAGCTGATCTTGATATTTGATCACATCAATTGCTAAGATACATTTGCATTTGATTGAAGTTAAATTGAGTAAAAGAAAAATTGATTGAACCAGCAAGAGGGGACAGACACTATTCAACCCCCCTTCTAGTGTCGGATTTTATACAATAATCTCTACCAAGGTTAGCTAAGCCATTTATAATATTTTGAAATCTAGCATACATGGCATCAATCGATTCATGCGATAACATTTTGAACATTTCAGTAGAAATTCTATTAAACTCATTAATCGATAGATCATAATATAGTGCATTGATGGTCTTGACATTTGCATTAAAGAGTCTATTTTCTTCCAGACTCCATGCCAAGTGATTGAAGGAAGCTATTCATACGAATCTTTCAATAGGCATAGTTGTTTCCATTAAATAGTGGTAGAGTATGAGTAGAGAACCCTTTAGCTAGTTGGATATCGCTAGACATTCTAAATTATAGGATAGATGGTTAAATCTAATCTTATGACCTCGCTCTGATCCCAAATGTTGTACAAAAACCGAACCTAGAAGGGGGGGGTGAATAGTATTGGGTTAAAACTATGTTAAATTTGATTTTATTTTGATTCGATTCCAAATGCACCCAAGTCAACGTGCTACTAGATTACGATGCTTGATGGGTAATAATTGACAAATAAGCACAACCAAACAAGCAATGCAAATACGAGTAATTATATTGGTTCAGTCAACCGCCTACACCATTACCTTGGCTCCACACCAAGGATTTTTAACCAAATCCTTTACAGACTTTGTGTTTTCCTTTAAATACAACCGAGGAATCGCTTCTCAACCCTTTGAGAATGTTTCAAACCTATTCACCTAAGCAAAATATAATTCTATAAAGAAAACCCTAAGGTGTTTAACCTAGCACACCTACCAAGCTTACAATGAAAAATCAAATTCAAATAACAAGTAAAATTACAATGAAAAGAGCTAAAGAGTAAACCACAACTAAGAGCTCTTTTTCAAGCCTTCAACGCCTCCAACTCCACAAGATGTTGAGGTCGAATCGAAGTCGGGGTCGAGGGAATTGAAGATGAGCGCTTGAGAGAAATCGTCGATCAGAGAAGCAAGCACGAGCAAATTAACTTTGGAAGGCTCACATCACACTTAGGAAGCTTTTAAGACTTATTAAGGATGATTAATGAAGGTTGGTGACGGGTATTTATAACCCCTCAATCAACAGTTCAATCCAACTGGCATTTTTCTACCCGTTGGACATCGTCTGATCGCTTGCCGATCGATCGTCGATCGATCGACTGATCGATCGCCCAGCGACCGCAGGGCTACTGTCACTTTCTAGCCACAATTCGGTCGACCGACTTGGCTACTGCCAATTTCTTGCTTCGTTTGATAGATCGACCGGTCGACCGAATTGGCTACCTCTAATTTTTGGCATCATTCAGTCGATCGACCGATCGATCGAACCTGGGTTGAGGATATTTTTTCTAGCCATCTTCTTGTGTGCTTCATCTTTGGGTTATGTTACCAAGTTTTGACTTGGATAATATTACAAATTAGCTTGGGATAAAATTCCTAAAGACATTACATAAAATCTAATCATAACTCTAGATTTTCTACTCCTTATTTTCGAAGCCATTTTTGCCGATTTTTATATTTCTCCCAATGAACTTCGCGCGCGTATCGTAACCTCAACCTGAACTCAAAACTTCACAAATACAGTAGTTTTATTTTTGTTATCATCAAAATAGAGATCGAAGCCTAGGGACAACCCTTGGGCCAACACAACTCAATCATAGAATTTTATCCTCCACACAATCTCTGTGTTGTAGTGAGTTCAACAATCCAAATCCACCTTGATATGAAGGTGATTGTAGAAGCTTGTTGCCATCAATCCACACACACTCAATAGTGTAAACTCCTTATAATTTTGGCAACTCAGTTTATGCGAATAGGAGTGGATACTTTCCACATCTTCTCTTTCTTTATATATAGAGAAAATAAACCATCTTCCACAAATGCCACTAAGTTTAAAAGTCCATAACTTCATCTGCTCATCAACTCAAAAGTCAGCCATAAAACTTCAGCTATAAAACACAAGAAACGTCTAGCTCATTATCATAATGAAGATCACTTCACATTCAACATAAATGACCAAACCCTCAAAAGTAACTAAAGATAAATACATATATTTATAATAAATATCATAGATATATCATATGTATAAATCAATAATCACAACAACATAAAATCATTACCGCAGCAGCATAAACTTCACAACAACAAGAACAATTGCATCTGACTTAATAATTGACAAATAACTGAAATTCTTTTTGCCAAATACAACCAACCTGCATAGGTCCAACTAGATCTAGATGAAGAAGCTCTAGAGATCTTGAAGTTGCAATCAGTTGTAACTGGTGACTTAATTGTCTTGTTTGTTTGCCTTCTTGACATAGGCCACAAACAACTTCATGTTCTCATGACAGTATTGGAATTCCTCTGACTGCTCCTCCATTCATAATTTTCTTGAGGTCTCTGTAATTTACATGACCTAGCCGTCGATGCCACAGATTGATGTCGGGGGAGGTAACTGAAAACAAACATAAGAGTATGCTATTCTGTAGCAGTTATCATTTGATCTATTCCCTTCAAGAATGCAATCTCCATCCTTATTGTAGACTTTGCAGGTGCTTCTAGTAAATTGAACATTCAAATTCTAATCACAAAGTTGGCTTATACTTACAAGGTTTTCTTTAAAACCTTCAACAAGTAGGACATATTTCAGACTCGAAATTCTTGGAACATTAAGAGTACAAATTCCAACAACATTACCGTGACCACCATCTCCAAAATTTATAGTTGCATTCCCATATTCTTGAATATCCTTTAGGTTGTCTTGATTACCAGTCATGTGTTGTGAGTATCCACAATCAAAGTACCAATAACCTAAAGAAGAAATAGTTTTTGACATAAATGCAACTTGACAGTTATAGGTCAACATTTCTTACCCAAATCTCCTTCACTTTCTGCCATGTTGGTTTCATATGAACTCTTCTTCTCTGATTGTTTGAAAGTTTGAAGTAGTTAGCTATTATATGTCCTTTTCGTTTGCAATAATAGCATATGGGCACTCTCTGATTCCTTATAGCAGTGGTCTGTGTTGACTTAAAGAACCCCTCCAGATATACCTCAGTTGAATTGGCAATTATGACTAAGACTTTAACTGGGATGGACCATAGTATCCCAATCCATGGTGATTTGGAGGATATTTTCTTGCACTTAAAATCTTATTAAGGGTATCATTAGAATTCATCATTCTAACCTTCCTTTTTACACTCTCAAGTTCTTCAATAAGCTTGGATTCATTTTCTTCTTTTTTAGCAATCTGAGCTTGAAGATGTTGAGTCCTTTGCTCAAGGTTTATCTTCTCTTCAATCAATAACTTGTTTTAATCACTGAGGGATTTATTCAGCTTTGCAACTTTTACCCATTTATCAAACATCACTCGGTAGGCTTCTTCAAGGCTTTCGGCACATTGAACTGTACTATTATCATCTTCTGCATATGAACTATCTGAAGTTCTGCCCGAGCCACCAATGCTTGCAGTGAAAGCTATAAAATTATCGAACTATTTTTCAGATTCTTCTGAATCATCTTCCTCTTCGTCATCACTTCATGTCGCAGTAAAGGACTTCTTTAGCTTCTTTTGAAGATTCAGACATTCGAATCTTACATGGTCATATCCTTCACATTTAAAGCATTTTATACATTTGTATTTCTATTTTGAATCACTTTTGAGTGCTGACGATTGACCTCTTCTATTTTCTCCCACTATGAATTTTGATTTTGAACTGTTGAAACCACACAGTTAGAACTGTGATTGAAACTGCGGTTGTAGTTGTGAATTTTGATTTTGTTTGTTCTGAATTTTGATTTTGCTTGTTTTTGACTTTCAAAAATCTTTTGAAATTCTTCGTCATAAGGGCAAAAACAGCATCCACCTCATCTTCTGAACAATCTTTTGACTTAACCTCACTTTTGAGTGCTGACAACTGACCTCTTCTGTTTTCTCCCACTGTGAATTTTGATTTTGAACTGTTGAAACCACCCAGTTAGAACTATGATTAAAACTGCAGTTGTAATTGTGAATTTTGATTTTGCTTGTTTCTGACTTTCAAAAATCTTTTGAAATTATTCGTCATAAGGGCAAAAACAGCATCCATCTTATCTTCTGAACAATCTTTTGACTTAACCTCATCTTCTGTGGCACTGAAAGCAAGATTTTTCTTTTTCTCTTTGCATGAGTATTTTTCATAAGGTCCTTCACTCGCCCATGGAAGTCTTGAATGCTTTCATCTTCTCCCATTTTCAGGTTCTCAAATCTAGTGTTCAAGATTTCAACTTTGGACTTTCGAAGCGCCATGGATCCTTCATGATTTGTTTCTAAAAATTTCCAAGCTTGTTTTGCCAAAGTACATGCCGAAATCAGTTTGAATTATGAGGGATCAACTCCACTAAAGATAGCATTGAGAGCTATATTACAAAAGTTTGCGGCAATGATTTCTGCTTCAGTGTACTCATTCTTAGGCTTGCGCTCAGTTCCATCTATTTTTGTAGGAGGATTATAGCCAATCTCAATAGTATCCCAGCAACAATCGTCTAGAGACTTGATGAAAGCTCTCATCCGTGCCTTCCAATATGCATAATTTGTTCCAATTAGCTAAGGTGCAACATTGATTGAGTTTCTCATAGGCATTTCGTCCATTTTGATGATGAAAAGCTAGAGACACTCCTAGGATATGTGCTGGTAGAGGTTAGCACAACCCCTCTGATACCAATTGTCAGGACAGTCTTTAAGAAAACTTTCTGCTGAGAGTCTATTTCACATGAGTTGCAAATGATACTGAAACTAGTTTTTAACAGAGTGAGTAGTAGATATAAAATAAACACAAAATCATGCAAGCATACAAAGATTTGTTTATGCAGTTCAGTGACGATCTTGTCACCTAATCTGTGGGACCCTCACCGGACATATGCTCAATCTACTATCAACAAAGTACAATACAAATCAGTGGCGGATGCACACTAGGTCCCACGCAGTCACGTGACTGCACTAAGTGAAAACATTTAAACTGTTCCGTAGTATGGGTATATATATGAGTTCCATAGCATATAAGACAAATGACAGTCAATTATAGGTATTAGGTATATATCTTATATATGAATATATAATTATAAGTTTCATAGAATGGATATATAAGTGCAAACATTTGTCTTATATATCTATTGTGTCAAGTTCATGCTACTTTAATTGATTGACGATCATTTGTATTTCAATTTTTTATGAGTATTTTTGTCTATGGAAATTGCAAGTTGATCCTGTTAGGCCTGTTTGGGTTGAGGTTAAAGGATGAGAAGAGAAGAGAAGGGAAAAATCTCCCTTGTTTGATTTTATTATTTTAATGGAGGAGAATTATTTATCTTGGTTCCCCTCCAAACCTCTTTTTTTTTTCAATCCTGATTTGGGGATTGAATGAGGGTGAATAAAATTATAAAAAGTTCATCCAAAATAAATTTACAAAATTACCCTTATTATTCTTATAAATTTATAAGATATTTATTAAACCATAATGACATCTTCTCATCCCTATCGGTTGGGGTTACTCTTTTGCGATCAATCTTAGTCTTGCCTCAAAGCATCACATATAGCACATAAATAAAAAGGGTATAATTGTCTACTAAATAAAAGATGTTTCACATTATCTTTCTCTCCCCTTATAAGGTACATCTAAATAAGGTTAACTTTTTCATTTTCTTCCCTTCCCTTCGTCTTATTTTACTATATCGAAATAAGATTAATTTTTACTCTCCCTTCCCCTTCTCTCCCCTTCACTCCCCTCCCTTATGTTCCCTTCCCTTTCCCTTAATTAATTATATCCAAATAGACCCTTAGTTAATCCTAAATTCCTAACCCCCGTTACTCCTTCACCTTCACGCCGCACTCCTTCGAAGCTTCGAAGTCCGATTGGCTTCACCAGTTCGCCTCACGGCCTCACGCAGACAACAATCGATAGATATTCATTCACGGCCTCCTGGCCCTCCTGTTTGGCTGTTCCAGAGGTCAAAGTTTGCGGATTGGAGGATTGAAAGATTTCATGCATCTATTTTTTTTAAGATTTGAAATCTTCTTTTTTTTGTAATCTCTATTTTTAACAGCCATGGAGGCTGACCGCTATTCAGTTGTTTTTTAATATGCCACTAATACAAGTATTAGAATTTCACACACCGAAATTCTACTATCACTACTAAAGTGAATTGGAAATAACAAAAGCACTTCTTGCTATTACAAGTACTAACCACTTGTCTCTCTATGACAACTCAATTATAGAGTTTTGTCCTTCATACAATCTCTGTGTTGTAGTGAGTTCAACAACCCAAATCCACCATGATATGAAGGTGATTGTAGAAGCTTGTTGCCACCGATGCACAAACTCTCAATAGTGTAAACTCCTCATAATTTTGGCAACTCGGTTTATGCACATAGGAGTGGATACTTTCCATATTTTCTCTTTCTTCATATACAGAGAAAACAAATCATCTTCCATAAATGCCACTAAGTGTTAAAGTCTATAACTTCATCCGATCATCAACTCAAAGGTCAGCCATAAAACTTCAGTCATAAAACCACAAGAAACGTCTAGCCCATTATCATAATGAAGATTACTTAACATTCAACATAAATGACCAAGTCCTCAAAAGCAATCAAAGATAAATACATATATTTATAATAAATATCATAGATATAATATATCTATAATAAATATCATAGATATATCATATGTATAAATCAATAATCACATCAACATAAAATCATCATCGCAACAACATAAACTCCATAGCAACAAGAGCGGTTGCAACTGACTTAACAACTAACAAATAACTGAAATTCTTTTTGCTAAATACAGTCAACACAGAATAAGCTAAAGATCAACAATATTGGCTCATCAAATGCAAAAGAAAGACCAAATGATGAAGCTGCCAAATTTTTTGAATTATTGAATTACGTAGATGAGCTATTATGGAGTGTTTGTAAGAGTCAGAGCAGGCTATCAGCCATGTCACAATTACTTAATTGCAAATTCGAGTTTAACATGTGTGAAGCTTGCTATGATCGGTTAATGTTAATAATTAAATATATGTTACTAGAAGATGCAAAGTTGGAAGAAAACTTTTACATAACAAAGAAGATGATGAAAAAATTAGGACTTAGGTACGAGAAGATAAATGCATGTGAGGATAATTGCATGTTGTTTTATAAAGAAACAAAAATTTAATGCAGTGCTCAATGTGTAGACACGCTCGATATAAGCCAAGACCATCAAACAATGGTAGATGAAAAAATATATCGTATAAGGTCTTACGGTATCTCCCTGTAGCACCAAGACTTCAAAGGCTTTTTATGTCTGAAAAAATGGCAAAGCATATGATTTGACATGCTAAAAATCGTAGTTTTGATGCTATTGCACATCCTGCAGATAGTGAGACATGGTAACAATTTGATACTCATCATCCTTCATTTGCTTCTGACCCAAGGAATGTCATATTAGGATTGTGCACCGATAGTTTCAACTCATTCAAGTACTCTTCTATTCCCTATTCAGTTTGGCGCGTACTCATTACTGTATACAATTTCCCTATTCAGAACCTACTCTAGTTCTTGTGTCTGAAATAGTTCCAGTTGAGACTGTACTTGAAGCAGTTAAAACTACTGATATTGTCCCTAAAGCAGTAAAAACTAGTATACCAAATCCTGAAGCAGTTGAAACCGCTACTACAGTTCTAGATGTTGTTGAAACTACCACACCTATACCTGAAGCAGATTCTGTCTCTATTCCAAAAATTGTGGACAAACATCAGGGTTTATCACTCATTGTACCTATTGAGGAAATAGTACAGCTGACTTCAGAAGGTCCTGTTGCACTAAGGAAGGAACCCCAGCTCAACTCATGTCAAGCATGTTTCACCCAAAAAGAAGAGGGAATCATCTAGTCTACATGACAAGAAAAGAAGTTCAAATAGGAAGTTCTCTGGAAAGTCCAAACTGTTACCTGGACAAACTGTGAACTTGGATACAAATTCTGATAATGAGCCATTGATGAACATGGTTGTAGAGCTGAGGAAATCAAAGAAGAGCAAATCTAACACTGAAGTTTCTAAAGAAAAAGAGAAGGTTTCTTTGCTTGAGAAGACTGTATCTCCTGCTTTCAAGAAAAAATCATCAAAATCTGCCAAGAAATCTTAGGAGAAAGCTGTTACTAGCAAGCTACACAAGGGGGTTCTTTCGGATGACCTCTATCCACTATGGAAGGCCCTTAAGTCAAGAGGTATTATCTCTCAGAGACCTCTAAACTTAGCTCAAATTTCTTTAAAATGCAAATCTGTTTTGGACATACTTGAAAAGAGAAACTTGTCTAGCTCCTTTATGAATGTTACACCATACTGCAAACTACCTATTTGGGAGTTTTATTACAATATTGCTAGGATATTTTAGATTTCGAGAACAATCATTTTTATCAAGCTTTTGTTAGAGGAAAATGGTATTCCTTCAATCTTGAAATAATTAATGAGTTTATAGGCTTTACTCCTTTTTCCTCTTCATCTGATTTTCTTGATGAGTCTAATTTATTTTTTTTGAAAATTGTGGGGACTGAAGTATCTAATGGTGAAATCACCAACTGGACATGAGGTCATGACATTAAATCCTCTTCTCTGAATACCTTTTATGTAGTACTCTTTTTGATTGCTAGGAACTATTGGATTCCCACTTACCACATCACCTTCCTAAACAAAAAAATGGTGATGTTACTCTACAAGATTACAAATGGGATTGATTTTGATCTTGGTAGTTTGATATTTGAGCAAATTATTTTACTTAGATCTAAACTCAATTCTAAATCTAGAATGTTCCTGGTATTTCCAAATCTGATTTATAGAATTTTAGAAAAGCAAGGTTTTAAATGTTCACCAGAGGAATTTCTTGAACCAGTGTGTTCTTCTCAAAATTCACCATAAGCTTCTGAAAAGGGTAAATACTCCACTGAAGTCCCACCAAGGTTCCAGTTTCTTAAAGAAAACTTTTGGTACTTCATCTACAGGTGAAAGATCTATTCTTGAGGAGTTTTTTACTGCAAGGGAAACAATGGCTCTACTCTAACAACAAATTATTTCCACTGAGAAGAAAATTATTGAGCACTTCTCAGCAACTGCTACAGGACCTGCTTCTCCTTCTGGTAGTATTTTTGACTCTTCCTCTTCAGACTGATATTGACTAGTTTCTCCTTTGGCTTATTGTGCCAAAAAGGGGGAGAATAAACTGGTAGTCTTTTTGGTTGGTGAACTTAAACTTGGTTGTTTGACTGGATTGCCTTTGTTATTTGTTCGTGTGATTGATGAGTATCTGGTTGTAATGTTTTGAGATGACTGTGATGATGGCTATTACTATGATGATTGGATCTGGATATTATGTTAACTATTGATTTCTATTTTTAACAGTTAATCTATTTCAGTTTAAACTCCTTTTTATCTGTCTTGCTGAGTTATTCTAACAGTGTTGGGGTTTTGCCAAATAAGCCAAAAGAGGAGAATGTTAGTGTTGGCTATATTTGGTAAATGTATTCCAGGTTGTTCTCAGTTAAATTGACCGTCACAATCGTGAGGTGCTCTGCTTATATTGAAGACAATTACAATTATTGAAGACAATTACAATTGCTCGTTACCTATGGATTTCAAGACAGGATGTTGCGCAATGATGACTTTTGGGTTATCATAATTAATGATGATTCTCTTTTATCGCTTTGATATTTTAATCATTGTTAATTATCTGTTTATTGCCTATTTAATTTTATGGGTAGTGGAGTGGTCTTCATTAATGTCTTCAGGCGTTACTCCTTGTGATTTATGGTCGATGCTTTATGGTGATTTAGAGCTGTCTATTTGGTTTAAACCGATTATGTTAATGATTGGTGTTTAAGTCGGCATTTATTTAGATTGGTCGGTTGTCACATATATATACTGGTGAGAAGATCTGAATGTTTAACTCTAATGTGTGTACACTGTGTTACCAATTATATGAGGAGTTGAGACTGCACTGAGTGTAAAGATGATAATAATCTACCTTTCTTATCTTTAAGCTAAGATTGTTGTGGGCTGTTAACTCACTACAATACAAGGATTGTGTGGAGGACAGAAGTCTGTGGCTAGGATGTCATAGAGATGTAAGTTGGTATGTACTTGTAATAGCAAATAGATTTTTTTTTATTTTCAATTCATTGATAGTTGGATTTTAGAGTGTGAAATCCTGAAGCTAATATTGTACTTGTTGATAGTGGATTGAGCATCTGTCCGGTGAGTGCCTCGCAGATTAGGTGGCATCGCTCTATCGCTGAACTGCGTAAATAAATTTTTGTATTTACGTGTGATTTTTGTTTTGGTTCTTAGTTTGCTACTTGCAAGGAGTTGCAACTTCCTGTGCAACTGTCCATTAACAGAAGTTTCCTAAGAGACTATACTGTTAAGAATATATCATATTTTGATGATTTGAATTTACTAAATACCATTCTGAAACATGTCAAAATATACTAATATTAAAAAATGATGTTATATTGTGGAAAAAATGACATTACAAATGATGATATGAGGCGTCAAAGTGACGTTAGAGATGACGAATGAGAGCATCAAAAGAAAACAAAATACCTTTTTTAGGAACATATCATTTTGAATTTTGAATTTACTAAATGTCATTTCTGAACATGTCAAAAGTTTTTTATCCTAAAAACTGACGTTATAAATGACAATAGATAGTGCCAAAATGATGTTAGAGTGCAAAAATAATGTTATATATAGATGCAATAGAAAAGGAAATTCTTAATTTTCCATGTTTATGTTAGAAAAGTATATATAATGTGTTAAACATATTATTCAAGCAAGGCAAGTCATACGAATTCCATTCCTCATTTTGCTAGTCCTAATTATATATGTATATAATATAACATTCCATAAATATTAATATTGACTTTTACATTGAATGCTACACCCTAAATCAAAAGCGCCAGCTCATCCAAAAGAATGCAACAGCTCAGCGGGGTAATATTATTATATTGCATTGATTCCTTTATAATTACCTGCTTCATCTCTTGCGGTCACCAAATCCCTATATAAATCCCAAACTAGAACAAGATTGTCACCATCACCTTCACCTCGATCCCACAAGAAATGGAAAAAAATTTATATGGGCAGTCTGCCCATATAAGGTTCTATGGATTGAGTGGATATAGGCTTCACGCGACTGAATATGAATAGAAAGGATATGAATGTTCATATCCATTCCCTTTCTATTCATATTCAGTCGCTGAACATATTCATTCCATTTCTATCTATATTCAGTCGCTTAAAGCTCATATTCACTCGTTCATAAATTTTTTATGAGCAGACTGCCCATAGAAGTTACATTCAAATCAAGAAATGCCCCCGTTTGCCTTCATTTTCATGCCTCCCTATTCTTGAAACCAACATCTCTCCGCCTCTTTGCTTGGGTCGAACACAAGTAGATCGAGTGTGGCCGACTTGTTCCTCCACTTCCTTTGCTACAGAGTTTAGACACAACTGACTATTGGCTGGAGAAACGTTACTGGTTTCTCAAGCGCTCGAAGTGCTCGAGAGGGCATCGTAGCTCAAACTTGAGTTTGAATATGTGGCCACGGGTAGGTCGTGGATTTCCTTATCTTGTTGCTGAACGACGATCATTCATGGCGCCTACGCGACGTCTTGTCGATTCTTTTAATGTGATTTGTTATGGGGGCGGATGGACATAACCATATGCTTCCTTGTCATCACAAGGTTCAAGTCACTCAGCTCCTTCTCGTGGTAAAGTGAGCTTGTGCTGTGGTGGCCGCCGCCATCCTCGTGTAGCCAATGTGTTCGATGTATTGACGAGAGTCAATAGAACGACTTACGCCCTAGTGGTGATCCTCCACATTTTGCGATGGAGTTGGGTGCCTCACGCTAAGAGTTAGGCACTCTCGTTACCTGTAAGTCTTCGCTATCTCCTAATTAAGCTATATATAACAATGTAAATAATTAATGATTTAATTTTCACTTATGGAAAACAGGGCATGCTTTGAAGAATGGTAGAAGATGATAAAATAAATACATGTTGCTTTGCCGGGTTAACCAGGGGAGTCGGAAGTCGAGAGCAAATTGTTAAATCGGTTAACATTTCATGCATGTTCAACCATATGATCAAAGGATTGTTAGGAAATTCTCTTCCAAAATCGGTTGGACTGCGACGAAACAAAGCAAAGCCTCGACATTAACAAGGTCCGATTTGATTATAAATCGGAGTTGGTTCAGCTTGGTTTAATCAGATTAAAAATTAATTCAACTATAATATGATCAAGTCAACTAAGATTTGAATCTGGTCAATTTCATGGGATTCATCTCAGGATCAGTTTGAGTCAACACTCAAGGATGAATAAAAAATAAGAGGTAGGAACAAACTGAAGCTAATTAGGATGCATGTTGCATCTGTACTTCTTGTAGAAGCACATTTTATGTAAAGGCTTCCTATATACTAGAACAACAAAAACTCAATTCAACTCATCCATGTACTCTGTTTATAGCATTACATGTATGTGTACTCGCTTTTCTCCTATCATTGTAGTGTTATAGAATTCCGGGAAAAAATCCATATGTATATTTATGAATACATTACCACACGAGTTTATTTTATATTTATTTATGATACAATGCCAAGTTGCTTGTGCATTATAGTTGTAGCAGGCACTTCAAGCAATCACCGGCGGCTTGCTGTCGGAGTTCATCTCTGTCTCCTCGTCCCAAAAATTTCCTCTGTTGTGTTGTATCACTTCATTAACTAACTCAAATTTCCTCTATTGTATCACTACTAGGAAGCATGGAGACAACACCAACAAACATCATGGAAGGTATTTTTATTCTAATCATTTTTGTTGTTATTTGATCTGATCCTTTCTGTTATTATATGATTTGATTCATTGATTCTTTTTCTTTGTCTTTATAACTTGGCAAGTGTATATAAGCTACTGTAAACCAATGAATTGATATCGATCTCTTCCATTTCATTTTTGCATGCAAACACCGTTATGGTATCAGAGCCTTACTTCGCTCAAATGAGTTCTTCTTGATTCCTTGTTTTTTTTTCTCTTCTCTATCAAACCACGCTCGTCTTGTATGTCTTTGTACTGGACTAGAATAATTGGGCCCGGTCGAATCAAATCCAACGGCACCCCACAACCTATCTCAAGCCGAACCAAACGGCTCTGCCCGGGGGCTCCACCCAGCTATATTCCAAACCTGACTCAAGCCAAATCAGACGACTCTGCCCGGGGGATCCACCCGGCCAAACATGGACATCAACATCCTTCGTTATCATAAGGGATACACCATTACAAGCCTGCCATCTCTGGGATTAGTCTCGACCCATTCTAAGCAACATCTCTACGAGATTACTGGGCAATATCATCACCTCCACCTGCAATAAATATAGACACGACACGTCTTAGGTAACCTAAGTTTCATATTATATTACCTCCACCTTGGAGTTCGACTAACTTGAGCGTACGAGTATCATGCCCCCCCCCCGCTAGTGTTGAATCTGATCAGGAGAGACAGCAGACCAGATTACTCTGATCCTCAGGCAGAAATATTTGGCGCCCATTATGGGGCCGAGTAAAGCTTACCTCCCTCACAATGATTAGAACCCGGAGCCAAGCGACCGCCGCCGCATGCCAACGACAATGATTGATTGAAGCTTGGTGACGCTAAAACAATGAGGAGCGACGCTCCGGTACTAGCTCATCCTCCCCCTGAAGAGCCCCAACAACGGATAAATGATTTGGAAGCAAAGAACCAATAGTTATAAGCCCAAGTCGAGATGTTAATGCGGTCCCGGGAGAAACTCCCGGCTAACCACGAGCGTTGTTGTTCAGAGCATGAAGAGAGTAATCACTCAAAAAGGATGAGGCCTATTTCCGTCCTTCGCAACGAGGTCTCCAGTACCCCCCCACCCACCCCTCGTTTGGAAAGGGACGAAGATTCCAAAGTCAGGAAGGCTAGGACTACCCTTCCTATCAACGCAAAATCTTTCGCCGAACACATAATGGCGACTCGCCTCCCGTCAAAGAGTAAGCTGCCTACTACCCTGATGCCCTACGACGGTACATGCGACCCTATGCTACACCTAACGACGTTCAGGACTATGATGCTCTATCACGGAGCAATCGACCCTGCACTCTACAGAGCCTTCTCAACTTTCTTGGGAAAACCCGCTTTGTTATGATTTGCTTCCCTCCGTTGAGATCTATTAATTCTTTTGAGAACCTCTCTCGTATCTTCCTCAATCGGTACACCACATCTCGGGTCGACCATAAAACGGAGGATGCCCTCCATTATGTCATGCAGGGGCAGCATGAGCCCCTAAGGGATTACATGAGCAGATTGTAGGTCATATGGGCCGAAATCCCCAACCTCGACCCACGAGTCAAATTCTACTCCATCGAACTTAGATTAAAGCTCGAACTCTTTGCCGACCAGATTGCCCTAACATAGCCAAAGGGTATAGCCGAGTTTCAAGAAAAAGTCGCTAGCTTCATAAAGATGGAAGAGCTCCGAGAAGCAAAAAGGACCGATTGGCAAAACCTCAAGATCGCTATCGATGACAAAAGATCCAAGAGGGCAAACGACAAAAATGAAGACCGCAACCGACATGAGCGGAGCAACGACATACGGCTAAGGTCACCACCTCATCAGAGTGCTCAATTCGAAAGATACACTCCTTTCAATACTAAGAAGGAGGCATTTGTTGCCGCAAGGGTACAACCTAGGCCTCACTCTCTATTTTGATGATAGCAAACATTTATCCAACTCATTTGTTGAGTTTTGAATTCAGGATGATAGAACGATACGCCTACGAAGTTCATCCGAAAAACCGCAAAAAATCAAGTAAAATGGCTTCTGTAGCGATCGTGTCTTATCTTAGGTTTAGAATTATAAATGAATGTAATATGCTCCTAGAATATCACCTAAACCTATTAGTAATATGTCCCAAGTTAAAATCCAAAGACTAGAATCGAAGACGAACATCGAGTGTAAAAATCAGTAAAATTGACCTGAAACTAGTGTCGCTTGGCCGGTCGATAGGTTGGTCGATCGACGACCAACCACTAGAGGCTCGAAATGGATAGTATCCTATCGGTTGATGACCGGTCGCTCGGGCGGTTGACTAAGGTCACCACCTCATCTGAGTGCTCAGTTCGAAAGGTACACTCCTTTCAATACTAAGAAGGAAACCATCTGTTGGCGCAAGGGTACAACCTAGACCTCACTCTCTATTTTGATTATAGCAAACATTTATCTAACTCATTTGTTGAGTTTTGAGTTCAGGTTGCTAGAATGATACGCCTATAAAGTTCATCCGGAAAACCACAAAGAATCAAGTAAAACGGCTTCGGTAGCGATTGTGTCTTATCTTAGGTTTAGAATAAGAAATGAATGTAATATGCCCCTAGGATATCACCTAAACCTATTAGTAATATGTCCCAAGTCAAAATCCAAAGACTAGACCCGAAAACGAACATCGAGTGAAACTAGTATCGCTTGGCCGGTCGATAGGTCGATCGATCGATGATCGACCGCCAGAGGCTCGAAATGGACAGTAGCCTCTTGGTCAATGATCGGTCACTCAGGCAGTCGATTGACCCATCGGCCGGGTGATCAATCGTCGAGCGATAACGGATAGATTTATCTTCGTTGCAACGGGTGTGATCTGGTGTGTTACTTCTTGGCTTCTAAATACCAGCCATAAATGCTCACCTCGCTCTATTAACTATTCCATTGAATTCATATACAAGCATTCAAGGCTTCAAGTGTTGATTTCCAAGCCCTAGCTCTCAAACGCTCACATCCTTCTCAAGATGTTCTTCACGGTTCAACGCTAGCATCGAATTCCTCCATCCACATTGAAGAGTTGAAGTGATTGAAGGCTAAGAAAGGAACTCTCAAATTTGATTTAATATTCTTTCTCCTTAAACTTGTTTCCCTTAAGTTGTTTGATTGAGATTTCCAAGATAGCTTGTAGGGTGTGCTAGAGAAACACCTTAGATAATTATAGAATTGTGTTTTGCTAGAAGAATAGGTGTTGAGGCTTTCTCAAAGGGTTGAGATTTGAGTTCTCATTGTATTCTAAGTGAAACACTATTTCTATAAAGGATTTGGTTTATAAATCCTTGGTGATGAGCCAAGGTAGTGAAGTAGGCGGGTTAGCCGAACCACTATACATATTGTGTTTGTGTTTCTTATCTACTTGCTTTTGAATCACTTTTATATAGTTGTCAAGTATTCATATCAAGAGAATTAGAAATTGGTTGTTAAGGGAATTACAAGTGGAAAGAGAGAATCGAATCTAGAATTAGCTAACACACTATTCAACCCCACATTCTAGTGTAGTTATTGTTGGCCTAAGATTTTCTACCTTGGTCTTAATCTCGGTTTTGATGATAACAGACATGGAACTAATGTTTTATTAAGAAATCTTTCAGGTTCCAAGTCGGTTAGCGAACGATGTCCCCGATCGAAGAAATCGGCAAGGATGCTCGTCGGCGCTTGGGATTCTTCGGGAAGTTAGAGTTTAGGTTTAAGATGTTTAGAATATAATGTAATCCTCTTTATGATGCAAAGAATCAAAAAACCAAACCCGAACCCCAAAATATGAAAACCCGGAAACCGCCTTGAAATTCACTAAGGAGCTTCTTGGAGGGCTATATGACCTAGACATTTTCTTGACACAAAAAATGACGGTAATTGTTCCTTGGGTAGAAACTAGATAACGAGATATTTTTAAGGATTTTTTAAAAGCCTTTAGCCTACCCATATTTGACCCGAGAGATTAGAAAAATTTTGTTATCCAGAAATTTATACTAAACCCCAAAAATTAGATTTTGATTCTTAAGGATTTTGATTTTTAGATATTTTTATTGAATCCAAATGGGGGGTAATCCTTATATAATATTTATGATTTAAAGTTATATAAGTAGACTTAGTAAAGACGGAACCAGAAACGAGCAAACGAGCAGAAAAATCAACAAACGAGGCTGATTTTTCCAGTTTCGATCGACCAGTCGGTCGATCGAAGTGTGCCAGAAAGCGGCAGTTTGCTTTCGGTCGATCGACCGGTCGACCGACCATCGACTGGACAATGGAAACAACTAGTTTTCCGCCCTTGGAGCCGCCTGTTTCATCCCATCGCTTCAAGGCCTTTAAATAGAAGCTTTAACAAGCCTTTCACCCCCAATCTAACACACATTGAGCCATATTTTGATGATCCTTGAGCTTGATTGAGCCACCATTCTTGAAATCCCTAGATTTGATCTTTCAACTCTTTGAATAAGCCTTAACTTCATTGATTCACCATCAAAGGCATCAAGAGGAAGCTAGAAAACTTTGTTTGAAGCTAAGTATTTTATTGGTTAATTTATTGCTCCATTTTGTGTTGTATTTTCTTGTTTATTCCTTTGTATTTGAGCTTGTGAAGACCTAGGTTGTTAGGTCTTGAAATTGGATGGTTGCCTTTGTGTTTGAGGCTTAATTCCACCGGTGTAAACTTAGTTTACTAGGATTAGTTGAATTGTCCCTTAGGTTAAGGTGGAAGAGTGCTCTCAGTAAGAAGGCGGAGACTTCCGGGTGTGGAAGTGCCTTAGGTTGAGAGCGAGACTTTTCGGGTCAAAGTCCTCATTGTAAGGGAAGCAAGATTATTCTAGTAAAGCTTAGTTTGGAAATCCTAAGCGGGGTGCTTAGGTAGTGGAGTAGGCATTGGGGCCGAACCACTATAAATCACCGTATTTGCATTGCTTCTTCTTGTGTTTGCTTAATTAGCATATTCACTTTGCTTTCGCTTTTTATTGGATTTGTTAAATTGCCTAAGTAACCAAGTAAACAATTAAAATCGGAATTAGGTGAATCGATTAGTAAACATACTATTCACCCCCCTCTAGTGTGGCCATTTCACACAACAATTGATATCAGAGCGGGTCGTAGATTGAGATTTCACCATCTCCTCTACATCGTCTCTCGATCCGAAAAATGGCACTAGAGAGTTTAGCGTCTTCATCTCCTAGGTTCGATGCCTCGAACTTTGGTCTTTGAAAATATAGGATGTACACATATTTAAAGACTAAGGGTTTTGGTGTCCTTAACATGTTAAGATTAGAATTCATTGAACTTAAGGTTGACATGCATGCTTGGAGTAAATTAGACAAGAAAATGTTTAAGTATAATAGAGATGCCATGAATTTTATTCTTTGCACCTTACCAAATGACATACTAGAAAAAGTCATGCATTACTCTTCGGCTTTTGATTTATGGGTCACTTTAAATGTTTTATATGATCATGCCAAAACTGAAGAAATTGATACTTTTAATGAAGGTGGTGATGACAATGGTCACTCACCTACTACTAATCTTGGTTTTGATACCCATAGTGCTTCTAGTCAAAGGAGCAATTCTAAAAGCCGAAAACGAAAGGTAATTTGTCATGCTTGCAAAGAAAATGGGCATATAAAGAAAAATTGCCCAAGCATGAAGAACAAAGCAAGGAAGAGGTCAAGTGATTCCACCTCCACCTCTCACTCACTTGAAGCTCTCTCTAGCCATGACTATGAAGCCACATCTAAAGTTAGCCTCATGGATACTATTGATGAGGTACACACTCCTTCACCTAGTCATGCTAATGAAAATGATGATGCTAGCTCTACTAGTTCTCATAACAAGTCATATGATGAGTTAGTAGATGAGTGTAGGAAAATGTATGCCTTGCTTGTTACAAAAGATAAGGAAAATAAAATATTGAAAAAGGAAAATGTGATGCTTAATTCTCATTTGCATGAATCCAAACTAGAAAATGAAAAATTGAAATCTAAGTCATTTGATTCATGCCATGATAATGTAAAACTTGAGCTTAAGGATGTGAAGCTTTAAAATGACAATTTAGAAAATGAGAATTGCATGTTAAAATGAGATATGAATCTATGAATGTAGAACTTGATTCTCGATTACATGCATTGCATAAATCTATGAATGGGTTGAAAAATGAGATATTGATTTTAAGTATGAACGTTAATGCTTCTTCTTTCAATTCTAAAAATCAAAATGTCTCATTTAGGAAACCTCAAAAGAAGATTGTTACCCTTAAGAATGCCCATGCCCATCATCCTTATTATATCAAGCATTCTAACATTAAATCTCATGTCCATGTTAAAAATGAAAAGAAAAAGTTTCATGAACATTATTTTTGTTGTGGTACATATGGCCATGCAATCCATGATTGTGCATTTAAGAAAGAATCCAAGTGGTGCTAAGACACTTTGGATACCTAGGCCAACTAACTCCCAAAGACCCAAAGCCATTTGGGTACCAAAGGTTTCTTGCTCTCTTGTAGGGGGAGCTACCACACAAGGGTAAAGAGAAGTGAAGAGTTGAAGTTGACCATGAACTTAAATGAAGTATCATTCATTGGTTGCAACTTCAAACCATCATGATGCCATAGGTATGGAAATTGGCATCTAGGTATACTTTGTATCATCTCCTTACTTTGGTTTGTTTTATTTAAGTTGGAGTTATGATACATGTTTAATTTGAGTTGTTTTCCCTGCTCCTGTTAAGAGTCATTTGAAAAATGTTTTTGATTTTTGATTACCGATCTCTTCGAAGAACTATGTAGCCTATAACGGGCTCATGCAAACTTGCGGTTCTAAATCGTAGGCTCATTGTGGCCTTTCGATTTTCAACCAATATGAAGGGTTGGAGATCATGTTTTCATATTTATTATTCGTGTGATCTCTTAAAATTCATTTTGGTATCACTTGATTTCATTTAAAATAGATTTCAAATTATCTAGCAAAGATGTATTTTGAAAATGATATTTGAATCTCTCTTTGCTATTTGGTTTGGTTAGCTTGCTAGTAGCTTTAATTTCATTATCTACTAATGAAGTCTACTTGCAAGTTGAAAATGTTAATGAAAGGCTATGCTATCTAAAAGAAAATGAAAAATGAAATGAAAAGTTTGGGAAAATTTCCAAGAATGAAGTATGAGTTCGTTTTTGCAAAAATCTTAATATAATACTTGAATACTTATGCTTTAATGATGTCTCTATATACTCATGATTGATTTTGCATGATAAATATTTGAATTTTCATGAGTAGGGAAAATCATGATAACTAGGCAATTTCATGATATTGATATTGAATGAAATTGGACTAGGTTGAAATTCCTTATTAAAGACCTCATTTTGAGTAAACACCCAATAAACATGTTTAGATATACACATGATATGATTCTAAGTGTTTAAACTTTAAAATTTATGTGTAGATGAACAAGGTGATAACTAGACCACTTTAGGAGACTTAAACTTGAAAAAGTTTGACCCAAGTCAACAAATTGACTTGGACACTTTATTTTAAGTCCAAACTTCATAAACATGTTTAGGAATAGGTATGACATGTTTCCATGCACTTAGAATGAAAAAATCATATGAATATAGATAAAATGACATAGAGGCCATTTCATGATGACCTCTTTTGAACCAAGTTGACCCAAGTCAACAAATTGACTTAGATATCTCATTTTTAATTCATATTTGAGGAACATATTTAGATTTACTCATGTTAGGTGTCCATAAGTTTAAGTTTGAAATACCATGAGTAAATGATAAGATTGACACTTAGCAAGTTTCATGATAACTAGCTTAGTTTTGAATGAATAGTGCTAGGTTGATATCTTGACTTAATGATATAATTTTCATTTCAAACTTGACATAGACTTTTTACATGACAATTATGTGATGTCATAAAAGTTTGAATGAAAACTGAACACTTTTTTGAAAATAACTGAAAATTACAGAAATGCCATTGAAAATTTAGCATTTTAAGTTATTTCTAAAAAAATGTAGAAAAATCATTTTAAACTAATTCTTGAAACTACATCTTCATTGAAAAACCTAATTTATTCAGTAAAAATTTTAGAAATTTTCATCAAGAATCGGATTTATAATGGAATTTTAAAGTTGGATTTCACAAATGCAAAGTATCATCCACTTGAAATATCAATTTTTCCGATACTTTATTTTTTCTTCAAAAATTTCAAATGAAAACTCATGTATACCATTTTAATTCCATTTATATATCATTCACACCATTACTTGAGTAAAATCATTTCTAGGAATGATTTTGATAACTTGAATGATAGCTAGAAATATCCATTTTTTCATTGAAATGAATATATGATGAAAAATGAACTTAGATAATTCATTTTAAGCTCAAACTTGACACACGCATCTTAAATGATCATTCAGCGATGTCTGGAAAGTTTAAAGTAAAATTGACAACTTTTGAAAAAAAAAATACCTGAAATTTACGAAAATGCCCCTGGACTTTCAGGAATTTTATGAATTTATAAAAAACTGATTTTTGACTTATTATTGAACCTGTAGATTCCTTGAAAAATATAGTTTGTCCAGTTAAAGTTTCAAAAAGTTTTGTTAAGAATATGATTTTATAAGGATTAAAAAGTTTACTTTTTGTAAACTTGAAGTATACCTTAACCTAAGTCAACAAAGTGACTTAGAAACCTCATTTTAAGCCCAAACTTGATTTATATACTTAGATTCACTCATGTTAGATGTCCAAGTGCCTAAGTTAGAGAAAACATGAGTAGATAGCAAAATTTGATACTTAGCATTTTCATATTTTCAAGCTTACTTTGAATGAAATCATGCTAAGTTCATATTCTGATCAAATGACATTCTTTTCTCTTCAAACTTAATATAAATGTTTTACATGACCATATCTTTGCATTTTAAAAGTTTGAATGATTTCTAAAAATGTCATAAAAATCTTATTTATTTACGAAAATGCCACTAAAGTATCACTCTTCTCAAGTTGCTCATTTTTTCGATATTTTAAATTGTCATTAGATTTTCAAATAAGACTTGAAGTATGATATTTTAAATTCACTTATGGTATCGTTCTACTCATTTGATGAGAAAAATCATTTCTAAAATTATTTTTTACTATTTGACCGATACTTGAAAATATCAATACTTAAGTTACTACATGATTCTTGGTTTTGGATTTCATTTATCATTTCACGATATCATGTATGACTTAGTCTCTTATTCGATGTTTGGCTTTCATCCCTTGAGTTGAGACTTTCGCGGTTTTGAAAAATCTTTTAGAGTCTCAATTTTGTCTTTTGATTGACTTTTCTTGCCCTTTTTGAGTGATGTCAAAAGGGGGAGAAAAATATAGGTATTATACAAGAAAATATAGGAAAACCATGCATATAGATAGGGGAGTTCTATTATATAGATGTGCATGTTGATAGGGGGAGAAATCCCATGTTTGATATCCTTTTCGCTCTAATGAATATATTTTCTTAAGGATGTTTGTCATCATCAAAAAGGAGGAGATTGTTGGCCTAAGATTTTTTGCCTTTGTCTTAATCTCGATTTTGATGATAACAAACATGAAACTAATGTTTCATTGAGAAATCTTTCAAGTTCCAAGTCGGTTAGCAAACGACGTCCCCGATCGGAGAAATCAGAGAAATCGAAGTTATTTCACACAACAGTTATTTCTGTTGTTCAAATACCCACACTAGAAGGGGGGTTGAATAGTGTTGGGTCAAAGCTATGTTCAATTTGATCAATTTCTTTTTAATTCGATTCAAAATGCAACCAAATTAGCGTGATACTAATTTACGATGCTTGACAAGTATGAATAGCAAGTAATAGCAATCAAACAAGGCAATACAAACATAAATAATCATAGTGGTTCGGCCAACTGTCTACTCCAATACCTTGGCTCCACACCAAGGATTTCTAACCAACTCCTTTATAGATAATGTATTTCCCTTTGAATACAAATACGGACTCACTTCTCAACCCTTTGAGAATGCCTCAACCTTATCCATATAGGCAAAACACAAGACTACAAAAGTAATCCTAAGGTGTTTAACCTAGCACACCTAGCAAGCTAACAATGAAAACATAGTTTAATAACAAAGAAAATAACAACAAAAGGAGCTAAAGAGTAAACCACACAAATGTGCTCCTTGGAAAGCCTCCAAAGCCTGTAACTCATCAAGTCGTAGAGCTCGAAATGAAGCCGGAGTTGAGGCGAAAAGAGCACTTGGGATGGATGAATATTTGGTGAAGCAAGCGCGTCAAAATCAAGTTTAGAAGGATCAAAAATACTATTAGAGATCTTCAAAGAATAGTTGAGAGGCTTTTAGAAGGTTGGTGTGGGGTATTTATAACCCCTCACACGGTTGTGTCACCCAACGGGCATTTTTCTGCCCGTTAGGGATACCCAGTCGGTTGATCGAATGATCGACCGCAGTGTTCTACTGCTTTTGGGCGCCATTCGGTCGACCGAATACCTTACTGCCAGTTTTTGGCTTCGTTCGGTCGATCGAACTTGGGCTAAGGCTGATTTTTTTAGTCTTCTTCTCGCGCGCTTCGTTTCCAGGTTCCGTTACCAAGTTTTGACTTGGATAATATTACAATTAGGCTTAGGATAAATCCCTAGAGTCATATTACATGAACTCTATTTGTAACTCTAGATTTTCTACTTGATCGTTGTTGGCGCCATTTTTGCCAATTTTTGGTATTTCTCTTAACGAAGTTCGCACGCGTATCGTAACCTCAACCTAAACTCAAACACTTGATAAACTCATTAGAATAAGTTTGTTATCATCAAAATCAAGATGGTGGCCAAGGCCGAAAACCTTAGGCCAACAATCTCCCCCTTTTTGATGATGACAAACTTCTCAATAAATGCATTAAGGAATGTATCACCAAACATAGCATTTTATCAAGTGAATGTATAATGCTCCCCTATCAACATGCATATCTAAAATAAACTCTCCCTAACTATATGCATGTCTATGTCTAGATTCTTCTCCCCCTTTTGACATCAATCAAAAAGGGCCTAAGTTAAGCATTTCTAGACACCCCTTAAGTTACCCAATGACAAGTTATAACCATACATGTTATCAAGAAACTTTGGAATAATAATCACACGGATATAGATATGTTGAGAGGGTTATAGACAACCAACTATGGGATATTCAAAAGGCATTTACTCGATAAAGACAAAGTTTTCGATTTTTTATAAATATGAAACCAAAATCATATAAAATTGAATTCTCAATGAAACTCTTTGAGACTTTTTTCAGTGGAAACTAGATTTTTCAAGCAAAGTGTAGAAACATGAATTTTCCAAAAATTCATTTTCTGCATTTTTCAATAAATCATTGAAATTTCAAATTTCACGTTTTATCGATAAATACTCATTTTCACAATAATTTCTAATTTTGATCAAACTTGTATATGACTAAGATATGATCATTCTAATCATGTATACAAAGTTTGAATTACTAGAAAGAGTCCCAAGGATTACTCAAATGACTTGGCATAATTTCGATCAAGAATTAACATGATATATCAAGAAATTATCTACAAGTTATTTTCCTAAATATTCATGAATTTTCATATAGACACAATCAAGTACTTTATCATGAGCAAGGTGCAAGAGTTTCTACATGCTTTATGAGGTATCACACTACATGAGTAATATCCTAGATATTAATATTTCTTTTCTATTATTGTTTGTAATTGTCAACCTAGCGGGCTAGTTCAAGGTCGAGCCAAGTCGACTCATGGTCCAGTGCGAGCTTGCGAGCTCGGGTAAGTAGGAATATGAATTTTTTGATTTCTTTTCCTGCGTAGATAATGTATTTAATTATTTTATTGCGTATGTTTGAGCTATTAAATTATGTCGCATATGGGTGTGCATGTGTTTGATGCTTATACGGAGAATGAGGTTAGATTGGGTTTAATTAAGCCTAGTCGGGTTAGCGGGTTTGGATTCGTCTTCTCATCTCTTGGAGTCGACGACTTGGAGTGGAGCCACCGTCATTCTTTCCCCTTGATTGAGCCAAGCCACCACCCTTTGAGGCCGGATTCAGAGGTCGTCGATTGGGAATTTCTCTGATTTCGTCTTCCTAAATCATGCGAGTGGTTTTACCCATCCTTTTCTCGGCTTTTTTTCGTATTCTTGAGCTGTTCTTGAAATTAAGAAGTTCTTGTTGGTTTTTTCGTCGACTCTCGAATCCTCGTCGTTTCTTTTGTGATTGCCATGTGAGAGGAGACCCAAAAATCTCCCCTATGGGGCTTGGCAGCCCTAGGATAACCCTAGGGGTGCTTGGCCAAGGTGGAATTAGGATCGTCCTTAAGGTGTTTGATGAAGTGCCTAAGAAAGGGTTATTGTGTATTTTTGAGACATATGCTTTAAATTGCTTACCAATTTAGGTTTCAATATGTTAATGCATGCTTCAAAATTAATCTGTGATTTTTGGATAGTAATCATGTTTTACAAAGATAGGGTTTGCTCTTGATGCCATGTGTGTTCTTGGTGTGGGATTCTTGACCATGAAGATTGATTCTTGTTTAAAGATGATGTTGGTTCTTGCTAGTTTTGTTTAATAAATATGTATGATGTGAGATTTAACTCAAATTTCATAATTCTATTTTGGATGGTAATTAAAGATTTAATTGCTGTGAATTTTGGATTTATTTGCATGGTATGCTGAAAACTTAATCTTGCTGAAATTTCATGCTGATTTGTTGATTCTAGACTGATTTTGTAATATCTGTTTGTGATATGTATAGTTTACTAAACATAGTCGTGTAACCTATCATTTCGACCTAAAAATATAATCTGGATCCTTAGGTCACACTTTAGAAGTCAGATTCGACTTGGGTACACCATTTTCGGGCTCAACAGTAAACTGAGAATAAAACCCTAAAACAAAACCCTAATTTGGTGATGATAAATTTTAATTGCATGATTAAAATTCAAGGGACGGCATAATCTATTATGAACCAACAAATAAATGTTATGCATGAAATAAAATCTCACGGATTTATGACATTACGGGTCTAGGAGTTGGGATCGGACATTGGGTGTTGTGGAGTTTTCCCAATAGAAGCATCCCTAAGACACCGTAGGAGACACTTGACTTAGGTCATATTGTATCATATCTTTATGAATGGTGGAGAGGCTCGATTAGGAGCTGGATTGCGGGCTAGGCCCGGAAGGTTGGGTGGCTAATTCCCAACCTGTGTTTAAAAGAATAAGTTTGGATGGGTGAATCCCAATTATTCATACATTATCATTTTGGAACAAGTTCGGATAGGCAAATTTTGATTGCTCCTGTGTTTTCTCGTTGAACAAGTTCGGACAGGCAAATCTCGATTGTTTCCGAGTTTCTTTAAGGAATAAGTTCAGACGAGCGAATCCCGATTGTTCCTTCGCATCTCGTGAAGCGAGTTCGGACGGGCAAATCCCGATTACTCCCGAGTTTCTTGGTTATAGGATAAGTTCGGACGGGCCAATCCCGATTATCCTAGTAACCCTTGTGTATGTCATGTTGCCTTTGGTCATGGTAGGCTTAGGCCTGCTATACTTCACTGTTAGAGTGTTGGATGCCTTCGAGCATGTGGTGGCCAGATGGCCTGATAGAACCGCTTGTGACCTTTCCTGCTTGAGTCTGGTGTTTTGTATTATGTTATATATATATGTGTTTGGTTTCTCATGGGGGTTGGTAGAACCGCTCACTGAGTTCTTTGAACTCACCCGCTGTCGTTTTTTTTTTTTTGCAAAGCATGATCATAGTCGAGTCTTTGGTAGTTTGGCATGCACATGTGTTTTAGTATTTTGGAGTTGTAGTCCCTTGGGGGCATTCATGTCTTTTATTTTAGATTTCATGTGTAAATGAACTATTGGACTTTGATTCAGTTATTTCCGCACTTGAACTTTTTGCTAAAAACTTTACTATTTAAATGAAATATGTTTTGGTTTCTCTTTTATAATAAAAATTATTTATTTCTTCCACTGTCTTCTTATGTGTTGGCATGTGCATGAGTTAGATTGCGGGGTATAGGCACGTATACCCTGGCCGGTCACGTGGCCTTGAGTTGGGGTGTGACAACATAGTGCAAAGGTGAAACTACTACCTCATAGAATTTTCAAGTATTCAGCATGTGTTCTCCAAAAACATTTGCCTCCTAATCAATGCTCAACTTGCAAGCAATTGAATCATAAATAGCACAATAGACATTTTCTTACTTAGCAAGTTCATAAACTAGATAGCAAAGGAAAGTCAAGTTTATTTCTCAAAAGTCAAGTTTTGCTAACTAGTGAGGATTCTTTTTTCAAAATACAATCAAAATTGAAATCAAAATGAATCAAGGAGATCTCAAGAGGTAAAAACATTTTAAAATCAAGATCTCAAACCCTTCCTAAGGTTGAAAACCAACACGGCCACAATTAGCCAATGTTTTAAAACGAAAGGTAAAAGGCTTCCAATGAGACCGAAAATAAAATAAAATGTTCAAATTCAAACTTGATACCACAAAGATATTAATTAAAGATAAACACATGGTGAATCAAGTATCAAGTGACTACTAAATAAAGCACATTCACAAGTCATCAAACTCCAATAGTAATGTAGGCAAGATTAAAGTTAGGAGTTGACACCGATCACATTTGTCACGAAGTTGCAATCGAATTTCTTCTTCATTATTTAATTCCCAAGCAACTTCAAGCCATCAATGTATCTTCATTTGAGTGTAGTGTCTCCCCATACATTTAAGCATGTAAACTTTGGTACCCAAATTTCTTTGGATCCTTGGGAGTTAGAAACTTTTGGAACCCAAAGTGACTTACCATTGAGGTTCCTTTTCAAGACACAATCCCTAACCATATGTCCATACATGCCACAACATAGACAATGGCCCTTAAATCTAGTAGATGCACGAGGATGGACATGAAGGTGTGGATGAGCATGGGAAGATACTTTAGAAGATTTTGCATGAGAGGCATGGGCAACTCATTCTTTAATGATAACATGCCAACATTCAAATTTTCAATTCGTATGCATAATGAGGCATTTTCTATTTTCAATGAGTCATTCAAATTTTGTAGATCTATATTTTTCTTTTCTAAGGAACTTTTATCATTTTCCAAGCATTCAACTTTTCTTTTTAAGTCATTACAAGAAAGCAAGAAATCATCATTTTCTTGTTCTAATAACTTATTTTCCTTTCTAAGTTCCTTAAATCTTTTTCTAATAACATTAAATTCTTCATACATATGCTCAATTTAATTTTGTAATTCTACCCTTTGTCATGAAACAAAGGTTAGCATTTTCCTTTGAGCTTTCTTCCCCACTTGAAGGTGATGATGACTCGATTTCATTCCAAGTAGCCATTAGTGTTTTCTTTTTCATCCTTCTTCTTTTATCTTTTATTAAGGATGATGGGGAGGTGAGCTTGGACTTAGGACAATCGCTCTCTAAGTGTCCGGGCTTGTTGCATTGGAAGCACATATGTCTATCTTTGCCCTTCTTCTTCTTGAGAGGCTTTCTCATAAGCTCCATCAACATCTTTCCAAGGTGAATCATATCTTCTTGGTACGCGCATTCTTCATCCTCCGATGATGATGATGAGGTTCTATCACCATATGATGCTTTTAAGGCAATATTTTAGCCTTTGGCGGTATCTTCCTCCCTTTTTGCCCTCATATGCATCCCATGCGTTATGAGGGATCCAATGAGTTCGGTGAGCTTCATGGTGCCAAGATTCTTGGCCTCCATGATAGCAACCATCTTTGGCTCCCATGCTTTGAAAAGGGATCGAAGAAGCTTTCTCACTTTTTCTTCCTCTTGTATGTCCTTTCCAAGGTTAGTCAAGACATTCACAATATTTTGAAAGCGAGCATACATTTCATCTATGGTCTCATGAGTATGCATTTTGAAGAGTTCATAATCATGCATAAGCAAATTAATTTTAGACTCTTTAACTTGGAAAGTTCCATCATGAGTAGTCTCTAAAACATGCCAAATGTCAAAAGCGGATTTGCAACATGATATTCTATTAAATTCATTTATAGATAAACCACAATGTAATGCCTTCATTGCTTTGGCATTTGAATTGAACAATTTTATCTCTTCTTGGGACCAATCATCCATGCTCTTGGAGGGTAGCTCATAATCAACATGAATAGTTCTCCAAACATCTAATCCTAGGGATTGCAAGAAAATACTCATCCTAGTTTTCCAATAGGGATAATTGTTTCCATCAAAAAGAGGAGGTGCATGAGTTGAAAACCCTTAACCTAGTGTGATACTAGAATCCATAAGTGTAGGTTAGATTGTTAAACATAAGCCTACAACCATGCTCTGATACCAAATATTGTTCAAATACCCACACTAGAAGGGGGGTTGAATAATGTTGGGTTAAAGCTACGTTCAATTCGATTTCTTTTTAATTCAATTCCGAATACAACCAAATTGATGTGCTACTAATTTACGATACTTGACAAGTATGAATAACAAGTAATAGAAATCAAATAAGGCAATACAAACACAAATAATCATAGTGGTTCGGCCAACCGTCTACTCCAATACCTTGGCTCCATACTAAGGATTTCTAACCAACTCCTTTATAGATAATGTGTTTCCCTTTGAATACAAATGCGGACTCACTTCTCAACCCTTTGAGAATGTCTCAACCTTATCCACCTAGGCAAAACACAAGACTACAAAAGTAATCCTAAGGTGTTTAACCTAGCACACCTAGCAAGCTAACAATGAAAACATAGTTTAATAATAAAGAAAATAACAACAAAAGGAGCTAAAGAGTAAACCACACAAATGTGCTCCTTGGAAAGCCTCCAAAGCCTGTAACTCGTCAAGTCGTAGAGCTCGAAATGAAGCCGGAGTTGAGGCGAGAAGAGCGCTTGGGATGGATGAACGATCGGTGAAGCAAGCACGTCAAAATCAAGCTTAGGAGGATCAAAAACACTCTTAGAGATTTTTAATGAATAGTTGAGAGGCTTTTAGAAGGTTGGTGTGGGGTATTTATAACCCCTCACTCGGCTGTGTCACCCAACGGGCATTTTTTTGCCCGTTGGGGACGCCCGGTCGCTTGCCGGTTGATCGTCGATCGATTGCCTAAACGACCGCAGTGTTCTACTACTTTTGGGTACCATTTGGTCGACCAGTCGGTCGACCAAATACCTTACTGCCAGTTTTTAGCTTCATTCGATCGGTCGAACTTGGGCGGAGGCTGATTTTTCAAGTCTTCTTCTCACGCGCTTCATTTTCGGGTTCTGTTACCAATTTTTAACTTGGATAACATTACAATTAGGCTTGTGATAAATTCCTAAAGTCATATTACATGAAATATATTTGTAACTCTAGATTTTCTACTCGGTCATCGTCAGAGTCATTTTTGCTGATTTTTTGTATTTCTCCTAACGAAGTTCGCGCACGTATCGTAACCTAAACCTAAACTCAAACACTTGATAAACTCATTAGAATAAGTTTGTTATCATCAAAATTAAGATGATGACCAAGGTTGAAAATCTTAGGCCAACAATTTCACCAACATTTGGTATCAGAGCAAGGTTGTAGGTTTAGAATTAACACTCTACCCTACACTTTATAATGAATCGAAAACCACCTAGCACAAGGGTCCTCTACTCATGCTCCTCCACTCTTTGATGACAATAACTATGCCTATTGGAAGACTAGAATGAATATCTTCCTTCAATCTCAAGGAATGGATGTTTGGAGGTTAATACAAGTAGTGTACAAACAACCTACTAAAAACATGGAGGAATGAAACCTAGATGAAGTGAAACTCTTTAATGCTAATGCCAAGGCCATGAATGCTTTGCATTGTGGTCTTTCCATAAATGAGTTTAATAGGATCACATCTTGTAAGTTGGCCTTTGAAATTTGGAATATTTTAGAAACTACACATGAAGACACTTCACAAGTTAAGAAATCTAAGATAAATCTTATCATGCAGAACTATGAAATGTTTAGAATGCATTTACATGAAACCATTGATGAAATGTATGCTAGATTTCAAAATATCACTAATGGTTTATGTAATCTTGGTAAGGATTTGAAAGAAGAGGAGAAGGTAAGGAAGCTCCTCCAATCTCTTCCCAATGCTTAGAAGCCAAAGGTGATTGTAATCATGGAAGCCAAGGACTTGGCAACCATGAAAATCACTGAACTCAGTGGATCTTTAATGACTTATGAGATCCACATGATGGCACACATGGAGGAAGATGCTCCCAAAAGCAAGAACATTGCATTAAAAGCATCACACCGAGTTGAAGAACCATCATCATCCAAAGAAGAACTTAATGATCAAGAGGAAATAGCGATGATGGCAAGAAGGTTCATGAGATTTATGAGGGGTGGCATGAGGAGAGGCAACGGTGGCTACACATGCTACAATTGCAACAAGGCGGGGCACTTAAGGAAAGATTGCCCGTAACTCAAGATGGCATCTACCACTACAAGAGATTATTTCTTTAGTGACAATTAATTTGTAGCAATAAGATAATTACTGCTAAATAACTTAGATGTACATCATTTAGCAACTATTATTAAAAACTCTACAAAAAAGTTATAGATTTCAATATATATGTATACATTAGTGATGATTATTTTTATCTTTACTAGCAATTGTATATATTACTTTTAAAGCCTTTAACGATAATGGATCTAGTGTGAATTCATTAATTACTAGTAAAGGTTTTAGCAGCATTTATAATTGCTAGTAGACGTCATAACAATCACCGCTAAAAGCCCAAATTGTAGTAGTGTACCTCCGCTCCTTACAAGAAGGACAAGGCCAAGAAGAAGAAGAAAGCCATGATGGCTTCATGGGATGAAAGTGAATCCTCATCAAGTGAGGAGGACACTAAGAGTGAGAAGGCAAATCTTTGCTTCATGACAAATGACAATGAGGTAAGATTTATTTTTGGTGAACTTTCATTTACTCAACTAAAATTAGAAGTAGAATTTGAACAAATGCATGATGAATTTAATGCTATTAGAAAGATATTTAAAGAAATTAAAAAGGACAACAAATCTCTAGAAGAAGAAAATGATAATCTACTACTTACATGCAATGCTTTAAGGAAAGAAGTAGAAAGCTTTAAGGATGAGATAGGCAAGATGATCTCATTTTATTCAATAGTACAACCCCCCAACACCTGCAACATGTAAAGCTTCTTCTAAAATGCTTTGAATTATGTTCTGGTCTCAAACTGAACAGCGAAAAGATGAGAGTCATTCACACTAATGGATCGTCTACCTCTAGTAACAAAGCTGCTCTCATCTTGGGTTGCTCTCCCCGTTCCTTTCCCCTTGACTACTTGGGGCTCCCCCTTAAGCCTGGCCGCCTGCTTAAAGAAGATTGGTCTATAGTTATTGTCAAGTTCGACAAGATCTTAGCTTCATGGCAAGGCTTGCAACTCTCTCGAGCGGCTCGGATTACTCTAATTAACAGCGTCCTCACCAGCCAAGCTTCATACATCTTCTCTCTATTCAGGGCTTCAGCCTGGGTCATCAAACTTATAGATAAGAGGAGGAAGACTTATCTTTTGACAGGAGGTAGAGGACAAAGCCTTAAAGGAAAGTGTCATATTAATTGGGGCAAAGTCACATCCTCAAAGGTCGAAGGGGGCCTTGGTTTATTGAACATCCAACAACATAACAAAGTCTGACTCGCTAAATGGTGTTGGAAATTCATCAGCAACAACGAAATGGCTTGGCACAACATCCTGACCGCCTCACACCCTTCTTGGCATTCTCTCACTAGCGCCCCAATGACCTCACTCTCCCCGATTTGGAGAGACATCCTCAAGGATAGGGATGTTCTAAAGGCTTCTCTCACTTCCCAAATAGGTAATGGATCGATGACTCGGTTTTGGTCGGATCCTTGGCTCCACAGGGCTAAATCATGTGATATCTTCCCCAATATTTTCGTTGCAGTAACATCACCAAATGCCGCCGTTTGGGATCACAAGGACATTATTGAAATCGGGCATGTGGTGGGATGGAAAATTAATTTTTCATCACTTGTTCCTTTGGGCTTTGTCACCAATCTTCTCAGCTCAATTAATCATTTTCTCCATTTGGAGGGGGCGGATTCTTTCCAGTGGAAATGGACTCCAGATAGGATCTTCTCTACGAGCTCCCTTTATAAATTGTTGACTATCCAAGGGATCTCCAATCCGACTGCAGTCTTTGTGTGGCAAAAGTCTTGCCTAGAGGTCGTCTTGGTCATGAATTGGCTTTCTATCAACAAAATATTTTTTACCAAAGATTGTCTCATCGCCTGTGGACTTCCTTTGGATCCTTGATGTTTTCTTTGTGAACATGAAGACAAATCCATCAACCACATTCTCTTCAACTGCGCTTTTACTAAGGAAGGATGGAAAAGCCTACTATCCTTGAGCAACATTCCCTTTTTCCACCTCAACTATCCGCCTTGGAACAACGCGGCTCACGCTAGGCCTCGACGTGCCTCCCTTCATAAATTTTGCTTCATCATGGTGTGGCACTGGAAGATCTGGTACGAGCGCAACACTCATTACTTCGCGGGATCAAAAAAGTCCGCCCTCGAGATCGCCATCGATGGTGCAAACCTTTGTAAATTATATTCTGACTAATTTTATGCATTCGTCTTTCTTCTTTTTTCCATCCCCTACCCCCTACTTGTATTCCTCAAGACTATTGATTAATACAAGTTTCTTTTTCTCAAAAAAACCCTAGAGAAAGTTAAAAATGATTTATAAAAGGAAAATGAGAAATTGAAAAGTGAGAACTGAGAACAAGTTTTTGAGCTCACAAATAGAGCATTTAAATAATAGGAATTATGCATGCTAAATGAAAAAATAATAACCTTACAAAATATCATGCCTAAGGTTGGTCATGCTAGAAGAACCTCACATGCTCATAATCATGCACACTTCTATGCTCACACTCATAGTTCTAGGAGATTCAATGAAAGTTGCTTTTATTGTGGGATTTTTGGGCTAATGGTGAGAGATTGTGCACTTAAGAGGAACCCCCGTGCTAGATTCACTTGGGTTTCTAAGATGACTAACATTCAAGGATCCAAGAAGTTTTGGGTACCTAAAGTTGCCTTTTCTCCATTTATAGATGGATAATCATCCTCAAGCAAGTAAGAGTACTTGGATTTTCGATAGCGGTTGCTCAAAGCACATGACATGTGACATTAACTTATTTGCAACCATATCAAGCAAGGATGATGGATATGTGACTTTCGGAGACAATGCTAAAGGTAAGATTATTGGCATTGGTGATATTTCCTTACCCTTGAGTTAAAAATATTTTATTAGTGGATGAGTTAAAACATAACTTGATAAATATATCTCAATTATGTAACAATGAGTATTTAGTTATTTTTGAAGCATCTAAATGCATAATTAGAAATGCACCATCAAAAGATATTATTTTCATTAGAAATAGGCATGAAAACGTTTATACTTTATGCTTAAATGTATTGCCTAATCCACATATTAGATGCTTAGTATCAATGGAAAATAATTCTTGGTTATGGCGTAGAAGGTTAGGACATGCTAGCATGAGACTTATCCAAGAATTAACTAAAAAAGATTTAGTCAAAGGAATACCCAAGATAAAATTTGAAAATGATAGATTTTGTGATGCATGTCAACATGGTAAACAAGTTAAGTCATCCTTTCATAGCATAAATCAAGTCTCTACCTGTAGGATGCTTGAACTTGTGCACATGGATCTCTTTGGTCCTTATGATATTTCTAGTTTAGGAGGCAAATTTTATTGCTATGTATTAGTTGATGATTTTTCTAGATTCACATGGGTTTTCTTTCTAGCTAAGAAAAATAAAACTTTTGAATTCTTTAAAAAGTTTGCTAGAAGAGTTATGAATGAAAAAGATATTTGCATTTTGAAAATTAGAAGTGATAATGGAGGAGAATTTTAAAACGATGATTTTTTCGGGTTTTGTTATGAATTTGATATTGAACATACCTTTTCTTTCCCTAGAACTGTTAGGAAATAGAGATCTTGACTCCAAGAACACCAGATGTATTAATCAAGAGGAATCCATCAGCTGGATGTTTTATTCAATCGGGAAGATGAACAGTAACAAAGAGAGGGAAAGAAAAATGTTCGAAGAGAGAAATTGTGTAGTTAATTCGAAAAAGGTAACAGTTAGACTACTTATACAGGTAGTCATTTAAAATACAAAATTACATTTTTGCCCTTGCATCTTATTAACAAACGTAACTAATGAATCATTCTTTTTGGTCTTTTCTTCTTGCTGCAGTCGTTATTACCCGTATTCCTTCTCCTTCTTCTTTTCTGCAAACTGGCTTTCACGGCCCCTGCAAGTTGGTAGAGTGGAGAAGTAATTCTCCATTCCCAACTTGGAACTCAATTTCTGGTGCTACGGAGTTGGTAGTGCCTTCGTGAGGATATCAGTCGATTGATCTGCACTTTGAAGGTAAACAGGTTCTATTAATCCAGCTTGGTATTTCTCACGAACGAAGTAGCAATCTACTTCGAGATGCTTTGTTCGTTCGTGGAATACTGGGTTCTTCGTAACGTGGAGGGCGCTTTGAGAGTCACAGTACAGAGGTATTGGACCAGTTCGTATTATACCCATGTCTGTCAACAAATTAGATACCTAGACCAGTTCAGCTGTTGTACTGGATAATGCTCGAAGCTCGCTCTTTGCACTCGAGCGGCTCACAGTTATTTGCTTCTTGCACTTCCAGTTAACAGTGGATGTTCCCAACCTAACTAGGTATCCAGTGATTGATTTCCTGCTATCGATATAGCTCCCCCAATCAGCATCTGAAAAACAAGATATGTCAGTCTTTGACTCAGCCGAATAATATAATCCCATTCCAATTGTTCCTTTTAGATATTTTAAGATCCTCAAGGAAGCCTTTAAGTGTGATTCCTTGGGACTTTGCACATGTTGGTTGAGTTTATGCACACTGTACATAATGTCCAGACGAGTAACGATGATGTATAAGAGCTTCCCAATCAGGGTTCTGTAATCTGTATTGTCAGCTATCACTTCTTCATTGGCTTCAATTTCTTTACTGCTCTTGCTACTCAAAGCCATGGGTGTGTTTTTAGGCTTACAGTCTATCAAATTCCTCTTTGTCAGCAAGTCCAAAATATATTTGTGCTGACTGATATGTAAGCCTTTTTTGCTTCTTTGAATCTCTAGACCTAGGAAGTATGTTAAATTCCCTAAGTATTTGATTTTGAACAACTCATTCAAATGAATTTTCAGATCCTCTATGCCTTCATGATCTGAGCCTGTCAAGATTATGTCATCGACATAAACCAATGCTAGAACTATTCTCTCTTCTTTTTTCTTTATGAATAAGCAAGAGTCATATGTACTGCACTGATAACTTATGCTTTTGATACTTGTTGAAAGCTTGTAAAACCACTGTCTTTCGGCTTGCTTTAACCCATATATGGACTTGTTTAGTTTACACACCAAATCTTTCCCATGTTCTTCATGTCCGGGAGGCAATTGCATGTAAACTTCTTCCTCAAGATCACCATGGAGGTATGCATTGTTTACATCCAGCTGGTACAAAGGCTAATTTGAAGAGGTGGCTACTGCTAAGGCAATTCTAACAATCACCATTTTGGATACTGGCGCAAAGGTGTCAGTGTAATCCACCCCTTCTACCTGCATGTATCCTTTTGCCACCAACCTTGACTTGTATCTCTCTACTTCTCCATCTTGTTTGTACTTTGTTTTGAACACCCATTTGCAACCAATGGGTCTTTTGTCTACTGGTAATTTGTAAATTGTCCAAGTGTGATTGTTTGATAAAGCATTTAGTTCCTCTTTCATGGATTTTCTCCATACTTGGCTTTGAATTGCTTCTTCATAAGTTTTCGGCTCAATGTGAACATTCACATTTGCAAAAAAATTGTTGTGACATCCTGAGGCATCTGCCAAGTTCATGTATTTGCAAATAGGATATGGAGAAGTGAATTTCTTATCTGAAAAATGATTGCATACATAATCCTACAATCTAATTGGTCTTCTAATTTCTCTTTTGCTTCTCTTGTTGTGTGAGGGGCATATGTCTCTATTCAAGCAAATTTTTGTGTCCTCAACAGACACTGGTTCCCTGCTCTCTCTTTCTATTGACTGACATTTATCATTGCTTCTCTCTATCTCATGTTTTCCAATATCATTCCCTTCTTCTGAATTTTGTGTTTCACCATAGTTCTTCACTTGAGTCTTATGCTTACATCTGATACCTTCATTCCTGGCATTGTTTTCATTCTGAATGATAGGTATTGGATGCACAGTTTTGTAGTTATCCTTCTCGCTAAAAGGGAAGATGTGTTCTATGAACATCACATTCGTCGAAATTGGAATTGTTTTGATCTCTAAATCATAGATTTTGTAACCTTTCTTTCCATGAGGATATCCCACAAATATAGACTCCTTGCTTCTATCATCAAATTTGGATCTTCCTTGCCTTAGTGTGCTAGCATAGCATAGACAGCCGAAGGCTCTTAAATGTGTTAGACTAGGTTGTGTTTTATACAACATTTGGTATGGACTTTGATAGCCTAATCTAGCACTTGGCATTCTATTTATGAGGTAAGTTGCAGTCTGAATACACTCCCCCCATAAATTTAAAGGTACTTGAGATTGAATTCTTAAGCTCTTGGCTACCTCAAGTAGGTGCCTATGCTTTCTTTCCACCACAGCATTTTGCTGTGGTGTTTCTACGCATGAACTATGATGCATGATGCCTTTATCTACCAGGAATTCCTTCACTACCATGTTAAAAAACTCAGACCCATTGTCTGACCTCATTGTTTTTACACTTTTTCCATACTGCTTCTCAGCCATTTTGATGAAGCTAATTAAAATATCAGGCACCTGATTTTTTAAAAGCAAACAGATATGTCCAACAGGCCCTTGAGTAATCATCCACTATTGTAAGAAAATATGAACAATTATCATGAGTTTTGTGTTTGTGTGGGCCCCAAACATCACAATGTATCAGTTCTAAAATTTGAGATGCTTTATTCATACTCAAAGGAAATGGCAATCTACACATCTTAGCTAATGGACAAATGTTGCAAAACAATTGAGAACTGCAACTCAATTCTGGTATAAAGTCTGATAACAACTTCATTTTTTCAGCTGGCAAATGACCTAACCTGAGATGCCATAAGGTCTGCGCATCCAGGTTCACTTGCATTGCTTTGGTTTCACACCCTTTGCTGCTCCTTTTCACCACTGTTCCTTTTAGGATGTATAATCCATTCTTTTCTTCACCATTCCCCATCTCCTCCTTCGAAGCTAGGTCCTAAATGATGAAATTCACAGGAGTAAATGTTATGGAACAATTAAGTTCCTTGGTAAGCTTGCTTACTGACAGTAGATTACAGTGAAAATCTGAAACTGATGAAGTATTAGGCAGTCTAATGTGCTCATTTATTCGGGCAATTCCTACACACTGAATTGGGACTGAAGTTCCATTGGGTAAGGAAATTCTACAATTGTGTGTAGATTTCATTTTGCCCTCTAACATCATTTTATCTAATGCAATGTGGTTAGTGGCACCACTGTCCATGATCCACCTTTTGCTATCTACTGTAATATAATTGCTGAAGCACTTACCTGCCATGTTAACTGTTGCAGTCGCACCCTTGTTGCTGAGTAAACTTAACAATGTGTTGTACTGCCTTTCAGTGAATCCTCCATGATCATCCTCTTGTTTGACATATGGAGTTTCAGCTTTGTTTTCATTCTTGATTTCAACTGCATCAAATACTGAGTTGTTCTCTTGCTTCTCCACATACTGACTTCCAAACCTCTGTTTCCCCTTGTATGATTTATTCCCTGTTGGATAACCATGCAATTTATAACACTCTTCTTTGGTATGCCCTGGTTTCTTGCAGTATTCGCAAAATTTCCTGGGTTGATACTGTTCTACCCCTCTGTCATTTCTGAATTTATTCGACTCAAAGTACTGCTTTGAACTGTTGAGTGCGACACTCTCCAGGTTTGCGTTAGGTTGTAAACCAACTTTCCTGTGAGATTCCTCCTGTTCTAACAAGGAATATGCCTGATTTATATCCGACAGTGGTTTCATCAGTAAGATCTGCCCCCTCACATTCATATAAGACTCATTGAGCCCCATTAAAAATTGCCTTAACTTCATTTTTCCTTTGTCGCAGGTACACTCTCTATCAGTATCAACTGCCCCCAATTCATCCCATAGCGATTTCAATTTGGCGAAATACACATCTATGGACATATTTCCCTGTTTCATGTTGCAGATTTGGTATTGCAGCTTGAAAATCCTCAGCTCGTTACTCTTCCCGAATCGATCCTCAAGATCGGACCACATTTTTGCAGCTGTTTTAGCGTAGATAACGCTGGTGGTCAGCTCCGGTACTATTGATTGAAGAATCCAAGACCGAACGAGATCATTGCATCTCGTCCAAATGCCAAACAGTGGAGAATCTTGCTCCGAAACAGGTATTGATCCATTTACAAAACCTAATTTATTTTTAGCCGACAAAGAAATTCTCATGGATTCTCGCCAAGGTAAAAAATTCTCGTGCCCTACCAATTTTACAAACACAAGGAAGATACCTGGGGCATCGCTTCCGTGAATCAGAAATAGATCATCCTCGTAATTGGTAGTGTCGGAGGCAGATCTGCTTTCATTGTTGCTCCCCGATTCAGCGACTACCGATCGGGTTGATTGGGATCATCTGTTTCTCGCCATCGCCTCGATCGCACAGATGATCAGATCATGTGAGATCTGCTTCTACGCGCATGGCTCTGATACCATGTTAGGAAATAGAGATCTTGACTCCAAGAACACCAGATGTATTAATCAAGAGGAATCCATCAACTAGATGTTTTATTCAATCGGGAAGATGAACAGTAACAAAGAGAGGGAAAGAAAAATGTTCGAAGAGGGAAACTGTGTAGTTAATTCGAAAAAGGTAACAGTTTGACTACTTATACAGGTAGTCATTTAAAATACAAAATAACATTTTTGCCCTTGCATCTTATTAACAAACGTAACTAATGAATCATTCTTTTTGGTCTTTTCTTCTTGCTGCAGTCGTTATTACCCGTATTCCTTCTCCTTCTTCTTTTCCGCAGACTGGCTTTCAAGAACCCCTCAACAAATGGGATGGTTGAGAGTAAGAATAAGACCTTACAAGAAATGGTTACGACAATACTTTGTGAAAATAACTTGCCTAAATACTTTTGGGTCGAAGCTATTAACTTGCTAAAGTTTTATTAATCTTTGGTCTTAACAAAAGTCTATTCAAAATTTATTAGAGTTTTGTTAAGACCAAAGATTAATAAAACTCATTTTGAACTTTGGAATAATAGAATCCAAAGTGTGGGATATTTTAAAGTTTTTGGTAGTAAATGCTTCATCTTGAACACTAAGGATCACTTAGAAAAATTTGATTCAAAATCAGATGAAGGAATCTTCTTTGGATATTCTACTAGTTCTAAAGCATATAGAATTTATAATCGTAGAAGTATGGTAGTTGAAGAGTCTATATATGTTACTTTTGATGAAACTAATTATTATTCTAGAAATGTTAAGATTGTGAATATAGGTGGAGAACTTGAAGAATTGACATTTCATGATAAAGAGGTTGAAGATGACTCCAATGAAGCACCTCTTGATGAAGAACCTTCATCCTCCTCATCCTAACCTCAAGTTGAAGAAGAAGAAGCTCTACCTCCTCTCTCAAAAGCTTACCAGTTGATAAGGGATCATCCAATTGATCAAGTGGTAACGTTCTAAACTTAAAAATGTATGTCAACATGTTGCTTTTATTTCTCATGTAAAGCCTAAAAATATTAAAGAAGTCATGGATGATGAATTTTGGGCTATTGTCATGCAAGAGGAACTAAATTAATTTGAAACAAAATGAAATTTGGGACTTAGTACCTAGGCCTAGTGAACAAACCATAATTGGGACAAAGTGGGTCTATAGAAATAAGTTAGATGAAGATGACTTAGTCATTAGAAACAAAGCTAGGTTAGTGACACAAGGGTACAATCAAGAAGAGGAAATATATTATAATGAGACCTATGTTCCCGTAGCTAGACTAGAAGCCATACACATGCTTTTAGCTTATGCAAGTTTCAAATGTTTCAAACTTTTTCAAATGGATGTTCAGACTAGACGTCATCACGTCCTTCTCGATCATATATGAACATTCACGTCCTTTATTATCACGAGGAGTAAGCCATTACAGACCAGCCTTCTTCGGGATCGGCCAGACCCATTCTAGGCAACATCCCCGCGAGATTGTCGGGCACCGCCATCACCTTCACCTGCAATAAATATAGACACAGCACGCCTCAGGTAACCTAATTTCAATTTGCATTACCTCCACCTTGAAGTCTCACTGACTTGAGCGTCGAAGTGTCTTTTCCATGTCTCATCCCTCACCCTTCCCCTCCCAAACTAGAAAAGACACCAAATTGGAACAGAATGCCCCAACTCTCAGGCAGGGACATACAATCTCTAAATAAATTAATAAAGTAAAAAATCTTTTTCACTTTAATTGATATAATTACGTTCGACTGTTATTGACTAATCATCGAAGGATGTTCCAAAGAGTCCAACTTCGAAGGATTACTTCTACATATTCAAGTCGAGTTCAACTATGACTCAACTCCATTCTATTGATTGGTCAAGCGATCGTTGTCCAATTAGATTTCATCAAGTTAGATTATATTTATAATTTCAGAATTATTTATGCATAGTCTATTATCAAATTATGGGTTTTCTATAAAAGTATAATTGATAAAAAAAAATAGTTAAAAATATTTTTACTATTCAAATATATTCACGTCAGCTATTAGGTATTAAAATATACAATTTATAAATAATAAATATGAAACTTATTTATCCTTCCTAAGTTAATATATAAATTTGTCAATTATGTTTAGCACAGTTGATGGTAATATATTGTAAATTACCTAGAGATTTAGGATTCGATTTTTAGTATGATCATTTAGTATGATTTTTTATCTATGTTAAAAAAAATTAATATATAAATTTTCAAATGGTGCAAATTAAAGTAATATCAAAATAAATTTTCAAAAGTATAAAAAGCTAATCTATATATATAAAAAAAGAAACTACTCTTTAATTCCCACCTAAACTCCCTCACTTCATCAAATTTTTACATTTATTTTAATCCCACTTTTATTTCTATTTTTACCCCTCCTCTCAAACTGTTATTATTTTTCTTATCTAAATTTTTTTCTTATTTTAAATAATTATTTTTTAAAATTATAAAAATTAGTTTTAAATTTAAAATTATATAATTTTGAATTAAATTTATATTATAAAATATGAAAAATATCATAATTTTTTTGATAAATTATTTTATTTATATATAAATATATATTACAATATAATATTTAATTTTTATTTTTATTTTATTTTACAATTATAATTTAATTGTGCAAAGCGCAGCTAGCGTAAGATAAACAAAAATCTTGCTTTTTTGAAATGTCATCCTTGTGAACTTGGTTATACCACTTGTACGTCTCTCGTTTTCACACCACAACTTCACATTGCTCTTTTTCTTCCTCTTCATCTTCGTGTTTGATTTTGTTTTGGGCGTAGAAGGCACTCTCCAGGTTTCCGCCGCAGTTCGTTCATCAAGTTCAATTAACTACCAGGCTATTCAACAAAACGCCCTAAAATGTTTCTCCAGAAGGTACTCTCTACTTGGTGCCAGTCGATTTTTAGTTATTGCTTGAGGATTTCATTATGATGCTCTATATCTCTCAAATTGGAGAATATTTTGTAATTGGCGTTTTAAGTGCGCGTTTCTTGAAATTGAATACAAATCTCGATTTGGGTTTTAGGCATGGAGGATGGCGGCTTTTGGGTTGTACGGCCTCACGCAGTTCACCAAATCTGGTTTCCTGTAGTCTCTCATCTCATATCTCTTCTTTTTTCTGCTCTTCAGTAAATCTTCTTATTCATAATCTATGTCCGGAAAGATTGCGCAATCCCTTCTCAGTACGTAATGTTACTATCAATGTTATAGGAAGATTTAGTTGCGAAATCAGCTCCAGCATAACATTTTGAAGTAGATAAAAATCACAAATTGCTTTTTTGCTTTTTTTTCCAAAGAAAAATTTCTGTATTAATTTCAAAGGAATTGAAAACACTACTAGGAACAAAAAGAAAACCAAAAAAAAGAGAAAAGAACGAGGAAAAGTAAATAAAAGTACAAAGAGAAAACAGAGCAAGATAGAACTTGGTAACAAGTCAAGACTCAAAATGATCGAAGGGAAAAAGATGCAACTTCAGATAGGGATCCAACTGATAAGCGATTGAGATATAAAAAAAAAGAAAAAAAAAATCCTCTTATTCCTCTCATGCCAACTCCACCTGTAGGTCCTATACCAGGTGATGATAAGTTTACATTGGTCCTTTCATAATTCCACACCATGATCAATCAACATGAGAAGCTAGGAATATCCAAGGCACCATGATGCAACACCATTTAACAATCAACATGGTATAATATTGTTAATGTTATATTATACATAAGAGTATTAAGTTAAATATTATATATTATATTATACTTAACAATATTAGAGTGTGCTTTTTTTCAAAAAAAAAATCCGTACACTCAAATCTATATCCGAATATATCATTTACTGGTACGACGCTAAACTGGTAGGTAGCAACACCATCCAACTACCAAGATACACACTGAAGCGAGATTTTAAACCTTGCTACAAGGCACCATGTCAGTATATAGTTCATTCAATTGAAGCAGGAGTTGAGAATAAAAAGAGTAGACTTTTCCTGGAGACGAATACTAAGGTAGCATTATAGATGTTCTGGAAGGAAACATATATCAAGCAAGAAATGGTAAGGACTAAAACTGTTCTTTTATAACCAGTTATACTTGAAGTGCCAATTTTAAAATTTTTAAAGGCAATTTATCATGGAAGGGATAGCCTGATGAAGTTGTCAAAGAAGAAAAGAGAAAATATTTCAATGGATCAGTATTTCTCGATTGCAATTTACGATATCTCCTTTGTAACTCAAAATTATCAGCAACGTAATAGCTTTTAAAATTTTAGATCAACATTTGGTGTCAACTTCTTATTATGAAATGAAACCTACTTTGAAATCAATGTATTAACTGCTGAGTCTGCTGATATTGGCATGACCAGGGAGCATTCCAAAAGATTCAAAGAGGAAGATATGCAAGTTCATATGGAGGGGAAAAATTGCATGGTTACAGGTGCTAATTCTGGTATTGGTTATGCAACTGCCGTGGGTCTAGCTTCACGGTAATGACAATATTCTGTGATTCAGACATAATATGCCAACTTTAGTAAATCTTTTATAGTCTTTTGACCTTTTACATATGCTTGTTGGTATATTAAATTCAAGTTATGTTTGCAGAGGTGCAACTGTGTATATGATTTGTCGTAACAAGGAAAGGGGAGAGGCTGCCTTCTCTAAAATTCAGTCAATCACTGGCAATCAGAACATCCATCTGGAGGTACATTGTCTATTATAACTCATGTATTTTTCTCTTCGAATACAGAGAAAAGATTCTGAGCACATCCTCTATAATCACATAACCACAAGAACATCTGATCGACTCTCTTCTCTTGTATTCTGAGTGAATTCAGAATCTTTCCCTAATTGATGTCCCAATTTCTGTGTTTGCACCTTTTTGGCAGATTTGTGATCTTTCTTCCATAAACGGAGTCAAATCATTTGTATCCAGATTCTCTACTCAGGAGAAGCCTCTTCATGTCCTTGTAAGTATGATAATACATGTGATTAATGTGTAGCATGTATGAAATTACCTTAAAAATATTACTATTTCATATCTAAAATTTTATTGGTACATGGAGAGATTGAAGAGTGTAAGTGCTTGCTAATTTTTTCGTTACATTTGTCCTCATAAATGTAATTAAATATTGATGCATCCCAATTTATCCCCCGAAAAGTCAATATTTCTCTTTCCATATTGGCACCATATGATTGACCATAATAGCAGTTTTTATTATGTTTATTTCACCTATATAGTGGCACCACCATCTATTCACATGTGAATTATTGCTCCCTAAATAATCATCTAATATTCGTTGTGGGTAATTATGCTTCATAAGTGAAGCATAATTTTTCTTTAATCAAAGGGAAAAAAATCCTATAACTCATTATTGATACCAGATGACAGGCTAGCAAACGTATTATTCATATCAAAACATATTCGTTTCCAATAATCTATAATAATGATTTCATAGAAAGGAACGAAAGAGAACCCCTAAAAAAAGTTAGTTTGCACTTTGTAGTGTTATAAACAGAGCCTTTCCTAGATAGTAGTGGATTATCTTAGTTTGTTAAATCCTAGAATATGATGAATTTCACTCATGAATCAATTTGTATCTTCAGGTTAACAATGCCGGTTTACTAGAGCACAACCGAGTAACTACACCAGAAGGGTATGTGATATTCTCTAAGAAATCTTATCTACTTGATGTTTACATTTATGACCATCAGAAGATCTAGAACCTTGCCAATTTTTTATATCTATAACTAACACATCCATTTGTTATCATTGTCTGCGAGCTTACCATGAGTATTATTAACCAGATTGGAGCTGAACTTTGCTGTTAACGTAGCAGCAACTTATACTTTAACAGAGTTAATGATGCCATTGTTGGAAAAAGCAGCACCTGATGCTCGAGTTATTACAGTTTCATCAGGTGGAATGTATACAACACCTCTGACGACAGATTTGCAGGTAGCCTTTCTCAGTACATGCTTTATATATTCTAGTGTTACGACAGTATATATTAAAAAGTTGCAATTCTTGTTGTGTGGTTAAAATTTTGTTCTCTGTATAGAATGACAATACTGCGTTAACTTATATCTTGGTTTTACTTTACCACTGCAGTTCAGTGAGAGCAACTTTGATGGAACACTACAATATGCTAGAAATAAGAGAGTCCAGGTTAGTGAACATGTATTAAACTTCCTTTTGCATGTTATCAGTAATTTTAGGATGAGGTTAAATGTTGTTGGAGATTATGCTACATGTACATTACGTTGTTACTTAATCAATTTGACAAATTTATGAAAAAGCACACCATCTCTTGAGAAAAAAATCAGTATTGAGCCAACTTAGTTATTGTAACACGTATGATATAGACTAAACTTGAGCTTGGTTCTACAGTAACAAGTCGCAATGCCACAACTATTAATATATCTTCTGCCTTTGTATACTCTTTTGATGAATCCATACATTTTTAGGGAAAAATAGCTGTATGACCCCTCTAAATACCCTAAAATAGACGTAGGATTTCCAAATTTTATGTTCCGCCCTCAAGTTCTTGCATGGCCCCCCTAATGCCAATGTGGTTATTATTCCAATTAAAAATTATTATTTTATATTGTTTAATATACATAAGTTGCACCGTGTGTTAAATAAATTAGTTATTTAAAGAAACTGGTTAACCCATTAACCTTAATAAACCTGCTACCCATTGCTTATTTAAAAAAAACCATCAGTTGCCGATGATCACCTTGCTAACGACCCAAGCAACACACCCAATGAGGATGACACCATGGAGCCCAATCCCTAGCCTATGGCGACTGCAGCCTTGTTGCCCGTCTCCATCGCAACCCCATCAATCTCGTGGTATTTGCCATCATGGTGATTCAGCTTATTGTGAATTCTGAAACTTCTTCAAAGCATCATTTTATATATGGAGCAAGGAAGGAAAGAGATGGATGCTGCAGAGTTTAAAGTTCCCATCTTTAGGACTAATATAATTGCTCACCCCTAATGCCAATGATTTGAAATGAGCATTTCGTTAAACAATTGGGTATCAAGTTGGGGTTTTGGTTACTGTGCAGAAGAGATTGAATGGAATACTTTGCAACCAAAGGAGCATAAGTAGGAGCCCAGGAGGCTCTGCTCGTAGACCTTGCAAGTGCTGGTGATGTCGTTGTCAAAGGGTGCTATCTGGTGATGTCGTGGTCGCCGCAACAATCTGACTGGGGTGAGGCTGTGGATTGGGCTCCACAGTGTCCATGTTGGCGGAGATTGTCATTGTGGTTGGCGTCGTCATCGAGGATCATCACTAGGGTTGTTCGTGTGGTCGAGGGACTTTGCTAGGGTTATAGTTGAGAGGACAAAGAGGATAGGGAATGAGATGGGTGGGATTTTTGTGATAGGTAGTGGGTAATGGGTTTATTAAGGTTAATTAGTCTTTGGTCCCCCAAAATATCATGTTTTTTCCATTTGGTCCCTCATTTTTAAGAACTTTATGTCTAGTCCCTCAAAAATTATTTTCGTTTCCTTTTGGTCCCTCCGTTAACTTTTGATGTTAAGTGCCAACATGGAATGCCGACATAGACTAAAGAGGGACCAAACCGAAAAAATAAGATATTTTAAGGGACTAGATGGAAAAAAAAAAAAAATTTAATAACCTAAAACATAATTATATATTGTTATACTTTAGGTTATTAAAATGTATATTGTTATGTTTTAGGTTATTAAAATATATATTTTTTCCATCTAGTCCCTTAAAATATCTTATTTTTTCCATTTGGTCCCTCTTTAGTTTATGTCAGCACTCCATGTTGGCACTTAACATCAAAAGTTAACGGAGGGACCAAACGGAAATGAAAATAATTTTTGAGGGACTAAACGGAAAGTTTTTAAAAATGAGGGACCAAACGGCAAAAACATGATATTTTGGGGACCAAAAACATAATTAAGCCTTAGTTTTTTAGATAAATACACTTTTTAGTATACATGGTATTTGATGTGATTAAACAAAAGGAAAAACATTTCTTAATTGGTATAATAAGTCATGTTAGCATTAGGGCGGTTATGCTGGAACTTGAGGGGGGGCATGGAGATTTTTGAAACGAGTTCCCCTAAAGGATCAAATTTTAGTTCACCTGAGTTATAAGTCGGGAATCCAGGTCTTAACTAAGAAATGACTTCCTTGCTATTTTGTTGTTGCTATTTTATCAGTAAGTTAACATAGAGAGGAAGAATTGGTTGAATAAATATCGTTACTATTTCTCAATGCCCATATTTCTGAAACCAAGGCCTCTATAAGGGCTCAAATTGGTACTGCCTCACACCTCTTCCTTGAATGCCTCTATTCTACTTATGAATGAAACTCACTACTACCCCTTACCAATTCTCAGTACATACCTCTCAGGGTTGAGGACATCTTCGCAAACGTCAATACTAGTACCTATACCAACTTGAGCTTTGAGCAACTTTACAGTCTAGTACTTGGTTGGCTTTCATTTGTTTGGAAATGAAGAAATAACCAAATCTCAGCTCCTGTACAAATTACTATTCCTACATTGTGGTCCGCAAGTCTTTGATCTATACCAATAAAAGTTAAAATTTTAGTAAGCTTCTCCCTTGATTGTTGTAAAAAGGATAACAGGTCTTTGTTATACCACTCGCTGGACATTATTGTCCTTCCATTAAAGCTTAACATATGTTAAATACTCCTAGGTGTCTTGTAGATAAACCGATGATGTTATTGCTCCAAGCATAATCAAAACTTGTAGCCAGTTAGAGCTTAATAAACAATTTTAGATGTTCAGAATGTTTGCATTGAAGATATGTATTGTTTGGCAGGAGTAAGCACTAAATATAGTACATACAGGTAAAGCTGAAGAAAGCAGTTCATCTATTTTGCAGTTTATCTCTAATGCTTTCATATGTAACATCTGCTTGTTTTTCATTCTTTTGGTTAATTTTTAGGTAGCATTAACGGAAAAATGGGCAGAAACTTATGGAGGTAAAGGTGTTGGCTTCTATTCAATGCATCCGGGATGGGCAGATACACCTGGTGTAGCTAAAAGCTTGCCTGGATTATCAGAAAGGTAACTTTTTTTTCCCAGTAACTCCTGGTGGTGGCTGACGACATGGATTACTCACAATGTTGCATATTTTTATGAATGCCCCAGGTTATCAGGAAAGCTAAGAACAAACGAGGAGGGCGCGGATACTGTGGTTTGGTTAGCTTTGCAACGGAAAGAAGACCTAAAATCAGGTGCCTTCTATTTCGACCGTGCGGAAGCTCCTAAGCATCTACGATTTGCTGGCACTGCCAGATCTCATGCTGCAATTGATGCCATTGTTGACAGCCTCCGTTCTATATGCAAAGTGCCTTCTTGATCAATAAGACTCGTTGAATAGACAAAATTTACTTTGTTCGAATATTTTGGAATTGTTACGAACCAGTTTTATACGTGCCCTTCAAAATTTATTTATGTATTATTTTAAAAAGAAAAAAGTTGTTTACTTGTTCATGAAGACAATCTTTTCAACGATGAGTACAGTTTTCTGTTGCCCTCGTTATCTTGGTTATAGCAGTGATTTCAATTCCAATAAGTGGGAAAAAAAGTACATTTGGCAACCATGTTTAAAAATAAGTGCACCAGCCGGGAATCGAACCCGGGTCTGTACCGTGGCAGGGTACTATTCTACCACTAGACCACTGGTGCTGTTGAAATCACGGTCGGTTATCTCTTTTAAGGACAAGACGAGGGACCATTATTCTTCTACACTTATTTGGGATAACAGGACCATCTGTTCTATTAAGAAAAGTCCAACCATAAGATGCTGTAGGTTCCGTACGTGTCAACATGGAAATATGGATGTCTCTGTTAATTTCTACCCGAAGTTAAGAGGATATATATGTACATATGCATCTTACAGGACCAACGAAACTGGCATCTATCTTTAGCTTGGTCTATATATCTGACCTGAAAAATGGAAGTCACTTTTGGCCATGTTTGGTCCAACATTATGTCCAAAGAATGGTCCCCTGGATCGACCTGAAGGGAACTATCATGAACAAGTTCAATTGATGGCTTTTAAGCTTATATTTCTCCTGCAGCTGATCGAGATGTGGACTCATCCCCAGACTTGATGGACCACAGACTTCTCTAGCTAGTCAACTTTGACACTGAACTCCATCTGGATTGCACCAACAACTGCATCACAGCCTGGATGTATATTGGTGACCACTGTCTCAGTTGCCACTACAACTTGCTACACTACTTTGAATTCAACAAAGTTGCAACTTTTAGCCAGGAACGAATTGCCAAAGTCTCGGGACCTGTTGACAAATCTGGATCTTTCCATTAATTTGCTTGAGAGAGAGAGAGAGAGCAGGATCCAGTGTTTGGATATTTGGCCTCGCTTTCTTCCAGTTCAAAAGCCGGAGAAAGTTTGAGATAATGGACTGATCAGTGCAAGTCTGGAGACACTGAAAAGGAAGAGGGAGGGAGGAGAGATGGTGGGGGGTGTAATCATTGTGAGTGACAGGAATCATTCAGCCTATTCACCCTCTCAATTTCTTGTCATATTCCTTTTTATCTTTCACTTTTTGCCTTTTTGGAGTATTACTCATCAATGAAATTAAAGCACCAGCATATACATCTGTACATTAATAACAATACCTAGTATACATGTCTATATATGACTGACTGCCTTTAATTAATTGTTACCTGCAGGTTAATTTGAGTTTTAAGAGTACGTAGGTGAGAGTACGTAGTTTCAATATTGTTTTCAAATACTGCATGACTTTTGGGATGAAGATTTTGTAGTTTGTAGAGCCGCTGGTTAGGGCATGATTAACAAAATCTGATGCTCCATTATGGTCTCATATGGCGGCATGCATACATGCACGTGAAGAAGATTATAACACGCTTACTGTTGCTCGGAGAAAAGTACTGCTAATTAATATATTATTTGTGCATGTGTTCATGCACGACCAACATTTACTTTTTAACATGACACATTACATCTTAATTAATTGGATCATTGCTTAATTAGACGACATGCATATGTTCAGCTCCTCCCAATTGATTATATTAAAATTAACCATAACAAATTAACACTTAACACGGATATATTCATTTGATATATAATATATATGCCCTGCCATCATGAGAGACCAAGTACTTTAACATGATCGAATATTGCTAGGTGGAACTAAAAGTGGGGGTGGCTCACATGTTCAATAGTAGTCAGAGTAGAGAAATAGGAGTGAAGGAGATAATATAAGTTTGACTTAATTCGAGGAGTAGTGAATGAGCACTAATTTATTACCAATCATTATTATTTTCCACATTCCGAGGCCGGATGTACAATTATTGCTTCATATGAAAGGAGGATCCCAAGGTGAGAGAGGATCTCTATGTGTCATGTATATGAATGATGAATAATTAACTACCACTTTAATTTCTTTAGAGAAAATATTGGTGAAATCTAGCTACTCAAATCATCGATTGAATCATTTCAAATACATTGGTGATTAAGTTTGTGTTATAATTAAAGTGAAATCATTATTTGTGGCTTTTTGAGTTTTTCTATATTTTGAAAAAGATGATTTTCATTAATATTTCAAGATGGAAACGTGGACTTTTTCAAATTCTAACAAGCAACGTTAACTAATGCATTTTAATTAGGCCGGGATGGTCGGCAACGCTTCGGCGAAAATCGAAATCGAGTAAAAAACCTGTTAATCAAAATTGAAACCAAAACCGATTCATTATTTTGTTATCCGTCGGATAACCGAAATCGAGTTTCGAGTAAACGAGTAAATGGGTTTCGATGGCGGGTTTAGGGTTTTGGGGGTTAATAATAAATGTAATCGGGTAAATGGGTAACATGTTTAGAATTTTTAGGTTAAGAATATATATAATAAATTATTATCAATTTTGATTACTGACTAACCGCGGATAATCGGTATAACCAGTAACCAAAATATATAACTAGTTTCAGTTATCAATTATCTGCGACCCGATAATTAGAACTGAACCGATTAAAATCAATTTTTTTTATTTTACTAATTGAAATCGAAACCGAACCGTAAATCCACTATTCGAAACTGAATTTTAAGGGTTAACCGCAATTAAACGATTCTAATTGCCACCCATAATTTTAATTTCTCGCTACATCTTTTGGTTTGCTTTTCATGCCATCATTTTTTGAAAATGATAATGAAACTTAATTAATAGCATTTGATTTAATAATATATTGTATAACAATTTATATAACTACTCTATATATATGCATGCAGATTTAATTTTTAAAACCAACATATTTTACTCAATTAATGTGAAGTTAATTAAAATACCAAAATATATGGTTTTTTTTTATTAGCATTATGATGAATTTTACCAATGTGGTTTTCTTAGTTAAACAATATAATGAGAATAACCCAAATGAATTTGACTTTTCATAATCAGATTTAACAATACATGGATGAACTTCAATTTAAAATGCATGTAGGGCATATATTTTTGGTTGGTTAATTATGAAGCAAACATTTAAAGTAAATAGTGCTCAAAAATATTTTTATACAAAAATAGTTTATATGCAGACGCCATTTGTAGTAGGGGTGGTAATTGAAATTGATTAACCGAATCGTAAAATTTGATTTCGAATAGCGGATTTACGGTTCAATTTCGGTTTCAATTTCAGTTAGTACGTAAAGTCCAAAAACCGATTTTAATCTATTCGGTTTCGGTTACTAGGTCACTGATAGTCGGTAATCGAAACTGTTGATATATTTCGATTTTGGTTACCTATTATCTGCGGTTAATCGGTAGTCGTAATCGGTAAAACTTACTGTATATATTCTTAACCCAAAAACTTGAAACCCGCTACCTGTTTACCCGATTATATATATTCTTAACCTAGAACCCCTAAAATCGCTACCCGGAACCCGTTTACCCATTTATTCGAAACCCGTCGGTTTTTGGTTTTTGAAACATAACGGTTTTGATTTCGATTAGCGAATTTTGTATTCAATTTTGATTTCTATTAACCACCAAAAAGATAATTAATCGAACCGTTATCATCCCTAATTTGTAGTTACTTACATTCCAATTAACTAGATAAGTTAGTAATGGTATTAATAATAATTGTAAATAAATACAAATGTCGATATATTGATTCGCAATTAAGTTACGGTAGTAATTAACTATTTAAATCACTAGAATACAAGTGTGTTATATTGTCACATAATTTATATACAAGTAATATCGTGTTAACTCTGAGTTTTTTTAATTTTGTGTATATTTTAGTTCAATTTAATTTACAGTTTACAACTATTAATTATATATTCTAACAGCAAATTTAATTTTTATGTTAGGCTAGTAACTTAATTCTTGAGTTGCCGATGGATCATGAGTTCAATTCTTTGTTGCAGTGCTCTATGCATTTATTTTCGTAGTTAATTATGTATACATTTTGTAGTGCTCATTGTGCGTATATTTTCACGTCTTATAATAATTATATTATAAACAAAATTTTTGATGGTGTAGAATTGGCAAAGTAAATGGAGACACTATAACAAATCATTTATTTTTCAATGTTATTGAAAAAAATAAGCTAATATTTTGACGCCAATAAGTATCTTAGATGGGCACGCGCGCACACACATAAGTATCTAGTACGTAATTAGGTACATGGAAGTGCAATTTGCAAGTAGATGAGGACTATTTTTGTCATTTGCTATGTAATAGACACTAGTACTATTTTATGCTATATCTTCCCAGCTGCCTCAAAGTCTATATTCTTCATTTCTCTCATTGACTTGAAGTACCTTTCACCATATTCCTCTCTAGCTACTTGTCCGATCGATCCAATTGCCAGCGATCAAGATACTCGATCATCGACATCGATCGATCGATCCATGTTTCCTTCCACTACCAGTGGACTGGTGATGATGAATCGAGGAGCCAATTTGGTGGAGAATCATCAGGAGATCAATATGGACACTACTAATTCTCATTCCAGCTTCAACCTCCAACAGCCTTCTCATCTTCCTCTCAGCTTTTCTCCCTTTGGGATCCAAAACAATCTCACCAATGAGACCACCACTTGCACCGTCAGAGGAGGAGGAGATCACACCAACATCTCTCACTTGAGACCACCCTTCTCGTCATCTCTGCCGCAAGAACATGGAGATCATGATCACCTCGGCGAATCCTCAGCGCAAAGATCGCATATTGATCTGTGGTAATTAATATATATTATGGTCATCTTTGTGAGTAGCTAGCATATGTTAATTTCTTCTATATGGATTAACTTGTTGGAAATACATATAATTAGGGCATCAAATGATAAGCTGGGGTCAGCGTCGGCATCAGTGGTTGGAGTGGAGAGGATGAATCATAGTAAGAGCAGGACTAATCCGAACAACAACAGTCTGCTATCGGTTGGTGGGATGAGGATGAAGAAGGTGAAGGCGAGGAGGAAGGTGAGGGAGCCGAGGTTTTGCTTCAAGACTATGAGCGAGGTGGATGTGCTTGATGATGGATACAAATGGAGGAAGTATGGTCAGAAGGTCGTCAAGAACACCCAGCATCCAAGGTACTTCATTAATTATACATCTATCAATTTATACCCTTTCGTTTAATTGGAAATCAAGGCATCAAGGATTAAGTATTTATGTGACATCGATGTATATATTGTTCATAATATATCTTTTTATATATATAATAATTAGAAAACTGAGCTAAACAGAAGTAAAATGTATTCTAGATCTCTCTATATAGGAATAGGAATAAAGCCTTGATCAACAACATATATATATAGGGTTATTTTGTCAGTATTGAAGCACGTACATGAAACTATCCAGTACTGTTCCAAGATCACAATCAAGAAACTAAATTAATTTTGATTTACCTGACCTTTTCTGTCAATAAAGATGTGGGAAGTTTCATGTAATTTCTACTGTTATCAGTTTAATTAGTTTCTTGTAAATTATATGCTTTCTCTATATAGAAAATATATACTATGTGTTTTATAACATGAATTATGATTTTCTTTAGCATGACATTTTTTTTTTGTTCACAAAAACCAATTTATTATGAAGAAATTTGGGTTAAGTACTGCAGACTGTTTCTACATATATATGATGAGTCTTGTCTAAACTAATCTGGGGACTTCATCCCCTCTTCCTTTGGCTTGATATTAATTAGCTCAAAAGATCAGTTTTATCTTAGATAACTAATTAAGTGTAACAATTCCTTTGGCTTTTAATTAATTTGCTCTACTGCAAATTGTAAACATATTCTTCCCACTTGCATTAATATTAGTCAAGGTTATATATAGAGAGAGAGAGAATGAAGCACTCTTTCCTGATAAATTTTTGAAACATTAACATCTAATTAATCACAATCTCATTAACCTAAGTTTTCATACTTGGTACTTAATTATCCGCTCAATTAACTTTCTTTTTTGAATATATACTTTAATTTAATTATTCTAGATAAACTTTTTATATCTACTTTACATTTTCTTGCTACAAGATTAATTTTACCAAAAAGCTAGAACAAAACTTCAGAAATCGGTCTGAAATAATGAAGAATAGGAGGGAAAGAAAGAAAAAAAGATAAATAAAGAAAAGTAAAAAAAGAAAACTAGCTAGCCTATGCAAAAAAGAACTCGATATGTATATAGAATAAATCATGCATACAAAGACACTTATAAGTGAGAGTTAATACCTTGATCGACCTTACAGAAGATACATTTGATATCTTAACCACTAAAAGTTAACTAGTAGAGGTTGATCGACCACATCTCAATTAAGTTCAGTGATGCTATATGTTTTGGCCAATTAATTAATATCCAAACTAGTTAATCAATCACAACAGCTACAGTGCATAGATACCATCCGGAGCTGTTAACGGAAAAATATCAAGCCTCAAATATATTATATACATATGATAAGAGTATAAATACGCAGACGTACGGATGAGTATAGTGTGCAACTATAGGTTTGGACTTTGGAAATTAAGGGTTTGAAGAAGGTGTAGTGATGAATTGTAGACAATAAAGCTGGGCGGTAGGGCCCTCTGTGGATCGGCCAAGATCATGAGAAATGATGACGATAGGAGACCACCGTCATATATAGAGCGTGAAGCGCCATCATTTTCCTCTCCATTAATTCCCTGCACACACATATATCATCTGGGCCATACATGTATGTTTTCTTCTCGACACATTAATTAATTCATATATATATATATATAACACCTTGATATATATATTTATGATCACACCATATATACCAGGGTGATTTCATAAATATCATGATGACACACGTACACTAGTGAGACCCACGTGATTAGGCTCGTGTCCGACTTGCTCCCAGCAATTAGTCCTATCTGATAACCTCGCTCTCCTGACTACTCCTGCATGCTACTTCATGATTCCACTGGGCTCGTCTCTGCCTCGCCAGTCGCCACTAGATGAAAAAAGTAGGGGTGAGCATGGACCGGTTAACCGGTCCATTAGCAAGAAAAAAAACTGGTCCATTAACTTCGGTTTTTCAAAATCATTAACCGTAAACCGGTCCATTAACTTCGGTTAACCGCTATTTCGGTTTCGGTTTTTTCGGTTCGGTTAACCGATAATTTTCGGTTAACCAATAAATTTTTTTAACTTACAAACATAATAATATTATGCAAATCGTGGAGAAAAATCTAAATAAATAGCAAATTCTCATTGAGAAAAAGAAAATAAACTGAAACCATTGAACCAAGATAATGTTCTACAAAAACTAATATTTTTATTTTTATTTTTTAAAATATTTTTTGATTTTTTAAAATATTTTTTGATTTTTTAAAATATTTTTAATATTTTTTTGATTTTTTTTAATATTTTTAATATTTTTTAATATTTTTTTAATATTTTTTAATATTTTTTAATTTTTTTATAATTTTTTATAATTTTTTATAATTTTTTATAATTTTTTTATAATTTTCTGTAATTTTTTATAATTTTTTATAATTTATAATTTTTTATTATTATATATATATATATAAATAAAATTAATAAATTAATAAATTATATCCAACCGGTCGGTTAACCGAAACCGGTGGACTTTTTACCTCTCAGACCGAAACCGAAACCGAAAACCGATTTTTCAAAAAAAAAAAACCGAAACCGAAAAAACCGGTTCGGTTAACCGGAAAAACCGGTTCGGTTTCGGACCGGTTTTCCGGTTAACCGGAAAACCGGTTTTTTTTGCTCACCCCTAGAAAAAAGAGCTGATGGAATTTGTAATCATTCCTTCTTCCCAGCACGCATGGCCCCATCTATTATTCACCACTCCATCTGATTCATCAATTAATGCATGCTTCGCCTTTTGAACGAATCATGCACTTGGAATTAATTGAACATCATATGCATCATCTTCTTCATTATATCAGCCTGTCTGTGTATATAATTATACATACGGATATGAACAGGAGCTACTATCGGTGTACGCAAGAGAACTGCCGGGTGAAGAAGCGGATCGAACGGCTGGCGGAGGACCCGCGGATGGTGATCACGACGTACGAAGGCAGACACGTGCACTCGCCGTCGCATGACGACGAGGAGTCGCAACCTTCGTCGTCGTCCAAGGTGACTCTCTTTTGGTAGGGCGTGCAGGCGGTGCAATGTTTTGATATATAGATGTGCATTAATTGTGTACATATAATTAAGTTGGATTTTAATACTCAATGCATATCGATGTGCATGTCTTCCATGTCATAAAAAGAAAATGTATGCCTCAGCGTGTGATGAACACGAGCGCGCGGTTTACTTTTCATATAATCTATTTATGCTCTCTCTTATTTCCTAAAACCTTTATGAGCACGTATGATCTGGTGCATTTATATGCATATTCGTCCTCCTATTTTAAGTAAATTAGATTTATGTACTATCTGCATTATATATAAATGATGAAATTGCTTGGACGAATCCTCTTGGGATAAGTGTTTTAAAAATTGATTATCGATATAATTAATTTTGATCAAATTTTATATTAATAAACAAAAATACTCTTTATCTTTATCTTCTCTTCCCCTTCTATATATCTCTCTCTCATATTCTTTCTCTCTTCGCCGGATTCACCACTGCCCCTCACCACTCTTTAATAGAAACTAATATAGGTTATTAACATTAGCAAAACTAACTTGAAATATTAAGGTTAATTAAAAGTAACCTAAGTAATTAAATTTCACTAAAACTAACCAACCTAATGAATTTATATTAATTAACCTAAATAATTTAATTAAATTAAAATTAATCTAGCTGGGTAATTTAATTTAACTTAAAGTAAGTAAGTAATTTAGCAAAATTAAAGTTTACCTAGCTAAGGAAACTAAGCTAGTAACGTCAGTTAACCTAAGTAATTTTCGTAATTTCTTTTTTAAAAAAATAAGCAAATTATTATTGAATAAATAGTGGAACAAAACCTATCAGTGTGGGATCGGGATTTTATTGTGTTATATGTTGTGTGCATAGAAAAAAAAACGTGTGGTTGTCAAATAGACAACTCCATATATCTGTTAATATATAATATCTACACAAGCTAAGATTCCCAAAATTTTAAGAGGTGTCATTGGACACCTTCTCTTGTGCATGGCTCCACCTATACATGGAGTATACACCAACTGAGCCGAGTGTTGGGTTGTTTGAGCTCGGACAGCTTGTTTTTTCTCTCTCGTAACTCTCTTCGAACTAATCAATTTTTCCTCCTAAATCCACACAGCTATGCAATTTTAAAAACTACCGAGATTCTAACTTTTAGGAAGCAAATTAGGCATAGCGCGAAAAAAAAAAAACTATTACATTGGTTACCGTGCGACATAACTCTAGCATCCAAGGCATCAATGCCTACCCCGCTTTCCCTGTGCACGGCCAGTGTGACATCCTTTAGTTAATTAATCTGATATTGTTTCTAGCAATTTATAGCTTGTTTAAGCTTGACTTGAGTTTATTTCGAGCTTTGATCTTTGGTTTGACTTTGATTCATTTAAATTATTAATTTGTTGTTCAAGCCCAACTTAATAAATCTAACGAAGCTCATAAACATGCTTAATTTGAATATATAATCACCAAGCTCATTAAAAAGCTTAAGGTTAGCCAATTATGAATACATATATATACCTAAAAAATAAGTCAAAACTACTTAATTGAGTATATTGGTGAACACTTGATGAGTTTATTTGTGACAGGCGTGTGAGCTTAACCAATTTAATAAATAAGCATACATTTTTGTTCATATTATTTTGTTTAATGAGCATGAACGGGCCAAGTACAATTGCAAGTTGTTTTATCGAGTATATTGATTAATTTACACCCCGCCTATAGATCCATGCATGGGCCTAGTCTATCTAGTTGAATTGAACAACACCAAAAAGACATTACAAGGAGATTAACTTTTACCAATATATGAAACTTTTATGGGTGATAAGTATTATATGGCAACGAAAATAACTTCTTGCCATATAATATTTATCACCAATAAAATTGTACGTAATTTCTCATAAAATATATTTTCATCACAAACAAAAATTGTTATTCATTAGCAAATAAAATATATATTCAACAAAGTTTATTATTTATCAAATATTATATGCATTAATTGACAATTATTTATTTTATTGGTGATGAATCGATTTTCTTTCTCTAATTCATCTATAAAGTATTTTAATAAATTGTTATTAGTTTTTGGCACACTAGTTAGGAGGATAATATATATAATAAACGTAAACTAAATGTCAATTTTATATATTAAAGCTTTGACAATTTATGATAATTAATAGATAAATACATGCATAAATTAAGAACACCATAAATATACAAGATTTGTAGTGGTTCAATAACTTTGTCTATATCAACTACCTAAGCTCCCCCTACTAGTATAAACGTTGTTTCCTCCAACATGATTTATAACAGAGGCAACTACCCTCACACCGAGGGAACCTCAAACATCTCTAGATTAATGAAACTCCTACACTAGCAAATACAATTGGTCTTATGCATCTACGTCAAGGAGGTCTATAGTAAAGAAACTTTAAAACAAGATAAATAATCTAAAATTACAAACAAATAGCATGATTACAACTTAGTTCATTTGACAAACTCCTAATTCCTATGATGCCTTTGATGAAGAATCTTTATTAGCAAAGATAGCATTTGACCTTCTTTTTTTTCTAGCTCTTGGTCCCACTTCTTTGACCGGTAGTGTTATGGGGCATCATAAGAAATATTAATAGTGATCACTAGATGATAATTGTCGTCATCACCTTCAATAAAAGTTGTCAGCTCTTGTGTTTTTACATAATTTGCACAACATGTTTAATGAAGTCAAAATCTTAAAAGTCAATTGATAATGCATGATTTTTTTCACTGTATTATTGGAAATGAGCAATATAAATAATTCATAACTTTTACATTTAAATTAAACAAATTAAATTCATTTGTGTCCACGCATTCGTTTCATTTAGGTTCAATATTATCTTCAAATTTCAATATGATCTAAACATTGAGACATTGAGTTTTTAAAAATATATACATTCTATTTTTCCAAACATCATAATTCTTAATGCTAAATAATGGCAAGGTACACGGAGGATAAACTCCTTAGCCTTAGAATTAGATCGAGATATATATATATATACCCGATTTAATATCAAACATTAGTGATTTTAGGTACACTAAAAGAGAGGGGGTTGAACACGGTGTATAGCAAAATGTTAGCTAAATATCAATTTTAAATCTTAAGTGTATTTAAATGTTAACTTCAACCATTCAATCACAATTAAATTAGATAATTAAGCAATAAATGCATGACCAAATTAATTAGAATAATGCAAACAAACAAGATTTTTAGTAGTTCAATAATATTGCCTACATTCGCTACATAAGCATCGCGCTTAGAATTTAAAACTCAACTCATTCCTCCAAATGAATTTACAACCCAAGGCAACAACCCTTAACAATAAAAAACCTCAAGCAATCCTATACTAGCAAATACAAGTGGACTTATGTCTCTACACCAAGACAATCACTCAACCTTAGACCTACAATCTTAGGTCTAGCAAACAAACTTTAAATCAAGATAAGTAATCTAAAACTACAAACAAATGGAGAAATAAATGAAACAATCACAACTTAGCTCCTTTTACAACCTCCTAGCTCATCCTTTGATGATGAAACATTCAACAACAAGGGCTTAATCAATAAATCTCAAGATGCTCGTAGGATGGCTTAATAAGTTCCAGGTTGGTTAAAGAAGGCAAACAATCTCCATGTATAAGGTAATGAAAGAGAAGGCTCGAGGAAGACGATATACAATGGCTAAAAAAAAGAGTTGTTACAACTGCTCATCGAACCAACGCTCGAATGTTAGTCGATCGATCATTAGGTCGGTCCTCTCGCTGAAAATGTTGTAGATCCTAAATCTAATCTTCAATATTTTTTTAACTTACGAGATTAATATTTTTCTGAATTCTTTCATTAATTTTTTATCTTTCTAATTGTGAACGTTGCATACTTATCATCATCAGTCATGAAATAGTTACTAAATACAAACATTAGTAAATTATTTGTTATCATCAAAACAAAAAACGTAACATAGGTTGAAAAGCTTAGACCAACATTAACCTCATATGCCAACATTTTATTTTCACACGTCTTCCTTTTACATTACATGAAGTGTTAAAATCACTACTATATCTAATTGTGACTTTATTGACGGCCGATGGAGCCGTCGCTAAGGAGATTTTGAACTTCTAGATTTTTTTTTTCCATCAACCAAACCTCGCAAAATATCCTTTATGTGGTAGTGAACCTCAGGATCATGCCAGATAAAGAAGTGACAATCATTCTCCTATCAAAAGACAAGAGTTTGGAGTCATTGAGAGTGAGTGATTATAATAAAGATAGAACTTTGAAGTGAGGTGATTACAAGGGATCATACATTCCAATATCTGCATCCCCAATACCTTCTTTCGAAATTTTTTTGGCTCCATGAGGTGAACATAACAGCTCGAACATTATGGCAGCAATGCTTCGGAGCAACACCGTGTGAGGAATCCATTGAACATTCCTCAATTCCTCCAACGATTTCCCATCCTGACATGAGAAATGTCTTGTGTGATTCTACCGAACGAAATCCAGCCCTAATCGTGTAATTGTGCCATAATTGGAGCAAGATTTGTAAGTTGGAGCCGGCACTAGGGCAAATTACAAATTTGCTCCTAGTCGGATCAAATAGATTTAAGGGTAAAATCATAAAAATTACCACGTAGACATAATCACTTGCCACGTCGTCGCTGTTAATGTACAGGTCAACAAAAATTGTCAAAAATGACGGTGCATGCTAAACGAAATAACAAAATAAAAGTTTGTGTATTTCCTTACTAACGAAAAAAAAAATATTAAAAATGAGAAAATATTCAAATTTCATTTTTTTTATGTATTTACTCTAAAAAATATTGTTAAAAATATGGTTGAATATTACTATTTGTACAAAATTAATATTAATGCAAAATTAGATAATATTAGTTGATTTTTAAACTTAATTGGTTTGAATATATTCTTAATAGTAATAGTAATCAAATACTTCAAAAACTAATAGCTGACATTAACTCTTAATTAATATCCACAATAAGCACAAATACTCCCTCATCCATACAATAAAATAAAAGGATATAGAATGAGATGATATACTTAAGAGCGAAAAACAGTTTGCTCCCTCACCCATGGGGGTAGGCAATATTTGCCCTCCAACATTTTAAAAGTTGCACTTCACCACCCCACCTTCTGAAAAATAAGCAAATTACATCATCCGATGAATTTTTCCGACCAAAATATATCATGTGCGTTGCACATGAATTTTTAAAGAATAATTGGATCATTATAATCAAAACTTGAGAAAAAAATTAAAAATAGGAAAAAAAAAAATGGAGAATCACTATCACCCATCAACAAGACAACAACACAATCATCGTGAAACCCACGCACACTCATGCCCTGATTTTCTTTTTTCTCCAATTTTTTTTAAAAAATATTTGTTTTAAGTTTAGATTACAATAACTCAATTTCCATTGAACATTTCATGTGCCGCACACATGATATGTTTTGACCGAAAAAAATATTTAAATAGTTCAAGTTGCATATTTTTGAAAATATGAGATGATTAAGTGCAACTTTTAAAAGGTTAGGAAGCAAATATTGTTGCCTATATATAGGTGAGGAGACAAACTGATTTTTACTTTATACTTAATTAATAAATTAATTATTTGGCATCAATTTAAATTATTTATTTATTAATTAATATTTTTTTAAAAAAAATGGGTTGTCATCGGGCCAAGCTCGCGCCAAGCTTGGCACACAAGTTGGGCCAAGCACGGCACGGCTTCGAGCCCAAAAGAAACCCCCCAACTCAATTAAAATAAGAGGTTAGGCCCAGGCCCATACCGAGCACCTTTAATTTCACATTATCACATGCCATTTGGTCAATATCATTGTACTAGACAGTAAACACAGGCATCAAATTTTAATGTGTTGTATAATTGTGTCTAGGAAGCGTAGATCAAAACCAGTCATTAGTTTATATATTTACTTGGGCAACGATCCAAATTGCTTACATTGGATGGACTATCACCGTAAGCAGGAATTTTAATCAATTCCCTCCGTACAGATTAATTGGCAATATACAGTGGTAGGCTTCAACATGTTATATAATTCCTTAATTTATAACATCGCATTAATTAAAAGGATATATTTTTTTTAAAAAAAATGATATAAATATTGAACGACTTGAGTTTCATCGATCAAGAATTAATGTGGAAAAAATATCTCGGATCAAAATATATACCTAAGTTCCTAACCTGCTGCGAGTGTAAGCTGGATGTGGTAATCTCCCTCATGCTCTAATTACACTGCCTAACTTGGCTTCCAGAACAAAGCGAGACAAGAGGGGAGTGAGCAATCACATGCATTCATGATCAATTAGACCACGCCGATCCCTAAAAATATCCTCACCCAACTCACAAATATCTCATCGATCGATCCCCAGCCTCTCCTCCATCCAGATCTCTTGCATGCATGCAGTAGTAGTCAGGCATCCATGGCGACTCAAATCAAATAAACTCTCTCAGCTGGCGATCATCAGGTTTTGACTACCTACGCACTGATTTAGTGGATTGACAAGTCATCACTCCAACACGCATCATGAGATTCATGACCTCCCCCGTTCAATTATGTCAGCCCAGCCCATGTCACTTTAAAATTGGCCCTTCTACCAAAACTTAATTAGAAAACTAGCTCCTACATAATTGTTTTAGGAATAGAAAAGTATGCCCCAAATATATATGTTCCATTCCCCTACCCCATATACTCCTACGATATATAGAATACTAGGTTAATGAGTTTTCGATAGTGGTATTAGTGGATATTTTAGAATAAGGTGAACTATATTACACGTAATCGGTTTCGGATATCCAATATGTTGGAATCGAAAACGAAACTGTTTCTTTTTTTTTATTCGGATCATATCCGAATTTGATTCAAGTCTACTCGAAATTTATCCGATCGAATAGATTTCAACCAATTCCGAGTTTACCTAGTATCCGTGCACACTAGGTATTTAATTATAATTGTCATCCCTACGTCCGGTCCAAAGAAAGGCATTTAAAGGAAAAATAAAAATGTGCTTACTTTTTTACAAAGGATAAATGATACTTGCTCGGTAGAAAATTAGAAATTATGTCACAGATATTCACTCGCACAAAAATTTAAGACTTTATCAAAAACCTAAATAAATAAAAGATTAAATTTTTAATAAATATTTATTCTAACAATTACATATAATTTTATGAAATATAATTGTAGTTAGTGCATTGAACCTAAGAAGCATCTCCCACTTGAGTAGTTTATGCCGTCTTATTTTGAGCCAAGTAACTCTGTCCAACGAAAGAGAATCTCTTCCACACACTATTGCGCTTCCCGGGTAAAACTGGAAGGTGAGGGAGGGCAATCATGTCATTGCAACCAAACACGTGCCATTCCCGTGACTTCCCCGCGATGTGCATGCATTCATGCATGATGCCAATGATGCATGATGATATGGCGTGATGGCACGGACCAAGTGGGCGAGCAGCTCAATCACGCGTCTTGCTCTTGGACTTCCGAGAAAGATCTGTGCGCATCTTTATGCCTCCATCGATTGGCTCGGCGGCATCCCACTCACAATATTATAATCCTGCCACCGCCTCGTGTCGGTCAGAAAGGTAAATATCTGCGCCCAGCCGGTGGCCATCGACGTACGCGTCTCTCGCCGGGCAGCTGCCCGCTCGGGGAAGCTGCGGCTTCCGCTGCTCGGCGGGCGAAAAGGGAAGGGGAATCCTTCGTCACACGCCACAGCCTTTAAAGTTCGGGCAGGCGATCAGGACCGTCCGATCGTTCTGTACCAGGTCTGACCCGGTGATTTGATAGGCCTGGGATGCGGAAGACATGGTGGAGAATGCGGCCACGTAATTGCGATCTTGTGATGCCGGGGAAGACACCTCCAATTGCAGAATATTCTATTTTTCTCCATCGGATCTTGTGAAGACAGCATCTAAACTCCGTTTTATTTCTGTTGATATAATCGGTAAAAATGATTTAATATTAGGTTCTAATGTAAACTCTTTAGGCAAGAGTGAGCATTGATTGAGTGGAATTAAAATATAACCCGATCTGAATAACTTAAACTCGAATAAGAAAGCTAATACACCGTTCGACCCTACTCAAATAAAATTTCGAGGTCCAACCCGATTAACCTAAATAAAATCGGGCCCCGACCTGATAATTAATCCGAATAATTTAAATTTTATTTTTTAAAAAAAATCAAAATTCTTAATTATTAAAACAAAAATAATGAAAAATGTGAAAAATAATATTTAAAATATAACTATACGGAACTTAAACTCAAACACCTCTTGGTTTTCATTACAAACCTTCTCACCACCCACCACCAAGCCAACAACATCTTTTCAAACTATAATATTCATAGTATATATATATATATATATATATAAAAGTATATTTCGGGTCGGGTCGGATATATCAAGATTTTTATCCGACCCGAATAAGAGGTATGAAATTCTCAAAAATTAGACTCGACCCGACTTACCCGAATAACCCGACCTGATTTAAATTTTTGAATTATTCATGTCGGTTTGGATTTTGCTCGCCCCTATCTTTAGGTGTGAGTAGGGATAGTAATAATACCCGTTACTCGTGGATATTTATCCATTTATGATAGGTATGGAGGTTAATATCCTATATGCGGGGATTTCATGGGTAATTTTTCTTACCCGTTCATTATATGGAGCGGGTACAAAAATTATAGTACATGTACCCATCGATATCTGTTACCCATGAAAATAAGTAAATTATAAAAAATACCCCTTATATATATACTAAAAACCTTGTGTTTATATTTGAAGACCTTAATAAAATATTATAATTTATTAAATGGTACCCGCCAATATGGGGGGATCCGAACCCTGCGGGGAATTAAATGGGTACCCAATTTTTATACCTGTGGGAAATTAAATGGGTAGTGGGTACACATATATTTCACGAGGTGGGTAGCGGGTAGACACCCCATGTACCCGCCCCGCCCCGTTGTCATCCCTAGGTGTGAGCAGGCTCGGGTACCATAGATTTTTTATGATATCCGAACCCTATCTTTTATAAGACTGATTCCTAAGTTTTGAACACGGATCCTACCCCGTTGGGATATGGAATCAGACCCTACCAGGAACATGTGGTGTAGTACAGGTTCTGGGTATATTGTCGGAACATGTTCATTTACGGATTTCGAGTATTTTGTTGAAATCTATTCATTTACAAGTTTTGGGTATCGAGTTACCCAGTTGGAACATATCCATTTACAAATTAGAGAGTAAGGTTCTAGGTACTAGTTCCTAGAGGTGTGCATGAGTATCGAATAGATTCAGAATTAATTGAATTCGAATTAAATTCGAGTAGGGCCCGGGATAAAAATTAGGAAATCGATTAAAATTAATTTTCGATTTCGGATCCAACACATCAGGTATCCAGAATTAGAATCAAAATTGATACCAAAAACCCGTAAATGAACAAGTTCCAATAGGGTACCCAGAAGTTGTATCCTAAAACTGGTAAATGAACAAGTTCCAATAGGGTACCCAAAAATTGTATCCTGAAACCTGTAAATGAACATGTTCCAACAGGGTACCCGAAACCTATACTACAGGTTCCGAATATGATCTGATTTTAGGTCCCAACATTTTAGGGAATGAGGTCAAAACCTAGTAACCAGTCCTATAGGGTAGGGTTCGAGTATCATAAAAAAATATAAGGTATCCAGACCGGCTCACCCCTATTGGTTCCGGTTCTGATTCCGATTCTGGGTACCCGGTGTGTTGGATTCGTAATCGAAACCAATTTTAACTGTTCTTAATTTTTGTTCCAGGCCCTACCTAAATTTAGTCCGGGTTTATCTGGTACCTTCCCAATTGGGTAGATTCCAATCGATTTTGGATTTATTAAGTATCCATGCACACCCTAAAACTCTTCACCGATTTAAATAAAGAATTTTATTTCTAACATTTTATTTGGAGTATTTAATTTATTTTCTCAATTTATTTTTAATTCAATTTGGTTTGTATTTTACATATTTTATATTGATTCTACATAAAATTTTTATAAAAAAACATCCAGTTTGGTTTGAGCATTTTAGTTTATTTAAATTCTATTATTTGAGATAATTTCTCCCGACTTAATTTATGTTTAATTTTGTTCAATGTTTTTTAGTTTTGCAAGAAGAGGTCTAAAGGAAGTAAAGAGTTTTTTGTATTTTAAATTAGTGTAATCTTTTCAGTAATCTAGTTATAACAATAAATATAATAATTCAATTTACTAATATATATTTTTGTTGCAAATTTACTAATATTATTTTGCGCTAATATTATTGAGTATGTGTATGAAACATTAATGTATGACTATTATTAAATGTTTTACAAGTGATAATATATCAATAATATAATTAACAATGCATGAAATTAATGCTCTCTAAAAGTAGAGATGACCTTCAATAAATCAATATATATTTCTGACAATTTTTATTTGTTCTAATATATCCTATAATTGCATTATAATTAATGCACAAAATTAAAAGCTACAAACATAAATATTATTTTTAAGTAGATTATATACTTTTGATCTATAATATTTTAAGTAGATTATAGTTGCATTATCATTCATAAGAATAAGAATAATAAATGAGAGAAAGTATTGAATATATTTTTTAATTTGATATATACTAAATATAACAACAGATTTTATATTTTTTCTACTTTTATTTGATTCTAATTTATGCACTTAACAAATAAATTATTAAAATATATCCCTTACTTTATTATTTTAATTTTTACAACAAATATATTCTACTCCCTATTAGCTATATTAAAAATTAATTATGATGCGGCTTGGACCTTGGAGATTGCTGCTATTGGTTATGTGCTTCGTAGACTGGATAGTGGTTGTGTACTTGTGTATTTTGTTATTTCACTTGCATATTTCCTTCCGCTATAGATTGCTACGCGAAGTTTATGCTATTCTCGCGGATGTCTACTTTGTTGTCAACATCCAATTTCCCGCGGTCATATATTATCAAATCAGACTTGAAAATAATCATTATATTGATGTCGTCAATGGATCTAGTCCTGCACCTTGCAACGTTTGCTACTATAGTTGATAACATCCCGCAACTAGCTATTAAATGTAATCAAATTTCTTTTTCCTTTGTTCCTAAATCTTATAACAAAGTTGTCGAATGAGCAAAACAAGCAATGTTAGGCAATTTCGTGAATCCAAGGTTTAGTCGATTATCCGCCCCCTTGAACTAGACCTTATTTTGGCTCATGGTCTATCTTGTAAGGCTTGGACTCTTAGGCTTAATTAATCTGACTCTAAGATTTTGAAAACAAAAACAATTGAGTCACTTAATTGATCTATTGACGTAGATCTTTATATACTAATTTGGAACGAATTTTGCATCTTTAAATATGAAATTAAGAAATAAAAATATAATTTATCTCTAAATTTATATTTCTATAGACCGATTGTGTTATATCCAATGTTGTTAGGAATGATATTTTGCTCAATTTACTTTCTATTCATTGTCCAATCTTTATACTAACCAAATAAAATAATTCTATTACTAATCTACTCTTTATATCAATCATATAAAGTAGCATTTTTTTATATTTCATTCTTTATTTATTCTTATTCATTATATATTGATTACAATATTTCTTCCAACTAAATACACCCTAAGTCGAAAAAACTTATACAGAGCTTGGCTCCATAGTAATTCTTATGGAGTCCCCCATAAAAATAAACCTATTGTTATTTCGAGTGAATCTTTTTTATCAAAACTGAACATAAAATAGAAGAGTTAGAAACTTAGAATCACTTTTTTAGAATGCAAGATACTTTATGCGCTTTTGTACCACTAAAAATATGATACTTGAAAGGATAATTCGATTTGTCCTATATTTGATGCACAAAATACGTCATAATACAAGATAAAAATGATGAGATCCATAGTACAACTTATATATTTATTATACCGTGAAAAATTATGGTATAATAAATGAGCATTGGAACAGGTAAGTAAAATTACCTACTTATCCTTAAACAAAACCCTAGACTAAAAATTAATTGCACCAATTATTTTTTATTTTAATTATTTTTATAATATAATGTTTTTGATAATTTGTGCACCTAATGAGATTAATTTCGATCAATATGTACTGTGAGAAAAAAAAAAAAGTTACAACTTATTAGTCTATACTAGCTTACTCTGGACTAATTTGTCTTTTCTTGTCCAATACACAATTATTTAGTTGACTCTTGATAATTTCTCACAGCACTTATAAAGAGGAAATTTATGTTGTACTAATAAGTAATCACCTATTATAAGAGAGTGTTTTGGTTTTACCACATGGTGACTGGAGATTGGCTTAGCAACTTGTCCTGCCACCTGCTGCTCGTAATCCGACCGCCGGTTCAACTCAAGATCGAATTAGTTTAAAATGGTTCAACCGGGTCGGAGCATGATGGCCATGCATGCGCATGGACTGGGGGATGCATGAATGGCCATGTCAATGCGGGAGATGGGATGCTCAAAAAATATCAAGGCCACGTCAGCTGTGGAGATCAGAAGGGCGAAGCACAGCCTCTCTTCAGCAATGCCAAGTATCTTTTCCTTCTTCCTTATTTATCTTCCCCACTCCCCGAATGAAGAAACTTCCCATCTTGACAACAAGAAGCTCGCCTTTCTCTTCTAAAATTTCTCTATTTCTCCCCCAAAAATCTACTTCCATCCCTCTCTCCAGAGCTGCCTCTCCCTTCTCTTTTCAGCGAACTGTCGAAGAGGGATCTCCATCGCGGTAGAGTGTTGTTGCTCCCTTTTTCCAATAAAAAACATCGTGTCTCGGTAAGAATTTTTGTCCAAAGTAGAATTAGTTGTTCTTGCTAATCTAGGTCTGGGTGTTTCATACAGAAAAGATCTTTTTGTGTTTGAGTAGTAGGGTCATTTTTGTTTTTACCGACTGCAATCGTTGTTTTTCTAAACATTTTTCTTTTCAATTTAGTTTAACGTGGATTTGACAGTTGTCTATTTGAGATCCTTGAAGGCACTTGCTAGATAACTTTGAGAAGCCTCTAATCGGAGGAACTATCATGATCTTCTGCTTTTCCGTCATCAAATCCATCTACCTTCTAAAATTTGTCAAGCTTTAGTCGATCATTTTTGTAGTTTTTATAAAAAATATTTTTCCTCTTCTTGGATGGTTAAGCTGAGAAGATGGAAATGATTACTTAATTGGGATCATATTTTCTTTAATTTTCTTTAAGGTATGACTGTGATCTTGCTTTGTGATCATTTCTTGGGCAGATATTTAGAGGTTGGAGCATTTGAGACCATTCCATGTATTTTGGGAGGCTTTTGTGAGAGTGGAAGAGCCTGAGCGGGGTTGAGGAGATGAATTGGATATGAGAGTTACCGTGTATTGGAGTACAAGTTGAGTTAAATGAACTCTGTTGGTGCTTTCGGTATCAATTTTGGATACTAAGTTGGTGTATATATTAGGTTTCATTGGATCCTATAGATTATCTGGCACGCGAAATTGGATACTGTGCTAGTGATATATGATCTGATTCTTGGTAGGGAAGAACGTGCTCTCTGTAGCTTGGGTTGTTGGCCAGCTTTTGAGGGCACGTGAGAAGGGATACAGAGTAGGAGCTTCAAATGTCTGCCTCAGATGAGAAGTGGACTGATGGGCTTCAGTTATCATCCCTGTTCTGGCCACCACCTCATGATGAACAGCAAAGGAAGGTAAAAAACACATCTTTGATTTCTATATTTCTGTTCTTGTCCTTAATTATATCATCGACCGAAATGTTACCCATTGATGTCTTGTTAGATATTACAAGTGAATTTAGCACCCATGACCACTCTATGATATGAGGTAAATAGAGGATTGCCACTTTGCCACATAATGGCATCTGCCAGTGTCTAGGGTGTCAAGATGCCTTGTCATGTTCCTTGGTGCAGCCCTTTGTTGGCTGACATACTTTTATTAGCACTCTTCATTGTGACCTGTGCTGGGTCAGTGAGCAATCCTTGATTAGGATGTCTCCATGTAATATATCTTTGTATTAGGTATAAGCATCTTTAACTTTGTTGCTAAACAAATTTTCAGTTCTATGCTTGAAAGTAAGTTTGTTAGAACCTGTTCATGTATAAGCTCTTGTCAGCCATTCCCTATCACTAATATTATTTTGAAAATTTTCACTAAGGTGCAAATTATGGCCTATGTTGAATATTTTGGTCAGTTCACATCAGAGGAATTTCCAGAAGATATATCTCAGGTATGAAAATTCCCTATTAGGGTAATAGTAAAGGCATTTAATTTTTTTTGCCACAAATTACAAGCTTATTTTCATGTACTTGACTCTTCATAAAGAGAATATACTTTCAAGTTTCAAGATGAACAGGGGGTTCTTAATAGTTTCATTTGTCCTATTACTTGGATTTGTCTGTGCAGCTAATCCAAAGTCATTATCCTTCAAAAACTACACGCCTTGTGGATGAAGTTTTGGGTATTGAAATCTGTCTTGACCTCCAATCCTTTTACTTATTATGCCATTTTTCTATTTAAACTTATATCAGTAGAATTTACTGTCTGCTACTGTTATATTCCAGCTACATTTGTATTGCACCATCCGGAGCATGGCCATGCAGTCATACATCCTATTCTTTCACTTATAATTGATGGAACTCTGGTGTACGATCGAAATGGTTCTCCATTTTGCTCTTTTGTATCTTTATTCAGACAGAACTCGGAGGTAGGGAACTTTGGAAAATGAGGCATTTTGCTCACTGATATTACTGTCCAATTACTTTCCTGAATTCAGAACCTCTGGATTCCGATTCATATATTGAAGAAATTATTTTTTATTCTACCAACTAACTAAAACTTTCTACTGCAGAAAGAGTATTCTGAGCAGTGGGCTTTGGCATGTGGAGAAATATTACGGGTTTTGACTCACTACAATCGGCCAATTCACAAGGCTGACTACAATAATTCTGAAAATGAAAGGAGCAACAGTGGTAACAATGCAACCACTAGCAAGTCAAGGGAGGAAGAAGACACTCGTCCACTACAGCAGGAAGATAGGAAATCATTGCGGCCATTATCTCCTTGGATCACAGATATTTTGCTTGCTGCACCGTTGGGAATTAGAAGTGATTATTTCAGATGGTACAAAAATATTTTTTTCCTTTTGAAAAATAGTCTTCAATGGCCATCAAGTTAGGGGCCTTGAATTTTTTTTCTCACTAATTTAATTAAATAATTCTAAATAATCTTAAAGCCTTGAAATTTTTTCATCACTAAATTTGTTAATTATGCTAACTAATCTTTAAGCCTAGAAATTTACTAGCTGTTTATCTCGAAAAGCTATATGTTTTTTAACTAATATGCTTTTTGACCTTGGGATTTTCCTTAGAACAAAAGAAAAAGGAATAACTAATTCTCTACACAAATTCTTAGGTAGACAGGAACTGAATCATACAATCTTGGATGACCCCCATGTTTAAAAATCATTTCACCTAAGCATTTATTTTGATAGTGGCTCGCATGTTATTCTCAGTTTAGCACATCATTTGCATGATACTAATCTCTATCATATCACATAGTGTTGGGTAAAAGATAGCCTATTTGAAAAGTTACAACATTCTGATCTATCATCTTCTGGATCTTATTCGCGTGCTTGCATAAGCATTAAAATTTTGTCAGTCAACTTAAACTTAAAAGGAATAGTACACATATTGTGTACACATATTGAGTATTATACAAGTGGAAACAGCCAACTGATGCCCATCCGTGCTAAATTTCCAATTAAGGACTTCTTCAATATGGCAAAAAATCCATGGACCACAAACTGTACTCTGCTCCAGTGACAATTCAAAAGTTGCTTTTGATAGACTCGACCAAATCAGCAATGTATGTTTCCAATTATGGCGTGTCCACCATCCACATAAAGCTTCTCTTGTCTTGAGGCATGATCCTAGTTGAGCATAACTGCATAAGGTGGATTTTCAATCAGTTCAGATTGTTTTGCAGTGAAGTTACTCAATCTTGACCACTCAATAAGAAATCAACATATTGATGTGATCTCAAACTGCTTAGGATTAGATAAAGTCTAAGATACATTCTTGATTCGTGAGGCAACATATGCCACGATAACAGCAACCAAGTGCTAGAGGACCTGTCAATATTTGTAGTTTCATACAAGTAGAAAAGTCTAATCTATGACACAAACTTGTCACTGAAGTCACAGAGAGTATCTAACCTGATGCCAAGGCTTGTAACCTAAGTCTAGATATGTGACAGTAAAGATAATAATTCATCGTTTTTATTGCTGGTAGCAAGACATGAATATATTGTATTGTAAATAACCCAAGAAATTTCTACACTTATAACCCATGGTTATTCTCTATTTAATCCTTGATTCTTTTCATAGAGTCATTGTTGATCTTCTTTTTCAATTTCTCATCTCACATATCATGTTCTGTTTGCTTTCCAAAATCCAAACTAATCTATGCATACTTGGTTGTTTTGCCTATTATTATATTATTCTGAATATATCTCTAAGTGCTTGGGTAATTCATAATGTACTTACTGAAATCATTGAACCATATTTTTTTTATAAAAATTAGGTGTGGTGGGGTCATGGGCAAATATGCAGCTGGTGGAGATCTAAAGCCGCCAACAACAGGTTACTGGAGATTAATGAAATTATATTTTTAATGTTGTTTTTTGCAGTTGTATGCAGCAAGTTGTTCTGGTAGAATTGATCAAGCACAATCTATTTATCATCTATTATCTCTCTCTTCTTTCAAAAGCACAATTACAGAATGATTTAATAATGAAACTGAACTGAGATGCAAGACTATTTATTTGATGCAAGGGCAAGAGTCATGATGTAATTAATCAACATATCAAATATGTTGGCAATTCTTCCATTCTTCAATTTGCATATTGGAAGCTAATGGACTTTTTTATGATTTAGGAAGAAATAAAATTTCTCCTATCTCCACAGGAAAAACAAGGGGTTTATGCAAAGCCTCTTAATATTTCCTCCATAATGACGAACATAAGAGTAGCCTCTTAAAATTGTATGAGTAGGTTTTATATAGGCCAATTCCTTACAAAATATATTACATCTCTTGAAGACAGAAAAAACAAACTACCGGATTAGTCATACTATTGTCACTGTTATTGTTTCACATAATCAAGTCCTATAAATTGCAACTTTGGTGTTATTTTTTTTCTCAAAAATAAAGGTGGTTGTTGTTTCTATTGTCTCTATCCTGCATAAACAAAGCTTTCTGCATCACTTTTCCTATAAAAAATCTCTTTTCCTCTTTACTTACTAGAGTTAATTTTTATATGTTCTTGACAATCCTGACTGGTTGTTTTTATAGCCTTTACTCGTGGATCTGGAAAGCATCCTCAACTGATGCCATCCACTCCTAGATGGGCTGTTGCCAATGGAGCTGGTGTTATTTTGAGTGTTTGTGATGAGGAAGTTGCTCGTTATGAGACTGCAAATTTGACTGCTGCTGCTGTTCCTGCGCTCTTGCTTCCTCCTCCTATAAATGCTTTAGATGAGCATCTAGTTGCAACACTGCCTGCTCTTGAGCCTTTTGCTCGCTTGTTTCACAGGTGGGGAGTCTGTCTATATCTAAATTTTACATGTGTTATTAAAGATATCAATTATGACTGCATAACTTGGATCAGGTATTATGCCATTGCCACACCTAGTGCAACTCAGAGACTGCTTCTTGGACTTCTTGAAGCTCCACCATCATGGGCACCTGATGCACTTGATGCTGCTGTACAACTAGTTGAACTGCTAAGAGCGGCTGAGGAGTATGCATCTAGCATGAGGGTATGTTAGTAATAACAGTCAACTTTTGTAATTTAGTTATCTGATCCTCTAAAAGAGACCAATCTATGCATTTATATTCTTAACACAACACTAAAATTATTTAACATTACCACACTATTTGAAGGACTAATTAATTTCTCTTTGGAGATATTTTTGTGCCATCTCTCATCAACCATGTAGTTGCTAATTACTTATATTTTCTCCTTCAGCTTCCAAGAAACTGGATGCATTTGCACTTCCTACGTGCAATTGGTATTGCAATGTCGATGAGGGTTGGTATTGCTGCAGATGCTGCAGCTGCATTGCTTTTCCGTATACTCTCTCAGCCTATGTTGCTCTTTCCCCCACTTAGACATGCTGAAGGAATTAATGTCCAGTATGAACTCCTGGGTGGCCATGTGCCACCACCATATAGACAGGTAAGTCAAGATATTTCCACAAATGCATTGATTGAAGGATCTCAGAATATAAGTTAGTGCTATCCATTTAGCAATGCATTATTTTAGTTGTCTGGTTCAGTTTTATTCTTTTGTGATTTTCACCCATTTCCATTGATGATAAATTCAACTAGATACAAGCTACTATTTCCGATGCCACTGTCGAGGCAACTGCTCAAGGAATTGCATCAATGTTGTGTGCGCATGGCCCTGATGTTGAATGGAGAATATGCACGATTTGGGAAGCTGCCTATGGCCTACTTCCTCTGAGTTCCTCAGCTGTTGACTTGCCTGAAATAGTAGTTGCAACCCCCTTGCAACCTCCTCCTCTATCATGGAACTTGTACTTGCCACTGCTAAAAGTGTTGGAGTATCTTCCTCGAGGAAGTCCTTCTGAAGCATGCCTTATGAGAATATTTGTTGCCACTGTGGAAGCTATACTACGGAGAACATTTCCACCAGAGAGTTCTGAGAAGTCCAAAAAGTTGAGACCTCATGGCAATATCTGGTCTACCACTAAGAATTTAGCTGTTGCCGAGCTCCATACAATGATTCACTCACTCTTTCTGGAATCTTGTGCAACCATGGACCTTGCCTCCCGCTTGTTGTTTGTTGTGCTTACTATTTGTGTTAGTCATGATGCATTGCCCAATGGGAGCAAAAGACCAACAAGTTTTGGTAGTTCCGTAGATGGAACTGAGGAGCCACAAACAATAGATGGAGAGGCATCTGCAAGAAAAACAAATAGGAGAAAACAAGGACCGGTGGCAACATTTGATTCTTATGTTGTAGCAGCTTTTTGTGCACTGGCTTGTGAGCTTCAGTTATTTCCTCTGATTTCCAAAAATCATAAATGCTCCGAATCTAAAGATTCCACAAGAATGACCAAAGTTGCAAAGACTAATGGAGCTGCTCATGAGTTATATAAGAGTATTACTTCTGCTGTAAGTCATACTCGTAGGATACTTGCAATTCTGGAAGCCCTTTTCTCACTGAAGCCGTCATCTATTGGTACATCATGGAGCTATAGTTCAAATGAGATAGTTGCTGCTGCTATGGTTGCTGCTCATGTTTCTGAGTTATTTGAAAGATCGAAGGCTTGCATGAATGCGCTGTCTGTTCTGATGAGATGCAAATGGGATAAGGAAATCTCTACGAGGGCCTCGTCACTTTATCATCTCATTGACGTGCATGGTAAAAATGTTGCCTCCATCGTTCACAAGGCTGAACCCCTTGAAGCACATTTCAGATGTGCACCACTATGGAAATATGATACAGAATGCTCAAGTGGTGGGAAAAGCAGTGTTATAGTTGAAAAAGAGGACAATTCAAACTCTGTGTCTAGCAGCAGTTCGTCTGGAATATTCTCAAAACCTGAAAATTTAGGTTCGAAGCATGATATTATGGTAGAGTCATCAAATAAAAGCATTACAAACTTGCCCGTTGATGCTCCAGCTTTGGCAACTTTCCTGACGATGGATAGACATGTTGGCTACAATTGGGGTGCACAAACTCTTTTGAGGTCTGTGCTGGCAGAGAGACAAGAATTATGTTTCTCTGTCGTTTCATTATTGTGGCACAAATTAATTGCAGCCCCTGAAACACAAATGATTGCAGAAAGTACATCTGCTCAGCAGGGCTGGAGACAGGTAATTTTCTTTTTTTTTTGGTCTATTTGCACTTATTGATCAAAATGAAGCTAGTATACTGCTGCTTTTCGAAGCCAGAGAGTTTAGAACATTCAGCACAATAAAATGGCAGCAGATTTTACAAAAGAAAGGGTAAATTATACTACCACCATCTCAATTTTGAGACAACTCCTCTGTTCCAGTTGGTGTTTAAATCTAAATATTTTTTATATTAGATGTCACCACACCATCAATGATTTAAAAAATATTTTGTTTATTTAGTGCATGGATTAGAAGAAAATAATATTAAAAGAATACAAATTTGATGTTATATTTCGTGTACACCAGATTAAAAAAAAGATCTCCAACTTTTCTCTCATTTGCTATCCTATCCGATTTTATCCCATCGAGTGAAACAAATGAACCATAACAATAATTGAGTTAAGTAGAAATGGTGGTAGTGTAATTTACCCAAAAAGAAAATTGCAGGATGATCAAAATCTGTTTCATAATTGTATCTCTTTCTTTCCTGCTTGCAAACGTTGGACTGACAGACTTTGCCATTACACTAGGTGGTTGATGCAATTTGTGATGTTGTTTCAGCTTCACCAGCAAAATCTGTGACGGCTATTGTTTTACAGGTCCCAAACTCATCAATTTTGGTTGCAGAAAAGTAATTAATTTGTATTGATAATAGTATATTTTCCCGTATCATATTTTCAGTTACTTTTTGGTAATTCTTGTACAGGCAGAGAAAGATTTACAGCCCTGGATTGCTAGAGATGATGAACATGGACAGAGAATGTGGAGAATCAACCAGAGAATAATAAAATTGATCGTAGAACTCATGAGAAATCATGACAGCCCAGAGGCACTTATGATCCTTGCAGGTGCTACAAATATTCTGCTCCGTGCTACAGATGGAATGCTCATTGACGGTGAAGCATGCACTTTACCGCAATTGGAGGTAATGACAAAACTTAATCAGAACATTACAGTTGGGTGATTCTTGCTAAACTTTCTTATTTTCTTTTATTGGTACATTGCGAAGATTAGTTAATCAAGTTATTACATCACTCATTCTTTTAGTTTCAACATGTGTATGGATTATCATATTTGCGATATATGCTTTCCACCATGTCTGCACTACATCAACATCTTATTTTTCTTACTGAGATTTTGTTTTCTATACATACAAACTTGAGCAGCTCTTGGAGGTAACAGCTCGATCAGTCCGACTTGTCACCCAATGGGGAGAGCCAGGCCTTGCAGCTGCAGATGGCCTCGCAAATCTGTTGAAGGTAAAATTTTGACTTTACGCACTCAATTTACAAGCAGCAACAGAACTTAAGCAATGTCTCTACTGTTTTGAATATGACCCAAAAAAACTTTATCCAGTGTCGCTTACCAACGACGATCCACTGTCTTTCCCATCCGAGTGCACACGTGCGTGCTCTGAGTATGGCAGTTCTTCGTGATATCATTCAAAGTGGCCCAATCAAGTCGAGTGGTTATATTCGCAAAGAAAGACCAGGCTTCTCTGATTCATCTTTCCAGTGCTTGAATCTGGGGATCATTAACTGGCATGCAGACATTGAGAAGTGTTTAAAATGGGAGGCTCACAGCAGGCTTGCAACTGGTTTGACACTTGCATTCCTCAATGCTGCTGCCAAAGAGTTAGGGTGTCCAATTTCATGTTGACCAACTATTGGATGTCAGCAGTAGTTAATGTCCGTTAATTTTCATAGTAGAGTTCAAGCTAGCTAGCTTTTCACCAGTTTAACTATTCTGTGTTATCTTCATATCTTGTAAAACTTGGCAAACTAGTTGTTCTAATTATGTTCATACCGCAGTTGTAGAATTATTCCATCAAAAGTCCTTAGTTTTCTAGCTGTTGAAACAATAGAAATGTATAATTCAGATGATAGAGATTCTTAGTTCTGATTGTATTCTGATACGGCAAAGTTAGTCATTGTGTCCTCTAACAAAAAGTGCAAGTTGATTCATCAGTATGGACAATGATGTATAATGCATGATTGATTTATTTGTCAGTTATTTAATTATTTTGTTGGACCCCCCCCCTGTTGTATGTGCATATTTAGTTAAGTTTTATTTAGTATTTCTTTAATGTGAATAGGTTGTTATTTTCAAAATTGTTTTATTTCTTCAGGAATGAGTCATTTACTGCCTTCAGTGGGTTGTGATAATGGTGCAAGTGTGAAATGAGTGGTTGGTTTGTTTTTAGTGGAGTTAGTAGGTGCTTTAGTGGGTGGTTTTGTAAAGTCTTATATAAGGCTGTTCTCAATTGAATAAAAGTGAGATATACAACAGTTTTGAGAGATCTCCATAATTTTTGGGTGTTGAAGCTTCTTTATTTTGCAACAGTTTTATATTAGAGCCAGACGTCTATTTCCTTTATCTCGTGGCTTCATCTATACCCCATGGCTTCAAATGCCAATTTTGTTCATTGGAGCATGCTGATGTTGATGTAGAATTTCCTACTATATAAATAGTATTGGTAGATCATTGAATGTGGAATTCGATCCCCAGCCAAGTCGGTCTAAAGAGAGCTTTGCAAAGCTCAACAACTATGTGGCATCGTTCCCAACCAAGTGGGTGCTTGCTTTGCTTCTAAAAGTTGGAACCTTAGGGCCTGCCTTGTTCCGGTGGTTATGCTGATATTTTCTTATGGTTCAACAATTTGAACCTCCCATTTTGTCAACCATAGTTCACGGTCAACGCGATCATGTAAAACAATGTAAGGGGGAGAAAGTTGTTAGCTTAAGATTTTCAACATTGGTCTTCATCTCTGTTTTGATAATAACAAACATGAAACTAATGTTTCTTTGAGAAATCTTTCAGGTTCTATATCGATTAGCGCACGACGTCCGCGATCGAAAAAATTGGAAAGACTTTGGTCGACGCGCTCGAATTATTCGGAAAGTTAGAGTTTAGGTTAGGGTGTCTAGTTTATATTAAAAATCCTCTTTATGATGCAAAGAACCCTAAAATCAAACCCGAATCCCAAAGTATGAAAACTCAAAAATCGCCCAAAAACTCACTAAGCCTAGGGAGCTCATTGGAGGGCTATATGACTTAGATAGTTTATTGACATAAAAAATGACGGTAATTGTTCATTGGGTTAAAACTAGATAACGAGATATTTTTAGGATTTTTTGAAAGCCTTTAGCCTACCCATTCTTGACTCGAAAAATTAGAAAATTTTCGTTTTCAGAAAATTTGTACTAGACCCCAAAAACTAGATTTTGATTCTTAAAGATTTTGATTTTTTAGATATCTTTATTGAATCCAAATGGGGGCGTAATCCTTATATAACATTTATGTTTTAAAGTTATTAACTTAAAGTTAATAAATGTTATATAAGTAGACTTAGCGAAGACGGAACCAGAAAACGAACAAACCAAGCAAAGAAATCTGCCCTGCCCAGGTTTGTTCGACCGACTGGTCGACCGACCGAAGAAGAAGATATTTCGATCGATCGATCGGTGCCAGAATTTGGCAGTAGCCAATTCAGTCGACCGATCGATCGATCGAAGTTGCTCAAAAATTGGTAGTAGCTAATTTGGTCGATCGGTCGGTCGATCGAACTACGCCCAGAAGCGGTAGAATGTCGCGGTCGCTTGAGCGGTTGATCCGTCGGTTGACCGACGATCGATCGGCCTATGATCGAACGACGGAAACATCTAGTTTTCCGCTCATTGACGAGCCGTTTCTTGTGGGGGGTTATAAATACCCATTCCAGTCTTATTTCCAACCGTTTCTTAAAGTTAATAAATGTTATATAAGTAGACTTAGCGAAGACGGAACCTAAACAAGCAAAGAAAACTAAGCAAACTAGTAGTCTGCCCAATTTTCGATCGATCGATCGAATAGTGTCAAAAATAGGCAGTAGCCAATTCGGTTGACCGAAGTTTGCCAGAAAGCGGCAAAAGGCTACTTCGGTCGACCGACACAGGCCAAAAATTAGCAGAAGCTACTTCGGTCGATCGGATTGCGGATCGCTGAAGTCGCGACTCATTCGGTCGACCCGTCGATCGATCGAACGGAGCAATTAAAGCTAGCGGTAGATCGGTCGGTCGACCGACGATCGACCAGCAAGCAACCGAACGACGAAAATAACTAGTTTTCCGCCCGTTGAGCAGTCGTTCTGTTGAGGGGTTATAAATACCCTTCACCTATCTTCTTTAAGCCTTCTTAACAATTGATCCAAGCCTCTATTGAGTCAATTCTTGATCATTCTAGAGCTTTTCTTGAGCCATCTTCTTGATAACCCTAGTTTCCAAGATACATCCTTGATCTTGCCTTCAAGCTTTGAACGATTCATCATTGAGGCATCAAGAGGAACTAGGACTCGTGTTTGGAGCTAAGTATTTATTGTATTATTTATTTGATCCATTACTTGTGTATTTTTGTGATTTATTTCATTGTATTTGAGCGTGCAAGAAGACCTAGTGTTAGGTCTTATAATTGAGTGGTATCCTTGGTGTAGAAGGTGTAAAGCCACTTGTGTAAACGTAATTTACTAGGATTAGTTCTTGTTGTCCTTAGGATTGTGGTGGGAGAGTGTTCTTAGTAGGAAGGCGTAGACTTCCGGGTGTGGAAGTGCCTTCGGTGTGAGAGCGGAGACTCTCCGGTAAAAACATCTTCATTGTAAAGGAAATAAGATAATCTAGTAAAGCTAGTTTGAAAATCCTAAGCGGGGTGCTTAGGTAGTGGAGTAGGCATTGGGTCCGAACCACTAGAAATCATTGTGTTTGCCTTGATTTATTGGTTGTATTAATTGCTTTATTATTTATCACTTCCGCATTTAATCATTCAATCGTAAATTGCCTAAGTAGCTTAAGAAAACGATTAAAATCAAATTTAGGCAAAAAGATTAGTAAATACACTATTCACCCCCCCTCTAGTGTGGCCATTTCACCCAACAAAAGTAACCCTACTGGTTGAGCTTCATCCATTCGTCTTCAATGGCATCAAAAGTGGTAGGGCTAGAGAAATATTGTTGTAATGACGAAATATCTTCTTCCAAATAATTATCCCTTGCTGGCTCGTGTATGTCCTCCCCTTGTAGGCTTGTAAATGTATATCTACCCCTTGCAAGCTTGTGAATGTATATCTACCCATCGCGGGCTTGTGAATGTATATCTACCTCTTGCAAGCTTATAAATGTATATTCTATGATGTTTCTATCTTGATGCTTTTGCATGCATTTTGTGATGTTTTGCTCACCGTGGGTTGAGTGTTTGGAAGATGTCAATGTTATGTAGTTGACCAACTCTTTTAGACCCGAGTGTGGTGCTGAGGGCAACTTTGCCTTAGTCGGTGTTGTCTGGCTAGCAATTGCTTGGGTCGAAGAGTGATGCTTCTTTGGCTGACATCAGGTAGTCGGCAGTCTTTAGGGTCGTGGACCACCTTTAGGTTGAGATCAGATTCCTATCAAAGGTAGATATAGGGTTGTGGTTACCTATTCGGTAGTCGCTCATAGGGTTGATGGCCCTTCAAATTCGATCTCCATCAAAGTCGTTCGAGTCTGGAGTTGTAAGTGGAGACACTAAGGCCGTGAATGCGTTAAGGCTGAGAGTAACAGCGTTGAGGTCGTGAATAATGACGCCAGGGCCGAGGACCACGCTTGGGGTCAAGTCGAGCTTGCAGGAAGCATAAGGGGGTCGTTGAGGTCTTTAAGGGCACTGAGACTGTAAGTAATGATGTTAGGGCAAGAACCGCGCTTGGGGTCAAGCTGAACTCGCGGGGAGCATAAGGCAGGATCGTGCTTTGATCGTGGATGTCTTCAAGGGCGCTGAGTCTGAAAGTAATGACGATGGGGCCGAGGACCGTGCTTGTGGTTAAGTCGAGCTCACGGGGAGTGTAAGGCAGGACCACACATGACGTCGTGCTCATTTATACATGGAGGCCGCAATTAGGGCCGAGAACTGTGCCTGAGATCAAGCCGAGCTCGCCGGGAGTGTAAGTGTTGGCCCAAGGGTTCGCCCTAAGGTTCGATCTCTATTTTGATGATAACAAACATGTATTTATTATATGTGTGGAGTTTTGAGTTCAGGTTGAGGTTACGATACGCGCACAAAGTTCGCTCGGAGAAACACAAAAATCGTCAAAAAGGCTCGGATGTAAATTAAGTAGAGTTCATAGATCATCAAGTAGATTCTATGTAATATATCTATAGGATCCCATCCCAAGTCTATTTGTAAAATTATCCAAGTCAAAACTTGGTAACGAAACTCATAAAAAAGGCGTGTAACAAAACAAATGTAAAAAATAGCATCAGCCTAGATTCGGTCGACCGGTCGATCGACCGAACGAGGCAAGATATTGGCAATAGCCACTTTGGTCGACCGGTCAGTCGACTGAACGAAGCCAAAAACTAGTAGTAGCCCATTCAGTCGATCGGACAACAACAAAAATTGGCAGCAACCAATTCGGTCGACTGAATATGGCTGAGAAAGGGCAGAAGCCCAGCGGTTGCTGAGCAGTCGATTGGTCGGTCGGCCGACGATCGACCGATCGGCGTCCAACGGGCAGAAAAATGCCCATTGGAGAGCTGTGCCGAGTGAGGGGTTATAAATACCCCTTGCCAACCTCTCTTATATATTCTCGTCTCAACTCCAGCAACGATTCGAGCTTACCATCTTGAAGAGTTGGAGACTTGGAAGGCTTTGGAAGGAGCTCACACTCTTGGTTTTCTTTTTAGCTCCTTCTTGTCATTCTTCATTGTTCTTAAATTGTAATCGTTACTATTAGTTTGCTAGGTGTGCTAGTGTAAACACTTAGGATTTCATTCATAGAATTGTGTTTTGCCTAGGTGAATAGGTTTGAGGAGTTCTCAAAGGGTTGAGAACCGAGTCCTCAGTTGTATTCAAAGGGAAGCACAAAGTCTATAAATGATTTGATTAGAAATCCTTGGTGTGGAGCCAAGGTAGTTGAGTAGGCAATTGGCCGAACCACTATAACTATTTGTCTTTGCATTGTTTGTTTCATTGTGCTTGTTGCCTAATTATTACTTGTCAAGCATCTTAACTTAATTACATGATCAATTTGGTCGTATTAAAAAACAAACTCAAAAGAAATCAAGTAGAAGTTAAAAGTCATCCAATACTATTCAAACCCCCTTTCTAGTGTGGGTATTCACTCAACAGTAAGGTAGGGCCGCACTTGGGGTCGTGCTCATTTAGAGCGAGTCAATCTCATTTAGAGTCGGAGGCCACATTTAGGGTCGAAGACTGCACCCGGGGTCAAGTCAAGGTCGCGGGGAGTGTAATAACTTTTTTGTGTTAAGGCTTCTATATTTTGCAACATATTTGATTGTTTTTAAATTCATCTACGTGTGCATTTGCCTCGTAAAATGAAATTGGAATGGATGACAATAAATTATAAATAAGAATATATAATAAATGAAATAGGAAAGAAATAGTTATGTCATTGTGTGGTTTGCATTAGGACTACAACAATTTATCGAAATCAGAACTTCGGTTCCGGTGATTACATAATCAAAAATTTGGTTTCAAAAATTACAAGATCCAAAACCAAATGTTTCGATCTCCCCGAAATGCCCCGACATTTAATTTAGGGCGTCCGAAAAACTAATAGCAACCAAATCAGAAACCGAGTCCGGTTCAATATGTTATTTCACCAAAACATCATATGTTGTTTTGGTGAAACAACATACCAAACATAATTTTTTATAGTTATCCATGCTTTGCCTGCACCAACATCTAGCGCTTGACATCTTCTCCTTCCTTCTTCATGTCAATTTTCGACGAATTCAAGTCGAAAAGAAACTCCAAAATCATTCTTCAACAATTTCCTCTCCTATACATCATCTCCTTTTCTCTTCTCTCCCTTCTTTCTTCTCCAAACCAACCTCCATGATTTCGTAAAACTGCATCTAGGATCTTATAAGGAGGAAAGAGATTCTGAAGGTCCTCAAGGGACTAGTGACGATGAAAAATAAGAGGGGAGAGGTGGATGTTTTTAATCTATCGAGATTGGTTGCAATGATCGACTCACAATACACCAACAGTGGTGGGGAAGAAGGGAGGAGACAAGAGAAAAGGGGCTGCAATTTTGTGTGTGTTTAGTATGTTATTTTGGTGAAACAACATATTGAACTATACCCAGTTTCCGATTTGGCTATTGTTGGATTTGTATCCGTCTTAAATTAAATTCTCATCATCCTAAATTAAATGTTGGAGCCATTTTGGGGAGATCAGAACATTTGGTTCCGGATCTCGTAATTTCCAAGTGAACTTCCGATTTTTGTAATTTCCCGAACCAAAGTTTCGGTTTCTATAAATTGCCGATAGGACTAAATCAAGAATAAATAATGAATGATTATTTCATTACTTGGTTTGTTTTAAATAGTGCTTTTACTGATTATTACTCTATATATTTGACCATACCTCTTGGAAGTCATGACATGATCATATCCTAACTCATTAGAAATCAATAGAGTAATAATATACATGATCTTATCAGGGTGCATCTCATTGGTTAGGATATGGTTGTTCTTGCTTGAAGTCGGGGTAATATGGTCCGGCTTGTCTCTTGATCCGGTGCGACTCCAGCAGGGCCCCCCCTGCAAATTCACTCCAACACTCAAGTAAGAAAAAATTCCAGATGTGGGTATATATATGAAATTAGAATCTTGATATACCTAGTGTGTGTCATGTATATATATAGTGCATGATTAAGGGATGTCTGGCGATAATGCCGCTAGAATCTCGTAGGGATGTACTCAGAATGAGTCGAGGCTAATCTCGAAGATGTCAAGTTCATAATTAATGAATATTTTCTAATTAATGTTGACTTAAGTATCCTTGTATGGTCGGATGGAGCCCTCGGGCTAAGTAGTGTCTGGTTGGACCTAAGTATGATTTATGAGTGTGAGCGCTTCTGGGCCTAATCTGGCCATGCCCAAAGTATTAGTCCAGTCCAATGGGTATATGGGCTTTGAAATAATAAAATACAATACATGTACACCAAATAATTATCTTATATGCTAAGAGAGTTATGATTTATCTCTGCAATGAGGACTCTCTTTGTGAAAGCTAAGTATCATATAATGAATGATTATTTTCATATATACCTAATAAATGCTCTTGGTCTTGCCGTTTGTTTCTAAATTATTTTTCTACTTTCTATATTCCTAGTTTTAGGAAACTTCGATTTTAGGCTTCAAACCTCTATTTTAAATGACTCTTGATTTTTTTTGTCTACTTTTACTATGCAAAGTTGCAAACCTACTCTTATCAATGTATGACTTTTAATTTATTTTTTTTAAGAGAGAATGATCATGTATTATCCATTTTGGAGAACAACATTGTTTAACAGAATTATTACATTTGACAGATCCCTCTTATCCCACAAAAAGGAAGGAGAGATTGTAAGAGAAAAATTTTCATTCAAAGACAATTTGAAATGAAAATCTACATAGGTACAACGAGGCCGGTCTTCATCCTGTGTAGGATTGAGATCAAAACTCCAATTAAACTTTGCAGCAGTTGTTGCCAAACTATGAGCAGTAGTATTATATTTTCTTCCAGAATAATAAAAATCTTGTATCTTCAGCTTAACTACCAGTGACCAAATATCTTCAATGATGTTGATTGCAAACCAGGGAGGTCTCATCTTCCTTCTAAGAACAACACATAAGTATTGGCAGTCAGAGACAACGGTTCTTATCTGAACATTATATCTTAAGGCAGCCAAGAGAGCCCTTTTAATTGCTTTTGCTTCAGCTAAGAAGGCATTAGAATAAAAAAAAAAATTCATCCTAATTAACACAACTCTGTTAGTAGTTGGGTTAACAATAATAAAACCAGCACCCCCATTAAGACTATTTTCAATCCATGACCCATCACAGAAGAGAATTGTATCAGAATCATAAAGAATATCTTTTGGGATACACATGTCATTGATAACTCTGCTAAGTGAAGATTTCTCCTTGGGTTTAAAGGAATTGTACCCAGTAGAGGTTGCCCATAAGTAGGATTTAACAGTCTTTTCCTTTTCTTTTTCCTGATTTGAGAAGTACATTATATTCTTATGTTTCCATATATGACATAAACAAATTACAATAAAACCTCTAATATTGTGCAAGTCTTTCTTTTCAAATAATGATTCTAAGCCAACCAATAGTTTTTCATTTTGAGAATTGATTCAAAGGAAGCCTAAATTCATCATAAGCCATCTTCTAGAATTCTTTTGCAAAAGAACATTCAAAGAAAACATGCTTAATATCCTCTCTAGAGTTGTGACAAATTTTGTAGTTATATGGAATGTCCTTATTTATTGTGGTCACTAGGTTTGCTGTAGGAAGTTTATTCCAAGCAAAATTCCATAAAAAAGTTTTGACTCTAGGGGAAACATTCAGGTTTCATAAATTCTTCCATACTAAGCAATTAACTTTGGCAGTTGGGATAGATTTCTGAAAAGGAAACTTTTGCCTGAGAAAATTATAGGCACTTTTAGTATTTAAACTACCATCTTTGCTGAAAGTTAATCCATTTGTCTTCTCTATCATTCAAAGGAAGAGAAATTCTGCAAACTACTTCAATAAGAAAGGGATGAAACACTTTTTTAAGAGAATCTAACTTCCATGTACCATTATCTAGAATATTAGAAACATGAAGATAATTTTGAGCTTCCCTGGGATAAAAAAAAGTGGGCTAAAAAGCAATCAGTATGTTACAGATCCAAGGGTCATTCAAAAAATGTATGTTGTGACGATTGCCTATGTAGATTCTCAAGTCATCTCTGAAGTAGCTCATACTGTTCACAAAAACTTTATAAGCTGCAGAAGCCTTTTTAATATATTAACTCATCCAAGGATGTATTCTTTGATACTTTGCATTCCAAAGTTCAGAAATAAGATCATTCTCAGAATTTAGATACAGCAAAATCCTTTTGGCAACCATGGATATTTTGACGACATTCAGATCTCTAATGCCGAGGCCCCCTTCAACTTTTTTCAACAAGATTTTATCCCAAGCTATCAAATATCATTTCTTCTTTTTCATATTGTTCCTCCAGATGAGACTCCAATAAAAGAATTTTTGTACCCCCATGTCCTCCAGATGAGACTCCAATAAAAGAATCATATCCATCTTGAGAGTTCTAATTAATTAAAAGAGTCTTCTTTGCTAGTCTTCTTACCCGCACCTCTAATATTCCAAGATATCATATTCATTTTTCTCCATGTGGGGATTTACCAGTGTCGATGCTCTCTGCAATACTAGCATCAGATTTGAACTTGGTCTTCTTCCTTTTATAGCCTATTAGGCTAGCATGGGTATCATCTAGTTTTGTAATGTATGACTTTTAATTTACTTGACTTTATGTCTTCCTTAATTCATGAATAAGCGTGGTAGAACTCTGGTTGTTTTGATCTCTTTAGTCTTGAACTATGTGGAAATGACTCTTGGTTTTTTTGTCTACTTTTACTATGCAAACATACTTTTATCAATGTATGACTTTTAATTTACTTGACTTTGTGTCTTCCTTAATTCATGAATAAACGTGGTAGAACTTTGGTTGTTTTGATTTCTTAAGTCTTGAACTATGTGGATCCATTAAGGAGGTCGAGCTTCTTTCCCTTCTTGGTGTGACATGAATTTGGGTGAATGAGGTAAGGGGGAATCTTATCACTATGCCCTTGCATATAAATTTCTTAGAAACCAGATTTATCATCCGACTGACCTATCCACCTTGTTGTTGGTTATATGAAAATTTATTGTATTTCTCAAAATATTGACCAATCGTAACAATTTGATTTCTCTGATAGGAGTACAAGGTAAACAAAGAGAAGGTAAAAGCAGCAGCTACAATGAAATCACTTAAGGAAAAAATTGAAAAGTTTCCGCAAGAGGGATTGCAGCGCAAGGTGTGTGTGTGTTTATGATAAATCAAGCACTTGACAACTACCTTTTTGCATTTGATTAATAAAGCCCAAATTTCTTGAGGGACGAGGAAGCTGATATGGTGCTTAAGAAAGTTCAAGAAAAGAAGCATTATCTGCAGCTATTGCAAAGGAGAAATCATCTCATCTGGAAAAATTTGCTAAAGCATACCTCAATGTACAATATGTTGTATTTTGACCAAGCATGTATTTATTCACACCATATATTGTCATGAAAACTTTACCTCTAATTCATTATGCTTACTAATAATTATAGGTTGATTTACATATTTTTTCGGATACAAATGCCTTGTGCATGACCTTTTCTATACAAGCTCTAAAGAAGCCCATCATACTCACTCTGGTTGCAAGCTTGCATGCAAAGAGATTTAGGGAACTTTTTAAAGGGTGATTCAGTGCACAAAACAATCCAAATCACATTTTTGTGAGCTCCGGGAAGGGTTGATGTCCACAGCATTCCCTTGCCTTTGTGTAGAGAGGTTGTTTCCGTGTCTCCAACCAATAACTTTCAGGTCACATGTGAATGAAGTAATTTTACCAGTACACCAACGTCACCCCCATTTAGGAAACTTTGTATCAAGATAATATAAGTGATTGTTTGAAGATTGTACCTTATTAATCTGCTCATAGATTTGGATGTTCTGCTACTTTGGTCTTTTGATGGTTTTGGCCGAAATGATTTTTGATTGATCTAATGAATATTGGAAGTACTTTCTTAACATTTATTGTTAAGTTTTGAACCTAAATTTGTCATTTTAAAAAATGAAGGGCAAGAGTGCTAGACTAACTTTTTTTTGAAAAAGAGAAAACTTGTATTGATGTCAAGAGTCTTGAAGAATACAAGTTAGGAGGGGGAAGAGTAGATAATTACAAAAGAGAAAAGGGCTATCTACAAGGATGCATCAATAAACTTCGAAGGCAAAGCTACATAGAGCACAAAGAATCAAGATTAGCGCCTTCAATAGCAAGTTCCACAATGGACTTTTCTACTCCCTCAAAGCACCGTAGGTTACGCTTATGCCAGATTTCCCAATGCCAAATCAATTGAGGCAGATTTTTTTCTGACTCAAAGAAGTCGAAAAGATAGGGCCCATGCTAGGGCCGAAAATTCAAGGGGAAATGAGAGAAGTTTCCCACGTTAAGCATGAAATTCTAGCCTGAAATAGATGGCGATGCGTTTCAGTATCGATTTTACAGAGAGGACAAAGAGGGTCAACCTGCAGGCCCCGCAAAAGAAGACGATCCTTTGTTAAAAGCCTCTGATTAATAGCGAGCCAATTCATGACGAAAATGCCTTCAGGGCAGGAGATATGACAAATAAACTTTGTAGCGGGATCCGAAATTCCACATAAGGTGAGTATAAAATAATATGAACTTGTGGAGAACTGACCACTACTGCTCCAATTCCATGTGATACCGTCCTCTCCATCACAAGGAAGGAAAGGTTCAATGCAATTAACCAGGTGGTTAATGGAGCTCACGAGTACAAAAATATTGAAAGAGATATTCCAACCCAAAATAACGCCAAGGCCGTTTGTAGCTTTAGATTCTCTTATTGAGTTGAAAGGGCAAACCGCAGCATTAAAATGCTCAAGGAATAGATCACTCAATTTTTGACCATGAAGACAAGGGTCAAGCCAAAACTGGGTGGAAGACCCGTTCCCGACCTTGTAGCTGAATGAGGCTCTGAGCAAATCCTTGTCTTTAGATATATCTTTCCAAACCGGAGAAAAGCTAGAACACAAATAACAACTTGAATACAAAATCCTAGATATCGTTGTTGCTTTATTATAGATCTATCAGTTAATACTTTCATATTACTTATCCTAATTAGTATTATAAGCACCTAAAGGTTATAGTGAAACATAAGAACGGGTACATCATCTCTTTTTCATTTGCAAGAGCATCCATGCTAATACCTAGTCATGTGTTTGTTTCTTTTTCTTGTTTGCTTACAAGTTTCTATTTAGTGGACAAACTTGAGCATGACAAATGATATGTTTTGCATTTCCAACATCACGGTTAAAAAGAAATTTTGGTGCTTTTTCCCCTTCTTTCTCTAGGTATGCACATGATGAGGAGTCCGCTAAGGACCAAGAAGAGACTTGAACACAATTATTTGCTCCGTAAGTTTTATCTTATAAAACTTTCTTTAGTAAACAGTAAAAGCATAAATGAGGGTTGACATTTCTCCGTGCAGTGGTTTTGATATGATTGTGCTTCAAATGCACTACTATATGTAGCCCTTTGAAGTTATTATTGCTTGATGCATTATTTATTCTGGTTTATCATACCTACTTTTGTTTGCATGGCAGCATGGTCTCCATTTTTGTTCTTGCACTTGTTGGAGTTTTCGACCCATGCAATTTATGGGGATCTTTTCACTGCACTTATGATCATCATTCATGGGTGCTGAAAATTAGGTTAAAAAATTAGTGGATCTAACTCACCCTAAAAGCTAACTCAGGGGGTGATGATTGTTCAAATTATTTAAAGATTATCTTGATCATATTTTTAATCAATGTGAGACTTTAACAAAATTATCTAAAAATAAATTGTCAGCAACTTTTGGTGCATGCCCTACCAAAGAACTAGAGATGTGCTTTCTACTTGTTTTAAGTTGGAAGCAACCTATATTCTTGGCTTGTTGATCATACGAGAAACTGATTTAATTATCATCGGAATTGAGATCAATTCTTGTCTAAATAGTACACCAATTGATCAAAATCATATGTTTTTGAATAATCTTGATGGAAGTATTATATTATAGTTATGTTTTGGCTATCGATCATACGAGAAAATTGTGTTTTTATACTTGTGATAAGATGCAATTTCAATTATATTCGTGGAATGTTCTTTAGGAAAAAAATTAAAAGATGAGATATATTATTACATTAATTTATTTGAGGAAAGTATTTCTTTATGTAGATGCAATTTCAATTCCATTAGTGTGATGTTCTTTAGGAAAATATTTCTTCATGAGTTTAGTAACGGATTATTTGTTTAATAATCAGATAATAGCATTTATCCAAATCAATTAGTTCAATTCAGTTGGCCATAGCTGTCATGTATTTAACACTTAATTAGTTTAGATTTTAGATAATTTCAAAGCTCAATTTGTTTCAGATATCGAATTTATAAATAGTATAGATTTAGTCATCCATATAAAATGGAGTTAACCGAATCATTATCATCCAGCGACTCTTGTCGCATAATTTGCTTTTCAATGATTTCTTCGGGAGCTTAATTGTCATTTGGTTTGCTAGAGTAATATGTTACATGGTAAAATAATAAAAAATAGCAATTAATTTTCTTATTTTTATTATGATTACTTATAGTAAAATAGGACATATTTTAATAGTACATAAAATATTTATATATGAAAAAAGTCAGAGTTTAGATCTTTTGATTATTGAATAAATAATCTTTTGATTATTCCTAAATTTTATTAAACCAAAAATGGAAAAAGAAAACTATTTCAATAATCATTCCATTCTGTCTATTTCAGTTTCACAGACGCACAAGTGTAAAAGCGTCAACATAACCAGATTTCAGAGACTGGCAATTCCTTCGAGAAGCAGGCAGCACACAGAAATATTCTAACATATCACCAATCGTTGAGATCTCATTAATGAATAAATATTCAGTTAACGGAGGGTTCTATTACGCGAGAATAAATTAAAGGATTCTTAACCATGGTTTAAATACTAGAACTAAAATGAGGCGAGTCCAAACGAATATGTCTATAGAGTTACCTTTACAGATGTGTAGCTTCCAGAGAGAATATGAAAGCAACCTTATCACAACCATACATATGAATCGACAGGTTTACCAGATTCAAATTAACCAATAAATGAAACCATACACACGTCAATAAGCAATGGCGTGAGAATAAAAGTAGGCCAAAACTGGGTGGTCTTAGTAAACTCGGAATCAATAGATGGCTATACGGTCTTTCTTCTTGAGTCGTCAAACGTCTTTGGGCAGTTTGGATAGGCAAACCACGAGAATTTACTTGCCTTTTCATTGATACTCCACCATATGAACCTCAGAGATTAAACGCCTTCATCTTGAAGAATGCTGATCTTCTGCAAATGATTTATGATAGGAAAGCTGAGGTTGTGCCCTAGCGAACTTGCATGTCGAGTGAATTATCATAAGGTAAACCCCATCAGTAAGGTCCACGCGCTGGGCTATCAGAATGCATGTCCATAGATGTATCGCTGGAAGTCTGAAAGTGAGTACCCTGATTTTGGTTAAGATGGTTCGATTCATGGTCCCGGATATTATTATGGTTCGCTCCACCTTGAGCAATGTGATAAGGTTCAAGGCTTCTACGAACTGGACTGGACAAAGCATTGGAGAAAACTGTGTTCTTTCCTTGGTCACAGCTACTGAACCGAGGGGCCTGACCAACTGTGGCAGTTGCGACCATATCAGAGTTCTGGGAATTTGGGTTTGAAATTTGCGTGGTGGAATGAGGATATTGTAATAATTGAGGACTTGGAGATATCGAAGCATCCTCACCATCGCATGCCATCTCATTCTGCAAGATGGGAAAAACAAATTTAATCAGGTCTTTAAAGCTAAATTGCCAAGAAGATGAGAAGCATAATGTCAACTGAAATTGATATTATTTAAAGACTGGTAAATTCCATTTTGGCAAAACAGAAAAGAATCATTCAACTCCATTTCTTATGTAATAGATTGTGCTATATAATAAGTAAAAATTCTGCATCAGTTATTTTAATTTGACAAAGGTAAAACATTTTAAGAAAAATTCTAGATACCAATAAGTAAAATTATTTTCTCATTTAAAAGCATATTATCATTATTCAACTAGGCAACAAATCAAAGAAATCTTAGCACGGCAATCTTAACCCTGCAAGACATTTGTGACAGCCTGACCTGAAACATATGTTCGCTTAAATCATATGGCTTCAGACATTACAATGCTGCTAGACTACTTTATGAAAAATATTTCTAATCTTATAAAATCCAAATAGATAATATAAACAAAAATAACAAATATCTAATCTTTACTAGCATATTTCAAAAATACATTTTCCCTTCATTCCTAGCAACTGGTTCTACTTAGACACACGAAACCTGGAATACATGATTACTAAGAAGTCTAGAATTTACTTCTAGTCTTCCAGTAAGTCCATAAACTATCAGAGTATGACCAAATGGCTACAGAGTTATGTTTATTGCTTCTTGGATTATGTGTATAATCATATAATCATATGTCTATATCAAACATTCTGCAACCTACACATCCACTTTAAGATATGCAATAAGAGGGGAGACTGGGATCTGCCATGCAGAAACAACTAGAGAAGGCAATTAAACCCACATCAGCCACATAGAGCAGTATCCTCACCATGTGGACTGTTTTTTTTTTGAAAAAACAAACATTGATGCAGATATGGATCTGAAAAAATCAATATTCGCGTGGATCAAATGTAGATATGATTTTGGAATCTACATCCACATCTGTATTCTCATAGTAACAATTAGCTATTACTCTCAATAAGTAAAAACTGTTATATATACATATATACACAATATAATAATTTCATTAAAACCTTAAATACTTGCCATATGCTTACCAAATTATCAATCTTTATGTGATTTACTGATTTATTCTTTTTATATTATATATGTTGTATTTAGGATGTGGTGCAGATATCTCCATCTATGCGTGATGTGGATATGATATTTGCACTATTGGCACCATATCCAATTCATTGTCATCCCCAAAAACAATCTATTTTATAATAATTCCAAGTGACAATTTTTTTAAAAAAAAAACTAGTCATGTTAGTTAATTTTTAGAAACCCAAACACATTAATGCTTTGTTTGGATACAAAGGGGAGGAGGGGTGGGGAGGGGAAAGATAAAGAGGGGTGGGGAAGGTAGGGGAAGGATAAAGAGGGGTGGAATAAAGATTTGAGTGGTTTGGAGGGGTTTCTAACACCTCCAAACCCCTCCCCTCCTAAAATTGAAAGCCAAACATGAAATAATTAACCCCTCCCTTCCTCATCCCTCCTTATCCCTCCCTATTCCACAATCCAAACAAACCCTAAGGGCATAGCAAACATCATTCAACCTATGTCAAACAACTTAGCGAATTTCCATCAATGTTACATAAACCAATGTCTAAGAGCAACTAATGAAGAATGAAATATGTGCTAAAATTAATATAAGAAGAAAAAAAAGAATAAGAAGCCATCTCTATAAGATATAATATCATAATAATGTAAGTATAAACATACAATACCTGCAAATAAGCAACTATATCAGCTACAGTCACCCTGGACCCTTCCTGGTTGTGTCTTAGAATCAACTGGTAGAGTTTCTCCTGCATAAAAATGCAAAAGAACAAATGAGTTACTGACATAACATTCTGTACAAGCCATAGGAAGTGAACTAACAGAAAAAAATTGTAAGAATATTTTGTAATGCAGGAAAAAGACAATCAATTTGTAATATATATACTGCATTCTAGTATTACCTTGATAGTTTTTTACACAGCAGAGAAGTTGTGGAGGAATTGAATGAGCATTAAAAGTGACTACTAAACAAGAATGAACCAAATGCTAATAACAGTGAAATTCCTATAATGCAAATAAAAAACTCAGTTACTAATACCATAAAGTATCTTACTTTACATTCAAAAAATATACGTGTCAACTAACTTTGATATAAGAACCTATATCTTGCTCATTCTCAATTTCTCCACAACAAACCCCTTCACTATATTGAGGTGTCTTTCTTTCACATAGTTACAGTGTCACTTAAGACTCCAAGAGAATCAATGCAGAGTTAGAAATGACTTTATTGTGCATTTTTGTTAGGTGTACCATGGTACGTTGCACACGTTATATATGAAAAATAATTTTCAGCTTCAGAATTCTTTTTAATTATCTAGAAATATACGTAGATAATTAAATAATTAATTGTAAATATGTGTATCCTATTCATTTTTGCCAATGAAGACACAATCAATCCAATTTCACAGTATAATTCAGCCCAAGTGTTTGTTGAAGGAAATATATGTTGGTGTCAAAAGAGAGAATAAACGATCATATACCAAGATGAACATACACAGCTCCATTTGTCATACATCCAAGTAATATCTATCGCAAGAGATACAGAAAAATAAACTTCGAAATTTGAAGAAATTTCATAAGGCAATCCAAAAATACATAATAACAACGAATTAGATAATTCTATGATTTCAAAATATCTATATCCACTAAACAGAAGTTTATTGACCACGACAACATAAGTATAAAAATAAGCATCAAAGGAAAGCCTTAATCAACCAATTCAAAGAATCTTAGACACCAAACGGACAAACTCCCGCTTAAAAACTCCCAGGGAATTCTAAGAACCAAAGAAGGCCCAATTTATCAATAATCTAAAGAACACTTCCAATGGAAACCTTAAAATCCGAGCCAAATTAGAGAAAAACCAGGAATCAGGAAGACAAGGGAAAATAAGACATACTAGGGCATGACGCTCCCCGGATTGGAAGGCGAGCTTCTGCTGCGCCATGGCCTGGGTGTAGATGAGGGAGAGAGAGTTCGCGGCACTGCAGAAAGAGGAGTAGATCGTCCGATCCACCTCGTCAAGCCGCGTTGCGTCCGCTTTCCTCTTCTTCCCCATCGATGTCGACTCGATTCGATCTTCTTCTAAATCTGCAACCCTAGAAGCGATTAGAAAACACTCTTCGTCCTCGATCGCAAGCGAATGGTATTGATAGAGAACGCCTATATATATACATTATATAATGCATAAACTTATCGAGATCTGGTGTTCGAGTACAAACAGCAAATAAGTTTATGAGTGCTTTCTATTGGCTCAAAATAAGAGGGGCCCACCTCCGATCAACCTGAAAGTATGCTTTACCTATTCGGTGACTTGCCCGAATAAAAACGAATCGGCAGGCAACTTGTTGGATTTAGTTTCTGGTGGTAGGTGGATCCTCTCCAAGTCTATGTTACATGGAATTGTATGTGCCACCAATGGGAATTGTAGGATCATGCGGACCCACCAAACCTGTCGTATTAGTCGTACTTTTATATTCTTGCATGCTATACAGGATCCTCGACCTTTTTCGCTTTTTTTTCAGGAGGACTCAGAAAATTTAGGAGATAAATAATACGATGAATTACACTGATTTTTTTTAGAATTTAATAAAATTACACTGATCTCTTTTTTATTTGTTCAAATTATAATCATCTTCCCTAAGTAATTTTTTTAGAAAAATTTTATGTAATATTTTATAAAACTCATGGGAGATTTGTGTAATCTTATTTTATTATAAAAGAGATTTGTGTAATTTTTTACGAAACTTAAAAAAATTATAAGATAAAATTATAAATAAAAAAATATCAATATAATTTTACTGAACCTAAAAGATCAGTGTAATTTATTGTAAATAATATATACATATATAATATGATATATTGGACTGTGCAGATTGCTTGATAGTGATATTGTAGTACGGTTCGGCTTAGTTAGCGGAGCTAGTGGGCTTTTAGGCCATCTCAGAGATAATATATTCATAAATGAAAAATATTTCGGTTCATTGAAATAAGAAGCATTGTTTATCTCCTTTTTTTTAGTATTTTGTTTTCTTTCCTCTCTTGATTGATTAATGTATGTAGGTGATGATTTTCTTTCTGCTCGAAGACTCACACTCAAACTTTACTCTCTTTTTTCCTTGCAAAAATCATTGTTTTTTAGACACTAAAAGGGTTCTCTTTGAGCACTTAGTATAAAAAACAAAAAGTGTAAAAAGAAAAAAAAAGGTGAAGAATATACCTTTCGGTGGAAAACTATTTTTTCATTTTATGGTGATAAGATGCCACACTCGAGCAATATATGCATACGTAGGTGATGAACGAATATGAAGACTACAAATGCATGTATATATTGAGGCAAATTACTATAGAGTCTTGCAAAAGAGCTAACATTATTATTAAAAATAAATATAATATTATTAAGATTGAATCTAAACTACAAGTGTTAGATTTATTCTTACCTAATGTATGTTTACTTCTACTTTAATTAGATTCATTTTTAATAATACTAAGTTCACTCTTAATAACGGTAGATTCGTTCCTAAACAAGATTTCACATGAATTCTTACGGAGTCTAACTCCATAATAGTTATGGGAGGGCATGAAGGCGATGAATGCAACATTTAAGTATCATGTGGGCAACAAAACATAACCCGTGAAATTTTATATTTTGAAATATTTTTTCTTAAAAATTTTAAGCACCAAAAATAAATTAAATAGACGTCGAAATATGACTTCTTATAGTGAGTAATAATTTTTATACCTTTGTTGTGGGTCAACAAGGTCTCATAAAGGTTTACAAATGGATTAATTACACTATACATCCCAAACTTTGGACATTTTTTCAATTATATCCCAAGGTTCTATTTGTATCAATAATATACTTCAACTTTAATTTCATTTCAATAATATTCCGCTGTGAATCAAATGTTAGTTTCATTGTTTACATGCTGACGTAGCGTTGTTGATGTGGATCAGTAGCCCAGTCAACCCATTAAATTATATTAAATACGCGTTGGGGGGCACGGGCTACGCGTCAAACTAGTGTGCAAGATCATGTTCGTGCGTGGGCAATGATTATAGTTGTTTGTGAGTGAGGCCTAAGTGCAAGGATAAAGATGTGTAACAGTATGAGCGCAAGGATGAAACAAATCATACAACATCGAATAAGAGGAAAAGAACAAGAAAAAATGATTAAAACAAATTAAATTTAGTAATTTTAGTTATTAATTTTTAAATTATTTAAAAATAAAAATGCAAAAAAATATATATATTTTTAAAATGATCGATATTATATATATATATGGGCAAATTTGATTTTTCCCGTATATTAAAAAGCACATTAAAATTTGAAGAGGGCCCCCTCCCTTCTATGTGGCCTCTACTCATTTAAGGAATAGGAAGGGACCTTTACTTGAATTTCTTCTGGTTAACATATAATGAGGTCTCATCTTTTAGCGTGCTAAAAGATTAAATTTGGATAGACAATAACTTAATTATATTAAGTGACAAATGAATAATCTTTTTGTTAGTGATAATTGAACATGTACTTAGCTATGATAATTGGATTGTTATTATTTGAATTCTCAAATATGGTAGTGGGCTGGACTAACACTTTGAGTCCGATCAGATCAAGTCCAAAAGCGATCATACTCGTGAACCAGACTCAAGTCAAGTCAAACACCACCTAGCCTAAGGGATTCACCCGATCATACAAGGATACTCATGTCCTTCATTAGTTACTAGGGATTCAATAATAATGAGTTCGATATTTTCGAGATAAACCTCGACTCATTCTGGGCATATTCTCATGAGATTCACAAAGACATCATTGCTCGAGACATCCTTAACATACACTATAAACAGACACGACGCACATCAAGTATATTCTTGATTCCATTTTCATACCTACTACTTGAAATTTCTTCTTGAGCATCAAAATGTCTTTGCAGGTCCCCCCACCAAAGTCGCATCGAACCAGGAGACGCAAAGGACCACATCACCCTGGGCTTCAGGCAAGAACATTTGTCGTCCACCGTGGGGCCGAGTAAACATTCTTACATGCCCCATCATAGTAAGTACCCGGAGTCAACAAACCCTACTGCACATAGGCAACAACCAGCAGCGTTCCCTTGCTACTTGGAGACGCTAATTAACATGGCGAGGAGTGATGCTCTAATATTCGTCAACCCAACACCAGAAGAGCTATGAAGTCTAATCGATGATCTCAAGGAGCATAACCAAAGATTAAACGTCCCACGTCGAGGGGTTGACATAACCTAGGGAACAACACCTGCCCGAGTGCAAGCATCGCCGCTCGAAACGTGACGAAGACAATCTCATCTCGAAAGAACTAGGAGGCTGACCTCTGCCTTCCAGTACGAAGTCTCACACATGCATCATCGGAGATAAGAGGAGGGAATGAGAGTTACGGAGGCTAGAGGTGGTAATATATGGCCCGACCCGAGAGCCCAGCCTGATAGCCCGAAAAATTATCGGATTTGGGTCAATCCCTATCGTGCTCGGGCTATTATTGGGCCACCCTGGCTAGGCGGTATAGGCCCGACCCGATAGCCCGATAATAATTTTGTACATTATAAAAAATATTGGGTTATCGGGCCCGAATCGAACAAATAGCCCGATATGTGCCTGATATGTGCTTGATAGCCCGATTATAATGGCACGATCCAAGCTTAATAGCACGATTTGGCCCCGATTTGGGCCCGATAACCCTATTTTTTTTTTTTTGTGTTATCGGGCTGAACGGGTCGTGTCGTGCTGGCCCATTTTTTTTTGTGTTGGGTCAGACTGCAGAATCTAGGTTCGAATTTTTATCAGGTCGAGCTGGGCCATGCACAACTTTTTTCAGGCCAGCCCGGCACAAATTGTCACCCCTAACAGAGGCCGTTCCTCCCCCACCATCGACTTGGGACCCTTCGCGGAACACATCATGATAGTCCGCCTTATTGACAACTCCAAACTATTAACCACTCTCTAGCCTTACGACGACACGGGTGACCCAACCACCCACACGATGATGTTCAGATCAATCATGCCCCTCAATGATGCAACCGACTATATTCTCTGTCAGGCTTTCCCCACTTTTTTAAAGAAGTCCACGCTACTGTGGTTCTCCACCCTCCTGCCAAGGTCGGTACATACCTTTCAAGAGCTCTCCGGAGCCTTCACCTTCCTCATAAGCCTCATGGGGTGAACCCACAACAATCTTTAATCTACTCAGTGCCAACCCAAGGCTGACTCCCGAAGGGACGAAAACTCGCAGCACTTCCCACTTCATGCCAAAACTCATATATGCAGGAAAGGGAAGAGGTAGGGGGCTTTTATAGACCCAAGAAAGGTCGCACATCTAACGACCATTGGCCACTACCCCACTAACGAAGCCATATTCGTCAACCAGTAACAATTACTCGAGCGCCTCGAAAATCGATAATCAAATCTCCAAAGTCATAATTACCCTCATGTCAGAAATAAAAGCTATGCATGTGACAAACACATGAAAAGGCACCCCTTCCTCCTCACAAATAGCCACATTAATTACATAAATCGAAGAGTCACGAGTAGGGCTGTAAACGAGCCGAGCCGAGCCGAGTACTGGCTTGTTCGAACTCGGCTCATTTATTTTAAGCCATGTTCGAACTCGGCTCGAACTCGATTCGAGTATTTTAACTTATCTTCGAACTCGACTCGAACTCGATTCGTTAAAGATAAATGAACAGATAGACGAGTACATAAACGAACAGTAAACGAACCACTAAACGAACCACTAAACGCACGGAAACGAGCATATAAACGAACAAATAATCGAGTTGTAAGTGAATACATAAATGAACCATAAATGAACCACAAATGAACCACAATCAAACAAACAAACTTTAAATGAACAGATCCGACGAGATGATCCAGCGAGGGCACGAGCAGATCCGACGAGCAGATGCGAGATGAGAGGATCCGTGTGGGTGGGGAGGTCGTCGAGATGCTCCGGCGAGAGGAGTCACGTGGCTGAGAGCAGATCCGTCGAGAGTAGATCTGACGACGCACGAGCAGATCCACGAGCAGATGCGAGATGAGAGGATTCTCGTGGGTGGGGAGGTCGTTGAGATGCTCCGGCGAGAGGAGTCGCGTGGCTGAGAGCAGATTCGGCGAGAGCAGATCCGACGAGAGTCGACTATGCACGAGCAGATCCGACGAGAGTCGACTATGCACGAGCATATCCGACGAGCACGATGAGAGGATCCGCATGGGTGAGGAGGTCGTCGAGATGCTCCGGCGAGAGGAGCGGCGTGGCCGGCGTGGATGGGGAGGTCAGATGGCCGGGAGTTGGGATGGGTGAGGAGGGAGTCGGGATCTCGTGTGGGTGTGTGCTATGAAGGCAGTCGGCACTCGGCAGCAGAGAGAGTGGGTGATGAAGGGTGAGTGGGTGAGTCACGTGAGTGGGTGATGAGGGTGAGTGGGTGAAGTGTGAGAGGTTTGACTTTAAATGTTTATTGGTTTAATAAATAGGTAATGAGTTTGGGTAATATTAAAATTTAATATTATATTAATTAATCAAGTAATCTATTAATTAATAATTTATAATTTATAAAAGTTACAAATAGTTAAATAAGTATTTAAATAATTTATTCGCGAACAATAAACGGATATTTAAACGAGTATGTTCACGAACAATAAATGAGCATGTTCGTGAACATAAACGATTCGAGCTTGTTTGTGTTTGAACTCGGCTCGTTTATTAAACGAGCTTACAAATTTGGTTCATACTTGTTTATTTAATAAATAATCGAACATAAACGAGCCTTAAACGAGTATGTTCACGAGTTATTAACGAGTGTATTGGTTCATTTACAGCCCTAGTCGCGAGGCGACGAAACCGACACACACTGAGGTCTCTTACTTCAGTAAATTGGCTAAGGAATTAACACGATAGATATTCATATGACAATCCGAGGTCGAAAGTCGGTGCACTACTAGAGCTCGACACGAAATCCTCAAGCTCCTACCAAGCTTGAGGCTTATGGACTTGACTAACACTTTGGCTCAATCGGACCAGGCCCAGAAGCACCCAAGCTCATGAACCAAACTCAAGTCAAGTCAAACACCACCTAGCCCGGGGGTTGCATCTAGCCATACAAGGATACCCACGTCCTACATTAATTACCACAGATTCGACAATAATGAGCTCGACATCTCCGGGATAAACGTCGACCCATTCTAGGTATATCCTCGCGAGATTCAGGAAGACATCATCGCTGAAGACATCCGTAACCTGCACTATAAATAGACACGACACACATCAGGTATTCTCGATTCCAATTCCATATCTACCACATGAAGTCCCTTCTTACTTAAGCGTCAGAGTGTCTTTATAGGTCCCCCACTGGAGTCGCACGGGACTAGGAGACGCGAAGGACCGCATCACCCGGAGAACAAATAGTTAATTTACTGGTTAGGAATTACAAGGGAAATAATTGTAGCTAGGCCTTTAACTGTTATGCCTCTTATAAGGTCTCCTGTTTGAGGCAAACACCGCTCAAGAGGAGACGTAACTAGAGAATATGATATCTTAAGAGGACCAAGTAGCTAGCAAACTATAAATAAATAAATAAACTGCAGTGGAACTTGAAGTTCGACAATAAAGAATGATAACAAGTAGGGATCTCAACGAGGCGACGCGGGGCGGCGTTGGGTCGACGAGGACCAGGCAAGCAACAAAATTTTTACACACAACGGAATAATGAACCGATCCTCTACTCAAGTGTATCCATGCATCCCATTTAAATCAATACTAGGTTTTAGGAATATACCCTTGAAGGCCGAGCTTCGTCTTTTGCTCCGCAAGACCAAGGCTTTAGATCCCAAGTGCTGCTAGAGACAAACACCCTCTATGTTTGGCACACGAGTGAACGTGACAAACTGGGCAGCTTCCGAGTGCTAGCTCAACTCTACCAAAACTCCATCCAATCTAGACGAGCACAAAACTCTCTCTCTCTCTCTCTCTCTCTCTCTCTCTCTCTCTCTCTCTCTCTCTCTCTCTCTCTCTCTCTCTCTCTCTCTCTCTCTCTCCGGTTGCCACAAAGGAAGCTCAACTACATCAAAAGGAGGCCAACTTCCTCTCTTGATGAGGCTGGCGGCCACCAGGAGATAATCCATTACACATCTAAACCATATACGGGTATTTATAGACGCGTCAATCATATTGATGGAACCATCATAATCATTAATCAATTCATAGTCATATCTGAAATCTTAAAATAATTTTAATGTCTGAATAAGATATATCCTTAATTACAATTACTAAGGATGAATTTCCTAAATTGGTGATGCCTATTATAATATATCCTTTAATAACGATTGTTAAAGATACATTACTTATTCCTGCCTGAGGATCAGAGTAGTCCAGTCCAGCTTGGTGTCTCTCCTAGTCAAGCGCAACTCCAACGGGGGAGGGACTTGGAAAAGACACTCCAACACTCAAGTTAGTGGGACTCCAAGGTAGGGGTAATGGAAAATGGAACTTAGGTTACTTGAGGTGTGTCGTGTTTGTATTTATTGCAGGTGGAGGTGATGACGCTGCCCAATAATCTCGCGAGGATATTGCTTCGAATGGGTCAAGGCTAATCTCGGAGATAACAGACCTGTAATGGCGTATCCCTCGTGATAAGAAATAACATGAATATCCTTGTATGGTCGGGTGGAGCCATTCGGTCTGGCTCGAATCAAGTTTAGGACTTGGGAGTATGGTCGGGTGGAGCCCCCGGGCGGAGCCGTTTGGTTTGGCTCGAGTTGGATTGTAGGGCGTTGCTGGGTCTAATCCGACCGGGCTCAAAAGTACTAGTCTAGTCCAATTACTTTATGTAATTTCATGAACAAAAACTTTAATTTGTTTCTAAAATAATATTTCAATATCCATGAGCACAAATTAGCAAATTAATATAGTTAAGAATTAAGTAACTAATATAATAAATTTGTAATCATATTTTATTAATTAATATATACACACATAAAAAATCCCCCAATTAATTATAAAAATGAATATAATAAATGCCAATATGTTTATGGATAAATATATATTATTTAAAGTTAGAAATTTTTTTCTTATATGAGAAAATATAATAGCATAAATTAATTTTTTTAACAATTGAATATGATTACTCGTAAGAGTATTTTATATACTAAATAATGTAATGTACTTAAATTATTTATTATAATCATGATTACGTAAATTTAACTGGATGATATTCATATTAAATTTATATATTTGCTAGGATATGTGTGAAATATTAATTATAAATTTAGTAAAGGTAAATACAAATTGAGACAAATGTGTAAAAACCTCTAAATTTTGTTACTTAAATGCTTTTCTATTAGATTCAAATTTATAACATTGGCTCATGCATAATAGCTTAATCTATATGACTAATCTTACCAGGAATTCAATTAACATATATTTTTTTTTAAAAAAAGAAAGATACTTATTTATTAACCGGCGATTGTTAATTGATGAAACAATAATTTCTTTAGCAATCCTTGCCCTATCCGGCTATGTGTAACTCAATGAATAATTTTGTTTATTTCTTTATAACAAAATACAAATACCGTTAGGATGACTTAATATCAATCTAATACCACATGCAAAATTCAAAAAAAAAAATATCACGATTGAGTTTAAGAAGGTCAAGAGTTATGAAAATTCATTTGACATAAAATTAATGGTACTAGGGGCTCGTTTGGTACATCGTATAGTACTAACCTGTATATTACTAGTCTGTATTGACTAACCTGTATAGTACTAGCTTGTATAGTATAAAAGTATGTATTGACTAACCTGTATAATATAATATAATATACATTATAATATAATAATATAATGTTATATATATAATATAATATAATTTAATATATATAATGTAATATATATAATGTAATATATAATATAATATAATATAATAATATATGATATAATATATATAATATATATAATATAGTATAATATAATATAATATAATATAATATAACATATATAATCTATAATATAATATAATATATATAATATAATATAATATAATATAATATAATATAATATACACTATAATATTATATTATATGTAATATATTATAATAATATAATACAATATAAAAAATTATATAATATATTGTATCATTAAAATGAGTATAAAAAATATTGAAAGTCCTAGTGCAGGCTAATGAAGAGCTTTGAGAGTGTATTATTAATACACCTTATGACAGTTTATGAGATATTATTTTTAGTGCAGATAATAGTTAATATCCTTCCCAAACACTGTATAATATTATCCTAATATTATACAGAAAACTTATATAAGGTACCAAACGAACCCTAGAAGTGCTCACGGATAGTGGCTATTTAAAGTAACTCTTATGGCCCGTTTGATTTGCTAAAAAACGGGGGACTGGACTGGACATCCGCCCATGTCCCTCGTTTGGTTTGCAAAAGAAGCTTCGGGACAAGGACTTCTCCTTGTCCGGGACAGAATTTCCACCCATTTTGGTGTACCGAGAAATTTCTCGGTACACCGAAATCGGGCGAAGGACAAGGGCTGTAATTGTCAAAATTACCCCTTCCTTTGATCGTAGAATCGTCGGATCGAGTCGAGGTGAATACCAAAGTTGTAAATTTTCGCGTGCTGAACGCGATGGTGGTGTCAGATTTTAGATTGGAAATCGTTTGGTATGATTTTTATATTTTTCGGTATTATCCTATTGTTATACTTTTAGGTTAATTGAAAATTAGTTGAACACTTATTAGTTAAACTAAAACTTCTTATTGTATTAAAGTATTTGATACTATATATTAATATTTTTTTACATATTAATTAATTTTAAGACTAATTTACAAGGGTATTTTAGTCATTTGTCATATATAATACTTTGTTATAGCGAAACAAACGCATGATAGAACGGAATATCGTGTCCTGTTCTTACGAAACAAACACGGTATAGCTATTGTTCCAGGACATCTGATGTCCTGTCCTTGTCCCTGTCTGGTGTCCTGTGATGAGCAATTTGCGAACCAAACGGACCCTTAGTGAATGCTAGGATTTTATTCACCAAGTAAAAGGGGATGGACCAATTAATCTCGTGCAACAATTCTTTTCTAGCATGCCAAATGAACTAATAAGAGTTGGCAACCAGGATTGAACTGAACAACTAAGTCCCGGGAGAGACATTAATACATTAATATAATCATAGCACTAGAATACTACGCCTTAATCTTTTTCAAAAATCTCCTTAAAATTATAATATTGAAAATTTAGTTAATCGGATGAATTGATGTCAATCTATTCACCAATTACTAAATATGTGACAAAATCTTGGCTTCCATATGGTAATCTTTGCAGCTATTTGATTGAACAATATCAATACTTGTGGGCCCACCACCCCTTTGAAATGATGATATGTCATTGAAGAGCATCACCTCCTCTTCCCCCTGCGATCGCATCAACATTGGGTAGTAACTTAGTAATCGAGGATAATAAACGGAGGGTGGAGGTTATTATTAATCACCAACTTGCGACCACAAGAGCTCTATGCAATTAATTCCATACCAACAGTCTATGCTTATAAAAAGGCACACATGGCATGTTGTATTGTTGTTGCTCGTCGCTCCCCTAATAATTTCCCTGCCATCATCAGTTACTGCACACCGAAAGCAATGCGGACCCCCGCAGAAAGTTCCATCACTCTCGCACTGGACCCCTCTATATCCATCACCCGTTGGGGCCCGCAGTCGAAAGCTAGATGCGGACAGCTCGATTGCTGATCCGCAAGCCTGTCGCTGCCGTCTGATGGAGATCGAAGAACCGATCGGAGATCGGGTGCAGCGCGATATTTGAAGCGATGGCCAGCATGGCTCTTAAAGCGGCGGGGGGTGACGAGCGACAGCGGTGTCTCGTGTCGGCATCTCTTCTCGTTTCGCCCCCTCCTTATCTCGTGCTCCCGACGCCGAGATCTCCGGGTCGACGGGTTCTTCGTCTTGGCGGCGCAAGCGCTCCTTTCGCTAATGAATTGGAAGATCCGTTTCCAGGTTTTGACCTCTTCAATTCGAGTTTTTTCTTTGTCGGCGTAGTTCTGTGGATAAAAATTAGGTTTTTTTTCCCTTGGTAAAGTTTGCCAAGAGGCCTTATTTTTCGATAGAGCGAAGAATGAGAAATGTGATTTTGTGTTTTTTTTTTTAATTTCGAAATGTCACGATATCTTTTTTGATTTGGCGGAGCTTTTTTTGAATTTCTCTTGGTTTTTGTTGCCTTCAGTTTAGTTCTTGTTCTCTGTTTTGTCTTCTTATTAGGTTTTTAGATCTTCTATGGATTCACGGAATGTTTGTGAGATGACGAGATGGGGAAGACACGCTCGGGCGAAACTAGCTGTTTGAAAAAAAAATCCTCAACCATGTTCCTGTCTTGGAAACTTGGAAGTCTTCCATTGGGAGATCATTCTTGCCATTAGTTTTTCTTAGGAGAAAGAGTTTTTGAAGTCATTCGTGGATATTCTTTTTAAATTTACTTGATGCTCCAAATTTAATATATTGGTCGTTGATGGCATCCATAGCAATATTTATTATCTCGCTGAAAATTTTGATATTGGATTCTAAAATGGGCAATAAGCATGAACCTACTTCATGAAATTAAATGACATTAGAAAATTAATCTGGCCATAGAAAGTATCAATTTGGTTATTCTTGGTTAACTGTTTACATCAATTACAATTATGCTCTGATGTAAGAGTTCTTTGTGATTGCTACACTTCATTGGTATCTTTTCCAAAAAAACCTCCGTAATGCAGAGAGGCACCAAGGAGTAGAGCTAACGAGTATAACAAGCATGACCTCAACAACAGTAATCAAGTGGAAGAAAACCAACCTATTGCCCAGATGAGCAGCAGCTCCAATGTTATTAACTGTAGAAGGGGGTGGATTCTTTTCTTCTTCGGCATCGGGGTATAGCAAAGGTCTCTCACTTCTGATCCTTGGCTGCAAAAGCGAAGAAAAATCCATGAGAGTTTCCCCCTGGAGTCAATACCAGTTGGTAAAACAAGAAGCTAATCCTGAATTCCAGCTGGCTTCCGTAAAAGACCAAGTCTCCCGTGGATGCACTTCTTTCATCTGCTTCAGCCGTGCCTCCACAGGAGTGAATGGAACATCTCCCCCAAAAGTAGGCCCAGTACACAACCCTGAAACTTCATCAGACTCTTCCAAGGGCAATAGCGCCAAGGAGATTGTTACTCATAATGCAGTTGATGAGAGTGAAAAAAAGATATGTCTTAGGAGTAGCCTGAAGAGGCCATTTGGAGGTGGTTCTGTTTTGGGTGCTGGTGCTGTTGATACAAATCATTCTTTGAGAGAGTTACCAGATAGCACAGTTGAGATTTCCAAAAGAAGGACAGTGCAGTGGACTGATGCGTGTGGTAAAGAGCTTGTTGAAATTAAGGAGTTCGAAGTCAGGTATTGTGCCATGTGAATGCAAGGAACTTATTTCTTACTTCCTCTGACAAGTGACAATGACCATGTTTTATCTGTTCATTGTGATAAGGCAAAAGTTGAATCATGATTGTTACACATGCTGGAGATTTTTTGCTTTCATGCCCACTAATTTACACATTTTTTCCAGCAGTCTTTTATATATAGTCAAGCACAACTATATGCGTAATATTAAGTTTGAACACATTAAAGGTACATGTATTGAAACTTCTAGGACCCCAGAACTTTGGTGGTAGATGAATGATGCACGAAGGTTAGGACTCACAATACAGACAAAAGCTGAATAGTGTGTAGTAGTTTAACCTGCAATAGAATGTTTCTATTCCTCATTCCATCATACAACTTGTTGATGGAGTTCCATGAGAAGGATGCAAATATTTCATAGTTCTTGGCAGAAAAGTTGACTTAATCAAAGTATATCAATCTGAATTTTACCATATTCACCAAATTTCATATGAATTCTATCATTTGAAACACAGGCACTTTTTTTCTTTCCAACAGTCAATCCTATTCCTTGGTAAGTATGAATTCCCTTACTGTCTCTTCAATCATCTTTTTGTCTTTGAGAAATTTACTATATTAACAAGACGGTACAAAATTAGCCTGTATATCCTCATAAGTGTGGTTTCAAATCATTGGTTGTGCCTTAAGCCCTGACAACTAAGCTTGAGATACATGAGTTAAAGTGAATAGGTTTGATCGAGATAAAATTTCTGTACTGAACACAGGTTATTCCAATGGTAAAAGATAAAGTGATGTAGCTTATAATTGTGTTTCTTGATTAAGTGATTCTCATGCAGGAAATCCTGAAAACTATGCAATTTTCTCTTATATATTTTAACACAATGTTTGTCAACAAATTTTTATGCTGAAATATGTTAAAATTAGTCAGTTCTTCATTTTGTTCTGCATTTTGAACTGTTAAGATTAAATTCATGCCTGGATTGTCAAATGGTTACTTAAAATATGAGGGACTCTGGGAGACTGCTTGACATTAAGAAGTTCCTTTTACAGGCTTTACTGAGTTTTCGTGAAGTGATTCAAGCATTACTAATTATGATTCACATGCATGTTCTATGTTACTTGCGCCTCGTATTCCTCATGCAATATGCATGGATACAGAAATTTGTTATATACTTCAAACGACCATGGGCAATCAATAAAAGGCTTATCATAATTTATTTTCTATCAATTCTTTTTTTTCCTCCCTAGATCTCATAGTTTCTCTTTTTGTTTCCATGCTGCAGTGAAGATGAGTTATCAGATGATGATTTTGGACATGATGGTGATAAATGTCACTGTGTTATTCTATAGTTTTCATTGTGATTGAAAGGGATATACATCAGCAGGCAGAGTGCTGATCTCTTGCAGTGCAGTAGTAAAATCTGATTAGGTTTTGCTATCTATTCTTTAACTCTGCCTGGCTCCAACAGAGTTACTAGCATATACTGACTGCTATTTTATTTGTGAATTATTGTTTTTAGGAACAGTCTCTTATGTATATGCCATATTGTTATTTGTCAATCCAGGACTTTCATTTGTGGTCCAATTAAATCGCTATATATTATATTTATTGAAAGCAGAGATAAGATTAGGTGGAATGTCCACGTCGCTCGCTATAAGATTCTCATTTATATGTGGATTATAAAGAGAGGACTTATTTTGATGCACCATGCTGGCGTGGTTTGATGCTTCTGAGCTCAACATCACCACCCTTTAATTAAATCTAGTCTCCAATTTCTTTGATAATAAACCTTTGGCTATGGAACGTTCAAAAAGTCCGCAATTTCTTCGGTCCTTTGATCACCGACACCATCCTTAGCCAGGAAATTCATGCTGGTCCAAATCGACTAATGACACTACAACAACTTTGGAAAATACAGCGTAGGCCTCTGATTACAAGCTCGCTTTTGTTTAACTTCCGAAGAATAACACCAACAGGTGTTCTCCCATTTCATACTGGTGATACATTTGGAAGCTTCGTGCTCCCCCCAAACTCCAATACTTTGTATGGAACTCATCCGCAATGCTCTCCCGGTTAAAACAACCCTCGTGAACAAAGAGAGTCATATTACCTAATGACTGACCATTGCCCTCTCTACAACTTGCACATGGAAAACAAAGTACATTTATTCATTTACTGCAAGCAATTCTCCCTGTGCTGTAGTGGACCGCAGAAGCATCTCCTCGACCCAAGACCGATAATATCTAAACTAAAATAGATACGAATGTTACAAATAAAAAAAAGAAAAACCTGATACATATAATATATCATACATATTATATAAAATACAGTTTGATGCGGACACGTATCCCTTCCACGTAAAACTACTTTCCTTCTAATTTAATTTGGATCCAAATTAAATTAGAAGGCAGCACCATACTCCCGGGTGAATTCGGAACTCCACCTTCTTCGCCGCACTTCACGGGTGAATTCGGCCAGAAGTAACAGCCATACTCCCGGCGCGGCTTTTTTTTTTTTATTATTTTATTCTAAAATAGCAAATTTTATCTCATGAGTGAAAGAGAAAACATTTGGAGGTGATTATAAAGTATACCCCTAATATCACTTCCAAAGGAAGGATTATAAAATCTAAAAAAGAAAACTAAGAAAAACTTTTCATGTTCAATGCCATTTGCAAGATATCTTCGTTAGACCGACTAATTGATTTGAAAATAAAATCATTCATGCGTTTCCAAATGCTCCAAATTAGTCAACCAAAGAACTCCATTGAAATTCTCGAATTTGAACGTGCTTTGTATATGTTCATCCAAATTTTCATTGGATTGGAGTTAGTATATCCAATCAAATAATATATTATAAATTGATAATTGCCAGAGTTGCTTTGCAAACGGACATTCAAAGAAGGTATGCATTATGTCATCAGTAGCCATAGAGCATCTCGGGCAAAGACTGTTTTGAGTAGGAACTCTCTGACTGTGTAAAAGTTCCTTTACAAGTAATGAATTGTGATAAAATCTCCGGATGAACATTTTAAGTTTTGGCGCCACTAGAGTTCCTTCGTATTAATATTGAATTTTAAATTTTATTAATATTAAATTTTATTAATTTTGAAATTTACTAATAAAATTAATTATGCTTAATTTCTTATTTTTCAAATTCATTTAATTAAGTAGTCTTAATTTCCAATTAAAGCCGTCTTAATTTTTAAATTTTCTACTCTATTTAATTATGCACGTTTGATTTTGAATTTTATTTTTCCTTCGTAATTATGCATATTTAATTTTAAATTTTTCAAATCCATTTAATTAATCATGCTTGATGTATTAATCATGTTTAATTTCTAAATTTTCAAATTTAATTAATTTCAAATGTTAATAATTACTTATTAAATTTCGAATTTTGTTATGCATGCTTAATTAAACATGCTTAATTTTGAATCTTATTAATTTTTATTTATTTAAAATCAAATTAATTATGTATGCTTAATTTTTAAATCTTATATATTATATTATGCATGTTTAGTTTTGAATTTTATTTTTCCTTCGTAATTATATATGATTAATTGAAAAAGTTTCGAATCTATTAAATTAAGCAGGTTTCATTTCCAATTAAGTATGCTGAATTTTCAAATGTTCAACTATATTTAAATTAATCAAACTTAATTTCAAATTAAACATGACTAATTTCTAAATTTTTGAATCCTTTTAATTATGCATAATTTATTTCGAAATTTATTAATTATTGCAAAGCATATTAATTTCAAATTTTATTAATTTTGAATTTTATTAATTAATGGAAATTAATTTTCAAAATTTCAAATTTCCACACTGTCCAATCCATTTAATTAAGTAGGTTTAATTTCCAATTAATTATATTTAATTTGAAATTTTCAAGTCATGTTTAATTTAAAATTTCCATTGCTCAATTTCCAAATTATCCATGATTAATTTCGAATTTAAAATTTTATTAATTTCCAAATATTTTTCAAATCCATTTAGAATTTTGTTATTATTTTTAATAGGTAAAGTTATTATTTTTTAATTTTATGACATTATTTTGTCACTTTGTTTCTAGGGGTGTGCATGGGTCCGGTTAGACCCCTAAACTCATGAATGACCTAAGTGTCGCACCTCGGGCACGGGCAGATCATGAGCATCCCAAAACTGAGATATTTTATGGCTTTGCAGATTGAACATGGCTCATGTGCACAACGGCACGGGCACTGCTTATGGCGCACGACAAGCAGCGTGCGCAAGGGTGTGGGCAAGGCACGACGGGAGCGATCTATGTGCGTAAAGGCATAGGCAAGCAAGACTAGGCTTCGCCCGGGTGTGGAGCAAAGCAAGGCCCGCCCGGGACGGGGCGTGGTGAGAGAAAGTCCCGCCACGGGCGGGGCATTTGTAGATGTTGCGGAGCAGCGGAGTCCCGCGTGTGCAATGCCGTGGGGCAGTGCGCGGCACACGGTCGTGACGAGGAAAAGTCCCGTGCGTAGCTTGGTGCGGGGCGGTGTGCGCAACACATGACCATGGCGGGGCGCGCGTTGAACCAACCGTGGTGAGAGATTTGTCCGTGCGCGGCATGGCGCGGGCGGGAGCAGAGTATGGCTGCTAATTGGCGAACGCTGCAGAGCGCGCGGGTGTTGCATGCCGCGTTGTGCGGGCGCTGCACGGGCTACAAGCGCCCAGCTCAGTTGCCCATTGCAGAAGGCAGCAAGATGGACTTAGCCAGGTTCAAGTCATGATCAAACTCAAGTCCCTCAACCCAACAATAGTTGGAACAGTTGCTCGACAGTTGTAACTGTCAAGACAGTTGTTTCTTCATCCAAAGGCTGAGATCTCTTTGCCTATTCGAGATTGTACCCTATATAAAGGGATGTTGGTTGTTTGTTTAAGTGTTGGCTAGTCTTGAGAGTGTTAAGTGTGTCTGTGTAATTGTAATCCTCTTGTAACATTCTTTTGTGCGAGATCGAGAGAGTCTTGTGCGGGAAGCATTAGCCCCGGGCTGGTGGGCGAGTCATCTGTTTGAGACGCTTGAAGGGTTTTTGCCCGTACTTGTAAGTTTCTATAATACAAGTAAACGATTTTCTTTCACTTTGCTTTCCTACTCTTGTGTGCTTGAACCTCTACATGCGATGGCTAAAGGCGGGTTGAGAGTTGTGCACACTGCTCAACGCCGCACAGTCCCTATTTGAGTTAGAAATTCTATCCTCAAATTGGACCATGTGACAGTGGTATCAGAGCCAGGTTGCGCCTAAGGAGGTGGCCATCCGACTCTACTCGGCAAATCAGATTCTGTCCAAGGACGGAGACCAGCAAATCCTGAACTTGCGATGGGCACAAGTTCTGTCTTGCTCCTGTTCGATTCCAACCAGAAGTGGATTCTGCGGAAGTAGCCCCTGAACGTGGATGCTGCGGATGGACGCTTTGAGGGAATGCGTCTCTACTGTCGTGTCGTTAATCGACAATGTCGCGGAGGACTCAGACGGTACTGTGTTCGAAATGCTCAATCTGATTGCGGCAGATGTGGCCAATATGTGCATGCAACTTGCTGTGCTCTAGCAACTCCTCACCAGTACCGAGCGCGCTGAACGTGCTGAAGCCTCCAAATCCCGACTAAAGGTGCCAGATTGACATCCCTTCAACGACACCAGGAGTTCCAAAGAACTCGAGAATTTCCTGTGGGATGTCAAACAATACTTTACAACTGCCCATGTCCCCAAATGCGATCAAGTCGCCTTTGTTACCATGCACTTGGCCGGTGATGCCAAGTTGTGGTGGAGAACTTGAGAGCGCGAAGCGGCTACCGGCGGTCGTCTGACAATTGAAGAATGGGACGACTTGAAGGAGTTGTGAGAGCAATTCCTCCCATGCAATACCTCCTGGATGGCACGGGAGGCACTGTGCCGACTTTGCCACACCGACTCTGTCCGGGAATATGTAAAGAACTTTAGTTCTCTTTTACTTGATATTACTGAAATGTCGGACGAATATCAGCTTTTCAATTTTATGAGAGGGCTGTAGCCTTGGGCGCAATTAGAACTGTGTCGCCAAGGCGTGAAAGACTTCCAGTCGGCAATGGCTCGTGAAGACGCACTGGTGGAGTTGAACACGGGCCAGGGAGAACAAGGACTTACGTCCAAGGGTGCAGACCAGAGCGAAGTTCCCGTCGCTCGACAAATTGATGAACAAGGGCAGCAGGAAGTTCCCGATGAGTGTCGAATTTACCAAAAACAAATACATACTTCTTGAGATTTTGTAGTCGTGACAAGTAGGGTCGAATCCACAGAGACTAGTTAGTTTCAAATTCTTTCAAAACCAAAAATTAAAAAGGAGGAATAAAAAAAGAGAGGGGGGGGGGGGTTGATTAGATGCAAAATGAAATAAAGACAGTAATTAAAAATAGTAATTAAAAACAATAATTAAAATTAAGGAGAAATCAATGAGAGGAAAGTCTAGCTAAAGGTACGTTCTCGATTTCGGTTTGTAGGATTGATCATAGACGCCAAGGATGAGTTCCTTTATTTCTAGCAATTTAATAGACTATATGAATTGAACAGCAATCTCACATGTCATATTAATTCAAGAATTCTATTAGTACGGATTGAACAACAACCTCGACTAATTTGCTTCTAAATTCGGCATGGAACGGCTATACCGAAAGACTAGCTATTGTCCTAATAATCTAGTAACAGACCGACAATTAAAAAGGAACAATAGAATAATTTCTACAGGAAATAAATGAATACTAGAAAGTAAAAGAGGTGAAGTACAGAGAGATCTCACAATCCGTAGAACCGAAATGTCGAATTGTCCTTTAGCTAGAAAGAAGTGATTTAACCACACATCGCAAACAGATATATTTTCATTCTCCAAAAATAATGCTTAATTCTAAACTGAAAAATATCAAAGGGCAAAACAAAAAAGAATGCTAAAGCTAAGAAACTGCAGCCCCTGTTTATTACAACTTTTCTCCTCTTATAGGAGAATTTCAAACCTAACTAGAATAGTAAATAAAAATCAAATCAATCTTACATGAAAATAAACTAACAACCAAATATCTTGGTTTAATGTTTTAAACACAAATGAATTGTCCAAATTCGCATTGAAACTTGGAGGCAAAATTTCAGCTTCTAACATGGTAAATTCTGGATCTATCACATGTATCTCTACCATGGCGTGGGCACGTCCAAGGCAGTGCGATCAGGTCCAGCTGTCTTTCCAATTTCCAGTTTCCAAAAAACGTGCAAATGGATTCTTTTTGATTTTTTTTCCATCATTCGTTGCCTAAAAGTTAGACCAAAAAATAATAACATTTTAGGAAGTATTTAATTTGAATTTAGCATGAAAATAAGCAACAAAAGATGAAAAATAAATATGTCATCAAATCTCCCCACACTTAAACCATGCTTGTCCTCAAGCATAACTCAAACCGAACAATCACTCTCTTTAAAATTCATCGCACCCTATCGCAGCCCGCATCATAAAGTTTTAACGACTCAAACAAAAAGACAATAGCAAGCAAACATTTCACAACGAAATCTCATCCATTCACACAGATTTATGATTACTTAGATGCACATTCAGAGTACAAGATGCAAAGGATAAAAAAGTCTTTAAGCACACATGCAAATTTCAAAAAATAATTATCGCATAGAAGAAACATCTACCAAGCAATGCCACAAGTCGAAATAACTAAGAGACTTAACTTATTGACTGAGCACCTTTTATTTTCCTAGATCGTTGCTCAACCTTTTGACGCGAGGACATACATTGGTGATGCATGCACCCGATTACTCGATTGGCTCCGAATCTAAGTTCCTTGCCTAGAATGTCATGCAACCTTTTGACACGAGGACACACATTGATAATGCATGCACCCGGTTACTCGGTTGATCACAATTCTAGGTGGCTACTAGCTTTACTCATGATCTTTGGTGATCTGCAGAGTAGTGATGCTCTTTTTTTTTTTTTTTCCAGACTTGAGGCATAACAAGGTAAAGTACCTATTGTGCAAGATAAAACTAAGCATGTATGATTGTTTCAAATTTTATTGCATCTTAAAATTCTGAGAGTTCATCAAGAGATTGTTATATATCGTGTAGAAAGATGAGAAATGCATTGTTCATGTTATCTTCCCATTGTAATTCAATTCAAGGCATCTAGACACAATGAATTGGAATGCTCAAGGATGTAAATGAATCTTTCAAGATAACAATTGAAATGTATGAGTTGAAAAATTGAATTCTAGGACGAGATTTCAAAAAAAAACTTATCAAACGTGTGCAACACAGTAACCATCTAATAAAAATTTCAGCTAGCTACATAAAAGTGTTTTCCATAAAATTTCAGCTAGTTACATAAAAGTGTTTTCCATAGAAGTCATATTTGAGCAAAAATAGATATCTTGCAAAATAAACCCCTCCCCACACTTAAAATTCACATTGTCCCTAATGTGATTCAAAATAATTTCAAAGCAAAATAAGAGCAGATTGGGAAAACGAGAACTTTCCTGAACATTGGAGGAGGGGTGGACGCTGCTTGCTACTGCCTTGGGTTTTAGGCGTGGTCATGCCTAAAATTTCAAGTTTGCCTTTTAGATTTTTACCTCATTTTTCTTTTTAGAATCCACAAAGCTCTACAATTGGTATCGAATTCATCCTTTGCCAAAAGATAATTAGAAGAAATTAAAATCAGAAGTAAAATAAAAATAAAAATAGATCTAAAGAAATTGAAAAGAACATTATGCAAAAGTAAATACTAAGAAATAAGGTGTGGGCACGCCTAATGCATGAGTTGCCTCCTAGAAGCGCCCTTGTTTATTGTCATAGGCTAGACATTACTGCCATGTTTCACGTAACTCCAGTTGCATATTTTAGATGCTTAAGCAGCAGCCTCAATTCCAATTGCAGTGTCTGCACAATAGAATGTAGAAGTTTAGTGTGAGATAATAATGGTTCTAGGAATGAAGCATTAGTTTCTGTGGTTTCAATTGCCTGTAATTCATCATGCAATTTATTTTTAGCATTAAATTCAAATCTGTCCAGATTCAGATTCATATCCATAATGCTCAAATTAAAAGTTTCTTGAACTGAGAAGTCTATAAAATCAACACTGTTAACACAAAGTTCTTCGTTAGGAAATTTTATTGCATCATAAACATTGAATTTGATGACTTCCCCATCAAATTCCATAGTGAACGTACCATCATGTACATCTATTTTTATCATAGCTGTGCTAAGGAAGGGTCTCCCAAGTAGAATTTCAGATGAGTTAGAAGAAGTATCTTCCTCCATGTTAAGCACAAAGAAATCTACAGGAAAAACTAAATTGTTCACTTGAACTAAGACATCCTCCAACACCCCTTCGGGGTGAACAATTGACCTTTCAGCTAATTGAATGACAACACCTGTCTTTTTTAATGGACCAATATTTAAAGATGAATAAATAGACAATGACATGACATTTATAGATGCTCCTAAATCACACATATCTCTTTTTATACCAATATTGTCTATCTTGCAAGAAATACCAAACATACCTTGATCTTTGCATTTGAGAGATAATTTTCTTTGAAGTACAGCAAAAGCATTTCCTCCCACACTTACCTTTTCATTATTCGTCAGCTTTTTTTTGTTGGTGCACAATTCCTTGAGAAATTTAGCATACCGAGGTATTTTCTTAATGACATCAAGTAAGGGAATATTTATTTCAACCTTGCGAAAAGTTTCAAGAATATCTTTTTCTTCATTTTCCTTCTTAGACTTGGCCAATCTTCCTGGAAAGGGAGGCTTGATCATCAATGTTCTCGACTGTTCTGGTTGATTTTGTTTCTGGTTAGCAGTAACTTCAGTTTCAGTCTCTGTCTCTAAGGCGTGCCCACACCTTGGCAGACTGGGTTCTATTTCTAAGGCGTGCCCACATCTTGACAGACTGGGTTCTGCTACCTCTTTGCCACTTCTCAGAGTTATTACGCTAGCATTCTGCTTTGGGTTAATGACAGTTTGTGAGGGCAGTTTGCCTTGTGATTCCAACTTGCTTAGAGATAACGCCAATTGGCCCATTTGATTCTCCAAAATTTGAATGCTTGCTTTTGTTTCATGTTGAAATTATTGTGTACTAATTACAAGTGATTTAACAATTTCTTCAAAACATGTACCTGAGCTTGAAGGGAATTGTTATTGCGGGACATGTGGTTTGTGCTAAAATTGTTGAAAATTTTGTTGCTGAAAATTTGGTTGTGTTGTCCCGTAACTCAAGTTTGGATGATTCCTCTAACCTGGATTGTAGGTGTTTGAATATGGATCAGGTTTCCTTTGTGGAGGACATGGGAATCCTCCGAAGGCGTTAGCTTGTTCTTGTGTGTCCTCTTGAAGGGTAGGGCACATGTCGGTGTGATGTCTAACGACGACACAAATCCCACATATTTTAACCCGTGCTGTGATTCCTACAACCAAATTCTGAACAATAGTAGTTAGATGAGTAATTTTAGATTCAAAGGAGGACACATTTACCTCATTTACTCCTCTTGAAGGTTTCTGTCGAAGCTCAAATTATTGTGAATTGGCAGCCATGATGGAGATTAATTCTCTAGTGGCTTGAGGAGTTTTGTTCACTATAACTCCACCACTTGCTGCATCCATCATTCTCCTTTCCATGGGTAATAAACCTTCATAAAAGTATTGGATTAGTAATTGTTCAGAAATATCATATTGAGGGCAGCTTGCACATAACCGTTTGAATCTTTACCAATATTCATCTAGAGTCTCCGTGTCTTTTTGTTTAACTCCGCAGATTTCCTTTCTAATTCCAGCGGCTCGAGAGGCTGGAAAGAATTTGTCCAAAAATAGCCTTAGCAAATCTATTCATGTGTTGATTGATCCAGGAGGAAGGTAGAACAACCACTCATTGGCTGCATCTGCTAAGGAAAAAGGGAAGGCTCGCAGTTTGATTTGCTCATCGGATATCCCGTGTGGTTTTGTTGTTGAGCATACAACGTGAAATTCCTTCAAGTGCTTGTAAGGGTCTTCATTTTCAAGTCCTCGAAAAATAGGCAAGAGATGTATTAGTCCAGATTTTAATTCAAAGTTTACCTCTAATTCTGGGTAAGTGATGCATAATGACGGTTGGTTAAAAGGCGCAGCAGCTAGTTCGCGCAAAGTCAAATTATTTTCGGCCATTTCTGTTTCTGGTTTTGCTTCTGACTCAGAGTTAAGGCGTGCCCACGTCTCGTCTACTGTTGGAGATGAGGATGCTGAAACGTGTTTGCCTCGCTGTTGGGTAGCCTTTCTAAGACTTCTAGCGGTCTTCTCAATCTCAGGATCATATATGAGTTCTCCTGTGCGATCAGATCTGACCATCAATGTTAAGACGCGCCCACGTCTAACCTGTTTGGAGTTTTCTTCCTGCACAGTCAAAATTGGTTAACATAAGAATTAAAACTGATTATTACCAATCCCCGGTAATGGCGCCAAAATTTGATGAGTGTCGAATTCACCAAAAATAAATACCTACTTCTTGAGATTTTGTAGTCGTGACAAGTAGGGTCGAATCCACAGAGACTGGTTAGTTTTAAATTCTTTCAAAACCAAAAATTAAAAAGGAGGAATAAAAAAGGGGGGGGGTTTGATTCGATGCAAGATGAAATAAAGACATTAATTAAAAACAGTAATTAAAATTAAGGAGAAATCAATGAGAGGAAAGTCTAGCTAAAGATACGTTCTCGATTTCGGTTCGTAGGATTGATCATAGACGCCAAGGATGAGTTCCTTTATTTTTAGCAATTTAATAGACTATATGAATTGAACATCAATCTCACATGTCATGTTAATTCAAGAATTCCATTAGTACAAATTTAACATCAACTTAGACTAATTTACCTCTAAATCCGGCATGGAACAGCCATACCGGAAGACTAGTTATTGTTATAATAATCTGGTAACAGATCGACAATTAAAAAGGAACAATAGAATAATTTCTGCAGGAAATAAATGAATACTAGAAAGTAAAAGAGGTGAAGTATAGAGAGATCTCACAATCCGTAGAACCGAAACATCGAATCGTCCTTTAACTAGAAAGAAGTGATTTAGCCACACATCGCAGACACAAACATTTCCATTCTTCAAAAATTACTGCTTAATTCTAAACTGGAAAATATCAAAGAGCAAATCCAAAAAGAAGGCTAAAGCTAAGAAACTGCATCACTTGTTCATTACGACTTTTCTCCTCTTATAGGAGAATTCTAAACCTAACTAGAATAGTAAATAAAAATCAAATCAAACTTACATGGCAATAAACTAAAAACCAAATATCTTGGTTTAATGTTTTAGACACAACCTAACTAGAATAGTAAATAAAAATCAAATCAAACATACATGATAATAAACTAAAAACCAAATATCTTGGTTTAATGTTTTAGACACAAATGGATTGTCCAAATTCACATTGAAACTCGGAAGCAAAATTTCAGCTTCTAACATGGTAAATTCTGGATTTGTCACATGCATCTCTACTAAGGAGTGGGCACGTCCAAGGCACTGCGACCAGGTCTAGCTGTCTTTCCAATTTCCAGCTTCCCAAAAACGTGCACAACGATTCCTTTTGATTTTTTTCCCATCATTCATTTCCTAAAAGTTAGACAAAACAATAATCACATTTTAGGAAGTATTTAATTCGAATTTAGCATGAAAATAAGCAACAAAAGATGGAAAATAAACATATCATCAGAGGGCCAAAGAAACGGAGACTGCCAAGAAAGACCCGAAGTCCCACTCGGAATGCTTTATCTGCACTGGTCCTCACCGCGCAAGGGACTGTCCCAAGCACGAGTAGCTGACGACTTTGGTGAACAAATCTGATGATTCAGTTCCTGAAGAGAGTCCGCGAGTGGCTCCTCTTCAAATACTCGACACCATCAGTTCTAAACACTAGGGTGCGGCGGATGGAGGCCTCACCTATGTCAAGGTATCCCTGAACCAGAAGAACCTTACTGCACTGGTGGACATCGGCGCCACCCTCACTTTCATCGCCGATCGAGTGGTGCAATATGTCAACCTGAAGATGCAACCCCATACCACCTTGATCAAAGCGGTGAATTCGAAAAGCAGACCCATTCTTGGAGTGGCCAAGAACATTGAAGTCCAGATCGGAGGATGGACCGGGCTGCTAGATATAATGATTATACCATTAGATGATTTTGATATGATACTTGGAAATAACTTCTTTGTAAAGAACTGTGCATTTGTTGTACCCCACTTGGCTAGGATATTTGTATCTGATGCTAATAATCCTTGCTTTATTCAAGGATTTCGTGGCAGGTCTCTAAAGGAAAGCCATGACGGAAAGCTGACGGCCATGCAAGTGGCCAAAGGATGGAAGAAGGGCCATCCTACCTTCTTAGCAACCATCTATGAGTTGGAACCAGGAGATCAACCTGTTGCTGTTCAAGTTCCAGACTCGGTGCTGAAGTTGCTGGACGAATACAAAGATGTCATACCCGACGAGCTGCCGCCGGGACTGCCCCCGCACAGGGCAGTGGACCATAAAATAGAGCTTTATCTGGGAACGGTGCCCCTTGCCAAAGCCCCTTACCGGATGTTGCCCAAAGAATTGATGGAGTTGCGCAGCCAACTCCAAGACTTGCTTGAATCTGGGAAGATCCAACCCTCAAAGGGTATGTTCGGAGCACCGATGCTATTTCAGCAAAAGCAGGATGGTTCACTGCGCCTATGCGTGGACTATAGAGGGCTGAACAAGGTCACGGTGAAAAATAAGTATCCTGTCCTGTTGATTGCAGACCTGTTCGACAGGCTGAGCGGAGCGACCTTCTTTACAAAACTTGACCTACGATCCGACTACTGGCAGGTGCGCATAGCCGCTGGTGATGAACGGAAGACAACGATGGTTACTCGCTATGGTGCTTTTGAATTTCTTGCAATGCCTTTTGGGCTCACTAATGCCCCGGCAACCTTTTGTAACCTCATGAACAATGTCTTCTATGAAATGTTAGATCGCTATATTGTAGTCTACTTGGATGATATTGTAGTCTATAGTCGGTCATTAGATGAATATTTGATGCACCTCGACGCTGTGTTTAAACGTCTAAGGGAACATCAACTTTATGTAAAGAGGGACAAATGTATGTTCTGTGCTCAGGAGATCAAGTTCCTTGGTCACATTGTGAGACACGGGAAGGTCAGAATGGATCCAAGAAAGGTTGAGGCGATCCAAGAGTGGCCTGTTCCAAGCAAGGTTGGAGAGCTCAGAAGTTTCTTGGGCTTAGCCAATTATTATAGAAAGTTCATCAAGGGTTACTCGCGGGAAGTAACCCCCTCACTGATCTACTGCGGAAGGACCATCCTTGGGAATGGAGTTCCGCTTGCCAAGAGGCCTTTGAAAGATTGAAGATACAGATTACTTTAGAACATGTGTTGAAGCTCCCAGACTTTGAACATGCCTTTGAAGTTCACACTGATGCATCCGACAGGGCTGTCGGAAGGGTGCTTGTGCAAGACGGGCACCCAGTCGCCTTCGAGAGTTGGAAACTCAAGCCGACAGAACAGCGCTACTCGGCGCATGAACGGGAGATGTTGGCAGTAGTACATTGCCTTCGAATTTGGAGAGTCTATCTCCTGGGGACTACATTTTTGGTGAAGATTGACAATGTCGCCAACAACTTCTTTCAGACCTTGAAGAAGCTGACCCCTAGGCAAGCTCGGTGGCAAGAATTCTTGGCGGAATATGACTTTCACCGGCAACATAAACATGAGTGTCACAACTAGGTTGCAGACGCTCTTAGTCGGAAGGTTGTCGACTTGGTGGCGGCAGTGACCCATTTCGAGTCTGACTTCATGGAGGAATTGAAGACTCAAGCTGCACTTGATCCTACTTACCAGAAGCTGGTGCAGCAAGTTCGGGACGGTGAAGTGCAAAGATATTTTCTGCAAGATGAAATGTTGTATGCAAGGGGATCTGGGTTTATGTACCCAGTGGGGGAGGTTTTCGAACTCGGCTGCTGCGCGAATGCCATGATACGCAGTGGGCTGGTCATCCGGGTGTGGAACGCACTATGGCGTTGCTGGCGCGCACCTACTACTGGCCAAAGATGAAGGTGAACATTGAGCTCTACGTCCGAATCTACCTAACTTGTCAGATGGACAAGGTTGAACGACGTGCCCAAGTGGGGCTGCTGCAACCCCTGCCGACCCCTACGAAGCCATGGATGTCTATTTCCATGGACTTCATCACCGGATTTCCAAAAGTGAAGGGCTTTGATGCAGTGATGGTGATGGTGGAAAAATTCTCAAAGTACGCCATCTTCAGCCCCTTTGCGAAAGCGGGCACTGCGGAGCGGGCTGCAGAAGACTTCTTCAAGCATGTAGGGAAGATGTTCGACATCTCCACCGACATAGTGAGCGATAGAGATGGCCGCTTCACTTGTCGTTTCTGGGTGCACCTATTCAAGATGCTGGGCACTGAACTCAAATTCTCCACCGCCAATCACCCGCAGACAGACGGGCAGACAGAGAGAATTAATCAGTTGCTTGAAGAGTACTTGCAGCACTACTGCACAACAAGTCAGAGAAATTGGCTGGAGCTCCTGGACTCGGTGCAGTTCTGCTACAATGTGCACCGATCCTCAGCCACCGGCTACAGCCCCTTCGAACTAGCCTTAGGCTATCAGCCTCTCACTCCCAATGAGATTGCACTGTAGAAGAATGAAGGGCCCTGTCCTGCCGCTTATCGATATGCCATAAGCAAGTAGGAGGTGATTGAAGAAGCAAGGGATAGTCTTGCAAAGGTGGTCCGGCGCATGAAGAAGTACGCCGACCAGGGAAGGAGATCGCTTGAGTTCCAAGTTGGGGACAAAGTCATGCTGAAGCTAACTCCCCAGATTTGGAAGAAAGTGACCAGCAAGCGATGGCACAAGTGGTTGATCCAGCGCTACGATGGTCCCTTCGAGGTAGTGAAACGGGTTGGGATTGTCGCCTACCGTTTGGCACTGCCCGAGCAGATAAAGATTCATCCAACTTTTCATGTGAGCTACTTAAAGCCTTTCTATGAAGATGCAGCAAACAGTGAGAGCAACAAGGCCAAGCACGCTCCCCTCAATGTCACCAAGGAGTTGGACAAGGAGGTGGACAAAATACTTGAACACCGGGTCTTGGGCTACAACAAGATGAACCGGCGGACTAAGTACTTAGTCTAGTGGAAAGGTCTTCCAGCCAGTGAAGCCAGTTGGGAGAAGGAAGCTGTCTTGTGGCAGTTCGAAGATAAAATCCAGCAGTACCTTAACTCTATCCCGACGAGGACGTCGGCTTCAACTAGTGGAGGTGGTTTGTTAGACCCCTAAGCTCATGGATGGCCTAAGTGTCGCACCTTGGGCACGGGCATGCCATGAGCATCCCAAAACTGAGGTATTTTGTGGCTTTGCATATTGAACATAACTCATGTGCGAAACGGCATGGGCACTGCTCACGGCGCACGACAAGCAGCGTTCACAAGGGCGTGGGCAAGGCACAACGGGCAGCGGTCTATGTGAGCAAAGGCATATGCAAGCAAGACTTGGCGTCACCCGGGTGCGGAGAAAAGCAAGGCCCGCCCGGGACGGGGCGTGGGCAAGGCACGATAGGCAACGGTCTATGTGCGCAAAGGCATAGGCAAGCAAGACTTGGCGTCGCCCGGGTGCGGAGCAAAGCAAGGCCCTCCCGGGATGGGGCGTGGCGAGAGAAAGTCCCGCCATGGGCGGAGCATTTGAAGATGTTGCGGAGCAGCAGAGTCCCACGTGTGCAATGGCGTGGGGCAGTGCGCGACACACATGACCATGGCGGGGCGTGGGCGCGCAACACATGACCATGGCGGGGCGCGGGCGCGCGTTGCACCAGCCGTGGCGAGAGATTTGTCCGTGCGTGGCATGACGCGGGCGGGAGCAGAGCATGGCTGCTCATTGGCGGATGCTGCAGAGCGCACGGGTGTTGCGCGCCGCGTTGTGCGAGCGCTGCACGAGCTGCAAGCGCCCAACTCAGTTGTCCATTGTAGAAGGCATCAAGATGTACTTGGCCGGGTTCAAGTCATGATCAAACTCAAGCCCCTCGACCCAACAACAGTTGGAACAGTTGCTCGGCAGTTGTAACTGTCAAGACAGTTGTAACTATCAAGACAATTGTTTCTTCATCCAAAGGCTGAGTTATCTTTGCCTATTCGAGATTGTACCCTATATAAAGGGGTGTTGGTTGTTTGTTTAAGTGTTGGCTGGTCTTGAGAGTGTTAAGTGTGTGTGTGTAATTGTAATCCTCTTGTAACATTCTTTTGTGCGAGAGAGAGTCTTGAGCGGGAAGCATTAGCCCCGGGATGGTGGGCGAGTCATCTGTTTGAGTCGCTTGAAGGATTTTTGCCCGTACTTGTAAATTTCTATAATACAAGTAAATAGTTTCCCTTCACTTTACATTCCTACTCTTGTGTGCTTGAACCTCTACATGCGATGGCTAAAGGCTAGTTGAGAGTTGTGCACACTGCTCAATGCCGCACGATCCCTATTTGAGTTGGAAATTCTATCATCAAATTGGACCATGTGACAAGTATCAGGTAGACCTGGAACATGTTGGAACTGACTCGATCGGGTAGGTTCCGAGTAGACGCGAATTAAATTCGGGTAGGGTCCGGGTAACAAATCAAGGAACCGATTAAAATCGGTTCCGATTTATATATATTTAATTATTTCAATCAGATCCGGTATATTAGATAATAGATATATTCCTAAAATTTTAAGGATTTATGGCATCCACAACCACTATATTACCATTGATTATAGTTGTTGAGGAAGTAGATAATACCATATTCATTTTGCAACATGAGTATTCTCTATAACATTTATAGTGTCTATGAGCCCGTTTGGTTCACAAATTGGCCATCATAGGACACCAGACAGGGACAAGGACATGACACCAAGTGTCCTGGGACAACATCTATACCATGTTTGTTTCATCAAGAACAGAACACGGTATCCAATTCTATCATGCGTTTGTTTCGCTATAACACAGTCCTGTATAAGTCAAAATGGCATAATTACCCTTTTATATTTTTAATGGATAAATTAAATTATATAGATTTCACAATTAATATACGAAAATGGAATACCAAATATCACATATACAATCTAAATAAAATCTTGCATATATAACAAGTATTTATTCAATTAAGAATAAAGAACAGTTTGATATTTGTAGTCATATATTTGGTACACAAAATTTTGAATTAAGTAAATCAAACACACATCAACAGATAACAATTGAGGAGAAGTATTGTTCTTGAGCATTTACAGTGGAAACTTTTTTTCATTCTTGTAGACAAATATTACATTGGAAACTATCATCATCTTCTTTGGTTTGCAAGGTAATACAAAAATGAATATCCTCACAAGAAATCAATTAAATTACATGAGGAAAAATCTAATCTGCCTCGTAACAATACAATAAGACTTCAAATACTTGTATGGATTATATAACACATATATCATCCTTAATTTTTCAAGTCAACAATAGAAATTATTTGACTTCTACATATGGCCTTCTCTCTTGCATATGTTCTTGACATCTTCTTCCTTGTTATCAACAAAAGAAAAAAACTTACGAATGCTGCGGCCACCGAACTTCACAAACCACACAATGTCCTTTTCCTTTGCCTAAAGAGAATAAATAGCTTCAAAAATACATACCATACAGTTTATAAGACATTTTATAGAGAGATGTTTGTCAGGAAACTTCTTCTTCTTGACCAAAAATGTATGCAAATAAATTAAATAGTTTTGAAGCAGCATGAATAAAGTATGTCAGAAAGGTAAAGTCAAAAGTCATGAATTATTTGAGTTACACATATATTATATCAAGAAATTGATAACTAGATTTAAACCTGTGATATCAAATATCCACCGTCTAAATACAATGATAAAGCAAGAAGAAACAAGAAAGTTAAAAGTCTAACTCTAGTTGACTGTTTATGAACTTGGATAAATAATTACACTAAAATGATCTATAAACTAATTTTGTTTTGGTAAATAACATAAATGAATTGAAGCATCTAGGTACAGATGCTCAAAGGACTAGATTTAATTCAAAAAGCATATACCATGACTCCGACTCCCAGTTGGCCAGTTGAAATGTGAACAAATCAACTAACCAATATAACACATCACAAGGTACATTTCCCCCATAACTACAATTCCTTATTTTACAAGACATGTAATGCAAGCACATTAAATAGAACATATCTGGTGCTACCAAAGCTACTTTGAGGAAAAATAGACTCAAATTGACCTACACTACTTACATTCGGGCTGAAAAGTCACGCACTATCTAATGAATCGCGATAATATTTCTTCATGTGTTCACAATTTCCAACCATTTTACTTGCATTGAAAAATTGAATAAATTTTCCAGCCATAAGCAAAATAAACTGAAAACAGCGTAAACTATGATCCAACAATTTCTCTGTTCATCCAAACAACATTCAAGAAAAGAATGCCAGTAGTATATCAACAGCTTTTGATGCTTAGTTATTTTGATGTTCAATTATTATTATGGTATTAGTGTTCAGTTACTTTGATTTGTAATTATTTTGATGTTGCTTTAATAGTTTCAACTCATTTTTTATAATCAACATGGTGACTCTATTTTATCTCTCAAAATAGCTTTTGTAATCAATATGGCAACTCTGCTTTATAAATATGAGTTGTATTTGTTACAGAAAATGTGCGCGCAAAATAGAGAACCGAGGGAAGCAAGTACTCCCTCATTATATGGAGGAAAATATGGCGGAGGGTCGAAGGAAGATGAACATACTACTTGTTTTCATGGAGGAAATGAATCAGAGAGGGAACAATTCACGTGAAAAATGATTTGTTTGATGTAAGGATGAAGAATCTTATTCTATGAATGATGTAATTAAGGATAATTTAGACTCTCATTCTATAGTTTGTAGTAACTAATGTTTCAATGTATACTATTATATGAAAATGCTCTTTTATAGTTTGTTTCTATGAATTGAGATTTTTGATTGCACTGAAATTAATTGTATTGGTTTTTAAATTAGAAAATCATTATTGGTTTTCCAAATAGCTGTTATATTTCAGTAAGTAATTAGCAATAATTAGTAGTGAAATTAGATTTAGCTGAATTGGTTTTGGATTTACAGGGAAATAAGTTTCCTGGGGGTCTCGGTTCCCGAAAATAGATCCATTTCTTGGGGGTCTCAGCCCTCGGCAAATGGATCCATTTCTTGGGGGTCTATACCCTCGAAAAATACTTATGTTTCCTGGGGTCTCGACCCCCGAGAATACTACCATTTTTTGGGGGTCGCGGCCCCTGAGAATACTACCATTTTCGGGGGTCACGGCCCTCGGGAATACTTCCCTTTCCTGGGGTTGCGACCCCCGGGAAAACTACCATTTCCTGGGGGTCATGGCCTCCGGGAAAACAATTTCCCTTTCGTGGGGGTCGTGAGCCCCGGGAAAACCACCATTTCTCGGGGGACGCGGCCTCTGGGAAAACAATTTTTCCCGAAGGTCGTGGCTGTCGGTGCAAGTACTTTTTTTCGAGGGTCACTACTTGACCTTCAGATATTCATTTACCGACGGGGTTTTTCTGGGGACATTTGGGGGCCGGGTGACCCTCACTAAAATGATTTAATGGGGGCCAGAAAGGGTTTTAGTGGGGGTCTTGGCCCCCAGGAAATGTCATATTTCTTGTAGTGAGAATTTTTTTTGTTACATTTAATATGTGTAGACATTTTCAAAACACACCAGCAAACGAGAAACTGAGATATATTCTGCTTAAAGAAAGAGAAAAGTAAGTACTAACAAATAAGTATTTATAACCAAACATAATGTATCTATTATCAGTGAAATGCAATTATAAAGAAGTAGAAAAAATGCCACCAACCCACATACTAATTCTTTTATAAAATAGACATTCCTTTGCTCAGTTTCAGACTTTGAGTATTCTAAAATTAAAGTTACCTATATATGTTGGCTACTAAATTTCAGTAGTACCTCCCAGTTAATCAATAAACAAAGGAGAATGATTTGATTGGGATTTTTAATAAGGCTATTATTTATTAGTTGTGCTGATTCGCATGTTCTTTTAATAAATTCATCGGTATTACCTAGCAGGATTTTACCAACAAATTTTATCAACGGAATATCCGTCGGCAACAGGATTACCGATTGATTTTGGACTATTACCGACAGATTAAAATCCGTCGGTGATATCTTGTTTTTTGTAATGTATCTATTTTCTCTTCTTCTACCATTCTTCAAAGCATGCCCTTTTTCCAGAAATGAAAATTAAAGCATTAATTATTTGCATTGTTACATGTAGCTTAATTAGGATATAGAGAACACTGCAGGGCCGGCTCATCCACTAGGCCAATAAGACCATTGCCTTAGGCCCCACGTGGATGAGCAATTCTTGCTTATAATTTGATGGATGAGGATTAAATCATGTAATTTGATGCATGCATGAGATTAAATGTTAAAGGTTATTGCAAATAAATGAGTGTAGTGGGTGATTTTGATGAGTGATATTTTATGGTTTGGTTAATTAATTACCTTAAGGTTTAATTATTATTTGTGTTGCATTAATTATCCTTGGACTATTTTATTATTTATTAATTATTTTCGATAGTGAGTTTGTGTGCATAATCAATTAATTTTCATTTGATGAAATTAAATAAGCTCAATTTAACCTTTTTATTTTGCAAAAAAAAAATCTTCTTATTAGTTCACAAGTTATAGTAATCTTTTAGAGGATTTTTAATTTTTAGGAAATGAAAAATGAGAAATTAAAGCATGCAAAGAGACAAACAAAAGATATGTATTATCTGACAATTGTCAGATAATTGAATTCCGCCAAAGAATTCATTCCTCGGCGGAATTGATATGTGGGGGTCATGATTTGTGGGGGGCATTAGATGTATTAGGTTTGAAGTAATTGCAGATTACCCGAATGAAATTTTTGCCCCATCTTCGAACTCTTCGTCTTCTCTATATCCGTCGGCTCTAAGTGACTAAGCCTCCAATAGTTGATCGTTCACAAGTCTAGATAAAAGCAATGTCCGACATCGATCAAACACTAATCTCAAAAAGCTTTAAAAAATAAATTTTATATAAAAATATATATTAATTTATTAAATAAATGAAAGGCCCCCTTTTAAGATTTTGCCTTAGGCCACAATATTTTTTGGGCCGCCCCCGAAGACTTACGAGTAATGAGAGTGGCTCACGCTGAGACTTAGGCACTTGGCAATGTATGTGCCACCCTTGCGGGAGTGGCGCGGGCACCCAACTCCGCCGCAAAGCCGTGGAGGTCGCCACTAGGGTGTAAGTCGTTCTATTGACTCTCATCAATATGTTGAACACATTGGCTGCATGAGGATGGTGGCGGCCACCACATCACAAGCTCACTTTACCACGAGAAGGAGTTGAGCAACCTGAACCTTGTGATGACAAGAAAGCAAATGGTTTGGTCCACTCGCCCCCATAACAAATCATATTAAAAGAACCAACGAGACAAAGCATAGGCACCATGAGTGATCGTAGTTCAGAAACAAGCTGAGGAAATCCACGACCTACCCATTGCCACATGTTCAAACTCAAGTTCGAGCTACGATGTCCTCTCGAGCACTTTGAGCGCTTGAGAAACCAGCTCGGGACATGCGTAGTAATGTTTCTTTAACCAATAGTCCGTTGTGTCTGAACTCTACGGCAAAGCAAGTGTAGGAACCAACCGACCACACTCTACTTGAGTTCGACCCAAGCAAAGAGGTGGAGAGATGTTGGTTTCAGGAACTGGGAGGCAGAAAAAGTGAAGGCGGACGGGGGCATCTGTATTGGAATCAGGGCGAAAACCTTGTTCTGGTTTGGGATTTATATAGGGATTTGGTGACCGCAAGAGATGAAGCAAGTAATTGTAAAGGAATCACTACAAATTAATTATATTACCCCCGCTGTGCTATTGCATTCATTTGGATGAGCTAACGCTTTTGATTTAGGGTGTAGTATTCAATATAAATATCAATATTAATATTTATGGAATGTTATATTATGTACATATATAATTAGAACCAGCAAAATGAGGAATGGAATTCGTATGACTTGCCTTGCTTAAATAATATGTTTAATACATTATATATTATACTTTCCTAACATAAACATGGAAAAATAGGAATTTCCTTTTCTTTTGATGCTCTTTATTGTTATCTATAATGGCATTTTTGCACTCTATCGTCATATCTGACGTCACTTTGGTGCTATCTATCGTCATCTATAACGTCAATTTTTTTTTTAGTATTCAAAACTTTTGACGTGTTCAGAAATGGCATTTAGTAAATTCAAATTGTCAAAATGATATGTTCTTAAAGAAAGAATTTTTTTTCTTTTGACGCTGTCATTCGTCATCTCTAACGTCATTTTGACGCTTTCTATCGTCATTTATAACATTATTTTTTAAAAACTAGTAAATTTTGACCCGTTTCGAAATTGTTTCTAGTAAATTCAAATCATCGAAATATGATACGTTGAATTTCCTTTTTTTTATGCTCTCTATCATCATCTCTATCGTCATTTATAACCTCATTTTTAGGCATGGGCAGAGCCAATGTATTGACAGGGGGCAATTGCCCTCCCCCCCCCGCCTGCCCGCCCGCCCGACATGGTCCCATGATGTGTGGTTTTATATTTTGCCCTCCCTAAGATAATTTCCTGACTTGAAATATTAAACCTCAAATGTGAATACTTGAAATATATTGTGCTCTAGCTAGGCACTCTTCCTTATATTTGTACATCGTAAGACGTATAAAGTTATCATTCTAAATCTAGCTATTTTAGATAAAGATGACAATCGGCTACGAGTCTCCTAGACTATTCGATCTAAGTCGTGTTCAAGTCTATTCTATTTGATTTATGATCTTAATAAAGGTAATGGAAAAATTAACCGCCGTTGAGCATCAACTTTATTTGTAGCTCTACAAATGTCAGCTGAGCATTAGTTAACTTGTGGTTATATATAACATATGTTTTCGCATCTTCCATAATTAAAAATGTAAAGAGAAAATAATACACCGGATAACATTTATGCATGTACATTAATCATATTACTCACTTGCATGCATGTAGCATGCATGTATTAATTTTAACTTGTTTAAGAGGGAGAAAGGTTTAAGGGGTTCCAAGGAACTTGTCTAAGTTCCACTTAAGAGCCGGTCCCAGAAGAACCTAGCAAGCCTCACAATGTTGTCTAATGAAAAACAAGCATTCCTAAAGATCCCCTGATTCTTAGTACGCAACAGGCACCAGCTAGCACCAAATAATCCTCGCTAGTCTCCTGACAGAGATTCTGGAGACAGCGCGAAGGAATGAGGGAGCCCGCATTCCAAGCAGAAGCGGCTCCATCCCGCTCCAATGAAAATGCAATCACTGAAAAGGTGGTTCGTAGATTCAGGCTCAAGACGGCAGAAGTCGCAAAGAGGGTCGTTCACCGAAATCTCATCCTTCAAGAGTCTTTCCATATGAATTATCATTTTCAAGGGACAATGCACCCGCCAAACGCACCGGGAGCTCAAGGGCATTACCCCTCTTTCCATAAGAAAATCGTAAGCCGATGACATAGAATACATGCCGTTGCTGGTCCATCTCCAACTCCCTAGGTCAGACTCATTCGAAAACGACACATCCTTCAGTAGGTTCAACAGGTTCTCCTCATGGCCCGGATCCACGTTGCAAGACCAGCAAAAGCGCCACCCTCCCTGGCCCGACCCGTGCATGGAGGCCACCGATGTCGACCGTCTCCTACTCTTCTTAAATAGATCAGGGAAGTTCGAAGATAGCCTATCATCGTTCAACCAACGATCATTCAAAAGTTAGATGACTTGTCGTCCCCTAACCTCGTTACATAGCCCACTGAGAAGGCCAACCTGGCCTGGTGTATCCCTTTCCAGATGCTAGACTAGTTATTAAGGCAATGAGTATCAGACCATCTCTTCTTACCAAAGTATTTCTTCCTCACAATTTCCACCCAACAGTGGTCCTTGCCGCTTGTAACAGCCCACCACCAGCGTGGCCGAGTTTTGCAAGGTTGTGCATGTCCAAGTTAAGAAGGCCCAAACCCCCGTTGTGCCTAAGGCAGGTAATGTCGTCCCAATTGACAAGAGCTTGCCCCTTCGAATTCTCACTACCATTGTACCAAAGGAACACTCACCTTCGACGGTCATTTTGGGAAATCACCCATTTAGGAACCCGTTAGATCGAGAGGAAGTAGCTCTGGATTTCACTCAGAGCACTATCAATCAGCGTTACCCGTCCTCCTCGTGATAGCAGTCGGCCCTTCCAACTAGCCAGCCTCCGCTCAACTCGCTGAATCACTCCTTGCCCGTCTTCCTTAGGGGGTCGTGAGTTGCTAAGCGGTAGGCCAATGTAGAAAATAGGGAAGGACGCCGCCTTGCATCCGAGTAGCCCCTGTTAGAAGAAAGTATAATGTGAAGCTGAGTTGATGTTCTCATGCAGATGACGTGGCAAGCTACATAATGAATTGTAAACAGTTACTTAATTTTAAGTTTGTAGCTATTTCATTACTGCATTCTGTTTTCAAAGCCACAACTATAAATAGGTGGCCATCTCTTGTAATTGTTACGCTTTTGATTTCTAGAACATTCCACATTTTGAATAGCAGTCAATTTGAAGCTTTCCATCTAGATCTGAGTTTTGAAGACAAGTGATGCTCGTGATTCCTTCAAGTGGTATTAGAGCTTCAGGATCGTGGAGTTGCCGATTGATGACTCAATCCACGGGAAGCAGCAAGATGCTTGGGATTCCGGTCTTCAACGGTGAAAGGTGTGATCTCTGGTCACAGAAGATGGAAAATTATTTTTCTCTCTCATGAATTGTGGGATCTAGTCGAGGATGGCTACAATCTAGAATGAATGTCGTTAATAGGACAGGAAACACGATGCAAAAGCTATATTCTGTATTCAGCAAGGGATTTCAGATAAGATTGGTACCCAACTGGGTAGAATCGCATCTGCCAAGGCAGCATGGGAGGCCTTGAAGACTCGGTATGAGGGAACTTCCAGAATAAAAGTTGTAAAACTTTAGACATTGAGGAGAAATTTTGAGAGCTCCTTCATGTCTGAAGATGAAGATATTAGTTCCTTTGCGTCCAAAGTGATCAAGATGACAAATCAGATTAGAAACTATGGAGAGGAGATGGAAGAAGTTCGGATTGTAGAGAAAGTTTTGTGAAGTCTACCAAAGAAATTCGACCATGTGGTGACAACAATAGAAGAAGGGAAGGATGTAAAAAGGTTCAACCTCTCTCTCTATTCATTGAATTAATCCTTAAGTGTTTGAGCCTTCAAAGTGTGATTCAAAGCCCTAACTCTCTCATTCACTCTCTCAAGTGGTGGTCTTCACTCTTCAACCCTCTTAAGGTAAAGCTCTCCATCTTCTTGAGGTGTTGGAAGTCTAGAAGGCTAGTGAAAGGAGCTCCACAAGTTTGCTTTTAATATTTAGCTCCTTTAACTTGTTTTTCTATTATTTTGTTCGAATTTCTAAGTGTAGCTTGCAAGGTGTGCTTGAAACACCTTGGTGTCTTGTAGATTGTTGTTTTTGCTAGAGAATAGGTGTTGAGGCCCTTCTCAAGGGTTGAGAGATAAGTCCTCATTGTATTATTAGAAAAATAATATATCTATAAAGTGTTAAGGTTAGAAATCCATGGTGAGGAGCCAAGGTAGTGGAGTAGGCGAGATTGGCTGAACCACTATACATTCACTTGTTTGCATTGCTATCTTGGTTACTTGTTTGTTCTTCAATTGTGCTTAGCTCATTAGCAATTGCATCCACTCACACTTGGTTTCAAGAAATTTGAGTTAGCTTGTTGAATTTGCTTAAAACCCCCAAAAGACTAGAGTTGATCTTAATATTTGCCGACACACTATTCAATCCCCCTCTAGTGTGAACATTTGATCTACATTTGGTATTAGAGCAAGATTGTAGGACTAGATTTCATCATCTACCCTACACTAGAATGACTACTGAAAACACACTTGCTCAAGGGACCTCTACTCATGCCCCTCCACTCTTTGATGGCAACAACTATGCCTATTGGAAGATTAGAATGAACATCTTCCTTCAATCTCAACGAATGGATGTTTGGAGGATGACACAAGTAGAGTATAAGCAACACACCAAGAACATGGATGATTGGAACCTAGATGAGGTCAAACTCTTTAATGCTAATGTCAAGGCCATGAATGCTTTGCATTATGGTCTTTCTATAAATGAGTTTAATAGGATCTCAACTTGTAAGTCGGCTTGAAATTTGTAATTTCCTAGAGGCTACACATGTAGGTACCTCACAAGTTAAGGAGTCCAAAATCAATCTACTCATGCATGACTATGAAATGTTTAAAATGCAATTACATGAAATCATTGATGAAATGTATGCTAGATTTCAAAATATTACTAATGGTTTGTGTAATCTTGACAAAGACATGAAAGAAGAGGAAAATGTAAGGAAGCTCCTCCGATCTCTTCCCAAGGCTTGGGAGCCAAAGGTGATTGCTATCATGAAAGCCAAGGATTTGGCAACAATGAAAATCACTGAACTCACTGAATCTCTTATGACCCACGAGATCCACATGAGGGCACACAAGGAGGAAGATGTCCCCAAAAGCAAGAGCATTGCTTTAAAAGCATCACATTGAGATGAAGAGATCTCATCATCCGAAGAGAGTTTGATGACTATGAAGAAATGACAATGATGGCAAGAAGGTTCATGAGGTTCTTGCGGGGTGGCATGAGGAAAAGCAAGGGAGGCTATATATGCTACAATTGCAACAAAATCGGACACTTGAGAAAAGATTGTCCCCAACTCAAGATGGCATCTACCTCCTCTCCATACAAGAAGGACAAGGCCAAGAAGAAGAAGAAAACCATGATGACTTCATGGGATGCAAGTGAAACATCATCAAGTGAAGAGGACACCAAGAGCGAGAAAGCAAATATTTGCTCATGGCAAATGACAATGAGGTAACCTTTACTTTTGGTGAACTTTCATTTACACAACATGAATTGGAATTAGATTTTGAACAAATGCATGATAAATTTATTGGGTTGTTAGACGAAAATGACTTGAACTTCGGCTGAATTCCAGTTGTGACCAATACTTTGATTGGTCTCAATTGTATATAAGAACTTTAGAATTGGTTCCAATTGTAGCTCGTCGTCTACCAACCGTGAGTCCAGCCGTTATTTCCCTGACGTGGTGATCTAAAAAATATTTAAATATTAGCACTTGTCGCAACTATATTTTAAGAGCCATTTTACATTAATTTTATATTTTTATTATATTATTATTAATTACAATAGGGAAAAATCATATTTTTTAGTTCTTATAGTTTACTCGGATTTTGATTTTAGTACCACATTATATTTTCGTTTAGGAGTTGGTCTCTACTGTCACTTAAGGTCTACACGGTGTTATACGAAGCTAACATGGCTAATGGTTGCTAACTAGACATTATTGATGTGTGGATAAGTTAAATGGTGATTCTTTTAGAAAATCATACTTTTAGTCCCCATAGCTAGTTTACTCAAATTTTGATTTTAGTCTTTATAGTTTAAAATTCTAGTTTTAGTCATCATACTATATTTTCTTTTAGAAGTTGGTCTTTGTCGTTAATTGAAACACAAAGTTATATAAAACTGACATAGCTAACAGATTATTGAATCAATGCTTACTTATTTGCTAACGTGGATTAATAAATCAATCGACACTTTTTTTTTAAGAAGAAAATAGGATTTAGACGAGGTCACCTTCCACATCAGGAGAGGGTAGAAAAAGCAGAGGATCTAAGATCGTGCATTCTTCGCCACTACCTGATGCAGAGTTATATTCCTCCTCTAATCCAAAACTTTTATTCAATTTCAAAAACTTTCTACTACAATCCACATTACAGCAATCTTTATCTACCACTACCTCACTATCTACATGCTCACACACATTACCAGTCACTTGCTTATACACATTCAAACTCATGCCTGCCCTTGCACAATCATGAGCTTTTACATTTGTTTCTCTCTTGCAGAATTGCCACTTGTATACCTTTACTATATCAGCCAACCTTTTAACCTTATCCACCAATACTGATATACTTCAAGGAGCTTGAAACTCACCTTTTAGAATGTTTACAATCCTCAAGCAGTCTGATCTAACTGTCACCCCTCTCAATCCTTTTTTTCTAACATGATCAAGGCCATACCATATGGCCATGGCTTCAGCCATTAGTGGACTCCTTGCATTTCCTTTACAGCCTCCTTCTGAAACAAGAACCTGATTTTTATCCTTTATCACATAGCCATATCCTACCTGTTGGATTTAGGTTTTCAACCTTGGTCTTAATATCTTAATCTCAATTTTGATGATAACAAACATGGAACTAATATTTCGTCGAGAAATCTTTCAGGTTCCATATCGATAAGAGTTCGATGTCCTCGATCGAAAAAATTAAAAAATCGGAAGGACATTGATCGTCGCGCTTGGGTTCATCGCGAAACATCTCAAAGATCGACGTATGCACCAAAGACGTATTGGTCAAGCTCAAAGATCACATGGAAAGCTCTCCAAGTTGATGCTTGTTGAAAGTTGGAACCTGCAAACGAAGCGCGGAAGAAAAAGGCTGAAGAAATCAATATTAGTCTATGTTCGGTCGACTAGTCGGTCGACCGAATAGGGTTAGAAAAATGACAGTAGCCATTTCGGTCGATCGATGGATGCCGAAAAGCAGCAGTAGCTACTTCGGTCGACCGAGGCCAAATATTGGCAGTAGCTTCATCGGTCGACCGATCGATCAATCGGACTGCATTCGCTGAAGCCGCAAACCTGCGTCGATCGATCGACAGGTCGACCAAATTGAGGATCACAGGTTTTGCGTCTAGCGATCGACTGCACACAGAGAGGAAGGCAGCGGCCGTTCGAGCGGTCGACTGGCCAATCGACTGAGCGTCTACAACGGATAGTTTTCTATCCGTTGAGCTGTCGTTTCTTCGTGAGGGTATAAATATGACTCATCTAACTCCTTTTAATCTTCTTCCTTGAAAAATACATATTTCATTGAGCAATTAAAAGGGAGTTTTGAGCCTTCCAAAGATCGATTGCAGCGCGCTCTGCTCTTCCGTCGAGTTCTTCTTCAAACGTCGTCTGCTCCTCAACACTGCTTCGACTCAAGATTTATCTTCTGGCGAGTTTGAGGTTTCAAGGCTTGGAAAAGAGCACGAATTCTTGGTTTTATTTTAAGCTCTTTTCATTTGTATTTTTAACTGTTATTTGAAACTATTTTTGAATTTGTGCATGTGAAGACCTAGGTTGTTTAGGTCTTGTGTGGAAGTGGTTACCTTGTTGTGAAGGTGTAAAGCCACTTGTGTAAACTTAGTTTTGCTAGGATTAGTTAAGTTATCCCTTAGGGTTGAGGTGGAAGAGTGCTCTCGGTAAGAAGACGATGACTTCTGGGTGTGGAAGTTCCTTAGGTCGAGAGTGCGACTCTTCGAGTCAAATTTCTCATTGTAAGGGAAACAAGAATTAATCTAGTAAATCTAATTTGGAAATCCTAAGCGGGGTGCTTAGGTAGTGGGTAGGCATTGGGGCCGAACCACTATAAATTCTCGTATTTGAATTGATAACTTGTGTGTATTTATTGCTTTATCATTTATCGCTTCCGCATCTAATCATTCAATTATAAATTTCCTAAACAATCTAAGTAAACAATTAAAATTGAATTTAGGCTAATTAATTTAGTAAACACACTATTCAACCCCCCTCTAGTGTTGCCATTTCGACTATATTTGGTATTAGAGCGGGTCATAGATTGTGATTTCACCATCCCTTCTACAATTTATCTCGATATTGAAATGACTCTAGAGTCGGTAGCGTCTTCACCTCCTAGGTTCGATGAATCAAATTTTGATCTTTGGAAGTCTAGAATGTATACCTACTTAAAGACTAGAGGTTTTGATGTTTATAACATGATTAAATTAGAATACATTGAACCTAAGATTGACATGCATGATTGGAGTGAACATGATAAGAAAATATTTCAATTTAATGGAGATGCTATGTATAGTATTTTTTGTACCTTACCTAATAGCATCATTGAAAAAGTCATGCATTGCACTTCGGCTTTTGATATGTGGGCAACATTAAATATGTTATATGATTATGCTAATACCGAAGAGCTTAATATTTTCATTGAGGGTGGTGATGACAATGATTATCCCCCTAGTACTAACCTCGGTTTTGATGATCTTAGTGCTTCTAGTCAAAGAAGCAAATCAAAAAGCTGAAAAAGAAATGTGATATGCTACTTGTGCAAGGAAAAGGGGCACATTAAGAGGAATTGTCCTTTATCAAAGAAGAATGCCAAAAGAAGGACAAGTGCTTCAACATCCGCCTCCAAATCACAAGAAACATCCTTTTGTCATGACTATGAAGGCACATCCAAGGTTTGCCTCATGGGTATCCATGATGAGGTATAATATTCCACCTTTAGTCATGATAAAGATATAGCATATGATAGTAATGCTAGTTCTTCACATTCAATCAAAATGTTATATGAAAAATTAGTAGAAGAATGTCAAAGTATGTGTGCTATGCTTTTGAAAAAGAGTAAAAAAATAAAAAAAATTAAAAAAGATAACTCTAGGCTTACTAAGGATTTGCAAGCTCTAGAATTAGAAAATAAAAATTTAAAGGCAAATCTAAGTTCCTCAAGTATTGATTGTCATGATAGTCTTGATGCTTTGAAAACTAGTAATTCATAATTGATAATTGAAATTGAGGACTTAAAAAGTGAGAATATTGATTTGAAAAATAAAAATAGTATGATGAAATCTCAAATGCAAGCCTTACATAAATCAATAAATGATTTGAAAAATGAGGTTATTTTCTTAAATAGAAAAACTAGTAGTTTATCATATATCTCATCTTTTAGAAATCCTAGGAAGAAATATATTTCATCCAAGAATATCCATGCTCATCATGCCTCTTATGCCAAGCATTCTAATTAACTCTAAATCTCATGTTTGCAAAAGGGATAAAAAGAAAGAATTTCATGGACATTGCTTTTGTTGTGGCGTATATGATCATGCCATCCATGATTGTGCTTTTAAAATGAATCCTAGTGTTGTTAAGACACTTTGGGTACCTAAGCCCACTAACTCCCAAGGACCCAAAGTCATTTGGGTACCAAAAATTTCATGCTCTATTGTAGGGGGAGCCACCACACAAGGGTGAGATGAAGTTGATTGATTGAAGTTGCTTGGGGATTCAAAGATTGTATCATTTCAAAGTTGCAACTTCAAGTCATCTTAATGTCTTGGGTAACGAAATTGTTGGCATCAAACTCTTTGATATCATCTCCTATACTCTCTTGCTTAAATTAGAGTTGAAGTTTTTGATACATGCTTAACATTAATAGATTTTCCGCTCTCGATATGAATTTCAAGAATATTTTTTATTTTGATTTTCCGGTCTCTTCGGAGACCTATGTAGCCTGTAATGGGCTCATGCGACCTTACGATTTTAAATCATAGGCTAATTGTGGCTTTCGATTTTCAACCAATAGGAAGGGTTGGAGATCTTATTTTTCAAAATTACATATTTTGAGATCTCTTGATTCATTTTGTTATCATGAATGATTTATATGAAAATGAATCCATGCTATTTAGTGAAGTTGAATTTAGAAAACGATACTTGATTTTTCACTTCGCTATTTAGTTTAATAGCTTGCATGTAAATTTGGTTTCATTTTCTATTAATAAAGTATACTTGCAAGTTATTGTAAATGGAAGACTTATTAGAATAAAAAAAGATTAGTTTGGCTAAATCATCATGAATAATGTATAACTTTGATAAATTCAAATCTTAATGTTATACCTCAATGCTTAAGCTTAAATAATGTCTCAATACTCATGATTAGAATTGCATGGTAAACCCTTGAATTTTCATGAGTAGGTAGAATCTTAACAGTTAGGCAAATTTCATTAAATGAAACTTGCTCTAGGTTGATACTTACTTTTAGAGACATTCCTTTAAGTGCAAACTAGTTAAACTTGTTTAGGGACCTTATCCCTCAAATGTTTCACATCTTAAGATCCCTTAGATTCATTTTAATATCATGTTAACCTCCTTAAAATGAATCTTTACTATCTAGCATAGGTTAAGGTTTTTAAATGAAACTTTGCATTAAACATTTGCTATTTAGTATGTTAGCTTGCTAGTAGCTTTAATCTCATTATCTACTAATCAACTCTACTTGTAAGTTGTGAATGTTAATGGAAGGCTATGCTATCTAAAAAAAAAATGAAAAGTAAATGACAAGTTTGGCAAAATTTCTGAAGACTAAGGAATGGATTTGATTTTACAAAAATCTTAATATAATATTCATACTTTAATGATGTCTCTATATACTCATGATTGATTTTGCATGATAAATGTTTGAATTTTCATGAGTAGGAAAAATCATGATAACTAGGCAATTTCATGATATTAATATTGAATGAAATTGGACTAATTTGAAATTTCTTATTAGAGACCTCATTTTGAGTAAACACCAAATGAACATGTTTAGATACACATATCACATGAGTCTAGGTTGTTAAACTTGAAAATTCATGTCTAGATGAACAAATGTGATAACTAGATCATATTAGAGGACTTAAGCTTGAAAAGTTTGACCCAAGTCAATAAATCGACTTGGTCACTTCATTTTAAGTCCAATCTTCATAAACATGTTTAGGTTTCCAAGCACTTAAAGTGAGAAATTCATATGGATATGGATAAAATGACATAGAGGTCAATTCATGCTTACCTCTTTTGAATCAAGTTGACCCAAGTTGACCCAAGTCAACAAGTTGACTTAAAGGTCTTATTTTCAATCCATATTTAAGAAACATGTTTAAATTTACTCATGTTAGGTATCCATAGGTTTAAGTTTGAAAAATCATGAGTAAATGATAAGATTGAAACTTAGCAAGTTTCATGAAAATTAGTTTAGTGTTGAATGAAACCATGTTAGGTTGATATCTTGACTTAAGGATATAATTTTTATTTCAAACTTGGCATACACTCTTTGCATGATTACTTTATGGTGTCATAAAAGTTTGAATGAAAATTGAACACGTTTTGAAAATAACTAAAAATTACAAAAATGAAATTTCAATCAACAATTGGTATCATTTTCAGTTATCTCTAGAGAAATATAGAAAAAAAAATTTAATTGATTCTTGAAACTGCACCCTCACTGAAAAATCTAGGTTCTTTAGTAAAATTTTTGAAAAATTTCATCAAGAATCTGATTAATAATAGAATTTTGAAGTTAGATTTCAAAAACACAAAGTATCATCCTTCTTGAAATATCAATCCTTCCGATACTTTGATTTTTTTTCAAAAACTTCAAATTAATGAAAACTCATGTATACCATTTGGATTCAATTTCTAATATCATTCATAAAATTTCTTGAGTAAAATCATTTCTAGGAATGATTTTGATATCTTGGATGATAGCTAGAAATATTCATTTGTTTATTAAAATCAATATAGGATGAAAAATGAAATTAGAAAATTCATGTTGAGTTCAAATTTGATACATGCATTTCAAATGACCATTCAATATTTGGTATCAAAATTCTTCATCCAACAATTAGTATTTCAAATCTTGAAGTATAGGTTAATCTAAGTCAACAAAGTGAATTAAAAATCTTATTTTAAGCCCAAACTTGATTCATAGACTTACATTCTCTTATTTTTGATGTTTAAATGCCTAAATATGAGAAAAATATGAGTAGATAGCCAAATTTGATACTTAGCATTTTTCATGATTTCAAGCATACATTGAATGAAGTTATACTAAGTTCATATTTTGATTATATGACATTAGTTTCATTTCAAACTTGATATACATGTTTCATATGACTATATATTTGTATTTTGAAAGTTTGTATGAAATAAAAAATATCATGAAAAAGAAATAATATTCATGAAAATATTCATACTTGAGTGCATACATGATTTAGATTTGGATTCTATTTATCACTCTTTGCTATCAAGTATGATTTAAGTTACATATTAAATATTTGTTTTCCATCCCTTTGGTTGAGATTTTCATGTTTCATGAAAAATAATCTTTAGAGCTCAACTTCATAAAAAAAATATTTGTTTTTTCATCCCTTTGACTAGATTGACCTTTCTTGCCTTTTTGATTGATGTCAGAAGGGGGAGAAAAGTATAGGATAAAGGGGGAGAAAATTATAGGATAAATGAGGAGAAAATTTTAGGTAAATAAGAGAAAAATATAGGAGATCCATGCATATAGATATGAGGAGTTTATTTTCATTGATATGCATGTTGATAGGGGGAGAAATCCCTTAGTTGATATCCTATATGCTTTAATGAATATATTTTCTTAAGGATGATTATCATCATCAAAAAGGGGGAGATTGTTGACTTTAGGTTTTCAACCTTGGTCTTAATCTTTTAATCTCGGTTTTGATGATAACAAATATAGAACTAATATTTCATCGAGAAATCTTTCATGCTCCATATCGATTAGCGTTCGATATCCTCGATAAAAAAAATCGGAAGAAATCGGAAAATCGAAAGGACATTGATCGTCGCGCTCGGGTTCGTCGCGAAACATCTCAAAGATCGATGTATGAACCAAAGGCGTATTGGACGAGCTCAAATATCACATGGAAAGCTCTCCAAGTTGATGCTTGTTGAAAGCCGAAACCCGCAAACGAAGCGCGGAAGAAAAAGGCTGAAGAAATCAATATCAGCCTATGTTCGGTCAACCGATTGGTCAACCGATGGATGCTGAAAAGCAGCAGTAGCTACTTCGGTCGACCGGGCGATCGATCGACCGAGGCCAAATATTGGCAGTAGCTTCATCGGTCGACTGGACTGCGTTTGCTAAAGCCACAAACCTGCGTCGGTCGACCGACGGGTCGACCGAATTGAGGATCGCAGGCTTTACGTCTAGCGGTCGACCCGTCGGTCGACCGTACACATAGAGGAAGGCATCGGTCGTTCGAGCATTCGATCAGTCGGTTGACCGGCCAATCGATCGAGCGTCTGCAACGAATAGTTTTCAATCCGTTGAGCTGCCGTTTCTTCGTGAGGGTATAAATATGCCTCATCTAACTCCTTTTAATCTTCTTCCTTGAAAAATACAGATTTCATTGAGCAAATAAAAGAGAGTTTTGAGCCTTCCAAAGATCGATTACAGCGCGCTCTGCTCTTTCGTCGAGTTCTTCTTCAAGCGCCGTCTGCTCCTCAACTCTGCTTCGACTCAAGATTCATCTTCTGGCGAGTTGGAGGTTTCAAGGCTTGGAAAAGAGCACGAATTCTTGGTTTTATTTTAAGTTCTTTTCACTTGTATTTTTAATTATTATTTGAAACTGTTTTTGAATTTATACGTGTGAAGACCTAGGCTGTTTAGGTCTTGTGTGGAAGTGGTTACCTTATTGTGAAGGTGTAAAGCTACTTGTGTAAACTTAGTTTTGCTAGGATTAGTTAAGTTGTCCATTAGGGTTGAGGTGAAAGAGTGCTCTCGGTAAGAAGGCGGTGACTTCCGAGTGTGGAAGTGCCTTAGGTCAAGAGTGCGACTCTGCGAGTCAAAGTTCTCATTGTAAGGGAAACATAATTAATCTAGTAAACCTAGTTTGGAAATCCTAAGCGGTGTGCTTATGTAGTCGAGTAGGCATTGGGGTCGAACCACTATAAATTCTCGTGTTTGCATTGATAACTTATGTGTATTTATTACTTTATCATTTATCGCTTTCGCATCTAATCATTCAATTGTAAATTACCTAAACAATCTAAGTAAATGATTAAAATTGAATTTAGGCTAATTAATTTAGTAAATACACTATTCATCCCCCTCTAGTGTTGCCATTTCGACTACACTACCTCAATGCTATTTCTCCAAGTAGCATCACAGTTAACAATATAGTCCCCTACAGGATCTTCAGCAATGGATGGTGTATTCCTACTTGTAGATTGGTCTTTGCTTTTATCAATATTAAGAAAATTCAATACCTCTCTGTTCATTTTTTCAATTAGAACATAAACATGCCAGCATTTCTTTTCGTATTTACATCTGTTCTTGTTCTTCCACAACATCCACAAAGCAGTTCACATGAAAGCATTTATCAACCTTGTAGATTCATGCTCAAAACCCTCAACCTCAGCTAACTATTTGCCACTACTCCATTCATTCCTGAATTTAAACTCTATGCCAATATTATGCTCAGCTACTTTCCAGAACTCACTTGCATATCCACATTCAAACAGCATGTGACAAAGTTCATCTTTTCCTTCACCACAGACATGACAGCTCTCAGCCTCTAAGCCAGAAAATTTGCCAAACCAACTAGAAGTAGGTAATCTTCCCCACAAAAACTTCGAGATAAACATTTTTATCCTTTTAGAGAACCTAAATTGCCATATGCTTTTCCAATTTATCTCAGGTTCTACTTCCTTTTCTTCTTTATTTTTCAGATGAAGATAAGCATTTCTCACTGTTTAAACTTCATTCCAGTTATCAACCCAAATCCATTTATTATTCCCCACTTCCTTATCCACTGGAATTGAATATATCACTTGACTAAGAGCTGAACCAAAACAACTACCAACTATGCTTCCTTCCCGGCCATTAACAGAAATCAACTCATATACTTTGGTAACTCCTTTCAGAGCATCTACATTGATGAAAGTGGGCCATTTACATAGGGGCAATTACCCAAGCATGGATCAATCCAGATATCAGTATCTTTGCCATTTTCTACTTTTTTCTTCAGTCCATCTCTTACTGAATTCATACAATTGGTAATTGCCTTCATGTTCCATGAAAGCTTACAGTTCTTAACTTCCACCCAAGGATGGATACACCCATACTTCTTTACAATTAAGGAAGACCTGAATTTTTCCTCCTCGTTGAGAATTAGTAATACTCTTCTAGCCATAAAAGTTTTCTTCATTAGCTTCATATTTCTTTTTCCTAATCCTCCCTTGCCTTTGTTTCCAGCTCAACAACTTAGCTGACCTACTGTTCTTATTAGAGTTCCAAAAGAAATCTCTAATAGACCTTGTAATCCTTTCAATTGACTTATCACTCACCCAAGAGGTCATTAAAGTATGAGCAGAGATTGAATTTACAACTGAGCATATCAAGATCTTTCTCCCAGCTTGTGAAACAAGGTTTTTAGCCCAAAGATCAACTCTATTTTTCACCTTCTCTTCTAACTTCATTTCATATTCTTTACTCAACCTTTTGGGAGAAATATAAGTGCCAAGACACTTCATTGGGAATTTTCCCTCTTGCATATCAAACAGATTACATATTTCCTGTTTAATAGATGGACTGCACTTCTTTAGAAAGAACAATTCTGATTTCCTTCTGTTTATACTTTGACCAGATATATCACAATAAGTATCCAGTATTTTCTTCAGCTCTCTACAAGATATCAAGTTTCCCTTTACTGTAATTACTAAATCATCTGCAAAACACAGATGAGATAGCTGCAAGTCCCCTATTGTAAGAGGCTTAATATGGCCAACTGCAACTGCTTTCTTAAGAAGCTTTGAAAGAAGTTCTTCCATTAAAAAAACAGATAAGGTGATAGTGGATCACCTTGCCTGCTTCCCCTATTATCTTTAAAGGCCCGAGAAAGTTCACCATTCATTTTGCATTGAAACCAAGTATTTTCCAAACAAGTATTTATCCACTGTAGCATTTCAATTGGAAACCCCATTAGTCTCATTGATTCTAATATCAGTTCCCAACTTACTTTGTCATAAGCCTTTTCCAAATCTACTTTCATAATAAAGTAAGGCCTCTTTGCTTTGGACTTTAAAAAAGAGTTAACTACCTCATTGACAATTAAGATATTGTCATGTATCAACCTTTCAGGAATGAAGGCTGATTGTTCAGCACTTATCAGCTTATCAAGATGAGGCCTTATTCTATTAACAAGAATTCTTGCAAGTACTTTATACTGCACATTACAAAGTGAGATTGGCCTAAAGTCTCCAATCTGTCTTGGCCCCTCAATTTTTGGAATAAAAATCAAAATTGTTTGCTTCCATTTTTCAGACAAAAAACCTTTGCTGAAGAACTCTTCATATTCCTTACATAAATCTTCTTTTATCACTTCCCAATTTGCAATGAAGAACTCCACTAAAAAGCCATTTGACCCTGGACTCTTGCCTCTTCCCAATGAATTCAAAGCATTCCAAAAATTTCCTCCCTGCATATTTTCCTTTTCATAATAATACAATCCTGTGTTGATAGCTTCTCCTAACCCAGCTCAGATAACTTCCATTTACTGAATTCCTTCACTCTTTTATTTTCCCATAACTTGCTATACCAACTTGTCATTGCCTCTGCCATCACTTTTGTATCATTAACAATTCCACCATAAACCTCCGGTTCATCCACTTGGCTTTGCCTCCTTATTTTAACTATACTATGGTAGTATTTTGTGTTTTCCTCTCCATCTTCCATCCACTTTTTCCTAGATTTACTCCACCACTTTATTTGTATTTGTTTGCAAAGAGCATTCACTCTATTGGAAAGGCCTCTTAGAAGCATCATTTCCTCTTCAGAGATTGTATCATTTTCCTCCTTCACTTCTAATTCTTCTAACCTTTTCTTTGTACTCCTCAGATTAAGCTCCAAACTATCAGCCTTTTCCTTATTCCATTTTTCCAAGTCACCTTACAGCATAAACAGCTTTTCAGTCATATTCATCCCTTTGGTCTCATTTTTTCCCATACATTCCTTTACAACCTTTTTAAACTCAGGATACTCCAGCCAGTATTGCTCAAATATGAATAATCTTTTCCATTTTTTACCTATGTTACAATGCTCACCAGACACCAAGATAGCCCTATGATCAGAGTCTACCATTTGTAAGTTCCTCACCACCATGTCATACTCCATATCAAGTCTAGCTGCTATTCTTTTATCACCTTCCCTTTTATTGGACAAAGTATACTTTGGCCCCTTGCAACTTGCATCCATGAGACCCGTCTTCTCCAGAAACATTCTGAAATTTGAAACTGATTTTTTCACACAAAATGGCCTGCCACCTTTCTTCTCTTTAGCACTGTTAATACAATTGAAATCACCCACTACCAGCCATGGAATATTACTAACATTCAAGTCCCCTAAGAGCTTCCACAACAAACTTCTTACATTTCCCTTGGTGTTAGCATATATACCTGAAAGTAAGAATAGTTTCCCATTATTCATTCTTATAAACAACTTTGATCTTTAACCTATCCTTCCTCCATGCTAATAGAATGCCACCAGACCTCCCATTACTCTCAACTGCTTCAGTCTCCCAATTCCTCCAATGTCTTAACAAATATTTCTTCAACTCATTATGCATCAAGTGTGTTTCCTGTAGAAGGACCATATCTAGTTTATTTTCAAAAATAACTGTGCTTAGGTAAGCATTAGCCATCTTCTTCTCTGCTCCCCTTATATTTCATGAAATTAATTTTATTTTATAGAAATAACCTCCTCACCTACACTACTTTGACTACCAGGATCACCTTCAACACCCATTGCACTTATTTCCTCCATAAACCTCCTCTTTTTCAATTTTGAATTTCTGAAGAAAATAGGCACATTCACAAGGCCACCCTTATTTGAAGCACTTCTCCTTGTTTTTGATCTCACTTTATAAGATAATCTTGACAATTTAGGATCAACACCTGCCTCCAGAAAATCTTCCTTGGCAAAGTTATTCTCTAGTATCTTAGTAAAAGATACTGACATATTTTCAACTAGAAGTACCAACTATCACTGTCTTTATTTTTATTTCCTTTTCGTGAATTTGACTTTTTTTCACCCACAACTTTAAAAACAATCTCATTTTTTCCCCCAATTCCTTTTGAGAATTTCAGCTTCCATGCTATCTTTCTGCTTCATTTCCATATCTTTTCCACTTACACCACCAATATCCTTTCCTGCTTTGCCCCGTACCTCCTTAGTTACCTCATTCTTTCTAATCCACATATTCTTTCCAATGTTGACCTTCCTGTTGCTGCCTTCATCCATTTCAATGTCAGTCTCATTTCTATTCTCAGAACTTTTCAAATTGTCTTTGCTAGCAATAGGTTTACCCTCTACATTCCTTCTCTCTTCATATACAGGGTTATTTAGAACCACAAAGGCATTGTTCAGACCCTTGTTATCTCCATTACTACTTTTCCAGGGTCTTCTACTTTTCTTATGAACCTGAATCTATAGTCCCAATCACTTTTCTTTTTCAACAACTGCCAACTCCTCTGCACTAGTTACCTTCACAACATTTGGTTTTAGTGTATTACTAACACACTGAGCCTCTTTATGCCCCACCTTACCGCAACTATAGCAAAGATTCAGGAGATTCTCATATGCAATGGTTTGAAAAAATTTATTCCCCTTTGCTTCAACCCAGAACCCCTGCTCAATGGGTTTTTTCAGATCCAACATGACACATACTCTAGCATATTTGCCTCTGTCACCTGCTAGAGTATGTTCATCCAATTTAACTGATTTGCCAATCACTGCTGCAAGTTGAAGAATTATATTCTGGATCAAAAACTCCAACGATAGCCCTGACATTTGAATCCAGACTAGCACTGCTGCAATTATCTCATTCATAGGCTGAAAATTCGCCTTCCATTCCACTAGCGAGAGAGTCTCCCCCCTCAAAAACCACGGACCACCGGACAACACTTCCCAATAATCCACATCATTATCAAATTTGAAAGCAAAAAAAACCCGAAGCAAGGTCCAAAATCTTACAATTACCTTTCAACTTTCAGATTTTAGGTAAAATATTTCTTACCAGGTTGAAATTAGGCGTCCTGCCAAAGAACTTCCAGTATAGAACCAGCCTGCATTCCGCCCTAGCTCTCTCAATCTCCTCAACATCATCGAGACATTCCCTTTAGCATTATTTTGGATCTTCAAAATTTTCTCCTTCAGCTCATCAGAATGCCTCCATTCCGCATCTTTATCACACTACAAGAAAATTTAGATTTATCGACCACAACTTCCGACGAGAAGATGTTGTCGAAAATTTTCGTTATATTTTCGACGACCCATAGTGTCGGAAAGAGTTACCGACAAAACTTTTCGACCAAAATCTGTCGAAAAATTATCATATTATTATCAATGAATTTTCGTCGAAAATAATTTTCGGCAAACTTTTTAGTCGCAAGTTCGTCGAAAATATTAATGACATATTTTTATACTGAACTTATCGACCACAATTTCCGACGAAAATCCATCGTCGAAAATTTTCGTTAAAGTTCCGACAACTTTCGGTATCGAAAAGAGTTATCGACGAAATATTAGATTTATCGACCACAACTTTCGACGAGAAGATGTTGTCGAAAATTTTTGTTAGATTTCCGACGACTTTTTGCGTCGAAAAGAGTTACCGACAAAAATTTTCGACCAAAATGAGTCGAAAAATTATAAATAATTTTGAAATTTTTATTCCCCCCTTACCCACTTATAGAATGACTATATTCCAGGTAGGAGGCGGGAAATCTCCCGCCTCCTGCTTTTTCTATATATAAATAAATATATATTTTTTATATTTAATTATATTTCTACTTCACTTCTTCTTCGCTTCTACTTCTTCTTCTTCTCGTCGAGGTGCTCACTGCTTCACTCCACTGCATCAAAAGTCAACCCGAACCTCTACAAGAACTCCATACGCGCACTCTGCAACGCTAACATCTCCGAAGGCTTCAATCCCAGGAAGGATGTCAGCATCCCAGAGATCAACCTCTACACCGGCCGCATCCCCAGCCAGCTCCTCTCTGCCCACCTCCCTAGCTTCCCATCCCACCCCTACCTCGCCTTTTTCGTTGGCGGCTTCCACGACCTCATCCGCCACCACCTCCTCCGCCATTGGGAGGGCGGGGACGCCGACATGCCGGTCTTCGAGTACCTCCCCAAGGGCCTCAACTACTACTCCTTCATGCTCCAGTCCCGCTTCTGCCTCTGCCCGAGCGGGTTCGAGGTGGCGAGCCCCAGGATCGTGGAGGCCATCTACGCCGAGTGCATGCTGGTGATCTTGTCGGAGGGGTACGTGCTGCCGTTTAGCGACGTGTTGCGGTGGGAGGCATTCTCGGTGGCGGTGAAGGTGGAGGAGGTGTCGAGGCTGAGGCAGATATTGGAAGGGGTGTCGAAGGAGGAGATGAGGAAATTGAGGGAGGGGCTGAAGGCGGTGAAGAAGCATTTCGTGTTGAACCAGCCGGCGAAAAGGTTGGATGTGTTTCATATGATACTGCACTCGGTCTGGTTGAGAAGGCTCAACATAAAGCTTGTATAAAAATAAATAACATCATTTTTATTTTCTTCTTGAGATGAGTGGTTTTAGATTCTTGTAAAATATTGTAACTTTTGTTGTATGCAGTTCGCAGAATAGATCAGAATTTTGTTGATTACAAAAATAATAATGTTTAATTTTTGACATCCTATAATGACAACGTGCATGTGAAATAAATAAATCATGTGAAATATAATAGGATGTATTTTTAACTAATTGAATATGAATCTATTAGTCCGATTTATTAGCTTTTTTTATAAAAAAAAACTTAGAGTTTCCGACGAAATTCCGACGAAATGTTGTCGGTAATTACCGACCATAGTTTTCGACAGCACTTGTAGTCGGTAATTATCGAGGAGCAACCGACAAAACTTTTGTCGGTAGTCACCAAGGAACTACCGATGGTTTTTCGATTAAAACGTTGGTCGGTAATTATCGACAATATTTTTTATCGATAAACTATCGGTACTCGTTTCGACCAAAGTTTTACCGACACAAATATTAGCCTCGGTAACCAGTCGAAATTTGTTCTGTAAATCAATATTTTCGACCAACTTTCGACCACCTTTCGACTACAATGACCGTCGAAAATCATCATATTTCTTGTAGTGTCAGCCCCCCTGAACAAGCTTGCCCAAGAGAAAGGTTCCTCCCCTTTCTTTCCAAGCCTCAAATCAGATCGATCACCATCAGATCTTGAAGCCTCTTTCTCATCCTCCTCAACTCCCGCTTCATCTCCGGAGTTTGACTTTTTCCATACTGGATCGGGGGGTTTCTTAGGTCTCGGAGTATTCCCCCAAGAAGCCGTCGACAAAAGTCATCCTGTAGCGCTTGTCATCTAATCACTTTTGTGTCTAAAGAAGAGTGATTTGAAATTTGTTAAATTCAAGTGAAGTTAGACATGAATAGACTTAACCACCTATCCAATCGTTCCAAACATATAAAATGACATCATTTTTATCAAAACCGAACCATATCATTTTGTCATTTTGTCGTTTTTGTCAATAGTCCATCTATAGAGTCGTTTTTAATTTATTTTCTACCTGCAAATATATATCTATTTAAGGAACAAACATCTGTTGCCTGTGGTGTGGTGAGATTTTTCGTATGGATTTCTTCTTCAAATTAAGGACTGATCAATACTTCCGTGGACTCAACTCCAGTTTGATGTAGTGAGATTTCCATGACTGAGCTCAAATCAACTCAATGCTTGTGGTGCATTGGACTCAGTCGTTTGCCCACTCAATATAATTCTTGCCGTATCAAAGAAGAATTGATTTCAACTTTCAAGCTTTAATTGTGTTCAAAACTGCACCACAAAATGTTATATTGTCAAAGATGTATACTCGCAAATTAACATAAAGAAACTCGGATTTGGTCTATAAAGTTTGGCTTTTTATTGCATTGCAGCTGAGCCCTTGAATTTAAAATTTTTCTATTTCGCTCCTTAATTCAAACTTTAAAATAACATGTAGGGTAATTACACGCTTTTTGTCAAATCAAATGTGTCTGATTAAGAAAAGTCCAAATTAATGTAATTAAATTCAAACCATGTTCTTGAACTCAAAAAAGCTCAATTTAAATTCGAGCTTTACTTAACTCATTTCATATACTCATCATATACACATTATATAATAGTTTAATTCAAATAATTTTTGGATTAAAATGTAGTGAAAGCCTCATATTAAATTAAGACTTATGAAACTGAAGGTTCGAATTGTTCTGCCCAGAAAATTAAGATTGAAGGACAAACTAATTAATAAGATTCGCCAAATATTTTAAGAGATCTGAAACGTACACCATGGTTTTCGCAAATAGAGGCAGTCAAGATCAAAGGTGGACTCCATATATATTCTAATATTCCTCAGCCGCATATAATAATTAAATGATCTGCAGCACACTCTACTGGAAGAAGTCCAGTCAACCCGCTGTCCTTTTAATCTCGATGAAATGATTCAAAATGGGCGTCCTCCAAATTAAATTAAAAGCAAGAAACCTTCACATGTTAACGCCTATAAATGCAAGTACAGCCCTACATCATCTCACTCACAGAGTCACGGTAACAAATCCTTCTCTATCCTCGATCTCAGATATAGCTTTTGGATTCCTACAAATAATTAATAAGCTCAAATTACAAGATGAGCTCCACGAGAGCGTATGCCCTGCTTTTTACTGTGTTCTTCTTGTCAGGACTCATGCAGTTGGCTTATGGGGAAACAACTGCAGCAGCTGGGAAGGTGGATGGCAAGGCCATTGATCAAGGCATTGCTTATGTTCTTATGCTAGTGGCTCTCCTTGTCACCTACATCCTTCATTAATTACAATTCTCTCTCTCTCTCTCTCTCTCTCTCTCTCTCTCTCTTGTAATTTCGATGGCAGGCTTGGCAGCAAATAATCAGGATGGGGTTTGTTAATAAAATTGTCCATTCATTCTTTTTAAGCTTCATCTAGCATTAAAATTCATGCAATATATTAAATTGGGCGATTATAGAAGATTAATTAACCAAGGTGAGCGATTAAGGTATCCATTTCTATTTGTGGATGCATATTTATTTTATTTTTCCAAAAGAGATATACCCACTTTATCTCTTACCATAATTAGTGAAATCCAATTATGTCTCGCCTGTCAACTATTGACCAAATCCTTTGGTGATGAACGGTCAAGATTTCCTCCATCAAATCATTTACTTCGCAATAATTAACATCCTCTCGCTTTAATTATCTATATTCCATATACACATATCAAATCTATCAAATATTCTACGTTGTATATATGTAATATATTAAGCAAACTCAAGAGAGGAGAGGAAAAGAAATGGGGAAGAAGAAGAAAGCTCTACAGCAATCTACCAACACCCACCACGTGCGCAAGCATTCGATCCACACATGGCTCTTATGCGGCAGACAGCGGGCCGCCGCAGCATCCTGCGACGCCAAGAACCACCGGCGGGGCGCCGCCATTAGCCTGCAGCGCGAAGACGACGTCTGCCGAGCCTACTATATCTCGAAGCCCACCGAGATGTCGCCGCGGCTGACGTGGCCGCCGCCGCAGGGCGCCGTCCGCGCCTCCGAGCGCTTCTTCGTGCCGCCCATCGTGGCCTGCTCGCTGATGGAGGAGGCTCGGCTCAGCGCGGCGTCCGGTGGATCCACGTGCTCGTCCGTGGAAGACAGCACGGCGGTGGTCGCGTACTCGAAGGAGCCCTACCATGACTTCCTGCGGTCGATGGCGGCGATGGTGGAGGCGCACCACGTGGAACGGGAGGAGGGATTGGATTGGGAGTTCATGGAGGAGCTTCTCTTCTGCTACCTGGAGCTCAACGAGCGGAGCGTTCACGAGGACATATTCAGAGCCTTCACCGACCTCACGGAGAACCTTAACTGATTGGATCATGTTAGCCTGTGATAGGGCTTAACCGAGTTAGATCAAGTTCACTTTAGGTCCAATCATATTAACTCGCAAAGAGTTAGATTGAGCTTACTTGTTTTATCGTACTTAGTACGAATCATTTACATGTTATAACTAGAAAGCTTGGAAAAAAAATTGCCTCCGTTTTCCAGCAAACAAGGACATGCTGAACCTGACTAAATAATTTGCACACAACCATTCTATCACTTTTTTAAGCACAACCTTAATAATGATACTGATACAACTAATTCAAGTCAGTGCGTGGCACTCAGCCATAACGTGCCAGTTCAACCACCTCGTCAATAATGCGCTAACAACCTGATTGCATCTAATACATTTATTTTCCTTTCTCAGCTGCCTATATATAGTGCTGTAATCAAACCATTGAATGAATGAATTTAACAATCTTGTTTTCCTTCTTTCACCTCTCTCTCTGCTTCTTCCTCATTATGGTATCAGAGCCTTCTCTCTCGCGAGAAGGTTCCTGAGACCTAAGTTTTTTTTTTTTTTTGATCATTCTGCTTCAATGGCTTCTGAAGGCAATCGTGTCGACTCTCCGTTACCAAGTCAAGAGGTTCTTCATCCGATCCTGAGCATAGGTCAGGTGATCTCTCTCAATCTGGCTGCGTAGCTTCCTATCAAATTAACTGGGAGCTCAGATTACATGTCATGGAGAACCCAGATGGAACTCCTTTTGCTCGGGTATGATTTACTAACACTACTAGAAAAATGGGCATCAGCAACGGCTTGCAACGGCCCTACCCGTTGCAACGGAGCCGTGGCAGAAAAGCGCATTGCTGATAACTTAGCAACGACTTAGCAACGGCCGCTCGGGCCATTGCTAATAATATTATCAGCAACGGTTTTGCCACGGACATGGAGCCGTTGCTGAAAACATTAATAGCAACGGCTGGTGAGTCTATAGCAACGCCGTTAGTAAAAGACCGTTGCTAAGCTGTTGCTAGCTGTAGGTCATCAGCAACAGCTTTCGATAAACTTTTAGCAACGGCTTTCCCACGGACGGCCGTGGGAAAGCCGTTGCTGATGATGTGAAACTGGAAACGAAAAAAATTAAAATTTCAAATTTCCATTGATACATTATCTGATACATAACTCACACACTCATACACTCATACACACATTCATTCACACATCACAAATACACCAAGATATATATCAAAACAATTATATTTATATTTATATTTATAATTATTCACAATAGTATTAAAAACTATTCAAATGCAAAATTGAAGTATCAATATCCAAACAAAATAAATTAAACAAGTATAATATCTCAGTAACAAAGTCAATATAAAAAAATCTCACGATGACTATGGAGGATGGCCTGGATCATTTGGCGGGGTCTGGAGTGCTTGAGTGTACACTGGTGTGGACTGACTCGAGGACGATGGATGAGATGATGCCGAAGAGATGTCTGCTTCGGGGTGACCTGACATGTTGCGTAGCATAGCATGCATCTCCGCCATCATCTGACTCTGGCGCTCCATCATCTCAGTCTGACGCGCGACCGTGTCATCTAGAGTCCTTATTCTGCTACTATGATCATAACTGGATCTGGAGGTGGACGACCGCTCACTAGTGACCGGAGGGGTCGGTGCCCCAAGTGGCCCTAGCACGGCTCGCGCATGACCACTATCTGCAAAGCCATATACGCGGCCATGGTCCCAGCCACTTGCGGCCTCGACCCACGTTGCTGCGTCAAAGTCCTCGGGGGTGCCCCCGCGCTGCACCACCGTCTGGTTGTAGGTCTCCTACTCGAGTTTGATTTTTTGTTTAATATTTATCATAAAACTTAAATTATAAATATATAATGAATAATTTAAACAAATATATAGTTACCATAATGTATGCAGCGCGGTTGTCGATGTACTCCCCCGTCCCATGTGCTCGACGATGTGTCCGCTCAAACACCGCCATCGGGGAGGGTCGCTGGACAGTCCCGTCATCCAACACCGTCGTCTACATTTACAAAACATAATACATTAATTAATACACATAGTAACAAATAAAATATATAATTAAAAGGTATACTTACCATACGGTTCGCGTGCACTGCAAATGCAATAAAGCCGCCGGTGTGACGCGCTGCTCCCCCTAACATGCGATTTTTAGCCGCATTCCTAGAAACCTCCTGCCATTGATCCGTCGACCATATTCCCATGAGTTGGTCCCATATATCCGGAGTAATCCAATCGGGGCCGTATCTCCGAGTCTCCGCGATGTTAGTAGTCCCAGCTCGTGCCATCGCTTGGGACCGGGCCTGCCCCAGCTGTCCGTTGTACCATGCTCAGGAAATAGCCTCACAGGCAGCGTAAATGAAGGGCCTCTGGTCCTCAGCGCATGTATAGCGTGCCTGCAGAATAATAATATTAGTACCAATATTAATCATCAAGCATGTATAAAAAAAAATAATACGTGCCTCAAACTCGCGCCATAACATGTTGACGTGCTCGCTAGGCACGTGAGACCACGTAGGCCATGCTCCGTGCATGTATCGTCGAATAGTAGAAGAAATGCTCCTCGGCACTTCTTCTTGCTCGAACCTGCACAACAAAAATAAATTTTAATATTATATTATGATATAATGAATTTATAATGATTCATAATTCATGATATATTACCGCTCCCCAATCACGCTAATAAATCTACGTGACTCTGTGGCTGGTGGAGGCTGCCACCTGTTCAGCCCGCGTGGCCGCTTGCGTCTGGATGTACTAGCCTCGACAGTATCATCAGCATGAGGATCAGCAACAGGAGGATCAGCAACATGAGTAAGTGCTGGAGTCTCATCGATCGGAGACTCCAAAGCTCTCCTACGACGATAACCACGATCAGACATATCTGTCGAATAGACATATAATCAGATTATTATATAAATAGTAGAGATATATTTAATAAAATATATACTTTACAATTATTACTCATCATCTGAATAATAGTCTTCGAATTCTTCCTCTTCTTCCTCTTCTTCATCTTCTTCATCTCCAGTTTCCTCAATTTCATGATCGTTATCATCAGCATATTCAACTTCTAATTGAATTGACGTTGTGTCTGCATCCTCGAGTATTGGAATAATACGATCTACAGCAGAAGAATCATCTTCTTGATAGAAACCGTCTGTCATATTAGATATCAGCTCATTTTCTCATGCTATCGGATCAATTTTTCCTCTACCTTTAGTCTTACAGACTACACGCCAATCTGCTCTATCTTTATTTCGAGCCAGATACTTCGCATAATATACTTGTTCGGCTTGTTCGCGTAATTTTTCCTCAGTTTTTCTAAATCATATCCGACTCGTCGATGCGTACGTGAAACATATCAACTCGTCGAATGGATGATTATTTTCTAAATATTTCGAGTCAGTTCGAGTCCATATTGGACAATTCCGACACGAGTCCAAATTAGACGATTTCGGCGGGAGTCCAAAATGAACTATTCCGGCGCGCGTCCGAAGTGGACGATTCCGGCACGCGTCCGAAGTGGACAATTTCGACGCGAGTCCACTGAGGATAACTTTGGACTAATTAATAATATTTTAACTAATTAATTAATATTAATCTACATCATTTTCATTAATTTAAATAATTAACCTACCATTATTAAATATTAATCTAACTAAATTAAACTAAAAAATAATATAAACTCTAAAAATTAATCTAAACCCTAAAAATTAATCTAACAAATTAAACAATTAATTAAATAATAAATAAATAAATAAATCTAAAACTACGATTTCCAGCGCCGGACACTGTACAAGCTCCGGCGGCGGCCATCGGTCGTCTGCCGCCGGCCGAAACCCTAAAAATAGGGTTTCGGTCGAATTTCCCGCCGGTCGCAACGGGAAGAGAAGGTCGGGCGGTGAGGAATACGTGAAATCGACGGTCGAGGACGGACGACAGCGTCGGCAGCGACAGCGGCGGTGAGAGGCGAGAGGAGGAGGCGGCGGCACCAGCGGGAGGAAGAAGGGGCGGGCGCGATCTGCGACCTATATAAAATTATCAACAACGGCTCACTCGCCCGTTAGAAAGCCGTTGCTGATAAGTTATCATCAGCAACGGCTCACTTGTCCATTAGCAAACTGTTGCTGATAATTAAAATTTTAATTATCAGCAACGACTCGCATGTCCGTTAGAAAGCCGTTGCAGATACAACATATCTGCAACGGCTTGGGTGGCCGTAAGAATGTCGTTGCAAATAGCAACGGCTTGAGCGGCAGTTGCTGAAGACTCAATTTCTAGTAGTGTAAGTTTCATTGATGGAAGCACTCCTTGTCCTCCTGTTTTCGATCCCTCTTTTAAAATCTGGGTGCGTCAAGATGGTCTCATACGCCATGCGATCATGGCATCGATTGATTTAACTCTTGTTCATGTTGTTTCTACTGCTACTTCAAGCTTTGATGCCTGGATGAGACTTGCAACCAAGTTTGCCAATAAGTCTCAATCCCGCATATATAGCTTGCAGGATAGTCTCAATCGTTTAGTCAATGGATCAAAGTGTATTTTCGAGTATTTTGATGAAATACAAAAGATTGCTGATGAATTAGCAGTTGCTTAGGCACCTATCAGTAACCCTGCCCTTATAATAAAAATATTAAGTGGCCTAGGGTCTGATTTTAATGATGTTTATGCTGCTATAAGGACAAGAGATACATTCATCTCAGTTGATGAACTCTATGACAAACTAATAGGACATGAGGCCTTCCTAAAACAAAAGAACAAAACAGTGGATGCTTTACCTATTATTACTGCTAACTATAATCAGCAAATAAGGCAATAACAGAACTCTCAAAATTGGGATAATAAAAGGTTCTACTCAAACAATCTGAGACCTCCAGGCAACACTTCCAATTATCAGAGACTTGTTGGTAATCAGGGATCTCCAAACAACTATAATCGGCAAGTATTCAATAGGCCAAATAGGTTCAAAACTCAATGTCAAATATGTGACAAGTATGGACATTCTGCAAAGTCCTGCAGATTCAGATTCAGTGGAAATTTTAGACCAAATCTACAGTTAAATCTCACTGAACAGCAATCCAATCTGCAAGCTCAGAACAAACCTCAATCACCATGGATATTTGACTCAGGGGCCACACACCACATTGCCTCGGATGCTGCTTCACTTCAACAGTATACTCAATTCGAAGGTGACTATGGCATTGCTCTCAGTAATGGCACCAACATTCCAATATCTCATGCTGGTATTGCATTTATTTCTCCAAATCTTAAACTGAATAATTAATGTTTTATGCTCTCCCACCATCACCAAAAATCTTATTTCAGTTTCTAAGCTTTGTTCTCAACTTAATGCTTCTGTTGAATTCTTCCCTAACTACTGTGTTGTTAAGGACCTGGTGACAGGAACTCATTTAGCCCAAGGCCTGAATAATAGAGACTTGTATGAGTGGTGTCATTCTTCTCCACAGCTTCACAACACCTCTTCATCACCAAGTCTCTCTCTATGGCATCAGAGACTTGGTCATCCACATCAGAAAGTTTTACATCAAATAATTTCTCAATTTAAGCTTTTAGTTTCAAATTCTATTTTGGATTCATGTAATGCTTGCTCTTGTAGCAAAAGCCATCGGTTGCCTTTTTCTGTTTCATCTATTAAAACTACAAAACCACTAGAGCTTATATTCACTGATGTTTGGGGCCCTGCTCCTATTCAGTCTTGTGATGGACATAAATTCTATGTTGTGTTCATTGATCATTTTTCAAAATATATTTGGTTCTATCCCATTGTTAATAAATCTAATGTGAAGCAAGTTTTTATTAACTTCAAAACTCTGATGGAAAACTACTTCGGTCTCAAAATCATTAGTGTATACTCAGATGGTGGAGGAGAATTTACTGCTTTAGCTTCTTTTTTTACCATCTCTGGCATTCAACACCTTTGTTCTCCTCCCTACACTCCACAACATGTCAGCACAGCTGAAAGAAGGCATAGGCACATTGTAGAAACTGGTCTCACACCTCTTCATGCAGCTTCGGTTCCATTAGAGTTCTGGAACTATAGTTTTTCCACTGCGGTATACCTGATCTACAGGATGACCACACCCTTACTCAAAAATAAATCTCCTTTTCAAACTCTCTTCAACACCTCTCCAAGTTATTCATCTCTAAGGGTGTTCGGTTGTCTCTGTTATCCTTGGCTCAAGCCATATTCTGCACACAAGCTTAATCCAAAATCATCACCTTGTGTCTTCATTGGTTATTCTATAAAACATCATTGTTTCCAATGTTATGATATCAGCACTGGTAAAGTATATCTGTCAAGGCATGTTAAGTTTGAAGAATCAATTTTTCCTTTTGCAAAATCCTTCAATTCCACTTCTGATAACAATTATGACACCTGAGTTCATGTTTCTTCATCTAACACTGCTCCAATTATATCATCTTCTAATGACATTCCTGCTCCACCATTTACTCATTCTCAGTCAACTTCACAACAATCACTTCCAAGCACTCAAACATCTCAATCCAATTCTCCAAGTCCATCACTCTCTCATTCATTACCCACTACAATGTCTCAGTCTTCAGAATCAGGTGCAATGAGTTCTTCATCCTCACAACCCAGAAGTCAACCTTCGCAATCTAATCCTCCACCAACCAAAATGATCACCAGGTCTCAGCATAATATTTTTAAACCCAAAAAGCCAACTGACTACTCAGCTCTACATACCTATACTAATCCACAATTCACTCCTACTACCCACCATCAAGCACTAAAACACAAGGTTTGGAGAGATGCTATGCAGACAGAGATAAATGCATTGATGAAGAGCAAAACTTGGTCTCTTGTTCCACCTGAACCAACACAGAATATCATTGGTTCTAAATGAGTTTTTAGAATTAAATACAACCCAGATGGCTCTGTTGACAGGTACAAAGGTAGATTGGTTGCTAAGGGCTTCCATCAACGGCCTGGCATTGATTTTAAGACTACATTTAGTCCAGTGGTAAAACATTGTACAATAAGATTAATACTTGCTCTTGCAGTTAAGTCAAAGTGGCAATTGTTTCAACTAGATGTTAACAATGCCTTCCTCCAAGGAAATCTACATGAGGAGGTGTTTATGATTCAACCACCGGGGTTTGAAGATAAGTCTCATCCAGATCATGTTTGCAAACTATCCAAAGCAATTTATGGCGTACGATAGGCACCACATGCCTGGTACTAAGAATTAACTCATTTTCTGCGTTCAATTGGGTTTCAAATGTCAAGAGCGGACTCTTCTTTATTTATCCTGCATTCAAATCAGGATGTTATACTGCTTCTTTATGTTGACGATATTATCTTAACTGGTTCTTCAACTACCAAAGTTCTAGAAGTTAATAAGTTGCTTGCTAACAGGTTCTCATTAAAAGACTTACAGCCTCTTCATTACTTCTTAGGCATTGATGTTATACAAACACCTACTGGTCTATTCTTGTCTCAGCAAAAATATATCTCAGATTTACTTCAGGAGTTTGAAATGTTAGAGGCCAATCAGGTTCATACACCATTGGCAGCCACAACCAAACTATTTCTCAATGATGGATTGCCATTAAGCAACTCAAATTCATTCAAGCAAGCAGTAGGGGCTCTTCAATATCTGTCCTTAACTAGGCCTGACATTTGTTTTGTGGTGAACAAGTTGTCACAATTCATGCATTCACCAACAGCTAATCACTGGCAGCACTGTAAGAGGCTGTTCAGATATCTCAAAGGCACTCAACATCATGGCATATTTCTCAGTTCAAGTTCTGCTTTTAACATTAATGCCTTTTCAGATTCGGATTGGGGCGGAGACCAAAATGATAGGAAATCCACAGGTGCCTATCTTGTCTTGCTGGGTGAATCTCCAATAAACTGGGCATCCAAGAAACAACGTACTATTGCTCGCTCCTCAACGGAGGCTGAATACAAGGCCTTAGCAGAAGTTGCTGCTGAAGTTATTTGGATCACCAATTTGATCAAAGAAATTGCCTGGTTTCCGATCACTATACCTACTATGTACTGTGATAACATTGGTGCAACCATCCTGACTGAAAAGCCTGTCAACCACAGCCGCATGAAACACGTGGATTTGGATCTTCACTTTGTTCGCGAACTAGTCGAACTTGAGAAGCTGCAAGTTCATCACATTCGTGCACCTCTTCAACTAGCAGACTCCCTCACGAAACCTGTTCCTGTGAAGACATATCTGGACCATCGGATCAAGATGGGTGTCATTCGATGACCCATCTTGCAGGGGGATAATAATGATACTGATACAACTAATCCAAGTCAGTGCCAACTCAGACACTAACAAGATAATGCGCCAGCTCAGCCACCTCGTCAATAATGCATAACAACCT